>JAIOJX010000029.1:124071426-125561426 GCA_022376925.1 Tragulus kanchil
GAACTTTCCCTGAGCTACTGTTCGGAGAACCCTCTATCCTAACCCCCACGCCAGACCAGACGAACAGAGAGCGCGCCAGCAAGTGCCCTAAAAGGGGGCCAGGGCGGAGCGTCAGGGGAGAGAAGGCAGCGCTCAGCGCGAAAATTTCAAGAATCCGCCCGGATCGCCTGCAGAAATTAAGACACTGCAAAGATAGAATACTGGAGCAGGGCCGGGAGGAACTCAATTGGGAAGTTCCCCGCGGTGAGCTGCCTAGAGACCTGGAGCCAGAAGGGAGCGCCCAGTGCGAAAATCGCGCCGCTTGGTCAGGCAAAAATCGCGACTTTCCGCCTGGCACCGGGTAAGTTCAAACACTCCCAGTGGGGGACTTGCTGAACGGAGAGGGGAAGTCGCCCACGGATTGCTGACCAGGGACCGGGCTCGAGCCGGAAGGGAAAGCTTGTGCCTGCCTTTGGGACTTGGACACGTAACTGGCAGTGCGCGCGCGCCAGTGGCGGAGGAGCCCATGCACCCGGATAGCTACACCCGCAGCAGAGGAAGCCGGGAGAAAGGCAGGTATTGGAGGCTACCGGCGGGTGCGCGGTAGAGCCAGGGCACCCCCCTCCAACACGGGACTGCGCCCGCTGCGGCTCCCAGCCCGACAGACTGGGATCAGCCCACCGCCCCAGCCAGCACCTGAGCTTGCAGCAAAGCCATAATTTAGCTGAAAGTAAACCATAGCAACCGGTGCCATAAGAGAAAGGCTACATCAAGACAACACCATCGAGAGCAGATTGACTTCCACCAGACAGATGAGAGGATAAAAACCAAGGACAGAATTTAGCATTTTTTGTTTGTTTATTTGGTATGGATGGTTCTGTTTATTTGTTTGATCGGTCAGGTTTGTTTGTTTGTTTGTCTCTTCTTATTAAGTTTCTCTTCCCTTTTTAATTTTTAATTTTTTTTAAATTTTAATTCTTGGAAACCGCTAATTTTCCTTCCTCTTTGCCACTGCTTCCTCCCTCTATGTTCTAAAGGTGAAACTTTCTCCTATCTACCACTATCTTCTAGATAAATATTTCCTATCTTCCTGTCTCCACTATTCTCTTCCAGCTGCACTAAACAATACAACACACTTGGCTACATAACCCTATAAAATCATTCCAAGACGAATCTATTCCTTCTCATTATCCATACACTCTCCTCCGCCTAACCCCCAACACATGTCTTAGCTAAAAATTGCTTTCAATGAAAGAGTCGAAGCCAGGACCTTGCCCTGGATCTATTTTTCCAGGCACTGTTTTAATTAATTCAGAGCTTAACGGGCAAGTATCATCTTTGATTGCATCGTTTGCCAGAAAAACTTCCTATGCTTTAACTCTGTAAGACTGGTTAGATGTGATTATTGCTGTGTGTATATATATATACATACATATATATATATATATGTATCTTAGGACTATGTTAGAAAACATCTGCATGCTTTTATGACTGTCACCCATCAGGGAGGCACTTCTTGTTCCTCAGATGCTAGTATGTGAACTAATATCACGGAACACCATAGCAAACCAGACATACAGCCTACACCCCCTGACCAATCATCAAACCAAGGACCCTCAGAGCGAAAGCCCTGATTCCAAGACCCCACACTATCAAAGAACATACAACACTGGAGATTATTCACCTGTAAACAAGACCTACCACCACCCAAGACACAAACCATTGAACCCTTCTACAAGGACAGAAACCCAAAGGAAGGGAGATTTCAACCAAGAAGCCTGGTGGGGAAAAGAACTCCATACACACAGACACACACAAAGAAACAAAAACTAACCTAATAATGAAACGACAGAGAAACACTGCACAAATCAAGGACCAAGCTAGAGAAACACAGCTTCAAATGACAGAGGAGGACATAGACAAATTATCTGAAAGAGAATTCAGAAAAACTATATTAATGAGAATGCAAAACACCAAAAACAGAATATTAGAGGAAATTAGTGCACTGAGAAGAGACATGCAAGAAATGAAAAATAAGCAAATAGAGACCACCAACCCAATTGCTGAACTCAAAAATATAATAGAAGGTCTCAACAGTAGCGTATCAGAGGCAGAAGAATGGAAAGTGAGCTGGAAGATAGAATGGTGGAAATAAGTGCTGAAGAACAGAAAAAAGCCCAAAGAATTAAAAGAACTGAGGATAGCCTCAGAGACCTATGGGACAATATCAAACGTACCAACATTAGAATTATAGGAGTTCCAGAGGAAGAAGAGGAAAAGAAAGGCTATGAAAAATTCTTGAAGAGGTTATAGCTGAAAACTTCCCAGCACGGAAAGGAAATAGTCAACCAAGTCCAAGAAGCACAAAGAGTTCCCCCCGACCTTGCCCTGGATCTATTTTTCCAGGCACTGTTTTAATTAATTCAGAGCTTAACGGGCAAGTATCATCTTTGATTGCATCGTTTGCCAGAAAAACTTCCTATGCTTTAACTCTGTAAGACTGGTTAGATGTGATTATTGCTGTGTGTATATATATATACATACATATATATATATATATGTATCTTAGGACTATGTTAGAAAACATCTGCATGCTTTTATGACTGTCACCCATCAGGGAGGCACTTCTTGTTCCTCAGATGCTAGTATGTGAACTAATATCACGGAACACCATAGCAAACCAGACATACAGCCTACACCCCCTGACCAATCATCAAACCAAGGACCCTCAGAGCGAAAGCCCTGATTCCAAGACCCCACACTATCAAAGAACATACAACACTGGAGATTATTCACCTGTAAACAAGACCTACCACCACCCAAGACACAAACCATTGAACCCTTCTACAAGGACAGAAACCCAAAGGAAGGGAGATTTCAACCAAGAAGCCTGGTGGGGAAAAGAACTCCATACACACAGACACACACAAAGAAACAAAAACTAACCTAATAATGAAACGACAGAGAAACACTGCACAAATCAAGGACCAAGCTAGAGAAACACAGCTTCAAATGACAGAGGAGGACATAGACAAATTATCTGAAAGAGAATTCAGAAAAACTATATTAATGAGAATGCAAAACACCAAAAACAGAATATTAGAGGAAATTAGTGCACTGAGAAGAGACATGCAAGAAATGAAAAATAAGCAAATAGAGACCACCAACCCAATTGCTGAACTCAAAAATATAATAGAAGGTCTCAACAGTAGCGTATCAGAGGCAGAAGAATGGAAAGTGAGCTGGAAGATAGAATGGTGGAAATAAGTGCTGAAGAACAGAAAAAAGCCCAAAGAATTAAAAGAACTGAGGATAGCCTCAGAGACCTATGGGACAATATCAAACGTACCAACATTAGAATTATAGGAGTTCCAGAGGAAGAAGAGGAAAAGAAAGGCTATGAAAAAATTCTTGAAGAGGTTATAGCTGAAAACTTCCCCAGCACGGGAAAGGAAATAGTCAACCAAGTCCAAGAAGCACAAAGAGTTCCATACAGGACAAACCCCAGAAGAAACACACCAAGGCACATTCTAGTCAAACTAATTCAGACTAAACATAAAGACAGATTACTAAAAGCAGCTAGGAGCAAACAACAAATAACATATAAAGGAAACCCCATACGTCTAACTGCAGATCTTTCAACAGAAACCCTGCAGGCCAGAAGAGAATGGCAAGACACATTTAAACGGCTCAAAGAGAACAACCTCCAACCAAAAATTCTCTACCCAGCAAGAATCTCATTCAGAATTGATGGTGAAGTCAAAAGCTTCACAGACAAGCAAAAACTAAAAGAATTCTATACCACAAGACCAGCCCTACAACAAGTGTTAAAGGGCCTGATATAGCCAATAAATACAAGAGTAGGAGAAGTCCTACAAATCAAACCCCAAACTTCTAAGAAGATGACAATACGAACATTCGTATCAATAATTACTTTGAATGTAAATGGACTAAATGCTCCAACCAAATGACACAGGCTGGCTGAATGGATCCAGAAGCAAGACCCATATATGCTGTTTACAAGAGACCCACTTCAGACCTAGAGACACCTATAGACTGAAAGTGAAAAGCTGGAAAAAGATATTCCATGCAAATGGAAATCAAAAGAAAGCTGGAGTAGCAATCCTCATATCAGACAAAATAGATTTTAAAATAAAGAAGATTCAAAGAGACAAGGCAGGTCACTACATCATGATTAAAGGATCTATCCAAGAGGAAGACATAACAGTCATGAATATCTATGCACCCAACACAGAGGCACCTCAATACATAAGACAGATACTTTCAGACATAAAAGAAGAAATCAACAATAACACAGTAGTAGTAGGAGACTTTAACACTCCTCTCACACCAATGGATAGATCATCCAAACAGAAAATTAACAAAGAAACACAAGCCTTAAATGCCACACTGGAAAAGATGGACCTCATCGATATCTTTAGGACGTTCCATCCAAAAGCAGAAGAATACACTTTCTTCTCAAGTGCTCACGGAACATTCTCCAGGATAGACCACATCTTGGGCCACAAATCAAACCTCAGTCAGTTCAAGAAAACTGAAATTATATCAACCATCTTCTTGGACCACAATGCAATGAGACTAGAGATCAACTACAGGAAAAAAAAACGCTAGAAACACAAACACATGGAGATTAAACAACACATACCTAAAACACCAACTGATTACTATGGAAATCGAAGGAGAAATTTTAAAATTCCTAGAAGAAAATGACAATGAACATATGACAGTGCAAAACCTATGGGATACTGCAAAAGCAGTTCTAAGAGGGAAATTTATAGCAATACAATCCTACCTCAAGAAACCAGGAAAATATGAAGCAGATGACCTAACCCTCCGCTTAAAACAATTGGAGAAAGAAGAACAAAAACACCCCAAAGCCAGCAGAAGAAGAGAAATCATAAAGATCAAAGCAGAAATAAATGACAAAGAAATGAAAGAAACAATAGTAAAGATAAATAAAACAAAAAGCTGGTTCTTCGAAAAAGTCAACAAAATTGACAAGCCACTGGCCAGACTCATCAAGAAAAAGAGAGAGAAGAACCAGATCAACAAAATCAAAATCAAAAAAGGAGAGATTACAACAGAGCATGCAGAAATCCAAAGGATTCTAAGAGACTATTATGAGCAACTCTATGGCAACAAACTGGACAACCTGGAAGAAATGGACAGTTTCTTGGAGACGATTAATCTCCCAAGACTGAGCCAGGAAGAAACAGAAACTTTGAATAACCCAATCACAACTTCAGAAATCGAATCTGTGATTTAAAAATCTACCCCAAAATAAAAGCCCAGGGCCAGATGGTTTCACAGCCAAATTCTACCAAACATTTAAAGAAGAGCTAATGCCTGTCCTTCTAAAACTCTTTCAAAAAATTGCACAGGAAGGAACACTTCCAAACACATTCTACAAGGCAACCATCACCCTCATACCCAAACCAGGCAATGACAGCACAAAAAAGGAAAATTACAGACCAATTTCTCTGATGAACATAGCCAAGATTCTCAACAAAATACTAGCAAACAGAATTCAACGACACATCAAAAAACTCATACATCATGATCATGTCGGGTTCATCCCAGGCATGCAAGGATTCTTCAATATCCGAAAATCAATCAATGTGATACACCATATCAACAAATTGAGAGACAAAAATCACATGATCATCTCAATAGATGCAGAAAAAGCCTTTGACAAAGTATAACATCCATTTATGATAAAAACTCTTCAGAAAATGGGCATAGAAGGAACCTATCTCAACCTAATAAAAGCCATGTATGAGAAGCCCACAGCGAACATTATCCTCAACGGTGAAAAACTGAAAGCATTCCCTCTAAGATCAGGAACAAGACAGGGGTGTCCACTTTCACCACCACTATTCAACATAGTCCTGGAAGTCCTAGCAACAGCAATAAGAGAAGAGAAAGAAATCAAAGGAATCCAGATTGGAAAGGAAGAAGTCAAGCTCTCTTTTTGCAGATGACATGATATTATACATAGAAAATCCCAAAGACACTATGAGACAACAAAGCCAGCAGAAGAAGAGAAATCATCAAGAAAAAAATGAAAAAAAGAAGAACAATAGTAAAGATAAATAAAACAAAAAGCTGGTTCTTCGAAAAAGTCAACAAAATTGACAAGCCACTGGCCAGACTCATCAAGAAAAAGAGAGAGAAGAACCAGATCAACAAAATCAAAATCAAAAAAGGAGAGATTACAACAGAGCATGCAGAAATCCAAAGGATTCTAAGAGACTATTATGAGCAACTCTATGGCAACAAACTGGACAACCTGGAAGAAATGGACAGTTTCTTGGAGACGATTAATCTCCCAAGACTGAGCCAGGAAGAAACAGAAACTTTGAATAACCCAATCACAACTTCAGAAATCGAATCTGTGATTTAAAAATCTACCCCAAAATAAAAGCCCAGGGCCAGATGGTTTCACAGCCAAATTCTACCAAACATTTAAAGAAGAGCTAATGCCTGTCCTTCTAAAACTCTTTCAAAAAATTGCACAGGAAGGAACACTTCCAAACACATTCTACAAGGCAACCATCACCCTCATACCCAAACCAGGCAATGACAGCACAAAAAAGGAAAATTACAGACCAATTTCTCTGATGAACATAGCCAAGATTCTCAACAAAATACTAGCAAACAGAATTCAACGACACATCAAAAAACTCATACATCATGATCATGTCGGGTTCATCCCAGGCATGCAAGGATTCTTCAATATCCGAAAATCAATCAATGTGATACACCATATCAACAAATTGAGAGACAAAAATCACATGATCATCTCAATAGATGCAGAAAAAGCCTTTGACAAAGTATAACATCCATTTATGATAAAAACTCTTCAGAAAATGGGCATAGAAGGAACCTATCTCAACCTAATAAAAGCCATGTATGAGAAGCCCACAGCGAACATTATCCTCAACGGTGAAAAACTGAAAGCATTCCCTCTAAGATCAGGAACAAGACAGGGGTGTCCACTTTCACCACCACTATTCAACATAGTCCTGGAAGTCCTAGCAACAGCAATAAGAGAAGAGAAAGAAATCAAAGGAATCCAGATTGGAAAGGAAGAAGTCAAGCTCTCTTTTTGCAGATGACATGATATTATACATAGAAAATCCCAAAGACACTATTACAAAGCTACTAGAGCTAATCAATGAATTCAGCAAAGTCGTAGGATACAAAGTCAACACACAGAAATCACTGGCATTCCTATACACAAACAATGAAAAATCAGAAAATGAAATCAAAGAGGCAATCCCCTTCACCATTGCAACCAAAAGAATCAAACATCTAGGAATAAACCTACCCAAAGAAACCAAAGAATTGTACACAGAAAATTACAAGACACTCATGAGAGACATTAAAGAAGACTTAAACAGATGGAGAGATATCCCATGTTCCTGGATCGGAAGAATCAATATTGTGAAAATGACCATACTACCAAATATCATCTCCAGATTCAATGCAATACCTATTCAACTACCACTGACATTTTTCACAGAACTAGACCAAAGAATCACACAGTTCATATGGAAACACAAAAGACCTCGAATAGCCAAAGCAATCCTGAGAAAGAAAAACGGAGCTGGAGGAATCAGCCTCCCTAACTTCAGACTCTACTACAAAACAACAGTCATCAAGACATTATGGTACTGGCACAAAAACAGAACTATAGACCAATGAAAAAAGATTGAGAACCCAGAGATAAACCCACGCACCTATGGATACCTTGTTTTTTTTTAAAGATTTATTTATTTATTTATTATTGGCGGGGGGTGAGGTGGAGAGGGAGGGGAGCAGGCGGGCCACTTCTATTGGTCTTTCATTTATCTATTTTCATCCATCTTTGTTCTTTGGCCCATGTGAGCCTCCCATCGCGGTGGCCTCTGTTGTCACAGAGCACTGGCTCTGGGCGCATGTGCTCCAGAGCTCCGGCTCGGTAATTGGACACAGTGGTCCAGCCGCTCTGCGGCACGTGGGATCTTCCCAGGCCAGGGATTGAACCAGCGCCCCTTGCACTGCAAGGCGGTGTCCTTACCCACTGAACCACCAGGAAAGCCCCTTATTTTTGACAAAGGAGGCGAAACTATAAAATGTGACAAAGACAGCCTCTTCAACAAGTGGTGCTGGGAAAATTGGACAGCTACATTAAAAAAAATGAAGTTGGAACATTCCCTGATACCATACACTAAGATCAACTTAAAATGGATTAAAGACCTAAATGTAAGACCAGAAACCATCAAACTCTTAGAGGAGAATATAGGCAAAACCCTCAAGGACATCAATCAAAGCAAGATTTTCTCTGACCCACCAACTGAAATAGCAGAACTGAAAAGAAAAATGAACATGTGGGACCTCATGAAACTTAAAAGCTTTTGTACAGCAAAAGAAATTACAAAAAAGCTCAACAGACACCCACAAAAAAAAAGCTCCCCCAATAGATTGTACAAAAAAATTTGAAGACATTAAAGAAGACTTAAACAGATGGAGAGATATCCCATGTTCCTGGATCGGAAGAATCAATATTGTGAAAATGACCATACTACCAAATATCATCTCCAGATTCAATGCAATACCTATTCAACTACCACTGACATTTTTCACAGAACTAGACCAAAGAATCACACAGTTCATATGGAAACACAAAAGACCTCGAATAGCCAAAGCAATCCTGAGAAAGAAAAACGGAGCTGGAGGAATCAGCCTCCCTAACTTCAGACTCTACTACAAAACAACAGTCATCAAGACATTATGGTACTGGCACAAAAACAGAACTATAGACCAATGAAAAAAGATTGAGAACCCAGAGATAAACCCACGCACCTATGGATACCTTGTTTTTTTTTAAAGATTTATTTATTTATTTATTATTGGCGGGGGGTGAGGTGGAGAGGGAGGGGAGCAGGCGGGCCACTTCTATTGGTCTTTCATTTATCTATTTTCATCCATCTTTGTTCTTTGGCCCATGTGAGCCTCCCATCGCGGTGGCCTCTGTTGTCACAGAGCACTGGCTCTGGGCGCATGTGCTCCAGAGCTCCGGCTCGGTAATTGGACACAGTGGTCCAGCCGCTCTGCGGCACGTGGGATCTTCCCAGGCCAGGGATTGAACCAGCGCCCCTTGCACTGCAAGGCGGTGTCCTTACCCACTGAACCACCAGGAAAGCCCCTTATTTTTGACAAAGGAGGCGAAACTATAAAATGTGACAAAGACAGCCTCTTCAACAAGTGGTGCTGGGAAAATTGGACAGCTACATTAAAAAAAATGAAGTTGGAACATTCCCTGATACCATACACTAAGATCAACTTAAAATGGATTAAAGACCTAAATGTAAGACCAGAAACCATCAAACTCTTAGAGGAGAATATAGGCAAAACCCTCAAGGACATCAATCAAAGCAAGATTTTCTCTGACCCACCAACTGAAATAGCAGAACTGAAAAGAAAAATGAACATGTGGGACCTCATGAAACTTAAAAGCTTTTGTACAGCAAAAGAAATTACAAAAAAGCTCAACAGACACCCCACAGAGTGGGAGAAAATCATAGCAAATGAAACAACAGACAAAGAATTCATCTCCAAAATCTACAAGCAACTCAGACAACTCAGCACTGGAAAAATGAACAACCCAATCAAAAAATGGGAAAAAGATCTAAAGAGACGCCTCTCCAAAGAGGACATACAGACGGCCCAAAAGCACATGAAATGATGCTCAACCTCACTTATTATTAGAGAAATGCAAATTAAAACTACAATGAGATATCACCTCACACCTGTCAGAATGGCCATTTTCAAAAAATCTGCAGACAATAAATGCTGGAGAGGGTGCGGAGAAAAGGGAACCCTCTTGCATTGCTGGTGGGAATGCCAATTGATACAACCTCTATGGAAGACAGTATGGAGATTCCTTTAAAAACTAAAAATAGAAGCACACTATGACCCAGCAATCCCACTATTAGGCTTATATCCTGATGAAATCAAAACTGAAAGAAGCACCTGTACCCCAATGTTCATTGCAGCTCTCTATACAATAGCCAGAACATGGAAACAACCTAGATGTCCACTGATGAATGGATAAAGAAGCTCTGGTACATATATACAATGGAATACTACCCAGCTGTTAAAAGAAATGCAGAAGACTGAGTCCTAATGAAGTGGCTGGCTCTAGAACCTATCATCAAAAGTGAAGTAAGTCAAAAAGAGAAAGACAAATACAGTATACTAACACACATATAAGGAATCTAGGACAGTCTTGATAACACACGCAGGGATCTCATGGAAAAACAGACAGAGCATAGACATAGGGACATTGTGGGGAAGAAATAGTGAGGGGGAGGCATGGAGGGAGTAACATGGAAACCTATACTGTCATGTGCGGAAAAGATAGCCACTGTCATTGTGCCAAGGGAATAGGAGTGCTCACAATGGCGTGGGGCGATGGTCCGGAGGGGTGGGATGGGGGGAACGGAGGGGGTGGGGACCAGGGATACGCATATGACTGATCTGGGAACATACATGTCTGTGAACAACAAAACTCTGTAAAACCTTTAAAATAAAGAAAAAAAAAAAAGACATGGAGGAATCTAAGAGACCGATTTCTAAACGAAAGAAGCCTATCTAAAAACTATATACTATATGATGCCAACTGTATGACATTTCAGAAAAGGCAGAACTGGGGGAGAATAAAAGTGTTAGCAGTTGCCAGGGGCTAGGGGAAGGGGAAGAGGGATGAACAGATGGAGTAGAGGGGATTTGGGGGAAATGGAACTATTATTCTCTATGACACTGTAATGATGGACAGAAGTCTCACTTGTCAAGACCCATAGAATACACAGCACAAAGAATGACCCCTAGTGTACACCATAGGCTTTAGTTAATAAAGTGTATCAACACTGGCTCATCAACTGCAACAGTGTCACACTAATGCCAGATGTTAAAAATAGTGAGCTGGGAAATTTGGAATGGCCATTTTCAAAAAATCTGCAGACAATAAATGCTGGAGAGGGTGCGGAGAAAAGGGAACCCTCTTGCATTGCTGGTGGGAATGCCAATTGATACAACCTCTATGGAAGACAGTATGGAGATTCCTTTAAAAACTAAAAATAGAAGCACACTATGACCCAGCAATCCCACTATTAGGCTTATATCCTGATGAAATCAAAACTGAAAGAAGCACCTGTACCCCAATGTTCATTGCAGCTCTCTATACAATAGCCAGAACATGGAAACAACCTAGATGTCCACTGATGAATGGATAAAGAAGCTCTGGTACATATATACAATGGAATACTACCCAGCTGTTAAAAGAAATGCAGAAGACTGAGTCCTAATGAAGTGGCTGGCTCTAGAACCTATCATCAAAAGTGAAGTAAGTCAAAAAGAGAAAGACAAATACAGTATACTAACACACATATAAGGAATCTAGGACAGTCTTGATAACACACGCAGGGATCTCATGGAAAAACAGACAGAGCATAGACATAGGGACATTGTGGGGAAGAAATAGTGAGGGGGAGGCATGGAGGGAGTAACATGGAAACCTATACTGTCATGTGCGGAAAAGATAGCCACTGTCATTGTGCCAAGGGAATAGGAGTGCTCACAATGGCGTGGGGCGATGGTCCGGAGGGGTGGGATGGGGGGAACGGAGGGGGTGGGGACCAGGGATACGCATATGACTGATCTGGGAACATACATGTCTGTGAACAACAAAACTCTGTAAAACCTTTAAAATAAAGAAAAAAAAAAAAGACATGGAGGAATCTAAGAGACCGATTTCTAAACGAAAGAAGCCTATCTAAAAACTATATACTATATGATGCCAACTGTATGACATTTCAGAAAAGGCAGAACTGGGGGAGAATAAAAGTGTTAGCAGTTGCCAGGGGCTAGGGGAAGGGGAAGAGGGATGAACAGATGGAGTAGAGGGGATTTGGGGAAGTGGAACTATTATTCTCTATGACACTGTAATGATGGACAGAAGTCATACTTATCAAGACCCATAGAATACACAGCACAAAGAATGACCCCTAGTGTAAACCATAGGCTTTAGTTAATAAAAGTGTATCAACACTGGCTCATCAACTGCAACAGATGTATCACACTAATGCCAGATGTTAAAAATAGAGGAAGTGAGCTGGGAAGAGATATATTGGAACTCTGTACTTTCTGCTCAGTTTTTCTATAAACCTAAAGCTGCTGTAAAAAATAAAGCCCATTACTTTTTTGAAAATGTATTGCATTGGGCTTCCCCTGGTGGTCCAGTGGGTAAGGACACCGCCTTGCAGTGCAAGGGGCGCTTGTTCGATCCCTGGCCTGGGAAGATCCCACGTGCTGCGGAGCGGCTGGACCGATGTGTTCAATTACCGAGCCGGAGCTCTGGAGCGCATGCGCCCAGAGCCGACGCTCTGCAACGACAGACGCCACCACGATGGGAGGCCCGCAGGAGCCAAAGAACAAAGACAGATGAAAATAGAGAAATGAAAGACCAATAGAAGTGGCCCGCCCGCTCCCCTCCCTCCCCAACCCAACCCCCGCCCAAAATAAATAAATAAATAAATCTTTAAAAAAAAAAATGTATTGCATTATAAATTTACTTTACTAAATATGATTAAAACCACATATTTAAAGTATAAACTTTAAAGCAAAAGTCATGCATTGAAGTACTTTTAATAAGGATGCCATATTACAAAAGAAAATAAATGACTTAGAATTTGAGATCTAAAACTTGATATTAGAATGCTGACCCTACTATAGATATTTTCATGGTTCTAATTTTCCAATAGAGTAACTTAACCAAGTTATATTACTGGTTATACCCCAATACAAAATGTTTTTTGGTGTTAAAAAATAAATTTTAAAAAAAGTTATATTAATTTTTTCCCAAAATAACAACTCCTCAATGAATTTTTGTTCTTCTGAAAAATGTCTTCTATATTTCCATAGAACATCTGATGGAAAACACACATGCACATACACACATACAGGACATCTAAAGAAATCTTTTTGGGGGGGCCCACTTCTATTGATCTTTCATTTATTTACTTTCATCTGTCTTCACTCTTTGGCCTGTGTGGGCCTCCCATCACAGCGGCCCCTCTCATCGCTGAGCACTGGCTCTGGGCGCACGCGCCCCAGAGCTCTGGCTCAGTAGTTGGACACATCGGTCCAGCTCCATGGCACATGGGAACCTCCCAGGCCAGGGATTGAACCGGCACCCCTTGCACTGCAAGGCGGTGTCCTTACCCACAGACCACCAGGGAAGCCCCTAAAGGAATTTTCTTAATAACATTATCAATTTGTAAGAAGGATTTAAATGAATAAGGTATAAAAATATTAGCAAATTGTTTTGAGATTCTCAGATGAAAAAGTTATGAAAACCCAGCAAGTCTGGCAATACAGAAATTCATGTCACTAATGATCTGTCAGATACAAATTATTCATGAAATTCATTGCTTCATTCCAATACACCACAGTAACCACTAGAAATGTAAAACAATGACATTGCATAGTTAAAGCAAAATGTTATTAAAATTTCACATTCCATACAAATGCTATCTGTGAAACAGATAAATACAACTACATTGACAATAAATCTATTCTACTTCTCACTCAAACTATGAACACATTTATACATATGAGTGTGTGTGTTATCAACTCTGTATAGAATCACAGAATCAGTCGGAGAGGATCTTTGAGGTCACCTATATTAACTTGGGGGACTTCTCTGGTGGCTCAGATGGTAAAGAATCTACCTGCAATGCAAGGGACCTGGATTCAATTCCTGGTTTGAGAAGATCCCCTGGAGAAGGGAATGGCCACCCACTCCAATATTCTTGCCTGGAGAATTCCATGAGCAGATAAGCCTGGTGGGCTACAGTCTATGGTGTAGCAAAAAGTCGAACACAACTGAGCAACTGAACACATACACACAACACAGACTAACTCACTATCCAATGAGTTAGATTTTCCATAAGACTCTGGACTCTCATCTGCAACAGGAGTCTGAAACATTTTCTGTTAAAGGTCAGAGAGTAAACACCTTGTGTCCATTCAGTCTCTGCTGCAAATGCCCACCTCTGCCATTGTAGCACAAGAGCAATAGCAGACAAAACAGGAACAGAAGGCCATGGCTGTGCTCCAATTAACCTTTATAAGACAGAGAGGAGACCAGATCTGGCCAGAAGGCCACAGTATGCCAACGCCTGATACAGATCCCTCCTAGTTCCTGATAAAATTCCATTAGATACATTTGACACCTTATGTATCAGAGGAAAATTCTCTGTCAGGGGGAGTACAATAAGCAAAATCATCCATTGTATAAATAAATGTTGCCTTCTGAAACACAAAGAACATGTGCTCTTTGCCATATATCAGCTCTTCAAATACTTGAAGTAAACCGATCATGATTCCCTCAAGCAGTACTTTCTTCAGTCTAAATACCCCCTATGCCTTCAAACAGTCCTCCTATTATGACACAGTTTTCTAAACCATGTGATCAACTGATCATCCTGTTGTATACATGCCCCTAGCCCATTACACTTTGAAGTACAGAGTAGAGATACATGACATATGGTTTTCAAAATATGCAGTAATCAAGATGGAATTTCAATTTTAGAATTTGGCTCACTGTCTCCAAATACAAATGTTCTTAGTTTTCTGGGGGTTTTGTTTTTACAAAGTTACCATTTAGTCTTTAAGAAAAATATATTCATGTAGATATAGCCAAAGGTTAATGCTCAGTGTCATAACTCTATACTGTATTACCAAGAAATTGAAAATAATTTTTTACTTTGAAAAAGAGTACGCTTAATAAAGCAATGAATTCAAAATTTTTCAGAAGATCGGGAGAAGGGAATGGGCTAAAAACCCAATGCAAGGGACCTGGATTCAATTCCTGGTTTGAGAAGATCCCTGGAGAAGGAATGGCCACCCACTCCAATATTCTTGCCTGGAGAATTCCATGAGCAGATAAGCCTGGTGGGCTACAGTCTATGGTGTAGCAAAAAGTCGAACACAACTGAGCAACTGAACACATACACACAACACAGACTAACTCACTATCCAATGAGTTAGATTTTCCATAAGACTCTGGACTCTCATCTGCAACAGGAGTCTGAAACATTTTCTGTTAAAGGTCAGAGAGTAAACACCTTGTGTCCATTCAGTCTCTGCTGCAAATGCCCACCTCTGCCATTGTAGCACAAGAGCAATAGCAGACAAAACAGGAACAGAAGGCCATGGCTGTGCTCCAATTAACCTTTATAAGACAGAGAGGAGACCAGATCTGGCCAGAAGGCCACAGTATGCCAACGCCTGATACAGATCCCTCCTAGTTCCTGATAAAATTCCATTAGATACATTTGACACCTTATGTATCAGAGGAAAATTCTCTGTCAGGGGGAGTACAATAAGCAAAATCATCCATTGTATAAATAAATGTTGCCTTCTGAAACACAAAGAACATGTGCTCTTTGCCATATATCAGCTCTTCAAATACTTGAAGTAAACCGATCATGATTCCCTCAAGCAGTACTTTCTTCAGTCTAAATACCCCCTATGCCTTCAAACAGTCCTCCTATTATGACACAGTTTTCTAAACCATGTGATCAACTGATCATCCTGTTGTATACATGCCCCTAGCCCATTACACTTTGAAGTACAGAGTAGAGATACATGACATATGGTTTTCAAAATATGCAGTAATCAAGATGGAATTTCAATTTTAGAATTTGGCTCACTGTCTCCAAATACAAATGTTCTTAGTTTTCTGGGGGTTTTGTTTTTACAAAGTTACCATTTAGTCTTTAAGAAAAATATATTCATGTAGATATAGCCAAAGGTTAATGCTCAGTGTCATAACTCTATACTGTATTACCAAGAAATTGAAAATAATTTTTTTTACTTTGAAAAAAAGAGTACGCTTAATAAAGCAATGAATTCAAAATGATTCCTACATGTCAAAAAATGTTGCCAGAACTTAGCTATACAATTGGAGTCATATAGTGCAATTTACAAAAGAAAACCATCCTTCTTTTTTTTTTTTCCAGAGAAAATGAAACACAGAAGAGGCAGAAACACACACACACATCTGCAGTGTGTCCCTGGATGCTTCTGGCAAGAACAGAGCATGGTTGCTACAGCCAGGCTAAACCTCTAAATGATGATCCTTGTTGTATTCCAAATTTCAATAATTAGGAAGAAACCATATCCATGTTTTTAAAGTCAATTTAGCTCTAATTTCCATGATTTATTACCACAGCATTTTATAAAAATTTTAATAACTAGAAAAAAATCCATATTTATATTGCTATAAAGGTACTATACTTTGTCTGACTTTATAACCCATTTTTTGTAACTTACTGTTATTAATTTTTTGATAGTTCAGTACTTTGAAAAGCATATTACAAATAGTAGATGCCAGAGGAGTAAATTAATTCTTTAGAATATAAATATTATTTTTTGTAACATCACAATTTATAATGTTTGTAAAGTTTGATTTAAACTTTCTGCTCTCTGCTTCCTGCTTTCTTGTCATCACAAAAGCTCTCCCTGGGTAATCTCATCTATGTGCAAGATTTCAAACACTATCCACATAGTAATGACAACCAAGTTTGTTTCTCTAATCCAGTTTCTCTGCAGGGATGACCCATATATTGAAGAGCCTAGTGGCACTTCCAAATGGACAGTCCAACTGCCACTAAGACAACACGTGCAAAGGAGGAACATTCTGGGTGGTTGCAGGATAGGGAATGTTTATTGATTATTCATTATGTGTCACGTGCTGTGCTCAGTGCTTCATATGGGTTTGCTCACTTAATCCTCATGGTGCAGTTAAACATGGCATTTCACTTTACCTAAAACCTCATTCAAATGATAGTATCAAAATATGAAATATGCAGTAATTTTCAATTTTAGAATTTGGCTCACTGTCTCCAAATACAAATGTTCTTAGTTTTCTGGGGGTTTTGTTTTTACAAAGTTACCATTTAGTCTTTAAGAAAAATATATTCATGTAGATATAGCCAAAGGTTAATGCTCAGTGTCATAACTCTATACTGTATTACCAAGAAATTGAAAATAATTTTTTTTACTTTGAAAAAAAGAGTACGCTTAATAAAGCAATGAATTCAAAATGATTCCTACATGTCAAAAATGTTGCCAGAACTTAGCTATACAATTGGAGTCATATAGTGCAATTTACAAAAGAAAACCATCCTTCTTTTTTTTTTTTCCAGAGAAAATGAAACACAGAAGAGGCAGAAACACACACACACATCTGCAGTGTGTCCCTGGATGCTTCTGGCAAGAACAGAGCATGGTTGCTACAGCCAGGCTAAACCTCTAAATGATGATCCTTGTTGTATTCCAAATTTCAATAATTAGGAAGAAACCATATCCATGTTTTTAAAGTCAATTTAGCTCTAATTTCCATGATTTATTACCACAGCATTTTATAAAAATTTTAATAACTAGAAAAAAATCCATATTTATATTGCTATAAAGGTACTATACTTTGTCTGACTTTATAACCCATTTTTTGTAACTTACTGTTATTAATTTTTTGATAGTTCAGTACTTTGAAAAGCATATTACAAATAGTAGATGCCAGAGGAGTAAATTAATTCTTTAGAATATAAATATTATTTTTTGTAACATCACAATTTATAATGTTTGTAAAGTTTGATTTAAACTTTCTGCTCTCTGCTTCCTGCTTTCTTGTCATCACAAAAGCTCTCCCTGGGTAATCTCATCTATGTGCAAGATTTCAAACACTATCCACATAGTAATGACAACCAAGTTTGTTTCTCTAATCCAGTTTCTCTGCAGGGATGACCCATATATTGAAGAGCCTAGTGGCACTTCCAAATGGACAGTCCAACTGCCACTAAGACAACACGTGCAAAGGAGGAACATTCTGGGTGGTTGCAGGATAGGGAATGTTTATTGATTATTCATTATGTGTCACGTGCTGTGCTCAGTGCTTCATATGGGTTTGCTCACTTAATCCTCATGGTGCAGTTAAACATGGCATTTCACTTTACCTAAAACCTCATTCAAATGATAGTATCAAAATATGAAATATGTAACAGACATCATTCATTAACTGCCTAGTATTTTATTCCCCCGTCCTTCTTCCTGGCCAAAATTGGAATAACAATTTTGTTCAGGTCATCAATATGTCAAACCAGTTTCTCAGTCTTCTTTGCACCAAGGAGTAACTATTAATACATGACCCTACAGAAGCCAGTGAAACATAGGAGATGTTTGCTTTGGGAAGTTCGGGAAACACAACACAATTCTTATTCCTTCCATTCTTCTTCCTGATTCAATAATGAATATTATGTGCAGCTGCACTTTTCATTTTTTTGACCTTCAGGGAAAGGCCGAGAGAATCTCAGAGACATTGGGCCTCACATTACTGAGCTATGGAATCAAGGTCAGTAACTATCTACCTCGACACTTGTTGTTACTGAGAAAAATGAACTCCTATATGCTACAACCATTTTCAGTATGGTGTTTTACCAACCTGCAGCTGAAAACAGTCCTGTGGGATACAAAACTGTAATCTGAATTAGAGATTAGGAAAGCAGAAGAGAAAGAACAACTGCAGAGAAAAAAGGTTGTTACAGACCTAGTGCTTGCAGAGTGCTAGTTGCTTAGTCATGCCTGACTCTTTGCAGCTCCATGGACTGTAGCCTGCCAGGCTCCTCCATCCATGGGATTTCCCAGGCAAGAATACTGGAGTGGATAACCATTTCCTCCTTCAGGGTTTCTTCCCAACCTAAGGATCAAACCCTGCATTGCAATTGCAGACAGGTTCTTTACCATCTGAGTCACCAGGGAAACAAAACCAATGAGAAGCAAGTCGGCTTACTTCATAGAACCCACAGAAGACTGGGATTTGAAAGCACCAAGGACTGCAGAAGACAAGGCCTACATATTTAACCGTTGGAGCTTCCCCAACAAAAAGCCAGCTCTCTACCAGTCACCACAATTCCTCAAGCCAACAAGTCTACAATCACATGTTTGAAAATTTCCCTAAAAGTCTGTTTTTCTGGGCTGTCTGCTCATATTTATAAGAAAGTCACTGAAAATATGATTGTAGGAAAGGCTGGATATGAGAGAAGCAAAACAAACAGGAAAAAAAAACAAACGAGGAAAGACAAGGAAGGTGAAAGTTAAAAAAAAAAAAAGACTTAGAGGAAATAAAGCAAAAAGCAGAAGAAAACTGCAAAATGAAAACCACATTGTCCTCAAAGAAATACGGGTAAAAAAAAAAAAAACAAGAGCAAGGTGCCATGAAGTAGAAACAATCAAAATATTGCTGCAAAGACAAACAAACTTTATAGGAAGGTTGGAAGATAAAGTTGAGACAATGTCTCAGAAAATAAAGTTTGGAGACTAGGTGAGAAAAGTAGATCAGGGTCACATAGTGATTTCAAAAGATGAGAAAAAGATGAGAGAGAGGAACTTCCTTGGTGGTTCAGTGATTAACAGTACACCTTCTAATGCAGGGGACACAGGTTCAATCCCTGGTCAGGAAACTAAAATCCCACGTGCTGTGGGACAACTAAGCCTGCATGCTGCTCAAGAGAAGTCCATGCTCCACAACGAAAGAAAGCCTGTACACCACAACAAAGACCCAGAGCAACCATTAAAAAAAGAGTGAGAAAGAAAGAAACTGTCATAGGAGGACATTAATTTTCCTCCTCCAAAAGACCAACATCTAAAATGAAATTAAAACAGGCATGAAGGCAGAAGATTGTAAAAATGCAGACAAAGAGGGAGAAAGTGAACATCTAAAAAACTGTCTGATGGGAACAAACAAGTGTAGCTCCCAAACCTTTGTTTGAAAATGACATCAAATCTCTAAATAGCAACACAAGAAGTCATGGAACCATGTCTTCAAAGCTCTGAGTGGAAGATGATTAGGGGCATAAGATTTTATAACTTCAGCAATCTAGTATGAGGGCAGATGAAGGCAGGCAAGGACAAACTTTTTGTCTCTCAGGCACCTTTTCGGGGGAAGCTTATAGAGAATGAAATTTCAACAAAATAAGAGATTAAATCAAGGAAATTAAAACATCTGACTGAGGAAACAGAAACCTGCTCTATGAAATGGGCAAAGGGCTAACACACCAGAATGACTGTGTTTGGGAAGGGAGGAAAACAAGGTTCCAGGGAAGAGTATAACTGATAGGTTACAAAATGCACTCAGAATTTGGAGGTAGATCTTCTGTGGGGGTTAGAAAAATAGATTAATAGGTATATAGAGTTTCTTTTAGAGAAAAATAGTAAAGTGTTAGATTGAACAATATGAAACTGCTGTTTTGTAGCTCTAAATTTTGTCCAAATTGACTGCTTTGTACGGTTCAATGTAACTTACAAGTAAGTAATATGATGCAGGAAATCTGTATCAAGAACTCTAACAATCACAACAAGAAAAGTTGGAGACAAAGCTGAAAGCCTTTTTTGGGGGAGACAATGTCTCAGAAAATAAAGTTTGGAGACTAGGTGAGAAAAGTAGATCAGGGTCACATAGTGATTTCAAAAGATGAGAAAAAGATGAGAGAGAGGAACTTCCTTGGTGGTTCAGTGATTAACAGTACACCTTCTAATGCAGGGGACACAGGTTCAATCCCTGGTCAGGAAACTAAAATCCCACGTGCTGTGGGACAACTAAGCCTGCATGCTGCTCAAGAGAAGTCCATGCTCCACAACGAAAGAAAGCCTGTACACCACAACAAAGACCCAGAGCAACCATTAAAAAAAGAGTGAGAAAGAAAGAAACTGTCATAGGAGGACATTAATTTTCCTCCTCCAAAAGACCAACATCTAAAATGAAATTAAAACAGGCATGAAGGCAGAAGATTGTAAAAATGCAGACAAAGAGGGAGAAAGTGAACATCTAAAAAACTGTCTGATGGGAACAAACAAGTGTAGCTCCCAAACCTTTGTTTGAAAATGACATCAAATCTCTAAATAGCAACACAAGAAGTCATGGAACCATGTCTTCAAAGCTCTGAGTGGAAGATGATTAGGGGCATAAGATTTTATAACTTCAGCAATCTAGTATGAGGGCAGATGAAGGCAGGCAAGGACAAACTTTTTGTCTCTCAGGCACCTTTTCGGGGGAAGCTTATAGAGAATGAAATTTCAACAAAATAAGAGATTAAATCAAGGAAATTAAAACATCTGACTGAGGAAACAGAAACCTGCTCTATGAAATGGGCAAAGGGCTAACACACCAGAATGACTGTGTTTGGGAAGGGAGGAAAACAAGGTTCCAGGGAAGAGTATAACTGATAGGTTACAAAATGCACTCAGAATTTGGAGGTAGATCTTCTGTGGGGGTTAGAAAAATAGATTAATAGGTATATAGAGTTTCTTTTAGAGAAAAATAGTAAAGTGTTAGATTGAACAATATGAAACTGCTGTTTTGTAGCTCTAAATTTTGTCCAAATTGACTGCTTTGTACGGTTCAATGTAACTTACAAGTAAGTAATATGATGCAGGAAATCTGTATCAAGAACTCTAACAATCACAAAAGAAAAGTTGGAGGAATACATGAAACAAGAATGTCAGATATCATTACTGAAACTAGATAATAGACATATGGGGTTGCTTCATTGTCCTGTATGTTTGAACATCCCAAAACAAAAAGGAGTTAAAAAAAGGAAGAAAGAAAAGTGTGATTTAAAAAAAGTGCAATGATCTTTGAAATGCTAGAAGAATTTCCACTTAGCAATAAGATGAAATCCAGTAGTGGGACCACTGAACACAGAAAGAAAAAGTCAATGAGAGAGCCCATTTGCACTGGACCATCACTCACAGTCGGTCTGGCAATGTCAGGGATGTTTCAGATCCCCCATTCTATGCCTGGGGGCTTCCCAGATGGCAGTGGTAAAGAATCTACGCCCAAAAGCAGGAGACACAAGTACAATCCCTGGATGGGGAAGATCCCCCTGGAGTGGGAAATGGTAAACCACTCCAGTCTTCTTGCCTGGAGAATCCCACGGACAGAGGAGCCTGGTGAGTTACAGTCCATGGGGTCTCAAAGAATCAGAAACAACTTAGCAACTGAGCATGATGACGGAGATGATGCCATCCTTTCCTTTGTGCATGACTCCGGGGATTCCAGTGTTCCTCTGCACACAAAAAAAAACAAAAACAAAAACCAGTTCTGCCAGCTGTTCCAAATCCTTAGATCCAAAAATGAATAAGGCAATCATTTTCACTGCCCATCAATTTCCTGCCAGTTCACTTTTCTTCTTGTCCAAAGTAGATTCCAGGATTCATCATCCTATTCACACCTTGTAAATACCCTGAAATTGCTGCTCTCTCACTTCTGCTCTCTGTAGTTAGCAACGACCAGCCCTAGAATGAACCCTACATTCTGCCTTCTCTGCATCTGTACACAGAGAACTAAATACTACTGGGGAAAACAACCTAAACCAACTGACAGGCTTAATGTCATATGTATTATTGCAAATCATAAACTGGCAATAATCATAAAAAATAAACAATTGCTCCTGTCTTAAATGCAGCTAAGTTACTTTAATGGAACAAAGTGGAAAAAAAAGAAAAGTGTGAAATCAACACCCAATCTCAAAACAAAGCAATGGATGCCAAAACACAGTCATGGTATCCACAAGGAACTGAAAAAATAACTGGTATGTTAGAATTCTACTCACAGCAAAGATATTTTCAAGAATGAAGGTAAAAAAACTACACAGAGAGAAAAATATATATATATAATACAGTTTTGAGTTAACACATCACCAGCAAGCCCAAATTAAAGAAAATACTAAAGAACATTCTTTGGGCAAAATGGAAATATTCCTATGCAGAAGCCCAGAGAATTTAGAAGGGAAAGGAACAACAAAAATGGAAAATATATGGGAAAAAACCCCAAATACTGACTTTTAAAATTAATGAGATATTTTATTTTATAAGCTCTAAAATAGACAATTAAAATACACCACAATAGCATACAGATAAATAAGGAGATAAATGAGCTTAAATAGATAGATCTATCTACTTAAGATCTTGCACTGTTAGATCTTGCACTGTTGAAAAAGAGAACAAAGGCATAAATTAATACCAAACTTTGATAAGTTATGGCTGTATGGTGTATCTTCAGAGAAAGAAATAGTAAAAGAAATAAAAGAATATACAATTTCTGAACTAATAGAGAAAAAAAAGGAGAATAATAAAAAACAGTCAATCCAAGTGGAGGCTAGAAATAGGAAACAACACAGAACTGATAAAACAAGTACAAAGAACATAGTAATGCATAAATTTAATTCTAAATATATCAGTAATTCTGCTGAGTCTAAATGGACTAAATAGTCTAATTTAAAAAGAAAGGTTGGGGCTTCCCTGGTGGTCCAGTGGGTAAGGACACCGCCTTGCAGTGCAGTGGGCGCTGGTTCGATCCCTGGCCTGGGAAGATCCCACGTGCCGCGGAGCAGCTGGACCGATGTGTCCAATTACCGAGCTGGAGCTCTGGAGCGCATGCGCACAGAGCCGGTGCTCTGCGACAACAGAGGCCACTGTGATGGGAGGCCCACGATGGCCAAAGAATAAAGATGGATGACAGACAAATGAAGGACCAATAGAAGTGGCTGACCGTCCTCCCCTCCCACCCACCCCCAAAAATAAATTAATTAAAAGAAAGGCTATCTGACTACATAAAGAAACAAAATTCAACAACATGCTGCTTACAGTGGACACCATATAAAACAAAATAAATGATATGTTAGAATTCTACTCACAGCAAAGATATTTTCAAGAATGAAGGTAAAAAAACTACACAGAGAGAAAAATATATATATATAATACAGTTTTGATTTAACACATCACCAGCAAGCCCAAATTAAAGAAAATACTAAAGAACATTCTTTGGGCAAATGGAAATATTCCTATGCAGAAGCCCAGAGAATTTAGAAGGGAAAGGAACAACAAAAATGGAAAATATATGGGAAAAAACCCCAAATACTGACTTTTAAAATTAATGAGATATTTTATTTTATAAGCTCTAAAATAGACAATTAAAATACACCACAATAGCATACAGATAAATAAGGAGATAAATGAGCTTAAATAGATAGATCTATCTACTTAAGATCTTGCACTGTTAGATCTTGCACTGTTGAAAAAGAGAACAAAGGCATAAATTAATACCAAACTTTGATAAGTTATGGCTGTATGGTGTATCTTCAGAGAAAGAAATAGTAAAAGAAATAAAAGAATATACAATTTCTGAACTAATAGAGAAAAAAAAGGAGAATAATAAAAAACAGTCAATCCAAGTGGAGGCTAGAAATAGGAAACAACACAGAACTGATAAAACAAGTACAAAGAACATAGTAATGCATAAATTTAATTCTAAATATATCAGTAATTCTGCTGAGTCTAAATGGACTAAATAGTCTAATTTAAAAAGAAAGGTTGGGGCTTCCCTGGTGGTCCAGTGGGTAAGGACACCGCCTTGCAGTGCAGTGGGCGCTGGTTCGATCCCTGGCCTGGGAGGATCCCACGTGCCGCAGAGCGGCTGGACCGATGTGTCCAATTACCAAGCCGGAGCTCTGGAGCGCATGCGCACAGAGCCGGTGCTCTGCTACAACAGAGGCCGCCCCAATGGGAGGCCCACACGGGCCAAAGAACAAAGATGGATGACAGACAAATGAAGGACCAATAGAAGTGGCTGACCCGTCCTCCCCCTCCCCACCCCACCCCCCAAAAAATAAATTAATTAAAAAGAAAGGCTATCTGACTACATAAAGAAACAAAATTCAACAACATGCTGCTTACAGTGGACACATATAAAACATAATGAGGAATAAACATTGAAAATACAATAATGGGAAAAATTCTTTCAGACATATTTAGAAGTTAAACTTGTATAACTCTATTAATATCAGGTAAACACACACACAAAGTAACTTTAAGGCAAAAGGCATGATTAAAGATAGAAACAATTTACAATGATAAAAGGCTTAAGTCACCAGGAGACTATGGCAAGTTTAAATTTGCGCATGTCAGATATTGATAATATGAGCTCAAAATACTATATATGTACATATACAGTGTTTTATCAATGCATATATGTCAATTTATATTTTTGTCAATGTATATATGTATATACCAGAGAATATACAAATATATTTAGTTGCTCAGTTGTATCCAACTCTTTTGATACCCCAGGCTCCTCTGTGCACGGGGATTTTCCAGGCGAGAATACTGGAGTGGGTTGCCAGTCCCTCCTCCAGGAATCTCCCCAACCCAGGGATCAAACCCATGTCTCCTGCACTGCAGGAGGGTTCTTTACCATCTGAGCCACTAGGGAAGCACAAGAGTACTGGAGTGGGTAGCCTATCCCTTCTTCAGGCAATCTTCCTGACACAGGAATTCTACCAGGGTCTCCTACATTGCAGGCAGCCTCTTTACCAGCTGAGCTATCAGGGATGCCTGTATTTATATATATCACTATTGAAATATATTTAGTCTTTGTGGTCACAAAAGCAACACAATCAATAAGCGACTAAACAACAACAATAAAATAGTACCAATGAAAAAACTTATACCAAGTGTACTATTTACAAATAAAATGTTTATAAGTGTGAGATCAGACATGGATGCCAACTATCACTACTGCTTCTACTCAATACGATACTTAAAGTCCTAATCAGGACTGACCCCAGACCCCTAACATAATGGAGCCGCTGGACCAACTCTGGAACTACCTGCCCTAGTCTTTCTGGGAAGTGAGAAAAATGGACACATATAAAAATGGACACATCAGCCCCTTCATTAAGCTACTTTTAATCAGATATTCTGTCTCTTGCAGTTTAAAGCATCCTAATGGGATCACTCATCATAATTGATCTACCCAAAATAAAATTATGTTATAAGAAGCATTTAACAATTTTTTAAAGTAGAGATCCTCTAGGCCCCATTCTCAGATCATCATCAAATAAAAAGAGAAATAGGCAATAAAGGTGACTAAAACACATAACCACTGATAAAAGGCTTAAGTCACCAGGAGACTATGGCAAGTTTAAATTTGCGCATGTCAGATATTGATAATATGAGCTCAAAATACTATATATGTACATATACAGTGTTTTATCAATGCATATATGTCAATTTATATTTTTGTCAATGTATATATGTATATACCAGAGAATATACAAATATATTTAGTTGCTCAGTTGTATCCAACTCTTTTGATACCCCAGGCTCCTCTGTGCACGGGGATTTTCCAGGCGAGAATACTGGAGTGGGTTGCCAGTCCCTCCTCCAGGAATCTCCCCAACCCAGGGATCAAACCCATGTCTCCTGCACTGCAGGAGGGTTCTTTACCATCTGAGCCACTAGGGAAGCACAAGAGTACTGGAGTGGGTAGCCTATCCCTTCTTCAGGCAATCTTCCTGACACAGGAATTCTACCAGGGTCTCCTACATTGCAGGCAGCCTCTTTACCAGCTGAGCTATCAGGGATGCCTGTATTTATATATATCACTATTGAAATATATTTAGTCTTTGTGGTCACAAAAGCAACACAATCAATAAGCGACTAAACAACAACAATAAAATAGTACCAATGAAAAAACTTATACCAAGTGTACTATTTACAAATAAAATGTTTATAAGTGTGAGATCAGACATGGATGCCAACTATCACTACTGCTTCTACTCAATACGATACTTAAAGTCCTAATCAGGACTGACCCCAGACCCCTAACATAATGGAGCCGCTGGACCAACTCTGGAACTACCTGCCCTAGTCTTTCTGGGAAGTGAGAAAAATGGACACATATAAAAATGGACACATCAGCCCCTTCATTAAGCTACTTTTAATCAGATATTCTGTCTCTTGCAGTTTAAAGCATCCTAATGGGATCACTCATCATAATTGATCTACCCAAAATAAAATTATGTTATAAGAAGCATTTAACAATTTTTTAAAGTAGAGATCCTCTAGGCCCCATTCTCAGATCATCATCAAATAAAAAGAGAAATAGGCAATAAAAGGTGACTAAAACACATAACCACTGAAAACTTAAATACACACACACACACAGAATACCATTGGATATTTGCTCAAAGAGTAAATAAAAAATGAAATTACAAGCTACCCAGAAAACAATGAAAACAATACATTTTAACAAAACCTATGAAATAACACAAAAGGACATATTTAGGAGAAAATGACTAATCACTATCATTAACATAAAAAAACTAAAACTAAAGGCAACTATCACTCATGTTGACAACTTACAGGCCAAGCAACAAAGAAATAAAAAGGGGGGAATTAATAAAGATAAAGGTTGAAATTAAGGAAATGGAAAACCAAAGAAACAGAAATTACTAATAAGTCCAAAAGCTATTTTTTAAGCTATGCCAACGTAATACATAAATTTCTTCTAAGACTGATTAAAGAAAATTGAGGTGAGAATAAAACTTTCTAAGATTTGGAATTTTCAAAGGAAATATAAACACAGATACAAAAGAGCTTTTTTTTAAAAAAAAAAAAAGTCTATAACCACAAATTTGAAACCCTAGGACAATCAGGTAATTTCCTAGGAGGCAAATATAAGTGAATCTGGGAACAAGTGGCAAACCCAAATACACCAGTTACAACAGAACAGACTGGAAAGGCCTGTCACTAAGAAGGCACCCAGATGAGGTGATTTCATAATTTATTTTAGCTAACCTAAGAACAGTAATTCTGGCATTACTTAAATTATTCCAGAATGAATGAAAAGAGAAACTTCTTAATACATTTCATGAACCTGCAAAACTTTTTAACACCAAAACCTGGTAATAGTAGCCACCCTCCACCAAAAAAGGTAAATCATAATCTTACTTTTAAGTACAGATGAAATTTCTAAATAGACCATTGGTAAGCAATATTTAGCAATAATAAAAAACAATTAAGTCAGATAACAAGCATTTAACAATTTTTTAAAGTAGAGATCCTCTAGGCCCCATTCTCAGATCATCATCAAATAAAAAGAGAAATAGGCAATAAAAGGTGACTAAAACACATAACCACTGAAAACTTAAATACACACACACACACAGAATACCATTGGATATTTGCTCAAAGAGTAAATAAAAAATGAAATTACAAGCTACCCAGAAAACAATGAAAACAATACATTTTAACAAAACCTATGAAATAACACAAAAGGACATATTTAGGAGAAAATGACTAATCACTATCATTAACATAAAAAAACTAAAACTAAAGGCAACTATCACTCATGTTGACAACTTACAGGCCAAGCAACAAAGAAATAAAAAGGGGGGAATTAATAAAGATAAAGGTTGAAATTAAGGAAATGGAAAACCAAAGAAACAGAAATTACTAATAAGTCCAAAAGCTATTTTTTAAGCTATGCCAACGTAATACATAAATTTCTTCTAAGACTGATTAAAGAAAATTGAGGTGAGAATAAAACTTTCTAAGATTTGGAATTTTCAAAGGAAATATAAACACAGATACAAAAGAGCTTTTTTTAAAAAAAAAAAAAAGTCTATAACCACAAATTTGAAACCCTAGGACAATCAGGTAATTTCCTAGGAGGCAAATATAAGTGAATCTGGGAACAAGTGGCAAACCCAAATACACCAGTTACAACAGAACAGACTGGAAAGGCCTGTCACTAAGAAGGCACCCAGATGAGGTGATTTCATAATTTATTTTAGCTAACCTAAGAACAGTAATTCTGGCATTACTTAAATTATTCCAGAATGAATGAAAAGAGAAACTTCTTAATACATTTCATGAACCTGCAAAACTTTTTAACACCAAAACCTGGTAATAGTAGCCACCCTCCACCAAAAAAGGTAAATCATAATCTTACTTTTAAGTACAGATGAAATTTCTAAATAGACCATTGGTAAGCAATATTTAGCAATAACTCAAGAGAATAACACAATATGACCAGTCAGAGCTTAATTCAAGGAATGCAAGAGTGAAATTCAATGTAATAAAGTACATATTTACCAAAAATAAATAGCAAAAATCATTTTTCTAAGTGAAAAAAGAAAACCATTTTAAATAAAATCTGAAACCAGATAGGAATGCTTGCTGTTGCTATTATTGTCACAGTATGGCTACATACTGTCATGAGGAGGTCTGGCAAATGAAATAAACACTGGAGAAAATATACACTATTTTTGCTAATTACAGAACTGCATACTTAGGAAATATAATAGACTGTAGTTTACTGTAGTTTACAAAAAAATAAAACCAACAAACAATCAAATCGAGTATAATTAATAAGAATATTTGATAAGGTAATTTATTTGATAATTACCTTTGGTAATATATAAGGTAATATTTGATATAAAATAAACATACAAACCTAATTAGGCTTCCTTATTCTGGCGTCAACACCCAGAACCAAAAATGGGAAAAGCATTCCATGCACAATAGTGGGAAAAAAGCAATAAAATATTGTTATAGACTGAATATATCCTCCCCAATTTATAGGCTGAAATTTCATTTCCAATGCAATGGTATTTGGAGGTAGGGCCTTTGAGAGGTAATTAAGTCAAGAGGTAGAACTCTCATGAATGAGGTTAGTGTCCTGATAAGAACAGCTCAAAGAGCTAGCAGGCCCTCTTTGTGCCAAGGAGGCAAATATAAGTGAATCTGGGAACAAGTGGCAAACCCAAATACACCAGTTACAACAGAACAGACTGGAAAGGCCTGTCACTAAGAAGGCACCCAGATGAGGTGATTTCATAATTTATTTTAGCTAACCTAAGAACAGTAATTCTGGCATTACTTAAATTATTCCAGAATGAATGAAAAGAGAAACTTCTTAATACATTTCATGAACCTGCAAAACTTTTTAACACCAAAACCTGGTAATAGTAGCCACCCTCCACCAAAAAAGGTAAATCATAATCTTACTTTTAAGTACAGATGAAATTTCTAAATAGACCATTGGTAAGCAATATTTAGCAATAACTCAAGAGAATAACACAATATGACCAGTCAGAGCTTAATTCAAGGAATGCAAGAGTGAAATTCAATGTAATAAAGTACATATTTACCAAAAATAAATAGCAAAAATCATTTTTCTAAGTGAAAAAAGAAAACCATTTTAAATAAAATCTGAAACCAGATAGGAATGCTTGCTGTTGCTATTATTGTCACAGTATGGCTACATACTGTCATGAGGAGGTCTGGCAAATGAAATAAACACTGGAGAAAATATACACTATTTTTGCTAATTACAGAACTGCATACTTAGGAAATATAATAGACTGTAGTTTACTGTAGTTTACAAAAAAATAAAACCAACAAACAATCAAATCGAGTATAATTAATAAGAATATTTGATAAGGTAATTTATTTGATAATTACCTTTGGTAATATATAAGGTAATATTTGATATAAAATAAACATACAAACCTAATTAGGCTTCCTTATTCTGGCGTCAACACCCAGAACCAAAAATGGGAAAAGCATTCCATGCACAATAGTGGGAAAAAAGCAATAAAATATTGTTATAGACTGAATATATCCTCCCCAATTTATAGGCTGAAATTTCATTTCCAATGCAATGGTATTTGGAGGTAGGGCCTTTGAGAGGTAATTAAGTCAAGAGGTAGAACTCTCATGAATGAGGTTAGTGTCCTGATAAGAACAGCTCAAAGAGCTAGCAGGCCCTCTTTGTGCCAAGGAGGGATACAGTGAGAAATCAACCACCTGCTACCCAGAAGAGGGCCCTCACCAGAAGCTGACCATGATTGCACCGTCATCTTGCACTTGCAGGCTCCATGACTCTGAGAATTTCTGTTTATAAATCGCCCTGTCGAGATGCTTTGTTAAGCAGCCTAAACTAAGACTAAGAGGAATTAACTCTGTAAGAAAAGCATAAAACTTATATGACAACAACCACAAAATCACACTGAAAGATAAATTTTAAAATTTGAGCAAATGAAAAGATATGGATTATTTCTCTGTATATAATTAACTTGTTTCTTTTTAATTGAAGGATAGCTGCTCTACAATATTGTGTTGATTTCTGCCTAATATCAACATGACTGAGCCATAGGTAGATAACCATATTTTTAGATGGAAAAATTCAGTATCAATTCTCTTAATATCATAAAAAATGTGCAATTAAAAAGCAAGTAAGATATGGGCTCCTCAAAGAGAAAAGAGACATTAGGTATTATAAAAGCTAAGGAAGGGCTTCCCTGGGGGTCCAGTGGGTAAAGAGTCCGCCTTGCCATGCTAGGGGTGCCGGTTTGATCCCTGACCTGGGAAGATCCCATATGCCACGGAACGGCTGGACCGGTGTATCCCAATTATGAGCCAGCGCTCCGGAGCGCATGCGCCCAGAGCCAGTGCTCTGCAACGGGAGGTGCCACTGGGATGGGAGGCCCACACAGGCCAAGGAATTAAGATGGATGAAAACAAATAAACAAATAACCAATAAATGAGGCCAAAATTTAAAAAAGAAAGAATGAAAGCAAACCTTTACAAAAATATAAAGCTAAGGAAATTGGAATAAACTATGTACTCCACTTAATATCAGTGCATTAATACTGGCTCATTAATTCTAACATATGTATCATGTTACTATGAAATGTTAATGGGGAAAAGCTGAGGAAATACAGAAACCTCTGTACTATCCTCACAATTTTTCTGTAAATCTAAAACTGTGGTAAAAAATAAAGTTTTTTTTAAAAGAATATTTGTTATACAGCTAAGCTTTTTTACAAAAAATTTTTATTTAAATGGATAAAAGTATCTTAAAGTTTAGACAGAAAGTAAATGCCCAAGAAAGCAATTTAAAAAAGAAAGATAAGAATGAAAAAGAATAATGAAAGAAAATAAACTATAAAGCCACTATAATTAAAATAGATACATTAATCTATACTTGGCCACCTGATATAAAGAGCTGACTTACTGGAAAAGACCCTGATGCTGGGAAAGATTGAGGGCAAGAGAAGAAAGGGTGACAGAGAATGAACTGGTTGGATGGCATCATCAACTCAATGGACATGAGTTTGAGCAAACTCTGGGAGATGGTGAAGAACTGGGAAGCTTGGTGTGCTCCAGTCCATGGCATCACAGAGTCATACAAGACTGAGCAACTAAACAACAGCAAGATATATCAATCCGGGCTTCCCTGGTGGTCCAGTGGGTAAGGACACCGCCTTGCAGTGCAAGGGGCGCCGGTTTGATACCTGGCCTGGAAAGACCCCACGGGCGCGGCGCCGCTGGACTGATGTGTCCAATTACCGAGCCAGAGCTCTGGAGCGCATGCGCCCAGAGTCGGCGCTCTGCGACAACAGAGGCCACCGCAATGGGAGGCCCACAAGAGCCAAAGAACAAAGACGGATGAAAATAGAGAAATGGAAGAGCAATAAAAGCGGCCCGCCCACCCCCTCCCTCCTTAACCCTCCCCCCCAAAGAATAAATAAATAAATAAATAAATGTTTAAAAAAGAAAAAAGATATATCAATCCATCTACCAGAACAGAAAATCCAGAAAAAGGTGCAGTTTATGTGATATTTTAATATATGATGAAAACATATTTTAATTCAATAAGGAAAGAGTGATTATTTAATAAATGGTGCTGGCACAACTGGCAAGCCATCTGGCAGAAAATAGTCTTCAGTCTCATAAATAAAAAACAAATTCCAGATGGAGTAGATGCCTAATGTAATAAATAAAGCATTAAAAAATTAGAAGGAAAGCTAAGAAGCAACACTTACATTCTGTTTTCTAATCAGAAAGAAAAAATAGACATATTTGAGTAAAAATAAAGTTTTTTTTAAAAGGAAAAAATTTGTTTTATACAGCTAAGCTTTTTTACAAAAAATTTTTATTTAAATGGATAAAAGTATCTTAAAGTTTAGACAGAAAGTAAATGCCCAAGAAAGCAATTTAAAAAAGAAAGATAAGAATGAAAAAGAATAATGAAAGAAAATAAACTATAAAGCCACTATAATTAAAATAGATACATTAATCTATACTTGGCCACCTGATATAAAGAGCTGACTTACTGGAAAAGACCCTGATGCTGGGAAAGATTGAGGGCAAGAGAAGAAAGGGTGACAGAGAATGAACTGGTTGGATGGCATCATCAACTCAATGGACATGAGTTTGAGCAAACTCTGGGAGATGGTGAAGAACTGGGAAGCTTGGTGTGCTCCAGTCCATGGCATCACAGAGTCATACAAGACTGAGCAACTAAACAACAGCAAGATATATCAATCCGGGCTTCCCTGGTGGTCCAGTGGGTAAGGACACCGCCTTGCAGTGCAAGGGGCGCCGGTTTGATACCTGGCCTGGGAAGATCCCACGTGCCGCGGAGCCGCTCGACTGTTGTGTCCAATTACCGAGCCAGAGCTCTGGAGCGCATGCGCCCAGAGTCGGCGCTCTGCGACAACAGAGGCCACCGCAATGGGAGGCCCACAAGAGCCAAAGAACAAAGACGGATGAAAATAGAGAAATGGAAGAGCAATAAAAGCGGCCCGCCCACCCCCTCCCTCCTTAACCCTCCCCCCCAAAGAATAAATAAATAAATAAATAAATGTTTAAAAAAGAAAAAAGATATATCAATCCATCTACCAGAACAGAAAATCCAGAAAAAGGTGCAGTTTATGTGATATTTTAATATATGATGAAAACATATTTTAATTCAATAAGGAAAGAGTGATTATTTAATAAATGGTGCTGGCACAACTGGCAAGCCATCTGGCAGAAAATAGTCTTCAGTCTCATAAATAAAAAACAAATTCCAGATGGAGTAGATGCCTAATGTAATAAATAAAGCATTAAAAAATTAGAAGGAAAGCTAAGAAGCAACACTTACATTCTGTTTTCTAATCAGAAAGAAAAAATAGACATATTTGAGTTCATAAAAATGAAAAACAATTTCTGTTACAAAAGTCTTTATAAACAAAACTATTAGGCAAATGGTAGATTTGGGAAAATATTGAAAAAGAGATAACAGATAATGAGTTAGTAGTCATCACTAACATACAAAGCACTCTTAAAAACTGGCAAAAGACAAACAATTCAGTGGGAAAATTGGTAAAAGATGTGAAAAGGGAGTCAATGAGAATAAATATGCATCGTATGATGTTCCACCTAACTAGCACTTAGAGAAATGCAAATTACAATTTTAAAAATAACACATTTCTCTACACCCAGCCAGGTAAAAATGAGAGAGCAACAGTACCAACTGCCAACAGGATGAAGAGAAAAAAATTATTTACAGCTGGTCTGAAAAGCACTTGGGCAAATATTTTTAAATTAAAAGTACACAGACAAAAAAAAAAAAGTACACAGACATTTCAATCAACAAATCACACTCCTAGAAATCTATCCCACAAAAATAAAATCACTAATAAAAATTTTTACTACAGCCTTGTTCTTATTGCTGAAAAAAGTAAAAAGTAACAAGTTCCTAATAATGAGATAATAAATAACGACACATTTATACTGTAGAATATTAAGTAGCCATTAAAAAGAAGAATTAGTGGTATATTTTTGACTTGGGGTGATTTTCATGGATGATAAAAGTGAGATGCAGAAGGGTGGATACACTGTGATCCCATTTTTAAAAAGCAAACATCGAACAAAACTCCAAAACAAATGTGTGCCCGAGAGTGTGTGTGTGTCTGTGTCTGCCTGTTGTGTGAAGGTGAATATGGAGACAAATATGGAAGGAAACACACAGATTGATAACACAGATGATGGGCAATGTAGTGAGGAAGGACGGTGTGCAGGGGTTGGAAAGGAAAAATGGGCTGAATGTCTGATGCGATTACATTGATATTAATGAAAGTAACAAAAAACTAGCTATAACATGGATTAGGATATAACATGATTGGCATGAGTGTCTATCCTCCACGTGGGTCCCTATTCTCAAACTATTTCATAGTCATCTAGCATTTTCTCATTCACTGAACTTAATATTGGTTCTGTGTAATGTCAGTGGTAAAGAATCCATCTGCCAATGCAAGAGATGCAGGTTTGATCCCTGGGTTGGGAAGATCCCCTGAAGAAGGAAATGGCAACCCATTCCAGTATTCTTGCCTGGGAAATCCCACGGACAGAGGAGCCTGAGAGGCTACCGTCCATGGGGTCGCAAAGTCAGACACAACCTAGAGGCTAAACAACAACAATATAATCTAAGTCTCATCATTTTCTCATCTGTGCATTTTGTGAACATCCTACTGAAAAATAAAATTTTTTCCCATTAACTAGTACTTCATATTTTATCAAGTTGAATTCTGGACCCCAATCTTCAAGCTGGGGCACAGTTTATGCACAAATGAAAATATGTACCTACACATACATAAAAAAATGAGAACAAATAAGGAGTTGGTAGTTATGTATTTCCTGATTACTGAAGTCCATAAATTTAAAAAAACAAAAAAAAGAAGTTACAGAAGAATATGGACTTTCCTATTTCAGTAAAAGACAAGCAAAGCTGGGGCTTCCCTGGTGGTTCAGTGGGTAAGGATATCGCCTTGCTGTGCAAGGGGCGCCGGTTTGATCCCTGGCCTGGGAAGATCCCACGTGCCGCGGAGCGGCTGGACCGATGTGTCCAATTACCGAGCTGGAGCTCTGGGGCATATGTGCCCAGAGCCGGCGCTCAGCAACGACATACGCCACTGCGATGGGAGACCCACATGGGCCAAAGAACAAAGATGGGTGAAAATAGATAAATGAAAGACCAATAGAAGTGGTGCACCCACCCCTCTCCCTCCTCAACCCGCTCCCCTGCTCCCCCCCGCAAAAAAAAGCAAAACTGTAATTATAAATGTATGAGTAAATGTTTTCAGTAAAAAAGACAGTTTCAGAAAGGATTCACTAAGTCATGGGCCCAGGTTACATAAAGGGAAGGGAAGAAAAAGGGAGGGACCAATTACTAGTTTTGTTTTTTTTAACCTCTCTGGATTTTATTACTTCACTTACTACAATAAACAAAAAAAAGTACTGCTTTTGAAGTCTGGAAATATTAACTAAAGAAAACAAGATAAACTGCAAACAATAAAATAAAATAAATTGGATATTAATGAGTATTTACTTCATAAGATCTATCGTATAGATTCAATGAGATAATCCATATAAAGTGCTCAGCATATTACCTAACATGTTGCAAATGTTAATAAACAGGAGGTGTTTTCATTTTTTAAAAAAGACTACAAAGAGCAGTGGAAGTTAGGAGTTTGAAAAGAGAAAGGTCTTCAAAAATGAGCTTGTATGCACAAGGCACTTTTTCTCCTATGACTGAATCTGATGTCCTTTGCACTGCAAAGACTCATACTATGGTAACTATCCAGCTCATCAAACACACTTTCATTGACAGTAAAAATAAAATTACAATTAGACAAATGCGATACTTAAACACACAAAGGAAATGGCAACATTTTTGCTGTGCATTCTTTTAAGAACTTCAAGGACATTCTGAAGCACTATGTTTCTGTCATAATCACTTTAGATGAGAAATAATTGACCCTGATGTTTCCCTCAGAGAGAAGACTGACAAAACATAGTTCATACAGATTGGAGGATGGTGGTAATACCCTTTCAAAGGACCCAAGTGGGAAATCCATTCTTACAAGTAGAAATTCCATTCTCAACTTTGAAAATTTCTTTGCTGGTCAACCTCAAAGTATGTTATTCAGTGAAAGCCTATAAACTAAATTTTCTCCATCAATTGTATTCTTATTGTCCAACCAAACATTAAAATAAGTTCATAAATCGCACGAGTGTGTTATTACTTTTATTACTTACATGGAATTGACCTTCTCCTCAGGGCCTTGAACTTGGCCTGTCACAGTGCCTTTGCTGGTGTTCTTCACCCAGCCAACCACTCCTATCTTCCTAGCCTCACCTTCAGTGTACTGATTTTAGGAGAAAACAAGAGAGAGAATCCAGCATTATGATCGATTCTAACATTCATAAAAGTATAGTCACAAAAAAGCTTAATTTTTTCTAAAATATAGTCCACACCAGAAAATGTGTAGCTGATCTCTGGTAATGCCTACTCTGCTCATGGAATTATCCAGGCAAGAATACTGGAGTGGTTGCCATTCCCTTCTCTGGGGGATCGTTCTGATCCAGGGATCTAACCTGGGTCTCCTCCATCTCCTGCATTGGCAGGTGGCTTCTTTACCACTAGCACCACCTGGGAAGTCCATACATTTATAAGAACCTTTATTTAATTTTTTATTTTTTTGCCAAATTCCACATGCAGTATTGATGAGCACATTGTGAGAAAATAAACTGATGGTGGGAAGTACTTCAGGAAACAATTTCCATGATGTGGTTTGGAATCCATAAAACTCAGTTGCATTGCCCTCTCAACCTGCTAGACACAGTCTGAGTTCCAAATGATGATCACTTCAAGACTCTCAATCACTAAGGAAAAATACCTAATTACAATCAATATTGGATGAAAAGATTTCAATGTTTTCTCTTGACTCTGTATATGCCACACAAATATTATAATTATCCATGAGCAAATTTACTTCTTAATTTCCTTTTCCCGATTCAGTTATGCTACCAGCACATAAAAGCCTAGAAACATTCTTATTTTTAATTACTTTAACTACACTCCACTAAAATTCTTATGGAGCCAGTCTACATATTTTAGAAACATGTTTTTCTCCTCTTTGGAGGCCAGGATGACCAAAAGCTCTGCATTCCATGTTCTCAACTAATCGAAGCAATACAAACCAAGATAACTGTAGCTAGGACTGCTGGAAGGGCTCGCTCTGAAAATAAGTCAAACCTTCCCAGAAAAAGCAAGTGATTTGAACTCTATGGGAGGGTCTATCTGAAAATGCAGAGACGTGACTTCTGGCAACCTATTTGAACTGTCAGAGGTTAGGAACAGAGACCCAGCTGATGACTCCCAGCTCAGACAGTAGGTGAGAATGCATGCCACCTTAAACTTTTAGAAAAGGAGTACTGTATTTTAAAAATATGTTTTTAAAGTATTGTAAAACAAGTAAATATTTTTAAATAAATATTTAAAAGGATTTTTAACTTTAAAAACCTAGGGGCTTTCCTGGTGGCTCAGATGGTAAAGAATCTACTACAGTGCGGGAGACCTGGGTTCTACCTCTGAGTTGGGAAGATCCCCTGGAGAAGGGAATGGCTACCCACTCCAGTATTCTTGCCTGGAGAATTTGATAGGCAGAGGAGTTTGGTGGGCTAGTCCACTGGGTCACAAAGAATCAGACATGACAAAGAGACTAATACTTTCTTTCACATAGGAGCCATTTCCTTATTCAATAAGAGCATTTCTTGGTTTGCAATTCAAGATATGTGTCCTTGTTTGGAGAGAGTCTTCCATCCAGAACAAGTGAACAATCCCACACTTCAAATTAAATATACCTGATCAATATGTTTACCTGGATCACCCCCAGAGAGATACTTCTGAAATTCACAGAAATTTTAACAAAAAACTAGGAAGGCTGTGATGCTTTTAATAGATTGCTTTTAAAAGACAGCGTTCATAAAAAATATCTCAGCCAGTAATTTGAAAGAAATACAAATATTTCTTCATTTGCTGTCAAGGATAGGAAATTAACAGCAGATCATAACTAAGTATATAGATGACTGCTCTGTCTCTGTAACTAGAAATAACAGTGAAGAGAGGGCAGAGATGGCAAAAAATAATAAACAGATTGTGTTGACTTACCATCCTGAAGCAAACACCTGTATAGAAGAAAGATGAAAAGAAATGTCAGCTCAACTACCTTTAAAAAAAATTACGTATTATCTGACTGAGCTTTCATCTAGCTTATTAAATATTAAGTAAATGAAATAAGCAAAATCTTTAATATATGAATACCTTCAGAAAACGCTTTCTTAAAATTCTTTTGTTTTAAAAAACAGAAAGAGCAAAAGAAGATTATTTTTGGAGAAAAAGAATAATGTTCTGAAACCAAAGTATAATGAAATGCCAAAATACATATTTATTCTATTAAAATGCTCAATAAAACAAAATAATTACTACAAGAACAGTTGAGCATACTGGCATAACATTTACCCACCCTCAGCTTCTAGAATGTCTCCTTTAAATACAAGGACTAAATTCAAGTTTAAATGTAAAAAACATTTCTATCTTAAATTCCACATTCTGGAAAAGACAAAACTACAGGGACCGGAAACTGATCTGTGACTGCCAAAGGCTGGGAGTGGGGAGGAACGCACTGTGCCCAGGAAGGCACACAAGGGAGCTTCTGGGGGTGGCTGGACTGTTCTATGTCTCGGCTGTGCTGCTGCTGGTGGTAGTGGTGGTTACATGACTGTGTGCATCTATGAAAGCTCATTCAACTGTATACCAAAAAAGGTAAATATTCCTAAATGCAAATTATACCTGAAGTTCCAAAAATTAGAAAAAAAAAAATTGACAAATTACAGAGGATAGGTCAAATCAATCTCAGAGAAGTCAGAAGATATTGCTTCTCCAAACAGCAACTGAACTTGGTTAAGAGGATACAGAAGACCAGATCAGTGGCTTAGATCATTTTATGTAGTTTTGTAGGTGGGTTTATAATAACAATGAGCATCATTTGTTTCCTGAGGGTAGTGTACTGTGGTATTAGATGAATATGAAGACAAAGAGTAGTGGAGCAATAAAGAGGGTAACATCACAAATGAAATGTTTATGGGGCTATAAAAATGCTTTAAAAGATACCTATAAAATGTGGAGGAATGATGAGTGGGAAGTATTGATCTGAAGAAGAATCAGAAAGGCAATCTGTTGTACAGATGGAGGGAAAGATATGTGTTAGTAGATATATTGAAAAGCAATGGGCCCAAAGAATCAAGAGAAACTCCCGGTCAGTCAGACCATGTGGAAGAGAGAAACAAAACAAGGGGAACTGTGGAAAGGTGCACAGTTGTTTTATCCTAGGAGGGAGGGGATCCCAGCAGATAATGACTAAGTAGAGCTGAAGGTTTGGGTCCAGGCATATCATGCATACCCCTCTCTGGGTCCCTCAACAGTGAACAGACCCAAGTGATGTCAGCAGTAAGAAAAGAAAGCACAGGCCACTGAAGAAACAGAAACTGAAAATCTATGGTCTAGCTCTTTCCTATTCAGAGTGGTCCAGGAGTTGTACGCAACAGCATCAACTGAAAGGTTTTTTAGAAAAAATGTCACTTTCTCAGGCTTCTCCCCAAGACAAAAGAAACAGAAACTCTGCAGGTTGCATCCAGGAATTCAATTTTAAACTTGCTCTTCAGGTAATTCTTATACCTGCTAAAGTTCAGAGGTTGGCTTCACCTTAAAGGCACCTTTGGGAAAGTCTTGAAAAGGGTTTATATCTAAGGTGAGGGATGGTATCACAAAGGGGAAAACTCCAGTCTTGTAGGATACTGCAGATCTGATCCAATTCTCGCTGATGTTACTCCAATTTGTCTTGGTAATAAATCATGTACCTGCATATCAACATTGCCCCAACTATTTTACTCACAGCAAAATTTATGAAAGCTCATTCAACTGTATACCAAAAAAGGTAAATATTCCTAAATGCAAATTATACCTGAAGTTCCAAAAATTAGAAAAAAAAAAATTGACAAATTACAGAGGATAGGTCAAATCAATCTCAGAGAAGTCAGAAGATATTGCTTCTCCAAACAGCAACTGAACTTGGTTAAGAGGATACAGAAGACCAGATCAGTGGCTTAGATCATTTTATGTAGTTTTGTAGGTGGGTTTATAATAACAATGAGCATCATTTGTTTCCTGAGGGTAGTGTACTGTGGTATTAGATGAATATGAAGACAAAGAGTAGTGGAGCAATAAAGAGAGGGTAACATCACAAATGAAATGTTTATGGGGCTATAAAAATGCTTTAAAAGATACCTATAAAATGTGGAGGAATGATGAGTGGGAAGTATTGATCTGAAGAAGAATCAGAAAGGCAATCTGTTGTACAGATGGAGGGAAAGATATGTGTTAGTAGATATATTGAAAAGCAATGGGCCCAAAGAATCAAGAGAAACTCCCGGTCAGTCAGACCATGTGGAAGAGAGAAACAAAACAAGGGGAACTGTGGAAAGGTGCACAGTTGTTTTATCCTAGGAGGGAGGGGATCCCAGCAGATAATGACTAAGTAGAGCTGAAGGTTTGGGTCCAGGCATATCATGCATACCCCTCTCTGGGTCCCTCAACAGTGAACAGACCCAAGTGATGTCAGCAGTAAGAAAAGAAAGCACAGGCCACTGAAGAAACAGAAACTGAAAATCTATGGTCTAGCTCTTTCCTATTCAGAGTGGTCCAGGAGTTGTACGCAACAGCATCAACTGAAAGGTTTTTTAGAAAAAATGTCACTTTCTCAGGCTTCTCCCCAAGACAAAAGAAACAGAAACTCTGCAGGTTGCATCCAGGAATTCAATTTTAAACTTGCTCTTCAGGTAATTCTTATACCTGCTAAAGTTCAGAGGTTGGCTTCACCTTAAAGGCACCTTTGGGAAAGTCTTGAAAAGGGTTTATATCTAAGGTGAGGGATGGTATCACAAAGGGGAAAACTCCAGTCTTGTAGGATACTGCAGATCTGATCCAATTCTCGCTGATGTTACTCCAATTTGTCTTGGTAATAAATCATGTACCTGCATATCAACATTGCCCCAACTATTTTACACGTCAGCAGCACTACATGAAAGAAACTACAGACCAAGAAAATCCTTGACCTGCATTCTAATTGGACTTGGTGTTGGAGCTGAGCAAGCAGCCTATCTCTCAGGCTGCTCCATTCATTCTTACTGCCAGAAACAGGGGAGCTGCCAGAAGGGGAGAAACAACTAGCTGCCCATTCCCAGCCCCCACTCCACTCCATCCCACCTCCATCCCACCCCTGGTGAATGGTGGCATCGTTAAGGAAATTACCTACTCCAGTCTGTTAATGAAACAGTCTTCTCACACAGAAGTAATATATGAATCAGGCAACTCATAATAAGCACACTATTAGACATTCTGATTATTCACTTAACAAATATTAATTGTCTAATTCTAAATGTGGAGAATAAAATGAGTCAACACGACAGTCCCTGGCATCTAAGACCCTACTGTCTAGTGGGGAAAACAGGCAAATAAAATGGAGAACACAACACAGGTACAAACTCTCAGTTGTAAAATAAATAAGTACTGGGCTTCCCTGGTGGTCCAGTGGGTAAGGACACCACCTTGCAGCACAAGGTGCGCTGGTTTGATCCCTTGCCTGGGAAGATCCCACATGCTGCGGAGCAGCTAGACCGATGTGTCCAACTACTGAGTCGGAGCTCTGGAGCGCATGCACCCAGAGCCGGTGCCCTGCAATGAGGGGGGTCACTGAGAAGGGAGGTCCACACAGGTCAAAGAACAAAGATAGATGGAAATGAATGAATGAAAGACTAATAGAAGTGGACAAAAAATAAATAAATAAATAAGTATAGAGATGTAATAATCTGTGTGTACTTGCATGCTAAATTGCTTCAGTGGTGTCCAACTCTTTGCAACCCTATGCGCTGTAGCCTGTCAGGCTCCTCTGTACAAGGGATTCTCCATGCAAGAATACTGGAGTGGGTTGCCATGCCTTCCTCCAGGGATTTTCCCAAGGAAAACTCCAGTCTTGTAGGATACTGCAGATCTGATCCAATTCTCGCTGATGTTACTCCAATTTGTCTTGGTAATAAATCATGTACCTGCATATCAACATTGCCCCAACTATTTTACACGTCAGCAGCACTACATGAAAGAAACTACAGACCAAGAAAATCCTTGACCTGCATTCTAATTGGACTTGGTGTTGGAGCTGAGCAAGCAGCCTATCTCTCAGGCTGCTCCATTCATTCTTACTGCCAGAAACAGGGGAGCTGCCAGAAGGGGAGAAACAACTAGCTGCCCATTCCCAGCCCCCACTCCACTCCATCCCACCTCCATCCCACCCCTGGTGAATGGTGGCATCGTTAAGGAAATTACCTACTCCAGTCTGTTAATGAAACAGTCTTCTCACACAGAAGTAATATATGAATCAGGCAACTCATAATAAGCACACTATTAGACATTCTGATTATTCACTTAACAAATATTAATTGTCTAATTCTAAATGTGGAGAATAAAATGAGTCAACACGACAGTCCCTGGCATCTAAGACCCTACTGTCTAGTGGGGAAAACAGGCAAATAAAATGGAGAACACAACACAGGTACAAACTCTCAGTTGTAAAATAAATAAGTACTGGGCTTCCCTGGTGGTCCAGTGGGTAAGGACACCACCTTGCAGCACAAGGTGCGCTGGTTTGATCCCTTGCCTGGGAAGATCCCACATGCTGCGGAGCAGCTAGACCGATGTGTCCAACTACTGAGTCGGAGCTCTGGAGCGCATGCACCCAGAGCCGGTGCCCTGCAATGAGGGGGGTCACTGAGAAGGGAGGTCCACACAGGTCAAAGAACAAAGATAGATGGAAATGAATGAATGAAAGACTAATAGAAGTGGACAAAAAATAAATAAATAAATAAGTATAGAGATGTAATAATCTGTGTGTACTTGCATGCTAAATTGCTTCAGTGGTGTCCAACTCTTTGCAACCCTATGCGCTGTAGCCTGTCAGGCTCCTCTGTACAAGGGATTCTCCATGCAAGAATACTGGAGTGGGTTGCCATGCCTTCCTCCAGGGATTTTCCCAACGCAGGGATCAAATCCCTGCCTCTTAAGTCACTTGCATTGGCTCTCCTTTATCACTAGTGCTAACATAACACACACAAACTTTCAGTTATAAAATAAATAAGTACTGGAGATGTAATAATATACAACATGATTAATATAATTAGCATACTGAAGTTGTTAAGAGAGTAAATCCTTAGAGTTCTCATAACAAGGAAACATTTTTTTTCCTGTTCCTTTAATTTTGTATCTATGTGAGATGATGGATACTCATTACTAAATTTACTATGATAATAATTTCATGATGTATATGTCACCTCATTATGATGTACATCTTAAACTTATATAGTAGTTGTTTATTTCCTAAATTGTGTCTGACTCTTTGCAACCCCATGGATTGTTGCCTGCCAGGCTCCCTTGTCCATGGAATTCTCCAGACAAGAGTACTAGAATGGGCTGTCATTCCCTTCTCCAGGGGATCTTTCTGACCCAGGGACCGAATGCACATCTCTTGCATTAGCAGGCAGATTCTTTACTGCTGAGCTCCTGGGAAGTTTCTAAAACATATACAGTACTGTGAATTACATTTCAGTGAAATTGGGAACAAAAAATTTAAGTAAATAAAACATAGAAAAATAATGAGTTGTAAAATGCATAAACTAGGATGCAAGTGGGAGTACACAGGACAAAGAAATGACCCAGTTTGGGGTGACTGTGTTGTTGTTGTTCAGTAGTTAAGTCATGTTCGACTTTTTGCAACCCAAGAACTGCAGCACACCGAGTCCCGGGAGCTCTGGAAGGGGCCCATGCACCCAGAGCCGGTGCCCTGCAATGAGGGGGGTCACTGAGAAGGGAGGTCCACACAGGTCAAAGAACAAAGATAGATGGAAATGAATGAATGAAAGACTAATAGAAGTGGACAAAAAATAAATAAATAAATAAGTATAGAGATGTAATAATCTGTGTGTACTTGCATGCTAAATTGCTTCAGTGGTGTCCAACTCTTTGCAACCCTATGCGCTGTAGCCTGTCAGGCTCCTCTGTACAAGGGATTCTCCATGCAAGAATACTGGAGTGGGTTGCCATGCCTTCCTCCAGGGATTTTCCCAACGCAGGGATCAAATCCCTGCCTCTTAAGTCACTTGCATTGGCTCTCCTTTATCACTAGTGCTAACATAACACACACAAACTTTCAGTTATAAAATAAATAAGTACTGGAGATGTAATAATATACAACATGATTAATATAATTAGCATACTGAAGTTGTTAAGAGAGTAAATCCTTAGAGTTCTCATAACAAGGAAACATTTTTTTTCCTGTTCCTTTAATTTTGTATCTATGTGAGATGATGGATACTCATTACTAAATTTACTATGATAATAATTTCATGATGTATATGTCACCTCATTATGATGTACATCTTAAACTTATATAGTAGTTGTTTATTTCCTAAATTGTGTCTGACTCTTTGCAACCCCATGGATTGTTGCCTGCCAGGCTCCCTTGTCCATGGAATTCTCCAGACAAGAGTACTAGAATGGGCTGTCATTCCCTTCTCCAGGGGATCTTTCTGACCCAGGGACCGAATGCACATCTCTTGCATTAGCAGGCAGATTCTTTACTGCTGAGCTCCTGGGAAGTTTCTAAAACATATACAGTACTGTGAATTACATTTCAGTGAAATTGGGAACAAAAAATTTAAGTAAATAAAACATAGAAAAATAATGAGTTGTAAAATGCATAAACTAGGATGCAAGTGGGAGTACACAGGACAAAGAAATGACCCAGTTTGGGGTGACTGTGTTGTTGTTGTTCAGTAGTTAAGTCATGTTCGACTTTTTGCAACCCAAGAACTGCAGCACACCAGGCCTCTCAGTGCATCACCGTCTCCCTGAGTTTGCTCAAACTCGTGTTCATTAAGTCAATGATGCCATCCAACTATCTCATCCTCTGTCACCCACTTCTCTTGCCCTCAGTCTTTCTCAGCTTCAGAGTCTTTTCCAGTGAGTTGACTCTTCCCATCAAGTGGCCAAAGTGTTGGAGCTTCAGTTTCAGTATCAGCCCTTCCAATGAATATTCAGGCTCGATTTCCTTTAGGATTGACTGGTTTGATGTCCTTGCTGTCAAAGGGACTCTCAAGAGTCCTCTCTGACACCACAGTTCGAGAGTGTCAATATTCTAGTGCTCAGCCTTCTTTATGGTCTGACTCTCACATCTGTACATGATCACTGGAAAAACCATAGCTTTGACTGTATGGACCTTTGCTGACAAAGTGATATCGCTGCTTTTTAAAACACTCTCTAGTTTTGACATAGCTATTCTTCCAAGGAGCAAGCGTCTTTTAATTTCATGGCTATGGTCACTGTCCGCATTGATTTTGGAGCCCCTCAAAATGAAATCTGACACTGTTTCCACATTTTGCCCATCTGTGTGCCATGAAATGAGTTCAGCTCTGTTCAGTCAGTCGCTCATCATGTTTGACTCTTTGCAACCCCATGGACTGCGGCATGGCTTAGGGAAGGCTTATTGAAAATATGCTTAGAGTTGAAACTTGGATGATGAACAGAATTTAGTATGATGAGAATGGAATAACACTACAGATGGAAGAGCATGTGCCAAGTCCCCAAACCAAGATCATTTGGATATCACACATTGTCAAACATTCAAAACCATGCCATTGCACTCTTTTTACCAATTTCTAGCCTTAGACTTCATTTAAGACTTGCCAAAAAATAGTTTCTATTTTAACTGATATTTTTTTTAAAAAAAAAGGACAATAATGTCTCTACAGCATAGTCCAAGTGATCACAATCTCCCAACTGACCCACGACAATGCTCCCTTCACTAGTCTCTCTGAGTCTATTTCTGCCCTCCTACAGTCTAATCTCCATAAAGTAACCAAGGTGGTTTTCTTAAGTAAATCACTTTCACACCTTAAAACTGTTTGGTGGTTTCCTCAAAATAAAACAGACTCTGGTTACCACACCCTCCAGGCCCTTTGCTAATCTCTTTCTCATCTCTTAGGACTCCCCTTTGCTCATTCCATTACAGTCAAATTTTTCTCCTTTGTGTCCCTCAGTGCCAAGCATATTCCTGCTTCATGGCCTTTGCATTTACTGTTCGCTCTGCCTGCAATTATCTTCCCTCTGATCTTCTCACAGCTGGTTCCTTCTCATCATTCATGTCTCTACACCAGTGTCATCTCCAGAGAGAAATACTCCATGACCAATTTATATAAAATAGCAGTGCACCCCTATGTTCCCAGAATTTGTGAATTTATTTGCTTACGTTTTTATTTCCTGTCTACACTGGAAGTTCTATTAGGGCAGACAGTTTCTCTGTCTTGCTCACCACTGTGTCCCAGTACCCAAACCACAGCTTGGCACATAGTTGTTGAATAAATGAAAACAACATGGTTGTTAAATGATAAAAAAACCAACTGAAAACTATTTAAGTGAAACGTTTTATTGTCTTACTTGTCAGTAATTCACATAAGGAAGAGGGGTGTAGTATACTGGTCCCCTCAACCATAACCCTTATATTGAAGCCTTAGAAAGAACATATAGCAAGAGGTGTCAGGGCCTCCAGCCAATGGAGGTCAACTTTGTGAAGCAGTGAACCAAGCAAGAACTAACTGTTCAAAGCTCTATAATCCACTTGGAATTTTCTCAGAATCTTTCTGAGAATCCTGATCCCTAGTTTGAAGCATACTGTGTAACAGAGAGAGGTCCATACAGAAAAAAAAAACATGAACGTGGACACAGATTTTCTGCGGTTGATCAGCACTGGCTGGAATTGAGCACTCTTGGGAAAAGGCCTGTATTGGAGAAGATGCTTCCATGAACTTCCACAGCCTCTATGCTTCCACTCTGCTTGCTAAAGAGAAGGGAAACTGATGTGACACATGCAGGTTTTTTACAGACACACTGCTCTGGAAACTGGGACAGACTTCAGCCGCTGTGGTCATGAGACTCAAACACAATATGACCTTCAGCAACATCACTAGTCTCTTAGTCTATTTCCCCTTACAGTCTAATCTCCATAAAGTAACCAAGGTGGTTTTCTTAAGTAAATCACTTTCACACCTTAAAACTGTTTGGTGGTTTCCTCAAAATAAAACAGACTCTGGTTACCACACCCTCCAGGCCCTTTGCTAATCTCTTTCTCATCTCTTAGGACTCCCCTTTGCTCATTCCATTACAGTCAAATTTTTCTCCTTTGTGTCCCTCAGTGCCAAGCATATTCCTGCTTCATGGCCTTTGCATTTACTGTTCGCTCTGCCTGCAATTATCTTCCCTCTGATCTTCTCACAGCTGGTTCCTTCTCATCATTCATGTCTCTACACCAGTGTCATCTCCAGAGAGAAATACTCCATGACCAATTTATATAAAATAGCAGTGCACCCCTATGTTCCCAGAATTTGTGAATTTATTTGCTTACGTTTTTATTTCCTGTCTACACTGGAAGTTCTATTAGGGCAGACAGTTTTCTCTGTCTTGCTCACCACTGTGTCCCAGTACCAAAACCACAGCTTGGCACATAGTTGTTGAATAAATGAAAACAACATGGTTGTTAAATGATAAAAAAACCAACTGAAAACTATTTAAGTGAAACGTTTTATTGTCTTACTTGTCAGTAATTCACATAAGGAAGAGGGGTGTAGTATACTGGTCCCCTCAACCATAACCCTTATATTGAAGCCTTAGAAAGAACATATAGCAAGAGGTGTCAGGGCCTCCAGCCAATGGAGGTCAACTTTGTGAAGCAGTGAACCAAGCAAGAACTAACTGTTCAAAGCTCTATAATCCACTTGGAATTTTCTCAGAATCTTTCTGAGAATCCTGATCCCTAGTTTGAAGCATACTGTGTAACAGAGAGAGGTCCATACAGAAAAAAAAAACATGAACGTGGACACAGATTTTCTGCGGTTGATCAGCACTGGCTGGAATTGAGCACTCTTGGGAAAAGGCCTGTATTGGAGAAGATGCTTCCATGAACTTCCACAGCCTCTATGCTTCCACTCTGCTTGCTAAAGAGAAGGGAAACTGATGTGACACATGCAGGTTTTTTACAGACACACTGCTCTGGAAACTGGGACAGACTTCAGCCGCTGTGGTCATGAGACTCAAACACAATATGCCACTCAGTCCAGGTTCAGTCAGCTTCAATCAGACCTTGCTTTGTGAAAAGATGTGTCAGGGAGGAATTCTGAGGTGAACATTTGCAAAGTAAATCATATTTTAAATCCACAAAGAAGCATTAATATTTAAAGAAATCAAATGATGGATTTTAAACATCACTGCACCTTTCATGAAAAAGTGAATTTTCATATTAAATTGTACTCCCTTCATCCTGTGTGTCAATTTTGAACTCAGGAAGTCAACCAGTCACTACATTATAAAGCAGCCCTTATTGACTCTAAGCATCTTTAATTGTTAGAAAGGCCTTCCTTTCGTGGAGTAAAATTCTTCCTTGCCTCTACCTTTCACCACCCATCTAGAATCTGTCCCCTGGAGTCACATCCCATGGCATCTTTCAGATAGGTAAAACAATCATTATACCACTGCTTCTTCTCTAAGCCAACTATCCCCAAGCACTTCAATTTAAATTGAGAAATATGGCAGTCCCTATCAGAAGCACAGCCTGTAGCGAGTATAAAAACAAGTTAGCTTAACCTTTAAAATGCCATCCTTTTTGTCTAGTGAGAGACACAGACGTGTGTATAACAAATAACAATAGTTGAAAAAAGAATGGATTTGGAGAAGTGAAAAATAAATAGAACAAAACTACAAATGAAACATTATAGGGGAAAAATGAGAAAGAGAATTTATCTTATTTCTTGACTTTAATGTATTAAAACTTTCAACCTCTAAAACACAACTGTTCCACTTCTACCTGTCTACATAGGAAAATCGTGTACACTTAAATTATGTGGTGTCTGAAAACTATTCAGTAATTCAACTCAATTTTCCTTTCAGGCAGTCTTAAAGAAAATTGCTATTTAATGGCTATAGTCCAATAAGGTACTCCCATTCTAATCTGAGTCAATACCGTCAAAACAAACTGTTGAATTTCTCATATAAAGGTAAACCAAAAGATTGCCACAATCCAATTCTACGAGTGTTGTTAGTATTCACCTGAACACTGGTAAAGCATCTATACACAGTTTAATCAATGTCCCTTTCAAAGTTACAGATTATTCTCGATGTAACTTTAACTAAACATTGCTCAATTAAATAGGAACATGATAAGAAATGCCACAGACATGAATGCTCTAAAAACACAGGTCAGTCCCCTACTACCCTGACCATCATCCCAGAGCCCTCAATGCAGCAGAAGTCAATGGGAAAAAACATGGAGCTTCTTGAGAATGTGGAGATAAAGGGAGGTGAAAAAAAAACCAGTAACTTAGGAGTAGACAAACACTGTCTCAGCCAAGTGATCAAGGTTAGCATCAACAGTGGTAAGTCATGTTGATAGTGTGTAGATTTGATACAGTGTGAGGAGAATGGCCCTTTGCCTCTGCTGTCTTCCTCCTGATAACCAGCAACCTTGGTCTTATAACAAAAATGCCAGACAAATTCCAGCTTGGGAGCATTGGAAAAGGTACCTAACCTCCAACTATTACTCCAAACTGCCAAGGTCATGGAAAACAAGGCCAGTCTGAGAAACTATCACAGTAGAAAGAAGTTTTAAGAGGACAAAATGACTAAATGTAATGTAATAGCCTAGATGAATCCTGAACCCAAGAGGACTTCAGAAAACAGACTTTAATTTAAAAATAATGTATCAATGTTAGCTCACCAGTTGTGACAAAGGTAACAGACTAATGTAAGATGTTTATCATAGGGGAAACTGGATGTGGAGTAAACAGGAACTCTTTGTAGTATCTTTCTAACTTTTCTGTAATTTTGAGCTACTCTAAAACAACAACAAAAAACTATTGAAAAAAAAAAAGAAAAAAGGAAAGCAGCAACAGCCTGATGGAAGAAATATGAAAAATGGGCAAGTCATGCTGGCTTATCCATGAGTTAACAGATTAACCCATGCTAACTAAAACCGCCTACTTATGGCTTATCAAAGACACACTGTATATTTGTTTTAATGATTAGAAAAAAAAAGGTATATTAACCAGCAGTAAAGAATGCTCATGTTAAAAATAAAGATTAGGAGAGTTCCCTGTCCAACCAGTGGCTAAGACTGACTGCCGGGAGCATGGGTTAGATTCATGATCAGGGAACTAAGATCCTGCATGCCACACAATGTGGCCAAAATAATAATAATAATAATAATAATAATAATAATAAATATAAATAAATAAAATAATAAAGATTGAATGTCTCCCTTTCTGGGATGCCAACGCTGGTATTATTTTGATGATAAGACTCCCTTCCCAGGTGTCAAGGTCATATTGACTGGCTGCATACATGCTGATCTGTTTCTTCAAAACCTTGAAGAAATGAATCCCTGATTCGTTAGATATTCTTTGTTCTTTTAAGATATAAAACTGTGCTGGAAATCATGCTTCTCCAGAGCAGTTCCTCAGAAGTATCTGAGAGACTGTCTTCCAGGCTATAGTCCTCACTTGGGCTGAAATACAACTCTTTTCTATTCCTATTATAGATTACTTATTGATTATTTCTGTCAACAAGCCTACAGCTCCACATGTGGACTGTGCAGAAGGGTCTGAGAAGTAAACTCACTATTTGTAATGTTATTTCTATAAATGTATTTTCCTGAGTTTCAAACAACCAACTTATAAACTATTCTCCAAGAAATTTGTTTGCAAATGAGGACGTGTGTATTTCAGAACAAGGCTGAGTATATTTGACCCCTAGAATATTTTGAGTACCATTTTGTCACCAAGGATAATTTAAATTCAAACATTCTAAATACAAGTATAACAGCATATGTTTTTGGTTAGAAAGTATTTGCTGTCATAAACTCCATCAAGCTAATTCAATTCACTGACCAATTTTCTATCAAAATAGGACATTTTCTGTATTTACTTTTTATATAATTTGAACAATTTACATTAAGAATATTTTCATTTAAATATTCTAATAATTTTATTTTTCAATCTATATTTTGTTCATAGTATACATCCTTAACTATATATTCTTCCATTGTAAATTTACTTGCATAACCATTATTTCTAACAAGCTAGTATTAACTAGGGTTTTTATTATTCCACACTTTTTAAAGATCCCTTTATTCTTCATTATATATTATTAAAATTAATTTTTTAAGCTTTATTATTTGTTGTCAATTGTTTCTACACTATCATTATGACTTGGACAAAAAGCTAATGGTTACATTTATTTCTTAGGTAATCCCACTGAGCAGTTCTGTGAGACACAGAGAGACACATACTAATATACAGCAACAGTGCCAGTGCCAGCGAGTGACAAGAGAGACTCAGAGATTGCAGTTCTGATGTACTGACTGCTTACTGACCAGGTCAAATGTCCTTGGACTCAAAATGACCATAAAAACGCTTTCAGGATCATCTGTAGTGGTCGAGATGGCTAGGTCCAAATGTCCAAATGTCCTACATGAGTGTATGTATGTGTTCAGTGCATAGATGAGAAGGAAGGCAACATAAAGATGGAAAGGTCACTGAGAGAATGATCAATAGGATATAGTGACTGAGAGCATGAGCCCTGGTAACAGATTGTGAAGGTTCAAATCCCACTGTCACCACTTAACTCATTGTGTAACCTGGGAAAGTTATTTCATTATGCCTTAATGTCTCCATTTGTTAAATAAGGAAGCTGGTTGAAGTCATAAGGTTGAGGATTAAATGAGTACAGAGCTTGAGTGAATGTTAGTTACTTAGTCATGTCCAACTCTGTGACCCCACAGATTGTAGCCTGCTAGGCTCTTCTGTCCGTGGAATTCTCCAGGCAAGAATACTGGAATAGGTAGCTATTCCCTTCTCCAGGGGATCTTCCTGACCCAGGGATTGAACCTGGGTCTCATGAATTGCAGGCAGATTCTTTACCATCTGAGTCACCAAGGAACAGAGCTTGGTACATCCTAAATTCTCAGCATATGTCAGAGTATATGTGTGCAAATATGTGACTGTGAATTTGTCCCACATACCAGGTCTTGATGAACCAATAGTATGCATGCACTTTCACAACTTGGCAACTGAACAACTCTCTTCCATTTAATATACTGCAAACAACAGAGGCTATTGCCTTAAAGCTGATTTCTAAACTCCCAGTATTTGTGAATCATGGTGGCAATTACAACTTTTTCTAACAAGCTAAAAGGGTTTTATTATTCCACACTTTTTAAAGATCCCTTTATTCTTCATTATATATTATTAAAATTAATTTTTTAAGCTTTATTATTTGTTGTCAATTGTTTCTACACTATCATTATGACTTGGACAAAAAGCTAATGGTTACATTTATTTCTTAGGTAATCCCACTGAGCAGTTCTGTGAGACACAGAGAGACACATACTAATATACAGCAACAGTGCCAGTGCCAGCGAGTGACAAGAGAGACTCAGAGATTGCAGTTCTGATGTACTGACTGCTTACTGACCAGGTCAAATGTCCTTGGACTCAAAATGACCATAAAAACGCTTTCAGGATCATCTGTAGTGGTCGAGATGGCTAGGTCCAAATGTCCAAATGTCCTACATGAGTGTATGTATGTGTTCAGTGCATAGATGAGAAGGAAGGCAACATAAAGATGGAAAGGTCACTGAGAGAATGATCAATAGGATATAGTGACTGAGAGCATGAGCCCTGGTAACAGATTGTGAAGGTTCAAATCCCACTGTCACCACTTAACTCATTGTGTAACCTGGGAAAGTTATTTCATTATGCCTTAATGTCTCCATTTGTTAAATAAGGAAGCTGGTTGAAGTCATAAGGTTGAGGATTAAATGAGTACAGAGCTTGAGTGAATGTTAGTTACTTAGTCATGTCCAACTCTGTGACCCCACAGATTGTAGCCTGCTAGGCTCTTCTGTCCGTGGAATTCTCCAGGCAAGAATACTGGAATAGGTAGCTATTCCCTTCTCCAGGGGATCTTCCTGACCCAGGGATTGAACCTGGGTCTCATGAATTGCAGGCAGATTCTTTACCATCTGAGTCACCAAGGAACAGAGCTTGGTACATCCTAAATTCTCAGCATATGTCAGAGTATATGTGTGCAAATATGTGACTGTGAATTTGTCCCACATACCAGGTCTTGATGAACCAATAGTATGCATGCACTTTCACAACTTGGCAACTGAACAACTCTCTTCCATTTAATATACTGCAAACAACAGAGGCTATTGCCTTAAAGCTGATTTCTAAACTCCAGTATTTGTGTATGGGGCTTCCCTGGTGGCGCTAGTGGTAAAGAATCCACCTGCCAATGCAGGAGATCTAAGAGAGGCAGGTTCAATCCCTGGGTGGGGCAGATCCCCTGGAGCAGGGCATGGCAACCCACTCCAGTATTCTTGCCTGGAGAATCCCATAGATAGAGGAGCCTAGTGGGCTATAGCCCATAGGGTCAAAAAGAGTCCGACACAGCTCAAGTAACTGAACTCGCACACAGTAGGATGCTGCTCAGCACAAAGAACACCCTCAGTAAACATCACATGTGTGTACATGCACACACACACAGACACACTCCTTAACTACTACTATCTCTATGCAGTAAACCAAATACTTTGTCAAGTGATCTTTGTCACCCTTTTCATATTTTATGTGTTTCAGAGACGTTTGGTTGTTTTCAATGTATAATACCATGCCCTTGGGTGTATCAAAGACATGCGAAAGAGTACAAAGCATGAATAATTTTAAGTAATCAATTCCTGTATCTTCAACTTCCATATACATTTTTTTCCTAAAACTGACCTGTCTGAGGAGACACCTGTTGTCTGTCTTAATTCCCCTTTCCTACTTCTCTTTCCAGTTACTCTTTGAAAAAAAAGGCCTGTTTCTTTACAAAAGGCATTCTCTCACCCCATCCTTTATCTTATCCTGGTACATTGTACCAAGGCATAAAATCCTCCAGAGTACCAAAATACAAAGATAACTCAACCCTTTAATCGAGGTTTCATAACATATCTCCATCTTTCTCCTTAAGAAATAAATTTCCAAAATAAATTAAATAGGCTCTTCTGTCCGTGGAATTCTCCAGGCAAGAATACTGGAATAGGTAGCTATTCCCTTCTCCAGGATCTTCCTGACCCAGGGATTGAACCTGGGTCTCATGAATTGCAGGCAGATTCTTTACCATCTGAGTCACCAAGGAACAGAGCTTGGTACATCCTAAATTCTCAGCATATGTCAGAGTATATGTGTGCAAATATGTGACTGTGAATTTGTCCCACATACCAGGTCTTGATGAACCAATAGTATGCATGCACTTTCACAACTTGGCAACTGAACAACTCTCTTCCATTTAATATACTGCAAACAACAGAGGCTATTGCCTTAAAGCTGATTTCTAAACTCCAGTATTTGTGTATGGGGCTTCCCTGGTGGCGCTAGCGGTAAGAATCCACCTGCCAATGCAGGAGATCTAAGAGAGGCAGGTTCAATCCCTGGGTGGGGCAGATCCCCTGGAGCAGGGCATGGCAACCCACTCCAGTATTCTTGCCTGGAGAATCCCATAGATAGAGGAGCCTAGTGGGCTATAGCCCATAGGGTCAAAAAGAGTCCGACACAGCTCAAGTAACTGAACTCGCACACAGTAGGATGCTGCTCAGCACAAAGAACACCCTCAGTAAACATCACATGTGTGTACATGCACACACACACAGACACACTCCTTAACTACTACTATCTCTATGCAGTAAACCAAATACTTTGTCAAGTGATCTTTGTCACCCTTTTCATATTTTATGTGTTTCAGAGACGTTTGGTTGTTTTCAATGTATAATACCATGCCCTTGGGTGTATCAAAGACATGCGAAAGAGTACAAAGCATGAATAATTTTAAGTAATCAATTCCTGTATCTTCAACTTCCATATACATTTTTTTCCTAAAACTGACCTGTCTGAGGAGACACCTGTTGTCTGTCTTAATTCCCCTTTCCTACTTCTCTTTCCAGTTACTCTTTGAAAAAAAAGGCCTGTTTCTTTACAAAAGGCATTCTCTCACCCCATCCTTTATCTTATCCTGGTACATTGTACCAAGGCATAAAATCCTCCAGAGTACCAAAATACAAAGATAACTCAACCCTTTAATCGAGGTTTCATAACATATCTCCATCTTTCTCCTTAAGAAATAAATTTCCAAAATAAATTAACCTTTTAAACCTAATAATGTTTATCATACATTTAAATCTTATTTATATTATTTTTAAGTGCATTTTAATAATAGTCACAACAGTCACTCAAGCCAGAAGAAAAAAAATGAGTAGAGCTTTATGATCAAAGGAAATTAAGAAAATATACTATATACACATACATAAGCACACAGATATTGCAGAAAAGTTTGGTAGGTGACCAACTAGCACCACGCAAGCATAACAACGGGATAAAATTCTGTGGGGAAAATTGAATGGAAATCAAATTCAAAGAGCAAAAAGTATGCTGCAAAATTTCCCACTGCTAAAAAGCTTTATTATGAATGAATGATAGCAAATATTAAATCACTGCCATGTTTATATTCCATTGAATAAATTTCAGTGATTTAACATTTCAGTTTAAAAATAATGGTAGTTACAATAAGCCAGAAATTACACCCTTTGCAACGATTTAAGTCTATGACGAAACAAAAACCAAATCACAACTTAATAATTCTTTTAGAAGCTACACTGAACAAGGAAAAGAGAAGTATAATGCCCTACAAAATGAAACCTCCCAACACCATCTGGGTGTCCATCCTGACATTCAAATCAAGCACAGCAATTTCAGGGGCAAGTACCGGGGACCACAAGCTCAGGGACCCTCCTCATTTCCTCCTCCCTCCGCTCGCAGCCCTCCTCCCTCCGGTTCTCCGCTCTCCTCCCCGCTCGTGCGCATGCGCCCTTGGCCTTCGTCCCACCGTGGTTGCTGTGTCATCCCCGGGCGGAAGTCCCAGCCACAATGGGACAGGCGTTCCTAAAGATGGGGTCTGCGTGTCGCAGCTTTCCGTTTTCCCTCCCCAACAGCTCCGGGGTCTCCCTCTGCAGGGGAGTCCCCTACCCTGCACTCTCCCGAACACTTCGTAGTCCACGGATTTGAGTAGCCCAGCGGTAGACATGGCGGCGGCGAGCCCTCTGCCGAGGAGCCGGAGCGGGGTTCGGGGCGCGGTGACGGCGACGACCGCGAGAGGGAGGGGGCACATGGGACCGCTCGGCGCACCCCGCGTCTGCCACCGGCCCTGGACGCGAGCGCGCCGGAGTCACGCGTCGGGAGGTGGCAAATGAGATGGCGGGGACGGGCACCGAGGGCAGCTCGGGACGCCTGGAAAGGAGAGGCCGCTGGGCCTGCAGCGCCCGAGGTCTCGTTTCCCCGCCCCGCCCTCCGGGCCCAGCGGGGCTCGCTTCACCGGAGGGATTCCCGGGACGCGTCCCTGCGGCTGGCTTAACGGACCGCGGCGCTCCTTTCTCAGTGCTTGTAGGCGAAAGCCCGAGGATCGACCAACATGTCAATAGTCTGGTAGCCCAGAATGATTGCTTTTGAAATGAAAGATCTGCTAGCCAAATAATCTAGAATACGTGGTTACCAGATTTTTGTTAAACGTTCAGGTGACTCCCAAATCTAGGAAGCGATTCTGAGCCGTTCTTACGGTGCCAACTGCATCCTCTTCTCTATTGAGCGAGAAAGAAACGGATTGTGATGTATTCTGGGACAAGAAACTGTAAAACTCTGAACGCTTTAAACAAACTAAGTGCTTTAACGATATCTTATGGCTGTCATTTTTCAACGCTACGATTCCCCGAAACCTCCCAACACCATCTGGGTGTCCATCCTGACATTCAAATCAAGCACAGCAATTTCAGGGGCAAGTACCGGGGACCACAAGCTCAGGGACCCTCCTCATTTCCTCCTCCCTCCGCTCGCAGCCCTCCTCCCTCCGGTTCTCCGCTCTCCTCCCCGCTCGTGCGCATGCGCCCTTGGCCTTCGTCCCACCGTGGTTGCTGTGTCATCCCCGGGCGGAAGTCCCAGCCACAATGGGACAGGCGTTCCTAAAGATGGGGTCTGCGTGTCGCAGCTTTCCGTTTTCCCTCCCCAACAGCTCCGGGGTCTCCCTCTGCAGGGGAGTCCCCTACCCTGCACTCTCCCGAACACTTCGTAGTCCACGGATTTGAGTAGCCCAGCGGTAGACATGGCGGCGGCGAGCCCTCTGCCGAGGAGCCGGAGCGGGGTTCGGGGCGCGGTGACGGCGACGACCGCGAGAGGGAGGGGGCACATGGGACCGCTCGGCGCACCCCGCGTCTGCCACCGGCCCTGGACGCGAGCGCGCCGGAGTCACGCGTCGGGAGGTGGCAAATGAGATGGCGGGGACGGGCACCGAGGGCAGCTCGGGACGCCTGGAAAGGAGAGGCCGCTGGGCCTGCAGCGCCCGAGGTCTCGTTTCCCCGCCCCGCCCTCCGGGCCCAGCGGGGCTCGCTTCACCGGAGGGATTCCCGGGACGCGTCCCTGCGGCTGGCTTAACGGACCGCGGCGCTCCTTTCTCAGTGCTTGTAGGCGAAAGCCCGAGGATCGACCAACATGTCAATAGTCTGGTAGCCCAGAATGATTGCTTTTGAAATGAAAGATCTGCTAGCCAAATAATCTAGAATACGTGGTTACCAGATTTTTGTTAAACGTTCAGGTGACTCCCAAATCTAGGAAGCGATTCTGAGCCGTTCTTACGGTGCCAACTGCATCCTCTTCTCTATTGAGCGAGAAAGAAACGGATTGTGATGTATTCTGGGACAAGAAACTGTAAAACTCTGAACGCTTTAAACAAACTAATTTGTCTGCTGTTAACGGATATAGCTCTTTTATGGCCTTCCGTCATTTTTCAGCAACACCCCAATTGCCTAGAAAGTTGTTCAGCTAATGAGTCGCGTCCTACTCTTTGCAACCCCATGGACTGCAGCACACCAGGCTTCCCTGTCCTTCACTATCTCCCAGAGTTTGCTCAGAAGGTTAAAGCAGTATATACTTGAGAAAATTTTATTTGGTGAGACTACTATGAAGTCTTTAAGCAACCCACAAAGCAAAGAATGTAGATCCAGCTATTGACATCTGCTGCCTTCTAGAATTACAGATACTTTTACTTCTAAGGATTTACCTCTCAACGTATTTGTTGGCTTCAATACTTCTCTGAACCTGGCCACAGAGTTAAAATAATCCTCTGCAATCTGGTTCAGTATTACGTACCAAGTCTATCGGAGAGTACCAAAAATCATCCATTTGGTTAGAATATGGTTAAATCATTTTAAAGTAAAATATATTCTGGCAGTGCTAATCCAGGTAATTTTATGGATCGTGGTTTACTGCAGAGTCCTCATAACTTACTCTTCCTCCCATCTCCTTTCCAGTTCACTCAATGCAGACCCTAGAATCAGTGTGGGTCTCGTGTCACTCTTTGCAGTGACGTTATCTTCAACATCCCTATAGTGAATTCCAAATAAAACGAACTGACCGAAAGGACAAGAGTTAGAGCAAACTCCAGGAGAGTGGAGGACAGAGGAGCTTGGAGGGCTACAGTGCATGGGTTCACAAAAGAGTCAGACACGACTTAACAACTGAACTTCAGCCTCCATTAATCTCTTAGTACCTGCTTCTACCCATCCTGTAGGTTTGGTTATTGACAGCCTATGAGTTGTGTCTGAGTCTTCCAACTCCATAGACTGTAGCCCACCAGGCTTCTCTATCGATGGGATTTCTCAGGTACGAATCCTGGGATGGGTTGCCATTTCCTTTTCCAGGGGATCTTCCCAGCCCAGGGATGGAACTCACATCCCCAGCATTGCAGGCAGATTCTTAAACCTGCAGGTTATTGGTAGCCTGTTGTCAGGACACTTTGGATTATTTTGCTCTCTGAACACACCCTGACTTTAATTAAAAAAAAAAAAAAAAAAAAAAAGACTTTACTCTTGGATCTAGTTTTAATCCTAGTCATTTGCTATCTTTCCCACTAGTGCTGTGCTTTCTAAGAAGATCTCAGACTGGGTCCTGTTGCAATCACTGTTCCTGTCACTGACTGGGAAGGTGGACACTTTCCTTTTCTTAATCTTTGACTTTTCTCCACATTTACCCCAAAGTATCCCTGCCAATTATTATGTAGCTTTATTGTCATTTTAGAAGTACAACGGCAACAATTGACATTTACTTAGCTAAGAAATTGACTTTGTCTGCCAACAGCTAAATGTAAGCAAATGGAAACTTACCGTTTCAGCATGGATTGCCAACCATGTGTGATTCTAAGACTAAAAATTTTAAGCAAATGTTGCTAATGCTTATGCTAGCTTTAAACAATAAAACATTTGTGCATAATTAGAGCAGTTTTTTAAAATAGAAGGAAAAAAATCCATAACCCTGACACAACTTTTATCATTTTTATATATTCTCTTTTGTCTTTTCTAAAATGTATGTTTTAAGTAGTTAAAACCATAGTATAAATTCAACTTTCATTCCTTTTCCATGTTACGGTTTTCCTACTGAATATTTTAGTAATTTCATGATACTCTGTTAGGCAGGGATAACCACTTCCTAAGTTTCTGTTGTTACATACTCAAATTGCCTGTAATTTTTCACTACCTAAAAAATATTGTGAAGGAAAAGCTTGGAAACTCCAGGAGAGTGGAGGACAGAGGAGCTTGGAGGGCTACAGTGCATGGGTTCACAAAAGAGTCAGACACGACTTAACAACTGAACTTCAGCCTCCATTAATCTCTTAGTACCTGCTTCTACCCATCCTGTAGGTTTGGTTATTGACAGCCTATGAGTTGTGTCTGAGTCTTCCAACTCCATAGACTGTAGCCCACCAGGCTTCTCTATCGATGGGATTTCTCAGGTACGAATCCTGGGATGGGTTGCCATTTCCTTTTCCAGGGGATCTTCCCAGCCCAGGGATGGAACTCACATCCCCAGCATTGCAGGCAGATTCTTAAACCTGCAGGTTATTGGTAGCCTGTTGTCAGGACACTTTGGATTATTTTGCTCTCTGAACACACCCTGACTTTAATTAAAAAAAAAAAAAAAAAAAAAAAGACTTTACTCTTGGATCTAGTTTTAATCCTAGTCATTTGCTATCTTTCCCACTAGTGCTGTGCTTTCTAAGAAGATCTCAGACTGGGTCCTGTTGCAATCACTGTTCCTGTCACTGACTGGGAAGGTGGACACTTTCCTTTTCTTAATCTTTGACTTTTCTCCACATTTACCCCAAAGTATCCCTGCCAATTATTATGTAGCTTTATTGTCATTTTAGAAGTACAACGGCAACAATTGACATTTACTTAGCTAAGAAATTGACTTTGTCTGCCAACAGCTAAATGTAAGCAAATGGAAACTTACCGTTTCAGCATGGATTGCCAACCATGTGTGATTCTAAGACTAAAAATTTTAAGCAAATGTTGCTAATGCTTATGCTAGCTTTAAACAATAAAACATTTGTGCATAATTAGAGCAGTTTTTTAAAATAGAAGGAAAAAAATCCATAACCCTGACACAACTTTTATCATTTTTATATATTCTCTTTTGTCTTTTCTAAAATGTATGTTTTAAGTAGTTAAAACCATAGTATAAATTCAACTTTCATTCCTTTTCCATGTTACGGTTTTCCTACTGAATATTTTAGTAATTTCATGATACTCTGTTAGGCAGGGATAACCACTTCCTAAGTTTCTGTTGTTACATACTCAAATTGCCTGTAATTTTTCACTACCTAAAAAATATTGTGAAGGAAATATTCCTGTATACAGCTTTTTTTCCCCATAGGTAAATATTCTCTAGGGTAAAATTTAAAATACCAAGTCAAAAGGTACAAGCGTATATTCTTCCTGATGCATGTTACCAAATCATTTTCGAAAGAGCTGTACCAGATGAAATGTGTCATTGCCAATGATGTTGTCAGTATCTGATTATTTGGCTTCTAATACAAACAAATGCAAGGTCTTCATATACAATACATAATTAAATTAGGTGGAAATTTTAAATTTTGTAACCTGAAGCAATAGCTTTAGCATAACTAGGCTTTGTGCTACAACCAGTTGAAATGAAAACCTAGTCATGGCACTCCCTGCCTGAACCCTTTAATTTGTGTGTGATGTAGGATCGTGTTTAAGGTAATACATAGAAAAGGAAAATCCTGCCTATGTGATACAGGTGTAAAAAATGACCAGGTCCCAGAACCTGTGAAACAGGAATAGACAATACAGTCTCTGGGTCCAAATTACATCTGAACTGAGGAGGTATCCCCTGTAAATGTCTATAATTTGTCAGCACAGTCAGTTGAGAGTGATTCCTAGAGTGATTTCTCAGATATTGAGGTATAACTAATGTCAGGGACAATGAAAATTATTTTGTCAACATATTTCTACCCCGGAAATGTCTTTGTAATTATTATGTTGACAGAGCAGGACTTAACAGGATACAAATCATTAACTCCCACAACTGAATAGAACTAAACCAATTCAATGATTCCCTAGTGGAAGAAACACTTTATAGGTAAAGAAATGATTAGATAATTATTACTAAACTAGATTCAAGATCCTTAGACATCAGACTGTTAGTCAGCTGAGGAGGTAGCTGGTTTCCCAGAAAAGGCTTTAATCTCATTACAGTTTATCAGAAAATGGTTAAACATTTTATCACGAATGCATAGTTTTCCTAGAAGGAAATTCTGACCCAGGTTTGAGGCAGTTTCTCTTAATCAGAGTCCGATTTGATATCAACAGGTAGATGTTGAGACTTGGGGCTCCCCAGGACTGGTAAATACTCAAACTGATTCAATCTTTTGCGCACCTTTCTGGTGGGAGGACTCCAAGCTTTTCTCCACAAGGAATTCCTGACTTTTGTTCCCCTGATAGACAGTGCCTGCACTTTAGTTGTGCACTCACCGCCCCCTCTCCATCCTAACTTCTGTATTGAATGCTACACGTCCATTCTTTTTCCTCTGAGAAAGACTAGCCCCTTGGTAGAAGGCTGCATAGGTGGGATTCCTTTAAAAGTGACCACAAGACCAGATCCCTCCTTCCCGTCACATCTAACCATGAGGACTCATCTCTGCCCTTCCAGGGATAGAAGTCACAGTTTTCTCTTAATTTGGCCACTTCTTTTTGCTCCACCTGGCAGGGATTGTTTGGGTACCTCCAGCCAGTCTCGCTTCTTTACTTCCCGCAAGTCTGGCCAGTCCCTTCGAGCTTCAAGAAAGGCCAAGCTCTCGAAGTGGCTCTTTTTTAAAGACCTTCTCACTAGGCATGCAGTGAAGGGATAACACTCCTTTTCTCTCTCCTTTGGTAGGAGAAGGGCAAAGAGGGAAAAGCCACTGCCCCCCCCCCACCTCCGAAACTTTCCCCAAAGAAATCATCCTGAGCCTGAAGAGAGTACTGGGTTCAGGATCTTAAAACCGGTTTTAACACCCCTTTTGGACAACAGATGTTTTAGTACTTCATATTGCATGTGGGTGTAACATTTTGTTTTGAGTCTCGGTGCTCAGCTAAAACTGAGACAAAAGTCCACTTTTCAGATCTGCAGAATTCAGTATAAACCTTGCTTGGATCCTGATTTGAATTTAGAAGTTTAAGACACTTGTGAGACCCCTGGGGGAAATTTGAACACAGGGTGACTGTTAAATATTACAGAATTATTTTTAACTTTGCTGTGGTTGTATTTTTTAAAAGCCTTACCTATTAGAGATAAGTGCTAAAACATATAAGTGTGCTATGAAATTATATTTGAGACTTGCTTTAAAACCCTTGGGGCTAAGTGTAGGACAGCGTAGATAGAAAATTACTAATAGTAAATCAGTAATAGTTACTGAAACTGCATAAGGGGTGGACGGGGATACATTATACTATTCTCTAATTTTGTGTATGTTTGAAATTTTTATGTAAAGTTTTAAAATTTAAGATGTTAGGACCCATTTCATTCTGCAAAACATGTGACCAATAATCCTCAAACATGTCAAGGTCAAGAAAAACAAGGATGTCCTAAGAAACAGCCAAGAGGAGTCTCAGGAGACATGATGATTAAACATGATGTGTATTCTGGATGGGATTCCAGAACAGAAAATGGACTGTAGGTAAAACCTGAGGAAATCTGAATAAAGGATGAACTTGAGTTAATAGTAAGGCATCAGTATTGGTTCATTAACTGACCAATGTACTGCACGAATGTAAGACATTAAAAATGGGAAACTGGGTGTGGAGTATAGGGGAACTCTCTGTACTAGTTTTATAATACTTACAGAAATTTAAAACTGCCCTAAAATAAAAAGTTAACCCTTTAAAAGTCTGTGGTAGGGCTTCCCTGGTGGTCCAGTGGGTAAGGACACCACCTTGCAGTGCAAGGGGCGCCAGTTCGGCCCCTGGCCTGGGAAGATCCCGTGTGCTGCAGAGCAGCTGGACTGGTGTGTCCAACTACTGAGCTGGAGCTCTGGAGCACATGTGCCCTGAGACGGTGCTCTGTGACAAGAGAGGCCACTGAGATGGGAGGCCCACACAAGCCAAAGAACAAAGGTGGATGAGAATAAATAAATGAAAGACCAGAAGAAGTGGTCAATAAATAAATAAATAAATAAAAACCTTTAAAAAAAAGTCTTGGTAATATCCTATTATATATTTACATAATAACATTTCAAAATAATTTCTCACTATACTGCATGAACAGCACTATTTTTAAAAAATATTTTAAACTATTTCAGTATATATGACATGATTTAAATTTTTGATGAACCTATAAGTCATGTTCATAAAACAGTTAATTTTCAAAACATTAAAGACGATCTTAAGTGGATAGAGACAGATAAATATAATCATACCTCCATTGATGAATGTATTACAGAAACAGTTCATTTCCAGATGAAGAAATTATATAAAATGCAAAACAGCGTATCTAGAAGTGAGGAAACTATGGAAAAGTATGACTTTGCTTAGCACAGTGTGCTTTAGAAAACATGACACAGGCATCTAGAGGTCTCGAGTAAGGGAAGGATAAAGTTAAGATTAAGTAAGAGGGAAATAACCAGAGATATGGCAGCTTTGGGACACACTGCAAAGTCAACAGCCAAGCCAAGTTTTAAACAGAATGTGCCCAGACTCTGTGCTATAGCACCAAAGATAGAAGAGGAGCAAGGAATAGACACTAACTCAAAAAATTAGGCAATACAGACCCTTCCCCTCCTGAAACCTCCCAGGCACAGACTTACAGACCTTGAGCCAGTCTCAGGTTTACTTTTTGTATGGAAGCAAGGAGCCTATCTGGGGAAGACATCCCTTCTGATTCCTCCTTATACACACACACACACACACACACACACAGAATTACATTTACTCTCAGATCTGGTCACAAATCATCTATTTCATGACACTTTCGCTAGATCACAGGATGTGTATACAACATACATCCCAATGTCTACCTTGCTTTCCTATTCTGTAGAGCTGGAAAGTTTAGAGCTACATCCTTGCAATTAGGGTTCTTTCCGTGATAGAGGATCCACCATCAGAAACACCATGCTAGGTACAAAGGTGGGTGGGAGTGAGGCCGAGGCCCTCTGCTGCCGGCTGTGAGATAAACACAGCGGAGGAGCCTGGTCTTCTTGTAATTAACTGAGGTCACCATTGACTGCAGCTTCTTGGCACTGAGACGCAGGGTGCAGGACACCCATTAGACTAGTTAGTATCATGTACTAGGTTCTGGAGTAATGGCTTCTAGGGTGTGGCTGAACACGGCAGCTTCCTGATGGTGGAAGGGAAGACATTTTAAAGCCAGTAGCTTCCCAATTTAGTATATGGTTTCCTGACTGTAGAAGAATCATTAGCTCCCTTGGTGATCCAGTTCTGCAAGAGAATAGATACTGAAACCTCAGCCTTGAAGTGGTTCTCAATGCTCCAACACCCAGCTTCTGAGGAACTCCATGCCCCTTCCTTGGCCACTAGACGCTGCCTCAGATCACCATGCTGCCGGTGGCGACCCTGGCTGTTGTCTCTGCCTGGACCCATCTTCCTGTGGACCCTGGATACCCAACGTCCATAGCACTTCCAGGGGCCGAATGGGTCCCCTACTTCCCCGGGCACGTTCTGTTGATACTAAACGGGGCTGTAGGAAGGTGTGATTAAGTAAGAGGGAAATAACCAGAGATATGGCAGCTTTGGGACACACTGCAAAGTCAACAGCCAAGCCAAGTTTTAAACAGAATGTGCCCAGACTCTGTGCTATAGCACCAAAGATAGAAGAGGAGCAAGGAATAGACACTAACTCAAAAAATTAGGCAATACAGACCCTTCCCCTCCTGAAACCTCCCAGGCACAGACTTACAGACCTTGAGCCAGTCTCAGGTTTACTTTTTGTATGGAAGCAAGGAGCCTATCTGGGGAAGACATCCCTTCTGATTCCTCCTTATACACACACACACACACACACACACACAGAATTACATTTACTCTCAGATCTGGTCACAAATCATCTATTTCATGACACTTTCGCTAGATCACAGGATGTGTATACAACATACATCCCAATGTCTACCTTGCTTTCCTATTCTGTAGAGCTGGAAAGTTTAGAGCTACATCCTTGCAATTAGGGTTCTTTCCGTGATAGAGGATCCACCATCAGAAACACCATGCTAGGTACAAAGGTGGGTGGGAGTGAGGCCGAGGCCCTCTGCTGCCGGCTGTGAGATAAACACAGCGGAGGAGCCTGGTCTTCTTGTAATTAACTGAGGTCACCATTGACTGCAGCTTCTTGGCACTGAGACGCAGGGTGCAGGACACCCATTAGACTAGTTAGTATCATGTACTAGGTTCTGGAGTAATGGCTTCTAGGGTGTGGCTGAACACGGCAGCTTCCTGATGGTGGAAGGGAAGACATTTTAAAGCCAGTAGCTTCCCAATTTAGTATATGGTTTCCTGACTGTAGAAGAATCATTAGCTCCCTTGGTGATCCAGTTCTGCAAGAGAATAGATACTGAAACCTCAGCCTTGAAGTGGTTCTCAATGCTCCAACACCCAGCTTCTGAGGAACTCCATGCCCCTTCCTTGGCCACTAGACGCTGCCTCAGATCACCATGCTGCCGGTGGCGACCCTGGCTGTTGTCTCTGCCTGGACCCATCTTCCTGTGGACCCTGGATACCCAACGTCCATAGCACTTCCAGGGGCCGAATGGGTCCCCTACTTCCCCGGGCACGTTCTGTTGATACTAAACGTGTAGGAGTGCAGGGAGTGTAGGCTCTTCACACTGATTATTCATTTATTGATTTATTCATTCTTTGATTTCTTTACTTACATTTGGAAATCATTTGTTTGACTCTGAAGTCTCAGAGTCTCTCTTCCGGTTGCCATTTGTGGATTCGTCTGTGTGTGTTCATTTGGCATGGACTTACAGTGCACACCAGAAGATTCCTCCTATTGACTGACTTCTCTTTGTGAAGATAGGACTGCAGTAGAGGTTTTGTGGGATTAGGGTACAGGAGTCCTGAGCACTGGGCCAGTTGTCAAGAAAGGTTGGTTCTATACCACTTTAAATGGAGGAACCCTACTGTAAGCTACGAGGGAAGGAGCAGCCAAGGGTTGTCAGGACACTGGGTAGAGTAGTGGTGAGAGAGTAGCTTCCAAAAGCCTAGGGTCATGGGTTTGATTCTTGATTAGAGCAGTACGGAGAAGGCTAGTATTAATTTATTGAGTTATTTCCTTTTGGAAATCATTTGTTTGACTTTGAAATCTCAGAGTTCCTCATCTGGTTGTCGTTTCTTGACTCGTTTGTGTATGTTCATTTGGCATGGACAGACAGGGCATACCATAAGATTTCTCCTGTTGAATGACTTCTCTTTATGGATGATCCTACAGAGTCCAGGTCTGTGGCTATGATAGTGTGGATTAAGTGGATTCTGTGGATTAAGTGGGTTTTGCTATTATGTAGCTAATGTAATCAGAGGAGTTGTTGTGATCTCATACACTGAGTTAGCCTAAGGAGCATTGTTTATTTCAAAGGGTCCAGTAGCTTCCCAATTTAGTATATGGTTTCCTGACTGTAGAAGAATCATTAGCTCCCTTGGTGATCCAGTTCTGCAAGAGAATAGATACTGAAACCTCAGCCTTGAAGTGGTTCTCAATGCTCCAACACCCAGCTTCTGAGGAACTCCATGCCCCTTCCTTGGCCACTAGACGCTGCCTCAGATCACCATGCTGCCGGTGGCGACCCTGGCTGTTGTCTCTGCCTGGACCCATCTTCCTGTGGACCCTGGATACCCAAGGTCCATAGCACTTCCAGGGGCCGAATGGGTCCCCTACTTCCCCGGGCACGTTCTGTTGATACTAAACGTGTAGGAGTGCAGGGAGTGTAGGCTCTTCACACTGATTATTCATTTATTGATTTATTCATTCTTTGATTTCTTTACTTACATTTGGAAATCATTTGTTTGACTCTGAAGTCTCAGAGTCTCTCTTCCGGTTGCCATTTGTGGATTCGTCTGTGTGTGTTCATTTGGCATGGACTTACAGTGCACACCAGAAGATTCCTCCTATTGACTGACTTCTCTTTGTGAAGATAGGACTGCAGTAGAGGTTTTGTGGGATTAGGGTACAGGAGTCCTGAGCACTGGGCCAGTTGTCAAGAAAGGTTGGTTCTATACCACTTTAAATGGAGGAACCCTACTGTAAGCTACGAGGGAAGGAGCAGCCAAGGGTTGTCAGGACACTGGGTAGAGTAGTGGTGAGAGAGTAGCTTCCAAAAGCCTAGGGTCATGGGTTTGATTCTTGATTAGAGCAGTACGGAGAAGGCTAGTATTAATTTATTGAGTTATTTCCTTTTGGAAATCATTTGTTTGACTTTGAAATCTCAGAGTTCCTCATCTGGTTGTCGTTTCTTGACTCGTTTGTGTATGTTCATTTGGCATGGACAGACAGGGCATACCATAAGATTTCTCCTGTTGAATGACTTCTCTTTATGGATGATCCTACAGAGTCCAGGTCTGTGGCTATGATAGTGTGGATTAAGTGGATTCTGTGGATTAAGTGGGTTTTGCTATTATGTAGCTATGACAGGGGTGTATCCATTACAGAGGCAGCATTGTTGTGATTCTCATACGGACTGCCCAGTTCATTCCAGGCTCTTCAAAGTGTTTATTTCGTCATTGCTTTAATTTTCAAAATTGGGTTGGTTTTTTTTTTTTTTTTTGACTATAAAATCTCAGAGTCCTTTTTCAGGTTGTCATTTGTTGAGTGATATATGTATGCTCATTTGGCATGGATTTACAGTGCAAACCATAAGTTTCCTACTGGTGAGTGCCTTCTGTATGTCAGTATGACTTCTCTTCGTATGACCCTAATATGTCAGTAGAAGAGAGCCTGGAGACTCTGGACACATGACTGTACACAGTCAGGATGAGACACTGCTGCATAAGGCAAAGTGCTAGGCACTCAGGAACCTAGGTATAGGATCCTCATGTGAGGAGAGGAGAGGTCGGCTCCTAAGTAACTTCTAGGACTGCTATCCTCCTAGGTGTCCTACCCTCACCTGCCTCTCTTCCTCTCCTATGCTCACCTGCCTCTGCTATCCTTTCCTAGGTTTCCCCTGCTCACCAGCAGCTCATTTTACCAAGGTCAGAGAGGAGATGTAGGTAAAAACAGGAGAGGCAGGAGAGGCAAGAGAGTTATGAGACTGAAAGATGTGTGTTAAGGGAGGGAAAGTGCACAGAGTGCTGGGGAGGAGAGGTGCAGTACAAGTTCTGTGGGATTCATGTAGGAATGTAGGAGAATGTTACACATTAGAATCAGCAGGGGACTTTATTTATTTTATTTTATTTTATTTGTTTTACTTTGTAATTTTTTTAAAGTCTTCTTTTCTTTATTTTTTTTTAAATTTTGGCCTCTTTTATTGGTTTTTTATTTATTTATTTTCATCCATTTCTTTAAAATTTTTATTTTACTTTTCACTTTTATAGAGTTTTGTTGTTTACAGATATGTATGATCCCAGATTAGTCATGTGTATATCCCCACCCCCCCATCTTACCCCTTCAGGCTGTCACACAGTGAGCAGGGGACCTTATTAATTCTACACATGCCCTGAGGTTTTGAGTCAACATGTCTGCAGTGGATTCCAGAATCTATATTCCTGAAAACAACACAAATGGGGCTTCCCTGGTGGTCCAGTGGATAAAGAGTCTGCCTTACAGTGCAAGGGGCACCGGTTCGATCCCTGACCCAGGAAGATCCCACATGCTGCGAAGCGGCAGGACTGATGTGTCTAATTATGAGCCAGCCAAGCCCTCTGGAATGCATGTGCCTAGAGCCGGTGCTCTGCAGCAAGAGAGGCCACTGCAGTGGGAGGCCCACACAGGCCGAAGAATAAAGATGGATAAAAATAAATAAATAAATAAATAAAACAATAAAAGAGGCCAAAATTAAAAAAAAAAAAAAAAAGAACACACACAGATGCTTGGGACACAAAGGTAGGGTTCAGAATCACTGACCCAATGATTCTTTCTTTTAGTAGTCCTTCCAACAACTCCATAAGCTATTCAATTGTTGTTGTTTAGTTACTAAGTCATGTCTGACTTTTGTGACCCCCATGCACTGTAGCCCGCCAAGCTTGTCTGCTTATGGGATTTTTTTTAGGCAAGAATACTAGAGTGGGTCTCCTTTCCTCCTCCAAGAGATCTTCCCAATCCAGCAGCTCATTTTACCAAGGTCAGAGAGGAGATGTAGGTAAAAACAGGAGAGGCAGGAGAGGCAAGAGAGTTATGAGACTGAAAGATGTGTGTTAAGGGAGGGAAAGTGCACAGAGTGCTGGGGAGGAGAGGTGCAGTACAAGTTCTGTGGGATTCATGTAGGAATGTAGGAGAATGTTACACATTAGAATCAGCAGGGGACTTTATTTATTTTATTTTATTTTATTTGTTTTACTTTGTAATTTTTTTAAAGTCTTCTTTTCTTTATTTTTTTTTAAATTTTGGCCTCTTTTATTGGTTTTTTATTTATTTATTTTCATCCATTTCTTTAAAATTTTTATTTTACTTTTCACTTTTATAGAGTTTTGTTGTTTACAGATATGTATGATCCCAGATTAGTCATGTGTATATCCCCACCCCCCCATCTTACCCCTTCAGGCTGTCACACAGTGAGCAGGGGACCTTATTAATTCTACACATGCCCTGAGGTTTTGAGTCAACATGTCTGCAGTGGATTCCAGAATCTATATTCCTGAAAACAACACAAATGGGGCTTCCCTGGTGGTCCAGTGGATAAAGAGTCTGCCTTACAGTGCAAGGGGCACCGGTTCGATCCCTGACCCAGGAAGATCCCACATGCTGCGAAGCGGCAGGACTGATGTGTCTAATTATGAGCCAGCCAAGCCCTCTGGAATGCATGTGCCTAGAGCCGGTGCTCTGCAGCAAGAGAGGCCACTGCAGTGGGAGGCCCACACAGGCCGAAGAATAAAGATGGATAAAAATAAATAAATAAATAAATAAAACAATAAAAGAGGCCAAAATTAAAAAAAAAAAAAAAAAAGAACACACACAGATGCTTGGGACACAAAGGTAGGGTTCAGAATCACTGACCCAATGATTCTTTCTTTTAGTAGTCCTTCCAACAACTCCATAAGCTATTCAATTGTTGTTGTTTAGTTACTAAGTCATGTCTGACTTTTGTGACCCCCATGCACTGTAGCCCGCCAAGCTTGTCTGCTTATGGGATTTTTTTTTAGGCAAGAATACTAGAGTGGGTCTCCCTTTCCTCCTCCAAGAGATCTTCCCAATCCAGGAATCTAACCCTTTTCTCCTGTGTCTCCTGCATTGCAGGTGGGAAGCCCCCAAATGGGTTCCATTTCCTTCTCCAGGGGATCTTTCCAACTTAGGTATCAAACCCACATCTCGTGCATCACAGCATCTTCTGCATTGCATGCAGATTCCTTACCCCTGAGCCACCAGAGAAGCCCATCATCTATTTAATGTTGCTGTTCAGTTGCTAAGTCATGTCTGACTCTTTGAGACCCCATGAACTGCAGCACACCAGGCTTCCTTGTCCTTCACTATCTCTCTGAGCTTGCTCAAACTCATGTCCATTGAGTCAAGATGCCATCCAACCATTGGGTATAACATTTAATACCCAATGTTAAATTTGTTTCCGCTTTAACAGTCTACAAGAGTTATTTTTCTTATAACTGAACTGTAGCAAATGCAATGTATAGGAGCAAAATCTTCACAATAGGAGTGGACCAAAATTTAAACAGAATGAAAGCTCATATATGCCATCCCTCTCCTGTCAATAGAGAAGCATTAGAATTTTCAGTGCTTACAAAGACAATAAATAAATCTTCTGAGGGAAAAAACAAGCCAAGAATGGCAATAAAACCTAGAATTTTGAAAAATAAAGTCCTATTGAAAGATTACAGCATAAAGTCTAGTAACTTATATTCTATGAATTAATTACATCCTGCTTATTTATTTTTATTGTCTACTTGCTTTGCAGCTATACTATTTTATTTTGAAAAAATAAAGTTAATTAAGTAATAACATTAAGAACACCAGTGCCTTGACTGGTTAAGCTAACCATAATTTCTGGTCTGTTGCTGCCACCTACCAACTCTCCAAGGCAATGCAGGTCATGTGGATATTACTATTCCAATCTTCCAGGAGGGTTGCTCCTACCCTCTAAATTCTCTCTCATTTCAGTGTCAGGCTTGTAGAATCAATGGAGGTATTGCTAAATCCTTAAATAAGCATTTTAACTTTTGTTAGGGCTTTTCACTTAACGGTTCACTAATACGAAACTCTCTTGACCATGAACTACTATCATATATGGATGGTGTATGAAAAGCAAACAATACAAGAGAATTCATTCAACAAATGCTGGCTGAATTCCTACTGTTATGGTTTACAGAATAGTCATCTACTGCATCCTTTAAAGTTAGCCTTGTTTAAAAATCACGTGCTTCAGAGATATCTTTACATTTATTTTGTTTTGCAATATAAAATTATTTTGCATTATAAAAATTTTTCATCCAGAGTTATTTACTTTTCATTACCACTTATAAAATCTATCTTAAAAATGTTGATAATGATGACAAAAATAGTAAAGTGCCAATAATTCAAAACATGTTCTGTTCACGGAATATATGTGATTTCCTTTTGAGTCAGTGAATAATGTACTAACTCACATTTGTACTAGCTTTTTATAATTATTAAGACCATTATTAAGACCCTTTATATACCAGCTCCAATTTGATGTGTACATAAATCCTATGAGCACCAAAGGCCAGGTGTCATTTGTATTTTAGAGGCAAGTTCTTCTTTAGCTAAAGATGTAAACGAAGAACCATGGAACAGGTAGGAGGGGTGGAGATGCAGTAGAGTCAAGACCCATACCAGCGCTTGAAAAGTGAGCCAGCATTTGATGTGGCTTTTGCCCCTAGGATGTTTACCAGGTCTCAGGCTGTGCAATGGTGAGATGGCAAAAAAACAAGAACTATAGACACACAGAGCTTGTGGCAATTGCATGGTACTAGACAGAGAAAAATTATAACTTAGGGCCCACCAAGGAAGAAGGGCCTTGATAAAGTCTCCAGCTTTCTGTACCTAACTCTTTAAGACAAAGGGCAAATAAAAACTCTCACAAAGCCTGTAACAGCCTAAAATTATCTCAGAAGCATCAGTATGATCTGGCCCCATTCTAATCGCGGACAAAAAGAAGGTTTAAGCCTTTTAGCGGAAGATACCATCAACCAGACCATAGACAAAGACAGGGGGAGAGAGCGAGAGAGAGAGATAAATAGACAGATGTTGATTGGAATTTAAAATAATACCAGTCTTGTTGGGCTTACCCAGTAGAGTTAATGGTAAAGAACCAGCCTTGCCAATGCAAGAGACGTAAGAGATGCAGGTTTGATTTCTGGGTCAGGAAGATCCCCTGGAGGAGAACATGGCAACCCACTCCAGTATTCTTGCTTGGAGGATCCCATGGACAGAGGAGCCTGGTGGGCTACAGTCCATAGGGTTGCAAAGAGTCGGGCATGACTGGCATGACTTAGCACGCACACTCCAGTCTTGTTGAAGATATTTTTTAAATTTTTATTTCTTTATTTTCTTTTTGACTATTCTGGGTTTTCACTGCTGCCACAGGCTCTTCTCTAGTTGCAGGGAGTGGTGGCTACTCCCTAGTTGAGGTGAGCAGGCTTCTTGTTGCAGTGACTTCTCTCGTTGTGGAACGCAGGCTCCAGGGCACACGGGCTTCAGTAGTTGTGGCTCATGGGCTTAGTTGCTCCGCAGCATGTGGATCTTCCCGTATCAGGGATCAAACCCGTGTCTCTTGCATTGGCAGGCGAGCTCTTTACCACTGAGCTACCAGGGAAACCCCTTTGTTGAGGACTTGAATTGGCAAGTTCTTCTTTAGCTAAAGATGTAAACGAAGAACCATGGAACAGGTAGGAGGGGTGGAGATGCAGTAGAGTCAAGACCCATACCAGCGCTTGAAAAGTGAGCCAGCATTTGATGTGGCTTTTGCCCCTAGGATGTTTACCAGGTCTCAGGCTGTGCAATGGTGAGATGGCAAAAAAACAAGAACTATAGACACACAGAGCTTGTGGCAATTGCATGGTACTAGACAGAGAAAAATTATAACTTAGGGCCCACCAAGGAAGAAGGGCCTTGATAAAGTCTCCAGCTTTCTGTACCTAACTCTTTAAGACAAAGGGCAAATAAAAACTCTCACAAAGCCTGTAACAGCCTAAAATTATCTCAGAAGCATCAGTATGATCTGGCCCCATTCTAATCGCGGACAAAAAGAAGGTTTAAGCCTTTTAGCGGAAGATACCATCAACCAGACCATAGACAAAGACAGGGGGAGAGAGAGAGAGAGAGAGATAAATAGACAGATGTTGATTGGAATTTAAAATAATACCAGTCTTGTTGGGCTTACCCAGTAGAGTTAATGGTAAAGAACCAGCCTTGCCAATGCAAGAGACGTAAGAGATGCAGGTTTGATTTCTGGGTCAGGAAGATCCCCTGGAGGAGAACATGGCAACCCACTCCAGTATTCTTGCTTGGAGGATCCCATGGACAGAGGAGCCTGGTGGGCTACAGTCCATAGGGTTGCAAAGAGTCGGGCATGACTGGCATGACTTAGCACGCACACTCCAGTCTTGTTGAAGATATTTTTTAAATTTTTATTTCTTTATTTTCTTTTTGACTATTCTGGGTTTTCACTGCTGCCACAGGCTCTTCTCTAGTTGCAGGGAGTGGTGGCTACTCCCTAGTTGAGGTGAGCAGGCTTCTTGTTGCAGTGACTTCTCTCGTTGTGGAACGCAGGCTCCAGGGCACACGGGCTTCAGTAGTTGTGGCTCATGGGCTTAGTTGCTCCGCAGCATGTGGATCTTCCCGTATCAGGGATCAAACCCGTGTCTCTTGCATTGGCAGGCGAGCTCTTTACCACTGAGCTACCAGGGAAACCCCTTTGTTGAGGACTTGATCAACCATAAAGTGAAGAATAAAAAACAGAATTTTATTCAAGGCAAACTGAAGATTATAACCCAAGGGACAGACTCAGAAGTTGAGAAATATTCCACCCATTACAAGTCAAAGGCACAGTCATCCACATTTTTGAGACAAAGGATGGAACATCAAAACAACATACTGACATTTTACACAAAGTTCACCAAAGATATATAGTCCAGATAAACAGAGAGCGGCAAGCCATGTGACTCCCATAGACTTGGGAAAAAGTGCTAATCCTTTAAAAAATTACATTGCTAGTATGAGAAGAAAGGGAAAATAGGTTTATCTTTATGGTTGAACAAGCACTTTCATCTTTGAGGAGGTCCAGTCAGTGTACAATTCAGATGCACACTGCACATTAGGGAGGGAGGGAGGAAACCCACACAGACAATTTTATGTTTAAATTTCCTTGTCCTTCCTTAAAACACAAATTTTGTTTCATCACCAGGAAACAGGACCAAACGACAGAAAAGAGAAAAATAGGCAATAAAAAAAGACCCACAAGTAACCCAGATACGGTAATTATTCAGACATGTATTTTTTTTAAGTGTAAGTATGAACTAATGAGAAAAGTATTAGGGGACTACCAGCTACACAAAATGTTTATCTGAGGTTGAAAATGTCATCAGTTTATGGTGATGCCAATCTCTTTGGTTGTGTGACTTTTATCCCAACAATGCCATCCTGCCTCTTGGACTTCCAGTGTGCCTTAGCCCACTTCTAACAGAATCTCTAGCCCTGTGCTTAAGAATTCTTTATTCCAGAACTGTCAAAAGCTGTCCTGCTGGGCTCACAACAGGCCTAATGTGCTTCAAACAATGATTTTCAGGATATGGTAAATAAAAGTCAAAGTAGGGCGATTCTGAGGTGTGTGTTTAGCTCTCTTTCCCCCATGGAAACTACTTGGGTAGCTGGCTTACTAAATCATCTCTTCTGGATGTGTTTTCTCCCTTCGTTTCCCCCCATTTCTCAACCAATATAATTTATACTTCCCTAATAAACTCCCTTAACCCAAATCCTTATTTCAGTGTCTACTTCTCAGGGAGTCAAAAGTTAGACTCTCACATGTTTAAATGCAGGCACAGGGAAATATGTCCAGAGCTGGAGTTTATCAGGTGACTACAACTGGGAGAGTGAGAGGGAAAAGGAGCATTATTATAAATTTAACAGAAACTTGAGGAAAAGAAGAAAAAAGTATAAAATCTCCATTGGATATATTCAATTTCAATATGAATTACCCCCATTTATAAAATGCCCTCTCTTCACCCCCAGTGTCAATTTAGATTATCTCAACATCTGTAGAATATCTAAATTTTAAAAAGTATAATTCAAAAATATATGAATAGTGAAAAAATCCTTCCAGAAACAACTATATAATATGCAAAGAATTGTGTGGTTTTCGGAAGGGAATGCTTGAATCATTCACTGTGCCTCCGTTTGGCATGTTACATTGTGCATGCAAATTTTCTCTAAAGATCTCTGACTGTAAGAGCTCACATTTTATGCAAGACCCTATCAACTCTTTTAATCTAGTTGCACATAATAATCACTTGGGGAACATTTTTTACCACCTCCAGAGATTTCGATTTAATTAATGTAGGGTTGGGCCAAATTTCAGCATCATCCTAAAAACCTCATGCAGTTCTAACATTTAGCCAAGATTGTGAACCACAGATCTAAGGGACTGTGATAATCATGTTTATGTAATGCTTTTTGCTTTTCAAAGTGGTTTTTGTAAAGTGAAGCATACTCAAACTACAGTAAGTCCCAAACAGTGGCCTGCACAGGAAACCAAAATGTTTATCTGGATGGCCATTCAACCCCTAGAATTAAACCACTTCTGAAATCTCTCTATGACAATACATGGAAAAGTTTTATACAAAGATGACAAAAGAACTTTTGAACCATGTAGTCATGGTGCACCTTTCGTGATATCTACATTTTGCTATTTGTTGTTCAATGGCTAAGTTGTGTCTGACTCTTCTGTGATCCCACAGACTGTAGCCTGCCAGCCTCCTCTGTCCATGGGGGATTTCCCAGGCAAGAATACTGGAGTGGGTTGCCATTTGCCTCTCCAACATTTCCCTATATATTAAAAATATACAGGAACTAAAAATATATAGGGTCTAAAAACTGGGACTTCCCTGGTGGTCCAGTAGTTAAGAATCCACCTTGCAATGCAGGGGGCACAGGTTTGATCCTTGGTCCAGGAACTAAGACCCCACATGCCACAAAGAAACTAAGCCTATGTGCTGCAACAAAAGATCCCACATGATGCAACTAAGACTCAATGCAGCCAAATTAATTAATTAATTAATTTTTAAAATACATTAAAGGAATACAGATATGTAATAAACCAGCAAAGATACATGCTGGGGAAAATTATAATTTCCAGTTCCTCCTCATGAAGGAATTTATGAAAACCCTTGGTCACTGTGATCAAAGGCAAAGATTTTTATCTAGCCTTGAGTCTGTTTTCCAAGAATCTGCTCATCTTCATGCCTCAAACTGTTCTAGTCACACAGCAGACCTCAAGAGGTAGCATCTTGTGTCAGAATCCTAATTCCACTTGCAGAGAGTTTTCAATCTGTATGTTTGGAACTGCTTAACGTTGATTTTAACTACCAAGTCTTTACCACCAATAGAGCCTGTCCCCACAGTTACATCAGGAAAGACTGGCTGCCTGCTTTCTTGTTCAACGTGGAGCTGGCTTTGGCCTGTTCAGCTTAGCCCTGGAGCCCTGGAGCTCTTGCTCTAACTTGCAGGCTCTGGCATCAGTGTTCCTGTAGCTGAAAGCATTTGCTCTGCCTGCTGGATATCCTGGCTGACAAGAGAGAAGGGAGGGTTTATTCTGCTCTATTAGGCAAGAGAGATAACTTCCAGCTGGACCTCTTATGGGATACTCTAAATATCCTCTGGCAGCACTGACTCAGAGCATTGCTCTCTAATATTTCATACCCATTATCTAAAGGTCTATACTTGGAAGTAAATTAATGCTATTTGATATTTGTACAACGCTATAAGCAAAGGAAGAAAAATTATTGCTCATTTTACAGATGAGAAAACTGGGCCACTGAAGCTAAAGCAGAGTAAGAATCAGAGTGCTAGAATTAGGGTGCATAATAAGCACAATAAATTGCATGGACTCATATGCAATTTTAAACTCTGTGTGTGTGTGTGAAAGGGTACGTAACAGGGACTTCCCTGGTGGTCCAGTGGTTGAGAATCCACCTGCCAATTCAGGGGACAAAGGTTCAATCCCTGATCTGGGAAAATCTCACATGTTTCGGGGCAATGAAGCAGCCTCTGTGCCACAGCTACTGAGGCTCTGCTCTGGCACCCAAGCTCGGCAACAAGAGAAGCCACTGCAGTGAGAAGTCCATGCACTACAACTAGAGAAAGTCCATATGAAGCAACAAAGTCCAAAAGCAGCCAAAAATAAAATAGATGATTTTTTTAAAAAGTACTTAAGAGAATTAAGAAACAAATCATGAGCTTGGGAAAATATTCACAGCATGTATAACTCAGAAGATTTAGTATCAATATGTCAGGAACTCTTGTAAATCAATAAGATAAAAGTGTTACCCTCACAGCAAAACAGACAGAAAACCCCTTTTTAAAAAAAATTTTGGCCTCTTTTTATTGATTTTTTATTAATCTATTTTCATCCATCTTTATTCTTCGGCCTGTGTGGGCCTCCCACTGCAGTGGCCTCTCCCATTGCAGAGCACCGGCTCTGGTCGCATGTGCTCCAGAGTGCTGGCTCCTAATTGGACACACCAGTCTAGCCACTTCGTGGCACACGGGATCTTCCTGGGCCAGGGATTGAACCGGTGCCCCTTGCACGGCAAGGCAGACTCTCTACCCACTGGACCACCAAGGAAGTCGCAGAAAATCCATTTTTAAAAACAAAACAAAATGAAAACAAATAGCCAACAAATATATGAGCTAATGTTTATTAGTGAATGCAAATTTAAAACAATGATTGGTGGTTTTGTTTTTTTTTTATCTTTTGGAGAGTGGGGTGGGGAGGGAGGGGAGCGGGCGGGCCACTTCTATTGGTCCTTCATTTCTCTATTTTCATCCGTCTTTGTTCTCTGGCTCCTGTGGGCCTCCCATCGCGGTGACGGTCGTCGCAGAGCACCGGCTCTGGGCGCATGCGCTCCAGAGTTCCGGCTCGGTAATTGGACACATCGCCGCGGCACGTGGGATCTTCCTAGGCCAGGGATCGAACTGGCGCCCCTTGCACTGCAAGGCGGTGTCTTTACCCACTGGACCACCAGGGGAAGCCCTGGTGGATATTTTTCACTTGTTAACCTATGCATTATTCCTTCTCCCTGCCCCCAACATTTTTTTGGTTTATTTTGTTTTCCACATATATTTTATTTTTTTCACTTTTTATTTTATATTGAGGTATACCCAATTAAGAATGTTGTGATCCTTCTCCCCCTTTTTTGATATGAAACATCTTTGTCCCAAATTCAAAGTCTGTGCTTACGGGAGAGCTGATGACACCTATAATAAACACCTGCTCTTTTTGTTGGTGCATCATCACCCACCTGCCACCACCTTTTTCTCTCTCACAAACCCTCTGCCTCCCTGTGAGTCCTTCTGGTTTTGTTGTTGGGGCTAATACTCCTTCCATTTTCATGCCTGGATGGCACCTGACCCATTCCTAACTAATCAAATTTTCTCATCCCCCTGCCACCATGACTGGGTCAGGGGTAATGCAATATCCAAGCCAGAACAATCAGTCTTTGCTACAAACATCAAAAATGAGGCACAGTCGGTCCTCAGCAACTGAGTTTGACACCCGAGGATCAGAGATATTTGGGGGGGGAATTTCCACGGTGTACCAAAAAGCAAAACTTGAATTTCCTGCATGCAGACAACTATTTACATACTGTTTACATTATAATAGATAATTGTAAATAATCTAGAGATGATATACTCTCTAAATTGGTTGGGGCGGGCAGGGGAGCACAAAAGTTATATGCCAGTGCTACAACATTTTCTATACGTGATATGAACATCCTCAATTTTGCAATCCACAGAGGGTCCTGGAACTAATTCTCCTTGGATACCAAGGGATAACTGTATACTCTCTTTGAGACTCTTGAGGCTTCTGAGTCATTTAAGTCTGGAGCTGCCAGGAACCATTTTGTGAACAGGCAGAGAAAGTTTACTGAGAATGAAACCAACAAAGAGAGCAGGATGAAAGAAAGATAATCAGAAAGTTCTGATGGCATTGTATGAGTCCCTGGATCTAGTTGTTCCTGAAAGCAGAACTCTTTCCTAGACTCCTCAGTTACATGAGCCAACATATTCACATGTTTTGCTTTAATCAACTTAAGTTGGATTTCTATCAAGGAGATCAAATAAGCTCTGATTATTGTAAAATAAATAAAAAAGAACAAAGATTTCTCTTTCCTTCAGACCTCCCAGGCTAAAATGATGTAAGCAGCTGCCTACAACCATATCCCCCTCCTTAGAAAAAGCCTGTGTTCAGTAGAAAAACAATGTGGCCAGCACATTGTCAGACATCAATTGAGCTCCTGAATTAAGTCAATGCTGAGGTCAACATCATGATGNATGATGCTCATTAATCCCATATTTTGCTTAAGCCAGCTTGTATTAAATTTTGTGCGTTCAAAACAGTATCTTACCACCTTTTCTCTCTCACAAACCCTCTGCCTCCCTGTGAGTCCTTCTGGTTTTGTTGTTGGGGCTAATACTCCTTCCATTTTCATGCCTGGATGGCACCTGACCCATTCCTAACTAATCAAATTTTCTCATCCCCCTGCCACCATGACTGGGTCAGGGGTAATGCAATATCCAAGCCAGAACAATCAGTCTTTGCTACAAACATCAAAAATGAGGCACAGTCGGTCCTCAGCAACTGAGTTTGACACCCGAGGATCAGAGATATTTGGGGGGAGGAATTTCCACGGTGTACCAAAAAGCAAAACTTGAATTTCCTGCATGCAGACAACTATTTACATACTGTTTACATTATAATAGATAATTGTAAATAATCTAGAGATGATATACTCTCTAAATTGGTTGGGGGGGGCGGGCAGGGGAGCACAAAAGTTATATGCCAGTGCTACAACATTTTCTATACGTGATATGAACATCCTCAATTTTGCAATCCACAGAGGGTCCTGGAACTAATTCTCCTTGGATACCAAGGGATAACTGTATACTCTCTTTGAGACTCTTGAGGCTTCTGAGTCATTTAAGTCTGGAGCTGCCAGGAACCATTTTGTGAACAGGCAGAGAAAGTTTACTGAGAATGAAACCAACAAAGAGAGCAGGATGAAAGAAAGATAATCAGAAAGTTCTGATGGCATTGTATGAGTCCCTGGATCTAGTTGTTCCTGAAAGCAGAACTCTTTCCTAGACTCCTCAGTTACATGAGCCAACATATTCACATGTTTTGCTTTAATCAACTTAAGTTGGATTTCTATCAAGGAGATCAAATAAGCTCTGATTATTGTAAAATAAATAAAAAAGAACAAAGATTTCTCTTTCCTTCAGACCTCCCAGGCTAAAATGATGTAAGCAGCTGCCTACAACCATATCCCCCTCCTTAGAAAAAGCCTGTGTTCAGTAGAAAAACAATGTGGCCAGCACATTGTCAGACATCAATTGAGCTCCTGAATTAAGTCAATGCTGAGGTCAACATCTTGATGAATGATGCTCATTAATCTCATATTTTGCTTAAGCCAGCTTGTATTAATACTTTATTTTGTAGCCAAGAGTTCCAAAACAGTATCTTACTTGTATTTGTCCTAAGAAAAAAAAAGAGAGATATCAATTTCCCTAAAATCAAAAATAGTAATCACCAATATTATTGATGATGTGCCACATTATGGATTTTCCTGCACTGCTGGTGTTTGAACACAAACATTTTGTAGAGTAAGTTGACTAAAGACCTGAAAAGCCTTAAAAACTACACATAGTTGGAAGAGGGGGAAAGGGATTACAAGGTAGAAAAACTAAGGCATTTTTAGAGCAATGGAACTATTCTCTATGATGCTGTAATGGTAAAAACATGACACTATTCATTTGTCAAAACCCATAGATCTGTACAATATAGAAATGAACCCTGATATAAACTATGGACTTCAATTAATAATAATGTATCAATATTCATTCATTTATTGTAACCATGAAGGTACCATACCAATGTAAGATAATAATAGGAGAAGCTGTGTAGGCATGGAGATGTGTGTGGGAGTACTCTGTACTTTCTCAACTTTTCTATTGACATAAAACTGCTCTGAGAAATAGTTTATTAATTTAAAAAAGAAAGAAGAAACAGAAAAAAACAAAGGAAGGAAGGAAAGAAAGAAGGAAGGAATACACATGGTTTATCTAGCAGTGCTGCAATTATAAATTTCTCCCAAAGGGAAGAAACGGGCAAGGATGCAAAGAATACAAACTGTCATGGCAATGTTGTTTGTTACAGTAAAAAATTGGAACTGGAATTCATTCAAAATCCATCAGTTTTCACAAAATGTTTAATAATGATTCATACGTACTCTTAGAGAATAAGGATTTTATCACTTTCCGTAATTCAAAATCAAATAAGCTCTGATTATTGTAAATTAAATAAAAAAGAACAAAGATTTCTCTTTCCTTCAGACCTCCCAGGCTAACATAATGTAAGCAGCTGCCTACAACCACATCCCCTCCTTAGAAAAGCCTGTGTTCAGTAGAAAACAATGTGGCCAGCACATTGTCAGACATCAATTGAGCTCCTGAATTAAGTCAATGCTGAGGTCAACATCTTGATGAATGATGCTCATTAATCTCATATTTTGCTTAAGCCAGCTTGTATTAATACTTTATTTTGTAGCCAAGAGTTCCAAAACAGTATCTTACTTGTATTTGTCCTAAGAAAAAAAAAGAGAGATATCAATTTCCCTAAAATCAAAAATAGTAATCACCAATATTATTGATGATGTGCCACATTATGGATTTTCCTGCACTGCTGGTGTTTGAACACAAACATTTTGTAGAGTAAGTTGACTAAAGACCTGAAAAGCCTTAAAACTACACATAGTTGGAAGAGGGGGAAAGGGATTACAAGGTAGAAAAACTAAGGCATTTTTAGAGCAATGGAACTATTCTCTATGATGCTGTAATGGTAAAAACATGACACTATTCATTTGTCAAAACCCATAGATCTGTACAATATAGAAATGAACCCTGATATAAACTATGGACTTCAATTAATAATAATGTATCAATATTCATTCATTTATTGTAACCATGAAGGTACCATACCAATGTAAGATAATAATAGGAGAAGCTGTGTAGGCATGGAGATGTGTGTGGGAGTACTCTGTACTTTCTCAACTTTTCTATTGACATAAAACTGCTCTGAGAAATAGTTTATTAATTTAAAAAAGAAAGAAGAAACAGAAAAAAACAAAGGAAGGAAGGAAAGAAAGAAGGAAGGAATACACATGGTTTATCTAGCAGTGCTGCAATTATAAATTTCTCCCAAAGGGAAGAAACGGGCAAGGATGCAAAGAATACAAACTGTCATGGCAATGTTGTTTGTTACAGTAAAAAATTGGAACTGGAATTCATTCAAAATCCATCAGTTTTCACAAAATGTTTAATAATGATTCATACGTACTCTTAGAGAATAAGGATGTTGATCACTTTCCTATAGATCCAGGGATTCAAATACTTCAGGGCTCAAATGCTGGCCTTCTCATGAAGGCATGTGTAAATTCTCCGGATGCCCTGTAGGGGCCTCTGACCACATAACTCCCTGACATGGTGAGCATCACTAGGACAGCTGGTGGGACTCTGGACCTTGCTCTGGCAGGTCACCCTTGATGGGAAATTCCTTTCAAGAAGGCTTAAGTCCAAATACCTCACACTTCTTAAAAGCCCTCAAGAGCCTCCTAGCACCTACAAAGTCTACACTTCCTGGCCATCGTATTTAAGGCCTTCTATTATGTGGTTTGAGTTGATCATTCCAGCCTCATTTCTCACTCAAAGAAAACTACTTTTTAAAGACTAGGTCTTTTTCTCTATCATTGTTCAAAAACATAATCCCTCACGAATTGTGTGGTGATGGAATGGGCAATTCAAACAACAGTTTTGAATATCATTCCTGGCATGGACCAAATATAAAGCAAGTTAAAATGTAGAGTGATTTTTGTACAACTAGTGAAGCAATAAAAATTTTAATGTGACATTGGAGACACTCTCCTTTAACTGGAAGAGAGGTTCTAACATTTACCCCACAAAAGAGGAAACCCAAGGGTAACTTTTGGTTCTACAGTGAACTAAATCTGATAAGCCACAATAATATAAATGTTCATATACTATTTTTTATAATTTTAGAATAAACTTACAGAGAAATCACAGAAGACTAAATTGTTATTATACTTGAAGTAAAAAAAGGGAGAAGAGCACACAAAGTGGGGAACATCCAGACACAACTGTCCTCAACAAGAGATGCTCTCTTGGTCGAAGGAACAGCAGAAAGAGGTTCAAGGATATTGTCTGGGACTTCCCTGGTTGACCACTGGTCATTGCAAAGGACACGGGCTTGACTAAGCCTGAGTGCCACAACTACTGAGTCTGATCTTTAGAGCTCTTGAATTTAACCACTGAAGCCCACGTGCCCTAGAGCCCTTGCTCCACAATGAGAAGCCATGGTAATAAGTCTGTGCACTGTGATGAAAGGTAGCTCTCAGCTCACTTCAACTAGAGAAAAGCCTGAGCAGCAACAAAAGATAAATGTTTATTTACTTATTGTCATTATTTTAAAAATAAATAAATAATTTTTAAAAAGGATATTGTCTGAAATCTAAGTGCTAAGTGCTGGAAGAAGCAGAGATTAGTGACAAAATTATGTTGGGAGGAGGGAGATGGTGGAGGAGGAGGCAGGTCAAGGGAACTAATTCGCACCCCTCGTGACAGCTGTATCAAGAAACAACACGTGCAGAGATGCCATGGCAATCACAAAAAGAACTAACAACGGAAATTGCTAAAAGCAGCTACCTCTGGAGAACACGTTAAAAGGACACCACAAGGAAGTAATCAGTCAGGTCGAGAATACAGGGCATTCTACTAGACAACTGACCTAGATTCTCTAATAAATTAGTGGCATAGGGGAAAAGTGAATTACAGAGTAAATCACACTGCGGAAACAGAAAAATCCAATCCACTCTGAAGATTTCATTTGGGATCCCTACTGGTACAATGTTGAAACAGTCAGAAAAATTTTTGATTATTAGCTGGATATAGAATGATGATATGAGAAACTGTTAATTTTGTTAGGTGTAATAATGACATTTGGTTTAGATTTTAAAATATCTTTTGCACTGAGAAGCATAGTGAAATATTTCTAGGTAAAGTAACATGATGTCTGGAATTTACTTTTGAAATACTTCAGTGCCAATCTGTCTTACCTGTAAAACATAGAGGGCTAGAGAAACAAGACTGGCCAAAGGTGATTATTATAAAATCTGGGTTCACAGGATTCACTGTACCATTGTCTCTGCCTTTATGTATGTTTGAAAATTTTTAAATAAAAGACTTAAAAAAAAAGTGCCTCTGGGGTGTAGGAGAGGGCTTGGGGAGCACTGGTGCTGACAAGATTGCTTTCTATTTTTCATATATTCAATGAAGTTTATGTAGTCCCTACAACATGCGAAGCCCTGTTTAGGCACTGTGGGGATATGAGCAGAACAGATCAAAATTTCTCTTTTAGTGGAGCTCACATTCCAGTCAGGGGAAAGAGACTGTAAACCATAAACATAAATAAATTTGATATGATAGAAGTAGATTAGTGCTATGAGGAAAGAATAAAACAGGGTAAGAAGGATCAGGAGTAGGGCCAGGATTGAGTTTTAAATAACAGGGTCAGGAAGGTCTCACTGAAAAATGTAATATTTGAACAGACTTGAAAAAGGCGAAGGTGATTATAAACTCTTCTGAACTGTGGTTGTTTAATTATACCAATGGATTGCTTTGATAAAAAGAATTGAAAAAATATTACTTTAAAAATTAAAATAAAATCTCTCTCCTTCTCATTGCTCCTTCTCTATTTATCTTAATTCTCCTTTATTCTTCAGGTCAGCGTCAAGTGATCAACTTTCATGAGGTCTTCTTCATCCACAGCTAGAATTAACTGCTGTTTTGTGTTTTCTTGTATATCATGAGTAATTCTAACATGCCTTTTATTCTCTCATATAAGATGACTCTTTATAGCTTTACTAAACAATTTCATTTTCATTATTTTATTCATATTTATAATAAATTCTGTAAATTCTTCCCCTAAATAGCTTCTTAATTCACCCTCATTCTCCCTCCCTATAGTCACTTTCCTTATTCTGGGGCTTATCCTTTGTCTCCTAGACTATTACAAAAACCTCCCACCTCCCAGTTGTTCTTCCTTTCTCCAGTCTCCAGTCTGTTGCTTGCAGCTGCCCAAAGGAGACAGGCTCCCTTCATGCATGTGTGCTAAGTCGCTTTAGTTGTGTCTGACTCTTTGTGAGCCCCCCAGGCTCCTAAACCCATGGAATTCTCTGGGCAAGAATACTGGAGTGAGTTGCCATGCCCTCCTCCAGGGGATCTTCCCGACTCAAGGATCAAACCCACGTCTTCTGTGTCTCCTGCATTGGCAGGTGGATTCTTTACTGCTAGTGCCCCCTGGGAAACCAGGCTCCCTGCATACCTCATGCCTTTATCTGTTCTTCCTCTTGGCCCATATGACTCCTGAAAGACTCTACTACTCCTTGGTTCCACTCCATCTCTGACCCTTCCTGATAGGTAGGATGGCTCCTTTTTGCCCAGTGGCCACACTCCAATTCTTCCATACCTTCATTAAGACTCTTATCACTCTAGTTCACAATGTGCCTTACACACACAATTGACTGAAATATATTTTTTAAATTGCAATGGTTTTGTATCATTCAGTTGCATTCCCAGTGCTCTGTATTATGCTGACATTTCCTAGAAATAGTGGATAATCAAAAGATATTGAATGAGTGAAATACACAAATGTTCAGGGCAAGATGCACCTGCCTCACCCTCAGCAACTGAGCAGACCCTTCACACTGTTTCCCAGCACTGTTAATAGATGTATGCTGACTGACCGTGGTGCCTGACCTCAGGATGACTGCCAAGATTTTCTGTTCACAGCCTAAGAATGTTCAATTCTAAATGCTCTCCTGGAGAATGAATCAATGGCGGCAAATCTGCTTTTTTAGAGAAGGGATGCAAAAACTGAAATAATGATAAAGCAGGCAGACTGAAGAAACATTGGAGAAGAATCATCTAGTTGATGAGGGCTTACTCACTTACTATGTACTTATCCAAGGTCTAGCATGATGGATGAAATATGGTAGGCATGCAATAAATATTTATTGAACAACTTGAGAAAGGAATAACAAATGATGCCCCGGAAGTGATGCAGAAGCTGTAGAAAACAGTCAGGATGATAGAATGGTGAGAGATGAGGTCAGTTTTTAAACCATTAGATTGTAAGCTGTTTATACTTAATTTTTAAGCTGGACACATCTTAAAGGTAGAAAAAGAAAAACTAACAGTTCCAGAACTGGAAATGTATTTATTTAAACCAAGAGCATGAGACCTTCACACAGGGAGACTTAAAGGAAAAAGATATCATACAAAACAAGGCAATTGTTTTGTGTAACTTTAAAATCTCTTCTGTTACTTATCTTCATAATCCTAAATAATATATTTATACTGGTATTTTGTTGACTTTTACATTTTAGAAATTATACGTTGAATTCTCACTACTATAGAGAATAAAGATAATGTTTTCTTTCTGTGTCCCCCACACTGAAATACACATACTCTTCCCCCATCCTCCAATACAATTCTATTACAAATATATTAAATCAATATTCAGTGTTTGCTTTATTTATTCATTAGTCCAATAAATATGCCTTTGAATTACCTTGAAAATTTTAGTCAGGGTATATGATAACATTTATATCTTTAACAATTCCAGACAGACTCTTTGGGATGTTGTCTTTTGAGAAACACTAGTACAGTTTGTCTGTCTTTTAAAATATAAAAATCAATTTAAAATCAATCAACAAACTATGTCAATGCTCATCATGTCCAAGGCAATATAACAGAGACCAAGACATCTAAAACACAATCCTTACCTTCAACATATCAAAATCTAGACTGTGAAATCATGCAAATACACACAAAAAGTTAACTGTCTGACCTAATTGCCAAGATTTTCTGTTCACAGCCTAAGAATGTTCAATTCTAAATGCTCTCCTGGAGAATGAATCAATGGCGGCAAATCTGCTTTTTTAGAGAAGGGATGCAAAAACTGAAATAATGATAAAGCAGGCAGACTGAAGAAACATTGGAGAAGAATCATCTAGTTGATGAGGGCTTACTCACTTACTATGTACTTATCCAAGGTCTAGCATGATGGATGAAATATGGTAGGCATGCAATAAATATTTATTGAACAACTTGAGAAAGGAATAACAAATGATGCCCCGGAAGTGATGCAGAAGCTGTAGAAAACAGTCAGGATGATAGAATGGTGAGAGATGAGGTCAGTTTTTAAACCATTAGATTGTAAGCTGTTTATACTTAATTTTTAAGCTGGACACATCTTAAAGGTAGAAAAAGAAAAACTAACAGTTCCAGAACTGGAAATGTATTTATTTAAACCAAGAGCATGAGACCTTCACACAGGGAGACTTAAAGGAAAAAGATATCATACAAAACAAGGCAATTGTTTTGTGTAACTTTTAAAATCTCTTCTGTTACTTATCTTCATAATCCTAAATAATATATTTATACTGGTATTTTGTTGACTTTTACATTTTAGAAATTATACGTTGAATTCTCACTACTATAGAGAATAAAGATAATGTTTTCTTTCTGTGTCCCCCACACTGAAATACACATACTCTTCCCCCATCCTCCAATACAATTCTATTACAAATATATTAAATCAATATTCAGTGTTTGCTTTATTTATTCATTAGTCCAATAAATATGCCTTTGAATTACCTTGAAAATTTTAGTCAGGGTATATGATAACATTTATATCTTTAACAATTCCAGACAGACTCTTTGGGATGTTGTCTTTTGAGAAACACTAGTACAGTTTGTCTGTCTTTTAAAATATAAAAATCAATTTAAAATCAATCAACAAACTATGTCAATGCTCATCATGTCCAAGGCAATATAACAGAGACCAAGACATCTAAAACACAATCCTTACCTTCAACATATCAAAATCTAGACTGTGAAATCATGCAAATACACACAAAAAGTTAACAAGTTAAGGCCTCCTGAGTGATGCAGGCTGGCAGATTCCACAAGAGTTTCAATAGGAAGAAAATCTTGCACACTGGGCAACTGTCCCAGACAACACTGAAGAGGAGAGGTGGGCGGGAGGAGAAAGATCGTTAAGATGCATGAATGGGTAGGACAAAGAGCAAAGAAGAAGAGCAAGAACAGTCCAAGCAGAAAATCACATTAGCAAAGGCAGGAAGGGAGGAAATACTGTGTTTTTAGGCATGCCAAGTAGCCCAGTTTGAGTGCCAAAGATGTTTGTGGAGAAGAATTGCAGAAAATACGGGGACAAAGCAAGGTGAGAGCAGAGTTTAAATATGCTTGAATGCCAAGCAGAGAATTCCTGACATTTCCCATGACATGGTTCTATTTGAAGTTAGTAAGCAATGATGGGCTTCCCTTGTAGCTCAGCTGGTAAAGAATCTGCCTGCAATGCAGGAGACCCCAGTTCTATTCCTGAGTCAGGGAGATCCCCTGAAAAAGACCCTGATATTTGGAAAAATATAAGGCAAAAGGAGAAGGGGATGACAGAGGACGAGATGGCTGGATGGTATCACCGAGTCAATGGAAATAAGTTTGTGCAAGCTCTGGGAGATGGTCAAGGACAGGGAAGACTGGCGTGGTGCAGTCCATGGGGTTGCAAAGAGTCAGACACAACTGAGGGACTGAACTGAACTGAAGCAATGATGAAGGGATGCGTAAACATTTGATAGTTCAATTCAGTGGGAAAAAATACTTAACTATTAAGTAGTTAATGAACATTAGGTAGATTTGATGAACATACCAAAGTGACATTACTAGTAAGATTAAATTCTTAACATTGTAAAAGGAAAAGTTGGGGACAATAATGAAGTGGGAGAAAATAGCAGGTAAAAAATGTTAAAGAATGAAATCAGCTTGTCAATGCCAATAAGATTAGGAACACTGAGCACTGAAAAATAATAGAGACATACTTTGATTTCTAAACTGAATGTCTTAAAATGTGTACAAGTGTGTCTTAAGTTAGACTTTCTAATAGATTAATATGATTATTTTTAAATGCTTCATTTTCAATGAAGAGTCATATTGGCTCCCAGAACTCTAATTGGCCATTCCTTCCTGTACTTTAATAATGTAGTGTGTATAAAGTCTACTTTCAAGAAAATAATTATTTCCAGATTTTCACTTAATGGCAATAAAACTTCCTAGAAAATATTACTATATGATTATTTTAAATTGCTCTCCTAGTTGCGTAACAGTGCCTATAGCATAATTTTCTATAAGTATCCAGGTAACTTTGGAAAATCTTGTACTAAAGTCCTCTTAGAATCTTCAATAAACTAATATGCTTTGAATCTGAAAAAATAATACTATACAGTGTTTCTAAACCCATTTTGATCACAAAATCCTTTTTTAAAAAAAAAATAAGAATATAGTTAAGAAAACAGGAATTTGTCCACTCTCTTGAAGTAGTCCCCACTTGTTTCAAATGTACAGAAAATGTGCTTTCATGCATGTGCCCATGCACACATGCACACATGCACACACACACATACATTACCTGTCTCTCCTATTAGAAACTCCTAGGACAGCATTTCCTGTTTCGGGGTGTAACAAGTTGCTCTTTGAAACCAGATTTGGGCTCTCAGACCAAAGTGATAATTAATGATTCAGCAAAATACAGAAAAGGGAACTATATTAACCTTCTAAACACCTTAGGTCTCTGGATAATTCTTTGTACTTAAACACCACTTGCCACATCCACCTGTGAGACCAGTGAGCCAATGCAACAGCCGTCCCAGGCTCTCCCTCTGCTATCTGAAGTCCTGTCCATAGTTGCCTTTCTTGATGTTTACTTTCCAGTTTTTAGAGGAATAATGCCTCAACTAACTAATGCTGAGATCAACAGATGCCTGGTGTAAAGGCCCTGTGTCTGTCTTCCAGTTCTAAAGAACATACAGAAGTCATTCAAAGAAACTTCTAGAGTCAACAGAGATGAGAAAGTACACATTCTTGGGGTTTTCCTGGTAGCTCAGGGGTAAAGAGTTGGCCTGCCAATGCAGGAGACACGGTTTCAATCCCTGATCCAAGAAGATCCCACATGCTGCGGAGCAACCAAGCCCATGAGCCATAACTACTGAGCCTGTGCTCTAGAGCCTCGCAGCCACAACTACTGAGCCCATGTGCCTCAACTACCAAAGCCTGTGAGCCCTAGAGCCCGAGTTTCACCACAAGGGAAGTCACCGCAACAATAAGTCTGCTCACCTCAACTAGAGAGCAGTCCCCACTCCCTGCAACTAGAGAAGAGCCTGCAGCAGCAGTAAAAGCACAGAATAGCCAAAAATAAATTGTTTTTTTTTTAAAAGAAAGTACATATTCTTTCCAACATTTTTTCCACAGCATCTATTTTGAAATTTTTCAACAAGTCCAAAAAATTTAAATAGTTATAAAATTAATACCCATATATTCATCACTGACATCAAAGCATCATTAACTTCTGCTGCATTTGCCTGTCTTTTCTACCCCAAGACAAAGAGAGTCCCTTGGACTGCAAGGAGATCAAACTAGTCAATCCCAAAGGAAATTAACCCTGAATATTTGTTGGAAGGACTGATGCTGAAGCTGAAGCTCCAATACTTTGGCCACCTGATGAAAATTGCTGACTCACTGGAAAAGGCCCTGATGTTGGGAAAGACTGAGGGCAGAAGGGGGTGACAGGATGAGATGGTTGGATGGTATCACTGACTCTATGGACATGAGTTTTAGCAACTCAGGGAGATGGTGACAGACATAGAAACCTGGCGTGCTGCAGTTCATGAGGTCGCAAAGAGTCAGACGCGAGTTAGCTACTGAACAACAACCTGTCCCCTATCTTTCTCTTTCTCTTTTTACCCCCCTCCTCACTTATGTTTTCTTTGGAAGTATGCTGCACATATTAAAATATTTCACCCATAAATATTCTACATGCCTCATCTAAGAATAAAAACATCCACCTACATAATCATAATATCATTATTGCATCTAAGAAAACTAACATAGATTTAATAGCATATCTAATATACAGTCAATATTTAAATTTTCTCAATGAGGGATTCTCTGAATATCACCCCTCCAGGTGTACACCAATGGCAGGAATAGCACCGTACAAGGCAAGCAACTGACTGTGTGGTAAAGCCCCTGGCAGCCTGAGCCCATTTTCCTGACTCTTGTAGTATTCCTTTCCTAGAGGGTAACATGATTAAATGGTTAGGAGTAACTAAACCTCTCACTTAAATGATTGTGACTTTTACTTGTAATTTCAGTAAATCCATAAGAAGACAGTCAAATTCACATCATTTCTAAAATAAGAACTAAACCAAATACTAAGGTTTGGATCTAATCCTTGGACAGACAGTCCTTAAATGGATATATTCTCCAGGCTTTTAAGGATACTGGCATAGAAACCATTCTTGTATTTTTTTGAAGTAGTAGAATTTAATTCATCAGGTCCCCTTTTTAACCTAAAAATCAGAATTTGGTTTTTGTTTTTGTTTGTTAGGGTGCTTTCGCCCAGGATCTAGGAGACTGAGTATATTCTGTCCACATTCTGTCCAGATTGGGGCTCTACAATGATCAGCAGGACCCTGGAGCCTCCTGCCAGCTTATTCACAGCAGGCCAGCCTCTCCTAATATGCTCCTGTAGAAAGTCGTTCTCCATGACAGGTGTCTGGTTCGTTTCATCCTCCTAGATTCATTACACATTCTTTCCTACCACTCTGTTTACTACTCTCCACCAAGTGTCTGTTCTCTATAAACTTAGGACTTTGATTTCCTTTGAAAGTAACACTTGGGACTTGTCCCAGTCAAACAGTCTGTGTCGACTGTGGGATTTAAAATATTTATAGCTGACAAATAAATGTAATTGAACAAAGAAAGACAGGTGTGCTGCCATAAAAGTTTCAAATATAATGGAAGAAGAAGATAATGTGTCAGTCTCACATGGTTTGCTTTTCTTGTGGTCTCTGGGAAGTTAATGTATCTATTAACTAGTCCTCAAAAGAGACATCATTCACAAACTGACCCCTGGCTTGTGGCAGCAGACTAACACTTGTGTTAATTTCAACAGCCACATTAACAGATACTATTGCTGGGAAGACACAGGCACTTGTTACCTTGACAACCCAGCATGCAAGTCTCCAGTTTCCTCCATAATTTCCTTGAGAAGATAGGGATTACTCATTAATCCGACCTATGAATTTATTGAAGGTAGATTCTTTACCATTTTAGCCACCAGGGGAGCTCCAGGTTTTGCCTACAAGATGAGAAATGTTAACCCATAGCTAGCTTGCTGGAGGTGTGTCAGTACCTGAGGATTTCATCAAGATTTGGGTTGAAAACTTACACATGAAAGGACCATTAAGTAGGGCTCTCCCTGGTCCAAGGGAACTAAACCAAATACTAAGGTTTGGATCTAATCCTTGGACAGACAGTCCTTAAATGGATATATTCTCCAGGCTTTTAAGGATACTGGCATAGAAACCATTCTTGTATTTTTTTGAAGTAGTAGAATTTAATTCATCAGGTCCCCTTTTTAACCTAAAAATCAGAATTTGGTTTTTGTTTTTGTTTGTTAGGGTGCTTTCGCCCAGGATCTAGGAGACTGAGTATATTCTGTCCACATTCTGTCCAGATTGGGGCTCTACAATGATCAGCAGGACCCTGGAGCCTCCTGCCAGCTTATTCACAGCAGGCCAGCCTCTCCTAATATGCTCCTGTAGAAAGTCGTTCTCCATGACAGGTGTCTGGTTCGTTTCATCCTCCTAGATTCATTACACATTCTTTCCTACCACTCTGTTTACTACTCTCCACCAAGTGTCTGTTCTCTATAAACTTAGGACTTTGATTTCCTTTGAAAGTAACACTTGGGACTTGTCCCAGTCAAACAGTCTGTGTCGACTGTGGGATTTAAAATATTTATAGCTGACAAATAAATGTAATTGAACAAAGAAAGACAGGTGTGCTGCCATAAAAGTTTCAAATATAATGGAAGAAGAAGATAATGTGTCAGTCTCACATGGTTTGCTTTTCTTGTGGTCTCTGGGAAGTTAATGTATCTATTAACTAGTCCTCAAAAGAGACATCATTCACAAACTGACCCCTGGCTTGTGGCAGCAGACTAACACTTGTGTTAATTTCAACAGCCACATTAACAGATACTATTGCTGGGAAGACACAGGCACTTGTTACCTTGACAACCCAGCATGCAAGTCTCCAGTTTCCTCCATAATTTCCTTGAGAAGATAGGGATTACTCATTAATCCGACCTATGAATTTATTGAAGGTAGATTCTTTACCATTTTAGCCACCAGGGGAGCTCCAGGTTTTGCCTACAAGATGAGAAATGTTAACCCATAGCTAGCTTGCTGGAGGTGTGTCAGTACCTGAGGATTTCATCAAGATTTGGGTTGAAAACTTACACATGAAAGACCATAATAGGGCTTCCCAGGTGGTCCAGTGGGTAAAGAGTCCCCCTTGCAGTACAAGGGGCGCTGGTTCAATCCCTGGTCCAGGAGGATCCCACCTGCAGTGGAGCGGCTAGACCGGTGTGTCCAATTACAAGCCAGCACTCTGGAGAGCATGCATCCAGAGTCAGTGCTCAGCAACGAGAGATGCCACTGCAGTGGGAGGCCCACACAGGCCAATGAATAAAGATGGATGAAAATAAATAAATAAAAGAACAATAAGGGAGGCCAACATTAAAAAAAAAAAAAAGAAAGAAAGACCATAATAATGTAGAACGTTGGGTTTAAAACTTGATTATTAAGGGGAAAAGTATCTTATTTTATTAAGAAAACACTTTTACTATACAAGAAGTGTATATGTGTCATGGAGGCTAAACAATATGCTACTAAACAACCAATGGATTACTGAAGAAATCAAAAAGGAAAATTTGAGCATACTTAGAAACAAATGAAAACAAAGATATAATGAAGATACGAGATGTAGCTAAAGCAGTTCTAAGAGGGAAGTTTCAAAGGAATGCCCTGGAAGTCCAGTGGTTAGGACTCCACACTTCCACTGCTGAAGACCTAGGCAGAAACCCTAGGATATCTGATTCTAATAGTACTACAAAATGAATTTAGAAACCTTAATAAATTCTGTCTTTAAGTATCCACTTATTCACAAACACATAACACATGCCTACTGCATATTCATAGTGGGATGAAAAATGCAGTTTTTGACATTATGAGTTAAAAATGTAACACTTGTGTTAATTTCAACAGCCACATTAACAGATACTATTGCTGGGAAGACACAGGCACTTGTTACCTTGACAACCCAGCATGCAAGTCTCCAGTTTCCTCCATAATTTCCTTGAGAAGATAGGGATTACTCATTAATCCGACCTATGAATTTATTGAAGGTAGATTCTTTACCATTTTAGCCACCAGGGGAGCTCCAGGTTTTGCCTACAAGATGAGAAATGTTAACCCATAGCTAGCTTGCTGGAGGTGTGTCAGTACCTGAGGATTTCATCAAGATTTGGGTTGAAAACTTACACATGAAAGACCATAATAGGGCTTCCCTGGTGGTCCAGTGGGTAAGAGTCCACCTTGCAGTACAAGGGGCGCTGGTTCAATCCCTGGTCCAGGAGGATCCCACCTGCAGTGGAGCGGCTAGACCGGTGTGTCCAATTACAAGCCAGCACTCTGGAGAGCATGCATCCAGAGTCAGTGCTCAGCAACGAGAGATGCCACTGCAGTGGGAGGCCCACACAGGCCAATGAATAAAGATGGATGAAAATAAATAAATAAAAGAACAATAAGGGAGGCCAACATTAAAAAAAAAAAAAAGAAAGAAAGACCATAATAATGTAGAACGTTGGGTTTAAAACTTGATTATTAAGGGGAAAAGTATCTTATTTTATTAAGAAAACACTTTTACTATACAAGAAGTGTATATGTGTCATGGAGGCTAAACAATATGCTACTAAACAACCAATGGATTACTGAAGAAATCAAAAAGGAAATTAGAGCATACTTAGAAACAAATGAAAACAAAGATATAATGAAGATACGAGATGTAGCTAAAGCAGTTCTAAGAGGGAAGTTTCAAAGGAATGCCCTGGAAGTCCAGTGGTTAGGACTCCACACTTCCACTGCTGAAGACCTAGGCAGAAACCCTAGGATATCTGATTCTAATAGTACTACAAAATGAATTTAGAAACCTTAATAAATTCTGTCTTTAAGTATCCACTTATTCACAAACACATAACACATGCCTACTGCATATTCATAGTGGGATGAAAAATGCAGTTTTTGACATTATGAGTTAAAAATGTTTATTGAGATGTCTTCAACAAATGAAAATATTAAATGATAAAGTATTCAAGATGGTAATGGAAGAGATGATCCAAAATAGCACAAGAATAGCTTCTGATAACTGGTATAGATGACAATAAAGCTACAGGAGTTAAAATATATTTTAATGTATGAATGTGTTTATGTATATACAGTAGTGATTAATTCTTACTGAGAAAGTAGGTGGCAAGTCTTGGGCTAAAGTATGTATTTGAATATTCACTTTCAACTATTAAGGACTGTTATCAGTGATTATCTCCAAGCTAGGTGATAAACAGGAAGCAAACACAAGCAGGCACTTTGACCTGCTCTGTTACTCTCAATATTCAGTTCTCTTGTTGAGATCATCCTTCTCCAAGTCAGATATGAGAGAGAAAACCCAATAGTCACTAGTTCAGTAACGCAAGAGGGATTTGCATTGAACACAGTCTAAGTCTGGCATTTCATGACTTTGTCTCTTAGTCTCTAATGGAGGTGAAGTGGTACAAGGGAAAGAACATTTGCCCAGGGGCTAGAAGACTTGGTTTCTATTCCCAATTCTGCTAATTTACCAGATACCTGGGGCAAGTTATAATCTTTCCTGGCCTTAGTTTATTCAGAACATAGACAAATTTTATATTCAGAGCATTCCGCTCTTCTATACTTCGTAGGCTCCTTAAAGGACTGCTTGCCTTGTAGAACCATTTTTCTGGACTCTCCGACATTTAATTCATCTTCAACGCCATTTCTGTGTGTAACTGACACTTCCTCTACTTGGAAGCCCTCTTCCTTGTATTGGTTGGCCTTGTACTTGTTGATAACCATTTGCCTACCTCCAACAGTTATGCTCCATGCACTAAGAACTGTATAACCTCCATCACTAGCTTTGTATTAATCTTTGTATTCATTCATTGCACAAATATTTATTAGATAGTCAAAAAGCAGTAACTTAAAGTTAGGATAGGTTATGTTATTGAAAATTTAATTTATATATGTATGTGGGTCCTTAATAAATTTAAATACTGGTTTCTTTTGATTGAGGGCTAAGTGACATGTAACGTTATATTAGTGTTAGGTATATAACATAATGAGATAATATTTGTATATATTGCAAAATGGTCACTACAAAAAATCCAGTTAACATCTGTCATACACAGGTTAAATTTTTTTTATGATGAGGACTTTTAAAATATTTCCTCTGTTAGCAATGTTCAAACATGCCTGCCTGCACACGTGAGTGTGTGTTCAGCTGTGTTCAACTCTTTGCAACCCCTTTGGACCATAGCCAGCCAGGCCCTTCTGTCCATGGGATTTCCCAGGCAAGAATACTGTGCTGCCATTTCCTACTTCGGGGTGTCTTCCAGACCCAGGAACTGAACCACATCTACAGTGTCTCCTGCATTGGCAGGTGGATTCTTTATCAGTAAACCACCTGGGAACCTTAAAACATACAATAGAGTATTATTAACTATAGAAACCATACTGTACAGTAAATGCCCATGACTTATTTATTTATAACTGGAAGTTTGTACCTTTTGACCACCGTACTTTCATCCTTTTTACCTATCCCACACTGCTTACTTCAGGCAACCACCAACCTGTTCCCTGTACCTATGAGCTTGTCTGTTTTATATTCCATGTATAAATGATACCACATTGCATTTGTCTTTCTCTGACTTATTTCACTTAGCATAATATCCTCTAGATCCATCCATGTCACAAATAGCAAGATTTCATTCTTTTTTACAGCTGAATAGTATTCAGTTGTATATGTATACACCATCTTTATCCATGCATCTATCAATGGATACTTAGTTGCTTCCATATCTTGGCTATTGTAAACATATCTTTACAAATTGGTGGGTTTGTTTTCTTTGGATAAATACCTGGAAGTGAATTACTGGATCATGAGGAACCTTTATGGTGTTTTCTTATAGTTTTTCTTTTAAAGTCTATATTGTCATATATAAATACAGGTATCCCAGGGGTTTTTTGGTTTGCCATTTGAATGGAATGTTTCTTTCAATATCTTCCCTTTCAGTCAGTGTGGGTCCTTGAATGGTGTTTTATCTCCAAATAACACTTAACTTGAAGACCCTGAAAACCCAGGTTCATGTTTAGAGTTAAACAGAAAGAGTTACATTTTCATGCTCACACAGATGAAATTACTAAGACAAATTACAACACAGTATAGGCAACTGCTAAGTGCTATCGTACTTACCCTCTACCTTATTCACACTCCATGGAAGCCATATTTGATCACTTGTAAGGTATCCTGGTCTCTGTACCACCGCCACTCCAGGCCTAGCCGGATGTCTGTTATCCTCCCTCTTTCTCTCTCTCCTTGATTCATGTCCAGGTCCACCAGTTCTTCAAAGTCCCTTCTCCAAGGTAATCTGATCTTCTTTCTGCTGGCTCTGAAAAATAAAATTAAATGTATTTTAACATTTTTGGGGGGCCACTTCTATTGGTCCTTCATTTATTTATTTTCATCCATCTTTGTTCTTTGGCCTGTGCGGGCCTCCCATGGCAGTGGCCCCTCTCATCACAGAGCACCAGCTCTGGGCACACACACTCCAGAGGTCTGGCTTGGTAGTTGGACACATCGGTCCAGCTGCTCTGCGGCATGCAGGATCCTCCCAGGCCAGGGATCAAACCGGCGCCCCCTGTACTGCAAGGCAGTGTGTCCTTACCCACTGGACAACCAGGGAAGCCCAAATTAAATGTATTTTAAATCTACATATTGATGCTGTCTGAAATACAAAGAGTCAAAATATCACACTAATAACATCCTGAAAAATAAGATGCTTGAATATATATGTCAGTTCCCTGTAGTACAAAGTAACATTAAGAATTCAAAAACTGGGAAACAGATTTACAAAGACAAGTGTGAGCTACTGACACTAGGGAGTGGTCGTAAATTATAAAAAGTAAAATTGTAAGTTTGTTTATAAAACAATTCAATATTAATAAAATTATTGAAATATTATAATTTAGAAATAAAATATTATTAAAAATTTAAATAATTAATTTCATTTAAATATGCCAATTGAGTTTCTACCTAAAAATCCATTAAACTTCATGACTAGTTACTATTTTCTACCTTCAATATACAGTATGCCTCATTTTATTGGACTTTGCAGATGATTAATTTTTTTGCAAATTGAAGGTCTATAGCAACCCTGTATGGAGTTAGTCTATTAGCACCATTTTTCTAGCATCATGTGCTCATCATTTCTCTGTGTCACATATTGGTTATTCTCACAATATTTCAAAAGTTTTCATTATTATATTTGTTATGGTGATCTGTGATCAGTGATTTTTTTTTTCTTTGCCACATCTCACAGCATGTGGGATCTTAGTTCCCCCACCAAGGATAAAACCTGTGCTCCCTACAATGAAAGTGCAAAGTCCTAACCACTGGACCACCAGGGAAGTCCCTGTGATCAGTGATCCTTAATGATATTACTATGACTTACTGAAGGTTTAGACAGTGGTTAGCATTTTTTAGCAAAAGTATTTTGTAATTAATGTATATATATTATTTTTTTTCACAATAATGCTGTTGGACACTTAATATACTATAGTATATTGTGGTATAAACATAAGTTTTATATGCACTAGGAAACCAAAAATTTGTGAGACTTGCTTTATTGCAATATTTGCTTTATGACAGTGGTCTGGAACCAAATGCATGATATATCAGAGGTGTATCTGTATGCAAAAAAGTCACTTTTAATCTTTTAGTGCATTGCTGGTTAGGCAGGTGATTTAAATAGTCTATGGGACTGAGCAACAGGAGATCTGGCCCATAGTCTTGTCTCTGCCACTAACTAGCAGTGCAACCTTCCTTGAGTCTCTCAGCCTCTAAGCCTTCATTATGCAATCAGCAAAATAAGGGAATCAAACCAGATACATAACTAGCAATGAAAAAATAACATAAGTGATAAGTGCATATATTCTTCATATCAGTTTTAATATAATGCAAATGACTTTAAAGCTCCTTTTGTACCTCCCACATTTTCTCAATCCTAGTTCCTTTTTCATCTCCCCATTACTATCACTTTGCTATATCTTCTTCCAGAACTCCTTCCTTCCATTTACATAAGTTCTCTACCAGGTTTAATATTTTACATTAAAAAAACTAAAGCAGCCTTTGTACAGAAAAACAAGAACTTAACTTGTGCTCAAAGGTATAATTTTCCAGATGGGAACATTTTCATTTCTGGGCTCCAGTGAATGTTGAAGAAGCAATGTTAAATGTAAAATCAAAACATTTTTAAAAATGCAAAACTCACACTATCTGCACCAAGGAACTCACAAAATATAAATGTTAATAAAAAGAAATGTCAACATGAATGACATTTTAAAACCTTTAGTTGTGTAAAAAGTTTAGGAAAAAGAAAACTTCTAGAGGTAGGTATTATGCCAGTCTATTACGAGGAATTATTTTTGTCATCCCATTATTAACTCTATTTATAGCCTAATTAGTCTGTCAGGCACATACTGTCCATTGTACTTTTATTGTGCACAGCAAGCTATATCTAGAGCTGCTTTTTAGACAAATTAATAATGCCATTTTCTAAAGTTATTCAGTCTCTGGGACCAATGAGAAACTGGGAAAACCCAAATATATGGTCAAATGCTACTCTGAATGTCTTTGTGGAGATATTTTTGGATGAGGTTAAAATGTAAATTGGTGGACTTTGAGTAAAGCAGATTACCCTCCACAATGTGGGCACATGCTTAATCACTCAGTTGTGTCCAGCTCTTTGCAGCCTCAAGGACTGTAGCCTGCGAGTTTCCTCTGTCTGGAATTTTCCAGGCAAGAACACTGGAGTTGCTATTTCCTACTCCAGAGATTACTAAGAACAACTATATACCAATAAAATGGACAATCTAGAAGAAATGGAAGAATTCCTAGAAGTGTACCATCTCCCAAGACTGGTCCAGGAATAAATTAAAAATAGGAACAGATCAATTACCAATAATAAAATTTAATCCATAATTTTAAAAAAAACTCTCATAAAAGAAAACTGCAGGACCAGATGGTGTTATAGCTGAATTCTGTCAAATATTCAGAGAAGAGACAATATCTATCCTTTTCAAACTATTCCAAAAATTTTCAGAGGCAATACTTCTGACTCATTCTATATGATCACCATCACTCAAATAAAAAAAATTGAATCACCATAATCAAAAATCTCAAAAAAATAAAGCACATGTTAATGTTTACAGAAAAACAAGAACTTAACTTGTGCTCAAAGGTATAATTTTCCAGATGGGAACATTTTCATTTCTGGGCTCCAGTGAATGTTGAAGAAGCAATGTTAAATGTAAAATCAAAACATTTTTAAAAATGCAAAACTCACACTATCTGCACCAAGGAACTCACAAAATATAAATGTTAATAAAAAGAAATGTCAACATGAATGACATTTTAAAACCTTTAGTTGTGTAAAAAGTTTAGGAAAAAGAAAACTTCTAGAGGTAGGTATTATGCCAGTCTATTACGAGGAATTATTTTTGTCATCCCATTATTAACTCTATTTATAGCCTAATTAGTCTGTCAGGCACATACTGTCCATTGTACTTTTATTGTGCACAGCAAGCTATATCTAGAGCTGCTTTTTAGACAAATTAATAATGCCATTTTCTAAAGTTATTCAGTCTCTGGGACCAATGAGAAACTGGGAAAACCCAAATATATGGTCAAATGCTACTCTGAATGTCTTTGTGGAGATATTTTTGGATGAGGTTAAAATGTAAATTGGTGGACTTTGAGTAAAGCAGATTACCCTCCACAATGTGGGCACATGCTTAATCACTCAGTTGTGTCCAGCTCTTTGCAGCCTCAAGGACTGTAGCCTGCGAGTTTCCTCTGTCTGGAATTTTCCAGGCAAGAACACTGGAGTTGCTATTTCCTACTCCAGAGATTACTAAGAACAACTATATACCAATAAAATGGACAATCTAGAAGAAATGGAAGAATTCCTAGAAGTGTACCATCTCCCAAGACTGGTCCAGGAATAAATTAAAAATAGGAACAGATCAATTACCAATAATAAAATTTAATCCATAATTTTAAAAAAAACTCTCATAAAAGAAAACTGCAGGACCAGATGGTGTTATAGCTGAATTCTGTCAAATATTCAGAGAAGAGACAATATCTATCCTTTTCAAACTATTCCAAAAATTTTCAGAGGCAATACTTCTGACTCATTCTATATGATCACCATCACTCAAATACCAAAAACAGACAAATATATCACACACAAAAAAAATACAGGCCAATATCACTGATGATCATAGATGCAAAAATCCTCAACAAAATATTAGCAAGTCAAATTTAGCAATGCATTAAAAGCATCACCAACCATGATCAAGTGGATTTATCCCAGGGATGCAAACATGGTCCAGTGTTCACAAATTGATCAATGTGATATGGCACATTAACAAACTGAAGAATAAAAATCATATGATCATCTTAGTAGATGCAGAAAAAGCTTCTGACAGAATTCCAATATCAATTTGTGATAAAAAATAATTCTCCAGGGCTTCCCCTGGTGGTCCAGTGGGTAAGGACACCACCTTGCAGTGCAAGGGGCGCCAGTTCGACCCTGGCCTGGGAAGATCCCACGTGCCACGGAGCGGCTGGACTGGTGTGTCCAATTACAGAGCCGGAGCTCTGGAGCGCATGCGCCCAGAGCCGGCGCTCTGCAACAGCAGACGCCACCGCGATGGGAAGCCCACAGGAGCCAAAGAACAAAGACGGATGAAAATAGACAAATGAAAGACCAATAGAAGTGGCCCGCTCGCTCCCCTCCCTCCCCAACCCGACTCCCGCCCAAAATAAATAAATAAATAAATCTTTAAAAAATAATAATAATAATTCTCCACAAAATGGGTATAGAGGAAATATACCTCAACATAAAAAGGCCATATATGGTAAACCCAGAGCTAATAAAGTACTCAGGAGTGAAACACTGAAAGCATTTCCTCTAAGGTCTGGGACAAGACCAGAATGCCCACACATTGCTTTTACTCAACAGAGTACTCAAAGTCCTAACCACAGAAGTAAGACAAGAAAAAGAAATAAAATGAATTCAAATTGAAAAGAAAGAAGTAAAATTATCACAAACACTTTGACGATAACATAATACTATACATAAAAATTACTAAAGATGCCACCCCAAGACTACTAGAGCTTGTCAATTAATTCAGTAAAGTTGCAGGATACAAAATTAAGATATAGAAATATCTGTTGCATTCTTGTACGTTAAAAACAAATTACCAAAATGAGAAATTAAAGAAATAATCCCATTTACAATCACATCAAAAAGAATAAAATACCAGGGAATAAACTTAGCCTAGGAGGTTAAAAGACCTATACTCAGAAAACTGTAAGACATTGACACTGATGAAAGAAACTGAAAATGACACAAAGGATGGGAAATGGCCACACTCATGGATTGAAAACACTGTGAAAATGACCATACCACCCAAGGCAATCTACAAACTCAGAGCAATCCCTATTTAAATACCAAAAGCATTTTCTACAGAACTAGAACAAATAATTTTTAAATTTGTATGGAAACACTAAAGACCCCAAATAGCAAAAACAATCTTTAGCAAGAGCGGGAGATATCACATGCCCTGACTTAAAAGCATACTACAAAGGTACAGTAATCAAAACAGTGTGGTACTGGCACAAAGCAGACAATGGAACAGAAATAGATCAATGGAACAGAATAGAGAACCCAGAAATAAACCATACACTATGGTCAATTAATCTTTGACACAGGAGGCAAGAATATAGAAGGGTGAAAACAGTCTCTTCAATAACAGTGCTGGAAAAACTGGACAACTACATGTAAAAGAATGAAATTAGAACATTTTCTCACATCACATGCAAAGATAAACTCAAAATTAGTCCTAAATGTAATACTGGAAATCATCAAATTCCTGGTGGGGGGGGGAACAGAGTAAAACAATCTTTGATATACAATGTAGCAATGTTTTTGCATCTGTCTCCTAAGGCAAAGGAAACAAAAGCAAAAATAAACAAATTGGACCTAATTCAACTTAAGAGCTTTTGCACAGTGAAAGAAATTATCAACAAAATGCAAAGACTGAATGGGAGAAAATATTTGCAGGTGGTATGCCTGATAAAGGATTAACGTTAAAATATATAAGCAACTTACACAACTCAGTTTCAAATCAAACAGAAACCAACAACAAATGTCTCCAGTTACAAAATGCACAGGACTTTCCTGGTAGTACAATAGGTAAGAATTCACCTGCCAATGCAGGGATTTAAACACAGGTTTAATTCTTGGTCCAGGAAGAGCCCACATTCTGCAAAGCAGCTGATAGATGATGGTAGAGAGGTTACCATGAATGGTGTTGGACTCTTGATCTCCAATGCGGAAAGAATTCACACTGGGATCAAAAAGGCTTGGCTTTGATCACTCAGTGCTTAGTGAAGTAAAAGTTTATTAAAGAAAAAGGATAGAGACACTTCCAGCACAGACACTAGAAGGAGGATGGAAGGATTAGAGATACCACTTTTTCTTTTGTCAAAAAAAGAACAAAACTAGTATGAGCAATCCCTATTTAAATACCAAAAGCATTTTCCACAGAACTAGAACAAATAATTTTTAAATTTGTATGGAAACACTAAAGACCCCAAATAGCAAAAACAATCTTTAGCAAGAGCGGGAGATATCACATGCCCTGACTTAAAAGCATACTACAAAGGTACAGTAATCAAAACAGTGTGGTACTGGCACAAAGCAGACAATGGAACAGAAATAGATCAATGGAACAGAATAGAGAACCCAGAAATAAACCATACACTATGGTCAATTAATCTTTGACACAGGAGGCAAGAATATAGAAGGGTGAAAACAGTCTCTTCAATAACAGTGCTGGAAAAACTGGACAACTACATGTAAAAGAATGAAATTAGAACATTTTCTCACATCACATGCAAAGATAAACTCAAAATTAGTCCTAAATGTAATACTGGAAATCATCAAATTCCTGGTGGGGGGGGGGAACAGAGTAAAACAATCTTTGATATACAATGTAGCAATGTTTTTGCATCTGTCTCCTAAGGCAAAGGAAACAAAAGCAAAAATAAACAAATTGGACCTAATTCAACTTAAGAGCTTTTGCACAGTGAAAGAAATTATCAACAAAATGCAAAGACTGAATGGGAGAAAATATTTGCAGGTGGTATGCCTGATAAAGGATTAACGTTAAAATATATAAGCAACTTACACAACTCAGTTTCAAATCAAACAGAAACCAACAACAAATGTCTCCAGTTACAAAATGCACAGGACTTTCCTGGTAGTACAATAGGTAAGAATTCACCTGCCAATGCAGGGATTTAAACACAGGTTTAATTCTTGGTCCAGGAAGAGCCCACATTCTGCAAAGCAGCTGATAGATGATGGTAGAGAGGTTACCATGAATGGTGTTGGACTCTTGATCTCCAATGCGGAAAGAATTCACACTGGGATCAAAAAGGCTTGGCTTTGATCACTCAGTGCTTAGTGAAGTAAAAGTTTATTAAAGAAAAAAAGGATAGAGACACTTCCAGCACAGACACTAGAAGGAGGATGGAAGAGAACCCCTCTTAGTCAGATCAGGCAAGACAATCTGTATTTTCCAGTTTGGTTAGTAAACAATAGATCAAAAGAATATCTTAAGGTTGTAAAGGCCTTGCTAGTCCCACACCCACAACATTACCATATGATTAGCTAGAGGATAGTCTCTGGACTAGGTGAGACATTCCAATGTAAAGGTCTTGCAAGGCCCAAAACATTAACATAAGACTTCTTTCAGGATTGATCTTTATCATAACAAACATTTCAGGCTGGAAAAATGTTTATCTTTCTTTCTCCTCCTTCTTTTCATCCCCTTCCTCCTTGGGACCCACTGGCCCCCTTATCAAATCTTCCTAATCACCCCTTTCACAGCCAAGCCTGTGAGCCTCAGCTACTGAACCCAAGCTCTCGAGCTCCTGAGCCCCAGCTACTGAACCAGTGAGCCCCCAGCTACTGAACCCGTGGACTTTACAGCCCACGAGTCACAAGTACTGAGTCCACGGGCTGCAACTACTAAAGCCTCTGTGCCTTGAGTTCATAGTCAGTAACAAGAGAAACTACCACAATGAGATGCCTGAGCTTGGCAACAAAGAGCAGTCCCTGCTTGCTGCAACTAGAGAAAGCTCGCGCAAAGTAACTAAGACCCAGAACAACCGAAAATAAATAAATAAAGCTTTTTTCCCCTTTAATTTTGACCTTTTTTATTGGTTTTTTATTTTTATATTTTCATCCATCTTTAGTCTGACCTGTGTGGGCCTCCCATTTCAGTGGCCTCTCTCACTGCAGAGCACTAGCTCTAGGCACATGTGCTCCATAGCACTGGCATGCAATTGAACACACCGGTCCAGCCGCTTCACAGCACGTGGGATCTCTCCTGGGCCAGGGATCAAACCAGCGCCCCCTGCACTGCACTCTTCACCCACTGGACCATCAGGGAAGCCCAATCCTTTTTCAAAAAAACACACAGAACACCTGAATAGGTAAGTTTCCAAAGAGGACTTAACAGAGGGCTAACAGGCACATGGAGTGATTTTCAACATTGCTAGCCATCAAATAAATGGAAATTAAAATCACAGTGGGACATATCTTCATCCCTGTCAGAGTCACTATCATCAAAAAGACTACAAATTACAAATGTTAGTAAGGATGTGGAGAAAAGGGAACCCTTGTTTACTGCTGGTGGGAATGTAAATTGGTGCAGCCACTATGTAAAACTGTGTGAATTTTCCTCAAAAAACAAAAAATAGAACTACAACTTCTAGGTATGGAAGACAATTAAAACATTAATTTAAAAAGATGCAGGTACCCAAAATGTTCATAACAGCATTATCTACAATAGCCAAGAGATGGAAGCGACCTAAATGTCCATCAACAGATGAATGGATAAAGAAGATGCAGGTGGGGGGGAGTCTGTGTATAAAGCACTACTCAGACATAAAGAAGAATGAAATTTTGCCATTTGCAACAACATAGATCTGGAGGGTATTATGTTTAGAGGTTGTTATGTTCAGTGAAATAAGTCAGACATAAGAAGATGAACATTACACTTCTATGAGCAATCTCAAAAATAAACCAAACATGTTTATAAAAAAACAAAGAGAAGAAGAAGGAGAGACAGGATAGAGGTAGGGGATTAAGTACAAACTATGATATATAAAATAAATAAGCTACAAGGATATATGGTACACCATAGGGAATACAGCCAATATTTTATAAGAACTGTGTATGGAAGGTAATCTATAAACTTTTGAATCATTATTCTGTGCACCTGAAACTAAAAGACTATTGCAAATCAACTATACCTCAAAAAGAACTTTCATTGGCCCACTTGGATATCACCACCTTGTCATGCTTACTATGCTTCTAAATATGGTGGCAACACTAATCTGTCCATTCATTCTATTTTTTTGCTTCATCTGGAGAGTGGGAAATGTTTATGCAAGTTGGGAAAATGGAGGTGGGAGAAATCAGGCAATTTATCCCCAATATGAAAAACCCGAATCACACTGTCTTTTGGTTTAGTTATAAAATACTTCATCCTTCTGGTTACTGTCACTGGGCACATTTTGAGGGATGTGTCACTGACCATTTCCTATCAAGGATTCTATAGGCTGGCAATGGCAAATCAGTTAAATGGAATCTAAAGTCAGAATTCAGCTCATTTGCAATTTCTGAATCTTCTTATGTCTCTGGAGTAGGAACTATATTTTCATGATCCCTATATTCCCTAGTCAAATACAACTCATGTTAATGAATGAAGAGACAAAGGTCACCTATTTTTTTATAATATAAAATAAATTATATTACTGATATAAAATAAATTATATTACTAACAATAAGGATTGCTATTTTATATAATTCTGTAGCTAATAAATAAAACCATTACTAAATACCACATTTAGTTTCTTATTTTCCTTAATTATTTCATAGATACTCCTGACAAGGTTGAACAGATTACTCCCAATCCCTTATATATAACATCTATCAATATTTGGTTAATTGTTCTCACTAACTCAACTGTTTTCTTCCACCAAAAAAACAATAACAAAACTCTCTTTAGTTAGAAATCTATTCTTATTTTCTAAAACTACCCAGCTCTCTTTATGCTCTCTTTACATATTACAAGGTTGCATAAATTAAACAAGGAAATTTCAAATAAAATTTCATTACACCACCTAAAATGGCTACACTAATAAATACATGTAGAGCCTCTTTCTCAAATAGCCTGTATAAGATCATATATTCTATTGTGAAGTGAAAGTGAAAGTGCTAGTTGCTCAGTCATGTCCAACTGTTTGTGACCCCTTGGACTGCAGCCTTCCAGGCTCCTCTGTCCAGGGAATCCTCAAGGCAAGGATACTGGAGTGAGTTGCCATTCCCTTCTCAGGGATTGCAAATCAACTATACCTCAAAAAGAACTTTCATTGGCCCACTTGGATATCACCACCTTGTCATGCTTACTATGCTTCTAAATATGGTGGCAACACTAATCTGTCCATTCATTCTATTTTTTTGCTTCATCTGGAGAGTGGGAAATGTTTATGCAAGTTGGGAAAATGGAGGTGGGAGAAATCAGGCAATTTATCCCCAATATGAAAAACCCGAATCACACTGTCTTTTGGTTTAGTTATAAAATACTTCATCCTTCTGGTTACTGTCACTGGGCACATTTTGAGGGATGTGTCACTGACCATTTCCTATCAAGGATTCTATAGGCTGGCAATGGCAAATCAGTTAAATGGAATCTAAAGTCAGAATTCAGCTCATTTGCAATTTCTGAATCTTCTTATGTCTCTGGAGTAGGAACTATATTTTCATGATCCCTATATTCCCTAGTCAAATACAACTCATGTTAATGAATGAAGAGACAAAGGTCACCTATTTTTTTATAATATAAAATAAATTATATTACTGATATAAAATAAATTATATTACTAACAATAAGGATTGCTATTTTATATAATTCTGTAGCTAATAAATAAAACCATTACTAAATACCACATTTAGTTTCTTATTTTCCTTAATTATTTCATAGATACTCCTGACAAGGTTGAACAGATTACTCCCAATCCCTTATATATAACATCTATCAATATTTGGTTAATTGTTCTCACTAACTCAACTGTTTTCTTCCACCAAAAAAACAATAACAAAACTCTCTTTAGTTAGAAATCTATTCTTATTTTCTAAAACTACCCAGCTCTCTTTATGCTCTCTTTACATATTACAAGGTTGCATAAATTAAACAAGGAAATTTCAAATAAAATTTCATTACACCACCTAAAATGGCTACACTAATAAATACATGTAGAGCCTCTTTCTCAAATAGCCTGTATAAGATCATATATTCTATTGTGAAGTGAAAGTGAAAGTGCTAGTTGCTCAGTCATGTCCAACTGTTTGTGACCCCTTGGACTGCAGCCTTCCAGGCTCCTCTGTCCAGGGAGAATCCTCAAGGCAAGGATACTGGAGTGAGTTGCCATTCCCTTCTCCAGGGGATCTTCCCAACCCAGTGATCAAACCCATGTCTCTCCCACTGCAGGCAGATTCTTTAATGCCACCAGTCACAACTAAATAATGCATTTTTAAAGATACTTTAGGTATATTTAACAGAAAACAACTAGTGCTGCCTTTAGCAAGAGTCAAAAGTGAATTTTGTAATTACAAGGATACAGGCATCTCATAGAACCCAACGTCAGGAATGAACCAGTCCCCAGAAAAGAACTGGAAGTAGGAACTAAAAAGCCATCAGAAACCAGACAATTCTCTCCTTGGGACTTAGTTTATCCTCCTTTATCTGCAGGACAGTTTTTACTTCTCTGATCCACGTAGGAGGCATTAACCTAAAACAAAACAGCCTGTTATGTTACCAACAAAACTGTTTTACTTGGAAACAGCAAATAACTGCAATTTGAGACATGCAGATGTAGTGAACCACATGGAAGTCTGGTAAAACAAAAGAAAGGAAGCTCTTTCACAGAGAAGACAAAATTGGGAGAAGCAAAAAAAAAGAGTCCATTGGATGAAACCGGGAGCTTGAAGTATAGTGGTTTTTCTTTGGTGAGTTGCGACAGCCTTTCATTGTTGAGCTTTTGCCAGGCAAGGAGAATTCCTTCTTCCTCCAGCTGGCTGTAGGGCCATTTTTTTGTGGAGATGCCAAGTGTGTCCCTTCCTGTTGGCATTTGTATTGACAGAGTGGTGTAGGAGTGAGAGCTCCCCTTTCTGGCCTCCTGACTCCATTTTAATGAAGTTTCCCTCTATTTCACACAGGAAAGCAATAGCCATACCATAGCCAAACTGACTGACTCTATTCAAATCCCTAGAGAGGGAATCTCACTGGTCCAAATCACCCACCTCCACCCGTGGCTGAAGGTGAGCATCCTGCTATGTGCTGCCCATCCCTGGAAGCAAGGAACTATTAAAAGGGTTTTGGTTTTGTTTTGTTTTGTTTTTGTTTTTGTTTTTTTTAAAGATTTATTTATTTATTTATTTTGGGTGGGGGTCGGGTTGGGGAGGGAGGGGAGCAGGCGGGCCACTTCTATTGGTCCTTCATTTCTCTATGTTCATCTGTCTTTGTTCTTTGGCTCCTGGGGGCCTCCCATCGCGGTGGTGTCTGTCGCTGCAGAGCGCCGGCTCTGGGCGCATGCACTCCAGAGCTCTGGCTCAGTAATTGGACACATCAGTCCAGCCGCTCCGCGGCATGTGGGATCTTCCCAGGCCAGGGCTTGAACCGGCGCCCCTTGCACTGCAAGGCGGTGTCCTTACCCACTGGACCACCAGGGGAAGCCCTGTTTTGTTTTTTGTAAGCTAGGAACACATACCAAATTGTGTATACTATTATATAGTACACTACACTGCAAATGGATAGGTCTATGCAAACCCTATTCCTCTCTCAAATTCTACAAAGCAATGTCATCCCTCCTTTCCTGGAATGAACTGAATAAAGGAGTAGAGAAAGGCCCAAGATTATTAAAGAAATCAATGTCCCTCCACATAGAAATATCAGTTACAGTTTAAGAAGAAGCTAAGCCAGCTTGTCAGTGAAGCATTCAACCAGACAACTTCCTTTGAACAAAAGACCTGCGAAATGAAATGTTATACTGAACAATGTGCATTCAACTCTCCTTTCCTCAATGTTTCACTTAAATCCTATGGATTATGCAAACAGAGCAAAAAACACATCATGCTTAAGGTAACCAAAGCACTTAGGCTAATAATAAAACAATTTCTGGGGCTTCCCTGGTGGTCCAGTGGGTAAAGGAGTCCCACCTTGCAGTGCAAGAGGCATGGGTTCGATCCCTCGCCCAGGAAGATCCTACGTGCTGTGGAGCAGCTGGACCAGTGTGCCTAATTATGAGCCCACGCTGTGGAGTGCATGCGCCCAGAGCCGGTGCTCTGCAACGAGAGAGGCCACTACAATGGGAGGCCCACACAGGCTGAAGAATAAAGATGCATGAAAATAAATATTTAAAAACCAATAAAAGAGGCCAAAATTTAAAAACAACAACAACAAAAACAATTTGTGCCTATAGCTTCTATTTAGAAAAGGCAAACTTAAATGTTAACTATAAAGAGTCACTGAACTGATAATTTTCTATTGTTTTGTTAAGTTTTACTTACCCCTGCAGGTTTGTTAGTCCACTATCTGGACCTATCCAGTAAAAATAGGCCATCTTGCATAGGAAAAAAATAAAGTACTTTCAGATATAAATTCAAAGTTGAATTTAAAAGAAAAGAACTGGAGGCACACTTATCATAGATCTTCCCTATAAATTATGAATAATTTGACTGAGCTCTAGGAATACCTGAAACTCATTTTTTTTCCTAGCAAATAACAATTCATAAGTTCTTTCTCTAAATATACTCTCTTTTTCCTCCACTTTCTCTGCTAAATTTAATCACAGATGCTTAAGTTACTTTTTTTCCATAAATGGTACTAAGCAAAGGTATTCTAAAAAAGGGGAAATACAGTGTAAGGTAGAATTAAATCCTAATTTTATTTCTTATTCTTTCTCTGACACTGGAGGTGTTCTATTTTGGTTTCTTGTTCAGTAAATTTTAAAATTCTGCAATGCCTCACAGTGCTGTTGTAAGAAGAACTAAAATGTGAAAACTGAGGGCTTCCCTGGTGGTCCAGTGAGTAAAGAGTCTGCCTTGCAGTGCAAGAGGCACCAGTTCTATCCCTGGCCCGGGAGATCCTATATGCGGCTGAGCGGCTGGACCAGTGTGTCCAACCATGAGTCAGCGCTCTGGAGCACATGCACCCAGAGCCGGTGCTCTGCAACGAGATGGGCCACTGCAAGTGGGACCCACACAGGCCAAAGAATAAAGATGGAAGAAAAAAAAAAAAGAGGCCAAATTTTTTTCAAAAACTTGAAAACTGAGCAAATATAAGTATTGCCATGATGGCTGGTATGGTTGCTAATAACGTTGCACTGTGCAGAGGAACACACTAGACCTGATTTCCAGAGAGTTAACCTTTAAGTCCTCAAGAAGGTTAACAATCAATATCTGCATTTGTATAATGCTTTATAGTTTATAAATAATTTCAAGAATAAGCAACATTTCATCATCACAAGTGTTATGTAACAGGAGCATTATCACCCAAGGAGATAGAGGCTCTGAGATATCAAGCAATTTATCCAGGTTCACATAACTGGTAGTAAACCTAGAATTCAAAGCTAGGATTCAAATCCTATCTTTTGACTCCAGGGCTAGTATTTTCCTTTATTGTAGTTTGGCGTTTTCTGATGTTTTAAGAGAAAAAAAATTTCTATTTCTCACCCTAACTTATACACATAGCATCATATGGAGGAAGCCACTGGAAAGCATTCCACTAATTTTCCTGGACTGATCAAAGATCCTGATGATTTCTTTCTCTAAATATACTCTCTTTTTCCTCCACTTTCTCTGCTAAATTTAATCACAGATGCTTAAGTTACTTTTTTTCCATAAATGGTACTAAGCAAAGGTATTCTAAAAAAGGGGAAATACAGTGTAAGGTAGAATTAAATCCTAATTTTATTTCTTATTCTTTCTCTGACACTGGAGGTGTTCTATTTTGGTTTCTTGTTCAGTAAATTTTAAAATTCTGCAATGCCTCACAGTGCTGTTGTAAGAAGAACTAAAATGTGAAAACTGAGGGCTTCCCTGGTGGTCCAGTGAGTAAAGAGTCTGCCTTGCAGTGCAAGAGGCACCAGTTCTATCCCTGGCCCGGGAGATCCTATATGCGGCTGAGCGGCTGGACCAGTGTGTCCAACCATGAGTCAGCGCTCTGGAGCACATGCACCCAGAGCCGGTGCTCTGCAACGAGATGGGCCACTGCAAGTGGGACCCACACAGGCCAAAGAATAAAGATGGAAGAAAAAAAAAAAAGAGGCCAAATTTTTTTCAAAAACTTGAAAACTGAGCAAATATAAGTATTGCCATGATGGCTGGTATGGTTGCTAATAACGTTGCACTGTGCAGAGGAACACACTAGACCTGATTTCCAGAGAGTTAACCTTTAAGTCCTCAAGAAGGTTAACAATCAATATCTGCATTTGTATAATGCTTTATAGTTTATAAATAATTTCAAGAATAAGCAACATTTCATCATCACAAGTGTTATGTAACAGGAGCATTATCACCCAAGGAGATAGAGGCTCTGAGATATCAAGCAATTTATCCAGGTTCACATAACTGGTAGTAAACCTAGAATTCAAAGCTAGGATTCAAATCCTATCTTTTGACTCCAGGTCTAGTATTTTCCTTTATTGTAGGGGAGCTTTATCTGATGTTTTAAAAAAAAAAAATCTTCTATTTCTCACCCTAACTTATACACATAGCATCATATGGAGGAAGCCACTGGAAAGCATTCCACTAATTTTCCTGGACTGATCAAAGATCCTGATGATTTCTTTTAACTACTTCAATATTCAATTCCTTCAACTATTTCTCTAACTTCTCACCTTACTTTTCTCCTTCTTCCAAGTTTACTGAGACACAATTAACATGTAGCACTGTACAAGTTTAAGGTGCACAGGATAATGACTTACATGCATCATGAAATGATCACCACAAGTTTAGTGAACATTCATCATCTCACATAAATAGAAAATTAAAGAAACAGAAAAAAAGTTTTTTTCTTGTCATGAGAACTCAGGATTTACTCTCTTAAAAACTCTCACATAGGGCTTCCCTGGTGGTCCAGTGGATAGGGACACCGCCTTGCAGTGCAAGGGGTACCGGTTCAGTCCCTGGCCTGGGAGGATCCCACGTGCCACAGAGCAGCTGGACTGATGTGTCCAGTTAGTGAGCCGGAGCTCTGGAGCGCATGCACCCAGAGCCAATGCTCTGCAACAACAGAGGACGCCGCGATAGGAGGCCCACACGGGCCAAGGAACAAAGATGGATGAAAACTGACAGATGAAAGACTAATGGAAGTGGCCCACCACCCCTCTCCCTCCCCACCCCACCCCCCCCCCCAACAAAAAAAACTAAAAAAAAAAAAAAAACTCTCACATATAACATACAGCAGTGCTCATTATACCTATCATGCTGTATTACATTCCTAGTACTTACTTATCTTATAAATGGAAGTTTCTGCCTTTTGACCACCTTCATCCAATTCCCCCTCCTGCCTCTGATAACCATAAATCAGATCTCTTTTTCTAAGTTTACTTGCTTGGTTTTGAAGTATAGAATAATTTCAAGAATAAGCAACCTTTCATCATCACAAGTGTTATGTAACAGGAGCATTATCACCCAAGGAGATAGAGGCTCTGAGATATCAAGCAATTTATCCAGGTTCACATAACTGGTAGTAAACCTAGAATTCAAAGCTAGGATTCAAATCCTATCTTTTGACTCCAGGTCTAGTATTTTCCTTTATTGTAGGGGAGCTTTATCTGATGTTTTAAAAAAAAAAAATCTTCTATTTCTCACCCTAACTTATACACATAGCATCATATGGAGGAAGCCACTGGAAAGCATTCCACTAATTTTCCTGGACTGATCAAAGATCCTGATGATTTCTTTTAACTACTTCAATATTCAATTCCTTCAACTATTTCTCTAACTTCTCACCTTACTTTTCTCCTTCTTCCAAGTTTACTGAGACACAATTAACATGTAGCACTGTACAAGTTTAAGGTGCACAGGATAATGACTTACATGCATCATGAAATGATCACCACAAGTTTAGTGAACATTCATCATCTCACATAAATAGAAAATTAAAGAAACAGAAAAAAAGTTTTTTCTTGTCATGAGAACTCAGGATTTACTCTCTTAAAAACTCTCACATAGGGCTTCCCTGGTGGTCCAGTGGATAGGGACACCGCCTTGCAGTGCAAGGGGTACCGGTTCAGTCCCTGGCCTGGGAGGATCCCACGTGCCACAGAGCAGCTGGACTGATGTGTCCAGTTAGTGAGCCGGAGCTCTGGAGCGCATGCACCCAGAGCCAATGCTCTGCAACAACAGAGGACGCCGCGATAGGAGGCCCACACGGGCCAAGGAACAAAGATGGATGAAAACTGACAGATGAAAGACTAATGGAAGTGGCCCACCACCCCTCTCCCTCCCCACTCCACCCCCTCCCCCAACAAAAAAAACTAAAAAAAAAAAAAAACTCTCACATATAACATACAGCAGTGCTCATTATACCTATCATGCTGTATTACATTCCTAGTACTTACTTATCTTATAAATGGAAGTTTCTGCCTTTTGACCACCTTCATCCAATTCCCCCTCCTGCCTCTGATAACCATAAATCAGATCTCTTTTTCTAAGTTTACTTGCTTGGTTTTGAAGTATAATTGACCTACAACTATGCTAGTATACAGTACAGTGACTTTTTTAAAAAAAACTTGGCCTTTTTTTATTGGTTTTTTATTTATATTCATGCATCTTTATTGTTTGGCCTATGTGGGCCTCCCATTGCGGTGGCTGGTTTTGGTTGCAGCACACCAGCTCTGGGCACATGCGCTCCAGACCACTGGCTTGTAATTGGACACACCGGTCCAGCTGTCCCACGGCATGTGGGATCTTTCCGGGCCAGGGATCGATCCAGTGCCCCTGGCACTGCAAGGTGGATTCTTTAGCCACTGGACCACCAGGAAGCCCTACAGTGACTTTTTAAACACTTTTCAAAATGATCACTATCATAATCTAGTTATCAGCCATCACCATACAAAGATGTTACATAATTATTAATTATATTCCCCACATTGTACATTTCATACCTACAACTCACTGATTTTTATTTAAACTTAAATAAAATAGTTTAATAATTATTTTAGTAGATTTTGCACCTGATAATCTGCCTCACCTATTTCTTTCCTCCCCAAACCCACCTCTCCTCTGGGAAAACTGCTTGTTTGCTCTCTATATCTATGATGGTGTTTAGTTACATTTGTCCATTTGTTTTCATTTTTATAGATTCCACATATAAATGAAATCATATGGTATTTGTCTTTCTCCATCTGACTTACTTCACTTAGTGTAGTACTCTCTAGGTCCATTCACATTGTTGCAAATAGTGAGATCTCATGCTTTCGATGGCTGGGTAGTATTCCATACACACACACACACACACACACACACACACACACAAGATCTTCTTGATCCATTTGTCTATTGATGAGTACTTAGTTTTCTTCCATACTTAACTATTTTAAATAATGTTGCTGTGAACATCGGGATGCATGAATCTTCTCACTCTACTTCTCCATTAATTTATTTGTCTTTGCTTTTATCCCTACTAGAATGCATTACCTATGTCTTCAATTTCAAATTAATATAATACATTTGGGATTGATACCAGCTGAGGGAACACAGAATAAAGAAGATGAATATACAACACGTATGATGACTTGGGGGGACTTCCCTGGTGATCCGGTGGCTGGGACTTCACACTCCAAATGCAAGGGGCCTGGGTTCAATCCCTGGTCAGAGAACTAGATCCCACATGTTGCAACTAAGTCCTGGAGCAGCCAAATAAATAAATAAACAAATAAATATTTTTAAAGAAAAGTATGATGATTCTGCGGCTCAGTGATTTGCATGGGCCCAGTAATACATACCTGGGTTCAAATCAGGGTCTCAAATTTGGACCTAAATTCTCTTATGTGTAAAATATGGTCAATAATACCTACTTCACATGATTAGATCATTAAATAAACATATGGCATGTGTGAAGTTGTATAGATATATATTTATTAGTGGTTGACAGAGTAATGGGTACAAAACAAGCATACAGTAAGTGGCAATTTTATGCCTTTGGCTGGGGAAAGTTGTAAATAAGTCAAGTTTGAAGAGGTATTAAACAGACTGACTCACACTGAGGAGGCTGTGAATAGCAGTAAGCAACAAATACTAGTTTTCACAATTTCCAGTTATTAGGTCATGGTGTACATGCTGAAGATAGTGAACTTCAGGCAATAATTGATTCAACTGAGGATGCATAAACAAGCCCAGAAGGACATTTAAACAATGTCCTTAAGTAGAAAATAAAATTCAGAATTTTCTCATGAATGAAGTTGCTGCATATCACTTTCCAGACAGGTACTGCCGGCTAAATGTTTTATTCCCCAGTTATGCACAAGAAACAAAGCCCATGCATAACAGATGGAAGCCCAATTTTGGCTTCTCTAAAATGGTTTGCCTCCTACTCACAAGAGCCCAAGGATATGTTGACTCAAGGGTTGCAAATGAATCTTCAGTACAAAATACAAATTCACAGTGTGACTCAGCCTGACTGTGTTTCTCCTCACTGGTGATGGCCAAACTTAGAAACGTGGTCCGAATTCTGTCTGAATCTGAAGACAATTTAGGTGCAATTTTGCACTCAATTCCAACAAGTTTGTGCATGTATAAAAGCATATACGGATGGAAAAATCACTTTGATTGGCCATTAAGTCTGGGTAGCAATCACGGCTTTAAACAAAATAGTTGAATTCATGGTGTCGTGTCAACACGAGTTCAGGGTGCGACAAGTTGGGCGCTAACCTTGATGCCTCACTTTTCTTTAACCTCCCCCACATCCAACCACAGCGAATTCACTTGCTATATTTATTGCCCTTACATTCATGGACTTCTCTCTGTCTCCACAACAACCTCTCTTAGTCTAGGCCAACAGTACCCATTTCTTGGTTTCCCTACCTTTAATCTAGATCTTCTTGAATGCAGTCTTACAGATTTCTCCAAAACCTTGATCTTGTCACTGGCACCTCTCCATTCCTACTTTTTAAATGCATTCAGTAGCTTTCCTCTGTTCCTATGATAAAGGTCAAAACACTTACCATGGTCATTAAAGCATACTGTTCTTAGCTACCACAGTGTACCTCAGTTATCAGTGTTCCTAGGTACCAACAACAGAAATTGACTCTAGCTGATGTAAAGAGCAAAGTTTATTAAAAGGATATCACCACTAGGAAGAAACTGACTAAAAACAAAAATGGTTAACCTAGGTAAACAACAGATTGACTCTAGCTGATGTAAAGAAGCCCAGAAGGACATTTAAACAATGTCCTTAAGTAGAAAATAAAATTCAGAATTTTCTCATGAATGAAGTTGCTGCATATCACTTTCCAGACAGGTACTGCCGGCTAAATGTTTTATTCCCCAGTTATGCACAAGAAACAAAGCCCATGCATAACAGATGGAAGCCCAATTTTGGCTTCTCTAAAATGGTTTGCCTCCTACTCACAAGAGCCCAAGGATATGTTGACTCAAGGGTTGCAAATGAATCTTCAGTACAAAATACAAATTCACAGTGTGACTCAGCCTGACTGTGTTTCTCCTCACTGGTGATGGCCAAACTTAGAAACGTGGTCCGAATTCTGTCTGAATCTGAAGACAATTTAGGTGCAATTTTGCACTCAATTCCAACAAGTTTGTGCATGTATAAAAGCATATACGGATGGAAAAATCACTTTGATTGGCCATTAAGTCTGGGTAGCAATCACGGCTTTAAACAAAATAGTTGAATTCATGTTGTCGGGTCAACACGAGTTCAGGAAGCGTCAAGTGGAGCGCTAACCTTGATGCCTCACTTTTCTTTAACCTCCCCCACATCCAACCACAGCGAATTCACTTGCTATATTTATTGCCCTTACATTCATGGACTTCTCTCTGTCTCCACAACAACCTCTCTTAGTCTAGGCCAACAGTACCCATTTCTTGGTTTCCCTACCTTTAATCTAGATCTTCTTGAATGCAGTCTTACAGATTTCTCCAAAACCTTGATCTTGTCACTGGCACCTCTCCATTCCTACTTTTTAAATGCATTCAGTAGCTTTCCTCTGTTCCTATGATAAAGGTCAAAACACTTACCATGGTCATTAAAGCATACTGTTCTTAGCTACCACAGTGTACCTCAGTTATCAGTGTTCCTAGGTACCAACAACAGAAATTGACTCTAGCTGATGTAAAGAGCAAAGTTTATTAAAAGGATATCACCACTAGGAAGAAACTGACTCGGACAAGAGAGGAACTTACAAAAGACTATGAGCCAACCATGCAGCTAGGGGCCAAGCTGAGGACATGGATGCACTCCCAGCCTCCTGGAAACCACTGTTGGTGTCGCTGCCTCACTTAACTAGACAAGAAGAGAAATCTTCACTGTTTCCGTCTGGCTCCTGAGTCGGATACTGGTGGGTGCACCTGACTGGCTGAGGCTAGGTCATGTGACCACCTCTCGCTGCCTGGAGCTGAGCTTCTATAACAGGAAGTCGGCCCACCTACCAGTAAATAACTAAAGTGAGGGATTTCCCAAATACAAGATAGAGCTTCACATGCTTAGCAGTCAAAATAAAAACATTCACTCCAGTCTATGACCCATGATTTGACCTTGTCTCTGCCTCCAGCATCATCTCACCCCCTCTCTTTCTGTGCTCCAGCTACTCTTTCTTTCCTTCAAACTTTTCTCCCTTATGGCTCTTCCCTCTGCCTAGAATACTTCCTCAGCTATGAGCAGTCCCACCTTACTCTGGTCAAGGCTAAAGTATAGGTTCAGGTACCATTAGAAAAGGAAAGCACATTCACAGGTGAGTTCAATGAGACCATTTACGAAGATGTGGCCCTGTTAAGGGAAGCCAACCAGATCAGCTCTAGAAAGCCTCTTTGGCTAGCAATAGTAGGAAGCCCTAATCATCCCTCAATTACAGAAGTAAAGGATAAGAGGGCTGATTCTAAAATCCAGAGATACATGCTGTATTCTCTAGCAAAGAAACAAAGTCAGTTTATACTGGCAAGGATGGGGAGCTAATAGCCTGATTTTACTTTACCCCCATCCTCTAACCTACTGATGCCTCTTACCAGCCAAGCACAAACTGAGGCCAGAGGGAAGGCACCGAGGCAACCCCCTGGAACACAGGGCAGGGTCAAAAAAGATGAAAGTTGGATTCAGAAAGGCTACTGGAAAAAAAATCCAGGATAGTCAATGTCCTTTGTTTTAGGTTCTTTTCATTCAGAGTACTTAAAATGTTTTTATTGTGGTATACTTGACAAATAGCGTTTTATTGGTTTTAGATGTACAACACTTTTTAAAGATGAAATGTTTTTATATGTAGTTGTATATCATAAAAGGATATCACCACTAGGAAGAAACTGACTCGGACAAGAGAGGAACTTACAAAAGACTATGAGCCAACCATGCAGCTAGGGGCCAAGCTGAGGACATGGATGCACTCCCAGCCTCCTGGAAACCACTGTTGGTGTCGCTGCCTCACTTAACTAGACAAGAAGAGAAATCTTCACTGTTTCCGTCTGGCTCCTGAGTCGGATACTGGTGGGTGCACCTGACTGGCTGAGGCTAGGTCATGTGACCACCTCTCGCTGCCTGGAGCTGAGCTTCTATAACAGGAAGTCGGCCCACCTACCAGTAAATAACTAAAGTGAGGGATTTCCCAAATACAAGATAGAGCTTCACATGCTTAGCAGTCAAAATAAAAACATTCACTCCAGTCTATGACCCATGATTTGACCTTGTCTCTGCCTCCAGCATCATCTCACCCCCTCTCTTTCTGTGCTCCAGCTACTCTTTCTTTCCTTCAAACTTTTCTCCCTTATGGCTCTTCCCTCTGCCTAGAATACTTCCTCAGCTATGAGCAGTCCCACCTTACTCTGGTCAAGGCTAAAGTATAGGTTCAGGTACCATTAGAAAAAGGAAAGCACATTCACAGGTGAGTTCAATGAGACCATTTACGAAGATGTGGCCCTGTTAAGGGAAGCCAACCAGATCAGCTCTAGAAAGCCTCTTTGGCTAGCAATAGTAGGAAGCCCTAATCATCCCTCAATTACAGAAGTAAAGGATAAGAGGGCTGATTCTAAAATCCAGAGATACATGCTGTATTCTCTAGCAAAGAAACAAAGTCAGTTTATACTGGCAAGGATGGGGAGCTAATAGCCTGATTTTACTTTACCCCCATCCTCTAACCTACTGATGCCTCTTACCAGCCAAGCACAAACTGAGGCCAGAGGGAAGGCACCGAGGCAACCCCCTGGAACACAGGGCAGGGTCAAAAAAGATGAAAGTTGGATTCAGAAAGGCTACTGGAAAAAAAATCCAGGATAGTCAATGTCCTTTGTTTTAGGTTCTTTTCATTCAGAGTACTTAAAAAAATGTTTTTTATTGTGGTATACTTGACAAATAGCGTTTTATTGGTTTTAGATGTACAACACAATGATTGAATGTATTGTATCATGGTATGTTGCAAAGTCCTTAACAGGACTTACTTCTATATGTAGTTGTATAATCATAAGTTGTCTTTAAATTATTATTAATAAATGTTAATAGTAACTATAATTATAAATTCCTTGTGGTGAGGGATTGTGCCTGTCTTTGCTCACCACCGTTCCCTCAGAAACTAGCATAGTACCTAAAACACAAAAGGAGTTCAATAGCTTTCCGCCATCTTTCCGTGCCGCCACGATGGTGCGCATGAATGTCCTGGCTGATGCTCTGAAGAGTATCAACAATGCCGAGAAGAGAGGCAAACGCCAGGTGCTTATTAGGCCGTGCTCCAAAGTTATCGTCAGATTTCTAACTGTGATGATGAAGCATGGTTACACTGGCGAATTTGAAATCATCGATGATCACAGGGCTGGGAAAATTGTAGTGAACCTAACAGGCAGACTAAACAAGTCTGGAGTGATCAGCCCCAGGTTTGATGTGCAACTCAAAGATCTAGAAAAATGGCAGAATAACCTGCTCCCATCCCGTCAGTTTGGTTTCATTGTACTGACAACCTCAGCTGGCATCATAGACCATGAAGAAGCAAGACGAAAACACACAGGAGGGAAAATCCTTGGATTCTTTTTCTAGGGATGTAATACATACAAATAACATGCCTCAGAAGAAAAAAAAAAAGGACTTCAATAAATATTGCTCAGTTAAAGTATCTTCAATATGGGATAAGTTGAAAATATCTTTAATAGTAGCTAATTCTCTAGCAAAGAAACAAAGTCAGTTTATACTGGCAAGGATGGGGAGCTAATAGCCTGATTTTACTTTACCCCATCCTCTAACCTACTGATGCCTCTTACCAGCCAAGCACAAACTGAGGCCAGAGGGAAGGCACCGAGGCAACCCCCTGGAACACAGGGCAGGGTCAAAAAAGATGAAAGTTGGATTCAGAAAGGCTACTGGAAAAAAAATCCAGGATAGTCAATGTCCTTTGTTTTAGGTTCTTTTCATTCAGAGTACTTAAAAAAATGTTTTTTATTGTGGTATACTTGACAAATAGCGTTTTATTGGTTTTAGATGTACAACACAATGATTGAATGTATTGTATCATGGTATGTTGCAAAGTCCTTAACAGGACTTACTTCTATATGTAGTTGTATAATCATAAGTTGTCTTTAAATTATTATTAATAAATGTTAATAGTAACTATAATTATAAATTCCTTGTGGTGAGGGATTGTGCCTGTCTTTGCTCACCACCGTTCCCTCAGAAACTAGCATAGTACCTAAAACACAAAAGGAGTTCAATAGCTTTCCGCCATCTTTCCGTGCCGCCACGATGGTGCGCATGAATGTCCTGGCTGATGCTCTGAAGAGTATCAACAATGCCGAGAAGAGAGGCAAACGCCAGGTGCTTATTAGGCCGTGCTCCAAAGTTATCGTCAGATTTCTAACTGTGATGATGAAGCATGGTTACACTGGCGAATTTGAAATCATCGATGATCACAGGGCTGGGAAAATTGTAGTGAACCTAACAGGCAGACTAAACAAGTCTGGAGTGATCAGCCCCAGGTTTGATGTGCAACTCAAAGATCTAGAAAAATGGCAGAATAACCTGCTCCCATCCCGTCAGTTTGGTTTCATTGTACTGACAACCTCAGCTGGCATCATAGACCATGAAGAAGCAAGACGAAAACACACAGGAGGGAAAATCCTTGGATTCTTTTTCTAGGGATGTAATACATACAAATAACATGCCTCAGAAGAAAAAAAAAAAGGACTTCAATAAATATTGCTCAGTTAAAGTATCTTCAATATGGGATATGTTGAAAATATCTTTAATAGGGGAAATAGCCTAATTCTTTAACCTTTAATAAAGTGAATAGGAAAATCATGCCTTCTTTCTTCCTTTCAACCAGAGTTTTGCCAGTTTCTTCCATGTCTATCTAGTAAAATGGCATGCAATCACAAAGTTTCTTAAGCCCTGCCTAGACTGAGCTAATATGCTAATAATGTACTTTCATTTTCCCAAAAGTTGCTCCTGCTCAGTTAATTTTTCTGGGTAATTTATTGAGAGCTTATTTTGTGAAATAGATAAAGAAAGCTAACTTAGTCTTCATGGTAATGAAAAAGTTCAAACCACAATACATAACAAGCATTTCAATTTAAACCTTTTTGCCTTTGTGCTATATTAAAATATGCCTTGAAACGGGCATAACACCATATGGTGAATAGCATATGGTACCCAACAGTCCTATTCATATAGAAAGTATGCTAATGATATCCTGTACAGAAGTAAAAGTGTAACCAGATTGACTTTATATATAGGTTTATCTGGATTCAGCATCTAAAATTACTGATTTCCAATGTCATGGAGGAAATGATTTGGAGGCTGAACAGAGATGGTTGGTGTTCAAGGTCAGTTACAAAGTAATCCATCAGAGGAAGAAAGTAATGATCTATGATCGGGCAGTCAGAATCAAGCTAATGTTGAAGGTTAGTAAAAAGTGTTTAGAGAAGCCTCTGAGCCTTATGAAGAGAGGACTTCAAGGCTCAGCTCTTTCCCAGATCCAAAGAACTCATGCCAACCTTTGGGAAACAGACTGAGAATCCCCCAGACATTGCTTCCAGCTAGTGGACTGTGCTTGTTTTTATTGCCCAGAGCTCTACCGGACACAATGCTCCCTTCTTAAAACACAGATTTATAATGCTGCCTCTGTTGTCATGAAATGGACGCATAGATAATATTGTTCATACAAATTATTTTTAAAACCAATGTGATACTCTAACTATAAAATAAATGATAAGTAAAATATAATAAAGTAATATACATCTCAGCATGTAAACTCTTAGGCATTCAGAGGCTTACACCTCTGGGCAAAATCACTGTAAATGTAACAACCACAAATGCCTGACAACAATGGCCTAAGATGGCAGCAGAATGCAAGAAGGGATGAAGAACCAGGCAGATCCCAACTATTTTCTAAGGAAGGTTTTCAGAAGCTGTCCCAAGACCATTTCATCATCCAAAACTTAGTCACAGGAAATGCCTAGCTACAGGAAGACTAGGAAAATGTTTATTTTGGGGGCTTATGGGCCCAGATGAAAAGTTTATTAGAAAATAGAGGAGAATGGATATTGGATGATAGATTATAAGTAATCAGTGCCCCACTTGAGGAGAAGAGAAATCAGGGCAGCTCTGGGGCTCCAGGGGACAGCACTGTTTGACCAAACTCAATGTTGGTAGCATTGAGGGTTCATGACTGTGCTGTGCTACAGTACAGCTGTGCTCTTGGCTGTTGAGCCTCCCTGGGTGTGTGGGCTGAATAATGGCTATAACTACTTCCTGGAACCTATGAATATGTTACCTGACCTAGTATAAGGAACTCTGAAGATGTGACTAAGGCTCTTGCAAGCACCAAATTCTAGCTGATAGACCACCAGGGACCTGCGATTAAGGCTCTTGAAATGGAGATTATAATCCAGGATTATTTGAGTGGGCCTAACCTAATGTAATTTCAAGAATTCTCATAAGAGGGAGGCAGGAAATCAGAGAGGGAGAAGATATGTTGACAAAATCAAGAGGTTGGTGGGACATGAGGAAAGATAGCTAGAAGCTGAAAGAGGGCCAAGGAAACAGCTTATTTCCTGAAGACTCCAGAAAGAACAGCTCTTGATTTTACACGTTCAACACTCAGAGCTATAAGAAAATAAATATGTGTTATTTTAAACCACTACATATGTGGCAATTTGTTACAGCAGCAGTAGGAAACTAATACACTTGGAAGCTGATTATTTTCTGAGCAAACTAAATCAGGTTCAAAAACCTCAAACTTCACAAACTACCCAAAATGCTCCCATTAAATCCCTTTCTTGCTGAAGCTAATCTGAGTGGACTTTTACTATGCTCAATGAAGGACCCAAGCTTGTACACTACAGACTATTACTCTAGGGGTCACCAGCAAGAAAACTCAGCACCATCAGTACTGTGTCTCCATCTGCCTCTGCTTGGGAGTCATATTCCCAAAAGAATAAAACCTATTTCCAGATTAGGTCATGTCCCATCGCTGTGGCTGGGGGGCTGTGGTGCTATGACTGGCAGATCCCACCAGAACAACTTGGACTGGGGAAGGGCCAATTCACTCAGAGTAGTGGGGCAACTACTTTTATAAGAGGAAGGAAGAAAATAACACTAGTCAGCCAAACCAACATATTGTTATTAATCGAACATTTCAGAGATATAAAGGAAATCTTCATATCTAGTAAGTCAGATGGCTAAAATCAAAAAACAAGAAGGGGGTATCTAGTTAAATATGGCAGATTAATTACATGTATTTGTCCCTTTTCTGAAATTCCAAAAAAAAAAATTGTAAAAATCTTAAGAGCAAATAGATAATAAACATCAGCGGACAAAAACACAACCTATTCTTTTTAAAAGATTTATTTATTTTTGGCTGTGCTGGGTCTTCATTGCTACACGAAGACTTTCCCTAGCTGTGGGGAGTTGTCAGTATTCTTCTTAGAATGCTTCTAACTGATAAATTCTGCCACAGTGAGGATAATTTTATGTATCAGATCCTTCTGAGGAATTATAAAGGTGACATATTCATTAAAATTTAGTGTTTATAGTGAAGACTCACTATAGCAAACTGCTAATTTTAAGAAAGTAGTTGAGGAGCAAATAAAATGTTCTCCATCCATTGTTCTTCACTCATAATTATGATTTGACAAAAACACAAACTCTGGTACTATATGGATTTGTAGCTAGAAAATAATATATGAGATTTATAGCTGGAAAAGCAAATGTAAGAACAGTGGGAAAAATTTAAACACTAGAAAACCCCAAGGGACAGTTTCTTTAGTTATCTCATGAAATCAATTACTCGGCCAGTGTAGTTTATGGTTCAAGTTTAAAGTTCATATGCTTCTCCTGCCAACCTATATATTGAGGGGAGAAGAGGGTATATCAGAAACCAATTTTACCTGATTTGGATAATTGCTGAAATTTCCATTTAATTTTACAAATGGAATTTAATTTTTCAGTGTGAGGAGGGTTCTGCTGAATTATATTTTGTATACTTAATGCAGGAATGAACAAGTAGTATAGTAGAAAACAAAATACAGGTGACAGATGGCAACTAAAATGCCTTTTGGCACAACATGCAATATACTTAGCATTTTCTGAATAAAAAAAACAAATCAAGACCAGATAAGCAAAACTTCTTCGGAGGAAAATAACTTGAAACCAAAACTGTTCCAGAAAATCCAAAACATGTCACTGAAAATACAAACCACTATAAACACAGGAAGAGGAACCGTTCAAAGAATACCATGAGGGTCCATTCAATATTCATTAAGCCATCTAGAATTCAACTGCACATTTTCAGCAAAGACTTTTTTTAAAAAGAGAGAAAAATGTAAGTAGTATAACCAATTATACTTCTGTTAAACTCAATGAATATATGCCCCTGCTAATGGATATGGTCAAACCTAAACTGGTCTATTGATGTTGACAAACCTGTGAAGACAATGTACGATTTTATTTGGATGATATCCTTGACCATGGGTAAAAAGTGTAAGAATCTGAGCTTCCCTGGTGGCACGGTGGTAAAGAATCCACATGCCAATGCAGGAGACACCTCAGGAAGATCCCTGGAAAGGAAATGGCAACACGAAAATATGGGGCTGTCCTGAGTCATTAAAATTTATTTATAGTAAGTTATATGAAGCTATAAGAAACTGCTAATTTTAAGAAATATAGGCAAATAAGATGTTCTCCATCCATTGTTCTTCACTCATAATTATGATTTGACAAAAACACAAACTCTGGTACTATATGGATTTGTAGCTAGAAAATAATATATGAGATTTATAGCTGGAAAAGCAAATGTAAGAACAGTGGGAAAAATTTAAACACTAGAAAACCCCAAGGGACAGTTTCTTTAGTTATCTCATGAAATCAATTACTCGGCCAGTGTAGTTTATGGTTCAAGTTTAAAGTTCATATGCTTCTCCTGCCAACCTATATATTGAGGGAGAAGAGGGTATATCAGAAACCAATTTTACCTGATTTGGATAATTGCTGAAATTTCCATTTAATTTTACAAATGGAATTTAATTTTTCAGTGTGAGGAGGGTTCTGCTGAATTATATTTTGTATACTTAATGCAGGAATGAACAAGTAGTATAGTAGAAAACAAAATACAGGTGACAGATGGCAACTAAAATGCCTTTTGGCACAACATGCAATATACTTAGCATTTTCTGAATAAAAAAAACAAATCAAGACCAGATAAGCAAAACTTCTTCGGAGGAAAATAACTTGAAACCAAAACTGTTCCAGAAAATCCAAAACATGTCACTGAAAATACAAACCACTATAAACACAGGAAGAGGAACCGTTCAAAGAATACCATGAGGGTCCATTCAATATTCATTAAGCCATCTAGAATTCAACTGCACATTTTCAGCAAAGACTTTTTTTAAAAAGAGAGAAAAATGTAAGTAGTATAACCAATTATACTTCTGTTAAACTCAATGAATATATGCCCCTGCTAATGGATATGGTCAAACCTAAACTGGTCTATTGATGTTGACAAACCTGTGAAGACAATGTACGATTTTATTTGGATGATATCCTTGACCATGGGTAAAAAGTGTAAGAATCTGAGCTTCCCTGGTGGCACGGTGGTAAAGAATCCACATGCCAATGCAGGAGACATGGGCTTGATTCCTGGGTCAGGAAGATCCCCTGGAAAAGGAAATGGCAACCCACGAATATCCCATGGATAGAGGAGCCTGGAGGGCTACAATCCATGGAGTCGCAAAAGAGTCGGACACAACTTAGCAACTAAACAGTAACAGCATTACCCATGTCACCAGGCCATGTGTAGTGATGTCTTCTTTGCTCCATATAAAATTGACAGATAACTAGTTCATCTACTGGAATTCCCTAGTAATATACTGGTTCCACTCTCCAATAATACACTAATCCTTTTAAAAGCAGGGTTTCATTTTGTGGTCAAGCTGTGGAAGAAAGTCAACTCTTTTTTTCCTGTCCCCTGAAGAACCTTGACGAACAGATATATCTCTCTTGAAGTCAACTACATTAATCTACAAAAAGCACTCATTTTGCAATCAGAGGGATCTAGATTTAGACAATTTACTTAACTTCCTTGAGCTTCAGTTTCTATTTCCATAAAATGAGATAAATAATATCTACATTATAAATATATACAGTAATATATCTTGGGGATACTATACAATATAAGCCTGTGTGCTTCTCAGAACACCTGCTATGGAATACATATTCAATCTGAGTTTGTGCCCACTCTATCTCTGTTTGACTTTAGAATTAGACTCATGCCTGTGACACTTAGAAGCTTTGTGCTCTTTGCTAGATTAGACCTCTGGGTACATATATTTACTTGAATAACAGACATGGTTAATATGTCTTTGGCTATTATATAGTATATGGAGGAGAGAATAGTTGGAAGAACAGGTTCTGGAGTCAGGCCTAAGTTCAAATTCAGCCTCCACCGCACACTAACTGTGTCTTTAAGAATGTCAATTAACCCCATGAACCTCTTATTTTTCATTTGTAAAATAAAACAGTACCTTTTCCTACCTAGCTAGCAAGGATTTTTGTTGGATTGAAATTAGATAATATATGTCAAAATATTTAATAAGTTTAATAATGTTTAATAAGTAATAAAATGTTAAAATATGTCATTACTTTATTATAATGAAATTATAAATAATACTTAATTTTTATTATCCTTGACAAATGATTTAGAAAAAAAGAAATGATCTCAGTCAAGAAAAATCAGTTATTGCATAATTATCTTTTTCTTATATTGAGAAAAAGAGAAAGTTAGGATATATATAAGTAGGGACTTCCCTGGTGGTCCAGTGGATAGAGTGTCGGCCTTGCAGTGCAAGGAACACCAGTTCGATTCCTGGCCTGGGAAGATCCCACGTGCCACAGGGCAGCCGGACTGGTGCGTCCAGTCACCAGCCAGGGCTCTAGAGTGCATGTGCTCAGAGTCAGTGCTCTGCAACCAGAGAGGCCGCAGTGATGGGAAGCCCACACAGGCCAAAGAATTAAGATGGATGAAAATATATAAATAAAAAAACAGTAAAAGAGGCTAAATTTAAAAAAAAAAAAAAACTTAAAAATGTTTAAGTGCCAGCACTAACAATTTCTTGGACAGATTTCCCTAATGTATTTAGCCTGTGTTTCTTATCTCTGAAGTATTTCTCGTCTCAATATATATATCTGTGAGGACACATATATAAAAGCGATGGGAGGAAAAAAAACAAAGAAAAACAATGGGAGAGATGTTATATCCTATAAACAAAAGTCTCAGATGAGTTATTTTTTCCTTCTTTCTTTAGGTATGTGGACAATCATCTCACCTTGTTTACGTATCTTGTTTTATGAGCAAAACTGCTACAGACATAATCATCAGAGATTTGTAGATGTGGTAGAGTTAACCAAGGAAATCTTTAAGAAACACTGACGAAGCTCAGCTTTGCTCTTTAATTAGAGCATGGTTAACAGATAGTACTGTTATACTTTCTCTCACATAGAGACTGCCTCTCGACTGAGCTGGAAGAGTTCCAGCGTTCCAGACCTCTGAATACAGAACCCACGAGTGTAGCTTGAAACTAGAGTGTCATCCTCAACACTTTGGTGAACTCTCAATACTGATTAAACTTACCCTGATCAGTCAGCTCATCTCTTTCTCAACTGCCAATGTTCCAGGCTAAGGTCCTCCCTGGCTCTTGGATGAATGCTTGCAAAGTCAGCTACCTGCTCACTTGACCCAACTCTCCAGTCCCTCTTGCTCAACCCAACTCTGAACTGTCAACAGAGGGCTCATTTTAAGAAATTAACTCTATCAAGTGACATGTCTAATGAAAACAATGACCCCTTCATCACCCTCAAAGAAAGATAGAATTCCTTAACCTGCAAAACACCCCTCTTAATGTTCTGATTCTCTCACCAATTTCACTCAACACCACTACCCCTCCACTCAATTGCTTTGAGAAGCAATAAGGTACCGTGTCTATAGCTTATGTTAATCAGTTCTTCACTTCTTACTTTTAGTAATGAAATCCTTGAGTTTTGGCTGAATGCAAAAATACCCTAGGTGTGACCATGTGATTAGACTGTAACAAATGGGATATAAGAGAGTGTTGTGTGCTTATGCTTGTTTTGTTGTTAACAGGAAGCTTCTTGCTCAAAAAGGAAAGAAAAGAAAATTACTGCTATGTTAAGAAGACTGTTCAGGGGCTTCCCTGGTGGTCCAGTGTGTAAGGACACCGCCTTGCAGTGCAAGGGGTGCCGGTTCGATCCCTGGCCTGGGAAAATCCCACGTGCCACGGAGCGGCTGGACCGATGTGTCCAATTACTGAGCTGGAGCTCTGGAACGCATGCGCCCAGAGCCGGCGCTCTGCGACAACAGAGGCCACCGCGATGGGAGGCCCACGCGGGCCAAAGAACAAAGATGGATGGAAATAGACAAATGAAAGACCAATAGAAGTAGCCCGCCAGCTCCCCTCCCTCCCCACCCCACCCCACCCAAATAAATAAATAAATCTTAAAAAAAAAAAAAAAAGAAGAAGACTGTTCAAACCACAGCCAAATAAAATCCAGAAACTAAGATGATCCATTATCTGCCAAGTAAGAGAAACAGAACATTCAAGAAATTTAAAGCAAGGTCAGTCTGTCAAAAGAATGCAAACTTCTTTTCAGACCCAGGAAATTTTCTTTAAAAGAGAAACTCAGAAAAAAAATGCATTATTGGCAGAAGTCAGAAAGAAGCAAAGAAGAACCTTGTTTTTCCTTTAATTAATATATACCTAATCTAGAAACTATGTGGCTATTATGTCATTTTTGAGTGCCAAGCTCAAAAAAAGAAGCTGAAGTTTACCTCTCACTGTACTGTTCCCAGAATAATTCATCTGATTCCACTGTAGGCAGAAGTCTAACAAATGATTTGAACGTTTACCAGTTCCAGGTTATAACATGCACTCAGCAGTGGCCCTTTGTTATATAGGAAACTCCCTTTCTCAGACTTCTACATGGAGCTACAAGCTACGATCTAAGGTGTGGGGCCTTGAGTTACTGGTTAGGGTTTCTATATCCACTTCATTCCCTACTGAGACAGCTTGGGCCAGTACTGTCATCAAGTTACCTGAAGGAAATTGCTTTATTCTTTCTTGAAATGAGGTTAAGGACCAAGCACACCTGTGCCCTCTCGCTGTGGCAGTAGAGTTTAATTAGTCACAAGCAAATCAAGAGTAGAAACCACAGAGAAATTTAAACAAGGGGAGCTTACCCATGAGCAATGGGAGGAGAGTATTTATAGAGATGGGATGAGAGCTCTAAAGGCTGTTGAAGAACTGAGGGAAAGGACCAAAAAGGCAGAACTTGGAGGAAGTCAAACTTCAGAGTTTGCTGAAGAAGGGATGGTCACAGCCCACTTGATGCAGAGAAGTTGCCTAAGCCAGAGATGGCCCAAAGTTGCCTGGAAAGCAGAAAGAGCCCTCTGGGCACAGGCCAGTCAGAGTTAGTTGGCAGATTGGGTGTTCAGAGAGAAAGCGGTGTGCAGAGAGTCAGGGAGCACATGAGTCTGAGAGCCAGTGCAGCTGTGAGGCTTGGGGTGCTCAATGCCCATGTCAGGAAAGCCACAGGAAACAATCTACCGGCACAGGGGAGATGAAGCTAATGGGTGGGTGCATAGAGGGAGCTGGGCTACTGCTGTGGGCACTTCTGGGACAGAACCTAGAGGGGCTTCCCTCTACAGGAACCTAGTCCACCTCTGTATACGGCTGGGGGACAGAGCAGTTTTCACTCGCTGAACAGGACAACAAACAACTATGTGGCTTACTAGACAGCCGGCATGATGAGTCCCAGCATGCCCATGCAGACTAGCAATCCGGGCTGCGGTGAAGGCTGTGCTGCCTGGAGCTCCCAGCGACACTGCTGCTGTTCATCACAAAAGCTGGAGGAAGCACATAGCAAAAGCGACACCCTACAGGACCTGAGCAGTGAAAAAGAAAGCAAGCTCTTCAGGCTACCAAGAGAAACCTCTCTTTCTCCTTCAGTGTCTCTTTCTGGTGCCCCATGCTGACAAAATAGTGTGCCAAATTCCAAAGGAAAAATGTTGACAGGGCCCAGACCCATTCAAACAGGTTAGCCAATGAAGGGAGCTGACAGGCAATGAATTAATAATGAGCCCGTTCTCCCTCTAGCTGAAGCCTTCCATAGACTCAGACCGGCCCAGTACAGTGTTCTCTCTGCTTTCTCCTAGAATTTAACTTGTCCCCATGTGCCACCTGTGTCCATCAACCCCTAAATAACTAGGGTCTTCGAACTGTCCCTCTAGTCACTTACAGGTGGGTATGTCAGAAATCTCTCTGCAGCCCCTGTTGGGGGTTGCTCATAATTGTGAGCCAGTGGAGCCCTCTAGTGGAAGACAGAGTACTGCACAGATCTTTAAAGCAATTTGATAAAAAGCAATCCAACGCTAAATTAGAAATTAGGTAATTTTTAGAGTGATGGGATTGTTCTGTATGGCTCCAGGTAGTGTATATGAGTCTATGCACTTTTTGAAATCCACAGAACTATATATTACCAGGTGTGGACTTTAATGTATATAAATTTTAAGAAATAACTAGGATGTTAGAGAACCCCCAATGCAATACAAATTATTAAAAATGACTCTTAACTCTATTACAAATGCATGATATAACCTTTTGAAAGGGGTAGGGAAGGAGCTGACCTAAAGTAACTTTGGAAAATGGTATCTTGACTAGATACTATAAAGCTAACGATAAAAAGAACTGTATATAAACAAAAATCAGTTTCTTACAAGAATACAAGCTAAGAATTACGAAAGTACCTTACATCCATACTAGGGTTGAACAAGTGGTAAATTATAGATAATAGGAACTAGGTTCCTCACAGTTAGAGAGAAAAGTTACAAATAAACAAGGGAGAGGCTAGTCTAAGCCTTGTGGTAATAAATTAGAGTTGGGAACATCAGTATAAACTCATGCTTAATCTATATACTTTGGGTAAATAGATAGAAGAGAAATAGATAATTATATATAAATACATGTATATATGGGAATATGTGCCTGTATTTCCTAGCTCTGTCCACTGATAAAGCCTAGAAGTGTTTCCCCAATAGCAGTAAGCACACCTGTGCTGAGATCTTGGTTTCTTAAAACCATTTTCCAATAGAAGGAACCAGGACTCCTTGGAGAAATGGCTGATTCTAGGGTTCAGGTACGGAAGATATAAGAAGCGCTTAGAGATTGTAAGTCTAGTGCAGAAAGAAAGAAGGTGTTCAGACAACAAAAGGGACGCTGGAACCAGTCTCAAAGAGCTCTCAATGGCCAAAGATGGAAAAATCTGAACAAGCAGATTGTGGAAAGTAAGTGGTTGCTCCCAGGGAGTAAAAGGCAGCAGAGGGGCAGGAAATGATTGCTGTTTGTTGCCAGAAGCCTTAGAACACAGTTTGACACTTTCAACCATGTCCATGTTGGCTTGTATTGCTTTGAAAAGAAAAAAAGTAAGTACACTGAAAAGAATAAGCCAAAAAAAAAAAAAAAAGTTAGAATGTGAGGCAATCAAGGAAAGATTTTGATAAGAGTTGGTTTTGTTTGGTTGGTTTCTATGCTTTGTTAAAATAGGAGACAGTTAGTTTATATGTAGATAGAAAACCAATAGAGGAAAAGAATAAAGCAAGGAAGAAATAGAAATAATTGATTGAGGTAAATGTCTGAGGCAGTGAGGCAATCTTAAGTTTGTTAGAAGGATTTACAGTGGACTGGGGTTCCCAGGTGGCGCTAGTGGTAAAGAATCCACCTGGCAGAAACATAAGAGATGCAGGCTTGATACCTGGGTAGGGAAGATGCCCTGGAGGAGGGCATGGCAACCCACTCCAGTATTCTTGCCTGGAGAATCCCCATGGACAGGGGAGCCTGGTGGGCTACAGTCCACAGGGTGGCAAAGAGTCATGCAAGACTGAAGTAACTTAGCACAGGTATGACACTAGTATGTCCATTATTTATAACCTATCCTAGGACAGAGAGTGACAGAGGCAGAGTCTCAAGAAAATCTCTGTCCCATTTCCCTCTAGCTTCCTGCTGAGCCCTGAGGTGTACCCACCCTTGCCTGGTATGGCATGCTCTCTCATAAGCCACAAAGGTAACTCCCTGAAAACATCATGGGCAGGTCTGTCACTTCCTTATCAGTGTCTACAATAATTATCTACAGTGATCTGGCAACAGTTATGCAGATTTAAATGTCTTCCCAGGTGGCACAGTGGTAAAGAATTCATCTGTCCATATAGGAGACATGAGATGTGGGTTCAATCCTTGGGTCTGGAAGATCCTCTGGAGAAGGAAATGGCAACCCACTCCAGTATTCTTGCCTGGAAAATTCCATGGACAGAGCAGCCTGGTGGGCTACAGTCCAAGGAGTTGCAAGCTAAGAGTCATATACGACTGAGCGTACATGCACACACACACACACACACACACACACACACACACACACACACACACACATACAGATTTAAGTTACAGACCTCTCCTTAAAAAAAAAAAAAAAAGGCAAGATATGTGAATATACTTAACGCCACTGAACTGTACACTTTAAAATGGTTGCAATGGGGGGACTTCCCTGAGGGCATAGTGGCTAAGAGTGTGCTCCCAATGGAGGGGGTGGCAAGAGGGTTCAATCCCTTGTCAGGGAACTAGATCCTACATGCTGCAACTAAGACCCCAGAATGGCAAAGAAATAAAAATGGTTGCAATGGTAAATTTTCTTGTGTACTTTTTACCCACCACAAAGTTTTTTTAAAGTGAGATATAAAATTAGGGAGAGGGAATTCCCTAGTGGTTCCAGTGGTTAGGACATCCTTTTCACTGCCAAGTGCGCAGGTTCAATGCCTGCTTGGGGAACTAATATCCTGCAAGCTGTGAGGAACATGGCCAAAAACTAAAACAAAATTAGGGACAGTCATTCCTAAATATACCACTTTGTATTTATCAGATCTTTATTGATGGGGTGAACTCCAAGATTAAATACTTAGAAAGAGGTGGAAGTCCGATTTTACCTTCATAGGCAGTTATGGAACTAGCCTTGGTTGTAAAGAAAGAACTCACATCCCACATCACAGGGGCAATGTTGTCTTAACCCTTGGGGCAAGAGTTCCTTCTCATGGTATGGGAGCTGAGGTATTTCTACTAAGGAGAATGGTCATGGCATATTTCACATATTAAACCTTTTTAAAGAAATCCATTTCACATTTAAAAAATTTGTTCTCAACTTCAGAAATAATTTTAAAAGGACTGCCAAAGACTACTTTTAATTACAGTAATAAGCAAGGAACTAATAGGGGGTATTCAGTCAAAATGGAAGAAAACGCTTCTACTCAGCCTTATTTCCACATTTCACTCCTCACTTAGCCCAAGCTGTAGTCTAATACAATACAATCAATGTGCTCATGACAAGGTGATAATTAGAATGTAGTCCTAGCAAAATGGGTCTGGTGATTTTTTTGATCTGCACCTTCTTTGTTTGAGAATATTGCCTTAAATAACTGCATGGCAAATAAAATGACTTGGCAGGCCCACGCAGAAGGAAGTATTCTCAATAACAAGTTGCCTTTATATGGGCATATTTCTACGTTCTAAAATAATGCCTCCATTATCTTGGTTCAAGTTCAACTCTTTTAAATCTATAAGAAATATGTGAGACATGAGTGTATGTGATGATTCAGATTTGAAATAACACCTACTCTCCTTTGGTTCTGGCACAGAATGTGTCAGTGAGGCCTGCAATTAAGAAAATTGTCTTGGCCTGTCTTGCCATAAGGATGGTGACATCAATCTACACATTCAGAAGTGTGTTGACAAAATGAGCTTAGACCCACTCCAGCGCGGCTGGTGTCTTGGTGCCTTTGCCATGTCAGCTGAATTTTGTCATTAATAATAAGGTTGCTAATATTTACTAAATATTGCTATTTTTGTCATGAAACAGCCCTATGAGATAGATACCTCTTTCAATTTTGTGTGGTGGAACTCCAAGATCCTTTTCACTGCCAAGTGCAGGTTCAATGCCTGCTTGGGAAAAGCAAGCTGTGAGGAACATGGCCAAAAACTAAAACAAAATTAGGGACAGTCATTCCTAAATATACCACTTTGTATTTATCAGATCTTTATTGATGGGGTGAACTCCAAGATTAAATACTTAGAAAGAGGTGGAAGTCCGATTTTACCTTCATAGGCAGTTATGGAACTAGCCTTGGTTGTAAAGAAAGAACTCACATCCCACATCACAGGGGCAATGTTGTCTTAACCCTTGGGGCAAGAGTTCCTTCTCATGGTATGGGAGCTGAGGTATTTCTACTAAGGAGAATGGTCATGGCATATTTCACATATTAAACCTTTTTAAAGAAATCCATTTCACATTTAAAAAATTTGTTCTCAACTTCAGAAATAATTTTAAAAGGACTGCCAAAGACTACTTTTAATTACAGTAATAAGCAAGGAACTAATAGGGGGTATTCAGTCAAAATGGAAGAAAACGCTTCTACTCAGCCTTATTTCCACATTTCACTCCTCACTTAGCCCAAGCTGTAGTCTAATACAATACAATCAATGTGCTCATGACAAGGTGATAATTAGAATGTAGTCCTAGCAAAATGGGTCTGGTGATTTTTTTGATCTGCACCTTCTTTGTTTGAGAATATTGCCTTAAATAACTGCATGGCAAATAAAATGACTTGGCAGGCCCACGCAGAGAAGGAAGTATTCTCAATAACAAGTTGCCTTTATATGGGCATATTTCTACGTTCTAAAATAATGCCTCCATTATCTTGGTTCAAGTTCAACTCTTTTAAATCTATAAGAAATATGTGAGACATGAGTGTATGTGATGATTCAGATTTGAAATAACACCTACTCTCCTTTGGTTCTGGCACAGAATGTGTCAGTGAGGCCTGCAATTAAGAAAATTGTCTTGGCCTGTCTTGCCATAAGGATGGTGACATCAATCTACACATTCAGAAGTGTGTTGACAAAAATGAGCTTAGACCCACTCCAGCGACGGCTGGTGTCTTGGTGCCTTTGCCATGTCAGCTGAATTTTTGTCATTAATAATAAGGTTGCTAATATTTACTAAATATTGCTATTTGTTTTCTTGTAGTCATTGAAACAGCCCTATGAGATAGATACCATGATGATTCCTATTCTATAGGCGAAGAGAAGTTAAATAAGTGGCCCATGATCATACTCTTCTTAGCCAAAGGCAGAGCTTGGATTGAACCCAGATTTCTCTGACTCAGATCTTCACTCTTTTAATCAGGACTAGCTGTATCATTTGAAAAGCCCTGTGCAAAATGAAATGCTGTTCAAAAAGTATTAATAAGTACAGGGCCCTGTGTGGCTCCACAGGGTGTACACCCATGAGCTGACAGTGTTCTCAACAATATCACTTCCCTCCACCATGTCCTTCCTCCCCATGCCTCGACTAAATTCACCATTTGGTTCAGCCCACAAAGCCAGTGTAATAAGTCCTGCATGGATTCCTGACAAACGCACGTCCAGTCTGGAGACAAACATTTATTTCTTAATCAATCCTTTTACTTGCCTAGATTTCACATGCCACTCAACAGCAGAGAGTATGCCATAATTTTATGAGTTCTGAATATCAACCTTCTCTTTGTTTGGTCCCTAACACCTCCCTCTTAATTCGTCTGCTGTCCTCTTTTAAAAAATAAATCACTTAGCTATTCCCATTGCCATTTTCAGCATACGACATCACAGCGTCAGTCCTGTTCCTCCCCACCGTGGTTACTTGTAGCTGCTTCACCCTAATGATAGGAAAAGGCCTCAGATTCTTGTAATTGCAGGGTCCTGATAAATGATCCTTTTACCTCTCTGGCTCTCCTTTTCAAGATTTTTCCAAACCTTTCACTTGGCATCTTCACTCAAGTGGAATGTCTGGAGCCTGGTGGACAGTGTGATTTAGTATAAACCTTTTACCGTCCAACACACATCTTGAGAACAAAGCAAGTCTGTTTGCAGTGTTTACTGAATAATATGGACATGAAGGTTACGTTTCTAGGGAAAGGTTGTGTGTGGAGAGCTGTGGTGGAGAGTTTTGAGGCAGAGGACTAGAAGACAGAGGAGGCATAATCTCAGCGACGGCTGGTGTCTTGGTGCCTTTGCCATGTCAGCTGAATTTTTGTCATTAATAATAAGGTTGCTAATATTTACTAAATATTGCTATTTGTTTTCTTGTAGTCATTGAAACAGCCCTATGAGATAGATACCATGATGATTCCTATTCTATAGGCGAAGAGAAGTTAAATAAGTGGCCCATGATCATACTCTTCTTAGCCAAAGGCAGAGCTTGGATTGAACCCAGATTTCTCTGACTCAGATCTTCACTCTTTTAATCAGGACTAGCTGTATCATTTGAAAAGCCCTGTGCAAAATGAAATGCTGTTCAAAAAGTATTAATAAGTACAGGGCCCTGTGTGGCTCCACAGGGTGTACACCCATGAGCTGACAGTGTTCTCAACAATATCACTTCCCTCCACCATGTCCTTCCTCCCCATGCCTCGACTAAATTCACCATTTGGTTCAGCCCACAAAGCCAGTGTAATAAGTCCTGCATGGATTCCTGACAAACGCACGTCCAGTCTGGAGACAAACATTTATTTCTTAATCAATCCTTTTACTTGCCTAGATTTCACATGCCACTCAACAGCAGAGAGTATGCCATAATTTTATGAGTTCTGAATATCAACCTTCTCTTTGTTTGGTCCCTAACACCTCCCTCTTAATTCGTCTGCTGTTCTCTTTTAAAAAATAAATCACTTAGCTATTCCCATTGCCATTTTCAGCATACGACATCACAGCGTCAGTCCTGTTCCTCCCCACCGTGGTTACTTGTAGCTGCTTCACCCTAATGATAGGAAAAGGCCTCAGATTCTTGTAATTGCAGGGTCCTGATAAATGATCCTTTTACCTCTCTGGCTCTCCTTTTCAAGATTTTTCCAAACCTTTCACTTGGCATCTTCACTCAAGTGGAATGTCTGGAGCCTGGTGGACAGTGTGATTTAGTATAAACCTTTTACCGTCCAACACACATCTTGAGAACAAAGCAAGTCTGTTTGCAGTGTTTACTGAATAATATGGACATGAAGGTTACGTTTCTAGGGAAAGGTTGTGTGTGGAGAGCTGTGGTGGAGGAGAGTTTTGAGGCAGAGGACTAGAAGACAGAGGAGGCATAATCTCAGCCCCTGGTGGGAATTCCCACCTAATCCAATGCCCAGCCCTAGACTACCCCATCCTCACATACCTTTTTGCCATGATTTCTTTTTCTAAAAGAAATTTAGACTGTTCCTTTCTTTATTTCTTCCTAATATGGAATAGGAAGGGAGGACTCACAGACAGCCTCCACCTGAGACTCTTTAGACTTTTAAGACTTATATGTGGAGCTTCACTGGTGGTCCAGTGGGTAAAGAGTCTGCCTTGCAGTGCAAGGGGTACCGGTTCAAGCCCTGGCCAGGGAAAATCTCACATGCCACGGAGCAGCTGGACTGGTGTGTCCAATTACGAGCCAGCGCTCTAGAGCACATGCACCCAGAGCCAGTGCACTGTAACAAGAGAGGCCACTGCAATAGGAGGCCCACACAGGAGAAAGAATAAAGATGGATGAAAATAAATAGAAAACAGATAAAAGAGCCCCCCCACACACACACACACAAAGATTAAAATGTGGCCTCCAGAGATTGATGCCTCCCTACTACTCATGGATAAAACTGAATGAGATTATGGATAATTTGTCAATTTGGCATGGAAAGAATAAGGCACAAGCAAATATCTAGAAAAGTAGTTCTCAGTTGTATCAGATTCACTATTTCCCTTTTATAATGAAACATCCCTTCATTGTCCTGAAAGGGAATTCATAGATAGTATAACCTACTAATACACCGGGGGGAAAAAAACAGTAACAACAATTTGTTTCATGTAATGCTCCTAGTGTGATATAAAGGAGAAATAAAATTTGACTTATGGTTATGTTCCGATAATTATAAATAGGTTTTCACCCACAACAGTGCCTTAAAGGATATTTAATAGTTGGGCAGGACAGTTTCTATGTCCTATAGAACTGTTCCAAACATCTGTCAATCCTGGACCTCAGCCACCAAATACTAGCAGGCATGACTTCAATCTCTGTAATAACCAAAAATTCACCCACAGTTCCTATAACACGTCCTAAAAGGTGGTACTTCCCCTGTTGAGAACTACTGGTCTACATAGGAGCGACTGGGTATTAGATTTCTTTAGTTTCTCCCTTGGTTAGGGTTTCTAGGTAATAGAACAAGATATATTTGCCACACTCCCAGGCTAAGAGTTTCAGGGCTTAACAAGCCTGAGCTCAACCAGCATGCATTTTCTATTTGTACACAACTATTTTTAGGACACTAGTTTTAAAATAGTACCCACATACACACACACCCCACATTCACCAAAGTCCCTGACCACCAAGAGTCAGGTTAGGGAGTGGCCACGCTATGTATACACTGACAGTTATGGAGAGCGAAACAGAAAGAGCATTTATTTTGTGTCATAGTTAAAATTTAGGGAGGTAGAATTGAGGGTGTGTCAGTGTGGTACAGTGGTTCACTTTGTACCTTGTTCCTTGGTCCTCTCTGACCCTTACCTTGAGTCAAAGGAGACTCTGTACTGTAAACAAATGTTGTCTCTCTTTCTGCTTGCTGAATACAAAACTGAAGCCACACAGGGGCCCAAAGGGAATAGGAGTCTCCGTACCCTCATGCCCCCGGACATATACCCCTAATTAGGATCAATCAAAATATCATTCACCAGATACTTAGAAAGATACTGAGATCTGGCCAGTTTTTAGAAAATTGAATATTTGTGGAAACTTCTCTGAGTCACTCTCTAGCATTTAGCAGAGGTCAGCGTTTTCCTGCCAGAACATGCTAATAATTGAATGAAAGAAAAATTCTAAATTACCTAAGGGAAAACTTAAAGAGCAAAATCCCTGCACACCATGACCCATGAAATAACGTTTGCCCCCTTTTAGATCATGGTCACTCAAGAGTGTGTTTAACCACAGTATGGTTTCTGCGTGGTACAGTTCTTATGTGAGTCATTAAGAAGAAAGAGGTTTTGAATCAATGAATGGGGGAGAAAAAAATGTGTTCCAACTAAGAAAAGCCATTCATTCCTTCATAACAAGCCAAGGTGTTAGTCACACAGTCGTGTCCAACTCTTTGCGACTCCATGGAATGCAGCCCGCCAGGCTCCTCTGTCCATAGAATTCTCCAGGAAAGAATAATGGAGTGAATAGACATTTCTTTCTCTAGAGTTTCTTCCTGACTCAGGAACTGAAGCCACATCTGCATGGTAGGCAGATTCTTTACTGTCTGAACCACCAAGGAAGTCCTCATTTATGTACACATTCATTTGTTTCCTTTTCATCTTAATTTTACTTATTATATATTGCATGTGCCCTTAGCTCCCTTGCCTACACTGATGCTTTGAGAAACGCACCTTATCACATGGTGATTCTTCTTAAAGGCAATATTCCCCATAGTTCATGCTTACACCTGTGCAGCTAAAGGTGCCAGGAGAAGAAGCAAAGCATGGAGAGATCCCACTTCAAATTTATGATCATAAGCCTTGAGTAGACCCTTAATTCTGCCAGCAATCATACTATTATTTCCTGAGTTATTTTATTACCCCCCACACACCTGGTGGTTTTTCATACCTTCACCTCTGTCCTCAAACCTCAAATACCTACTCAACACCTATTTTCATTCTCTGTTGATGGCCCTGCTTCCTTTTTCACTGAAGAAATACAATGAGTCAGAAACGGGCTCCCACAAACACCCACCACTTGCATGACTGCCCAAGTCCTAGGCTTCTTACCCATGGCTCTAGACAAAGACTTTGTGTCCTAGAAGAGACCAGTTGCTCTACTTTTAGGTTAGGTACCACTTACTCACACCTCTTCAAGGACTCACTCCAGTAATTCTGTTCTCAATTCTTCCCTTTTCGCTAGGTCTTTTCTATCAATTTCTGGACATTATTTCTCTCACCTCTGAAAAACCCTCTCTTGATCCCACTTCCTCTTCCGGCTACTACTCCCATTATTTTATTTTCTAAAAGTTATCTATAGTCGTCATCTCCACTATCTTCAAATTTCCCTTCCCCATCTCTGTTAAACCTAATACAATCAGTATTTATACAATCCACTCCAATAAAATTGTTCTTCTCAAGATCACTGCAACCTCCCCGTCGCTATACTGTTGTTCAGTCACCTAGTCATGTCCGACTTTGCAACCCCATAGACTTCAGCACACCAGGCCTCCCTGTCCCTCACTATCCCTCAGAGTTTGCCCAAGTTCATGTCCATTGCATCGGCGATCCATCCAGCCATCTCGTCCTCTGACACCCTCTTCTCCTTTTGCCCTCAGTCTTTTCCCAGCAGCAGACTTTTCCAGTGAGTTGGTGGTTCGCATCAGATGATCAAAATACTGGAGCTTCAGCTTTAGCATCAGTCCTTCCAATGAGTATTCAGGGTTGCTTTCCTTTAAGGTCCACTGGTTTGATCTCCCTGTTGCTATATGTAATGACTAAATCTCAGCTTCATCTTACTTGATCAGTTGGCAGAATACAGAAATTCTCTTCTCCTTGAACCACTTTTCCACTTGGCCTATAGAAGCAGATGTATCTGCTCTTCCTACTACATCTCTGGTTCCTCCTCAGTCTTCTTTGTTGGGCTCTCTTCAACTCTCTGACCTCTAAAACTTGGAGTATTCAAAAATTCAGTCCTTGAACCTCTCCTCTTTATTTTCTTCACTTGTTTATTAGGCGATCTCATCTAGTCTTATGGCTTTAAGTACTATCTGACATATGCTTTTTTCAGCCTGCATTTCTCCCCTGAACTAGACTCATGTGTCCAGCAGCCTTCTTAATTCTCCACTTGGATGACTTAATAGACAACTCAATTTAACAAGTCCAGAACTGAACTCCTGACCTCCTATTGCCACGTCTCTATTACCAAATCCTGCGCTTCTTCTACTTTTCCCCAGTTGCTCAAGTCAAAACCTAGAAGTCATCCCTGATGGCTTTCTTGCTTTCATTCCCCACTTCTGACATGGCAGCTTCACTGTCAACGTATGTCTGGAATCAGACTACTTATCATTCCACTGTCGTGACCACTGCTGTCTCTTACCTAAATTACTGCAGGAATCTTCCAACTAGTCTTCCACCTTCAGTTTTTTTTAAACACCAAAAACATTCTGTATTGGGGTATAGTCAATCAACAGTGTTGTGATAGTTTTAGGTGAACAGTGTAGGGACTCAGCCATACATATACATATATCCATCCTTTCCCCAACCCCCCTCCCATCCAGGCTGGCACATAACATTAACCAGAGTTCCATGTGCTATACAATAGATTTTTGTTGGTTATCCATTTTAAATATAGCAGTATGTATGTGACCTTCCCAAAATCTTTGACTATCCCTTTCTCCCTACAACCATGTTTCATAAGTCTGTTTTGTAAATAAGTTCATTTGTATCATTTTTTTTAGAATCCACATATAAGGGATGTCATATGATATTTTTCCTTCTCTGTCTGACTTACTTCACTTAGTATGACACTTTCTAGGTCCATCCATGTTGCTGTAAATGGCCTTATTTCATTCTTTTTAATGGGTGAGTAATATTCCTATGTATATAGGAATTATACATACACACACACACATATATATATATGAATATTATACACACACACACACACACACATATATATATAAACATATTTATCCATTCCTCCATTGAGGAATGTTGTTTCCATGTCTTGGCCATTGTAAACAGTGCTACAATGAACACTCAGGTGTATGTATCTCTTCAGGCCATGTTTTTCTCTGGATATATGCCCAGGAGTGGGACTGCAGGGTCATATGGGTAGCTCTATGTTTAGTTTTTTAAGGAATCTCCATATGGTTCTCCAAAGTGACTATACCAGGTTACATTCCCACCAATGGTGCAGGAGGGTTCCCTTCTCTCCACACCCTTTCCAGCATTTGTTGTTTTTCACCTTCCATTATGATACCATTTAGACTTCTCAACGCATAGGTCAGAGAGATACTGATAGAACAAAAACCTGAGAAAGTCACCCCTCTACTCAGAAACCTTCCAATGGCATTTTTAGTGAAAGCTCAACTCCTAAAATTCTTTCAAAGCTCTTCACACTCTGCTCTTGGCCAATTTCTTCGCCAACTTTGTCCCCTTTTCCCTTGTCCCTTGCCACTTCCACTCTAGTAGGCACCTCTCTAACCTTTGCCGTTCTTTAAACCTTCCAGACACCTCAAGATCTTTGTACTTGCTGTTCCTGGGATGTTCTTCCCCTAGGCATGACTCACTCACTTGCCTCACCTCCTTCCCTCAGGTGTCCCTTCTTCAGTGAGTCCTTCTCCATCTACACTTCTCTGATGCCTTATTTATGTGTCAACTTGATTAAGTCACAGGGTGCCTAGACATTTGGCCAAACATTATGCTGGCTTTCAGACTTGGACTGGAACCACACTGCTGACTTTGCTAGGTCTCCAGCTTGCCAACCACAGATTCTTTGCCTTCTCAGTCCCCCTATGGGCCCTCTTCTCAGCCTCCATAATCAGAAGAGCCAATTCCTTATAACTAATAAATCATATATATATATATTTATATTTATATACATTTATATGTAAAGATAGATAACATATTTCATGGGACTGTTAGGTGATTAAATGATTGAATATTTATACAGTGCTTGGTAGAGTAACTAGCATAGTATTTTTGGGGGGGGGGGAAGGACCAGGTTGGGGATGGAGGTGGGGTGGCGGGGTCACTTCTATTGGTCTTTTCATTTATCTATTTTCATCCATCTTTGTTCTTTGGCCCGTGTGGGCCTCCCATCGCGGTGGTCTCTGTTGTTGCAGAGCACCGGCTCTGGGCGCATGTGCTCCAGAGCTCTGGCTCGGTAATGGGACACATCGGTCCAGCCACTCCACGGCACATAGGATCTTCCCAGGCCAGGGATTGAACCGGCGTCCCTTGCACTGCAAGGCAGTGTCCTTACCCAGTGGACCACCAGGGAAGCCCCTAGCATAGTATTTTAGTAAATGCTATACTAAGTAAAATAAATAAATAACTTTGTATATATATATATATATACACACACACACACACACACACACATATATATATATTCCTGCTCTCAAGAAGTTCATAGATAATAGAAAGGAAAACATATCTGTTGAAAGGACAGAGTATAGGGGCTTCCCTGGTGGTACAGTGGGTAAGGACACTGCCTTGCAGTGCAAGGGGCGCCGGTTCGATCCCTGGCCTGGGAAGATCCCACATGCCGCGGAGCGGCTGGACCGATGTGTCCAATTACCGAGCCGGAGCTCTGGAGCGCATGTGCCCAGAGCCGGTGCTCTGTGACAACAGAGGCCACCGCGATGAGAGGCCCACACGGGCCAAAAGAACAAAGATGGATGAAAATAGATAAATGAAAGACCAATAGAAGTGGCCGCCCGCTCCCCTCTCTCTCCCCTCAAAAAAGTACAGAGTATAGTGTGGTAGCACAGAAGGTGGGAAGGATCAGTTTCTTCTTAGACTCAAGGAAGCCTTCACAGGTGTCCCTTCTTCAGTGAGTCCTTCTCCATCTACACTTCTCTGATGCCTTATTTATGTGTCAACTTGATTAAGTCACAGGGTGCCTAGACATTTGGCCAAACATTATGCTGGCTTTCAGACTTGGACTGGAACCACACTGCTGACTTTGCTAGGTCTCCAGCTTGCCAACCACAGATTCTTTGCCTTCTCAGTCCCCCTATGGGCCCTCTTCTCAGCCTCCATAATCAGAAGAGCCAATTCCTTATAACTAATAAATCATATATATATATATTTATATTTATATACATTTATATGTAAAGATAGATAACATATTTCATGGGACTGTTAGGTGATTAAATGATTGAATATTTATACAGTGCTTGGTAGAGTAACTAGCATAGTATTTTTGGGGGGGGGGGAAGGAACAGGTTGGGGATGGAGGTGGGGTGGCGGGGTCACTTCTATTGGTCTTTTCATTTATCTATTTTCATCCATCTTTGTTCTTTGGCCCGTGTGGGCCTCCCATCGCGGTGGTCTCTGTTGTTGCAGAGCACCGGCTCTGGGCGCATGTGCTCCAGAGCTCTGGCTCGGTAATGGGACACATCGGTCCAGCCACTCCACGGCACATAGGATCTTCCCAGGCCAGGGATTGAACCGGCGTCCCTTGCACTGCAAGGCAGTGTCCTTACCCAGTGGACCACCAGGGAAGCCCCTAGCATAGTATTTTAGTAAATGCTATACTAAGTAAAATAAATAAATAACTTTGTATATATATATATATATATACACACACACACACACACACACACACACACATATATATATATTCCTGCTCTCAAGAAGTTCATAGATAATAGAAAGGAAAACATATCTGTTGAAAGGACAGAGTATAGGGGCTTCCCTGGTGGTACAGTGGGTAAGGACACTGCCTTGCAGTGCAAGGGGCGCCGGTTCGATCCCTGGCCTGGGAAGATCCCACATGCCGCGGAGCGGCTGGACCGATGTGTCCAATTACCGAGCCGGAGCTCTGGAGCGCATGTGCCCAGAGCCGGTGCTCTGTGACAACAGAGGCCACCGCGATGAGAGGCCCACACGGGCCAAAAGAACAAAGATGGATGAAAATAGATAAATGAAAGACCAATAGAAGTGGCCGCCCGCTCCCCTCTCTCTCCCCTCAAAAAAGTACAGAGTATAGTGTGGTAGCACAGAAGGTGGGAAGGATCAGTTTCTTCTTAGACTCAAGGAAGCCTTCACAGAGAAGATGAAATTTAATGTTAATCTTAGAGAATGAGGAAGTGTTTTACTAGAGCAACAAGAAGGGTACTCCAGGCCAAGGACACAGAACTAATGCTTAAATCAGGAGGCCCAGAGATAAGAATAAATATGTCCTCCCACCTTCCAGGAAGTGATGATCTGGAGTTGTCTCAATAAATCCAGCTTGTTTTTCCTAATTTATCCTTTAATGTCTTTATTATGTAAGAGAAAGTGTTGGTAACACTGAATATTAAATTATAGTCATTTCACTGCGTAGGAGAGAAAATTTTAGAGATTGTTACACTCTTGGGAAATGTTTATCCCAATCTATTCAGTGCAGAGAATGAAAAGAATCTGCTAGTTCTAAGTCACCTTAATATTCTCAAAAGAATCTTTCATTGATTGGTATTTTTCATATCTTATCTGCTGATAAGGTCACTGATAACCATTTTGCTTTAAAATGTTACCTTAGAATGCATTCTTTTTATTTTTTTAACTTCAATATAATGACATTTTATTTCTTGAAATGTTATCGTTATATTTTGTTGTTACATTTTATCGTCATGTTTTGTTGTTTATTTTTTTAATTTTTATTTTACTTTTTATTTTTACAGAGTTTTGTTTACAGATACGTATGATCCCAGATTAGTCATATGTATATCCCCCCATCCCCAGAATGCATCTGTTTAATGAATTTCAATTTTTCCATATGCTTTATTCATTTATTTTGTTAGTTAACTAAAAGTATGTTTTATTTATTTTCACATTGTCAGAGATACTAGCTAATAGTATTTTTAAAAAACTAAAACAACCCTAATGTCCATTAAATATGTTCTAATTTTTTTTCTACATTAAAAACATTTTATACAAGGACAACATTACTTCACACATCTTTGACTAATTCTTTTAAAAAAAAAAAAAAAAAAGCTTACTTATTTATTTATTTTTGGCTGTGCTGGGTCTTTGTTGATGTGTGGGTTTAGCTGCTTTGTGGTATGTGAGATCTTCCCGGATCAGGGATCAAAGCTGTGTCTCCTGTATTGGCAGACGGGTTCTTATCCACTGAGCCACAAGGGAAGCCCCTGACTAATTCCTTTTAAGTGAATGATCTAGAAATCAGTGGAGAAGGAACTTGAAGGGGAATGGTCAAGGGGTCATCCAGGAAGGCAACAAGCTAGGCAGAATTCATCAAAGCACCACAGTTAGGTCCAGTCATTTTTTATGATTTGGCCCAGAAACACTCCTGGCAGTGCCCTGGGTATGGGCCTCAAGAGGCTGACTTACCCACAGAGACAGAGGTAGACATTCAAATGCCAGTTTATTCACGTGCAGTGAGAAATTAAACTCTCGCATGGACCAGCATGTTCTCATTGACTCCCTGAAGTCAAGGCAAAGAGAATTCATACTAAGAAAGTACTTTACTAATTTGCCATGGGAAATCTCTGCATAGGGACAGAAACTTCAGTGTCTGTATGATCTGTGTATTTTCTCCCTAGAGACAGCCTAAGTGGGAAATCAAATCATAGTCAGAATATTGTTCAGTAAGAATAATAAAGAGAGATGAACATATGTCAGTGTGTTTAACTGTTGAGTTGTGTCCAGTTCTTGTGACCCCATGGATTGTAGCCCACCAGGCTCCTCTATCCAAGGGATTTCCCAGACTGGAGTGGGCTGTCATTTCCTTGTCAAAACAAGATGAACATATGGAACTAGACTAAAGGACTCTGTGTCAGAAAGAATAAAGACTCCCCAAAGTTGTCCACATCTTAGCATTCAGAATCTGTGATGTTACCTTATACAGAAAAAGGACTTTACAGGTATGATTACATGAAAGATACTGAGATGGGAGATTTTTAGTATTTTTAAAAACTAAAACAACCCTAATGTCCATTAAATATGTTCTAATTTTTTCTACATTAAAAACATTTTATAAAACGACAACCTTACTTCACACATCTTTGACTAATTCTTTTAAAAAAAAAAAAAAAAAAGCTTACTTATTTATTTATTTTTGGCTGTGCTGGGTCTTTGTTGATGTGTGGGTTTAGCTGCTTTGTGGTATGTGAGATCTTCCCGGATCAGGGATCAAAGCTGTGTCTCCTGTATTGGCAGACGGGTTCTTATCCACTGAGCCACAAGGGAAGCCCCTGACTAATTCCTTTTAAGTGAATGATCTAGAAATCAGTGGAGAAGGAACTTGAAGGGGAATGGTCAAGGGGTCATCCAGGAAGGCAACAAGCTAGGCAGAATTCATCAAAGCACCACAGTTAGGTCCAGTCATTTTTTATGATTTGGCCCAGAAACACTCCTGGCAGTGCCCTGGGTATGGGCCTCAAGAGGCTGACTTACCCACAGAGACAGAGGTAGACATTCAAATGCCAGTTTATTCACGTGCAGTGAGAAATTAAACTCTCGCATGGACCAGCATGTTCTCATTGACTCCCTGAAGTCAAGGCAAAGAGAATTCATACTAAGAAAGTACTTTACTAATTTGCCATGGGAAATCTCTGCATAGGGACAGAAACTTCAGTGTCTGTATGATCTGTGTATTTTCTCCCTAGAGACAGCCTAAGTGGGAAATCAAATCATAGTCAGAATATTGTTCAGTAAGAATAATAAAGAGAGATGAACATATGTCAGTGTGTTTAACTGTTGAGTTGTGTCCAGTTCTTGTGACCCCATGGATTGTAGCCCACCAGGCTCCTCTATCCAAGGGATTTCCCAGACTGGAGTGGGCTGTCATTTCCTTGTCAAAAACAAGATGAACATATGGAACTAGACTAAAGGACTCTGTGTCAGAAAGAATAAAGACTCCCCAAAGTTGTCCACATCTTAGCATTCAGAATCTGTGAGTATGTTACCTTATACAGAAAAAGGACTTTACAGGTATGATTACATGAAAGATACTGAGATGGGAGGATTTTTCTTGATTGTTGAAGTAGGCCTATTATATACAAAAGCACCTTATAAGAGAAACAAAAGAAGGTCAAAGACAGTAGGATAGGGTGTAGTGATGGAAACAAGAGGTTGGAGTGATGCCAGGAAGGGGTTATAAGCAGAACAACACAGGCAGCTTTCAAGAAGCTTATGAAGGCAAGGAAATGGATTTCCTCTTAAAACCACCACAAAGGAATGCAGTCCTGCTGACACTTAGATTTTAACTTAGTGAGATGCATTTTAGATTCCTGACCTCCAGAACGATGATGGAATAGATCTATATTATATTAAGCTTTAAGTTATAGTAATTCATTCAGCAAAAGGAAAATAATACTGACTCTGAGGCATCTGTATTAGTTAACACTACATTCAGCTATGAGTGGTAGAAATCTCCAAATGTAAGTAGCTTGAACAAAGTACACTTGAATAAGTTAAATTCTCTCACAAAAATAAAGTCCGGGTTAAACACTCCAGGACTGATAAAGCAGATCCACCATTACCAAGTACCCAGACTCCCACTATCTTGTTGCTCTGTCATACTCAACACATGGTTTCAACTTCATGGCTCAAGACAGTTGCTTAATCTCCAGCTATCACATATATAATCTAAACCAGTAGGAAGAAGGAAAAAGTAAAGGAAAACATTCCTCTTCTTATGAAAACTTATTGAAGTTGCACATACCATGTCAGGGCGCATCTCACAGACAAATGATTGGTCATATAGCCACACCCAGTTTCAAAGGAAGCTAGAAGTACCATTTTTATTCTGGGTGACTTAGTGCTCTTTGAAAAATATAGGATCTTATTTCCAAGGAGAAGGAAGAAAAGAAATGACAACTTACAATACCTACTACAGCATCAATCTCAGTTGAGATTCCATTACAAAAAAAAACAATCAAAGACCTCAACAATCTATTAGCTGTAACCCTGTGTGCATGCGTGCTAAGTCACATGTGACTCTTTGTGAACCCTGTCAGGTATTTAATGAATCTGTGAGTATGACCTTATACAGAAAAAGGACTTTACAGGTATGATTACATGAAAGATACTGAGATGGGAGGATTTTTCTTGATTGTTGAAGTAGGCCTATTATATACAAAAGCACCTTATAAGAGAAACAAAAGAAGGTCAAAGACAGTAGGATAGGGTGTAGTGATGGAAACAAGAGGTTGGAGTGATGCCAGGAAGGGGTTATAAGCAGAACAACACAGGCAGCTTTCAAGAAGCTTATGAAGGCAAGGAAATGGATTTCCTCTTAAAACCACCACAAAGGAATGCAGTCCTGCTGACACTTAGATTTTAACTTAGTGAGATGCATTTTAGATTCCTGACCTCCAGAACGATGATGGAATAGATCTATATTATATTAAGCTTTAAGTTATAGTAATTCATTCAGCAAAAGGAAAATAATACTGACTCTGAGGCATCTGTATTAGTTAACACTACATTCAGCTATGAGTGGTAGAAATCTCCAAATGTAAGTAGCTTGAACAAAGTACACTTGAATAAGTTAAATTCTCTCACAAAAATAAAGTCCGGGTTAAACACTCCAGGACTGATAAAGCAGATCCACCATTACCAAGTACCCAGACTCCCACTATCTTGTTGCTCTGTCATACTCAACACATGGTTTCAACTTCATGGCTCAAGACAGTTGCTTAATCTCCAGCTATCACATATATAATCTAAACCAGTAGGAAGAAGGAAAAAGTAAAGGAAAACATTCCTCTTCTTATGAAAACTTATTGAAGTTGCACATACCATGTCAGGGCGCATCTCACAGACAAATGATTGGTCATATAGCCACACCCAGTTTCAAAGGAAGCTAGAAGTACCATTTTTATTCTGGGTGACTTAGTGCTCTTTGAAAAATATAGGATCTTATTTCCAAGGAGAAGGAAGAAAAGAAATGACAACTTACAATACCTACTACAGCATCAATCTCAGTTGAGATTCCATTACAAAAAAAAAACAATCAAAGACCTCAACAATCTATTAGCTGTAACCCTGTGTGCATGCGTGCTAAGTCACATGTGACTCTTTGTGAACCCTGTCAGGCTCCTCTGTCCACAGGACTCTCCAGGCAAGAATACTGGAGTGGGCAGCCATGCCCTCCTCCAGGGGATCTTTCTGTCTCAGGGACTGGACCTGTGTCTATTCTGTCTCCTGAACTGGTAAATGGGTTCTTCATCACTAGGGCCATCTGAGAAGCCTTGCATGCACCTCTAATCAGGATCAGAAACATGCAAGCTAAGATGTCCTTTCCTAATCCGAGTTGGATGGGTATTGCCAGTTTTGCCTATGTGTATAATTTTTTGTAATATAGGAATTGAAGGCTAATCAATCCCTTTTTGACTGATATCTTTACATATATTAAAATATCTTCAATAAGGTTACTGACATTACCTGGCCTAGGTCTGTCTCTTTCATGTAATTATATATTTTTCTGCCAAGATCCTACAGTTTATTCTCAGAGGACCATTTTATTTCTTCATTCGCAAGTCCTTGGAAGATACTTCTCCATGGCCCCAAAAGATGATAACAAATTATAAACGGGAAACATCAGGCATTAAAGTTAAAGCCTGGTCCCAAAAGATGCGATTCAACTCTCTTCCATGGCTGTGAATCTTGGTCAGAAATTCCAATCTTAGAACTGTCTGAAATTTGTCCCAATATGGAAGAAAATGTGACCATGCAGATAATTGCCACTGCTTGAAAGGTAACTATGTGATGTGCCTCTTCAACTCTTTTTAGCTAGAGTCAGGGTTAGTCTAATAAGTAGGTGAAGTTATTACTGATGCCATGGAATTACAACATGGCAGATGTAAGTAATGATGTTGATGAAGAAACTAAGGCCTAGAAAAATTAAGGAACTGTTCCAAGACTAGGGTTATTCAATATCAGAGTGAGGACTCAGGCTTCTTAACCAGAGTCTGACTCTAATCTCATTGGTGATGTGATTCAAGAAGCCTGGGGAATGTCTCTGCTGCAAAGTATTTCTGCATTATTTTTCAGGATATCTAAAATTTCAAACATTCTTTTGGTCTTAAAAACAAATATAATGGCAAAAGTAAAGCTAATTCTTTAGGATCCAGGGAAAAGTATCATCATGTTCTTTCTATCTCATGAAAATTCGTGTGCATGCGTGCTAAGTCACATGTGACTCTTTGTGAACCCTGTCAGGCTCCTCTGTCCACAGGACTCTCCAGGCAAGAATACTGGAGTGGGCAGCCATGCCCTCCTCCAGGGATCTTTCTGTCTCAGGGACTGGACCTGTGTCTATTCTGTCTCCTGAACTGGTAAATGGGTTCTTCATCACTAGGGCCATCTGAGAAGCCTTGCATGCACCTCTAATCAGGATCAGAAACATGCAAGCTAAGATGTCCTTTCCTAATCCGAGTTGGATGGGTATTGCCAGTTTTGCCTATGTGTATAATTTTTTGTAATATAGGAATTGAAGGCTAATCAATCCCTTTTTGACTGATATCTTTACATATATTAAAATATCTTCAATAAGGTTACTGACATTACCTGGCCTAGGTCTGTCTCTTTCATGTAATTATATATTTTTCTGCCAAGATCCTACAGTTTATTCTCAGAGGACCATTTTATTTCTTCATTCGCAAGTCCTTGGAAGATACTTCTCCATGGCCCCAAAAGATGATAACAAATTATAAACGGGAAACATCAGGCATTAAAGTTAAAGCCTGGTCCCAAAAGATGCGATTCAACTCTCTTCCATGGCTGTGAATCTTGGTCAGAAATTCCAATCTTAGAACTGTCTGAAATTTGTCCCAATATGGAAGAAAATGTGACCATGCAGATAATTGCCACTGCTTGAAAGGTAACTATGTGATGTGCCTCTTCAACTCTTTTTAGCTAGAGTCAGGGTTAGTCTAATAAGTAGGTGAAGTTATTACTGATGCCATGGAATTACAACATGGCAGATGTAAGTAATGATGTTGATGAAGAAACTAAGGCCTAGAAAAATTAAGGAACTGTTCCAAGACTAGGGTTATTCAATATCAGAGTGAGGACTCAGGCTTCTTAACCAGAGTCTGACTCTAATCTCATTGGTGATGTGATTCAAGAAGCCTGGGGAATGTCTCTGCTGCAAAGTATTTCTGCATTATTTTTCAGGATATCTAAAATTTCAAACATTCTTTTGGTCTTAAAAACAAATATAATGGCAAAAGTAAAGCTAATTCTTTAGGATCCAGGGAAAAGTATCATCATGTTCTTTCTATCTCCATGACCAATATCTTATTTCAGGCCACCATCATCTATCACTTGAATTACCACAGTAGCCATCCAGCTGGTCTACATTCTCCCAGGATGGCTCCTTCCAATTTGATCTCTATATTATAGCCAGAATGATCTTCCCCAAATGTACATCTGATCTGTTCCCCTTCTTAAACCCTTTCAGGGACTCTTCATTGCCTTCAATGCAGTCTGTACCAGTGGCTCTCAACTTTATTAGGAAAAATTTTATATAACAAATACTTTTCATCAGATTTACTATCCCTCTCCCTTACTAGCCAGAAGAGAAATTCATGTAACATTATCCCAACTTTTAAATGCTTGGCCATAATTACATTAGAAGCAAGAAATCCTATAAGCTGCAGGACAGTGGAGACAGTACTACCCCTCCCACGGCCCACCCCTAGAGATACGTGCTGGTCTAATTCTTTAATGTGATTTGTAAAGTATTTGTGTTCTTGACTCTCCTCCATCTCCAACCAATACTGTCACTAGTCAGTTTGTCTTGGACTTTACTCCTCATAAACCACCTAAATATTCAATACCCACAATGATCTTTGTCACTTACTGGTCTGTAGAAACCACTTTCTCTACCTGAAACTCTTCGTCATCCTCTCTCCAGCTTTATCTGGCTTATACCTTCTCACTCAGATTTCTGTTTAGAAGTAATTTTCTCCATAAAGCCTTCTCTTTTTACATCAATGAGACATGGCATCCTGAAATTTCCTCTACTATAGCACATGTCAGTTTCATTGTTGCAATGATCTCTTTACTTCTCTAGTCACTTCTTGAAAAACAAGTTTCTGGAGGGCACAGACTGTGTGTGCTCACTGTTGCCACAGCTGTTAGACTTGTTAGAGGAAAAGGAAGCTGGTGAGAAACAAAGACTAACTTAGCTGAACTGTGTTATATTGGGCGTATTATGACCATCCATTATTTTTTAGAAACATTATTTTAGAAATACATAAAAATGCAAAAATACAAAACATATTTTGAGAGAAAAAAAAGAAACCTGACAAGCATGACTTCGGCTAGGTTATTACAGTCAAAATCAACAGTGATTAGTCATGTTGATAGCATGTATCTTTGTTATGATGTGATAAAAATGGCACTTTACAGTTTTCCTCCCCAAAACCATAATATTGGTATAATCAAAAGAAAAATAACACACAAATCACAATGGAGGGGCATGCTACATTCTACTAAACACTTAATGAAGATTCTTCAAAATTATTAAGGTTATCAAAAACAAAGAAAGTCTGAGAAACCCTCATAGCCAAGAAGAGTCTAAAGGACATGATGACTAAATGCAGTCTGATATCCTAGATCAGATTCTGAAACAATAAAAGGTCATTAAGTAAAACCTAAGGAAATATGAATAAAACATGTACATTCATTAATAATAGTGTATAAAGCTTGATTCATTAATTGTAACAAATATTACCATGCTGATGTTAATGACAGAGGAAACTGGACACTTAACATATGGGAACTCTCTGTACAATCTTTGCAATTTTTCTATAAATCTAAAACTGTTCTAACATTAAAAGGGTTTTTTTTGTTTTTGTTGTTTTGTTATTTTTTTGGCCACTTCTCTTGGTCTTTCATTTATCTATTTTCATCCATCTTTTGTTCTTTGGCCTGTGTGGACCTCCCACTGCAGTGGCCTCTCTCGTTGCAGAGCACTGGCTCTGGGCACATGCGCTCCAGAGCTCCGGCCCAGTAGTTGGACACATCAGTCCAGCCACTTCACAGCACATGGGATCTTCCCAGGCCAGGGATCGAACCGGCGCCCCTTGCACTGCAAGGCGGTGTCATTACCCACTGGACCACCAGGGAAGCCCAAAAGGTTATTTTTTTTAATGGGCAAAATATTTAGATATGGTACCTTCAAATAATTCTGTATAAATGCAATATGAAAAAATTCAACATGTTAAGTCATAGGCAAATGCAAACTGTCATAATGTAATACTACTAGAGACACATTAGAATGTTAAAATGCAAAAGACTGCCAAAATCAAGTATTCATTTGGATACAAAGCAACTAAAACATTGATTATGGGAATGTTAACATGATAATTAGTCTTTAAAAAGTCTGGAGATTTTTTATGAAGTTTCACAAGATCCAGCAATTCCACTCCTAGGTATTTATTTAAGAATAATAAAATACATGTTCACACATACATATATAAAATGTAAAATGATATCATCAATCACAAAAATAAAAAAACAATAAAAAAATAATCACTTGGAATTTCATGAAAACTTTCTCAAATAACCTTATAGTGTCAGGTTATGTATGATAAACTATTTAAGGGTAAAATGATATGTCCACATCTTATTCTCAACTTATTCAGCAAAAGGAAAGAAGGAAGGAAGAAAGGAGAGAGAGAAGTGAATCTGACAAAATATTAAAAATTGGTGAATCAAGAAAATCTTTCAATTTCTCTATAGACTTGAAATTTTTCAGAATAAAAAGTTGAGGGGGAACGCAAGTTTAGTTGCAGCACTGGTAAGATGACACAAACTACTCTAGGGGTCAGTTTTTATTTTTCACTTTGCTCATTAGCCAAAGACTGATCAAAGTATTTATGCAGCCTGAGCTCTTAAAATGTGACTGTCTTCACAGAACAGTTTGTGAACTGTGAACTGCTTGTTAAATTGTGAACTGTTTATTAAAAGTTGTTCAGATGGTTCAGCTAAATTTAGGGTTATATGTTTACACCAGTACAACTCAGCTGTAAAATAAAAAGTTCCATTACACAACATCTTTTTTACTCTAGATAATGTGCAACTTATTTGTTCAGTTATTTTGGAATCCTGTAGACATTTTTACTTAGGATCTATTTTTTAAAAGGAAGGCAAAATAAGCAATAAACATGAGCTAACTAATGTTTAATTTAAAAGAATACTTCTGGGCTTACCTGGTAGTCCAGTGGGTCAAGAGTCCACCTTGCAGTGCAAGGGGCGCCGGTTCGATCCCTGGCCTGGGAAGATCCCACATGCCGCAGAGCAGCTGGACCAATGTGTCCAATTACCAAGCCGGAGCTCTGGAGCGCATGTGCCCAGAGCTGGTGCTCTGCGACAACAGAGGCCACTGCAGTGGGAGGCCCACACAGGCCAAAGGACAAAGATGGATGAAAATAAATAAATGAAAGACCAATAGAAGTAGCCTGCCTGCTCCCCTCCCTCCCCATCCCCCCAATAAATATATAAATAAATCTAAAAATAAATAAATAGATAAAAGAATACTTCTCTATATGTTTATTTCAATAATGTTCAGACATTCTGGAAATCCCACTTCAGTTCTTCCAAAGCCTACTTATAAATCAAATGAAATCAGTGTGGTTATTCTAAATATATCCACGTTTTATTTTGGACAAAATGGCATCATAACATGTGATCACTCAAGTTATTTGCCTTATTTTAATTCAAATGACTATTGTATTTTTGAAATATCAAGTCTACCTTAACAAATCAAAAATTGTCATCATTAATACTATTTTTAAAAACTTTCCATGTCTCTAAAATAAAAAAAGCAAAATTAGGGATCTAAAACTACACAGTAGGCCTGGAGTTGCTAAACTTTCTCAGTAAAGGTTTAGACGATAAACACTTTAAGCTTTATAGGTCATATGGGTTCTGTCATGCGTGCATGCTAAGTCACTTCAGTTGTGTCCAACTCTGTGACACTGTGGATCGTAGCCTTCCATGGGGATTCTTTGGGCAAGATATTTCACGATTTATGCACCTGAGCTCTTAATGTCTTTCACAGAACAGTTTGTGAACTGTGAACTGCTTGTTAAATTGTGAACTGTTTATTAAAAGTTGTTCAGATGGTTCAGCTAAATTTAGGGTTATATGTTTACACCAGTACAACTCAGCTGTAAAATAAAAAGTTCCATTACACAACATCTTTTTTACTCTAGATAATGTGCAACTTATTTGTTCAGTTATTTTGGAATCCTGTAGACATTTTTACTTAGGATCTATTTTTTAAAAGGAAGGCAAAATAAGCAATAAACATGAGCTAACTAATGTTTAATTTAAAAGAATACTTCTGGGCTTCCCTGGTAGTCCAGTGGGTAAGGACACCACCTTGCAGTGCAAGGGGCGCCGGTTCGATCCCTGGCCTGGGAAGATCCCACATGCCGCAGAGCAGCTGGACCAATGTGTCCAATTACCAAGCCGGAGCTCTGGAGCGCATGTGCCCAGAGCTGGTGCTCTGCGACAACAGAGGCCACTGCAGTGGGAGGCCCACACAGGCCAAAGGACAAAGATGGATGAAAATAAATAAATGAAAGACCAATAGAAGTAGCCTGCCTGCTCCCCTCCCTCCCCATCCCCCCAATAAATATATAAATAAATCTAAAAATAAATAAATAGATAAAAGAATACTTCTCTATATGTTTATTTCAATAATGTTCAGACATTCTGGAAATCCCACTTCAGTTCTTCCAAAGCCTACTTATAAATCAAATGAAATCAGTGTGGTTATTCTAAATATATCCACGTTTTATTTTGGACAAAATGGCATCATAACATGTGATCACTCAAGTTATTTGCCTTATTTTAATTCAAATGACTATTGTATTTTTGAAATATCAAGTCTACCTTAACAAATCAAAAATTGTCATCATTAATACTATTTTTAAAAACTTTCCATGTCTCTAAAATAAAAAAAGCAAAATTAGGGATCTAAAACTACACAGTAGGCCTGGAGTTGCTAAACTTTCTCAGTAAAGGTTTAGACGATAAACACTTTAAGCTTTATAGGTCATATGGGTTCTGTCATGCGTGCATGCTAAGTCACTTCAGTTGTGTCCAACTCTGTGACACTGTGGATCGTAGCCTTCCATGGGGATTCTTTGGGCAAGATATTTCAGTGGCTTGCCATTTCCTCCTCCAGAGGATCTTACTGACCCAGGGATTGAACGTGAGTCTCTCATGTTTCCGACATTGGCAGGCTAGTTCTTTACCACTAGTGCCACCTGGGAAGCCCAAGGGTTCTACCACAACTAATCAACTCTGTGGCTACAGTGTAAAAGTAGCCAAAGACACTACTAAAATGAATGAGCTTACCTGTATTGCAAAAAAGTTTATTTACAAAAATAGGTGGTCCACAGGCCTTAGTTTGTTGATCCTGGTTTTAGGAAATGACAGAATAATTGAAATAACTATGTTGCTTTCTAAGGTGATAACAATTACTGGGACATACAGTTTGGTGCTTAAAAAAACTTTTTTTTCACCCACTGTTCTTTAGTTAAAACCTTTTTAAAAGCAATATTTTTATTTACCATCACATCAAAAAGAATAAAATACATAGAAATAAATATAACAAAGGACATAAAAGACTGTACTCAATAAACTGTAAGACACTGAGGAAAGAAACTGAAGATGACATAAATATATGGAAAGACATGCTATGTTTGTAGGTTGTAAGAATTAATATTGTTAACATGACCATATTACTTAAGGCAATCTACAGATTCAATGCAATTCCTAACAAAATACCAATGACACATCTCACAGAACTAGGACAAATAATTCTAAAATTTGTATGGAATCACAAAATATCCAAAATAGCCAAAACAATCTTGAGAAGGAACAACAGAGCTAAAGGGATTATGCTGCCTGATCTCAGAGAATATTAGAAAGCTACAGTTGCCAGAACAGTGTGGTATTGGCACAAAAACAGACATACACGTCAGTGGAACAGAACAGAGAACCTTGAAACAAACCAAAACACTTATGGAAAACTATGACAAAGGAGGCAAGAATACACATTTTAAACTTTCTCAGTAAAGGTTTAGACGATAAACACTTTAAGCTTTATAGGTCATATGGGTTCTGTCATGCGTGCATGCTAAGTCACTTCAGTTGTGTCCAACTCTGTGACACTGTGGATCGTAGCCTTCCATGGGGATTCTTTGGGCAAGATATTTCAGTGGCTTGCCATTTCCTCCTCCAGAGGATCTTACTGACCCAGGGATTGACGTGAGTCTCTCATGTTTCCGACATTGGCAGGCTAGTTCTTTACCACTAGTGCCACCTGGGAAGCCCAAGGGTTCTACCACAACTAATCAACTCTGTGGCTACAGTGTAAAAGTAGCCAAAGACACTACTAAAATGAATGAGCTTACCTGTATTGCAATAAAGTTTATTTACAAAAATAGGTGGTCCACAGGCCTTAGTTTGTTGATCCTGGTTTTAGGAAATGACAGAATAATTGAAATAACTATGTTGCTTTCTAAGGTGATAACAATTACTGGGACATACAGTTTGGTGCTTAAAAAAACTTTTTTTTCACCCACTGTTCTTTAGTTAAAACCTTTTTAAAAGCAATATTTTTATTTACCATCACATCAAAAAGAATAAAATACATAGAAATAAATATAACAAAGGACATAAAAGACTGTACTCAATAAACTGTAAGACACTGAGGAAAGAAACTGAAGATGACATAAATATATGGAAAGACATGCTATGTTTGTAGGTTGTAAGAATTAATATTGTTAACATGACCATATTACTTAAGGCAATCTACAGATTCAATGCAATTCCTAACAAAATACCAATGACACATCTCACAGAACTAGGACAAATAATTCTAAAATTTGTATGGAATCACAAAATATCCAAAATAGCCAAAACAATCTTGAGAAGGAACAACAGAGCTAAAGGGATTATGCTGCCTGATCTCAGAGAATATTAGAAAGCTACAGTTGCCAGAACAGTGTGGTATTGGCACAAAAACAGACATACACGTCAGTGGAACAGAACAGAGAACCTTGAAACAAACCAAAACACTTATGATGAATTAATCTATGACAAAGGAGGCAAGAATACACAATGGGAAAAGGACAGTCTCTTCAACAAATGCTGGAAAAACTGGAGGCATACTCAGTCGCTTCAGTTGTGCCAACTCTTTGCAACCCCATGAACCGCACCCTGCCAGGCTCCTCTGCCCATTGGATTTTCCCCAGCAAGAATACTGGAGTGGGTTGCTGTGCCCTCCTCCAGGGGATCTTTCCAGTCCATGGGTTGAACCCATGCCTCCTATGTCTCCTGCATTGTAGGTGGTTTCTTTACCACTGGGCCACAAACTGAATAGCTAAATGGAAAAGAATGAATCTGGACTACTCTGTTACACCAGGCAGAGAAATAAAATCCAAATTGATTAAAGACTCAAAAATAAGACCTGAGGCCATAAAATTCCTATAAGAAAACACAGGCAGCACCCTCTTTGGCATAAATCATAACAATATTTTTTTGGATCTGTTTCCTAAGGCAAAGGAAACAAACACAAAAAGAAAACAAATGGGTCTTAATTTAACTTAAAAGCTTTGGCATAGCAAAGGAAACCACAAATAAAACAAGACAGCCTACTGAATGGAAGAAAATATTTGCAAATGATATGACCAATAAGGAGCTAATATACTATATATATATATACATATATATATATATACATATATTACTCATAAAACTCAAGATCAAAAAACCCCCAAGTAACCTGGTTTAAAAGTGGGCAAAAGGGGCTTCTCTGTTGGTCCAGTGGTTAAAGAGTCTGCCTTGCACTGCAAGGGGCACAGGTTGGTCCCTGGCACAGGAAGATCCCACATGCCATGGAGCGGCTGGACCCATGTGTCCAATTAGGAGCCAGTGCTCTGGAGTGCATTTGCCCAGAGCCGGTGCTCTGCTACAGGAACTGCAAAAAATCATCCACAGAACTAGGACAAATAATTCTAAAATTTGTATGGAATCACAAAATATCCAAAATAGCCAAAACAATCTTGAGAAGGAACAACAGAGCTAAAGGGATTATGCTGCCTGATCTCAGAGAATATTAGAAAGCTACAGTTGCCAGAACAGTGTGGTATTGGCACAAAAACAGACATACACGTCAGTGGAACAGAACAGAGAACCTTGAAACAAACCAAAACACTTATGATGAATTAATCTATGACAAAGGAGGCAAGAATACACAATGGGAAAAGGACAGTCTCTTCAACAAATGCTGGAAAAACTGGAGGCATACTCAGTCGCTTCAGTTGTGCCAACTCTTTGCAACCCCATGAACCGCACCCTGCCAGGCTCCTCTGCCCATTGGATTTTCCCCAGCAAGAATACTGGAGTGGGTTGCTGTGCCCTCCTCCAGGGGATCTTTCCAGTCCATGGGTTGAACCCATGCCTCCTATGTCTCCTGCATTGTAGGTGGTTTCTTTACCACTGGGCCACAAACTGAATAGCTAAATGGAAAAGAATGAATCTGGACTACTCTGTTACACCAGGCAGAGAAATAAAATCCAAATTGATTAAAGACTCAAAAATAAGACCTGAGGCCATAAAATTCCTATAAGAAAACACAGGCAGCACCCTCTTTGGCATAAATCATAACAATATTTTTTTGGATCTGTTTCCTAAGGCAAAGGAAACAAACACAAAAAGAAAACAAATGGGTCTTAATTTAACTTAAAAGCTTTGGCATAGCAAAGGAAACCACAAATAAAACAAGACAGCCTACTGAATGGAAGAAAATATTTGCAAATGATATGACCAATAAGGAGCTAATATACTATATATATATACATATATATATATATATACATATATTACTCATAAAACTCAAGATCAAAAAACCCCCAAGTAACCTGGTTTAAAAGTGGGCAAAAGGGGCTTCTCTGTTGGTCCAGTGGTTAAAGAGTCTGCCTTGCACTGCAAGGGGCACAGGTTGGTCCCTGGCACAGGAAGATCCCACATGCCATGGAGCGGCTGGACCCATGTGTCCAATTAGGAGCCAGTGCTCTGGAGTGCATTTGCCCAGAGCCGGTGCTCTGCTACAGGAGAGGCCACTGCAATGGGAGGACCACACAGGCCAAAGAACAAAGATGGATGAAAATAAATAAATGAAAGACCAATAAATGTGGCCAAAACTAAAAAAAAAAAAAAGTGGGCAACAAATGCAAATAGACATTTTTCCATAGAAAACATGAAAATGGCCAACAAGCACATGGAAAGATGTATAACAATGTTAATCATCAGAGAAATGCAAATTAAAACCACATGATGTGAGATACCTTACATCTGTCAGAATACCTATCATCAAAAAGATCACAAATAATAAATGTTGGCAAAAATGTGGAGAAAGGGAATCTTTTTTACTCTGTTGGTAGGAATGTAAATTTGTGCAGTCACTAATGGAAAACAGTAGACAGATTTTTCAAAAGATTAAAAATAGAACTATCATATTATCCAGTAATACAGAAAAGATAGATGCACTGCACTCCTATGTTCACTGCAGTGTTTTTCACAATGGCCAAAACATGGACGCAACCTAAGTGCCCATCAACAGGTGAATGAACAAAGGTCTGTGTGTGTATGTGTGTATACACACAATGGAATACTACTCAGCCAGAAAAGAAGAATGAAATCTTGTCATTTTTCACATCACAGATGCAATTAGAGAATATTATGCTAAGTGAAATTAAGTCAGACAGAGAAAATCATATACCACATGATTTTGCTTACATGTGGAATCTCAAAAAACCAAATAAATAAACAAACCAAATATAACAAAACATAAACAGATTTACAGACAGAGCAAACAGGTGTTTGTCAGAGGTGAGGAGAAGGAAAGAAATAGCTGAGGGAGATAGATTATCAGGTACAAACTTCCAGTTGCAAAATAAATGAGTCATGGCTATGAAATGTACAGTATGTAAAATATAGTCAATAAAGTATATAATTTTTTTATGGTAACATATTCTACTTAGATTTATTGTGGTGATGAGTTTAAAATCTAGAAATATTTAATCATTTGGCTACAATAATGGGAACTAACATAGTGTGAGCTGGGCTAATTATATTTCAAAAACTAACAAACTCATAACAAAAGAGATCAGATTTATGATTAGCAGAGATGGAGAGTGGAGGAGAAGGAATTAGACGAAAGCAGAAAGCAGTCTAAAGGTACAAACTTCCAGTTACAAGACAAATAAGTACTAGGGTGTACTGTACAACATGGTAAATACAATAAAAACTGCTGTATGTTAAATAGTTAAATTGTTAAAAGAGTAAATCCTAAGAGTTCTCATCACAAACAAAATTTTTTTTCTATTCCTTTAATTTTGTACCTAAATGAGATGGTCAATGTTCATTTAATGTAACAATAACTTCATGATGCATGTAAATCAAATCACACTGTATACTTTAAACTTATACTGTGCTAAATGCCAATAATAACTCTGTAAATTAGAGGGAAAAAAATAAAAGCAGTATTTTTACATAACATTTGAGCAAACAACTGCACTTATATTTCCTCTCCCAGTGGGGAAGCAATCACAGTACAATTATCATTCAATCTGCAGGAGCTGTATTTTGATTTTTAAGATGATCATTAAACATAAAAGTTCAATGGATCATCCCACTGCTCTATGAGCATTGTTATAGATTCCATGCTTCAGGAAGTCATCTGAAGTCAACTCACTTAGTATCAATATATCTTTGTAAAAGAGAAAAACTAGAAAAAAAAAAACCCATAAAGATAAAACATGGTAGACACACACACACAAAAATGATAATGTGACTGGACTTTCTTGTTGGTCCATCTGTTGGGAGTCCACCTGTCAATGCAGGGGACAAGGGTTTGACCCCTGGTCTGGAATGATTCCACATACCACTGGGCCTGTGTGCCATATAACACATGATTTTGCTTACATGTGGAATCTCAAAAAACCAAATAAATAAACAAACCAAATATAACAAAACATAAACAGATTTACAGACAGAGCAAACAGGTGTTTGTCAGAGGTGAGGAGAAGGAAAGAAATAGCTGAGGGAGATAGATTATCAGGTACAAACTTCCAGTTGCAAAATAAATGAGTCATGGCTATGAAATGTACAGTATGTAAAATATAGTCAATAAAGTATATAATTTTTTTATGGTAACATATTCTACTTAGATTTATTGTGGTGATGAGTTTAAAATCTAGAAATATTTAATCATTTGGCTACAATAATGGGAACTAACATAGTGTGAGCTGGGCTAATTATATTTCAAAAACTAACAAACTCATAACAAAAGAGATCAGATTTATGATTAGCAGAGATGGAGAGTGGAGGAGAAGGAATTAGACGAAAGCAGAAAGCAGTCTAAAGGTACAAACTTCCAGTTACAAGACAAATAAGTACTAGGGTGTACTGTACAACATGGTAAATACAATAAAAACTGCTGTATGTTAAATAGTTAAATTGTTAAAAGAGTAAATCCTAAGAGTTCTCATCACAAACAAAATTTTTTTTCTATTCCTTTAATTTTGTACCTAAATGAGATGGTCAATGTTCATTTAATGTAACAATAACTTCATGATGCATGTAAATCAAATCACACTGTATACTTTAAACTTATACTGTGCTAAATGCCAATAATAACTCTGTAAATTAGAGGGAAAAAAATAAAAGCAGTATTTTTACATAACATTTGAGCAAACAACTGCACTTATATTTCCTCTCCCAGTGGGGAAGCAATCACAGTACAATTATCATTCAATCTGCAGGAGCTGTATTTTGATTTTTAAGATGATCATTAAACATAAAAGTTCAATGGATCATCCCACTGCTCTATGAGCATTGTTATAGATTCCATGCTTCAGGAAGTCATCTGAAGTCAACTCACTTAGTATCAATATATCTTTGTAAAAGAGAAAAACTAGAAAAAAAAAAACCCATAAAGATAAAACATGGTAGACACACACACACACAAAAATGATAATGTGACTGGACTTTCTTGTTGGTCCATCTGTTGGGAGTCCACCTGTCAATGCAGGGGACAAGGGTTTGACCCCTGGTCTGGAATGATTCCACATACCACAGGGCAACTGGGCCTGTGTGCCACGGCTACTGAGTCCGTACGTTAGAGCCAGAGCACCACTACTACTGAAGCCTGGATGCCCGAGAGCCTGTGTTCCGCAACAAGAGAAGCCACTACAGTGAGATGCGTGAGCAACATAATTAGAGAGTAGCCCCTGCTCACCACAACTAGAGAAGGCTCTTATGCAGCAACGAAGACTCAGCACAGCCAAAAATAAATAAATAAATAAAATTAAGAAGAAAAACATCGATGAGCAGACAAAATGAAAGCAATCCACAGACACCTTCTATCATTGTTTACTAATTCACTGTCACATGAAAACAAAAACATATTTTCTTCCCATTCACGAATTTCAAGAAATAAAACTGAAAATCTTTCTCAGAGACTGATGTTTACAAACACTTGATATAAAAAGCAAAAACCATAGAGTTCTATTTAAACAACTGTGCTTTTTCTCTATGTTCATTTGAAAAATTGTTATTCGAATTAATGTTACAATTTTCACACCTTCAAAAACAAAAAAAGATATCTAGAGGCACCTAGATCAACAAATCATACTTATCCATACTTATTTTCTTCCCTCTTTGTATTTTTCTTTCCCCTGTACTAGTGATTCTCAAATACAGTCCTTGAACAACTAGGAATCATCTAGAAATCAACTAGGAATCATCTAGCAATCTGTTAGAAATGAAAATTCTCCATGCCACCACTACGGTGGAGGCCCTTTGTTTTCTTTTTTGTTCTCTTGTTTTTTACCTTTTTCCTAATAAACTTGAAATTAAATTACAGATAAACTTAACGATATGTTAATGAAATAGTAAACAGCTGAAATAGCCAATAAGAACTCAGTTGAAAAAAAAAAAATCAGTTGATTTTTTTCCAGATGGAATTTTTTTCCCACATTTATAACAGAATATCAACCCTCAGAAAAAGGATAGTAGCTTGGCTTTCTTTAGAATTGTAGGGAGGAACATTTACACATAGATTCCTGGAAAATGCTTAGCATTCCAAGACACATATTTAAATCCTGTGAGAACAGAACTCTGGTAGTGCAGATGAGAGAGGAAGCACACCAATTCAACTGCTTCACAGATAGCTAGAGAGGCTCCTACTCCCTCCCCACAGTCCAAGCACATGAAATGGTGGAGGCCTTTGTGCTGTACATCCAGTCAACCCAATTATGGTTGATGACAGCAAGAAACTAAGGGAAAGGGCTGTTGTTGCTGTTGTTTAGTCACAAAGGAGTCTGACTCTTTTGTGACCCAATGGACTGTAGCCCACTAGGCTCCTCTGTCCAAGGGATTTTCCAGGAAAGAATACTGGAGTGGGTTGCCCTTTCCTCTTCCAAGGGATCTTCCTGACTCAGGGATCAAATCCACATCTCTTGGGTCTCCTGCATTGGCAGTTGGACTCTTTACCACTTAGCCATTGGGGAAGCACCAGGGAAATCGATAGGCCTCTGTGAAACTGTCTGAGAGGGAAAACTCAATAAATTGGTTGGTTGTAGCTGTGGGATAGGTAAGGACTAAGGCAGAGTCTCAGGCAAACAAAATCATCAAGGAATACTTCAGGTGTAAGAAATGAACCAATAAAACAACTTGGCTCTTGTTTCTAAAAAGAAGAGGAGGAAAGAAATGCAAATGTGGGGACTTTACCTCAAGAGTTCTTCAACCATAATCAGTGCGGGTAGGGCCCAGTAACAGCTCTCTAGGTGGTACTGATGCACACATAGTTTTGAGAACCATATGCTCAGTTACTGGTCCCAGCACAGGTCCATCGTGAGTCTCTCCAGCTCTCCCATACAGTGATCTAAAGAGAGGAGAGTGGAAATGGCTTACAAATGGAAGCCAATACTCACTCATACCCGTTACTCCTCCTGCGACCACCTGCCTAACTGGAACATAGACCTAGCATAGCAGCACATAAGGTATCTCACTTCCTTGCTCCGCTAAAGCTCAAGGACTGACACTGCATGATGAAGATGGAGAGGGATAACATTTTTCATAAGAAGAATGACAGAGCAGATGACTCCTAAATTATGTGTTTATCCAGCATCCACCAGCATGATAACTTAGAGATATTTTTAAAACAGATCCATTAGAATTTTCACTTATAGAACATTTGCTTGTATAGATCACATCTTTGTATAATTATGGAGAATAAAATGTCATAGAAAAAAGTATACCCTCAGAGTGTGATGAAATTCACATCCAAATGCAGAAGCACATGACCATATTGCTTTCAGTTTCTTTCTATTTGGACTTAACTTCTGCTTAGTCAAAGAAGTTAGAAAAATTAGAACTGTATCAAGTAATAAATCTGTCCTCAAATCAAAGAAGTTAAAAAATTGTTGGGTTTTTAGTCACAAAGGAGTCTGACTCTTTTGTGACCCAATGGACTGTAGCCCACTAGGCTCCTCTGTCCAAGGGATTTTCCAGGAAAGAATACTGGAGTGGGTTGCCCTTTCCTCTTCCAAGGGATCTTCCTGACTCAGGGATCAAATCCACATCTCTTGGGTCTCCTGCATTGGCAGTTGGACTCTTTACCACTCAGCCATTGGGGAAGCACCAGGGAAATCGATAGGCCTCTGTGAAACTGTCTGAGAGGGAAAACTCAATAAATTGGTTGGTTGTAGCTGTGGGATAGGTAAGGACTAAGGCAGAGTCTCAGGCAAACAAAATCATCAAGGAATACTTCAGGTGTAAGAAATGAACCAATAAAACAACTTGGCTCTTGTTTCTAAAAAGAAGAGGAGGAAAGAAATGCAAATGTGGGGACTTTACCTCAAGAGTTCTTCAACCATAATCAGTGCGGGTAGGGCCCAGTAACAGCTCTCTAGGTGGTACTGATGCACACATAGTTTTGAGAACCATATGCTCAGTTACTGGTCCCAGCACAGGTCCATCGTGAGTCTCTCCAGCTCTCCCATACAGTGATCTAAAGAGAGGAGAGTGGAAATGGCTTACAAATGGAAGCCAATACTCACTCATACCCGTTACTCCTCCTGCGACCACCTGCCTAACTGGAACATAGACCTAGCATAGCAGCACATAAGGTATCTCACTTCCTTGCTCCGCTAAAGCTCAAGGACTGACACTGCATGATGAAGATGGAGAGGGATAACATTTTTCATAAGAAGAATGACAGAGCAGATGACTCCTAAATTATGTGTTTATCCAGCATCCACCAGCATGATAACTTAGAGATATTTTTAAAACAGATCCATTAGAATTTTCACTTATAGAACATTTGCTTGTATAGATCACATCTTTGTATAATTATGGAGAATAAAATGTCATAGAAAAAAGTATACCCTCAGAGTGTGATGAAATTCACATCCAAATGCAGAAGCACATGACCATATTGCTTTCAGTTTCTTTCTATTTGGACTTAACTTCTGCTTAGTCAAAGAAGTTAGAAAAATTAGAACTGTATCAAGTAATAAATCTGTCCTCAATTAAAAACCATTAAAAAAATAAAGATGTAACCAATGATTCAAGACATTGAGGCACTGTATTTTGACAAGCACTGATGAGGGAGGAGGGACTATAAATGTAAAAAAGAAAAAAATACAAAAACACAACAACCAACCAACCCTAGAACAGCCATTGTAGAGTTATAGATGTTCAGAGGATGAAACAACAATGTGAACTGAAGTAATATGTCAAAACTGAGCGGGTCTTTGAGGGAGGGGTATTTAGGGAGATGAGAAGGAAAATTCTAGACAGCCAGTGTCATTAGCAAAGCCCCTGGACACATTCAGTACATTTTATGAATAACTGAATAGACAGATTTAGCAGGAGTGGGACATCCATATAGAAAGATTAGAGACATAGATTAGGCTTATTTAACTGTGGCCTTAAGTGTCAAGGTGGGGCATTTGACTTTTCTGAGAGCAATGGGGAACCATTTAAAATTCTAGGGGTATGATGAAAACAGTATTATAGGATGATTGATCTGACTAAATGGGTAGAGTAAATTATAGTTAGGCTTCACAAGCTATCAAATACATACGAAATCACCTGGGACCCTCCAATTCAGTAGGTCTGGGGAGGCTGAGACTAAATAATCAGTCTAGTGATACCTAGACTGCTGGTCCTCACTATTTTGAGTAGTGGGGAATTATGATATGCTTTTAAATTCAAAATACCCACTGAGGCCACTAGCATAGCAGCACATAAGGTATCTCACTTCCTTGCTCCGCTAAAGCTCAAGGACTGACACTGCATGATGAAGATGGAGAGGGATAACATTTTTCATAAGAAGAATGACAGAGCAGATGACTCCTAAATTATGTGTTTATCCAGCATCCACCAGCATGATAACTTAGAGATATTTTTAAAACAGATCCATTAGAATTTTCACTTATAGAACATTTGCTTGTATAGATCACATCTTTGTATAATTATGGAGAATAAAATGTCATAGAAAAAAGTATACCCTCAGAGTGTGATGAAATTCACATCCAAATGCAGAAGCACATGACCATATTGCTTTCAGTTTCTTTCTATTTGGACTTAACTTCTGCTTAGTCAAAGAAGTTAGAAAAATTAGAACTGTATCAAGTAATAAATCTGTCCTCAATTAAAAACCATTAAAAAAATAAAGATGTAACCAATGATTCAAGACATTGAGGCACTGTATTTTGACAAGCACTGATGAGGGAGGAGGGACTATAAATGTAAAAAAGAAAAAAATACAAAAACACAACAACCAACCAACCCTAGAACAGCCATTGTAGAGTTATAGATGTTCAGAGGATGAAACAACAATGTGAACTGAAGTAATATGTCAAAACTGAGCGGGTCTTTGAGGGAGGGGTATTTAGGGAGATGAGAAGGAAAATTCTAGACAGCCAGTGTCATTAGCAAAGCCCCTGGACACATTCAGTACATTTTATGAATAACTGAATAGACAGATTTAGCAGGAGTGGGACATCCATATAGAAAGATTAGAGACATAGATTAGGCTTATTTAACTGTGGCCTTAAGTGTCAAGGTGGGGCATTTGACTTTTCTGAGAGCAATGGGGAACCATTTAAAATTCTAGGGGTATGATGAAAACAGTATTATAGGATGATTGATCTGACTAAATGGGTAGAGTAAATTATAGTTAGGCTTCACAAGCTATCAAATACATACGAAATCACCTGGGACCCTCCAATTCAGTAGGTCTGGGGAGGCTGAGACTAAATAATCAGTCTAGTGATACCTAGACTGCTGGTCCTCACTATTTTGAGTAGTGGGGAATTATGATATGGTTTTAAATTCAAAATACCCACTGAGGCATAGTAGGAAGAGAAAGCATGCCATAAAGAAAAAAATAAATTCTTTACAAATTTATTACTCTAGTCTGTTCCTTTAGTTTGTACGAACAGTCATTTCTCACTCACTCAGCTGATGTAAAAAGGGAGACTATAAAAAAAGAACATAGGAGAATCTTATAGGAATAAACTCAGACAGTACAGTAGAATGTCTCCAGGAAATGGAAAAGCAACAGACACTGCTCTCTCCATGTCTCTGGCTGTACGCTTTCCTGTCTTATGCTTCCTTCATCTGCCCACTCACCAACTTGCCCATTAGGATGCTCAATCTGGACTCTAGATAACTCCAAGTTCAAGCATCCACCAACGTCTTACTGCAGGTTCTTACATCTCACTTCATATTCTCAGGAAAGAACCAGATTAGACCATCTTTGGATTGTTCCCAGGGTCAGAGTCCCTCTCTAGTTCAGTCTTCTGTTACCTACAGAGAAAGAAAGTCTTTCATATAATATTTCATGAACTGTGAGTGAAACAAAGAGGGAGCATTGGGGATGGAAGGCAAACTGACCAACAAATCTAAAATGACTGATGGGAGAGAGTCTCAGGTTCAGCTGAGGCCTCTACTGCTCGCATAAAATGTCAAGTACTTTCTCTGCTCTAAAGGCAGGTGCTTTTCTGAACATGTTAAAACATTGAGAAACCAGTTTTATCAGCCTTAAGTTATCATTCACCTACAGACTGCATGAGTTGGTGAAAAATTCACTGAGGTTGAAAAAGCAGGTAGTGAGGTCTGTTCCCAGCATTGCCGTGCATTCCTGCTCCCACCTCCAGTACCTGAGACTGGAGAGGGGAGTTCCTACCCTTCAAGTGAAGGAGTTTTCAAGAGAATCTTTTGAAAAGCTTGACTTCTGTCTCCTGGAATTGGGGGATACATGGGAATAGTAGCCACACTTTGAGAAGCCTGAAGTGAAAGATGGTGGCTATATCATCTAGAGATGGCAGGGCAGAGGAAGAGAGGGAAAGACAGGATTAGATGCCTCACTATTTTGAGTAGTGGGGAATTATGATATGCTTTTAAATTCAAAATACCCACTGAGGCATAGTAGGAAGAGAAAGCATGCCATAAAGAAAAAAATAAATTCTTTACAAATTTATTACTCTAGTCTGTTCCTTTAGTTTGTACGAACAGTCATTTCTCACTCACTCAGCTGATGTAAAAAGGGAGACTATAAAAAAAGAACATAGGAGAATCTTATAGGAATAAACTCAGACAGTACAGTAGAATGTCTCCAGGAAATGGAAAAGCAACAGACACTGCTCTCTCCATGTCTCTGGCTGTACGCTTTCCTGTCTTATGCTTCCTTCATCTGCCCACTCACCAACTTGCCCATTAGGATGCTCAATCTGGACTCTAGATAACTCCAAGTTCAAGCATCCACCAACGTCTTACTGCAGGTTCTTACATCTCACTTCATATTCTCAGGAAAGAACCAGATTAGACCATCTTTGGATTGTTCCCAGGGTCAGAGTCCCTCTCTAGTTCAGTCTTCTGTTACCTACAGAGAAAGAAAGTCTTTCATATAATATTTCATGAACTGTGAGTGAAACAAAGAGGGAGCATTGGGGATGGAAGGCAAACTGACCAACAAATCTAAAATGACTGATGGGAGAGAGTCTCAGGTTCAGCTGAGGCCTCTACTGCTCGCATAAAATGTCAAGTACTTTCTCTGCTCTAAAGGCAGGTGCTTTTCTGAACATGTTAAAACATTGAGAAACCAGTTTTATCAGCCTTAAGTTATCATTCACCTACAGACTGCATGAGTTGGTGAAAAATTCACTGAGGTTGAAAAAGCAGGTAGTGAGGTCTGTTCCCAGCATTGCCGTGCATTCCTGCTCCCACCTCCAGTACCTGAGACTGGAGAGGGGAGTTCCTACCCTTCAAGTGAAGGAGTTTTCAAGAGAATCTTTTGAAAAGCTTGACTTCTGTCTCCTGGAATTGGGGGATACATGGGAATAGTAGCCACACTTTGAGAAGCCTGAAGTGAAAGATGGTGGCTATATCATCTAGAGATGGCAGGGCAGAGGAAGAGAGGGAAAGACAGAGAGAGTGAGAGAGAGAGAGATACCCTCCCAGGAGTAAAGTACATTTACCATGACATGGAGCTAGGAGTGGGGCTTGAACAAAATAAGATCCCACAGAAGAAAACTACCCTGTATTCAAAGGTCCCTGCCCTTTTGAAGAGTAACGCTATTTTAACTGTGTACTTCTAACATGGACTAGACTTTCTACTATCTAAGAATTACCTAAAAAGTATGAAACTTACCCAAGGCTTTATTTAAGGTGTGAAGAAACATGCATCTTCAGAGCTGGTTTAAATGTAGAATTTAGGGGAAGGGTACTGCCTGCAACCTATGAAGTACAACATGTTCTTTAAAAAAATCGACATTCGCAAATTATGTCATCCCAACAGTGGTTGCAGATTCCAGGCTCTGATTAACTGGAGAACAGTCTGGCAACCTAAAAACAGAACTTGGAGTTACAGACTTGTTCATTTTTCAACTTCTATTTTTTTTTCTTGAGCTAAAACTGTGCTCATTTGGAGTATAGAACCCAACAAAAAGCTCTCTAGACACTCCAATGAATTAAATCTTTAGGAAAGGAATTTATGAATCAAGAAAGAAAGAGAGACAGTGAGGGAGAGACATAAATATTCTCACTTCTGTGAAAGTCACATGAGATTTCCTACTGACACTTTATGACCGACTGGAGAATGGAAAAGCTAGCTTTAGAGTATCACACACTTCGAGATCATCATGTAAAATGCAATCCCTGCAGCTTCAATCTACCTTAGGTAAATTAAGTAAAGCCCTACCTGTATCTTTACCAAAGGAGCCCAAAAGCAGAGAGGGAAGCCAGTCACACAAACCAAAGGTTTGTGTTCTCAGATGTGCCCCACCCGCCTGTACTCCACTGAGCTTCTTAAATGTTCCACTGTAAGCACAACCACAGATTCTTATCCAATATCCCAGGTGTTACTTTGTTTAGTAAACAATTCTCACTTCTCACTAGTGTTGTTCAGCTGCTAAGTTGTGTCTCTTTGCCACCCTGAGGACTACAGCACATTAGGTCACTATCTCTCCCAGTTTGCTCAAATGCAAGTCCATTGAGCCAGTGGTGATTGAGCCATTGAGCCATCCTCTGCCACTCCCTTCTCCTACTGCCTTCTATCTTTTCCCAGTGTCAGGGTATTTTCCAATGAGTTAGCTCTTTGCAGCAGGTGGCCAGAGTATCAGCATTTCAGTTTAAGCATCAGCCCTTCCAATGAATATTCAGGGTTGATTACCTTTAGGATTGACTAGTTTGATCTCTTTGCTGTTCAAGGCACTCTCAAGAGTCTTCTCTAGAAGCACAATTCAAAAGCATCCATTCTTCAGCACTCAGCCTCCTTTATGGTTCAACTCACATCTGTACATGACTAATGGAAAAACCATAGCTTTGACTATGCTTACTTCCCATGCCACCTGCTAAATTAATTCATTCTTTCTTATTTTAATCATAGAGATTTCTTTGTATCTGGCTCTGTTCAATCAATTAATGCAAACTGTTCATGAAACTTATATTTGCACATGTGGTAGTCCAGGTAATAAGTAATGTATCCATTATGATATATCAGGGCAGGCTGCCCTAGTAGTCCAGTGGTTAAAGTCTGCCTTGCAGTGCAAGGGACACGGGTCCCATCTCTGGTCCAGGAAGATCCCACGTGCCCCAGAGTGGCTGGACCAGTGTGTCCAATTGCCAGCCAGCGCTCTGGAGCGCATGCACCCAGAGCCGGTGCTCTGCAACTAGAGAGGCCACTGCAATGGGGGACCCACACAGGCCAAAGAACAAGATGGATGAAAATAAATAAATAAAAAAACCAATAAGAGAGGCCAAAATTAAAAAAAGAAAAGGTATGTCAGATGGTAGTAAATGCTATATGAATAAAACAATGACAAGGGAAAGGAACAGAGATTGCTTCAAAGGTGTAATTTAAAATAGGGGATCAGGCAACTGTCACGGTGGCACAATGGATATGAATCCATCTGCCAATACAGGAAATATGGGTTCAGTCCTTGGTCTGAGGTCCCATATACTGTGGAGCAACTAAGCCCATGTGCCAGAACTATCTAGCTCCTCATTAGTGTAGTGGTTAGTATCCCTGTCTGCCACAATTATTGAGTCTATGCTCTAAAGCCCAGGAACCAAAACTACAGAAGCCCTCTATAGAAGCCCTAGACCCCATGTTCTGCAGCAAGAGAAGCCACCACAATGAGAAGCCCTCACATTGCAACTAGAGAAAAGCCTGTACAGCCACAAAGATCCAACACAGCCAAAAATAAGTAAATAAATTAAAATTATTTAAAAAAAAAATAAAATGAGGTCATGGAATTTCCTGATGGTCCCATAGCTAGAACTCCACACATCCAATTGCAGGGGGCCTGGGTTCAATCCCTGGTCAGGGAACTAAGATCCTACAAGCTAAGCAGTGGGCCCCACAACCCAAAAAGAGAGACAGATAAAATAAAGGATCAGAGAAGGCTTCCTAAAGGTGACATCTTGAGCAAAAATGTAAAGGAGGTGAGGACCTGTGCCATCAAGACACATTTGGAAGATGCATTCCAGACAAAAACAGCACAAGTCTTGAGGTAGGAGCATCTTGGTATAGTCAGGGGACAAGGAAGGAGTTAATACACCTAGAGCAAAGGTCTGAGAGGTAAGAAGGACAAGATCATTTCAGGCCTGTAGTCTAGTATGAGAACTTGACTTTTACTCTGAATGAGATGGGAAGCAATTTAAGGGCTAATGAGTGACATGATCTGACATATTTCAATAGGATCCTTCTGGGTGCTGGTTGTGTGTGTCCAGTCACTCAGTTGTGTCTGACTCTTTGCAACTCCACAGAGAGTGGACCACAAGGCTCCTCTTTTCAAGAAAAGAATACTGGAGTGGATTACCATTTCCTATTTCAGGGGATCTTCTCAACCCAGGGATGGAATCTTCATCTCTTGGTTATCCTGCATTGGCAGGTGGATTCTTTACTAATAGCACCACCTGGGAAGCCTGTTCATACCCTGGTTTAGTGCCAGGGGGCAGCCTACTAGCTGGGAGGCTCTTGAAACAACCCAGGCCAGAGAAGATGGAGGCAAGGACTGTGGGTAAGGGTGGCAGCTGAGGAAATAAGGGTAAGCAGGTAAGGTACAGGGTCCCTGGAGAGGGAGAACTAGGCATGGCTTTCTTGACATAAGAGAAACCACTTTGGACTTAAGATAATTTGTGCTCTAAGCCTGGCCATGATGCTTGCCCTTGAAGAGATCTCATTAATTAATGATCTTAAGAGAAAAAAAGAATGCAGAAACAAATGACTGTTTTCAGGCAAGAGATGGCATCATTGACTCAATGGACTTGAGTTTGAGCAAACTTCAGGAGATAATGAAGGACAGGGAAGACCAGCGTGCTGTAATCCATGGGGTCACAGAGTCAGGCACAATTTAGGAACTGAACAACAACAATAGGCAAGAGAATCAACAATAGCAAAGATAAAATATCAAGTTACAAAGACTCCCAGCTCTGTTTCAATGGTAAAGATTAGCCTGAGGTGCTAAGGGATGCTGCTGCTGATCTTTTCTCACTCTCTTGATTCCAGTTAATGCTTGGACTTTGTCTGACTTCCCAAGTCCCTTCAAAATATGCATGTGCCCTTAGTTTGATGCCTTTAAACTGTGGTGCTGGAGAAGACTGTTGAGTCTGCAAGGAGATCAAACCAGTCAATCCTAAAGATAATCAATCCTGAATTCCGGAAGGACTGATGCTGAAGCTCCAATACTTAGGCCACCTGTTGCAAAGAGCCAACTCATTAGAAAAGACCCTGATGCTGGGAAAGCTTGAAGGCCAAAGAAGTAGAGGACAGCAGAGGATAAGATGGTTAGATAGCATCACTGACTCAATGGACACGAAACTGAGCAAACTCTGTGAGATAATGAAGGACAGGGAAGCCTGGTGTGCTGCATTCATGGGGTCACAAAGAGTCACACATGACTGAGGGACTGAACTGAACTGACCCTTAGTTTAAAACTTCCCTAACTTTGCACTTTTGGGAGAAACTGCTTTGGGAAAGAACCCTGGTGTTTTTATTACTTGCTACAAGTAATAAATCCTTCCTTCTCATGATATCTGTCTTTCAGCTCGACAGTCACCAACAGACCAACCCAGTTTTAGGGTAACATGAAAATAGGGGGAGTAACCAGATTCTGGTAAATAACTCCCTGAATACTATAGTAAGAGGTACAGTGTTATGCTTTATTTGGTATAAGAAAAACAGAAAGGTAAAATTCAACAAACTAACGTATTAAGGGGAATTGAACTATTTATTTCAGGAGTGTTCTAAATCAGTAAAGCCTTTAGGTACTTTTCAAATATAAAAACTTTCAGGTATAGATACTCAGAAAATCAGAAGAGCCTTGAAACCATTTAAAACTCAGATCAAATTCTCTGCAAGTGTTTATAAGTTTGACAAACCATCTTACTCAAAGAGAAAATGCCCAAAAGGGAGAAACAGAGTGGAATTTTTCAGCAAGTCAGAAAATAGCTGAAACACATAGAAAATAGTTGAAAATACACCTAGATGTCACATGTTAGATTACCATCTGATGCTTCCAATAAACATCTAGTACCAAAAGTTCAAAGCTCATAAGCAAGTTCATTGCTCATTAACACAGACCATTTTCTGGCGAGGTAAGGACAATCAGCTAATATACAGAAGGACAAAAAAGCAAACTATAGTACTAAATGTTTTTGACTATAAAAAGAGATTAGGAACTGCATAGCAGAGGTCTTCCTACTATTGTTAATATTATCACTGTATGAGAAAGAGAGAGAGAGAAAGGACATACCAGAGGGAAACTACGAAAAAATGCTATGTATTCACGAAGGATAAGATAATACAAATCTGGGCTTTCCTGGTGGTCCACTGAGTAAGGACACTGCCTTGCAGGGCAAGGGGCGCCGGTTTGATCCCTGGCCTGGGAGTTTTGATCCACGTGCTGCGGAGTGGCTGGAACAATGTGTCCAGCTGGAGCTCTGGAGTGCATGCGACAAGAGAGGCCACTGCGATGGGAGGCCTACACAGGCCAAAGAACAAAGATAAACAAATACAAGATCAATAGAAGTGGCCAAAAAAAGAAAAAGATAATACAAATCTGAGAATGGGGGAAAAAGAGACATCATTTTCTTTTTTTTGCCTCTAAGTCATCATTTAATTTTCATCCATCTTTTATTCTTTGCATGTGTGGGCCTCCCATTGCAGTGGCCTCTCTTGTTGCAGAGCACTGGCTCTGGGTGCATGCACTCTAGAGCGCTGGCTTATAACTGGACACACTGACCCAGCTACTTGATGGCACGTGGGATCTTCCCAGGCCAAGGATTGAACCCGTGCCCCATATACTGCAAGGTGGATTCTTTACCCATTGGACCATCAGAGAAGACCAGAAACTGTCATCAGACAGTGCCAACGACTATTATTTCTGCCAGGGAACAGCATGAGAATGCTTTATTCAAGAATACCCAAGGAATAAAAATTACATTTAAATGACATGTATGTCATGCAAGTCTAGAAATTTTGATGAAAAATAGAACAATAGGAAATAGGAAACACTTCTGGGAATAAAAGTGTCATCTTTCTATTCAAGGAATAAAATGCTATAATATGTATTTATAATAAATGGTTACTTAGGTATTTAGCTTGATTCTCAATGTTAAAATGAGACAAGCCAAACAACAAAGATTTGAACAATTTATTGAAACCTTATGTTTCACTCTGTCATCAACTAACCATAATTATTAACAATGCAACATGTCTTTTAGCCTTTGTTTGTTCCTTTCTTATCTCCAAAGTAAAACAAAAGGGGTTTCCTGCTCTCCAAATTGAGAGAGTAGGGGTAGAAAATGAACAATACCTACTTTCCTTTGGAATGTGTACATACCCTCTTCCCTATAAGATTTGTCTACCAGCCTTGGGGCATCTGATAGCTTCAGGAACTTCTTTCTTTTTCAACAATGACAATATCCTGGACAACATTTCTCTCCATGACTTTCTGATAGCCTGACCTCACATTTCCTCAGCCTTACTGATTTCTTTTATTGATTTGGTTGTGCCAGGGCTCAGTTGCAGCATGTGGGATCTAGTGTCCTGTCCAGGGATTTGTTAACTACAATCGGCATTTACCAATTACATTGCCAATGACTGAACAAGGTCATTTGCCATCTGCCTCTGTGGAAACTGACCCCTGTGCTCTGACAGCTGCTAACCTTAGCTGAAACATCCTCTGAGGGAGTTCAGGGTGGAGTGAGGCACTTTGTGCTCCAGGGAATCTGGTGGGGTGGGTCTTTAGACAGGTGGATGTTTTTAGGAACAGATTTTATTATCTCAATCCTTGCATCTCCTCATATTTAAAAAAGCACTAAATCTCTACACAGTGACATCAGATCCTCAGTGACTAAACAAAACCTTTTGTTATTAGTATTAAGCTTCCTCTTCCTCAATATCTTACATACTGATTTTCCTCCTGCTGCCTCTTTGGAACCATCTCTCAGAGCTGTCTGAGATATTGCCTCCCGGGCTGCAGTCGTAATTGTGCCTCAAATAAAACTTAACCCACAACTTTGAAGTTGTTCATGTTTTTAGTTGACAGACTGAACTCAGGCCCCCAGCACTGGAAGTGAATTAGCTGGTGGATCACCAGGGAACCCTCAGCCTTTCTTACTTCTTGCCACCTACCTTCCTCAGATATGGAATCTGCTCAACCTCTGAGATTTTAAACTGAAATTCTCATGCCCAGTCATCACCTTTTGCCTTGTTACTTCTCCTATTCTTGTTGAACCTGGTATTTGTTCTCAGAGTAACATACATTCCATCAACCCGCAACCAGTAGCAGTGTGGTTATGACTACACATTTAATTAATTAGTTTATCACTTTCATTTATTCTCAAGGCTACAGATTTTAGAGTCAATCTGCCTAGGTTTAAATTGAGAGAGTAGGGGTAGAAAATGAACAATACCTACTTTCCTTTGGAATGTGTACATACCCTCTTCCCTATAAGATTTGTCTACCAGCCTTGGGGCATCTGATAGCTTCAGGAACTTCTTTCTTTTTCAACAATGACAATATCCTGGACAACATTTCTCTCCATGACTTTCTGATAGCCTGACCTCACATTTCCTCAGCCTTACTGATTTCTTTTATTGATTTGGTTGTGCCAGGGCTCAGTTGCAGCATGTGGGATCTAGTGTCCTGTCCAGGGATTTGTTAACTACAATCGGCATTTACCAATTACATTGCCAATGACTGAACAAGGTCATTTGCCATCTGCCTCTGTGGAAACTGACCCCTGTGCTCTGACAGCTGCTAACCTTAGCTGAAACATCCTCTGAGGGAGTTCAGGGTGGAGTGAGGCACTTTGTGCTCCAGGGAATCTGGTGGGGTGGGTCTTTAGACAGGTGGATGTTTTTAGGAACAGATTTTATTATCTCAATCCTTGCATCTCCTCATATTTAAAAAAGCACTAAATCTCTACACAGTGACATCAGATCCTCAGTGACTAACCAAAAACCTTTTGTTATTAGTATTAAGCTTCCTCTTCCTCAATATCTTACATACTGATTTTCCTCCTGCTGCCTCTTTGGAACCATCTCTCAGAGCTGTCTGAGATATTGCCTCCCGGGCTGCAGTCGTAATTGTGCCTCAAATAAAACTTAACCCACAACTTTGAAGTTGTTCATGTTTTTAGTTGACAGACTGAACTCAGGCCCCCAGCACTGGAAGTGAATTAGCTGGTGGATCACCAGGGAACCCTCAGCCTTTCTTACTTCTTGCCACCTACCTTCCTCAGATATGGAATCTGCTCAACCTCTGAGATTTTAAACTGAAATTCTCATGCCCAGTCATCACCTTTTGCCTTGTTACTTCTCCTATTCTTGTTGAACCTGGTATTTGTTCTCAGAGTAACATACATTCCATCAACCCGCAACCAGTAGCAGTGTGGTTATGACTACACATTTAATTAATTAGTTTATCACTTTCATTTATTCTCAAGGCTACAGATTTTAGAGTCAATCTGCCTAGGTTTAAATCCTGACTCTGCCTTTCACTAGCTGAGTGACCAGGGATGAGTTAATTAATCCCTCTATGCCCTAAATTTCCCACAGGATTCCTGTGAAGGTTAAATGAAATAATCCATATAAACCTGGCTCATATTAAATATGTGTAGTATCAGCATTTCATTTGGCTTGACTTGGCCCCGGTAGAGCCTAGTCATGATAGTCATCTTGGTTATTTTTCAGTCTGGTTAGTAGGATTTCCTTCTAGGGGTTTCCCTTGTGGTCCAGTGGTCAAAATTCTCTGCTTCTGGGGCTTCCCTGGTAGCTCAGTGGTAAAGAGTTCACCTGCCAATGCAGGAGACACAGGTTTGATCCCTGATCCAGGAAGACTCCACATGCTGCAGAGCAACTAAATGCTTGAGCCACAATTATTGAGCCTGTGCTCTAGAGCCTCAGAGCCACAACTCTTGAGCCCGCGTGCTGCAACTACTGAAGCCCGTGGGCCCTAGAGCCCAAGTTCCACGACAAGAAAAGTCACTGCAACAAGAAGCCTGTTCACCTCAGCTAGAGAGTAGCCCCCACTCCCTGCAACTAAAGAAGAGCCTGTGGTAACAGTGAAAACCCAGAATAGCCAAAAATAAATAAACAAATAAAAATTTAACAACAACAACAAAATTCTCTGCTTCTGCTGTGGGAGGTGGGGAGGGGCACAGTTTTAACCCCTGTTTAGGGAATTAAGGCCAAAGGGAAAAAAAAAATGTCCCTTCCATTATCCACTTTCTTTCATCTCAGTTCCTTGATTCAAACTTCCTGGATCTTGTCGGACCAACAGAGATATTCAGGAATTTTAAAAATAATTAATATTTCCTTGAGTCCTTATTCCACACTCTACAATTGTTAATCTAAACCACCTGTACTTTCTCCAAGTCCCCATGTCCTCCCCTGCCTAAAATATTTTTATGACATGAGGTTGTCTTCTAGTGCACTGAGAAGATGGAGGCCACCCATTTAGCAGAAAATACTTTTCCTATATTCTTATTTCATCCCACACAGTGATAATCTGGTGAATTTACTACTTGGCTTTTCTGCCTTTGAATTCTATCTATCTTAGGGAAAGTGCAATGACTTACCTGACTGGTAAATTTGTACAAAATAAACCAGCATTCTCTAACCAACTTTTAGATCACTTGGTAGCCAGTCAGCCCACATAGCCTGAATCAATTTCTCTCTCTCTCTCTCTGGATACAAGATATTCAGGAGGACAGCTCTACCCCCGCAGGGCCTGGGAAAATCTGCAGTTTAAAAGGGAATACACATGGCCCAAAAATACATGAAACGATGCTCAACCTCGCTTATCATCAGAGAAATGCAAATTAAAACCACAATGAGATACCACCTCACACCTGTCAGAATGGCTATCATCAACAAATCGACAGACAACAAGTGCTGGAGAGGGTGTGGAGAAAAGGGAACCCTCTTGCATTGCTGGTGGGAATGTAAATTAATACAACCTCTATGGAAGATAATATGGAGATTCCTTTAAAAACTAAAAATAGAAGCACCCTATGACCCAGCAATCCCACTATTAGGCCTATATCCTGATGAAATCAAAACTGAAAGAGGCACCTGTACCCCAATGTTCATTGCAGCTCTCTATACAATAGCCAGAGCATGGAAGCAACCTAGATGTCCATCGACAAATGAATGGATCCAGAAGCTCTGGTACATATATACAATGGAATACTACTTAGCTGTTAAAAGAAATGCAGAAGAGTCAGTCCTAATGAGGTGGCTGGCTCTAGAACCTATCATAAAAAGTGAAGTAAGTCAAAAAGAGAAAGACAAGTATAGTATACTAACTCATATATATGGGATCTAGTAAGATGGTCATGATAACATATGCAGTGAACTCATGAAAAAACAGAGAATAGACATAAAGACATTGTGGAGACCGAACAGTGGGAGGGAGGCATGGAGGGAGTAACATGGAAACCTATACTGTCATGTGTGGAAAAGATAGCTATTGTCATTGTGCTAGGGGAATAGGAGTACATACAACCACTTGGGGCGATGGTCTGGAGGGATGGGAGTGGGGGAACTGGGTGGGGGGAGGGTCCAGTGATATGCATATGAATGATCTGGGAACATACATGTAAAAAAAAATACTAAATAAATAAATAAAAAGAAAAAAAGGAAAAAAAAAAAAGGGAATACACCCTAAGGTTTGAAGACCCCCAAGCACACAGATGTTGAAGGATATTGAAAAATCAAGACTTAAACTGGGAATGGAGAGAAGGATATTAAAAATCAAGACTTAAACTGGGAATGGAGAGGAGCTATGTAAATTTAGAGGTATGAGTGAACTTTAGTGTCTGGGCAGAAATATTTTGATCTTTCCAGTTGTATGAGCTTTTAACAGCTGTAGGCTGGGAAAAAGGCTGAAAGTCTCAGAGCATGTAGTACTCTAACCATAGGAAGGGACTGTAGTTTACGGTAGGCTGGCCTATAGGTGAGTGGGTATTTTTATAAAGGCAGGTTCAGAAAAGCTCAGGCACCATAAGACCCTTGTCTTGGGCACATGACCTGTGAGTAGTCTCTGTATTCTCTGAACAGGGAAGCCTCACAGGTAAACACTGTGAACTTGCAAATGCTAGATGGTGGCAGGACTAGATCCTTCTAGGCCTTTGTTGTTCTTTAAACTACAAGCCAAGTTCTAGACGCCCTTCAGGAAACAAAACAAGGTCTTTCAGTTGTTACTGAAATTCAGGGCAAAGGACAAAATTAAAGGGACTAAACTTTATGAACCTAGGTTGTCCACAGACTCAAGAGTAGAAAACACATTAAGAACTGCTGGCATAGATGGGCATGCAGGAATTTCTGTACCTTGGGGAAACACACCTGCAAAGTCTATGAGATTAGAAAAAAGAAAAAAACCAAGTATCTTACAGAGAATCTGGCAAACGTACTGACCCTCACTAGAGTCTAGAATCCTAGGAGTACAGGCTTTAGAAACATGAACGGCAATTTTGGAATCTACTACTGCTGATTATTCAGCTGAAACAAGTACAAGAATAAGACAAAAACCTACGCTACTCTCAGCAGACTAGGAGTAGAGGTGAACTTCCTCAACTTAATAAAAGAACGTCTACAAAAATCCCACAGGTAACATCATACTTAAGAGTGAGAAATACCTCATGCAGCTCGACATTAGAAAAAGAAAAAATATGGAGGCAGATCTAAATAGACGTTTCTCCAAAGAAGACATACAGATGGCCAAAAAGGACATAAAAAGATATTCAACATCACTAATCACCACTATCAAAAAATCTACAAACAAACGTTGGAGAAAGTACAGAGAAAAGTGATCTCTCCCACTGTGTTAGTGAGAATGTAAATTGGTATAGCCACTCTGGCAAACAGTATGGAAGTTCCTTAAAGAAACTAAAAACAGGGCTTCCCTGGTGGTCCAGTGGTTAGGAATCTTCCTACCAGTGCAGGGGACATAGGTTCGATCCCTGGTCCAAGAAGACATCACATGCCATGAGGCAACTAAGCTCACCCTCTAGAGCCCATGTGTCACAACTACTGAACCTGTGCACACCTAGAGCCCATGCCACAACAAGAGAAGCAACTGCAATTAGAAGCCAGTGCAGTACAACGAAGACCCATCCCAGCCAAAAGTAAATAAATAAACAAAAATTTTAAAATGATAGGGGCTTCCCTGGTGGTCCAGTGGGTGAAGAGTCCACCTGGCAGTGCAAGAGGCACCGGTTTGATCCCTGGTCCGAGAAGGTTCCATGTGCCATGGAGTGGCTGGACCAGTGTGCCCAATTACGAGCCAGCACTTTGGAGCACATGTGCCCAGAGCCAGTGCTCTGCAATGAGAGAGGCCACTGCAATGAGAGGACCACACAGGCCAAAGAATAAAAAAAAAAAGATGTATGAAAATAGATATAAAATAAAAAGAGGCATAATGGGGAAAAGAAGAAAAAAATATATATATATACATATATATCTTTAAAAAAAAAAAAAAAGAAACTAAAAACAGAAATACCATATGACCCAGCAATTCCACTCCTGGGCATATAACTAGAGGAAATCATAATTCAAAAAGATGCATGCACCCCAGTGTTCACTGCAGCACTATTTACAATCAACTGGACATGAGGACATGGAACCAACCTAAATGTCTATCAATAGAGGAAGGGATAATGAAGATGTGGCACATATATACAATGGAATATTATTCAGCGATAAGAAAGAACAAAATAATGTCATTTGTAGCAACACTGGATGGACCTAGAGATTCTCACACCGAGTGAAGTAAGTCAGACACAGGAATATAAATACTGTATGATATTGCATATATGTGGCATCTAAAAAAGTAGGTGGATACAAATGGCAAAAGATGATCAATCTAATCACCACTATCAAAAAATCTACAAACAAACGTTGGAGAAAGTACAGAGAAAAGTGATCTCTCCCACTGTGTTAGTGAGAATGTAAATTGGTATAGCCACTCTGGCAAACAGTATGGAAGTTCCTTAAAGAAACTAAAAACAGGGCTTCCCTGGTGGTCCAGTGGTTAGGAATCTTCCTACCAGTGCAGGGGACATAGGTTCGATCCCTGGTCCAAGAAGACATCACATGCCATGAGGCAACTAAGCTCACCCTCTAGAGCCCATGTGTCACAACTACTGAACCTGTGCACACCTAGAGCCCATGCCACAACAAGAGAAGCAACTGCAATTAGAAGCCAGTGCAGTACAACGAAGACCCATCCCAGCCAAAAGTAAATAAATAAACAAAAATTTTAAAATGATAGGGGCTTCCCTGGTGGTCCAGTGGGTGAAGAGTCCACCTGGCAGTGCAAGAGGCACCGGTTTGATCCCTGGTCCGAGAAGGTTCCATGTGCCATGGAGTGGCTGGACCAGTGTGCCCAATTACGAGCCAGCACTTTGGAGCACATGTGCCCAGAGCCAGTGCTCTGCAATGAGAGAGGCCACTGCAATGAGAGGACCACACAGGCCAAAGAATAAAAAAAAAAAGATGTATGAAAATAGATATAAAATAAAAAGAGGCATAATGGGGAAAAGAAAAAAAATATATATATATATACATATATATCTTTAAAAAAAAAAAAAAGAAACTAAAAACAGAAATACCATATGACCCAGCAATTCCACTCCTGGGCATATAACTAGAGGAAATCATAATTCAAAAAGATGCATGCACCCCAGTGTTCACTGCAGCACTATTTACAATCAACTGGACATGAGGACATGGAACCAACCTAAATGTCTATCAATAGAGGAAGGGATAATGAAGATGTGGCACATATATACAATGGAATATTATTCAGCGATAAGAAAGAACAAAATAATGTCATTTGTAGCAACACTGGATGGACCTAGAGATTCTCACACCGAGTGAAGTAAGTCAGACACAGGAATATAAATACTGTATGATATTGCATATATGTGGCATCTAAAAAAGTAGGTGGGTACAAATGACCTCAATTACAAAACAGAAGCATAGTCACAGATGTAGGAAAGAAATTTATGTTTACCAGGGGGTAAGAGGGGCAGTATAAATTGGGAGATTGGGACTGACATATACACATTACTAGTCATGAAACAGATAACTAATAATAGACTGCTGTATGCCACAGGGAACTGTACTCAGTACTCTGTAATGACCTACATGGGAAAAGAATCTAAAAAAGAGTGGATATATGTATATGCACAACTGATTCACTTTGATGTATACCTGAAACTAACACAATATTGTAAATCAACTATACTCCAAAGAACTTTTTAGTTAAAAAATTAAAACTGAGAAATTTTCCCACTAAGATCAGGAGCAAGTCAAGGATCTTCCTTCCCTCTTACTACTTCTTTTCAACATTGTACTGGAAGTCTTAGGTATATAGATTGAAAAAGAAATAAAATATTCTTTGCTCACAGATGATATGATGTCATCCAGAAAATCCAGAAGAATCAATAAAATAAGTCTTAGAATTAATAAGTAATTTTAACAAGGTCACAGGATACAAGGTTAATATATAAAAGTCAGTTGCTTTCCCATTTACCAGCAAAGAAAAAGTAAAATTTGAAATTAAAAACACATTACTATTTATATTGGCATCCAAAAATAAAATACTTATAAACCTAACAAGATATATATAAGATCTGTGTAAGTAAAACTACAGAATTCTGATTAAATAAAACAAAGAATTAAATAAGTGAGATATATCATGATCATAGGTAGGAAGACTCAGTATTGTCAATATGTCAGTTCTCCTCAACTTGATATATATTTTCAATACAATCCCAATTTAAAAAAAAAAAAGCAACCGTTTTGTGGATAGTGACAAGCTCTTCTGGAGTTTGTATGGAGGCAAAAGATACAGAATAACTAACTCAATATTGAAGGAGAAGAAAAAAGTCAGAAGACTGATACAACCTGATTTTAAGACTTACTCTAAAGCTAGAATAATCAGGACAGTGTGATTATGTGTCAATTACTTCTCAATGAAATTGGAAGGAAAAAAGACACTGTGGTATTGGCAAAACAATTAAAAAAAAAACAGATCAATGAAACAGAATAGAGAAATCAGAAGTTGAAAGGAGACGAAAACTTCATGTTCACACAAAAACCCACACGTAGATATTTAGAGCAGCTTTATTCATAATTACCAAAAATTTGAAAGCAAGCAAGATATCTTTCAGTAGGTGAATGGATAAACAAACTATGGTCCAGTCAATGGAACATCACTCAGTACAAAAAGTAAATGAATTGTTAAGTCATGAAAAGGCATGCAGGTATCTTAGATGCATAATACTAAGTGAAATAAGTCCATCAAAAGGGCTACATGTTGTATGACTACAAGTATAACTTTCTGGAAGAGGCAAAACTATGGAGACGATGAAAAAGTTAGTGGTCTCAGGGAGTTAGAGAAAAAAAAAAAGGACTGAATAGGCAGAGCAGAGAAGATTTTTAGAGCAGTGAAACAATTCTATATGATACTATAATGGTGGATAAACCTATAGAATGTACAACACCAAGAGTGAACGCTAAGGCTAACTATGGACTTCGGGTGATAATGATGGGTCAATGTGGGTTTGTTCACGACAATGAAGGTACCACTCTTTTGTAGGATGCTGGGAGAGGGGTGAGTTGTGCATGTATGGGGTTTGGAGATAAATGGGAACTCTCTATACTTTCCACTCAATTTTTCTGTGAACTTATAAACCTAACAAGATATATATAAGATCTGTGTAAGTAAAACTACAGAATTCTGATTAAATAAAACAAAGAATTAAATAAGTGAGATATATCATGATCATAGGTAGGAAGACTCAGTATTGTCGATATGTCAGTTCTCCTCAACTTGATATATATTTTCAATACAATCCCAATTTAAAAAAAAAAAAAAGCAACCGTTTTGTGGATAGTGACAAGCTCTTCTGGAGTTTGTATGGAGGCAAAAGATACAGAATAACTAACTCAATATTGAAGGAGAAGAAAAAAGTCAGAAGACTGATACAACCTGATTTTAAGACTTACTCTAAAGCCAGAATAATCAGGACAGTGTGATTATGTGTCAATTACTTCTCAATGAAATTGGAAGGAAAAAAGACACTGTGGTATTGGCAAAACAATTAAAAAAAAAACAGATCAATGAAACAGAATAGAGAAATCAGAAGTTGAAAGGAGACGAAAACTTCATGTTCACACAAAAACCCACACGTAGATATTTAGAGCAGCTTTATTCATAATTACCAAAAATTTGAAAGCAAGCAAGATATCTTTCAGTAGGTGAATGGATAAACAAACTATGGTCCAGTCAATGGAACATCACTCAGTACAAAAAGTAAATGAATTGTTAAGTCATGAAAAGGCATGCAGGTATCTTAGATGCATAATACTAAGTGAAATAAGTCCATCAAAAGGGCTACATGTTGTATGACTACAAGTATAACTTTCTGGAAGAGGCAAAACTATGGAGACGATGAAAAAGTTAGTGGTCTCAGGGAGTTAGAGAAAAAAAAAAAGGACTGAATAGGCAGAGCAGAGAAGATTTTTAGAGCAGTGAAACAATTCTATATGATACTATAATGGTGGATAAACCTATAGAATGTACAACACCAAGAGTGAACGCTAAGGCTAACTATGGACTTCGGGTGATAATGATGGGTCAATGTGGGTTTGTTCACGACAATGAAGGTACCACTCTTTTGTAGGATGCTGGGAGAGGGGTGAGTTGTGCATGTATGGGGTTTGGAGATAAATGGGAACTCTCTATACTTTCCACTCAATTTTTCTGTGAACTTAAAACTACACCAAAAATAAAGTCTACTAAAAACACTTATGGGACTTCCCTGGTGGTACAGTGGCTAAGAATCTGCCCACAAAAGCAAGGAACAAGGATTCAGTCCCCGGTCTGAGAAGATCCCACATGCTGCAGAGCAACTAAGCCCGTGAGCCACAGCTACTGAAGCCTGGTGTCTAGAACCTGTGCTCCGCAAGTAGAAAAGTCACTGCAATGAGAAGAACCCCATGCAGCACAACAAAGAGTGGCCCCACTCCCTGTAACTAGAGAAAGGCCCTGCACAGCAACAGAGACCCAGTGCAACCCCCAAAATGATAATAATAAATAGATAAACAAACAAATAAATAAAGATAATAATTTAAATGTTAAAAAAGATAAAAACATGCTAGGAAGAAGTTTCCTTGGCTAACAGGGTTTTGTTTGTTGTTTTTATTTTTTTTCAAATTCTTGGGCTTCATTCCAAATCTACTGAATCATTTCTTCAGGAATAAGACATAGAAATCAGTATTTTCATTAATTGTACCCAGTTATTAAATAATTATGAGCATCCAGGTTATTGTTTTGATCAGACAAGGCTGAGAAACATTGCTGCAACTTATTCTATAGTTAGATGTAGTCACGACAACTGATGGCCAAGGATTTAACTTTTTGGCTCACAAGCAGTATTAGTAAACAGAGTTCACTCTAAACGTAGCAACAAAGGGGCAGGAACTTGGAGCTCAAAGGCAAGATTATTATTCCATGTTCCCTATGAAGGAAGGCTACATAACATGCATTGACCAATGGTATGTGAATAGGCAGAGCAGAGAAGATTTTTAGAGCAGTGAAACAATTCTATATGATACTATAATGGTGGATAAACCTATAGAATGTACAACACCAAGAGTGAACGCTAAGGCTAACTATGGACTTCGGGTGATAATGATGGGTCAATGTGGGTTTGTTCACGACAATGAAGGTACCACTCTTTGTAGGATGCTGGGAGAGGGGTGAGTTGTGCATGTATGGGGTTTGGAGATAAATGGGAACTCTCTATACTTTCCACTCAATTTTTCTGTGAACTTAAAACTACACCAAAAATAAAGTCTACTAAAAACACTTATGGGACTTCCCTGGTGGTACAGTGGCTAAGAATCTGCCCACAAAAGCAAGGAACAAGGATTCAGTCCCCGGTCTGAGAAGATCCCACATGCTGCAGAGCAACTAAGCCCGTGAGCCACAGCTACTGAAGCCTGGTGTCTAGAACCTGTGCTCCGCAAGTAGAAAAGTCACTGCAATGAGAAGAACCCCATGCAGCACAACAAAGAGTGGCCCCACTCCCTGTAACTAGAGAAAGGCCCTGCACAGCAACAGAGACCCAGTGCAACCCCCAAAATGATAATAATAAATAGATAAACAAACAAATAAATAAAGATAATAATTTAAATGTTAAAAAAGATAAAAACATGCTAGGAAGAAGTTTCCTTGGCTAACAGGGTTTTGTTTGTTGTTTTTATTTTTTTTCAAATTCTTGGGCTTCATTCCAAATCTACTGAATCATTTCTTCAGGAATAAGACATAGAAATCAGTATTTTCATTAATTGTACCCAGTTATTAAATAATTATGAGCATCCAGGTTATTGTTTTGATCAGACAAGGCTGAGAAACATTGCTGCAACTTATTCTATAGTTAGATGTAGTCACGACAACTGATGGCCAAGGATTTAACTTTTTGGCTCACAAGCAGTATTAGTAAACAGAGTTCACTCTAAACGTAGCAACAAAGGGGCAGGAACTTGGAGCTCAAAGGCAAGATTATTATTCCATGTTCCCTATGAAGTTAGAAGGCTACATAACATGCATTGACCAATGGTATGTGAATGAAAGAGTCAGTGGGAGAGATATGCACTACTTCTGGGCAGGAATTTTAAAAGCCAGCTAACAACAATTTGCCACATTTTCTTGTCCCTGTCATGATGATCATGGAAAAACTTGTCATTGTGTCATCCTAGTTCCATAAGTGAATACAGTGTGAACAGAACTTCTTGCCAATTCATGATGGACACATAACATGAGTGAAAAATAAACTGTTGTTGTTTCAAGCCATTAAAATGTTGAGCTTTTTGTCATTGCAACACAACCCAGCCTATTAGGACTAATGCAGTCTTCAAGCTCCACAAATTTCTAAGTTTGACAAGAAGACAACATTATCTATTTCAAATGTTCCTCTCTGAAAGAAGAGATAATAGGAATAGCCAATTATCCTACTTAGAAATGGAAAATTCAAACTGCCAAATCTAACAACTCCAAGTTCAGTTTAGGTTCACAGGACAAAGACTCCAGGAAATTACAGCAGATCAACAATCTTGGTAAAGTTAAAACACAGGATTTCTCTTCTCAATCCTGACACCTTCAGCTTGGTGTTGGACAACACCATTTAATGGGCTTTGAGAAAACAAATTTGCCTGGAATAATTACAACAGAGACTGAGAAATATCTCTTTCTAAATTTAATGGATGCTGGGCCAGTGCTGTAATAATTTTGTGTTTCACTGACTTTTCTTTACTATGCAGAAACTCAATGGAAGACAATGTTAAACTAATAAATTTCTGTACAGGCTACAACTGCTTACAAAAAATTCTGACCCTATTTGAGCCTTAAGCACTCTTCTAAATAAGACTGAATGAAATACGAAGTGAAAAGAGTGAATTTTGGACATTAATTTCTTTGAAGTTCAAATCTCAAGGATAAGAGAATTTTACCTTAGGCCTTAATTTCTTTGGGCTTTAAGTTGTAAGGGGTTTTAATCTTCAGACCTTAATTTTTCCCATTTGATAATGGGAGAGAATTTATGGTCAAATTTGCTGGGTCACTATGCTGACTGCAATTTATTACTGGAATATCTTAAAGGTGTCATGTATCTCATTACAGGGTTCTCCAGGTGGCTCAGCGGTTAGAAAAACAAACAAACAAAAAACCGCCTGCCAAGGCAGGAGACTCAGATTTGATCCCTAGGTTGGGAAGAGTCCCTGGAGAAGGAAATGGCAATCCACGCCAGTATTCTTGCCTGGGAAACTCCACTGACAGAGGACCCCAAAGAGTCAGACACGACTTAGTGACAAAACAGTAACAACAATCTCATTGAAAGCCCTCTTGTGTGTAAGACGGGACAATATTACCGAATATACTTGGCATGAAAACAAGTGAAGGGATGAATTTTCAGGCTTGGAGTTTATACACTTAATAGTATTTGTGGTAGTTACAAAATGTGGCCTGTTTTATCTCCTGTCCTAGCAGCTTCTCTCATGCAGAGCTTGATCCTGGAAGGAAGTTCGGGTTGGTTTCTAGAGTGTATGAAATCTACATCATTCTAGCACGATCTGATCTTCCTACGGTTCCCTTGTGCTCACAAAGAAATGGAGCCCACAAAGTTTCTCACCCATTCTGACTGCTACCCTCAGATGCATTCACAAACTTTATCAAGCAAGTAGGATTCCTTTTTGTAGGGGCATCTCTTCATAATTTGATGTTTTATTTTGGCTCCCTCAGCTTCGTCTCACACGTGAATCTTTTGCTACCATGATGTTTCCCCAGCAATGTATATGCAGGAGCTTAGAGCTTGCTACATAAAGTTGTTATTCATGGTTGTGGGGTTTAGGTTTGGCTACGCAACTTGTCATGTTTTTGCAGGAAGATACAGGAATATTAACAAACAAAAAAAAAAACTATGCCATTTCCAACCTCCCAGAATTCCTTTTGTTTTTTTTTTTTCTTGATTCCTCCATGTAGCAAGGGCAACTATACGTTCATCAGATATTTTTTCATATTTCTTCTACATTCCCTGCCTCTCCTCCCAATTAAGTGTGACCATGCGACTAGTTCTGGCTAGTGAAATCTGAGGAGGAGTAACAGGTGTCACTTCACGGTAGCGGCAGTCAGTTCTCTCTGTGAGAGGGATCTTTCTTTTCTCCAGGCATGCACTTGAAGCCCGAAGACTGGATTCACGCAAATCAGTGGGTTTCAGCATAGAAGACAGTTGTCTAAAGTAGAGCTGGCATTAGCAAGAAACAAACTTTTATGTTTTAAGTCATTATTCTTTTGGGATTGCTGCCACAGCATAAATTCCGACTACCAAGACTTAACCACCTACTGCTTTCATTATTAATTTTTTCACCTCTTCTTTAGATACGCTTTTCACCCTCCTTGTCAGACACGACTTAGTGACAAAACAGTAACAACAATCTCATTGAAAGCCCTCTTGTGTGTAAGACGGGACAATATTACCGAATATACTTGGCATGAAAACAAGTGAAGGGATGAATTTTCAGGCTTGGAGTTTATACACTTAATAGTATTTGTGGTAGTTACAAAATGTGGCCTGTTTTATCTCCTGTCCTAGCAGCTTCTCTCATGCAGAGCTTGATCCTGGAAGGAAGTTCGGGTTGGTTTCTAGAGTGTATGAAATCTACATCATTCTAGCACGATCTGATCTTCCTACGGTTCCCTTGTGCTCACAAAGAAATGGAGCCCACAAAGTTTCTCACCCATTCTGACTGCTACCCTCAGATGCATTCACAAACTTTATCAAGCAAGTAGGATTCCTTTTTGTAGGGGCATCTCTTCATAATTTGATGTTTTATTTTGGCTCCCTCAGCTTCGTCTCACACGTGAATCTTTTGCTACCATGATGTTTCCCCAGCAATGTATATGCAGGAGCTTAGAGCTTGCTACATAAAGTTGTTATTCATGGTTGTGGGGTTTAGGTTTGGCTACGCAACTTGTCATGTTTTTGCAGGAAGATACAGGAATATTAACAAACAAAAAAAAAAACTATGCCATTTCCAACCTCCCAGAATTCCTTTTGTTTTTTTTTTTTCTTGATTCCTCCATGTAGCAAGGGCAACTATACGTTCATCAGATATTTTTTCATATTTCTTCTACATTCCCTGCCTCTCCTCCCAATTAAGTGTGACCATGCGACTAGTTCTGGCTAGTGAAATCTGAGGAGGAGTAACAGGTGTCACTTCACAGTAGCGGCAGTCAGTTCTCTCTGTGAGAGGGATCTTTCTTTTCTCCAGGCATGCACTTGAAGCCCGAAGACTGGATTCACGCAAATCAGTGGGTTTCAGCATAGAAGACAGTTGTCTAAAGTAGAGCTGGCATTAGCAAGAAACAAACTTTTATGTTTTAAGTCATTATTCTTTTGGGATTGCTGCCACAGCATAAATTCCGACTACCAAGACTTACCCACCTACTGCTTTCATTATTAATTCTTTTTTCACCTCTTCTTTAGATACGCTCATGGATCTCCTATCCCCCTCAAAACACCTTCCCCTGATCCACCTGTTCCTCAGATTATGACAGAATTATCATAGATCTCCCTTCTTGTTCACAGCTACATTTTTGGAAGGAAAAGCTATAAATGGTACCTCCACTTTCTCACTACCCACTCACTCCTTAATTCCTGGGAATCTGGCTTCTGCTTTCTTCATTCTATAGAAACCTTTTTTTTTTTTTTTTGTAAGATTACCAAAAGAAAAAAAGATTACCCATATCTCCTACTTGCCAAATCACATTCAGTCCTGCTTAACCTCTTTCCTACTACGGCCACAAACCCTGATCAAGTGGTTTTAACGATTTTGATGACCACAGAGACTTTTGAAAATCAAATCCGATAAAACTATAGTTTCAACTTGGACAAATTTCAAAGAGTTTTTGATCAGCAAACTACCCCAAAGGCTGTTCATAATAGCCTCAAATCTCTGTATCCTGCATAAAGAATTCTACCCTGGTCTGTACCTAAGAAAGAGGGTTACCCTTCCTCACAAAATAGTCACATGGAGCAGTCTTTCCACTTGCCAGTGTTTATTTTTCTACACCACTCTGAAGTTCTGACTCTCTTCTGTTGTTCCCATTTATGTAGTGGCTTCTTACCATCTACATTTCCTCATTCATATCTCTTTTCATTCAGTCATGGACTACTTGCAAAGTAAGAAAACAACACTATGCCTCTTTTATCTCAAAGGATAGGTAGAAAAAAGACATACTACCATTAAAACATAAGCAATAAAATAGGGAAGAATATGAATAAGTGGGAGACATGCTAAACTGTTACCAAGGAAGGGTCAGACACTGCTTTCTGTAGAAGAGGGATTGGAAACTGGGCCTTGAAAGATGAGCTGGGTTTTAATAGGCAGATAGAAAGGAGAATGGTGTGACAAATGGAATAGAAGATATTAGGTGAGGCATGCAAGAAATATGTAACTATAAATGAAATTCTAGGGCAATCACAAGTAGACCTCACATGGAAAGAGGATACAAAGATAAACACAGAATTGTAGGTTGGGACCAAGATTGTGTAGGCCTTGAGTACCAGGCTAAAGGGTCTGGGCTTAATTTTGTTAATAATAAAGAGACACTGAATACTTTTGAGCAAAAGACTGATAGGATAAAAATGGTCTCTTAGGAAGATCAATCTGTCAAGAATGCCTAATAGAGACATGAGGGATTAGGGAAAAGGAGGCGAGTTGGGGACTGTGCAACAACCCATAATTTGAACTTTTGAACTACAGAACTGAACTGCTGGAAGAGAGGAACATTAACAAAAGAGAATACAGCTGGTGTACCAGGCACACAGCTGCCTTGCTGGGCTTTCCCTTCAGAGAGAAGAACACAGTTAGCTAACAGTGTCCGGTTGCAGCACCTTTGGGACCTACTGCAGCAACATTGGAACTGAGATCATCATCTTCCCAGTGAAGCACCACCTCCCAGTGACTGAGATCTTACCACTAGACCTCTGCACTCCTACTAAAGATAAAACTATAGTTTCAACTTGGACAAATTTCAAAGAGTTTTTGATCAGCAAACTACCCCAAAGGCTGTTCATAATAGCCTAACTTTTAAAAGAAAGAGGGTTACCCTTCCTCACAAAGTCTTTCCACTTGCCAGTGTTTATTTTTCTACACCACTCTGAAGTTCTGACTCTCTTCTGTTGTTCCCATTTATGTAGTGGCTTCTTACCATCTACATTTCCTCATTCATATCTCTTTTCATTCAGTCATGGACTACTTGCAAAGTAAGAAAACAACACTATGCCTCTTTTATCTCAAAGGATAGGTAGAAAAAAGACATACTACCATTAAAACATAAGCAATAAAATAGGGAAGAATATGAATAAGTGGGAGACATGCTAAACTGTTACCAAGGAAGGGTCAGACACTGCTTTCTGTAGAAGAGGGATTGGAAACTGGGCCTTGAAAGATGAGCTGGGTTTTAATAGGCAGATAGAAAGGAGAATGGTGTGACAAATGGAATAGAAGATATTAGGTGAGGCATGCAAGAAATATGTAACTATAAATGAAATTCTAGGGCAATCACAAGTAGACCTCACATGGAAAGAGGATACAAAGATAAACACAGAATTGTAGGTTGGGACCAAGATTGTGTAGGCCTTGAGTACCAGGCTAAAGGGTCTGGGCTTAATTTTGTTAATAATAAAGAGACACTGAATACTTTTGAGCAAAAGACTGATAGGATAAAAATGGTCTCTTAGGAAGATCAATCTGTCAAGAATGCCTAATAGAGACATGAGGGATTAGGGAAAAGGAGGCGAGTTGGGGACTGTGCAACAACCCATAATTTGAACTTTTGAACTACAGAACTGAACTGCTGGAAGAGAGGAACATTAACAAAAGAGAATACAGCTGGTGTACCAGGCACACAGCTGCCTTGCTGGGCTTTCCCTTCAGAGAGAAGAACACAGTTAGCTAACAGTGTCCGGTTGCAGCACCTTTGGGACCTACTGCAGCAACATTGGAACTGAGATCATCATCTTCCCAGTGAAGCACCACCTCCCAGTGACTGAGATCTTACCACTAGACCTCTGCACTCCTACTCAGTGCGGAACTCTTATCAGACGAGTTTTGCTCTGGCGCGTCCCACTGTGCTGACTTTTCTAGATCGGCAAACTTTGCTAGGCTCTCTCTGTCCAACTCTGTTTTCTCTTCAGTTTTCTTTCACAAGTGTCAGATCAGCATTCAGATCTGAAGGCTTTCTCTACTCAATGCTCCTTCCACACCTTTGTCTTCTAAGGTGTTACATCCCAATCCCCAACTGATATAAAAATACTTTGGAAATGCATGCAAAGTTATATGTTATAAAATTCGTACAAGATTATAGCACCAAATTAGTTGCATCTAGGAAAAGCAGATTCTGAGTTTAATTATTCCATGAGCTAGAAAACTAAGAAGATGATAATAATGATTTATGTATTGAGAAAAACACCAAGGGCACAACAGGTTTAAGTGAGTTTTTCACATATGGAAATCTTTTTTTTTTCTGATTTAACTTGAGATCATGCAAGTGACTAAATTAGATACTTGAAAATTTATTTAGAGGAGTCTATTTATTCTAAAGAGAAAAATTTCATCTCATAACTGAACAAAACAATGGGATAAATGGAATGAGCAGAGTAGTTCTCTGAGACAAGGGCTGCAGCTAGGATTCAGCAAACGTGAGAGTCTGTATATGCACTATAATATGTCCTTCAGGTAGCCAACATTCTTGAAGTTTCTTTTTTTCTTTTTTTTTTGAGAGGAGAACAAAGTTTATTCAAGTGGAAGATGCTATTAGAACAGCAGGCCAGCTCAAGGGAGAACCAACTGAAATTTCTTTTTTTTTAATTAATTTTTATTGGCGTATAGTTGCTTACAATGTGGTGTTAGTTTCTGCTGTATAACAAATAAATCTGTTATACATACATACATCCACTCTTTTCAGTTATTCCCTTGAACTTTTGAACTACAGAACTGAACGGAGAGGAACATTAACAAAAGAGAATACAGCTGGTGTACCAGGCACACAGCTGCCTTGCTGGGCTTTCCCTTCAGAGAGAAGAACACAGTTAGCTAACAGTGTCCGGTTGCAGCACCTTTGGGACCTACTGCAGCAACATTGGAACTGAGATCATCATCTTCCCAGTGAAGCACCACCTCCCAGTGACTGAGATCTTACCACTAGACCTCTGCACTCCTACTCAGTGCGGAACTCTTATCAGACGAGTTTTGCTCTGGCGCGTCCCACTGTGCTGACTTTTCTAGATCGGCAAACTTTGCTAGGCTCTCTCTGTCCAACTCTGTTTTCTCTTCAGTTTTCTTTCACAAGTGTCAGATCAGCATTCAGATCTGAAGGCTTTCTCTACTCAATGCTCCTTCCACACCTTTGTCTTCTAAGGTGTTACATCCCAATCCCCAACTGATATAAAAATACTTTGGAAATGCATGCAAAGTTATATGTTATAAAATTCGTACAAGATTATAGCACCAAATTAGTTGCATCTAGGAAAAGCAGATTCTGAGTTTAATTATTCCATGAGCTAGAAAACTAAGAAGATGATAATAATGATTTATGTATTGAGAAAAACACCAAGGGCACAACAGGTTTAAGTGAGTTTTTCACATATGGAAATCTTTTTTTTTTCTGATTTAACTTGAGATCATGCAAGTGACTAAATTAGATACTTGAAAATTTATTTAGAGGAGTCTATTTATTCTAAAGAGAAAAATTTCATCTCATAACTGAACAAAACAATGGGATAAATAGAATGAGCAGAGTAGTTCTCTGAGACAAGGGCTGCAGCTAGGATTCAGCAAACGTGAGAGTCTGTATATGCACTATAATATGTCCTTCAGGTAGCCAACATTCTTGAAGTTTCTTTTTTTCTTTTTTTTTTGAGAGGAGAACAAAGTTTATTCAAGTGGAAGATGCTATTAGAACAGCAGGCCAGCTCAAGGGAGAACCAACTGAAATTTCTTTTTTTTTAATTAATTTTTATTGGCGTATAGTTGCTTACAATGTGGTGTTAGTTTCTGCTGTATAACAAAGTAAATCTGTTATACACATACATACATCCACTCTTTTTCAGATTCTATTCCCATATAGGTCATTACAGAGTATTGAGTAGAACTCCCTGTGCTGCACAGCAGGTTCTTACTAGTTATCTATTTTATATATGGTAGTGTGTATATGTCAATCCTCTTGAAATTTCTTCTGCTTTTTCAAACTTTAAACTTTTTATTTTCTTTTTATTCTGAATATAGCAATGCGTAAATGACCTTCCCAAACTCTCTCTCTCTTCCCTCTGGCAACCATCAGTTCATTTTCTAAGTCTTTGAGTCCACTCTGTTTTCTAGGTTGTTCATTTGTATCATTTCTTTTTATTCATTAAAAAAATCTTTATTATTTATTTTGTTACAATATTGCTTCTGTTTTATGTTTTTGGTTTTTCTTTTGGCCACGAGGTATGTGGGATCTTAGCTCCCGAACCAGGGATCAAACCTGCACCCTCTGCATTAGAAGGCAAAGTTTTAATCACTGGACCACTGAGCAAGTCCACATACCATTTCTTTTTAGATTTCACTTATAATGGATGTCATATGATATTTCTCCTTCTCTGACTTACTTCACTCCGTATGACACTCTCTAGGTCCATCCATGTTGCTGCAAATGGAATTACTTGAAGTTCATGAGACACTTTGGTGAAAATGAAGACACTCCTGTAACAGCAACTTGAAAAAAAAAAAATATATATATATATATATGTTAAAAATAACTTCCACATGGGATAATTTTTTTGGAGATCATGCAAGTGACTAAATTAGATACTTGAAAATTTATTTAGGAGTATTTTTCTGAACAAAACAATGGGATAAATGAATGAGCAGAGTAGTTCTCTGAGACAAGGGCTGCAGCTAGGATTCAGCAAACGTGAGAGTCTGTATATGCACTATAATATGTCCTTCAGGTAGCCAACATTCTTGAAGTTTCTTTTTTTCTTTTTTTTTTGAGAGGAGAACAAAGTTTATTCAAGTGGAAGATGCTATTAGAACAGCAGGCCAGCTCAAGGGAGAACCAACTGAAATTTCTTTTTTTTTAATTAATTTTTATTGGCGTATAGTTGCTTACAATGTGGTGTTAGTTTCTGCTGTATAACAAAGTAAATCTGTTATACATATACATACATCCACTCTTTTTCAGATTCTATTCCCATATAGGTCATTACAGAGTATTGAGTAGAACTCCCTGTGCTGCACAGCAGGTTCTTACTAGTTATCTATTTTATATATGGTAGTGTGTATATGTCAATCCTCTTGAAATTTCTTCTGCTTTTTCAAACTTTAAACTTTTTATTTTCTTTTTATTCTGAATATAGCAATGCGTAAATGACCTTCCCAAACTCTCTCTCTCTTCCCTCTGGCAACCATCAGTTCATTTTCTAAGTCTTTGAGTCCACTCTGTTTTCTAGGTTGTTCATTTGTATCATTTCTTTTTATTCATTAAAAAAATCTTTATTATTTATTTTGTTACAATATTGCTTCTGTTTTATGTTTTTGGTTTTTCTTTTGGCCACGAGGTATGTGGGATCTTAGCTCCCGAACCAGGGATCAAACCTGCACCCTCTGCATTAGAAGGCAAAGTTTTAATCACTGGACCACTGAGCAAGTCCACATACCATTTCTTTTTAGATTTCACTTATAATGGATGTCATATGATATTTCTCCTTCTCTGACTTACTTCACTCCGTATGACACTCTCTAGGTCCATCCATGTTGCTGCAAATGGAATTACTTGAAGTTCATGAGACACTTTGGTGAAAATGAAGACACTCCTGTAACAGCAACTTGAAAAAAAAAAAAAATATATATATATATATATATATATGTTAAAAATAACTTCCACATAATTCACCAACTTGATGTTCAGAATGTAACAGAAACTCTACGTGACAGAGCATCTAACACTATCAGCTAAACACTCTTCCTGTTTTGTTTGGTGGGGGGAAGTCACAGAATTACGTTAGAGGTATACTTTGCGTGTGTCTGGGGCTGATTAGTTAGTCATTGAGTTTCAGTTTGTTCACCAGTAATTTAGGAATGAAACTGTTACACTAACGTAGTTTTAAACTAATAAATAAAAATTATATGGGTCTTATTTTTAACTGCTACCTAATATAGTAGTTTCCTTCTGAAGTAAATCTTGATAGAGGTTGAAACATTACAGTGAAATAAATTCAAATTATTGCCTTTCATTAATAAAACATTTAGAATATAATTCTAGCATCCTCCTTACCCGCTGGCATGATCCCTCTTCTGTCAGCTCCCCAACTTCTACATTATTTTCCCCAAATTGTTTTCCCCCTTCCTCTACAAATTCTCAGCTTTCCTCTTCACCCTCACACCTTTTGCATTTTTCCACGACCCTGAACTCTGAACTGAGGACACTGCCTCATACTTCTCTGAGAAAATAGAAGCCATCAGAAGTTGCTCATCTTCTGATTCCCAAATCTACAATTCTACCTGTACCTGTACAAAATTTTCTCCTCCTTCCCATCTGTTTCAAAGGAGGATCACCTCCTATCATTTCACTCCTGCTCTGAATTAAATCTCTCTCTCTCCACATCATCATCTCTCCCTTTCTAATAAATTATTCTGATCCCGAACAAACATGTACTAGTACCTTTCATGTGTAAAAAATCTTTTTTGATGTATATCTCCTTTAAGCTACCTTTTTTTAAAGAAAAACTTTTATTAAGCTATCTTTCTTTCGCTTTCTCTCACAGAAAACACCCTGATTCTACATGTCATTTCTGCTCTTTCACCTACAAGCCACTCCTTTTATTTTTTGATTTTTTTATGTTGACTATTTTAAAAGTCTTTATTGAATTTGTTACACTATTGGCTCTGTTTTATATTTTGTTTTGGGCAAAAGGCACGTGGGGTCTTAGCTCCCTGACCAGGGATGGAACCAGAACCCCTTGCATTGGAACACCAAGTCTTAACCGCTTTGGCCAAGAAAGTCCCAATAAGTCACTCCTGAATCCTCCCCAATCGAGCTTCCCTGTCCTACTATGCCTCTGAAATTGTGTGTGTCAAGGTCAAAAATGACCTCTACACTGCCAGCTCTACTGGCCACTTTGGTTCTTTTCTTACTGGAGTCCTCAGCAGCATTTCCATATAAACATTCTCCTTTTACCTTCTGTGAAGTCAGTCTGTACAGAAAAGAGTTAACATTTAAAAAAAAAGAAAAGAGCTAACATAGCAGCCCTGAGCCTGCTAGCTCTTGAAAGGACTACAGTGTAGTCATTGAATGGAATCAATGAGATCACTCATGGAATGGTAGGAACACTCCTCAAAATGAAGTTCCCAAGGTTGACCCTTGACTAGCAATTGAGAACTTCATTTTGAGGAGTGTTCCCACTGTTTCATGAATGATAATGGTGGCCCACTGTGCCTACACTATACAAATAATGTGGTTTATACTGAACACCTGCTTTCCTTCTGGGACTCTGAAATTCTACAAGCAGAGGCTGTGTATGCGATCAGACTTCAATAAAGGGACAGGGATCAAAATAGGAGATAAAATATTAAGAGAAAAGGGTTTTTTGTTTTTTTTTTTTCTTACAGGAGCTTTGTTACATAAACCTGTACTGGCATATGGAAGCAAAAGTTATATGTAATACTAAAATGTTCTCTAGTGAATTTGATCATTTATTAAATAAGCTTCTACTCAAATTTTTTTCAATAGAAAACATTAGTGTTTATTTTCTCGACCCTATCTCATTCAGTGGCCCTTCAGTCAACAACCTCATCGGTTTGAACCTTGAGATTATGGTAAACATGAAAAAATATCGACCAAATAAATCCAAATCAAATGAATCAAAAAGAATTTAACCACAGATTCTACAATAGATATAATATGTCATGAAGTTTATGACAGTGATATTAGAGATTTCTTCAAATCACATACAAGCCACTCCTTTTATTTTTGATTTTTATGTTGACTATTTTAAAAGTCTTTATTGAATTTGTTACACTATTGGCTCTGTTTTATATTTTGTTTTGGGCAAAAGGCACGTGGGGTCTTAGCTCCCTGACCAGGGATGGAACCAGAACCCCTTGCATTGGAACACCAAGTCTTAACCGCTTTGGCCAAGAAAGTCCCAATAAGTCACTCCTGAATCCTCCCCAATCGAGCTTCCCTGTCCTACTATGCCTCTGAAATTGTGTGTGTCAAGGTCAAAAATGACCTCTACACTGCCAGCTCTACTGGCCACTTTGGTTCTTTTCTTACTGGAGTCCTCAGCAGCATTTCCATATAAACATTCTCCTTTTACCTTCTGTGAAGTCAGTCTGTACAGAAAAGAGTTAACATTTAAAAAAAAAGAAAAGAGCTAACATAGCAGCCCTGAGCCTGCTAGCTCTTGAAAGGACTACAGTGTAGTCATTGAATGGAATCAATGAGATCACTCATGGAATGGTAGGAACACTCCTCAAAATGAAGTTCCCAAGGTTGACCCTTGACTAGCAATTGAGAACTTCATTTTGAGGAGTGTTCCCACTGTTTCATGAATGATAATGGTGGCCCACTGTGCCTACACTATACAAATAATGTGGTTTATACTGAACACCTGCTTTCCTTCTGGGACTCTGAAATTCTACAAGCAGAGGCTGTGTATGCGATCAGACTTCAATAAAGGGACAGGGATCAAAATAGGAGATAAAATATTAAGAGAAAAGGGTTTTTTCTTTTTCTTACAGGAGCTTTGTTACATAAACCTGTACTGGCATATGGAAGCAAAAGTTATATGTAATACTAAAATGTTCTCTAGTGAATTTGATCATTTATTAAATAAGCTTCTACTCAAATTTTTTTCAATAGAAAACATTAGTGTTTATTTTCTCGACCCTATCTCATTCAGTGGCCCTTCAGTCAACAACCTCATCGGTTTGAACCTTGAGATTATGGTAAACATGAAAAAATATCGACCAAATAAATCCAAATCAAATGAATCAAAAAGAATTTAACCACAGATTCTACAATAGATATAATATGTCATGAAGTTTATGACAGTGATATTAGAGAGTTCTTCAAATCACATACAATGCCATTAGCAACCGAGGCTCTCCAATCATGCCAGTCAACAATGGAAGAAGAGAAAACAGAATTGTGTTTCCAAAAAGCATCACTTGAATGTCAAGCTATGAAGAGAGGTCATTATAAAAATTGATGAGGCTCTTGATAGCTTTTGCAAAAATGAAGGGAATGAAGGAAAAAAGGGAGAAAATATTTACAAATCACATATATGGTACAGGATTTATCCCCAGAATATATATAGAACTCTAAAAATTCATTAAAAAACAAGGCCCCCCAAAGAGGACAAACTATTATAACAGATGCTTCAGCAAGAAATATATATGGATGTTAAATTAGCCCTCAAAAAAAAAGGTCACTGTCCTTAGTCATTAGGAAAATGCCAATTGGAAGCACAAGGAGATACTACTAATACATACTAGAAAAGTTAAAGTTATTAATAAAAAGACTGAACATACACTACTGGCAAAAAATGCAAAATGCCTAACCACATTGGAAGACAGCTTGCAGTTTCTAAAAAGGTATGCATATACCTACCATATGATCCAGCCATTCACCTCCCAGGTATTTATCCTAAAGGAAAGGAAATAAATGTCATCATAGAGGCTTCTGTATTAACATTCACAGCAGCTTTATTCGTAATAGTCAGAAACTGGAAATAACTGAAACATCCATCATCAAATGAATGGATCAGCACATTGTGGTATATATTTAAACAATGAAAGAGTAATCAGCAAGTGTTTGAGAGAAAAACAGAGTCACACTAACCTCGATAAAGGTTGGTCACTTGACCAGCAGCAGCAGCAGGGAATCTGCTCAAGAGCAAATTCTCAGGCCCCACTTTACACGTACTGAATCAGAAACTCTGGGGGTGGGGGACCTAAACCACTACCTTAGGCTCATTTGCTAAAAGTATCAGTGAGGGTTCTTGATATGCCAGTGTTCTCTTCTGTCAGTAACCATCTCTGGCTGACAAAAATTGAAGATAAATTCATTGCAAAGGTAACTCACAGAGTTGATGAGAAATGATAAGAAACATTCTAAGACAAGGGGATAGAATCAAAGGAGTCAGGGTAGCCCAACTGTCTGGCTAAGATGCTGCTGCCACCACCAATGTAAGCCATAGTTTCCATTTGACACAGTGGTCACTGCAGGCAGTCACTGCTCCTGAATGGCTGAAAACAATGCCACAAATGCCATGCCTATGCCGTAGCTACCACAGATCCATCCATCATCCCCTCATCTTGCATTATTTGCTCAAGATTTAAAGTACATGGCGGGCAAACCTGGATCACAAGGCTGGCAGGGGAGGAATCAGAGGGTGACTCCTTAGGCTTCTGAGGTAGGAGCTTACTTCTCACCATGACCTATGCAATAGGGGATTTCCCAAATCTAGCGTGCGGATTCAGATGTTAAGTAGTCAAAGAAAGTTACAGACGTCCACTACTTTATGTGTTCTGAATAAAGTAAGTTAGGTGTATTTTTGGCAGGACCATATACTAGCACAATTAGTCATATGTATTCTTTCTGTTACTAATTATGGACTTAAGAACTGAACATACACTACTGGCAAAAAATGCAAAATGCCTAACCACATTGGAAGACAGCTTGCAGTTTCTAAAAAGGTATGCATATACCTACCATATGATCCAGCCATTCACCTCCCAGGTATTTATCCTAAAGGAAAGGAAATAAATGTCATCATAGAGGCTTCTGTATTAACATTCACAGCAGCTTTATTCGTAATAGTCAGAAACTGGAAATAACTGAAACATCCATCATCAAATGAATGGATCAGCACATTGTGGTATATATTTAAACAATGAAAGAGTAATCAGCAAGTGTTTGAGAGAAAAACAGAGTCACACTAACCTCGATAAAGGTTGGTCACTTGACCAGCAGCAGCAGCAGGGAATCTGCTCAAGAGCAAATTCTCAGGCCCCACTTTACACGTACTGAATCAGAAACTCTGGGGGTGGGGACCTAAACCACTACCTTAGGCTCATTTGCTAAAAGTATCAGTGAGGGTTCTTGATATGCCAGTGTTCTCTTCTGTCAGTAACCATCTCTGGCTGACAAAAATTGAAGATAAATTCATTGCAAAGGTAACTCACAGAGTTGATGAGAAATGATAAGAAACATTCTAAGACAAGGGGATAGAATCAAAGGAGTCAGGGTAGCCCAACCGTCTGGCTAAGATGCTGCTGCCACCACCAATGTAAGCCATAGTTTCCATTTGACACAGTGGTCACTGCAGGCAGTCACTGCTCCTGAATGGCTGAAAACAATGCCACAAATGCCATGCCTATGCCGTAGCTACCACAGATCCATCCATCATCCCCTCATCTTGCATTATTTGCTCAAGATTTAAAGTACATGGCGGGCAAACCTGGATCACAAGGCTGGCAGGGGAGGAATCAGAGGGTGACTCCTTAGGCTTCTGAGGTAGGAGCTTACTTCTCACCATGACCTATGCAATAGGGGATTTCCCAAATCTAGCGTGCGGATTCAGATGTTAAGTAGTCAAAGAAAGTTACAGACGTCCACTACTTTATGTGTTCTGAATAAAGTAAGTTAGGTGTATTTTTGGCAGGACCATATACTAGCACAATTAGTCATATGTATTCTTTCTGTTACTAATTATGGACTTAAGAACTGTCCATAAAATTTCCTCTTTGGGGCTTCCCTGGTGGTCCAGTGGGTAGAGTCTGCCTTGCAGTGCAAGGGTCACTGGTTCAATCTCTGGCCAGGGAAGATGCCGCGTGCTGTGGAGCAGCTGGACTGGTATGTCCAATTGTGAGCCAGCACTCTGGAGCGCATGCACCCAGAACTGGTGCTCTGCAACAAGAGGCCACTGCAATGGGAGGCCCACAGAGGCCAAAGAACAAAGATGGATGGAAATAAATAAATAAATAAATAACCAATGAAAGAGGCTAAAATTAAAAAAAAATATCCTCTTTTTTTTCCTCTAGAGATATGTCTTTTCATACTAGTAGTGGCTCACAGTGGTTCACAAGGATGAATGGTGCCAGTATGTACCTTTCCACTGCATGTCTGAGGAAAGACTACGAAATGAAATGGTTCAGAACATTGCCACATTGACTAAACTCTTGGTGGCCTTCAAGTAGTGTTACTGAATTAATTGGACATTCACAGTCACACCTCATACAAAATATAACTCAAAATGGATCACTGACTTGCATACAAAACATATAACCATTAGGAAAAAAATCTTTGAGTCTAGGATGAGGCAGAGTTCTTAGACCTGACACCAAAAGTTTGACTCATGAAATGGAAAAATTGACAAACTGAACCCCATCAAAATTCAAAACTTTTACTATACAAAAGACCCTATTAAGAGAATGAAAAGACAAGCCACACACAAGGAGACAATATCTGAAAGTCACAAATTTGACAAGGGTATAGCAATTGGAATAGATAAAGAATTCTCAAAACTCAACAGTAAAAAAAAGAAGCAATTCAGAGAATTTTTATGCTGAATGGGTCAGCCTGGATTGTTTTCCTCTTTCTTAGCTCCATAGGCTTCTGAGGTAGGAGCTTACTTCTCACCATGACCTATGCAATAGGGATTTCCCAAATCTAGCGTGCGGATTCAGATGTTAAGTAGTCAAAGAAAGTTACAGACGTCCACTACTTTATGTGTTCTGAATAAAGTAAGTTAGGTGTATTTTTGGCAGGACCATATACTAGCACAATTAGTCATATGTATTCTTTCTGTTACTAATTATGGACTTAAGAACTGTCCATAAAATTTCCTCTTTGGGGCTTCCCTGGTGGTCCAGTGGGTAGAGTCTGCCTTGCAGTGCAAGGGTCACTGGTTCAATCTCTGGCCTAGGAAGATGCCGCGTGCTGTGGAGCAGCTGGACTGGTATGTCCAATTGTGAGCCAGCACTCTGGAGCGCATGCACCCAGAACTGGTGCTCTGCAACAAGAGGCCACTGCAATGGGAGGCCCACAGAGGCCAAAGAACAAAGATGGATGGAAATAAATAAATAAATAAATAACCAATGAAAGAGGCTAAAATTAAAAAAAAATATCCTCTTTTTTTTCCTCTAGAGATATGTCTTTTCATACTAGTAGTGGCTCACAGTGGTTCACAAGGATGAATGGTGCCAGTATGTACCTTTCCACTGCATGTCTGAGGAAAGACTACGAAATGAAATGGTTCAGAACATTGCCACATTGACTAAACTCTTGGTGGCCTTCAAGTAGTGTTACTGAATTAATTGGACATTCACAGTCACACCTCATACAAAATATAACTCAAAATGGATCACTGACTTGCATACAAAACATATAACCATTAGGAAAAAAATCTTTGAGTCTAGGATGAGGCAGAGTTCTTAGACCTGACACCAAAAGTTTGACTCATGAAATGGAAAAATTGACAAACTGAACCCCATCAAAATTCAAAACTTTTACTATACAAAAGACCCTATTAAGAGAATGAAAAGACAAGCCACACACAAGGAGACAATATCTGAAAGTCACAAATTTGACAAGGGTATAGCAATTGGAATAGATAAAGAATTCTCAAAACTCAACAGTAAAAAAAAGAAGCAATTCAGAGAATTTTTATGCTGAATTCTCTCACCGAGATGGGTCAGCCTGGATTGTTTTTCCTCTTTCTTAGCTCCATAGTTCTTTCAGGCTACTTGGGAGCAGTCTGAGCCTAAAAAATCATGTTCTACTGGAACTCAAAGGTCTAGGAGGAGCTTCAAGCTATGATTAGACTCCCAATGGATTCATCCGATGATAACCCAACCTGGACCCTAGAGTCTCTTAAAAAGCCCATTGGGATTAAAAAAAAAAAAAAAGCCCATTGAAGAAGCTTCTCTCAAAGCAACTCCAGTTGCCTCTCAACTCTCTGAAATGTCAGCAAAGAACCTCAGTAACTTGATTCTCAACTCTAGTATCAAGTTGCCATATCTTCCATAATATCCAACTCAACCAACCAGGCAGTTGCCTGGTGAGAAAACACCCATTAGGAGGAGAGGGGTCAGGACACTGTAAGTAAGCGGAGATACAGGATGCAAAGGCTGGCTGAATCTCTTAGATTTCACTAAGGCAAAGGAGTTCTGTGGTCTGACTCTCAGAGAACTACAGCAGGAGCAGGACACTGAGACTCGATTAAGAGGGCAAAGATTGCAATGTACCTGTAGCTACTGCCAATTTAAAAGAGATCCTTCTGACGTTAGTTGTGAGAATTATTACTGCTCCATATACAATGTTTATAACAAAGATTCGAATGAGTCATAAACCTTATTCTTCTACTATTTTTTCTTGCTGGTAATTTTAGGATCATTAGGAAGCATCTTGATAAACATTGTGTACCAGTATTTTGATAACCTATATTGTAAGTTTGTCTTTTCTTTCATCTTGTATCTACCTTAATACAGTTAACTTATGAGGAATCTATGAAGCTTGTATTTGATATGATTTGAATATACTTCAGTTTCACTTTGATTTGACACACAAAGGTACTAATAAGTCTCAGGTATTGCCTGTTCCATAAGCCTGATGTTTGCTGGAAGATGAAACTCAATATCAAGAAGTTGAAACAGGGGCCTCCCTGGTGGTCCAGTGGGTAAACAGTCCACCTTGCAGTGTAAGGAGCACCGGCTCAATCCCTCGCCTAAGAAGATCCCACGTGCCGCAGAGCGCCTGGACCGGTGTGTCCAATTTCGGGCCAGTGCTCAAGCTCATGTGCCCAAAGTTGATGCTTTGCAACACGAGAGGCCCCTGCAATGGAAGGCCCACACAGGCCGAAGAATAAAGATGGGTGAAAATAAAAAAATTTTTAAAACCAATAAAAGAAGCCAAAATAATAATAATAATAATAATAATAAAGAATTTGAAACGTATTAACTTGTGGAATGTAAAGAAAACATTGTTTGGCTTGGCCACAGCATTGTTAGTGTGCTGAATTGCAACAAAAATTGCTGAATGTGCTGTTTCAATTTTTAGTAGCGAATATATGTGTTTATGGAATATGTTAATAAAACTTGAGACTTATTTGAGTATTTAAACAAATGCTTGTTTTTATTTTAGACATGTTTTTGCAGGCTATGTATTAAATAAATAATACTTACCCCCATCAAAAAAAACAACCAAACAAAAAGCAATTCAATTAGAAAGCAGGCAAAAAACAGGAGCAGAGATTTCACCAAAGAAGACATGCAGGTAAGGCCATAAGCACATGAAAACATACTTAACAACACTAGCCATAAGGAAAACAGAAATTAAATCCACAATGATATATCAATTATACTTATCAGAATGGTTAAAATAAACAGTAAGAACACCAAATCTTGGCAAGGATGCAGAGATACTGGATTACTCATACATTGCTAACGACAATATTACACAGTACAGCTACTCTGGAAAATAGTTTGGTAGTTTCTTATTTATAAAAGTAAACATGCAATCCAGCATGACCCAGCAATTGCACTCCCGGGCATTCCCAAAGAAATTAACACTTCTGTTCACACAAAAACCTGTAGATCAGTGTTCATAGCAGCCTTATTTGGAATAGGCAAAACCAACTCAGACGTCCTTCAGAAGTGAATGGCTAAACAAACTATGATACATCTATCCCCTGGACTGGTATTCAGCAATAAAAGGGAACAAAATATTGGTACATGCAACAATCTGGATGAATGTCTTTGGAACTATGCTGAGAAGGAAAAGAGCCAGTCCCACAAGGTTACATTCTGCATTATTCTATTTACATAACAGTTTTGAAATGATGAGATTAAATAAACAGAACAGATCAGTGATTTTGCAGGTACTAGGGACACAGGAGGGGTTAGAAAAGTGAATAGGACTATAAAGGGCAACAGGAGAGATCTTTGTGGTGATGGAAATGTTTTTATCTTGCTTGACTGTATGGATGTAAATATCTTGATTATGATATTGACTACAAATACCAGTTTTGGGAAACTGGGTAAAGAGGACAAGGGATCTGTCTGTATTACTTCTACAACTACATAGGAATCTACAATCATCTCAAAAAAGCTAATTTATGGGAATTCTCCTGCAGTCCAGTGGTTAGGACTCATGACTCTTACCGCCAGGGGCTTGGGTTCAATCCTGGATCAGGTAATTAAGATCCTACAAGCTTCCCTGTGCATCAGAAAAAGAAAGAAAGAAAGAAAGAAAAACAGCAGTAGACTGAAAACAAAATTAACTTACAAAACAAAGCAAGAATTGAAATGAAATAGACTCTGAGTCCAGAAAAGCACCCTGTTCTCCGTGGGTGGGGACAGGCTAACAGTATTACCATCAACACCACCATACATAGATCATGACTTTGTTCTTGTTTAGTAGCTAAATGGTCTCTATGGAACCCCATGGACTGTAGCCCAGCAGCTCCTCTGTCCATGAGATTTTCCAGGCAAGAATACTGGAGGGGGTTGCCATTTCCTTCTTCAGGGGATCTTTCCAGCCCAGGGTTAAACCTGTGTCTCCTGCACTGGCAGGTGGATCCTTTACGATGGAGCCACCAGAGAAGCCCAGAAAGGTGGGGATGAGCCAGCACTACCACCATTGTCACCACCACACAGAGACACGACTACTTGTTATCTACTCTCACCTGTCTTGCCTCGTCCTTTGCTATTATCTACCCTTTCTGTGGTTCTACCTCTTTAAACTCACTGCTCCCTGGTCTAACTGGGTCTACTGAAAACCCCAGGGTTCAGCAATAAAAGGGAACAAAATATTGGTACATGCAACAATCTGGATGAATGTCTTTGGAACTATGCTGAGAAGGAAAAGAGCCAGTCCCACAAGGTTACATTCTGCATTATTCTATTTACATAACAGTTTTGAAATGATGAGATTAAATAAACAGAACAGATCAGTGGTTTTGCAGGTACTAGGGACACAGGAGGGGTTAGAAAAGTGAATAGGACTATAAAGGGCAACAGGAGAGATCTTTGTGGTGATGGAAATGTTTTTATCTTGCTTGACTGTATGGATGTAAATATCTTGATTATGATATTGACTACAAATACCAGTTTTGGGAAACTGGGTAAAGAGGACAAGGGATCTGTCTGTATTACTTCTACAACTACATAGGAATCTACAATCATCTCAAAAAAGCTAATTTATGGGAATTCTCCTGCAGTCCAGTGGTTAGGACTCATGACTCTTACCGCCAGGGGCTTGGGTTCAATCCTGGATCAGGTAATTAAGATCCTACAAGCTTCCCTGTGCATCAGAAAAAGAAAGAAAGAAAGAAAGAAAAATAGCAGTAGACTGAAAACAAAATTAACTTACAAAACAAAGCAAGAATTGAAATGAAATAGACTCTGAGTCCAGAAAAGCACCCTGTTCTCCGTGGGTGGGGACAGGCTAACAGTATTACCATCAACACCACCATACATAGATCATGACTTTGTTCTTGTTTAGTAGCTAAATGGTCTCTATGGAACCCCATGGACTGTAGCCCAGCAGCTCCTCTGTCCATGAGATTTTCCAGGCAAGAATACTGGAGGGGGTTGCCATTTCCTTCTTCAGGGGATCTTTCCAGCCCAGGGTTAAACCTGTGTCTCCTGCACTGGCAGGTGGATCCTTTACGATGGAGCCACCAGAGAAGCCCAGAAAGGTGGGGATGAGCCAGCACTACCACCATTGTCACCACCACACAGAGACACGACTACTTGTTATCTACTCTCACCTGTCTTGCCTCGTCCTTTGCTATTATCTACCCTTTCTGTGCTTCTACCTCTTTAAACTCACTGCTCCCTGGTCTAACTGGGTCTACTGAAAACCCCAGGGCTTTCCACATACTGATGTCTCTGCCTGCGGTATACCTATCCAGTTGACTTCAAGACCCTAACAGCCCCATTCAGGTCCCTCAAATATCTGGTTACTGCCTGCAGTACCATATTTATATATGTGAACTAGCTTTCAGGATAAAATCCAAAATTCTTAACCCAATTTACAAGGTATTACATAATCTAGCTCCATTTGTGTTCTAAACCTTATCTGTCATTCATACCCTCTTTCCTGAGCACATTTGAGTTTCTCAAGTAAAGTTCTCCCATATCAAGCCTCCATTCATACTGTTTTCCTAGCCAGATCATTTCTATTATCCTTCTCCACAACTTCTCATACATTAAGGACTACTTCTTCAAAGAAATCCTTTCAAAAACAACAACAATAAAAAAGAAATCCTTCCAGGTTTTGCTACTGAGGCTAGGTCCCCTTGTTTCACACAATCAGAGCATTTAACAAAAGTATAATTAAATGCCCACACACCATTAGACAGTGAGCTCAAAAATTTCAGGGACCACATAGACATATATTTTACATTAAATTTTAATTTGTTTATATAGTATATAAATCCCTTTATCTCCTTGAACCTGTCTCCATTTTATTGACGCACACAACACACATACACACAAAGCCTTTTGTGAATGGTTTGCTGTATGGAAATTATAGAAAGTAAAAAAGTAAAGAAAATAGTCAGATTCCATGTTTGGTTTAAAGTGGTACTGGAAAAGGGACAACATAAGCCTTGTGAACAGAACTGGTTTAGCAGAAGCAAAAGTTTAGAGCTGGGAATGGCCACGAATAAAAGAAGTTTTTCCATGCTCCCAAACTGACAGAACTATTGGAGGAGGCACTGAACTCCTCACAGTCTATGGAGAGAAGTTTAAACTAGTTTTATCTAGAGATTATAAGAGATAGAAAGATCACAGATGACATTTGGTTACAATTTTATCTATTTATTTGTCTATCAACCCACTGAACTTAGGACATGTACCATGTCATTCATCTTATGATCTCAAACTTGGCACTCAAGAGATACTCAATAAATGCTTGTTGAATTAATGATATACTGATATAATTCACTATGGAGAATTTGAGATTTGATAGACTACCCCTCTCATGAGTCTGTTAATTTCAAAAGTGATTCTTCTGAATACAAAGTAGTAGACTGCAAAGGGTAGCACTCCAAGTATACAATAGCATGGGAGTGTCTTGTTGCTTTTCATATTATTCATGCGGACAATCCCATTCTGTCCATGAGCAAGGTCTGTTCTATTTATACACATCTAAACCAAGGGTAGGTGGAAAGAGTGTACATCCTCTTTGTGCATTAGTTATTGTCTCTCCAATGACTCTATTGTTAATTTTTTCAACTACTGTTAAAAAATACATCTCTTTATTTGATCATAAGGGAAAGTTATGACCTTCCACACTATTCACAGCCTGTCAAAAAAGAACACAAAGAGCTTCAGTTGTGTTAAAAAAAAAAAAAATCAACCCTTTTTTACATTTAAATATCAAATAGGTATTTTACAAATAATAAAAAATAAATTATTTTAAAATCTTCAATAAATAGAGTTGGATGGATAGACATCATCAATGGCTACTTACATGATACAAGGATTCTAAAAAAGCTCTCATGCCTGTGTGTGTATGCTAAGTAGCTTAGGCATGTGTGACTCTTTAAAACCCTATGGACTGCAGCCCCGCAGGCTCCAATCACCCATAATTACTCCCTTGAGTGGCTTTCCTGGTGGCTCAGCGGTAAAGAAGAGCCTGTAGTGCAAGAGAGGCAGGAGAGGCAGGTTCAATGCCTGGGTCATTCCATTATATCAGCCCATATATCATATAATCCTGGGCTAATAAACTTTATTGGAGAAAGCCACTAGGTTGTGCAGTCAGATAATGGTAAATTCATGCTTCCAGCCTTAACCGCCAAGCGATTCTGTTTCTTTAGTCAATTTTCTTTTTTAAAAAAGTATTGATTTATTTAATTTGGCTCGGTGTTAGTTGTGGCATGTGAGATCTAGGTCCCTGACCACGGATCAAACCCGTGCCCCCTGCATTGGGAGCACAGAGTCTTCCCCACTGGACCACCAGAAAAGCCCCTCTTCAGTCAATTTTCTGAATTCTGAGATGACGCTAAACCCGTTCCCATCTCCTCAGATCTCCTATTCATCACTTCCGTCCATCACTGTCATTCTCTCGCTTCACCAAAAGTAAATAAAAAGATAGGAACCACTAGAAAGACCCCCAAAGTCCAGGCACCAAACCTACCAATGTCTCTGCTTTTGCACCTGTTTTTCCCCTGCTTTTCTCTTCTGACAATTGGCGAGTATGGTTTACTGCTAAGGGTCAATGACCACGCTCTCTCCCACTCTCTGTCATATTCACCCACATAGCTTCAATCTCCCCCTCCGCTGATGCCTTCTCATCAGTATTTCAACATATTCCACTTTCAAAAATTCTTTTCATTTCAGCTACCTTCTTATCTTTCTCTTGTTCTTCCCACCCAAACTATGAGAAAATGCTGTCCATCTCTGCTGTCTCAATTTACTTCCCGCTCATCCTTTATCACTGTGATCTTATTTCCAGTGCTACATTCCACTGAAACTGCTCTTATCTGCCTTATCAGTAACTCCAATAAGCCAGTTTCCAGTCTCATTTGACCTCTCAGCCACCATTGCTATAGTTAATCAATCCCTCTCTCTGAAATATTTTTTTTAAAGCCCACTTTCCTAGATCACCTACCACTCAGACTCCTTCTTGTGGGGGGCATTATTTGTAGTCTCTCCTCTTTCTCTATCTATCCCTAAACATGGAGTTCCTTAGAGTGTGGTCAAGGGCTCTATTCTTTTTTAAAAAAAAAAAATTATTTATTTATTTGGCTGTGCTGGGTCATAATTGCAGTATGTGGGATCTAGCTCCCTGACCAGGTATCAAACCCAGGATCCCTGCATTGGGAACCTGGAGTCTTAGCCACTGGACCACCAGAGAAGTCCCAGCTCTGTTCTTTTTATACTACTAAATTAATTGAACAAGGGTGCCATTAGACTGAGGTGGCTCTAATACCTTGGTAGGCTATGTAAGCAAACCAAAGTTTAAAGGTATAAATACCTCAAATGCATGAAACCTACACACTAAAGACAACCAATCACAAACAGCTAAGTAGGATTTCAGCTGTAGCCAATCAAATAATTTCCTCCCTTTGCTTCTGCATTTTCTCCATATAAGTCTTTCCCTGGCTTCTGTCGGTACTCCTGGTTTGGTGGTATCCAATTCCAATAATTTTTGCTCATATAAACTCTTAAAATTTTCACTATACCTCTGTTCATCTTTTAACAATACTCTGTATTGTATTTCCTTCAATCTACCTATGTGCTAATCCATATTTCTTTTTTTTTAAAAAAACCTTTATTTTACTTTTAACTTTTACAGAGTTTTGTTGTTTACAGACATGCATGTTCCCAGATCAGTCACATGTATATCACCCCCTTTCCACCCCTCCCAACCATCACACAGCACCCCTGAAGGATCCCCTTTTCTCACATAGCAATGACTAGAGCTATTTTCTTCAATTATGTTAGTACAGGCCTTCATGCTACTTAAATGACCCTCCTGATCCATATATTAAAACATTTTCCCACCCCTTAGGCATTTTGCCTCCAAAGCTGTTTCTGTTGTGCTTTTTTTTTTTTAACATTTTCTTGGCGGGGCGTGGGCGGGTTGGGGAGGGAGAGGGGAGGGCAGGCCACTTCTATTGGTCTTTCATTATCTATTCTCATCCATCTTTCTTCTTTGGCCCGTGTGGGCCTCCCATCGCAATGGCCTCTGTTGTCGCAGAGCACCGACTCTGGGTGCATGCCCCCCAGAGTTCCGGCTCTGTAATTGGACACATGGGTCCTGCTGCTCCGCAGCACGTGGGATCTTCCCAGGCCAGGGATCGAACCGGCGCTCCTTGCACTGCAAGGTGGTGTCCTTACCCACTGGACCACCAGGGAAGCCCTCTGCGGTGTTTTATGTCTCAGTTTCCCCAGACAGAAATTTGACATTATCCTGACTTTTCCCTCTGTTTCACTCTTCATAGCTAATCAACTACTTAACTCAGGCCATTTTTTTTTTTTAAAGCTACTTCTATTGGTCTTTCATTTATCTGTTTTCATCCATTTTTGTTCTTTGGCCCGTGTGGGCCTCCCATCGCAATGGCCTCTGTTGTCGCAGAGCACCGACTCTGGGTGCATGCCCCCCAGAGTTCCGGCTCTGTAATTGGACACATGGGTCCTGCTGCTCCGCAGCACGTGGGATCTTCCCAGGCCAGGGATCGAACCGGCGCTCCTTGCACTGCAAGGTGGTGTCCTTACCCACTGGACCACCAGGGAAGCCCTCTGCGGTGTTTTATGTCTCAGTTTCCCCAGACAGAAATTTGACATTATCCTGACTTTTCCCTCTGTTTCACTCTTCATAGCTAATCAACTACTTAACTCAGGCCATTTTTTTTTTTTAAAGCTACTTCTATTGGTCTTTCATTTATCTGTTTTCATCCATTTTTGTTCTTTGGCCCGTGTGGGCCTCCCATCACAGTGGCCCCTCTCCTTGCAGAGCATGGGCTCTGGGCGCATGCGCTCCAGAGCTCTGGCTCGGTGGTTGGACACGGGGGTCCAGTCTCTCCGCGGCATGTGGAATCCTCCCAGGCCAGGGATCGAACCGGCGCCCCTTGCACTGCAAGGCAGTGTCCTTACCACTGAATCATCAGGGAAGCCCCAAACGCAGGCCATTGTTACTAAAATTGCTCTTGAATCATTTCAACTGACCTGCAGGCCACTATTATGTCGCATCTCCTTAAGGGGTCTGCCATTTTTGTCTATTCTAATCCATTCTGCACATAAAGCCAGAGTGATTCTTCAGAAACATAAATTCTATCATGCCACTCTTGTGTCTAAAATTTTTCAGTTTCAGGTTGTCTTTAAGATAAAGTTCTAAATTGTGTCTTAATTTTAAGCGCTTAAATTTTAAAATTAATTTTAATTAAATAAATTTCAGCTTCTTGTTGTCTTTAACATTAAGCTCTAAAAACTCCTTAGTCTTGTCCTTCGTAGTCTCAATTCTTGATTCCCGTCTCTGCAAGCAACCTTCACTCTTAACTTTGAATTTCTAGAATGCAAGCCTACAGTCTGACCTGACCACCCCAGCTTTATTCTTTTTTCTCACAAATCTTGCACTCAGTCTTTTTTTTTTTTAATTAATTAATTTATTTATTTATTTTTGTACATGTATGTTCCCAGATCTGCACTCAGTCTTAAACTCAACTTAAACTGTCATTCCTAGAAATTACCTGACACATCTGCAATTTGAAGTCCTCTTTAGGAGTTCCCAAGTCATCCTGTACTTACCTAGCAATTAAAAGCTGTACTGTCCTGTAACTGCTTACTCCCTGGTCAATAGCTCTACAATACTTTTTTTTTTTTTTAATTCTTTATTTTAAAGGTTTTACAGAGTTTTGTTGTTCACAGACATGTATGTTCCCAGATCAGTCATATGCATATCCATGGTCCCCTCCCCCCAGTTCCTTCCATCCCACCCCTCCAGACCTTTGCCCCAAGCCATTGTAAGTACTCCTATTCCCTTAGCACTATGACACTAGCTATCTTTTCCACACATAATAGTATAGGTTTCCATGTTACTCCCTCCATGCTTCCCCCTCCCTATTTCTTCCCCACAATGTCCCTATGTCTATGCTCTTGTCTGTTTTTCCATGAGTTCCCTGCGTGTGTTATCAAGACCGTCCTACTAGATTTCATATATGTGTTAGTATACTGTATTTGTCTTTCTCTTTTTGACTTCCTTCACTTTTTATGATAGGTTCTAGAGCCAGCCACATTAGGACTGAGTCTTCAGCATTTCGGTAAAGTCCCTGGAGGGCAAAAAACCAGGTGCTTTTAAACTTTGCGCCTCAAAGGCCTAAAAGGATTGTTTGACACTTAGCAGCAGCTCAAGTAGTATTTGCTGAACTTCTTTCTTTGAAATGAGGGCGGCCAGGAGAAGCCCAGAAAGACGAGGGCTTAAATGAGACACAGTAAAAATAAAACCTACAGGGCTTAAAACTTCTATGATTTAAAGTTTTTTGTCTAAATTGTGTCTTAATTTTAAGCGCTTAAATTTTAAAATTAATTTTAATTAAATAAATTTCAGCTTCTTGTTGTCTTTAACATTAAGCTCTAAAAACTCCTTAGTCTTGTCCTTCGTAGTCTCAATTCTTGATTCCCGTCTCTGCAAGCAACCTTCACTCTTAACTTTGAATTTCTAGAATGCAAGCCTACAGTCTGACCTGACCACCCCAGCTTTATTCTTTTTTCTCACAAATCTTGCACTCAGTCTTTTTTTTTTTTAATTAATTAATTAATTAATTTATTTTTGTACATGTATGTTCCCAGATCTGCACTCAGTCTTAAACTCAACTTAAACTGTCATTCCTAGAAATTACCTGACACATCTGCAATTTGAAGTCCTCTTTAGGAGTTCCCAAGTCATCCTGTACTTACCTAGCAATTAAAAGCTGTACTGTCCTGTAACTGCTTACTCCCTGGTCAATAGCTCTACAATACTTTTTTTTTTTTTTTAATTCTTTATTTTAAAGGTTTTACAGAGTTTTGTTGTTCACAGACATGTATGTTCCCAGATCAGTCATATGCATATCCATGGTCCCCTCCCCCCAGTTCCTTCCATCCCACCCCTCCAGACCTTTGCCCCAAGCCATTGTAAGTACTCCTATTCCCTTAGCACTATGACACTAGCTATCTTTTCCACACATAATAGTATAGGTTTCCATGTTACTCCCTCCATGCTTCCCCCTCCCTATTTCTTCCCCACAATGTCCCTATGTCTATGCTCTTGTCTGTTTTTCCATGAGTTCCCTGCGTGTGTTATCAAGACCGTCCTACTAGATTTCATATATGTGTTAGTATACTGTATTTGTCTTTCTCTTTTTGACTTCCTTCACTTTTTATGATAGGTTCTAGAGCCAGCCACATTAGGACTGAGTCTTCAGCATTTCGGTAAAGTCCCTGGAGGGCAAAAAACCAGGTGCTTTTAAACTTTGCGCCTCAAAGGCCTAAAAGGATTGTTTGACACTTAGCAGCAGCTCAAGTAGTATTTGCTGAACTTCTTTCTTTGAAATGAGGGCGGCCAGGAGAAGCCCAGAAAGACGAGGGCTTAAATGAGACACAGTAAAAAATAAAACCTATAAGCCGCAAGTGGGATGGTCAGAGTACCTAGGTTTTTCCATAAACTTGGCGTGGGGCAGTGCGCCGTCGGTCTGCCTCGTCCGAGGCCACGGCGACTACGGGTTCCCGAAGCAGCCGCAGGGAGCGCGCGACCTCACGCAAGGAAAGACAATAGCTTGGAACTCGGCCTCGTGTTTCCGGTGGGACAGCCGCGCGCTCCGCCGGCGAGACACCTAGGGTGGGGGCTTCGAGCCCGGCCCAAGGCGAGAAAGGCGCGGCACACTACGTTCCCTCCGCGGCCGCCGCCTCCTTCGCCTCGCCCCGCCCGCCCGCTCCGCCCCGCCCCGGAAGTGACTTGCTGCCCGTCCGGAACCTCCAGGCCCGGCGGCTGCAGCGTCACCAGCAGAGCCGGTGCCGGGCGGGCGGAGCGGCCGCTGCAGCCGCCAACGAACCGGGGACCGCGCGGGGCCAGCAGCGCGCCGGCCAGGGGAGGCGGCCCAGCGATCGGGCCGAGGGTGACGGGCCGCCGGCTGCCGCAGGGCGACGAAGACGCGGAGGAGGCGGAGCCCGGAGAGGGGTGGGGGCCGGGGAGGGCTAGGGTGGGAGGGGTGGGGGGTGTTCCTGGTCTCATGGAGCTGGCCGAACGAGCGGGCGGCGGGGATCCCCTGGAGCCGGCCGGGAGCCCCAGTCCGGACCCGCGGGGTTTCGTCCCGCAGAAGGAGATCGTCTACAACAAGCTGCTGCCTTACGCCGAGGGCTGGACGCCGAGTCCGACTTGCAGCTGGCCCAGATCAAAAGCAACCTGGGCCGGGCAGTGCAGCTCCAAGAGCTGTGGCCGGGGCCTCTTCTGGACCAGGAAACTCTCCACGTAAGTGTGCCAGGGCCTACTAGATTTCATATATGGTAACTGAGTCTTTCTCTTTTGACTTCCTTCACTTTTTATGATAGGTTCTAGAGCCAGCCACATTAGGACTGAGTCTTCAGCATTTCGGTAAAGTCCCTGGAGGGCAAAAAACCAGGTGCTTTTAAACTTTGCGCCTCAAAGGCCTAAAAGGATTGTTTGACACTTAGCAGCAGCTCAAGTAGTATTTGCTGAACTTCTTTCTTTGAAATGAGGGCGGCCAGGAGAAGCCCAGAAAGACGAGGGCTTAAATGAGACACAGTAAAAAATAAAACCTATAAGCCGCAAGTGGGATGGTCAGAGTACCTAGGTTTTTCCATAAACTTGGCGTGGGGCAGTGCGCCGTCGGTCTGCCTCGTCCGAGGCCACGGCGACTACGGGTTCCCGAAGCAGCCGCAGGGAGCGCGCGACCTCACGCAAGGAAAGACAATAGCTTGGAACTCGGCCTCGTGTTTCCGGTGGGACAGCCGCGCGCTCCGCCGGCGAGACACCTAGGGTGGGGGCTTCGAGCCCGGCCCAAGGCGAGAAAGGCGCGGCACACTACGTTCCCTCCGCGGCCGCCGCCTCCTTCGCCTCGCCCCGCCCCGCCCCGCTCCGCCCCGCCCCGGAAGTGACTTGCTGCCCGTCCGGAACCTCCAGGCCCGGCGGCTGCAGCGTCACCAGCAGAGCCGGTGCCGGGCGGGCGGAGCGGCCGCTGCAGCCGCCAACGAACCGGGGACCGCGCGGGGCCAGCAGCGCGCCGGCCAGGGGAGGCGGCCCAGCGATCGGGCCGAGGGTGACGGGCCGCCGGCTGCCGCAGGGCGACGAAGACGCGGAGGAGGCGGAGCCCGGAGAGGGGTGGGGGCCGGGGAGGGCTAGGGTGGGAGGGGGTTGGGGGGTGTTCCTGGTCTCATGGAGCTGGCCGAACGAGCGGGCGGCGGGGATCCCCTGGAGCCGGCCGGGAGCCCCAGTCCGGACCCGCGGGGTTTCGTCCCGCAGAAGGAGATCGTCTACAACAAGCTGCTGCCTTACGCCGAGCGGCTGGACGCCGAGTCCGACTTGCAGCTGGCCCAGATCAAAAGCAACCTGGGCCGGGCAGTGCAGCTCCAAGAGCTGTGGCCCGGGGGCCTCTTCTGGACCAGGAAACTCTCCACGTAAGTGTGCCAGGGCCTGCAGGGTGGGTCAGAGGCAAAGGCTCGATGGGAGGGCATCCTCGGTGGTGGGGGAGGTTCTTTGTCCGCACCGGGCCGCTGGACCCCGCAACTCTTTCCCGGTTTGGGCGGATCATTGCGGTCCGGTAGCCCCAGGGTCCCTACTTAAGCCTCCTCCCTGCCACTTTCCCACGGGATTTCCCAGCTCTTGACGTTCTTCTCAGGTGCTTCTCCCCAGGGTTTTGGGTTGTTGTCTTCCGACAGTCGGAACCCCAGGGAGGGGGAGGGCACTGGACTTCTAGGGGAAGAGAGGAACGGTCCCCCTAGGGTTCTGCTTGGATATTTGCCAGTGGCGGGAGGGAGCAGGCAGGATTCGTCTTTGGGCAAACAACTCTCGACTTTTCCTGGTGGTGTTCTTTCTTCCCTTACGGTCCCTGCCTCTTCCTGTCTCTCAGTTCGCGTCTAGTAACTTTCTGAATGGGAAGGAGACCGTATGGAACTTTAGCTTCTGCTTTTCTGGGCCTTCTCAGTCTTTGTGGGTTTGCTTGAAAAGATCGGTAAAATTAGCTGTGAATTAGACGTTACTGTCGAGAATGTCGAGTCGTAACGACCTCGGGAAAAGTGTCTGTGGCTCCTGGGTTAACATTTCCTTTTGAAATGTACAGGGCTAAGGAAAATAGAGAAGAGAGCTGTCATGTTGTCCTGGGCGTTATTAGTGTCATGCTTGTGTTCATTTTGAGCTGCTCAGATGACTATAGATTACTTAAGTCAGTCTCAATTGTTCTATTTTCTCTTGTTACCTCTCCCCCCTCTCCCCCATAAACTGGCTGCAGACTGTAGTGCCACTGAAATTAGGGGAAACCAAGTAAAACACAATTGGGGGAAAGGTTCAAGACTTTATGTGCTTAGATGGGCATCTTCACTGTGTCGGAAGAACTTTTTTAAAAGAGACTTTTGCTGGATCTTGTTTGGTTAACTGTACATAAAATCTGGTAGCACTGTACCTTCATGCTTGTGGGTATGGATGGGTGAACACGCAAAACTTAAGTCACTTATCCAATGTTTACCCAAATCTGCTGAGTGAACTGGGTGATGACTCAGGGATTTGTAATGCAATAGTCTTCTCTACGTTTCCTCACAGAATGATTCTTATCTGCCAATTATTAGGGAGCCTCTGACATACTTCTCAACCCTAAATGTCCGGTGGTGGTGGGAATAGTTACTTTTTAAATTAGGGAGCAAAAGTAAAACCGTTGATTTGCCCCTGTCAGAGAGTGACCATAAAATGTCAAGGTTAACACCTCTCCTCTTGATGAGAATGTAAAGAAGTTGTGGTCCATAGGAGACTTGTGAAAAAAATGCAACAGAGAGAAGAACCACTTTTAGTCACAACAGAAGAATATTTTATAAATGATTAACATTCACAGTTTTTTTCAAGTGAGCTTCCTACTTTTTATGTTACTTGGGCAAACAACTCTCGACTTTTCCTGGTGGTGTTCTTTCTTCCCTTACGGTCCCTGCCTCTTCCTGTCTCTCAGTTCGCGTCTAGTAACTTTCTGAATGGGAAGGAGACCGTATGGAACTTTAGCTTCTGCTTTTCTGGGCCTTCTCAGTCTTTGTGGGTTTGCTTGAAAAGATCGGTAAAATTAGCTGTGAATTAGACGTTACTGTCGAGAATGTCGAGTCGTAACGACCTCGGGAAAAGTGTCTGTGGCTCCTGGGTTAACATTTCCTTTTGAAATGTACAGGGCTAAGGAAAATAGAGAAGAGAGCTGTCATGTTGTCCTGGGCGTTATTAGTGTCATGCTTGTGTTCATTTTGAGCTGCTCAGATGACTATAGATTACTTAAGTCAGTCTCAATTGTTCTATTTTCTCTTGTTACCTCTCCCCCCTCTCCCCCATAAACTGGCTGCAGACTGTAGTGCCACTGAAATTAGGGGAAACCAAGTAAAACACAATTGGGGGAAAGGTTCAAGACTTTATGTGCTTAGATGGGCATCTTCACTGTGTCGGAAGAACTTTTTTAAAAGAGACTTTTGCTGGATCTTGTTTGGTTAACTGTACATAAAATCTGGTAGCACTGTACCTTCATGCTTGTGGGTATGGATGGGTGAACACGCAAAACTTAAGTCACTTATCCAATGTTTACCCAAATCTGCTGAGTGAACTGGGTGATGACTCAGGGATTTGTAATGCAATAGTCTTCTCTACGTTTCCTCACAGAATGATTCTTATCTGCCAATTATTAGGGAGCCTCTGACATACTTCTCAACCCTAAATGTCCGGTGGTGGTGGGAATAGTTACTTTTTAAATTAGGGAGCAAAAGTAAAACCGTTGATTTGCCCCTGTCAGAGAGTGACCATAAAATGTCAAGGTTAACACCTCTCCTCTTGATGAGAATGTAAAGAAGTTGTGGTCCATAGGAGACTTGTGAAAAAAATGCAACAGAGAGAAGAACCACTTTTAGTCACAACAGAAGAATATTTTATAAATGATTAACATTCACAGTTTTTTTCAAGTGAGCTTCCTACTTTTTTTATGTTACTTGGGCACAGTAAAATAAAATATACATTGTCAGTTCCTATAATTCTTCACTTTAATGACTTAGATTAAATTTTCCAGGGAATAACCATTTTGGGGGACACAAACAGCACCTTTTAGAATCACAGTGTAACCTTTTAGATACATGTATCCTGTTAGATATATCTTTTTAGATATCCTTTTAGGTACATTTTAGAATCACGATCTATCCTTTTAGAATAGATCAGTGTGTGAGTGCCTGTCTGGGTTGGATTTATTAATTGAGAATCTACGCAGGCATAGTTTAAGCACTGTTTTCTGACATTTTTATTGTTACTAAGCTTGGAAAATTAACACCTGGAAGGTTATTATTTGGGGCTTATTAGGTATAAGTATCACTACCTACAAAGGGCCAAAAATACAATGAAGAACAGTCCTTGGTGTTTAGGGAAAGATTGTAGTTATATGACTTAATAGCCTGCAAACTCCAGACCGTTTATATCTAAGTAACCAGCAAGAAATGCTATCAGATAGAATTTTATTTTGGAAGAGTGATTAAATGCTGCAAGCTGATTCTTGGGATTGCGCTATGGCATTTTGAACTTGGTGGGACATGTTGTGACCCTGGGTGTATTTTTTCCCCTAAGTCATGTTAAGGTGACCTGTTTATAGTTGTGCTTGTTTTTTAAGCCTTGTGTGTGTTGCACAAGTTTACATCTAAACGATGCCAAAACATGTGATGAGAGCTGTGGTGCCCTTAGTAGTGATCATACTTGGTACTTTGTAGAAAAATGAAAAGTAATGAAAATAACATCTCCCACTAGCTGTGTAATTGTGGGCGAGTTAATCATGTGTGTCAGTATGCTTGTGAGAGAAGTGAGGGAGTTGAACTAAATAACTCCTGAGAAACATTCCTGCCCTGTTATTTTATGATTTTTATTTTTTATCCTGTAGCGCCTCAATTAAGCCGGTGTGTATCTTTCTGCAAGGACTGTTGGAGCAGTTTGTAAAGTACTGGAAGTAGTTGCCCAGATGAAGTGCATTCCTAAAGAAGACCAAAGTGTAAATGTTGGTCAGAGTCCCAGGGACTGGATCCCCACCAGTGCCTCCCTGATCTGGGTGTTTCAGCACTGGGTAGAGTTCTTTAGGAGATACTTAGACTCTCCTCTTATTTTTCTTTTTTTTTCTTTTTTTAGTTTTCATCTCATTTTTATGGTTATAATTCAGTCCATCCCAAGACTTGTAGGTCTGCTTAGCAGGTCTCTGTGAAAAAAAGTTATATCTGTGTATTTTAAAAATTGACCCTGTGATATAATATGAGCTCTCGTACAGGCAGCTTAAAGTATTATTACTGCCTGTTGAAGAGAGAGTGTGATGTAATACATCAGGAGATTAGCTTTTAAGAAGCAAGGAAACAAATTAGAAGAGAGGCACAAACTAACAGTCTTTGGAACACAGCAGTCAAGAGAGCTTCTTGGACACGGAGCACAAGGTGTTTGTAAATTATTGGTTTGGTCCACGAAGAGAATGAAGGGAGCTGCAGAACGTTTTCTTTTCTTTTCTTTTTTTTTTAAAAGATTTATTTATTTATTTTGGGGGTGGGGTGAGGTTGGGAGGGAGGGGAGCAGGCGGGCTACTTCTGTTGGTCTTTTATTTGTCTTTTTTCATCCATCTTTGTTCTTTGGCCCGTCTGGGCCTCCATCGCTGTGGCCTCTGTCGTCTGGGCGCATGCTCTCCAGAGGTCCGGCTCGGTAATTGGACACATCCGTCCTGCCGCTCCGCGGCACATGGAATCTTCCCAGGCCAGGGATGGGACCGGCGCCCCTTGCACTGCAAGGCGGTGTCCTTACCCACTGGACCACCAGGGAAGCCCACGTTTGCTTTTCTTGAAGTTTGCTTTTTCTCTTTGTCCTTCTGGACCTTTCCTGAGAGGCAGTGAGGTCTAGTCAGAAGACGTTTACCTGTACCTGGCTTTGCCACTGTTGCCATCTTGGTCTTGGTTATTAACCATTCTTAGCTTTAGAGTCCTCTTCTGGAGACAGTGAGTGTAGACTAGAAATGGTTTTTCAAGCATAAAACTTAGTAGCAGACTGTTTCATAAAAGCAGAATCTTAAACGCAAATTTAGATAATTTCTTTTGTGTTTCTTTTTTTAAAGCAAAATTTTGATTTTAGTGAAGTATGTGAGTTTGAAGTATTATGGAGCAAATTTAGATGCTTTGTTTCAGTGAGAATGTTTTAATTCTCTGCTGTTTTATAATGAAATGATTGTATTACGGTGAAGAATCATTTCATTTGCTAATTAAATTGTCATTCTCATGCTTAATTATTATTAAGAGTATCATGTGGCCTTACTAGATAGGAATTGCATTAATCATCATGTAATTAATTAGGTTATATAACCACTGGGAACTTGTTTACTCAAGGTATACATTATCAAATATGCTAACCTCCTCTTCTGGAAAGTAATATGCAACCACGCGAACAGCTGAATTCATATCATCTTGGTTTTGGGGAAGAAAGAAGAAAATGGTAACCACTAAATTCAGTTGTCTTTTAACATGATGTACTTAACAGAGTATCTAATATTTGAGTGTTGAAATTGTGAAGTACACAGTAAAAATAAGCTTTTTTATTTGTGAAAGAATCTTGAAACCTTGGCAAATTGCTACATTCATCAGCGAGAACCAGTCAGAGAAAGTAGTAGAAAAGGTTTGTCTTTGTTACTAAATGGCCACTGTCAAAGCAGGACCCCAAATCTTGTAATGAGAAAGTTGATTGTGCACAGGGAAAGCAAAATAAATGAATTGATTCTGAAGACATGAATCTTTCTGGTAAAGCTGCATAACAGCATGATGAGTTAGTTATCTTTCATTTTTTTTGTTGTTTTAAATTAACATACTATTCTTTTTTTAAAATTTTGGCTTCTTTTGTTGGTTTTTTTTTTTTTTTTAATTTATTTTCATCCATCTTCATTCTTTGACCTGTGTGGGCCCCATTGCAGTGGCCTCTCTTTTCGCAGAGTGCTGGCCCTGGGCACATGCACTCCAGAGAACTGACTCGTAATTGGACACACCAGTCCAGCTGCTCTGCAGCACGTGGGATCCTCGCAGGCCAGGAATCGAACCGGTGCCCCTTGCACTGCAAGGTGGACTCTTTATCCACTAGACCACCAGGGAAGCCCCAACATACTATTTTTTTTCCAACATACTATNTTTTAAGAGCAGTTTTAGGTTCAGAGAAAAATTGAGCAGAAAGTACAGAGTTCTCATGTACTCCCTATCTCTACACATGGACACATTTGATTTTTCATAGCAGTGGCAAACATGTATTTAAAAAAAAAAAAAAATTGCGGTCCTTCCCATTTTCCGGGGAAGTTAACTGCCTATTTCTGCCGGTCTCATTTGTCATTAAATGGACTACATGTGTGTTTCTGCTGTGAACAGTTTTCCAAACTTTTTTCTTTGCTTTAGGTATTTTTTATTATGGAATAATGTCAAACATATACAAGAGAGGAAAGAATAATATAATGAACTGGAGTGTACCCGTCACCCGTGTTCCACAGTTACCAACTTATGGCCAATCATGTTTCTCTTACCACGATACCCTTCAACCATTTTTTTTGAAGCATATTCTTCATGCTTAAATGTTTCTAGTATGTATCATGGGCAAGAAAGAAGAAAATGGTAACCACTAAATTCAGTTGTCTTTTAACATGATGTACTTAACAGAGTATCTAATATTTGAGTGTTGAAATTGTGAAGTACACAGTAAAAATAAGCTTTTTTATTTGTGAAAGAATCTTGAAACCTTGGCAAATTGCTACATTCATCAGCGAGAACCAGTCAGAGAAAGTAGTAGAAAAGGTTTGTCTTTGTTACTAAATGGCCACTGTCAAAGCAGGACCCCAAATCTTGTAATGAGAAAGTTGATTGTGCACAGGGAAAGCAAAATAAATGAATTGATTCTGAAGACATGAATCTTTCTGGTAAAGCTGCATAACAGCATGATGAGTTAGTTATCTTTCATTTTTTTTGTTGTTTTAAATTAACATACTATTCTTTTTTTAAAATTTTGGCTTCTTTTGTTGGTTTTTTTTTTTTTTTTTAATTTATTTTCATCCATCTTCATTCTTTGACCTGTGTGGGCCCCATTGCAGTGGCCTCTCTTTTCGCAGAGTGCTGGCCCTGGGCACATGCACTCCAGAGAACTGACTCGTAATTGGACACACCAGTCCAGCTGCTCTGCAGCACGTGGGATCCTCGCAGGCCAGGAATCGAACCGGTGCCCCTTGCACTGCAAGGTGGACTCTTTATCCACTAGACCACCAGGGAAGCCCCAACATACTATTTTTTTTTTTCCAACATACTATTTTTTAAGAGCAGTTTTAGGTTCAGAGAAAAATTGAGCAGAAAGTACAGAGTTCTCATGTACTCCCTATCTCTACACATGGACACATTTGATTTTTCATAGCAGTGGCAAACATGTATTTAAAAAAAAAAAAAAATTGCGGTCCTTCCCATTTTCCGGGGAAGTTAACTGCCTATTTCTGCCGGTCTCATTTGTCATTAAATGGACTACATGTGTGTTTCTGCTGTGAACAGTTTTCCAAACTTTTTTCTTTGCTTTAGGTATTTTTTATTATGGAATAATGTCAAACATATACAAGAGAGGAAAGAATAATATAATGAACTGGAGTGTACCCGTCACCCGTGTTCCACAGTTACCAACTTATGGCCAATCATGTTTCTCTTACCACGATACCCTTCAACCATTTTTTTTGAAGCATATTCTTCATGCTTAAATGTTTCTAGTATGTATCATTAAGGGAAAAGGAATTAAAAAATCAATACCAGTATCATTATCAAGCCTTAAAGTAACCATTTACTTTGATCAGCCTCAGTTGACTTCTGAGTTGACTTCTTTGCAAAATTTGTTACTTTACTGTTGAGTTTCCATTTCATTTGCATTGTTTTGTTTAAGGTTTGCCATAAACAGACCTCATGGACAGAGATAAAAAAATAGTTCATTCATGAATGTTTTCGTATTATAACATCTTTCTTTTCCTCTTAGCTTTGGAGACATAGAATCAATCCTGGGGTAACACAGATTGCCTGGAATTATCTCTTTCTTTTATTTTTGGCTGTACTGTGAAATTCATAGGTTAATACACAGCTTGATGGGTAGTATTAAAGGCAGAAGTCTTTGAACAAATTATTTTGTGACTGCCTTGTATGGGATGGGCACTGTTTTGTCAATGGGGATATGTCAGTGAAAGAATTCTGCCCTCCGGGGAAGTTCCAGAGGGTTCTTTTTCTCTTAGTGCACATTTTTGTTCATTTAGGACAGAGCAAACAAGGTATAATTCCATCAAAAAAATTTGAGGGAAAGAAAATATGAATGCTAAGCATATTACTTAAAAAAAAAGTTCACAATCTGACTAATGTATTTTTAATGTCCTATATTGTGGCACTGAAAAAGGCAGTTAGAAAAAACATTAGTGAAATAATGCCATTTGTTTTTTCTTTTGAGATATGAATTATTACTTAAAAACAGTGTCTTCTGGTGCTCTTGATGAAGTGTTTATTAAAACAAATCATCTTTGAAGTGCATGTTCTTAATTGAAGTGAGAAGCAAATTCCTAATATTTTTTTAAGGGACACTTACTACTGAGGAAATGCACAACTGGTTTGTAGCACCTGGAAGTTACCTTTTTCTCTGTTAAATGCAACTCATTTCTAGTGAATTTTCCTCCTCACCTCCCACATTTTAAATATAAAATTCAAACTTTTGCTTCCCTTTATAACCTTTGTAGAAAATTTAAATAATGAACATGGGGGTGTACCCGTCACCCGTGTTCCACAGTTACCAACTTATGGCCAATCATGTTTCTCTTACCACGATACCCTTCAACCATTTTTTTTGAAGCATATTCTTCATGCTTAAATGTTTCTAGTATGTATCATTAAGGGAAAAGGAATTAAAAAATCAATACCAGTATCATTATCAAGCCTTAAAGTAACCATTTACTTTGATCAGCCTCAGTTGACTTCTGAGTTGACTTCTTTGCAAAATTTGTTACTTTACTGTTGAGTTTCCATTTCATTTGCATTGTTTTGTTTAAGGTTTGCCATAAACAGACCTCATGGACAGAGATAAAAAAATAGTTCATTCATGAATGTTTTCGTATTATAACATCTTTCTTTTCCTCTTAGCTTTGGAGACATAGAATCAATCCTGGGGTAACACAGATTGCCTGGAATTATCTCTTTCTTTTATTTTTGGCTGTACTGTGAAATTCATAGGTTAATACACAGCTTGATGGGTAGTATTAAAGGCAGAAGTCTTTGAACAAATTATTTTGTGACTGCCTTGTATGGGATGGGCACTGTTTTTGTCAATGGGGATATGTCAGTGAAAGAATTCTGCCCTCCGGGGAAGTTCCAGAGGGTTCTTTTTCTCTTAGTGCACATTTTTGTTCATTTAGGACAGAGCAAACAAGGTATAATTCCATCAAAAAAATTTGAGGGAAAGAAAATATGAATGCTAAGCATATTACTTAAAAAAAAAGTTCACAATCTGACTAATGTATTTTTAATGTCCTATATTGTGGCACTGAAAAAGGCAGTTAGAAAAAACATTAGTGAAATAATGCCATTTGTTTTTTCTTTTGAGATATGAATTATTACTTAAAAACAGTGTCTTCTGGTGCTCTTGATGAAGTGTTTATTAAAACAAATCATCTTTGAAGTGCATGTTCTTAATTGAAGTGAGAGAAGCAAATTCCTAATATTTTTTTAAGGGACACTTACTACTGAGGAAATGCACAACTGGTTTGTAGCACCTGGAAGTTACCTTTTTCTCTGTTAAATGCAACTCATTTCTAGTGAATTTTCCTCCTCACCTCCCACATTTTAAATATAAAATTCAAACTTTTGCTTCCCTTTATAACCTTTGTAGAAAATTTAAACCAAAGTCTTATTTGTCCTGTGTGAAAAGCAAGCTGAACACATGATAATGAAAGCAATAGCAAGCAAATCACAACAAAACCCCTCTGCATTCATTGAGACTGGCCACTGGAACGTAAAAGCACCATACGTTCTAAATATTCCCCGTTTGGAATCCTGAAGTTGACTACTTCCATATTCGGCCTAGGCATTTCTTCTCTTTTGGTGCACTCTCTTGTGATCCTTTATTCTTGCTTTTGTGTTCTTTGTGTACCTGTCTTCCCTCTACTGTGAACTTTCTTGGGTCAGAGAGTTTTTCATATTTACCTTTCTTTCATCACACCCCAGGCATTAGTGTAACAGTGTATACATTCATAGCTCATAACTACTCAGTAATGTTAGAATTACCTGTTTCATTTCTTGTTGACTAAAGCATTGTGCAGTTTCTAATGCGTTGTTACTTTTATAGCCAAAATGGAGAAAACTGAATTTGGCATGAGATCTATTTTAATACTGGGCTCAAAAGAAACCATATATTTAACCAAAAAAATGGAGGGGAAGGAGCATTTTGGTAGAGGAAGACAATGATGTGTTCCATAACCCAAAGAGAGAGGGAGGGTCCAGGGAGTGGGGTTTAACAAAGTTAATTAGAGAAGAGAGTGGATAGTGTTGGTTGCATCCGGCAGTTTGAAATTCTCATTTAAAAATAAACCTGTCATCGTTTTTGTTGAATTTTCAGTGTTTAAAAATTTAGAGTATCATTGCTACAATTTTTTGATAACATGAACCATAATATTTTGGTAGTGCTCACTACCTTTTAATGCTAATTTGGCTTTAAAATCAAAATAGCTAGATCCTAAATTTTAGAGTTTTAAAAATGTAATAATGACATTTTCCTTTCTAAGAAAAAACTTAACACCATTGCAACTGTGAAATGGACTTGAAAATTATATCTTACTTCAAATAAGTTGGAAGTTGCTTAAGTATTATTTAAAAATTCTTTATAATCTTCTAATGGTAGACAGCTTAAATAGAATGTGTTAGTAATCTTTGGGCTGTTTACGTGTGGGTATTTCATTTCATTTTCTAACAATTTTTTTCCTTTCTGCTTTTTTTTTCAGTTGAAGTATAGTTGATGTACAATATGTGTTACAGGTGCTTTAGATGATTCACAATTTTAAAAGATTGTACTCCATTTATAGTTATTGTAAAGTATTGGCTATGTATTGGCTATTTTCCCTGTATTGTACAATATGTCCATGTAGCTTATTTTATACATAATAGTTTGTACTTTCTAATCACTTACCTATATTGCGCTTCCCCCTTTGCTTTCCCCCCACGTTCTATTTATTCTTTCTACCTGTCTTCCCTCTACTGTGAACTTTCTTGGGTCAGAGAGTTTTTCATATTTACCTTTCTTTCATCACACCCCAGGCATTAGTGTAACAGTGTATACATTCATAGCTCATAACTACTCAGTAATGTTAGAATTACCTGTTTCATTTCTTGTTGACTAAAGCATTGTGCAGTTTCTAATGCGTTGTTACTTTTATAGCCAAAATGGAGAAAACTGAATTTGGCATGAGATCTATTTTAATACTGGGCTCAAAAGAAACCATATATTTAACCAAAAAAATGGAGGGGAAGGAGCATTTTGGTAGAGGAAGACAATGATGTGTTCCATAACCCAAAGAGAGAGGGAGGGTCCAGGGAGTGGGGTTTAACAAAGTTAATTAGAGAAGAGAGTGGATAGTGTTGGTTGCATCCGGCAGTTTGAAATTCTCATTTAAAAATAAACCTGTCATCGTTTTTGTTGAATTTTCAGTGTTTAAAAATTTAGAGTATCATTGCTACAATTTTTTGATAACATGAACCATAATATTTTGGTAGTGCTCACTACCTTTTAATGCTAATTTGGCTTTAAAATCAAAATAGCTAGATCCTAAATTTTAGAGTTTTAAAAAAATGTAATAATGACATTTTCCTTTCTAAGAAAAAACTTAACACCATTGCAACTGTGAAATGGACTTGAAAATTATATCTTACTTCAAATAAGTTGGAAGTTGCTTAAGTATTATTTAAAAATTCTTTATAATCTTCTAATGGTAGACAGCTTAAATAGAATGTGTTAGTAATCTTTGGGCTGTTTACGTGTGGGTATTTCATTTCATTTTCTAACAATTTTTTTTTCCTTTCTGCTTTTTTTTTCAGTTGAAGTATAGTTGATGTACAATATGTGTTACAGGTGCTTTAGATGATTCACAATTTTAAAAGATTGTACTCCATTTATAGTTATTGTAAAGTATTGGCTATGTATTGGCTATTTTCCCTGTATTGTACAATATGTCCATGTAGCTTATTTTATACATAATAGTTTGTACTTTCTAATCACTTACCTATATTGCGCTTCCCCCTTTGCTTTCCCCACTAGTAACCACTAGTGCTCTGTATAACATTTTCTTTTTTTAAGCCAGGGATGAAAGTAGAAGTTTTTAAAGCAGGAAATTTTATGAATGCATATGAGTGCTTATATTTTGCTTATTTTTTGAACAGATTCCTAAAGAGTGTAGTTGGCATAGCTTGTGTTCTAAGGGAAGATAGTTTACTTCCAGAGATCCAAGTAAATAAAATGTTCTCAAATTTCTGACAACACATACCTAACAGAGGTCCCGATTTTGTATATGGCAAGAGAAAAGTTTCCATTCAACAATTCAGGAATGGTTTTAGCAGGATGATTCTTTAAAAATAAACTCAAAGTTTATGTCCCAAGACCTTTTCACTCAGTGTTTGTTATTGTTGTTGTTGTGTATGTGGGAGACTCCTAATATCTATGTTGATGAGAATTTTCCAAATTTGGGGTTATGGCCAAAGAGTTGTGAAATAAGTTCAGTAGGTCTTGACAGTTGGGGTGTGGTTTGGTTTGATTTGTTGTGCTTGACTAAAATTAATAGAGTGAATTTGAAAGTATTAAGGGTGAATGATATCATGACCTTTGTTTCAGTTATACATGGTTTTTTGCATACTACATTATGTATTTATTACTGTGAGTTGTGACCAAATAATATTGAAAGCTACTGATTTTACATGTTTCTTTCAATACTACAGATATATGATCCATATCTACTTATGGAGCTATAAAGATACAAGGGATGGATACGAAAAGTCACAACAGTTTAAAAGTATGAGTAACCTGAGGGTCTGTAAAACTTGAAAATTATATCTTACTTAAAATAAGTTGGAAGTTGTAAAAATCTTTATTCCTAATGGTAGACAGCTTAAATAGAATGTGTTAGTAATCTTTGGGCTGTTTACGTGTGGGTATTTCATTTCATTTTCTAACAATTTTTTCCTTTCTGCTTTTTCAGTTGAAGTATAGTTGATGTACAATATGTGTTACAGGTGCTTTAGATGATTCACAATTTTAAAAGATTGTACTCCATTTATAGTTATTGTAAAGTATTGGCTATGTATTGGCTATTTTCCCTGTATTGTACAATATGTCCATGTAGCTTATTTTATACATAATAGTTTGTACTTTCTAATCACTTACCTATATTGCGCTTCCCCCTTTGCTTTCCCCACTAGTAACCACTAGTGCTCTGTATAACATTTTCTTTTTTTAAGCCAGGGATGAAAGTAGAAGTTTTTAAAGCAGGAAATTTTATGAATGCATATGAGTGCTTATATTTTGCTTATTTTTTGAACAGATTCCTAAAGAGTGTAGTTGGCATAGCTTGTGTTCTAAGGGAAGATAGTTTACTTCCAGAGATCCAAGTAAATAAAATGTTCTCAAATTTCTGACAACACATACCTAACAGAGGTCCCGATTTTGTATATGGCAAGAGAAAAGTTTCCATTCAACAATTCAGGAATGGTTTTAGCAGGATGATTCTTTAAAAATAAACTCAAAGTTTATGTCCCAAGACCTTTTCACTCAGTGTTTGTTATTGTTGTTGTTGTGTATGTGGGAGACTCCTAATATCTATGTTGATGAGAATTTTCCAAATTTGGGGTTATGGCCAAAGAGTTGTGAAATAAGTTCAGTAGGTCTTGACAGTTGGGGTGTGGTTTGGTTTGATTTGTTGTGCTTGACTAAAATTAATAGAGTGAATTTGAAAGTATTAAGGGTGAATGATATCATGACCTTTGTTTCAGTTATACATGGTTTTTTGCATACTACATTATGTATTTATTACTGTGAGTTGTGACCAAATAATATTGAAAGCTACTGATTTTACATGTTTCTTTCAATACTACAGATATATGATCCATATCTACTTATGGAGCTATAAAGATACAAGGGATGGATACGAAAAGTCACAACAGTTTAAAAGTATGAGTAACCTGAGGGATTTTTACAAGAGAGCATTCCCCCACAATACTGGAGTGGGTAGAGTGTGTGGCCATTCTCTTCTCAAGAGATCTTCCTGGCCCAGGGGTTGAACTCAGGTCTCTTTCATTGCCAGCAGATTCTTTATCATCTGAGCCCCCAGGGAAGCCCCATAGATTGTTAAATGACTTATATAGATCTGTTGAGAGCTAGAAAGTGCCAGCATTATGCTGAGGGATTCATATTTATTATTTCATTTGATTTTTACAAACAATTAACTGTAAGTACATTTATTATCCTAAGTTTACCATTGAAGAAATGAATCCTGGGTTATGTAAGAACTGATATGTCTGCTGACCACAGGGCTTTTGCTCTTAACTGTGTGTCCAGAGTGAGGAAAGCTCCCTGGGCTGTATTGCCTGGGAAGACTACCAGAGAAGGAGAAACTGCAGCTGAGCCTTGAGATAGGATTTGATTAGGTAAGGAGGAATTTGGGGAAAGCCATTCAATATGTGGGAAGAGAAGTGGAGCAAGTTGAGCGTAGTGTGACAATCTGTACTCAGACTGTCATATTGAAATGATCAGAGGTCAGTCTCCCTCTCTAGACTGCATGCTCTAGGGCCATTGTTGCTTATTTTTATCTTTCCATTGCCTTTTGCCATGTCTGGCTCTTAAATGACGCTCAGGAAAATGTTTCAAGAAATGAATGCCCTTTATCTTTGCCTCAGGAGAGAAACAACTGGGAAACGAATAGAGGCATCATTAGGTGTTAAGAGTGAATGAGGCCTGCTCCAGAGATTGCCAGTGTCAGTTTTAGTAAGTCATGAAGGATATAACTATGACATATTATGCTCTGAAACTGCAGCGTGTTCAACCTGTGGTAGGTAAGGGTAAAGAGGAGTGTAAACCTCGGATCTCCTTGTCCCTTCAGTGCCTTCCATCAGAGGTGTTGTACTGTGTTTGGTAAAGATGACAGACCTGGTTTTCAAGTGTTTTGGAAAGCTACTCTCATTATTTTAAAGCCGGTTTGTTTAATTTGGTCAGATATTTATTGTTAGTGTGAAGGTTTTCTGTTTTTGTTTTAGAAGTAGAACTATCTCTGGAGGAGCTGTTTGTGCTTGCTTTGTAATTACTATATTTCTTAAGATATATTTGTATATTCCCAGTGTTCACCTTGTTTCATCTCTGGAAAGAACTGAGGGTTAAATATTAGTTGCAGAGGTCTCTGCCACCACATTTTATAGGCATTGAACAGTGTTTGGAACATGCGTTAAGTGAAATAAAAAAGTGGTAAATAATATCTATAGAATCATTTAGGTTTTTTAAAAAGTATATACATACGTACATTTGTATATGAAAAAGTATAAAAGGATATTATCAAGGCAGTTAACAGCTGTAGACAACAGTTTCAAATTTATATGCTTGGGTACTGTTTAAACTATTTAAATAAGTAATGTTGCTTCCCTGATAAAGTAATAATAATTCGCCCCCTCCAGTAATATTTTCCTCTCATTTTTCAAGGATTCAAAGTATATTGGTTAAAAAAAAAAAAAAGGGTTTATGGGACCATCTACAGATTTCCTGCATGACTTGATATAAATATTAAAAGAATATTGTCATATAATCCATCCCTTAATTCATTGTTTATCCTTCAAGTTTTCCTTTTTTTTTTTTTCAAGTTTTTGTATATATTTTTATATTTATTTAAAAATGTCTTTATTTGGCTGTACCAGGTCTTAGTTACAGCATTTAGGATCTTGGTCATCACTGTGGCATGCAAACTATTAGTTGCGGCATGTGGGATCTAGTTCCCAGACCAGGGATTGAACCCAGGCCCCCTGTGTTGGAAGTCTGGAGTCTTGTGGGTTTTTTGGAGAGCTCCAGAGATTGCCAGTGTCAGTTTTAGTAAGTCATGAAGGATATAACTATGACATATTATGCTCTGAAACTGCAGCGTGTTCAACCTGTGGTAGGTAAGGGTAAAGAGGAGTGTAAACCTCGGATCTCCTTGTCCCTTCAGTGCCTTCCATCAGAGGTGTTGTACTGTGTTTGGTAAAGATGACAGACCTGGTTTTCAAGTGTTTTGGAAAGCTACTCTCATTATTTTAAAGCCGGTTTGTTTAATTTGGTCAGATATTTATTGTTAGTGTGAAGGTTTTCTGTTTTTGTTTTAGAAGTAGAACTATCTCTGGAGGAGCTGTTTGTGCTTGCTTTGTAATTACTATATTTCTTAAGATATATTTGTATATTCCCAGTGTTCACCTTGTTTCATCTCTGGAAAGAACTGAGGGTTAAATATTAGTTGCAGAGGTCTCTGCCACCACATTTTATAGGCATTGAACAGTGTTTGGAACATGCGTTAAGTGAAATAAAAAAGTGGTAAATAATATCTATAGAATCATTTAGGTTTTTTAAAAAGTATATACATACGTACATTTGTATATGAAAAAGTATAAAAGGATATTATCAAGGCAGTTAACAGCTGTAGACAACAGTTTCAAATTTATATGCTTGGGTACTGTTTAAACTATTTAAATAAGTATATGTTGCTTCCCTGATAAAGTAATAATAATTCGCCCCCTCCAGTAATATTTTCCTCTCATTTTTCAAGGATTCAAAGTATATTGGTTAAAAAAAAAAAAAAGGGTTTATGGGACCATCTACAGATTTCCTGCATGACTTGATATAAATATTAAAAGAATATTGTCATATAATCCATCCCTTAATTCATTGTTTATCCTTCAAGTTTTCCTTTTTTTTTTTTTCAAGTTTTTGTATATATTTTTATATTTATTTTTAAAAATGTCTTTATTTGGCTGTACCAGGTCTTAGTTACAGCATTTAGGATCTTGGTCATCACTGTGGCATGCAAACTATTAGTTGCGGCATGTGGGATCTAGTTCCCAGACCAGGGATTGAACCCAGGCCCCCTGTGTTGGAAGTCTGGAGTCTTAGCCACTGGGCCACCAGGAAAATCCCAATTTTTATATTTTTTTAAAGGCAAATATCTTAAAAGATATGTTTAGACTCACAGGTAGTTAAAGAAATGGGAATTGAAGTAGATTGTATTCCTGTTATATTTTTAATGATTTAAACAGATGTTAAGAAGCATATATTCTGCTCCAGTCAATCTGCTAAGGTGCAATAGTTCTGAAATTGAGACACCTGGGAAACTTACTAAATAACAGCTGGTACCTGGAGCCCCATTCTAGCACAATTAAATCAAAGAGTGTCTTTCATGATCATTAATCAATTATCCATCACCGTAGCCTTGTGAGGAAACCAAGGTTTTTCAAATGCACTAGAGATTAAATGACTTGCCCATGGGAACTGACACAGCAGTTTGAATTCTCAACAAGCTTGTGGAACCCATTCTGTTCCTGCTTGCTTGGCTGCTGTGTTGAAATAAATCCTGTCTGGATTATCCAGAGTCGATTATAATGTTGGACTTTGCAAAGCATCTTAACAGAGAATCATAAGACACATCCTCCATTTTAGATAACACCTTTGTTGCCTTCATTCCAAGCAGGAGTCACTTGGAATTAATATCCCTTTTTTGTATGTGTGATAGTCATCTCTTTTCTTGAATCCTCAGTTTGACCTTTTTGAAGGGGAAATAGAACAAGGAAGATTCTTTTGGCTGTGTCCTTTTTTTTTGATTGCTATACAATTGTGTACTGGTTTCTGCAGTACATGAATCAGTCATACGTTTATATCCCCTCCCCCTCGAGTCTCCCTCCCTCCCCGCTGGCTTTGACTTGTCACAGAAGGTTGCGGTTCCTGCCGTGTTCCTCTGCCGAGAGCTGTCTTGTGCTTCTTACCACCCCTTTCCCCAACTGCTCAGATTATCCTGACCTTGACTTGCCTGTTCAGAATCATGACAGGTCTCTAATCTTTCAAGATTGGGTTCAGTAATCACTTCTATGTAATGAGACTTCTGGTTTAAAAAAAAAATCACAGAACTCTAATAATATTCCATTTATCCCTCTCTGCCCTCCTTTAGTACGTTACAGTTTTCTGGTAAACATCTCCTCACGTCTGATTGTGCGCTTTTGACCTAAAGAGGGATCAGACTGTATATGTAATTTGTTCTAGAAATGCTTTTTAAATAAATGCTTAATTGAGTGAAAAGAGAAGAAGAGATGGAAAACTTTGAATTTTATCTGTTCACTGAGAAGCTATATACACATTTTTGACATTACATATTCCAGGTTCATGGAATGAAGTCACAGTAATTAATTCTCAATGCTCTAGTTTTTTCTGCTAGTTTTGCCTTATTAATTTTTTTCTTTGTGTGGCATTTTAGGAACAGAAGAGAAAGCCTGGAACTGATAGTGTCTAGAGTAGTGTGTATATATACCTTTTTTTTTTTTTTGGTAGAGGAAGGAGTTGAAGTCACTGTGAAATAAATTAATTTTGAAGTTGTTCAAGGATTTCATTGGTCATGGTAGTTTTCCTGGCTGTAAAATATTTGTCATTTAGCCCTAACTGTCAGGTATTAAAACACATTTTTTAATGTTTTTATTTTTTTTGCATTTGTGAGGGTTTCATTAAAATCTTTTTATTGGAATACAGTTGATTTACAATGTTGTGTTCATTTCACTTGTACAGCAAAGTGAATGTTATACATACATTCACTCTTTTTTAGATTCTTTTCCCATTGAGGCCATTACTGAGTCAAATTCCCTGTTATGCCTCACTGTTTATTCAAATATTTTTCATTATAGTACAGTTTTTATTGTGTTAAATTTTAACAATATCTTGAATAATTAAAATTAACTCTTGCACATTTCTTTTTGAGATATTTCTAATTAATCATTTGTTGATGTTATGGAATGCAGCAGTATTCCTTTGGCTACCATCCTTTTTATTTGGGAGCCATACAGGAAGCCTGCTGGTTTTTAAAAAAAATGTTCTGCAGATTTTCTTACGAAGTCTTAAAGTGGTTTTTTAGTTGATTGTTTCAGGGTTTCAGATGGTAAAGAGTCTGCCTGTAATGCAGGTGATTCAGGTTTGATCCCTGGTCAGGAAGATCCTCTGGAGAAGGAAACGGCAACCCACTCCAGTATTCTTTTTTTTTTTTTAATGTAAGGTAACTTTATTTATTTATTTATCTTTTTTGGGGGGTGTGGGGAGGGAGGGGGATGGGAGGATGGGCCACTTCTGTTGGTCTTTCATTTCTCTATTTTCATACGTCTTTGTTCTTTGGCTCCTGTGGGCCTCCCATCGCGGTGACCTCTGTCATGGCAGAGCAGCGGCTCTGGGCACATGCGCCCCAGAGCTCCAGCTTGGTAATTGGACGCATCAGTCCAGCCGCTCCACGGCACATGGAATCTTCCCAGGCCAGGGATCGAACTGGCGCCCCTTGCACTGCAAGGTGGTGTCCTTACCCAGTGGACCACCAGGGGAAGCCCCCACTCCAGTATTCCTGCCTGGAGAATTCCATGGACAGGGGGGCCTGGTGGGCTCTGGTCCATGGGGTTGCAAAAAGTTGAACATGATTTAGTGAATAACGCTTTCAGATCTTTTAGGTATAATCAGAGCATTGACACTGTACTGTTTTGCCTTTCCTGAAACAATTACCATTATTTTTGTTTCCTAGTTTACTCTTTAATCTAGATTCTGAATATTGCTAATTAATGACAGGAATAGTCATTATTGACTATGTATGATTTTAAAGGAAGTACCTCATGGAGGAGTATACCTTAAGTCTGATGGTGATATCTAATTAACTTGTATGCATGCTTTTAAGTGATTTGGTTTCTTTTTGTTATACTTGGTTAATGTTTTCTAGTGTATATTTACAGTAGTCAGACTATTTGGCCAGTATAATATTCACATGATTATTTCAATAGATGCAGAAAAAGCCTTCGACAAAGTACAGCATCGATTTATGATAAAAACTCTTCAAAAAATGGGCATAGAAGGAATCTATCTCAACATAGTGAAAGCTGTATGTGAAAAACCCACAGCGAACATTATCCTCAGTGGTGAAAAACTGAAAGCATTTCCTCTAAGATCAGGAACAAGACAGGGGTGTCCACTTACACCACTCCGATTCAACATAGTCCTGGAAGTTCTAGCAACAGCAATAAGAGAAGAGAAAGAAATCAAAGGAATCCAGATGGGAAAGGAAGAAGTCAAACTCTCTTTTTGCAGACGACATGGTATTATACATAGAAAAACCCAAAGAAACTATTACAAAGCTACTAGAGCTAATCAACGAATTCAGCAAAGTCGTGGGATATAAAATCAATCTGCAGAAATCACTGGTATTCCTATACACAAACAACGAAAAATCAGAAAACGAAATCAAAGAGGCAATCCCCTTCACCATCGCAACCAAAAGAATCAAATGTCTAGGGATAAACCTACCCAAAGAAACAAAAGAACTGTATACAGAAAATTACAAGACACTCATGAGGGACATTAAAGAAGAGTTAAACAGATGGAGAGATATTCCATGTTCCTGGATCGGAAGAATCAATATTGTGAAAATGACCATACTACCAAATATCATCTATAGATTCAGTACAATCCCTATCAAACTACCAGTGACATTCTTCACAGAACTAGACCAAAGAATAACACAGTTCATATGGAAACGCAAAAGACCCTGAATAGCCAAAGCAATCCTGAGGAAGAAAAATGGAGCTGGAGGAATCAGCCTCCCTAACTTCAGACTCTACTATAAAGCAACAGTCATCAAGACAGTATGGTACTGGCACAAAAACAGAAGTATAGACCAATGGAACAAGATAGAGAACCCAGAGATAAACCCACGCACCTATGGGTACCTTATTTTTGACAAAGGAGGTGAAAATCTAAAATGGGACAAAGACAGCCTCTTCAACAAATGGTGCTGGGAAAATTGGACAGCTACATACAAAAAATGAAGTTGGAGCATTCCCTGACACCATACACAAAGATCAACTCAAAATGGATTAAAGACCTGAATGTAAGACCGGAAACCATCAAACTCTTAGAGGAGAATATAGGCAAAGCACTCAAGGACATAAAGCTAGATCTTCTCTGACCCACCTACTAGAATAGCGCAACTAAAAAGACAAATGAATATGTGGGACCTCATGAAACTTGAAAGCTTTTGTACAGCAGAAGACATTACAAAAAAGCTGAACAGACAGCCCACAGAATGGGAAGAAATCATGCAAATGAAATAACAGACAAAGAATCTCCAAAATTTACAAGCAACTCAGACAACTCAGCACTGGAAAAATGAACAACCCAATCAAAAAATGGGAAAAAGATCTAAATAGACATCTCACCAAAGAGGACATACAGATGACCCAAAAGCACATGAAACGATGCTCAACCTTGCTTATTATTAGAGAAATGCAAATCAAAACTACAATGAGATATCACCTCACACCTGTCAGAATGGCCATCATCAAAAAATCCGCAGACAATAAATGCTGGAGAGGGTGCGGAGAAAAGGGAACCCTCCTGCATTGCTGGTGGGAATATAAATTGGTACAGCCTCTATGGAAGACAATCTGGAGATTTCTTAAAAAACTAAAACTAGAAGCACCCTATGACCCAGCAACCCCACTCTTAGGCTTATACCCTGATGAAATCAAAACTGAAAGAAGCACCTGTACCCCAATGTTCATTGCAGCTGTCTATACAATACCCAGAACATGGAAGCAACCTAGATGTCCATCGACGAATGAATGGATAAATAAGCGCTGGTACATATATACAATGGAATACTACTCAGCTGTTAAAAGAAATGCAGGAGAATCAGTCTTAATGAGGTGATTGGATCTAGAACCTATTATAAAAAGTGAAGTCAGTCAAAAAGAGAACAAGTACAGTATACTAACACATATATATGGAATCTAGTAAAAGGGTAATGATAACACATGCAAGTGAACCCATGGAAAAACAGTCAGAGAATAGACATATGGACATTGTGGGGAATGAACAGTGGGTGGGAGGCATAGAGGGAGTAACATGGAAATCTTTACTATCATGTGTGAAAAAGATAGCTGCTGTCATTGTGCTAAGGGAAAAGGAGTAATTACAGTGGCCTGGTGTGATGGCCTAGAGGGGTGGGATGGTAGGGCCTGGGAGGGGGGAGGGGACCAGGGATATGCATATGACCAATCTGGGAACTTACATGTCTGTGAACAACAAAACTCTGTAAAAACTTTAAAATAAAGAAATAAACATTTAAAAATTAAAAAAAATTTATAATTATATAATTTTATATTTTACTTGAATTTCCTTGCAATATATCGTAAACTTTCTTCAGGATGTATAGTAAAAAAAGCCTTGACAGCATTGTACATTTGATGAAGTAATTACTATTCCTGGTACACCACTGTCTTTACTTGAGATTAAAAATTAAAACATTTGACTAATACATTATAAGATTGTGAGGAGGAAGCAGTTGAAAAGTGCTTTTGTTATTTTACTGTTTTTCTCCACTGTGGGCAGGATGGAATATAGTGACTTGTCACATGTATATTCTGAATAGTTTAAGAAAATATCCTATTGGAATGTTCAACCCACTCCAGTATTCTTGCCTGGAGAATACCATGGATAGAAGAGCCTGGCAGGCTCTACCATCTATGAAGTTGCAGAGTCGAAAATGACTGAGCAACTAACACATGCACAGTTTTAAGACAAAGCCTGGGAATGTGCATTTTAAACATGTTATGTTTAAACATAAGTGTCTAATAAACATTTATGAGGTGATGTCAGAGAGCTTTTCAAGAGTGGCTGTACCACTTTATATATTCCCAGTAGCATATGAAAAGTCTGGTTCCTCCCTATTCGCATCAAAACTGGGTATTGTGGGCTTTTTTTTTTTTTTTAAACATTTATTTTATTTATTTATCTTTTGGGGGGTGGGGTGGGGAGGGAGGGGGACGGGCGGGCCACTTCTATTGGTCTTTCATTTCTCTATTTTCATCCGTCTTTGTTCTTTGGCTGCTGTGGGCCTCCCATCGCGGTGGCCTCTGTTGTCGCAGAGCACCAGCTCTGGGCGCATGCGCCCCAGAGCTCCGGCTCGGTAATTGGATACATCAGTCCAGCCGCTCCACGGGCACGTGGGATCTTCCCAGGCCAGGGATCGAACCGGCGCCCCTTGCACTGCAAGGCGGTGTCCTTACCCACTGGACCACCAGGGAAGCCCAGTATTGTGGGCTTTTTGATTTCAGCCATTATGATGTTGTGGAGTGGTGCCCTATTGTGGGGGGGTTTTAGGGGGTTTTTTGTTTGTTTTGTTTTTGGCCTCTTTTCATTGATTTTTTATTTATTTATTTTTCATCCATCTTTATTCTTCGGCCTGTGTGGGCCTCCCATTGCAGTGGCCTCTTGTTGAAGAGAACTGGTTCTGGGTGCATGTGCTTCAGAATGCTGGCTCACAATTGGACACACCGGTCCAGCCGCTCTGCAGCATGTGGGATCTTCCCAGGCCAGGGATCAAACCAGTGCCCCTTGCTCTTCAAGGCGGACTCTTTACCCGCTGGATCACCAGGGAAGCCCCCCCACTATTGTGGTTTTAATTTGCTTTTACTCCTGAGCAATGATGTTCAGTGTCTTTTCAACATGCTCATCAGTCATCTGGATGTTGGCGTTTGAGAAGTGCCTACCTGAGTCTTCTGCCCATTGTTTTTATTTGGTTGTGCTAGCTCTTACTGACTTGAAGGAGTTCTGATGCAGTTTGGTTGAGTATTTTTGTCAGAGATACATGTTCCAAATATCTGACTGGGTTTTCACTTTTCACGGTGTTTTATTGTGAATAGAAGTTCCTAATTTTAATGAAGACCAGTTACTAACTTTATTCTTTTAGTACTTTCTGTGCTCTTTAGAAAAAACCTTGTTGGAGGGTGGTGGTTCTTTTTTTGTGGGGGGGGGGGTACTTTTTTTTGAGAAATGCTGAGACAGGAATCACTTTCTGGTTGGGAAGAACAATTTGCTGCTAACAGGGGAAATAAGTTTCTAAGTAATCCCCCCTGAAGTTTCTAGTTCTGTCAGCAGTTCTAGCTTCTCATAAGAATTCCCCTGTTGGTTTCTTCATGGTATTGAATTTTGAAGTTTATGAATTTTATGTTCCTAATTTTTATACCACAGCAGGTAAATTATTACTTGTAGGTAAATTATTTCAGTGGCTTAGAGCAGTGTTTCTCCAGTTTTTCCACAGAAATATCTTAGCCACAGGGGAGAGTAAGTGCATAACCACAGGGACACTTGGAGCCCTGTCAAGGCGTGAGGTAGCCACTGGGAACCAGAGCTGTTTCTTTGGATGCTTCTGTTTTATCTTTAAAATGTATGCTGTTTCTTATGGATATGGTTTGTTTTCATTTGAATGTAGCATGTAAATGTTGCTAGCTTTTACTTCTAAATTTAAAGTGAAATTGAACCAGACTTCCAGAAGTTGAACCATGCTTTTTTTTTTTTTGGAGTTTGAAGTAACCTCTGGTAGCCCTGGGCATAGGGTCTCTCTGTATGGTCTTCATTAGCCAGGTTATTTTACCTGACCCAGGTGCTAAGAACAGTCACCCACAGGCAGCACGTCATCTTGGTCTCATTGCTGCCCACCTTTCCTGTTCAGTCGCCCAGTACAAAGAAGGTGAAGTCATGGGATTATACCTTGACAGGACAGACGAGAGCTGAATAAACATGCAGCAGACTGAGAAAATAAGACTGTTCTCACTGAACCAAGTAATTTTGAGGGTTTTCTAGAAAAAGAACAGTTACTCTAATTTTAAACGTTAAACTTGAGTTTAATTTGATCTTAGCAATTGGGAAAGTACTAAAGATCTGATAAGGGATATTAATGCTCTTTCCTGTTGATTTGTGTATTTGTCTGTAAAATGGTCTTCCTCAAAGGAATTTATGATTTTAAGCATCCAGTAATTTGTTTTATTTATTTATTTATTTATTTTGGGGGGGTGGGGTGGGGAGGGAGGGGAGCAGGTGGGCTACTTCTATTGGTCTTCATTTGTCTGTTTTCATCCATCTTTGTTCTTTGGCCCGCGTGGGCCTCCCATTGCGATGGCCTCTTTTGTTGCAGAGCGCCGGCTCTGAGCGCATGCGCTCCAAAGCTCCGGCTCGGTAATTGGACACATCAGTCCAGCTGCTCCGCGGCACGTGGAATCTTCCCAGGCCAGGGATTGAACTGGCGCCCCTTGCACTGCAAGGCAGTGTCCTTACCCACTGGACCACCAGGGAAGCCCCAGTAATTTGTTTTAAGTAAGTTTGGTTATAAGTAGTGAATTCATAACTACACCATGGTTGGTCATTCTTGCTTTTGGGGACACCTTTTCCTTACTTTTGCTTATAGTTTTCATTACATTACATTTTTATTATACTTTTCATTACATTGAATCTCTAAAGTTAAAAAATTGAGAGCTTCCCTTGTGGTCCAGTGGGTAAGGGCACCGCCTTGCAGGGCACGGGGCGCCAGTTTGATCCCTGGCCTGGGAAGATCCCATGTGCTTTGGAGCGGCTGGACCGATGTGTCCACCTACCGAGCTGGCGCTCTGGAGCGCATGTGCCGAGAGCCTGTGCTCTGCGATGAGAGAGGGCCCTGCCATGGGAGGCCCACACAGGCCAAAGAACAAAGATAAATAAATGAAAGATCAATAGAAGTGGCCAAAAAAAAAAAAAGAAACTTTAAAAATAGTTGAAAATTTATAATTTTGAGATTAAATACTATACTTTTTTGATAGCAGCTTAATTTTATCAATTTATGACTTACACCAAGAAGCAAATAGTACAAGTTAGGTAACTTGCTGTATTGTTTCAGGATTCTTAGTGAGCGTTCATCAAACTTTAATGTTTATACTCTATTGTTCTGCTTTATTATATTATGATACTGTTTTAAAGCAGTTTCAGCAAGTCATTAAATAGATTGTTATCTCACATGAGCACTTGCTTAGTAAGGGAAAGGTCCAGAGGGATTCTTTTCAGGTTGCTGTAACCAAGGACCAGTTAAGACCATACAGCAATAAAGCAGCAGTGTAATAATTGGTCATTAATTTTTTTTTGTAACCCACACTTTAAACTTTTTATTTTATATTGGGGTATAGCCTATCAACAATGTTTTGGTAGTTTCGGGTGAACAGTGAAGGGACTCAGCCATACATAGATCTGTATGCATTTTCCCCTAAGTCCCCCTCCCATCTGGGCTGGTACATAACATGGAGCAGAGTTCCGTGTGCTATACAATAGGTCCTTGGTGGTTATCCATTTTCAATATAACAGTGTGTTCAGGACCTTCCCAAACTCCCTAACTATCCCTTCTCCACTGGCACCCTAAGTTCATTTTCTAAGTCTGTGAATTTCTTTTCTGTCTTGTAAGTGAGTTCATTTGTATCATTTCTTTTCAGATTCCATATATAAAGAATGTCATGATATTTCTTCTTCTATATCTGACTTACTTCACTAAGTATGACACTCTCAGGGTCCATCTGTGTTGCTTTAAATCACATTATATCATTCTTTTTAATGACTGAGTAATATTCCATTGTTTATATGTACCACATCTTCTTTATCCCTCTGCTGATGGACGTTTAAGTTGTTTCTATGTCTTGGCTGTTGTAAACAGCGCTGCATTAAACATTGGTGTGCATGTATTCTTTCAGATCATGTTTTTCTCTGGATATATGCCCAGAAATGGGATTGCAGGTCATTAAATGTTGATGAGAAGTCAGTAATCATTTTTTTTTTTGTCAGTAAAATACTTATGTGGTAATCTCTCAGTTAAAATATAGAGTAACTCTTTCCTGCAGAATGATTAAGTATACAAAATATTTAACATCAAAGACATTTGAAATTACAGTGTGGCACTACATATTCTTTTTTTATTGTGGCAGACTCTTAAATTTACCCTCTTAACACTTCTAAGTGTACAGTGCAGTATTGTTAGCTGTGCGTACAGTGTTGTGCAGCAGACCTCTAGGCCTGTTTCATCTTCTGTGACTGAAACCCTCTATCTGTTGAACAGTAGCTCCCTGTCTCTGCCTTGCCAGCTTCTGGCAAGCACCATTCTACTTTCTGTGTTTCTGTTGAGTTGATTACTTTAGATACTGTATGTAAATGAATCTTACAGTATTTGACCTTTTTTGATTGCCTTATTTCACTTAGTGTAATATCCTCAAGGTTCATCTATGTTTTACCATGTGATGGCCGCCTTCTTAAAGGCTGAATAATATTCCTCTGTGTGTGTGTCTGTATATATACACACCATATTTTCTTTATCCATTCATCTCTTGATGGATGTTTACATTACTTCTGCACCTTAGTTATGTGAATAATGCTGCAGTGAACAAAGATGTGTCACCAAATCTATTTTAAAGGTCTGTCTCAATTTTTCTGTTGCAGATATATTCGACTTTATGGGAGAAAATTTAGCAAAGAAGATCATGTTCTTTTTATCAAGCTATTATATGAGCTGGTATCAATTCCAAAACTGGAAATCAGCATGATGCAGGGATTTGCCCGTCTCTTGATCAACTTGTTAAAGTAAGTCAATTTCCTTTGATTTCTACTAAGATTTTTTAATGAATTTATTTATTTTTTATCTTCAAGATTTTAGGGAATGAGGAGAGCTAAGTGTACTTTGGTAAGAAGACCCAAGTCCCAAGTTACCAGTTTGGAAAAAAATTGTAGAAGACTTTTTTAAGTTTATACCATACATGTTAATCAACCTTTTTAAAAAAAAAAAAAATTATTTATTTGTTTGTTTATTTTGGCTGTTCTGGGTTTTCACTGCTGCCACAGGCTCTTCTCTGATTGCAGGGAGTGGGGACTACTCTCTAGTTGAGGTGAGCAGACTTCTTGTGGTGGTGACTTCTCTTGTTGTGGAATTCAGGCTCCAGGGTACACGGGCTTCAGTAGTTGTGGTACATGGGCTGAATAGTTGTGGCTCCGAGGCTCTAGTGCACAGGCTCAATAGTTGTGGCTCATGGGCTTAGTTGCTCCGCAGCATATGGGATCTTCCTGAATCAGGGATCGAACCTGTGTCTCCTACATTGCTGAGCCACCAGGGAAGCCCATAATCAACCTTTTAATTAAAATTCTTTTTCCTCCATGAAGTCTTCTTTTCTCTAGCACACACTGAGCTTTATGTTGTGTGATTGTTTCATTTATACTAATTACCTTCCCTTATGTAGGCTGTAAGATCTTACAAAGACAGGGATCATTTGTTCTTTTGCTTATCTCAGGCACTGAGCACAATTCGGGAAACATTAAATACTCCTTAGTGTGAGAATGTAAGAAACTCCTCTACAATAATGGTGATACAAATTGTACCACCATTATTGTAGATTAACTGTAGATCTTTTTACTTAGTACCCTTTGATGTTTGAGCAGCAGTGAAAGTCCTGGTCCTTTGTTTTTCCTCCTGCCATATTTTAGCAGTGAGTGGCTGGGGGTGGGGAAAGCAAAACCCACTATGATGACAGCAACATTTAGCAACTGCGTTTGCTGTGTAGTATGTGTAATATACACACCCCCAAGTGAGTGTACACATGTGTAATTACTCTTTCTTTAATTAGGAAAAAGGAACTTCTTTCAAGAGATGATTTGGAGTTACCTTGGAGACCGCTTTATGATATGGTGGAAAGAATATTATATTCCAAGACAGAGCACCTGGGATTAAATTGGTTTCCTAAGTAAGTATTGCCATTTCAAGCACTTTTAGGGGGAGCACTTTTGGGAATTTTTAGGGGCTTGATCATAGTTAAGACATGATGAATTACTTGAGATAAGCAAGGAAATATACATTTTAATATGCTCATTTTTATGTAACTTGACTTCTAAAACAATTTATTGCCCTCTTTAAACTATATCTGAAGCTGCACTTAAAAATCTCCTACCACCATATCCCTGAGAGCTGACATCACCATACTAGTCAAAGAAATGAAGAGATTTTTTATTTTACTTATGACAGACTTCTTGTGGTGGTGACTTCTCTTGTTGTGGAATTCAGGCTCCAGGGTACACGGGCTTCAGTAGTTGTGGTACATGGGCTGAATAGTTGTGGCTCCGAGGCTCTAGTGCACAGGCTCAATAGTTGTGGCTCATGGGCTTAGTTGCTCCGCAGCATATGGGATCTTCCTGAATCAGGGATCGAACCTGTGTCTCCTACATTGCTGAGCCACCAGGGAAGCCCATAATCAACCTTTTAATTAAAATTCTTTTTCCTCCATGAAGTCTTCTTTTCTCTAGCACACACTGAGCTTTATGTTGTGTGATTGTTTCATTTATACTAATTACCTTCCCTTATGTAGGCTGTAAGATCTTACAAAGACAGGGATCATTTGTTCTTTTGCTTATCTCAGGCACTGAGCACAATTCGGGAAACATTAAATACTCCTTAGTGTGAGAATGTAAGAAACTCCTCTACAATAATGGTGATACAAATTGTACCACCATTATTGTAGATTAACTGTAGATCTTTTTACTTAGTACCCTTTGATGTTTGAGCAGCAGTGAAAGTCCTGGTCCTTTGTTTTTCCTCCTGCCATATTTTAGCAGTGAGTGGCTGGGGGTGGGGAAAGCAAAACCCACTATGATGACAGCAACATTTAGCAACTGCGTTTGCTGTGTAGTATGTGTAATATACACACCCCCAAGTGAGTGTACACATGTGTAATTACTCTTTCTTTAATTGGGAAAAAAGGAACTTCTTTCAAGAGATGATTTGGAGTTACCTTGGAGACCGCTTTATGATATGGTGGAAAGAATATTATATTCCAAGACAGAGCACCTGGGATTAAATTGGTTTCCTAAGTAAGTATTGCCATTTCAAGCACTTTTAGGGGGAGCACTTTTGGGAATTTTTAGGGGCTTGATCATAGTTAAGACATGATGAATTACTTGAGATAAGCAAGGAAATATACATTTTAATATGCTCATTTTTATGTAACTTGACTTCTAAAACAATTTATTGCCCTCTTTAAACTATATCTGAAGCTGCACTTAAAAATCTCCTACCACCATATCCCTGAGAGCTGACATCACCATACTAGTCAAAGAAATGAAGAGATTTTTGTTTGACATTTGATATTTTGTCACTAAAAGTGATGCACATTTGACATTCTTTGTAATATATCTACATTCATTTTAACTCCTCAAGTAAAATGAATTCTTCAAGAAGAGGAGCTTTGCCTGTTCCAGGGGCCCCCACATCACAGAGCACACACACTCACAGTTAGAGAAGCATCAGTTTCAGTGGTTGACTCTTCTTAGAGCACAAACTGTTCAAATGCGTGGCCCTTGCTTTATGTTATTTCCTAATAATGTTTAGACATAACCAAGATTTTAAATCTCTGCTGTTTATAGCTTCTTATGCTTCCATCCTGAGTCTTCCAGATGTCTAATTTTGGTATGTCTTATATTTTATCTGGAACCTTCATGAGGTACAATATGATCACATGTCCTTTTTTGACTAATAGTGATTTCAGGCTTGACTGCAAAGTGTCATTTTTCCCTGTTCACAAGGTTTTGTCCAATTGTGATCTACCTTTAATTTTCTTAGTCTTAGCATGGTTAGCTTGAAATACTCTTAAATTTGAAACTGAGATTTATTTTTAGGAACTATTCTCTTCAAGTTTTAATAGCTGTTTCATCTTACTATTTAGAGTAGTTTGTTATATACATATGTACTCATTTCCTGAAGAACATCATTTTATTTTCCTTTTTCTCTTCTTTTTTTCCTTTTTTCTCTTTTATAAATTAAAGCTTTAAACATTTATTTCTGTGCTTTTACTCTCAATCATAGATTCATTTACATGTCTACCCCGGTCAATTCATTTAATCCATGATTAATCCTCAGACTTCACTTAAGTCAGCGCTCTTAAGTGAATTTTTTAGAAAAATGACAACAAATGGCAGACTGTAAAAGATATTCAGGGGCTTCCCTGGTGGTCCAGTGGGTAAGGACACCGCCTTGCAGTACAAGAGGCGCCGGTTCGATCCCTGGCCTGGGAAGATCCCATGTGCCACGGAGCGGCTGGACCGATGTGTCCAATTACCGAGCCGGAGCTCTGGAGCGCATGCGCCCAGAGCCAGCGCTCTGCAACGACAGACGCCACCGTGATGGGAGGCCCACAGGAGCCAAGGAACAAAGACGGATGAAAACAGACAAATGAAAGACCAATAGAAGTGGCCCGCCTGCTCCCCTCCCTCGCTATCCCACCCCACCTCCCTCAAATAAATAAATAAATAAATCTTAAAAAAAAAAAAAGTTTATTTAAAAAAAAAAGATATTCAGGTCATAGGTAAATAATGAAATGATTTAATAGAAAGAGTAAAGGTAAATGTCTGCAGGTAATTGTGTAAATATCTGTAGGTAACCGGTTTTTCCAGTGGTTATGAAGACATTGGTCAGAAGGTGTTTATTTCCTTGAGGATTGCATGTGTTAGAACAAAGAAACCCTTGCCAGCCATACAAATGCAATAAAATTGGCAAAATTCGTAATGAAACTAAATGATTGAATCTTTGAATCTGTTTTTACTAATATTTATTATAAAAACCCAAAATTTGACCTGAAAGATTACTTTTGAGTTTTATTTCTGCTGGAGGGATCATGACACAGACTAGATTGATTGACTCGATTGAACTTTTGAGTAGAATCACCATTTCACAGGTTTCAGAGACCTTTAAACTGTGTTCAAAATCAATTATCTTTCTGAAATTTACCTAGCTGACTTTTTGGTTGCCTCTGAAAGTGTTTGGTAAATCATGCGGGAGAGAAAGCAATTCCTTCAGTAATTTTTTTACTTGCTTCTTTGTAACCAAGCGTCTTTATTTCTTGTCCTCACAGGTGTAATTTTGCAGAGACAGCCCCCCCCCTTTTTAAATTATTGTATGGTTGTTAATAAATACCTGTGTTTCCGTCACATGCTTTAAAATATTCAAAGTTTGGGCTTCATTTAATCCATGATTAATCCTCAGACTTCACTTAAGTCAGCTCTTAAGTGAATTTTTAGAAAATGACAACAAATGGCAGACTGTAAAAGATATTAGGGCTTCCCTGGTGGTCCAGTGGGTAAGGACACCGCCTTGCAGTACAAGAGGCGCCGGTTCGATCCCTGGCCTGGGAAGATCCCATGTGCCACGGAGCGGCTGGACCGATGTGTCCAATTACCGAGCCGGAGCTCTGGAGCGCATGCGCCCAGAGCCAGCGCTCTGCAACGACAGACGCCACCGTGATGGGAGGCCCACAGGAGCCAAGGAACAAAGACGGATGAAAACAGACAAATGAAAGACCAATAGAAGTGGCCCGCCTGCTCCCCTCCCTCGCTATCCCACCCCACCTCCCTCAAATAAATAAATAAATAAATCTTAAAAAAAAAAAAAGTTTATTTAAAAAAAAAAGATATTCAGGTCATAGGTAAATAATGAAATGATTTAATAGAAAGAGTAAAGGTAAATGTCTGCAGGTAATTGTGTAAATATCTGTAGGTAACCGGTTTTTTCCAGTGGTTATGAAGACATTGGTCAGAAGGTGTTTATTTCCTTGAGGATTGCATGTGTTAGAACAAAGAAACCCTTGCCAGCCATACAAATGCAATAAAATTGGCAAAATTCGTAATGAAACTAAATGATTGAATCTTTGAATCTGTTTTTACTAATATTTATTATAAAAACCCAAAATTTGACCTGAAAGATTACTTTTGAGTTTTATTTCTGCTGGAGGGATCATGACACAGACTAGATTGATTGACTCGATTGAACTTTTGAGTAGAATCACCATTTCACAGGTTTCAGAGACCTTTAAACTGTGTTCAAAATCAATTATCTTTCTGAAATTTACCTAGCTGACTTTTTGGTTGCCTCTGAAAGTGTTTGGTAAATCATGCGGGAGAGAAAGCAATTCCTTCAGTAATTTTTTTACTTGCTTCTTTGTAACCAAGCGTCTTTATTTCTTGTCCTCACAGGTGTAATTTTGCAGAGACAGCCCCCCCCCTTTTTAAATTATTGTATGGTTGTTAATAAATACCTGTGTCTTTCCTCTTTGGTGATGCCACTGTTCTCCTGGGAATTTTGTAAAGCTTATTACTATTACTGTCAGTTATTGTTTATAGTTGTTGTCCTTTATCTTGATACTAGTTAACAAGGTGAGTCCTGAAGCTTCAGTCATCTCTGCTGTTATGGAAACATTCATTTAAAAATTTCACCTTACTATTCTTGGTATTTTGAAAAGACATAGAGTCTTTGCTGAGATCTCTACGTGGTTTGAAGCAGTGACTCTTAACTTGAATAGACTCAGCAGTTCCGTTTGTATTCTGCAGATAACTATTCCAGAATGAAATTCATAAATAACATGACCTTTCTACACTCAAAAATAAATGGAAATAATGTTTTAACCATAAAAGAAATAATGGGAAATGAAATAAAGGGAAAGATACACCCAGTTGAATGCAGAGTTCCAGAGAATAACATGGGGAGATAAGAAGTCCGTTATAAATGAACAGTGCAAAGAAATAGAGGAAGACCATAGAATAGAAAAGGCTACAGATCTCTTCAAGAAAATTGAAGATATCAAGGGAATGTTTCATACAAGGATGGGCGGTAAGAACCTAAGAGAAACAGAAGAGGTGGCTAGAATACCCAGAAGAACTATATGGAAAAGGTCTAAGGCCTCGATAGCTATAACGGTGTGGTCGGTCATCTAGAACCAGACATCCTGTAGTGAGAAGTGGGCCTTAGGAAGCATTACTATGAACAAAGCTAGTGGAGGTGATGGAATTCCAGCTGAGCTATGTTGAATCCTAGAAGATGATGCTGTTAAAGTGCTGCACTCAATATACCAGTCTATTTGGAAAACAGCAGTGGCCACAGGATTGGAAAAGATCAGTTTTCATTCCAGTCCCAAAGAAGGGCAATTGCCAAAGAATATTCAAGCTGCCATGCAGTTGTGCTCATTTGACATGCTAGCAGGGTTATACTCAAAGTCCTTCGAGCAAGTCTTCAGCAGTACGTGCTTCTTTGTAACCAAGCGTCTTTATTTCTTGTCCTCACAGGTGTAATTTTGCAGAGACAGCCCCCCCCCTTTTTAAATTATTGTATGGTTGTTAATAAATACCTGTGTCTTTCCTCTTTGGTGATGCCACTGTTCTCCTGGGAATTTTGTAAAGCTTATTACTATTACTGTCAGTTATTGTTTATAGTTGTTGTCCTTTATCTTGATACTAGTTAACAAGGTGAGTCCTGAAGCTTCAGTCATCTCTGCTGTTATGGAAACATTCATTTAAAAATTTCACCTTACTATTCTTGGTATTTTGAAAAGACATAGAGTCTTTGCTGAGATCTCTACGTGGTTTGAAGCAGTGACTCTTAACTTGAATAGACTCAGCAGTTCCGTTTGTATTCTGCAGATAACTATTCCAGAATGAAATTCATAAATAACATGACCTTTCTACACTCAAAAATAAATGGAAATAATGTTTTAACCATAAAAGAAATAATGGGAAATGAAATAAAGGGAAAGATACACCCAGTTGAATGCAGAGTTCCAGAGAATAACATGGGAGATAAGAAGTCCGTTATAAATGAACAGTGCAAAGAAATAGAGGAAGACCATAGAATAGAAAAGGCTACAGATCTCTTCAAGAAAATTGAAGATATCAAGGGAATGTTTCATACAAGGATGGGCGGTAAGAACCTAAGAGAAACAGAAGAGGTGGCTAGAATACCCAGAAGAACTATATGGAAAAGGTCTAAGGCCTCGATAGCTATAACGGTGTGGTCGGTCATCTAGAACCAGACATCCTGTAGTGAGAAGTGGGCCTTAGGAAGCATTACTATGAACAAAGCTAGTGGAGGTGATGGAATTCCAGCTGAGCTATGTTGAATCCTAGAAGATGATGCTGTTAAAGTGCTGCACTCAATATACCAGTCTATTTGGAAAACAGCAGTGGCCACAGGATTGGAAAAGATCAGTTTTCATTCCAGTCCCAAAGAAGGGCAATTGCCAAAGAATATTCAAGCTGCCATGCAGTTGTGCTCATTTGACATGCTAGCAGGGTTATACTCAAAGTCCTTCGAGCAAGTCTTCAGCAGTACGTGAACCACAAACTTCCACATGTACAGCCTGGGTTTACAAAAGGCAGAAGAACCAGAGATCAAATTGCCAACATCTGTTTCATTATAGAGAAAGCAAGGGAATTCCAGAAAAAAATCTGCTTCTGTTTCATTGACCACACTGAAACCTTTGTGTGAATCACAACAAACTGGAAAATTCTTGAAGAGACCGTACAAGGCCAATTTACCTGTCTTGTGAGAAACCTGTGTGCAGGACAAGAAGCAACAGATAGAACTGGGCATGGAACAACTGACTGGTTCAAAGTTGCGAAAGGAGCATATCAAAGCTCTGTATCTTCACCCTGCTTCTTTAATGTATATGCACAGTATGTCGTATGAAATATGGGGCTGACTGTGTCACAAGTTTGAATCAAGATTTCCAGGAGAAATATCAACAACCTCAGATATGCAGATTATGCCATTCTGATGGCAGAAAATGAAACGGGACCAAAGAGCCTCTTGATGAGGGTGAAAGAGCAGAGGGAAAAAGCTGGCTTGAATCTCAACATTCAAAAAACAAAGATCATGGCTTCTGGCACCTTCATGGCAAATAGATGGGCAAACAATGGTACAGTGACAGACTTCGTTGTCTTGGGTTGCAAAATCACTGCAGATGGGGACTGCAGCCATGAAATTTAAGACACTTGTTCCTTGGAAGGAAAGCTGTGACAAACCTAGACAGTGTCTTAAAAAGCAGATACATCACTTTGTCGATTAAGGTCCATATAGTCAGAGCTGTGGTTTTCCAGTAGTCATGTATGGATGTGAGAGTTGGACCAAAATAAAGAAGACTGAGCGCCAAAGAAAATACTAGTGGAGGTGATGGAATTCCAGCTGAGCTATGTTGAATCCTAGAAGATGATGCTGTTAAAGTGCTGCACTCAATATACCAGTCTATTTGGAAAACAGCAGTGGCCACAGGATTGGAAAAGATCAGTTTTCATTCCAGTCCCAAAGAAGGGCAATTGCCAAAGAATATTCAAGCTGCCATGCAGTTGTGCTCATTTGACATGCTAGCAGGGTTATACTCAAAGTCCTTCGAGCAAGTCTTCAGCAGTACGTGAACCACAAACTTCCACATGTACAGCCTGGGTTTACAAAAGGCAGAAGAACCAGAGATCAAATTGCCAACATCTGTTTCATTATAGAGAAAGCAAGGGAATTCCAGAAAAACATCTGCTTCTGTTTCATTGACCACACTGAAACCTTTGTGTGAATCACAACAAACTGGAAAATTCTTGAAGAGACCGTACAAGGCCAATTTACCTGTCTTGTGAGAAACCTGTGTGCAGGACAAGAAGCAACAGATAGAACTGGGCATGGAACAACTGACTGGTTCAAAGTTGCGAAAGGAGCATATCAAAGCTCTGTATCTTCACCCTGCTTCTTTAATGTATATGCACAGTATGTCGTATGAAATATGGGGCTGACTGTGTCACAAGTTTGAATCAAGATTTCCAGGAGAAATATCAACAACCTCAGATATGCAGATTATGCCATTCTGATGGCAGAAAATGAAACGGGACCAAAGAGCCTCTTGATGAGGGTGAAAGAGCAGAGGGAAAAAGCTGGCTTGAATCTCAACATTCAAAAAACAAAGATCATGGCTTCTGGCACCTTCATGGCAAATAGATGGGCAAACAATGGCACAGTGACAAACTTCGTTGTCTTGGGTTGCAAAATCACTGCAGATGGGGACTGCAGCCATGAAATTTAAGACACTTGTTCCTTGGAAGGAAAGCTGTGACAAACCTAGACAGTGTCTTAAAAAGCAGATACATCACTTTGTCGATTAAGGTCCATATAGTCAGAGCTGTGGTTTTTCCAGTAGTCATGTATGGATGTGAGAGTTGGACCATAAAGAAGACTGAGCGCCAAAGAATTGATGTTTTTGAACTGTGGTGCTGGAGAAGACTCTTGAGAGGTCCATTGAACAGCAAGGAGATCAAACCAGTCAATCCTAAAGGAAATACAGTTCTGAATATGTATTGAAAGGACTGATGCTGAAGCTGAAGCTCTAATACTTTGTCCACCTGTTGTGAAGAAACGACTCATTGGAAAAGACTCTGATGCTGGGAAAAGTAAAAGGCAAAAGGAAAAGAGCGAGGCAGAGGATGAGATGATTAGATAGCATCACTGACTCAATGGACATGAATTTGAGCAAACTCTGGGAGATAGTAGAGGACAGAGGAGCCTGAGGTGGTGCAGTCCATGGGATTAGGAAGAGTCGGACGTGTCTTAGCAAATGAACAGCAACAACAAAGTATAATTGAAGCAGTCTTTTTCAAACATGCATGTACTATTGCACTAAAAAACACAATGTGATATTCAGATTTTGCATCTATTTATAATGAGCAAGTTTGGATTCAAAAGTAAAAAAGGTCAAAACACATTCTTTATTAGAAGTACAGGAAAACAGAAAAGCAGCATATATTAGTGGGCATTGAAATAAAAACTAGTACTAGGATGCAGACGATCCCGTGTATGATGAGAAAGAAATAACTTCAGGGTACTGACTGGGAAAAAAGAAAGTAGGATACTCTTGCAGGTGAACTGACCTTATTTATAACATTGCGAAAAAGTGAAAGCGTTAGTCACTCAGTAGTCCGGACCCCCAGCCTAGTGTAGCAGAAGGGAAAAATGCTTGATGAGGGTGAAAGAGCAGAGGGAAAAAGCTGGCTTGAATCTCAACATTCAAAAAACAAAGATCATGGCTTCTGGCACCTTCATGGCAAATAGATGGGCAAACAATGGTACAGTGACAGACTTCGTTGTCTTGGGTTGCAAAATCACTGCAGATGGGGACTGCAGCCATGAAATTTAAGACACTTGTTCCTTGGAAGGAAAGCTGTGACAAACCTAGACAGTGTCTTAAAAAGCAGATACATCACTTTGTCGATTAAGGTCCATATAGTCAGAGCTGTGGTTTTTCCAGTAGTCATGTATGGATGTGAGAGTTGGACCATAAAGAAGACTGAGCGCCAAAGAATTGATGTTTTTGAACTGTGGTGCTGGAGAAGACTCTTGAGAGGTCCATTGAACAGCAAGGAGATCAAACCAGTCAATCCTAAAGGAAATACAGTTCTGAATATGTATTGAAAGGACTGATGCTGAAGCTGAAGCTCTAATACTTTGTCCACCTGTTGTGAAGAAACGACTCATTGGAAAAGACTCTGATGCTGGGAAAAGTAAAAGGCAAAAGGAAAAGAGCGAGGCAGAGGATGAGATGATTAGATAGCATCACTGACTCAATGGACATGAATTTGAGCAAACTCTGGGAGATAGTAGAGGACAGAGGAGCCTGAGGTGGTGCAGTCCATGGGATTAGGAAGAGTCGGACGTGTCTTAGCAAATGAACAGCAACAACAAAGTATAATTGAAGCAGTCTTTTTCAAACATGCATGTACTATTGCACTAAAAAACACAATGTGATATTCAGATTTTGCATCTATTTATAATGAGCAAGTTTGGATTCAAAAGTAAAAAAGGTCAAAACACATTCTTTATTAGAAGTACAGGAAAACAGAAAAGCAGCATATATTAGTGGGCATTGAAATAAAAACTAGTACTAGGATGCAGACGATCCCGTGTATGATGAGAAAGAAATAACTTCAGGGTACTGACTGGGAAAAAAGAAAGTAGGATACTCTTGCAGGTGAACTGACCTTATTTATAACATTGCGAAAAAGTGAAAGCGTTAGTCACTCAGTAGTGTCCAACTTGTTGTGACCCCATGGACTATAGCCTGCCAGGTTCCTCTGTCCTTGAAATTCTCCAGGTAAGAGTATTTGAGTCAGTAGCCATTCTCTAGGGAATCTTTCTGACCCAAGGATCAAATCCAGGTGTTCCGCATTGCAGGCAGATTCTTTACCATCTGAGCCACAGGGAAGCCTGTATTTATAAGTAGTGTCCCAGTAATTCTTAATGTAATTATTTGGGTGGGATAGAGTAGTTACTAGTATTACCAAACATTATTTATGAACATTATTACATGTGAAAGAAATAAAGACAAAGGATGAATTAAGAAAAGACACAATATTTCAAGCCATATGAAAATTGTGCAATAGACTTTTGCCAACATAATGTCGAGGGCTAATTTTTACAATGTAGTCTTTAGTGCCCTGCCAAAAAAGGATGATAGATATGTATGTCTGATCTGGGATTATGCGTATCTATAAACTACAAAACTCTATAAAAGCAAAAGAGCAAAATGATAATAATAATAATAATAAATGAGAAGAGAAAAATAAAAACTACTTGATTATGTTCAGATACAAAGAAAAAGGGTGATAGTCCAAAAAAAAAAAAAAATGAAGCATTTCAACAGCAAAACTATTAATAACATTCTATGACATCCTCATTTTTTGTATATCTGCTAATTGCCAATCTAGTAACACTTGGTTCTAAGATTTAAAACAATTGTTAGTATTACATATTTGTATGCAGATCTACACATGCTCAAGGATTTGGTTTTGGCAGATTAGATTTGCCAATGGCATTGCCGTTATGGTGTGTTTTTTTCTTTCAGAAATCAGTAATAACCTTAGGTAAAATTTTCAGCAAAAGAGTACAGCCTTCGTTTGGCTTACATGTTAGTTGTATTTCCTAGAGACTAGTTGTCTATTAGAACTGTGAAAAATAAGTTAACATTAAAACGTTAACTTTTAGGTTCAAAAATTTTTAATCTATATGACCATGCATTTTTTTTTTTAAAAAGATTTATTTATTTTAGAGCAGGGGTCGGGTTGGGGAGGGAGGGAAGTGGGCGGGCCACTTCTGTTGGTCTTTCATTTCTCTATTTTCATCCGTCTTTGTTCTTTGGCTCCTGTAGGCCTCCCATCGAGGTGGCATCTTTCGTTGCAGAGCGCTGGCTCTGGGCGCATGCGCTCCAGGGCTCCGGCTCGGTAATTGGACACATCGGTCCAGCTGCTCCGTGGCACGTGGGGTCTTCCCAGGCCAGGGCTTGAACCAGCGCCCCTTGCATTGCAAGGCGGTGTCCTTACCCACTGGACCACCAGGGGAAGCCCGACCATGCATTTTGATATTTGAAAGAATTGCAGGAACAATTTTTTTGTTGAATTTGTTGCATGAATTGCAGAATATCTGATGTGCCTGGCTTTTAATCCATTAGAGATCCAGTGAGTCTTCCCCATTAACTGTGATAATTAAAAATGACGGGCTTCCTTGGCGGTCCAGTGGGTAAAGAGTCCATCTTGCAGTGCAAGGGGCACCGGTTTGATCCCTGGCTCGGGAAGATCTCACGTGCTCCAGAGCGGCTGGAGCCGATGCTCTGCAGAGAGAGAGGCCACTGCAATGGGAAGCTCATGTGTGCCAAAAAAAAGAATAAAAAGATGGATGAAAATAAATATAAATGAAGAGGCATGACGGGGAGAAAAATGTCCCTTACATTTCCAGAATGCTCCCTGCATGTGGCTCAAGTGCTGTGGATGCTGTCTCTTGCACGCATGCATGTTAGTCTCCTGCCTCATAAATCAGCCCCTCTTCTTTGTTATCACTCGTCCAGCACTTTCTCTTTTCGTTTTCAATGCTGTCAGATGCAGGTCTTAAGTTTCCAAACCAGTGTTCTTTTTCCTGTTTAAGTGCTTCTCAAACTGTGTAATACCTCCCGACCTTTTCCCAGAGAGGTTTCCTAACACGTGTGGTATGAGAAACTTCTTGGAATTTTTACATTTTGCCATAAACATTCATATATGGATTAGGCTTACTGAGTAATGTTTTCATAAGTAAAAGTTTCTTCCGTGTGTATCTCTTGACTAAAGTTGATGCTGCAAGAAAATGAACTATATTGGCCTAGTGGCTTGAAGTGCTCACCTGCTAGGCAGTGTGCCTCCCTCCACTGAAAGAGCACGCTGGGAAGCTCAGCTCTTCTGATTGATTGTTGTTCCATCTTTAAGGGTTGGCAAAGAATGCTGGGATCTACTTTTGAGGGGGCACTTTCTTGGTGAGAGGCCACATTGTAGGACAAAATTTGAAACTTTAATGTGTCTTCTGTTTAAAAAAAAAAGGTAGGAAAATTATTCTTAAAACAGTTTTTCAGGACTGGTATTCTATTCATTTTCTCTCATGTAATCTTTTTACTGTTATTATTGTATTTTACCTCTCCTTTTCAAATGAGTATCTGTTATCTATATTTCCATTCAGACCTCACTGTATAGAGTTATACTTTGAGAGATTCTTAGATTCTTTGATTCTTGGACTTTCGTCATTACACTTGTGTTGATTTTCATACTAGAGAAATCTAATGATTGTGGTTTTTATGCAGAAAGGTTAGAAACACTGGTTGGAGAGCCATGCAACAGTACTTTTACTTTTTGTTCCTCGTGAAGCTCTTCTTAGTCCACTGAATTTCTAAGATGGGATCGCTGAAACCATTTAAAAAGTTTCTACTTAAGATGCTATTTATCAATAGTATACTAGTATAGCAAGTGTTCATAGGCAAGGGATAGAAGTGACCTGTCATAAATGTTTTACTTCAGAAAAATCCCTTAAAGAGCTGTTAAATATGGCATGCTTTGGGCATTGGTATTTTGTTTTGAATATTTTCATCTTAGATGTATTCTGACGCAGTTTTGAAACAGTTTTGTCAGCTGACTGCATGTGTTCATAACTATTTTTAGAATACTATTTTTATAATCAAAAGTGAAAGGTTGGTTCATTTGTTAACTGTTTGCCTTTCAAGTCTCCAACTGGTGTTGCCTTAGGTATTTGTATTTACCACAGCTTAGACTGTCATGCATTTCAACATGATTTTTAAAGCTGGTTCCATTGTTTAGAGCAAGATTATAAACTTGCTTCTCTTTCTCTGTCCCATCCTCTCTCTTTGCTTCCTTTCCCTCTGACCTTCTTTTCTGTCTTTTTGCCTCAGGGGCAGAGTACCCTTTTGTACTCATCTGTTTTTTACTTTCTACTGGAGAAACAGTTTGTAGGGTTTTTTTAATTCAGTAGAAAAATTAAAATAGGGAAAGATCTAGGTAGTTGTGAACTTAATACTAGCAACTTAAGAGCTGTTTATTGTTTACTTCATTAAAGAAGCTTTTGAATTTTTGGGGCATGGTTTTATGTCGTAAAAAAGTGTCCCACGCACTTAATTGGAGTAGCGTATTAAAGTTACCAGTGTAGGCAGTACACTAAGGAAAGGAGAAGAGGGTGGCAGGTGATGAGATGATTGGATGGCATCCCCGATTCACTGGACATGAACTTGGGCAAACTCCAGGGGATGGTGAGGGATGGGGATGCCCGGCATGCTGCAGTCTGTAGGGTCGTAAAGAGTCAGACACGACTTGGTGACTGAACAGTAACAGCAAAATTTTGTGTGAAGTGGCTGTAAAGAATGACCGCTGATAAGCAGTGTTAGATTTTGAAAGATTAGATATACGATGGATAGTATTTGACTGATGATAGATTTGTTTAGATTTAGGAAAAGCAAGAAACAACAGATGTATTAAGTTACAGGGAGGTTGAGGTAGAGGTATGTATTATATTCCGGGTTACAGTTTCCCAGTTCATTTATAAAAAAAGCAAATCTGATTACTCTGAAGTTAATTTTTAGCTCAAGAATTGTGAAGTGAAGCTGAAAGTCCTTCTGGCCACAGGCAGTCCACAATACTCTGATCTTGACGATATTATCTGCTATACATTTCTCTGGTTTAGTCGTGAATATTGTCCTGACAGTTAGGCAAGGCTAATGAGGCAGGAAGCATAAACCTACAGGTATAGACTAAGTCCACTATCTCAGTAAGTGGAGGCCAAGGATTTTGGCTTTCCTCAGGCTCCTCTGCTACATATTTGACATTTACTTATTAACATGAGGAATCACAATGAACATCCTAAGGAAATTGCTTCTCACAGAGGAAAATCCACACGAAGTCATTTGTTGAAACTGGGACAGGAGCTCAAGAATTGGGACAGGAATTATACTTTCTGCCCTGATAAACAGAGTAGCTGTTGGGAGAGGACATTACTGTTTTAATGCCATTTCCTAAATATAAATATAAATTAATAGCTATTCAGAGGCAGTAGAATAAATATACAAACTAGATGAGTACAAGATTTTAGTTCTTAACGAGACTGAAAATATAATTTATTTTTGCTGAATTTGAAATAATTGTAGTTAATATTTATTGTGCTTAATTCTGGGCCAGGTAACTGCTTTCTTTACATTATCTTGTTTAATTTTTATAATAGCCTTATGAGAGGTAGGTATTACTGCTCTTATATAGATATGAGGCAATAATACTGTACTGCTAGTTAATGACAGGACGGGTATCTGACTCATTGGGATTTGACTCTGACCACAAGCTGTGAACCACTCATTATGTGATATGCTATGCCTTTCTTTTCAACCTAACATGCCTTTAGGGATGGTGATATCCCGATGGATAGTATTTGACTGATGCAAAATTTTGTGTGAAGTGGCTGTAAAGAATGACCGCTGATAAGCAGTGTTAGATTTTGAAAGATTAGATATACGATGGATAGTATTTGACTGATGATAGATTTGTTTAGATTTAGGAAAAGCAAGAAACAACAGATGTATTAAGTTACAGGGAGGTTGAGGTAGAGGTATGTATTATATTCCGGGTTACAGTTTCCCAGTTCATTTATAAAAAAAGCAAATCTGATTACTCTGAAGTTAATTTTTAGCTCAAGAATTGTGAAGTGAAGCTGAAAGTCCTTCTGGCCACAGGCAGTCCACAATACTCTGATCTTGACGATATTATCTGCTATACATTTCTCTGGTTTAGTCGTGAATATTGTCCTGACAGTTAGGCAAGGCTAATGAGGCAGGAAGCATAAACCTACAGGTATAGACTAAGTCCACTATCTCAGTAAGTGGAGGCCAAGGATTTTGGCTTTCCTCAGGCTCCTCTGCTACATATTTGACATTTACTTATTAACATGAGGAATCACAATGAACATCCTAAGGAAATTGCTTCTCACAGAGGAAAATCCACACGAAGTCATTTGTTGAAACTGGGACAGGAGCTCAAGAATTGGGACAGGAATTATACTTTCTGCCCTGATAAACAGAGTAGCTGTTGGGAGAGGACATTACTGTTTTAATGCCATTTCCTAAATATAAATATAAATTAATAGCTATTCAGAGGCAGTAGAATAAATATACAAACTAGATGAGTACAAGATTTTAGTTCTTAACGAGACTGAAAATATAATTTATTTTTGCTGAATTTGAAATAATTGTAGTTAATATTTATTGTGCTTAATTCTGGGCCAGGTAACTGCTTTCTTTACATTATCTTGTTTAATTTTTATAATAGCCTTATGAGAGGTAGGTATTACTGCTCTTATATAGATATGAGGCAATAATACTGTACTGCTAGTTAATGACAGGACGGGTATCTGACTCATTGGGATTTGACTCTGACCACAAGCTGTGAACCACTCATTATGTGATATGCTATGCCTTTCTTTTCAACCTAACATGCCTTTACCAAGAGGAAAGAGGGTATGAGAAAACCCACCCAAAGCTTAGTTCCTCTGTGGATCCCTGTTGATTTATTTAAAAAAAAATTAAAAAGTGTTTCAGATTGTTGTCACTTTAGCATTAGAAATTTCCAGCAGTTGGGAAAACTTTTAGTGGTTATTTATTCCCTCTAAAAATTAGTGAAATATACTCTGGTAGCATCTAGCCTTAACCTTTTATTTTATTTTTAAACAGACACATTGTTCCCTTCATCTTGAGAGATAACAAGACTCACAAAAGGTCACTATACAGATATTACAGGTTAGAGAGATTGCACCCTTTTCTGGATAAAGAGCGTAACTCCAATGACACAGGCTTACATAGAAGGAGGGGTTGGGATTGACTTCATTGAGATGAACCGAATCACATTCCCAGATACCCCATTCCTCTAGTGAGTGAAATGACAGCTATCCGGTCTTATAATTAACCACCTGTTCTTCTGAAGAGTGAAGGAAACTGGAGAAAACATGTAGCGATGCAGCCTTTTGTGACTTGCTTTCTAGAATCGTTTTTGATATTATTTAAAAATGTGTTGATAAAATAGAAAAGTTACCAGTGAAAATAGCAGGTTTTCTGTGTTGTGCTCTCAAATGAGCTGCCACAGAAATAATTAAAAATAAGTGTAAAGTTATCATGAACACAAACATTAGGAACTGGTAGAACTATATAGCTCTTGTGCTTATTTCCTTGGAACATAAATTTAACATTTTAGAATTCTTTTTTAAAGTCTGCATTTAAGTTGATCTCTTATTTCGTTTGGAATGTGATGGACCTTCACATCTTATCCATGAGTTCTAAAATTTGTTTCTAAGTGGGGTTCTTGAGTCCAAACTGAAAAAAGATCCAAAGAAGCATGCTTTTTTTGTTGCCTTGATAGAAAATGTTTGTAGAACTTTATAAATAAATATATAAATGTTTTTATAATATATGTGTATATAAAAATGAGCACAGCCTGTTATAAGCACTTTGAAAATGCCCAGAAGTAAAACTCATAGTTGTGTTCTTCAGGGAGTTCTAGTTGGAAGGAAGTTTGCCCCTCTCCCCCAACTTCTTCTTTTCTTTTTAAACTAGACAAACTTAAATGTTCTCTCAGTTAAACTCTTTGTTTATGAATTGATGAGCTTTTTTTTCTGAGGAAAGGTAACATCTCTCTTTGATAATCAGATAAAATACTCCACCATGGCAGTCTAGCCATCTCCTTCTAGAATTACCTCATAAGTTGTATAGCCCAATTTCCTCTTCAGTTAATTTTTTTTACAAATACCTTTAAAATTAAAGAGGACTCTTACTGCTTCAAGTAATGAAGTTAGTAGTTTTCTTTTTTGGTAGTATAGTACATGGATCACTTGTGCTGAATTTCGTTTGTGTTGCTCCTTAAGTTTCCTTATGAATTTCTTAAGATTAGGTCTTAAACTTTCAGAGAAGTTGGATAGACTTCTGGACGTAGGAATTTCAAGAAGCTTAATGAAAAAGTGTCCGGTGGAAGCACTGCCTGAAAGTTATCTCTTTCCCCTGTAATTTTTTCTTTTGAGATTTAGGGACTAGTTTTGTTTTTACTTGTATACATAAGACCATAAGTAGGCACACATTTGTTTTAAAATTCCAGTTTGAAATTATCCGTTGTTTCGTTAATTTGCATTTGACCTCTTTTGCCTAGTTAATATGTTAGGTATTCCATTCTGGTGATGTGTGTTTAAACCAGTAGACACTAGCCTTTTCATTAAAGTAGAAGTGTTTATTATAAGTTCATATACAGGTATTTATTTTGCTTTGCTAAATTCACTTGAACCACCTACAAGTTGGAAAAATAAATTACAGCTTTTAATATTCATCAACTTTTTTAGTCGCTGGTCAAAAACATGGCTGTTGCTTATTTTGATGATTGTTCCTGGCACTAAAGTGCCTTAGAGGGTTGTGAAATTCTCAGCAGTAGGTTACAGAAAGCTAGTTTCTAGTAGTTGCTGATAGACACACACTGGACTTTGCTGTTAGTTTTTTGATATAAAATCACTTGAGTAAAAATTTTAAATTAGTATTTGAAGTCACTGAACGTACTTCTGGATGTGCTGATAAGTATGATCATTGCTGCCTACTTTGTAAAGATTGAAGTTGACTTGCCCTTTTTCCAGCTTTCTTCCTTAAGTTCATTGTATAGAATGAGCAAAATGAAGACCAAGTGCTACCTTAAGTACAGCATTTAGGTAGTTAATTGTTGCACTTTTATCTGTGTGAAAGAGAAGGATTAGTTATTGCATGTATACAGATATCTGTTTATCTTAGATATATTCATTAATTAGATTATATCTGTTCTTAAAAATACACCAACCTAATTTACCAAATACCAAAAGAGGACTCTTACTGCTTCAAGTAATGAAGTTAGTAGTTTTCTTTTTTGGTAGTATAGTACATGGATCACTTGTGCTGAATTTCGTTTGTGTTGCTCCTTAAGTTTCCTTATGAATTTCTTAAGATTAGGTCTTAAACTTTCAGAGAAGTTGGATAGACTTCTGGACGTAGGAATTTCAAGAAGCTTAATGAAAAAGTGTCCGGTGGAAGCACTGCCTGAAAGTTATCTCTTTCCCCTGTAATTTTTTCTTTTGAGATTTAGGGACTAGTTTTGTTTTTACTTGTATACATAAGACCATAAGTAGGCACACATTTGTTTTAAAATTCCAGTTTGAAATTATCCGTTGTTTCGTTAATTTGCATTTGACCTCTTTTGCCTAGTTAATATGTTAGGTATTCCATTCTGGTGATGTGTGTTTAAACCAGTAGACACTAGCCTTTTCATTAAAGTAGAAGTGTTTATTATAAGTTCATATACAGGTATTTATTTTGCTTTGCTAAATTCACTTGAACCACCTACAAGTTGGAAAAATAAATTACAGCTTTTAATATTCATCAACTTTTTTAGTCGCTGGTCAAAAACATGGCTGTTGCTTATTTTGATGATTGTTCCTGGCACTAAAGTGCCTTAGAGGGTTGTGAAATTCTCAGCAGTAGGTTACAGAAAGCTAGTTTCTAGTAGTTGCTGATAGACACACACTGGACTTTGCTGTTAGTTTTTTGATATAAAATCACTTGAGTAAAAATTTAAAATTAGTATTTGAAGTCACTGAACGTACTTCTGGATGTGCTGATAAGTATGATCATTGCTGCCTACTTTGTAAAGATTGAAGTTGACTTGCCCTTTTTCCAGCTTTCTTCCTTAAGTTCATTGTATAGAATGAGCAAAATGAAGACCAAGTGCTACCTTAAGTACAGCATTTAGGTAGTTAATTGTTGCACTTTTATCTGTGTGAAAGAGAAGGATTAGTTATTGCATGTATACAGATATCTGTTTATCTTAGATATATTCATTAATTAGATTATATCTGTTCTTAAAAATACACCAACCTAATTTACCAAATGACTTTTTCCCCCCAGTTCTGTAGAAAATGTTCTCAAAACACTCGTGAAGAGCTGCCGACCGTAAGTAGCTTCTCAGTTTATAAAGCCTCTTACTGTTTCTGTGGGCTTTTCCCCATTTTTAGTATGCCTTGAAGAGGAAATTAAAGGTATAAATAGGATCTGACGTTGAGATGTTAGTCACTGGGCACAACATATCATTTCCAACTCTTGAACTTTTCAGATTTCATTTATAAATTTAGAAATGTTCAAGTGGTGTGGGTGTCAGTCACCCATTAGAAAGTAAACTGCAATAGTATGTGTGTAAGTGGCTTCATTTTAAAGAAATTCCTAGAGTATTGTTACTCAGATCAAAATGATTTTCCAAAATGAGCCTTGGAGTTACCATATTAAAATGAGTAAGAACATGATGGCCCATACATTTTTTCCTAGTATATTCTCTTTCAGTAGAGTATTTGACCTTGTATGTGTGCTGCTGAAGTGAGCACTAGACTGTTTAATATTGACTGTCCCATATTCTGATGTTTAAAGATGAATATAGATAGAATTTAGTTTAATAAAAGTCTAGATGTATGGACTTGAACTATTTTTTCTTATTAGGCTATTCTAAGACATACTTCTGCTATGAATGCAATGAATTATTTGAATGAAAATTTGTATATTATATGTTTAATATATAATATACATATTATATATATAATATGAATTAAAGTTATTTTATTGATCAGTTATTTGTTGCTGATCTACTAAACTAGTCAGTCTTGGGCAAACGTATTTTCAAGATCTAAAATGTCTCCTTTTCAAAGACTTAAGAACTAACCTAAGTCATTCAGTGAAACACCGGTGAGCATTGTCATTTTGTAAAATTTAATCATCTCTGATGTACTTACTGGTTTTTAGGTTCTTAGATAACTCATAGAATGCTCAAGCTTTTATTTTGGATTACTGTGCTAACAGTTGACTGTGAACAATTAGGAAGAGGAATCAGTGTATGAGATCTTTAACAAAGAATATATTTTGCTCTCCTCCCCCCCTTTAATTCTAACTGGTTGTATGATGATTTGGGACGTAAATTTGTGATGATAATACTCAAAGAAGTATTACCAGAAATGTGATTTTATTTTTCGCATAAAGGAATGAAGTGTGATTATAGTTACACAGAGATATAAAGATATAATAAGATTAATAATATGATGAATAGACCAGACCTCCAGGTGTATTTGAAAAGCTTTCCTAACTTTTGAGGCCATATCCAAATCAGAAATTTTCATATGCTTGTCGTTATTTTAAACCCCAGTTGTCTACCTGTTTGAGAATCTATTCCATACCCAAATGGATAATGGGTCCTCATTATCCTGTTACCTTCATTTTATGTGTGTCTGCGCACATCAGCTTTTATTTTTCTAAATCTTCTGTGCCCCAGGGATGTTCCTGCCCATGTTGTAGAATGTTAGGACGTTAGACCCTGTGGGATCAGGTCATGTAGCCTAGTCCTTTCTTGCACACAGGGGAGGACTCAGGGCCCAGTGAGGGTAAGTGGTTTGCTCCTCAGGTGCCTAGAGGTTCCTGGGCTGATAATTTTTCTCACTTTGCTGATTATCTATGTCTTACATAGACTGGATTCCCTATGACTGGATTTTTTCTTCTAATGCTGTGATACAGCACACAGGAAGAAAAAAATACAAGTCATGTTTTAAGTTTGTAAGTGATTTGAATGACTTTGCATTTTATCTGAGGTTTATCAGCTTCATAGTGTTTTTCCACATCTGTAGACAAGAAGAAAATTTACCTTATCTAAGTGTGACAGGCTATTTAGTTTAGAGTTGTAAAAATGTGTGGTTTTTGTCAGCTAACTTGACATTGATAGGGTATGATATTATCTTATGAGTACATTCCCCTTCTCCTCCTTTTCTGTCAGTCCTATAATGATGTAGAGCTTTTGATCAATGATTAGATACATGAAAACCTCTTTTTTATTAGGTATTTTCCAGCAGATGCCACAGCTGAGATGCTAGAAGAATGGCGGCCTCTAATGTGTCCTTTTGATGTAACAATGCAAAAGGCCATCACTTATTTTGAAATATTTCTTCCTACCTCCCTTCCTCCAGAACTTCATCATAAAGGTTTTAAGTAAGTATATATCTTGACAAATTCTAGAAGATAGTAGAGAATGTGTTTGTGTGTGTGTGTGTGTGTGTGTGTAGGAATGAAGTGTGATTCACACACACACACACACACACACGTGTGTATACACACATATACATACATACATTTATGTATGTATCTATGTATATAGGCAAACTAGTACATAGTAAGTAAAATTTTCTTACACTTGAAATGTGTGTGAAAGCTAATACAGTTAAATAATCTTTTGCATACTTTTTCCATAAAGAGAATAATGCTTGTGTGTCAAGCCATGGAAGATGTGGGCTTTAAGATATTGGAGAGAAAGAATAATAACTGCAAAAAGGAGTTGAAATTTTCAATAAATAGGCAGTGATGGAAGTGTTTCCCGGGTAGCGGTATAGAACTCACATTTAGATTGTACTTTTATGAAATAAATAGAAGGTGTGACAAAAAACCTGGAAGAGTAGTAGTAATTATCATTATATTATGGGTTCATGCTTAGCCCTTCCATCACCTCCCCTAGCATATTTTCTATAGTGAGACGTGATATCTTTTATTTCTGTCAAATCAGAAATTTTGATTTATCTAGCATTCTGTTTATGAAATTTTAATTTTAATTAAAAGCTTCTAAAAACTTTTAATTTCTTTGATATTTGTGATTGGTTAATAATATCAGATGTTTTCTTGCCCCTATATTCTCTTCTGTTTCTTTAATTTGAGATAGTTTCCCCCAGGGTAATTTGATTGCTTCTACCACTTTGTGGCTCATTTCTTTTATGGACCATTTACCTTGGTGCTAATGGTATAATTAGTAGTTGGCTTATTAAAGAAAAGAGACTAAGGGAGAGTTGAAAGAACAGGTAGTAACAGGAAAGCATTAAAGGAAAAGGATAGACAGTTATTTAACAATGAAGTAGAAATTTGATGAGACTCTTCTTTTTAGCATACATAAATTGAAAAGGGAATATTCAGGCAAAAGTAGTCCTTTGCTCCATTAAGTTTGTAACTTTCAGTGTTATTTTTCCTAGGTTGTATAGTTATCAGTAAGAATAATAGACTTTTAAAAATACAAAGGATACCTGATTTGAACCACTTTCTATAAATCACTTGCTATTCATAATAACATTTTTCTTCTTCAGACTTTGGTTTGATGAATTAATTGGCCTTTGGGTTTCAGTGCAAAATCTCCCACAGTGGGAGGGGGTGAGTATCCCATTATTTTTCTTACTTACTTTTCAGTTTGGAAGTAAATATATTGGGCGATTTGATAAGTAACTTCATTTCCTTAGAATTGGCTGTTAGTGATGTTGTAGTCATTTTTTAGAATTGTATTTGCTGTATTCTAAGAAGTAGACATTTCTTTATTTTGATTTTATCACTATCTAGAAGTGTATGCATACTCTGAAATACATGAAGAGCAAAACCCTGCTGTACCCTCATTCACATGCTGCTGGACACCTACTGGATGTATTCTTTGTGTGTTTGATGAAAACCTCTTTATTTGCACTGTGGAAGATGCTTTGTCATTTCCTTTTATAAAAATAAGTATTTCAGCTGTATTTGATTTTATATGGATGATGAGAATCAGATCTTAAATTTGGAGATTTGAACAGAGACGTAAATATTAAATTCAGCTGTGCTATTGATGGTTCTGAAAAGAACAAATGGTTAGAAGATGTGACTGTGACCCTTAAAAACAGCAAGTGTGTTTACTTAAATGTCTTTCTTTTTTGTTTAATTTCAGATAGTTTCCCCCAGGGTAATTTGATTGCTTCTACCACTTTGTGGCTCATTTCTTTTATGGACCATTTACCTTGGTGCTAATGGTATAATTAGTAGTTGGCTTATTAAAGAAAAGAGACTAAGGGAGAGTTGAAAGAACAGGTAGTAACAGGAAAGCATTAAAGGAAAAGGATAGACAGTTATTTAACAATGAAGTAGAAATTTGATGAGACTCTTCTTTTTAGCATACATAAATTGAAAAGGGAATATTCAGGCAAAAGTAGTCCTTTGCTCCATTAAGTTTGTAACTTTCAGTGTTATTTTTCCTAGGTTGTATAGTTATCAGTAAGAATAATAGACTTTTAAAAATACAAAGGATACCTGATTTGAACCACTTTCTATAAATCACTTGCTATTCATAATAACATTTTTCTTCTTCAGACTTTGGTTTGATGAATTAATTGGCCTTTGGGTTTCAGTGCAAAATCTCCCACAGTGGGAGGGGGTGAGTATCCCATTATTTTTCTTACTTACTTTTCAGTTTGGAAGTAAATATATTGGGCGATTTGATAAGTAACTTCATTTCCTTAGAATTGGCTGTTAGTGATGTTGTAGTCATTTTTTAGAATTGTATTTGCTGTATTCTAAGAAGTAGACATTTCTTTATTTTGATTTTATCACTATCTAGAAGTGTATGCATACTCTGAAATACATGAAGAGCAAAACCCTGCTGTACCCTCATTCACATGCTGCTGGACACCTACTGGATGTATTCTTTGTGTGTTTGGTGAAAACCTCTTTATTTGCACTGTGGAAGATGCTTTGTCATTTCCTTTTATAAAAATAAGTATTTCAGCTGCATTTGATTTTATATGGATGATGAGAATCAGATCTTAAATTTGGAGATTTGAACAGAGACGTAAATATTAAATTCAGCTGTGCTATTGATGGTTCTGAAAAGAACAAATGGTTAGAAGATGTGACTGTGACCCTTAAAAACAGCAAGTGTGTTTACTTAAATGTCTTTCTTTTTTGTTTAATTTCAGCAACTAGTAAATCTCTTTGCTCGATTGGCTACAGATAATATAGGGTACATAGATTGGGATCCATATGTACCAAAGGTAATTAACATTTGGACAGATACTGTAATACTAACATCTTTTTTGTGTCTTTAAAGAGAATTGCATTTTGTATGCTGATCTCTAGGACCACATGAAATGTTTTTTGACTGATAGTAAAACATAAGTAAACTTAAAAGAATAGGTCATTTATTTTCAGAGAGTAATTGAATCATATCAGACTATCATAAGTGTTTGATTTTTGTCTTACCAGTGTAGGACATGAACTTTTCAGAATGAATAATTTAGAAAGATAATTCATAAGAATATTATTCAGGTGTCATACATTGATCCCTTCCAGTGAATTTTTTATATCATATTGATAGTTCTAGAGTGTTCCCCAACTTTTAAAATCCTATTATATGCTTTCCTAGAGTAAGTAAAGCTGGAAGATGTCTCTCGGTGCACTGCATCTCTGTTGTTTCATCTCAGTGGAATCATCTGTGGAGGGCTGTCCACATGGTTCTGATGTGCACACCGACAGTAGAACAGGGCTGGGAGCAGCAGGAGGCAGGTGCTCCGCCTGCCTTGGCTTGCACTGTCTTCTGCTCTTGCTCGCCACTAGGAGCCAAGATGGAGAAGGAACTTTCTCCCACTTTTAGCCCCCATGTTTGACATAGTTAGTGATAAATTTTGAATATAAATCTAACTGTATCAAGCTACAGTTAACTAAATGATATAAAATGCAGATTTTTAGGGAAAAATCAAGTCAGTGCTAAAATTTTGAGAGGTAGAGTAATCGGCTATAAGGTATTTGTGTTTTGTGCATCCTTGACTTGGAATTAAAGCATAGGAAAAACAACTTTACATGTATTTTAGAGAGGCAGAAAGTAGTCAAAACATGTCACATTGAACTACAGTTAACTATAATTTGCCTTTTTATGTTTAACTGTGTCTCATTGGCCTGTTTTGGAGGTGCATGGATATGAGTGTTTCATAGTCACATGCCTGTGACCTCAGAGTGTCATTCAAAAGAAGTATACAGATAGTTATATGACATTCCTAAGGACTAAAGGATATTACCAAACAATAAACCATAAAAACCAATCAAATGAGAAGATATATAATAACACTAATATATAACACTTAGGTTCTTTAATGAAAGGGTTATTTGCCGTCTGTCAATATTTATTCTTAATTCTTTTTTTTTTTTTTATAGATATTTACAAGAATTCTGAGAAGCTTGAACCTCCCAGTGGGAAGCAGTCAAGTGTTAGTCCCAAGATTTTTAACAAATGCTTATGATATAGGACATGCTGTAATATGGATCACTGCCATGATGGTTTGTAATATGTTTGTTTCATATAGTTCACATAAATTTTGTGTTAACCATACAAAAATTCTGCATAATCACATAAATCTAAACTAGTGGCTTAGTTGGTCATTTGATTCTTGGATATTTTCTGATGCAATAAACTTGTGTTTCTCAGACTCAGAGTATAGTCATAAAGTACCATCTATAAATCTCCTTAAGCAATGGACCTTAAAGTAAGGGTCAGAAGTTCAGAGTTTTCATTCTAGTATTATTTTATAATGTATAGAAATATCAAATCACTGTATTATGCTCTGGAACCAACCAAGTATAACTGTAGGTCAGTTATACTTTAAGTGGGGGCAGCTAGAGTTTTAAGAGATTCAGAATGTCTGTAATAGTTTTACAGACCAAGAACTAGAGTCGTGGGTAAAAGTACTTTTCCATGTCAAATTGATAATAAGGTGAGATTTGAACTCAGAGTTCTGCATGTGCTCAGCATTAATGCATTTGTCAGTGTTCACCTAAGACATTACACTGAACACAAAGCTTATAGACAAAGTAAACTTAGTGAATAAAGATTATTAATGAAGAATTATTTTACCAACATCATTAAAGAGAAACAAAAATATACCTGATCTACACATTTGGATTTTAATATCATCTTTCAAATAGGAGTATTAGAACAACTTTATACTATACTTCTCTAAGTTGTCATTCAATCCTTCTCTACAGTTTACCTCCTTTTTGAATTATTCTGCTTGTGATACTTGATATTGTTCCGTGTTGCCTATTTTCTCCCTGGTTACATTGCTGGGTTGGCTGTTTCTGTTGAAAAGATAGTATGGTTGTGAGAAGTTTAGCTCTTTATTTATTTATATTTTGGCTGTGCTGGGTCTTCACTGCTATGGGGACTGCTATCCAGCTTTGCGTGAGCTTCTCATTTGTGGCTTCTCTTGTTTCTGGGCACAGGCTTAAGGGTATGTGGGCTTCAGTATTTGCAGCTTCCAGGCTCTAGAGCACAGGCTGAATAGTTTTGGCACATGGGCTTAGTTGCTCCACAGCATATGGGATCTTCCCACATCCTGGATCAAACCTGTCTTTCCTTCGTTGACAGCCAGATTTTTACCACTGAGCCACCAGGGAAGCCCATAAGTTTAGCTCTTTAATTTCATTGTAAGGTTAAAAGAAAAGAAAATTTTTGGTTGTTATTTTATTACCAAACAGAAGGGAAAACCCATTTTCTTTCTGATACTCAATAAGAGCAAGAGCATTTGGGTATTTACTATCTTACATAAGCAGTGAGTTGGCACTTGGGTTTTAGGGCCACAGAATTAGATAGTGATTGGTATCAGCCTTATTTTAGAAAATCTAGCAGTTTCTCACATAGTTTGTGTTGCAGCTTCATTTTGTGTTAAATATGAATATTTACTTAAATAGCAACAATTCTAATTACCGTGTTAGAATATTGAAAATTTTGTTGGTATTTTGCTGTGGAATTATGGTCTCAGTTGTTGCTCTGTTCTGTATTGGGATACATGAGTGTGGGTTTCATTTCAGTAGAAGGACTTGTTCCTGCTGTAATTGGATATTCTGCCTTAGGTCTGTGCTGATTATTCTTTTAATTGAAATATAGTTCACATATAATACTTTGTTAGTTTCGGGTATATGACACAGTGACTTGATATTTGCATACATTATGAATCTTTGCTGTTTCTTGAAGGAAGATCATCTTGAGACAAGTAGACAGTTTCAGGGCCTTATGATTTATTAGTCCTTTATTCCCAGTGTTGTTCAAATTGATAAGATGAATGCTCATCTTCGCCCACTCCCTGCAACCCAGGTTATATTGCTGGTTGGTTGCTTGGTTTTGTGTGTTTGTTTTAGTACTAGGTTAAGGAAAAATATTTTTTCTTTTGAGTCAAACCATGGTCAAATATAACAAGTTTAATCACTTGAAACATTTTGAAGTAATAATAAATATGTGAATGCATTTATGTAATGTCACCTCTTTATTTCCTGCAGTGAGAAATTCTTCAGTTCTTTGATCATTCATGGAATGCTTTTTATGCTTTTAAGGGTATGTGGGCTTCAGTATTTGCAGCTTCCAGGCTCTAGAGCACAGGCTGAATAGTTTTGGCACATGGGCTTAGTTGCTCCACAGCATATGGGATCTTCCCACATCCTGGATCAAACCTGTCTTTCCTTCGTTGACAGCCAGATTTTTACCACTGAGCCACCAGGGAAGCCCATAAGTTTAGCTCTTTAATTTCATTGTAAGGTTAAAAGAAAAGAAAATTTTTGGTTGTTATTTTATTACCAAACAGAAGGGAAAACCCATTTTCTTTCTGATACTCAATAAGAGCAAGAGCATTTGGGTATTTACTATCTTACATAAGCAGTGAGTTGGCACTTGGGTTTTAGGGCCACAGAATTAGATAGTGATTGGTATCAGCCTTATTTTAGAAAATCTAGCAGTTTCTCACATAGTTTGTGTTGCAGCTTCATTTTGTGTTAAATATGAATATTTACTTAAAAATCAACAATTCTAATTACCGTGTTAGAATATTGAAAATTTTGTTGGTATTTTGCTGTGGAATTATGGTCTCAGTTGTTGCTCTGTTCTGTATTGGGATACATGAGTGTGGGTTTCATTTCAGTAGAAGGACTTGTTCCTGCTGTAATTGGATATTCTGCCTTAGGTCTGTGCTGATTATTCTTTTAATTGAAATATAGTTCACATATAATACTTTGTTAGTTTCGGGTATATGACACAGTGACTTGATATTTGCATACATTATGAATCTTTGCTGTTTCTTGAAGGAAGATCATCTTGAGACAAGTAGACAGTTTCAGGGCCTTATGATTTATTAGTCCTTTATTCCCAGTGTTGTTCAAATTGATAAGATGAATGCTCATCTTCGCCCACTCCCTGCAACCCAGGTTATATTGCTGGTTGGTTGCTTGGTTTTGTGTGTTTGTTTTAGTACTAGGTTAAGGAAAAATATTTTTTCTTTTGAGTCAAACCATGGTCAAATATAACAAGTTTAATCACTTGAAACATTTTGAAGTAATAATAAATATGTGAATGCATTTATGTAATGTCACCTCTTTATTTCCTGCAGTGAGAAATTCTTCAGTTCTTTGATCATTCATGGAATGCTTTTTATGCTTAATGTGACACAGTTGGTTTAAGATGATAATCTTAGTGACAAAAGTTCTTTAACTGCAAACAGCAAAAGACACCCTTACTCTGAATTGAAAGATATCTTTTCCATTTGCTGATTCAGTTTCAATAAGTTGACCTTATTTTTAGTAGACTGTCTTGAATTGATTTGTATGAAGTTCAGCCTGGAATTTGTTTGACGGTTATTCAAAGGTGGAATTGATTTTTGCCAGCAGGATGAATATGAACAATGTTAGAGATTTGTAGATTTGTATATAGGCCCAGGCCTGTTAACCCCCTCAGTTTTACTAATATTTTTCCTCTTTTATCTGAACAGGGTGGACCAAGTAAGCTAGTGCAAAAGCACTTGGCTGGTTTGTTTAACAGCATCACATCTTTTTACCATCCTTCAAACAATGGCCGCTGGCTGGTGAGTAATGTTCAGTTTTTTCACTCTAAAGGTTTGGATTTTTTTTTTTAAATAGTATCATATGTAACTGTTGTGTAACCTGTGATACATTTTGTGTTCTTTGACTAAGCTTTGGCTGTATGAGAGCAGTTAAGTTCACATTAAATTACTATGTTATAGGACAAGTAAAAGTAAATAAATGAAATACTTTTCCCCATTTAGTAATTGGTGATAAAATGCCGCAAAGCCATAGAATCATCTTTTCAGTTTTATTGTGTTTGTACTTTTTTAAATAAATGTAATAAATATTAATAGATTTATTTACAAAACAGACTCACAGACATAGAAAACAAACTTGTCGCTATCAAAGAGGAAAGGAGTGGGGGATAAACAGGAAAAAACAAGGTACTGCTATACAGCACAGGGTATTCCATATCTTGTAATAACCTTCATTGGAAATGAAAAAATGTAATAAATGTTAAAAATAGATGTTCTACTGTTTCATCTATCTTAAAAGGTTTATATCTTTAGAATTATAGGGGAATTTTTTTTTAAGAACTACTTTATTTCAAGTAGTAAACAAAACTCCATTTATAACATGATAAACAAGGCGTCCATCACTTCTTCACAGTTGGCCCAAAGAATAAAACCTCTGACTTGATTAGAATTTACAATTACCCTTAAATATTTAAATCCATCCTTGTCTACTTCAGAGTTTTAATCTTGCGTGATAATGTGAAATAGGGCAAACTTTGATCAATGGTCAAATTCCTAATTTTTACTGTTCAGCCATTTTTCTTGATCTTGCTCTCTGATTCCATACATTCTAGAGTGTTCAATGGATTTGTAATAAACTTCTAAGATGAAAGGGAATTTTTTGCTCTTTGTATGCCTGAAATCTTCGCTGGTGTTCATCTTATTAAACAGAAAAATATGCTCCAAAACACCCATAAGTTCAGCTAGTAATACTCCTTTAAACATCTTCTTGGCCAGTTGATCCACAGTACGAGACATCCTGCGGCACTGACTCATGGCGTTGCACATGCGCAAGTGGTCTGTGTGTGCTTTTTTTAAAGTTGCTTAGTTAAAATGGCTTTTTGAGCAATGAAAGATTCATGTGGTGCTAAAAATAAAAACTGAAATTTGAAACACATGTTTGTTAATTATTATCAGTGATTAATTGGTAAGATTATCTTATTCTGTCTAGTTAGGCCATACAAGTCTTTGTAATAAGATTATACAAGCTGTTAAACATTAAATTCTTAACTCTGTAGCACAAGCAACTATATTCAATGTCCTGTGATAAATCATAACAGAAAAGAATATGAAAAAGAGTATGTATAACTTAGTCACTTTACTGTACGGCAGAAATTGACTCATAAGTCAATGATTTAATAAGTTATCCATTTATTTTTAAAAATTAAAAATTAATAGATTTATTTACAAAACAGACTCACAGACATAGAAAACAAACTTGTCGCTATCAAAGAGGAAAGGAGTGGGGGATAAACAGGAAAAAACAAGGTACTGCTATACAGCACAGGGTATTCCATATCTTGTAATAACCTTCATTGGAAATGAAAAATGTAATAAATGTTAAAAATAGATGTTCTACTGTTTCATCTATCTTAAAAGGTTTATATCTTTAGAATTATAGGGGAATTTTTTTTTAAGAACTACTTTATTTCAAGTAGTAAACAAAACTCCATTTATAACATGATAAACAAGGCGTCCATCACTTCTTCACAGTTGGCCCAAAGAATAAAACCTCTGACTTGATTAGAATTTACAATTACCCTTAAATATTTAAATCCATCCTTGTCTACTTCAGAGTTTTAATCTTGCGTGATAATGTGAAATAGGGCAAACTTTGATCAATGGTCAAATTCCTAATTTTTACTGTTCAGCCATTTTTCTTGATCTTGCTCTCTGATTCCATACATTCTAGAGTGTTCAATGGATTTGTAATAAACTTCTAAGATGAAAGGGAATTTTTTGCTCTTTGTATGCCTGAAATCTTCGCTGGTGTTCATCTTATTAAACAGAAAAATATGCTCCAAAACACCCATAAGTTCAGCTAGTAATACTCCTTTAAACATCTTCTTGGCCAGTTGATCCACAGTACGAGACATCCTGCGGCACTGACTCATGGCGTTGCACATGCGCAAGTGGTCTGTGTGTGCTTTTTTTAAAGTTGCTTAGTTAAAATGGCTTTTTGAGCAATGAAAGATTCATGTGGTGCTAAAAATAAAAACTGAAATTTGAAACACATGTTTGTTAATTATTATCAGTGATTAATTGGTAAGATTATCTTATTCTGTCTAGTTAGGCCATACAAGTCTTTGTAATAAGATTATACAAGCTGTTAAACATTAAATTCTTAACTCTGTAGCACAAGCAACTATATTCAATGTCCTGTGATAAATCATAACAGAAAAGAATATGAAAAAGAGTATGTATAACTTAGTCACTTTACTGTACGGCAGAAATTGACTCATAAGTCAATGATACTTAAATAATTTTTTTTTTAATTTTGTATTAAAAAAAATAAAAGATTATACAAACTGTTATTTTTAAAAACTTGGGAGAGTAGAGAGGAACTGTGAATATCTCTGTGAGAACGAGAACCTACCTAGGACCTTCTGCTTCTGTGTCCCCAGAACAAGTTAATGAAACTGCTTCAGCGGTTGCCAAACAGTGTTGTTAGAAGATTACATCGTGAAAGATACAAGAAGCCTTCTTGGTTAACTCCTGTGCCTGATAGCCATAAGCTTACCGATCAAGATGTTACAGACTTTGTACAATGCATTATTCAACCTGTCCTCTTGGCTATGTTTAGCAAAACTGGTAGTTTAGAAGCAGCCCAGGCTCTGCAGAACCTTGCACTCATGAGACCGGAGTTAGTTATACCCCCTGTACTTGAAAGGTAAGCAGAGCTTCAGGTGTTTAATGGCCATTGTTACTCTGGTTCTCTATTCTCTCCTCTGCTGCTTGGCTTTCTTTTTTTTTTCCCTCTGGCTTATGTTTTGCTATCTTGGTACTTAACTCCTGTTCGTAGAGGGGAAACAAGACGTTTTAACCTAATGATTGGTAACTTGATAAAGATTTATTGGAGAGAAAAGAAAATTGACATGAAATGGATAAAATAAAATCTTTTGACTGATTTGCACATTTTAGTTGCTCAACTTTTTGCTCAGAAATAAAGCTCTGCCTGCGTGGTTTTTTTTTTTTTTTTTGGTCCACAAAATGTGAGTATCACTAAATATTGAGAATATGGCAGTGAAAGTAATTGTGGATGTCTGTTTCTTAGGGTCAGTGATAGGTTCTACTGCCAGCAATATTCTCTTAAGTTTCTGATAGGTGATTTCCAATTTTAAAACACAGTTCTTCTTTAAGGTATAAAATAGGAGACACTTCAGCATGTTAGTAAGGTTGTTGTTCTTCAAAAGGAAAGAGCGAAGCAGTTGTAGCTTGTTATTCCTGAATTCTAAGAATCACTGACCATCAGATGAGGTGCAGTCCTGTTGAAAGAATGCAGAAACCTACCAACTAATATTATTTACACTGTGGAGTTGGCATGGGAAAGCTGGGCAGGCAGGCAGGGAATTGGGGAAACTTGTGCCCTTTCTTAATTTCTGTGATTCTGTTAACCTTGAGAGCAGGTATTCACTCTGAATACTCTGCTTGCTACAGACCTTTAATCCCAAATGCAGTTTATGAATTTAGTATGTTTAATGTGTTGCATGTATTTATCTGTCATGGAAAATTTTTAAAATTCTGTTTCCAAACTGCAGAACATATCCTGCACTAGAGACTTTAACAGAACCTCACCAGCTCACAGCTACTTTAAGTTGTGTAATTGGAGTAGCCCGCAGTTTGGTATCAGGGGGCAAGTGGTTTCCTGAAGGTCCAACACACATGCTACCTCTGTTGATGAGAGCATTGCCTGGGGTGGATCCGAATGACTTTAGTAAATGCATGGTGAGCATATATATGATTCTGTTTTGTATGTAAGTTATAATTGTGTAAATGGATATCCTGTTACTTTTCTTTGAATATTCTTTAGAACATAGTGAAGTATAAAATTAGTTAGTGGTAACAGTTGTATGTATAAATGCCCAAATTTAGACCTGAGGACACTTAGTTGATTTATATAAGGTCTTTCCTTAGTAAGTAATTTCCTGTAACATGAATGCATTTATGGTCATGTATTTTAAAGCTCATTATAGATTTCCTATTTTCTGTAAGAAGATACATTAAAAATGATAGCACAGGATCATCTGCAGTTCTCTTTGCACTGGTCACAGGGAGCATGATCAAAATTACTGGGTGTGACATGCTAGATTCCCTTGATATACAAACCCTCTGAATTACTGCATTGTTCATCTTCCTACTTCCTTGGTTTCCAACTTCTGCATTAGCATTTTCTGTTTCCTGTTAATTCATGTTACATTTTTGGTAGGAAGCAGAGTAACTTCTCAGTGACTCAACCTAATAAATAACTATATGAAAATAACTAGCATAATTTCATTACTCAATAACAGCTACTTAATTGTGAGGAATCTTAAGATGTTCATTTCTTTTTTTTCTTTTTTTTTATTTTGCCGGGGGGGCAGGTTGGGGAGGGAGAGTACGGGTGAGCCACTTCTATTGGTCTTTCATTTCTCTATTTTCATCCATCTTTGTTCTTTCGCTCCTGTGGGCCTCCCATCGCGGTGGCCTCTGTTGTCACAGAGCACCGGCTCTGGGCGCATGTGATCCAGAGCTCCGGCTCGGTAATTGGACACATCAGTCCAGCCGCTCCGCGGCACGTGGGATCTTCCCAGGCCAGGGATCGAACCAGCACCCCTTGCACTGCAAGGCGGTGTCCTTACCCACTGGACCACCAGGGAAGCCCAAGATGTTCATTTTTAAGTGAAAAACTTTTGAAAAGCATTGTTGCGGGATTCCTTCACAATGATTTCTTTGTTACTTGATTGTGGCTTATGGTATACGTGTATTTTGGAATTAGAATTATGTAATTAATGTTCAATCTTTTGCATCTTCCCACAGATCACATTCCAGTTTATAGCAACATTTTCTACTCTGGTGCCTTTAGTAGATTGTTCATCTGTACTGCAGGAAAGAAATGACCTCACAGAAGTAAGGATGCTTTCTGGTTGTAAAAAGAGGGGTAACTGAGTTCTCATTCCTAATGTATATGCATAATTGAAATTTTCAAAGCAACTTTACAGAGGTGCTTACGAATTAAAATTACTGTCTTGTGACTACAGTGATATAAATGGAGGGCCAGGTCCTTACTGGTTAATCAGCTGAGCACCACCAAAGGGGATGTGTCAGAACTAGGCTATTCCAGTAAACAACTGAAGTGAAAAGGTGTATTTCAGCATTTTGTTTTGTTAGGCAAAGATGGTGGCTTTTTTTTTTTTTAAAGCATTCAAATTTAATATGCTTTATTGTCTTGGTGATAGCTATGTTCTAAGAAGACCGTTCTTTTTTTTATTACTTAATTATTTTTATTTAGCTTTTTGCTTTTACAGAGTTTTGTTGTTTGCAGACATGTATAATACCAGATTAGTCATATGTATATCCCTGACCCCTCCTTCCTACCCCTCTCTTGTTCCCCCATAGCCCCCATGTAAGATCCCTTAGTCCCACAGCGCATTGACAATAGTTATCTCTTTTACATATGATAGTATAGGGCTGCTCCATGTTACTCTTTCCATACCTCTCACCCACTCTTCCCTTTCCCCAATGTCCATAAGTCTGTTCTCTATGTCTGTTTTTCCATCGCTGCTCTGCCTGTGTATTTATCAGTACCAAGATGGTGGCATTTTGTTTTTCCATCTCTCGGTAGGGATAAATCTGTTGAGGATATTGGCACATCATTATTTGGTTTTTTTACAACTATTTTCTTTGTGACATGTTTGCTATTACCTTTTGGCATTTAGATGGTAAAGTAGTGAGAGAGAATCATTTAACACATAACACAAGGAGTTTGAAAACTGTGAACTGATTGTTTTTGTTTGTTTGTTTGTTGGGCCACTTACATTGGTCTTTCATCCATACGTTTTCTTCCATCTTTGTTCTTTGACCTGTATGGGCCTCCCATTGCAGTGGATTCTCTTCGCTACAAAGCACTGGCTCCGGGCGCATGCGCTCCAGAGCGCTGGCTTGGTAATTGGACACATTGGTCCAGCCGCTCCGCGGCACTTGGGATCTTTCCAGGCCAGGGCTTGAACTGGCACCCCTTGCTCTGCAAGGTGGTGTCCTTACCCACTGGACCACCAGGGAAGCCCAGAAAACTGTTACTGACTTTTTTTTTTTTTTGATACAGGAGATGTTTTTATTCATTAATCTAGGAGATAAATCCAAAAAGATATTGCTGTGATTTATGTCACATTGTGTTCTACCTGTGTTTCCTCCAAGTTTGTTACTGACTTTTTAAAAGGGCTGCCTGATTTCTGGTTTTGCCCCTTACAAAATACGTTATTTACTTCTTATTTTGGTTCCTGGAAGTAGGTGAATTATTCTAAATTGATAGGAGTTTGTGGTGCTGTTTCTCACAGTGCTCAGTGTAATAATGTAGTATTAGGTGTATTTTGTAGACTATAATTGAGTTTTGTTCAGAGAAAAATTTGAAAGACTATTTGAATATTCCTTCCACGTTGACATGTTACAGGTGGAGCGAGAACTTTGTTCTGCCACAGCTTTTGCTTCAAAATATAACGATAGTCATAGTTCCCTGCCCCTCCATTTGCCCCATGTGTAAGATCCCTTAGTCCCACAGCGCATTGACAATAGTTATCTCTTTTACATATGATAGTATAGGGCTGCTCCATGTTACTCTTTCCATACCTCTCACCCACTCTTCCCTTTCCCCAATGTCCATAAGTCTGTTCTCTATGTCTGTTTTTCCATCGCTGCTCTGCCTGTGTATTTATCAGTACCAAGATGGTGGCATTTTGTTTTTCCATCTCTCGGTAGGGATAAATCTGTTGAGGATATTGGCACATCATTATTTGGTTTTTTTACAACTATTTTCTTTGTGACATGTTTGCTATTACCTTTTGGCATTTAGATGGTAAAGTAGTGAGAGAGAATCATTTAACACATAACACAAGGAGTTTGAAAACTGTGAACTGATTGTTTTTGTTTGTTTGTTTGTTGGGCCACTTACATTGGTCTTTCATCCATACGTTTTCTTCCATCTTTGTTCTTTGACCTGTATGGGCCTCCCATTGCAGTGGATTCTCTTCGCTACAAAGCACTGGCTCCGGGCGCATGCGCTCCAGAGCGCTGGCTTGGTAATTGGACACATTGGTCCAGCCGCTCCGCGGCACTTGGGATCTTTCCAGGCCAGGGCTTGAACTGGCACCCCTTGCTCTGCAAGGTGGTGTCCTTACCCACTGGACCACCAGGGAAGCCCAGAAAACTGTTACTGACTTTTTTTTTTTTTTGATACAGGAGATGTTTTTATTCATTAATCTAGGAGATAAATCCAAAAAGATATTGCTGTGATTTATGTCACATTGTGTTCTACCTGTGTTTCCTCCAAGTTTGTTACTGACTTTTTAAAAGGGCTGCCTGATTTCTGGTTTTGCCCCTTACAAAATACGTTATTTACTTCTTATTTTGGTTCCTGGCGAAGTAGGTGAATTATTCTAAATTGATAGGAGTTTGTGGTGCTGTTTCTCACAGTGCTCAGTGTAATAATGTAGTATTAGGTGTATTTTGTAGACTATAATTGAGTTTTGTTCAGAGAAAAATTTGAAAGACTATTTGAATATTCCTTCCACGTTGACATGTTACAGGTGGAGCGAGAACTTTGTTCTGCCACAGCTGAATTTGAGGATTTCGTCTTACAGTTTATGGACAGGTGAGCAAGTACCCCACATCTGTTCTTTATCAGACATGAAAAAATAACAGTGTCCTATCCCAGGAAAATGTAGCCTCGCTGTATTTAATTACGCTGTTTTAATGCAAGGATGGGGCTTCTTTGGAAGCTACAAAAGGACGGTTGTTTTGTGACCCATGTAGAAATTAAGTTCCTATCACTTGTATAGTTATGACAACAGAGATTTATGTACCTAATCATCAGCAAAAAATGGTAAGCTAGTTTTAATTTGCTAAAATTTTACTTTCTTTGGGTTATTCAGATGCTTTGGACTCATAGAAAGTAGCACATTGGAGCAAACAAGAGAAGAGACAGAAACTGAGAAAATGACTCACTTGGAGAGTTTGGTCGAATTAGGTCTGTCTTCTACATTTAGTACAATCCTCACACAATGTTCCAAAGAAATATTTATGGTAAGAGTGCATTGCTGCAAAAAGTTAAATTCCAACTTATAGTTTTATTTGATGTTTTAAAAAATTGAACTTCAGGTTACTTTGTATACATATCGTACCAGCTTCTCCTTTCTTTCCATACTAAAATTTGAAAAAGATAGGAAATTTCCCTGGCAGTCCAGTGGCTGGGTCTCCACACTTACACTGCATGGGACATGGGTTCAGTCCTTGGTGGGGGACTGAGATCCCACATGCTGCGGGGGAGGGTGCCAAAAAAATAACAATAACAGTGTATCTTCAAACAGAAACATAAAACAAAATTTTATATCCGTACATCCATCAGTTGATGAAAGTGTAACCAGAGGCTTATAGGCAATGAATCTTAAAAACTTCGGTTCAGGGGCTTCCCCTGGTGGTCCAGTGGGTAAGGACACTGCCTTGCAATGCAAGGGGCGCTGGTTCGATCCCTGGCCTGGGAAGATCCCACGTGCCGCCGAGCGGCTGGACCGATGTGTCCAATTACGGAGCCAGAGCTCTGGAGCGCATGCGCCCGGAGCCGGCGCTCTGCAGTGACAGACGCCACCGCAGTGGGAGGCCCACAGGAGCCAAAGAACAAAGACGGAAGAAAGTAGAGAAATGAAAGACCAATAGAAGTGGCCCGCCCGCTCCCCTCTCTCCCCAACCCGACCCCAGCCCAAAATAAATAAATAAATAAATCTTTAAAAAAAAAAAAAAATTTGGTTCAGTATTTGCTGAGTCAGTGCCCACAGCGATTTTTTTTAAAAATTATTTTATTTATTTACTTATTTTTGGCTATTCTGGGTTTTCACTGCTGCCACAGGCTCTTATCTAGTTGCAGACAGTGGGACCTTCCCTCTTGTTGTGGTGAGAAGGCTTCTTGTCATGGTTACTTCTCTTGTGGAACTCAAGCTCTAGGGCACACAGGCTTCAATAATTGCTGCATGTGGGCTCAATAGTAACAGCTCCGAGGCTCTAGAGCAGAAGCTCAGTAGTTCCGCAGCATTGTGGCTCAGGCATCGAACCCGTGTTTCCTGCATTGGCAGGCCAACTCTTCACCACTGAACTACCATGGAAGCCTCCCACAGCGATTTTATAGAGCGTAACTACACATAACAGTGATTGACTGTAAAAAAAAAAAACTAATGTATATTTCTGTTTCTCTTTTCTGTTTCCACTTCTGTTTCTTCTTTCTCCATCTGAGGTTATCATTAGGCAGTGTTTATCCTGGTTAAAAGCTAAACTGCTTTAAGCTGCTTCAGATATTTGTTATGTTAATATAACGAAAAAACATAAATAATTTCTCATTTAACCAAAATCTTTTGAAAGGAGTTGCTTATAATTTTCAGCATTATCAGTCCACGTCTAGAGCTAATTCCTTCATTCATCAGTTAAAACTCTCTGATTGTAAAATTAAATAGAATGCTTCACATCTTTTAGAGAAGACAGAAGTGCTTTATGGTTTGTAGTTGTCAGAATGACAAACTGTAAATATTAGATAATCCCTCATATTCCCTCTGTTTTGAATTGACCAAGATAATTAAATTACATCTGCTTCCAGCAGCTGTAGTTTTGTGTTTAGCATTTCTATAGCAAACAAGATCTTATGCCTAAAATGTTTTGTTCACTTTCGGGTCTTCTACAAAGGTTGTTCATAGACCTGAATGTAATACTATTTAACAAATCTTTTTATATTCAGATGGTTAAATTTTTCCTACTTTTTTTTATTTAAATATAGTCTGAGTAACATGATTTATATTTAAAAAGGTGTTTCATCTTGCAAATGTTGATTAGACATTTTCATTTGTTACGTTATCTTTTAATAGGTGGCCCTTCAGAAGGTTTTTAATTTTTCTGTTTCACATATATTTGAAACAAGAGTCGCAGGCCGCATGGTGGCAGACATGTGCCGTGCTGCAGTCAAGGTGAGTTGGGATTTTTTGGACCAATGAATTAATGAATCAATAGCCAACAGTTTTATGTGGTTAATTATTTTAGACATGCTTGTCATTCTTAAAACACACATCTTTCATAACTGCTCTCAACCCCTATTTGCCACTGAAAATAGTACTAGTGTATGCTTGTGACTGTTAAATATTTGTACCTCTTAAAGAAAAACTTATAGAAACAAATATGTTTTCAGTGCTGCCCAGAGGAATCTTTGAAGCTGTTTGTTCCCCACTGCTGCAGTGTTATAACTCAACTTACAATGAGTAAGTCTTAAGGTTATATATGTTTATAATTTGGAAGTTTTTCTTTGTTTCTGCAACTCTGTTGATGACAACAAATTCTTTATGTAGTGTTTTAATTTTGCAGTTTGGGATTAAAGTGCTTAAAACAAGGTATCATCCAGATTAATAGGTTGCTTGGAAGTTTTACTTTATGAAATTAAAATGTTCATGCATACAAGAACCATTCAGAGGTTGACCTAAAAATATTAGGTATTTGGTGAAATGTGTGGTGGCAGGCATCCTGTGTGTTTTTGAAATTTGAGTTTCCACCTCACCAGGAGCAAGTCTAGCTTAATGATGAAAGAATGAAAAGCTTCCTACAACAGATTTTCTCAGCTGTTAAAAGTATTGCTTATCTTTAAGGGATCCTGCAGGGGCGCTGTGCGACGCCTGGAAGAGTGGGATGGGGGATATACATATGGCTCATCTGGGATAATGCATATCTGTAAACAACAAAACTCTGTAAAAGCAAAAAGTAAAATAAAAATTAAAAGAAAAAGTATTGCTTATTTAAAATTGATGGATTTAGTTGGATATTTGTTTTATTTTTCCCTCTGATATTATTTTTGCTATTTTTAGATGATGATGTATTAAATGAAGAAGAGCTAGATAAGGAGTTTCATCTTGCAAATGTTGATTAGACATTTTCATTTGTTACGTTATCTTTTAATAGGTGGCCCTTCAGAAGGTTTTTAATTTTTCTGTTTCACATATATTTGAAACAAGAGTCGCAGGCCGCATGGTGGCAGACATGTGCCGTGCTGCAGTCAAGGTGAGTTGGGATTTTTTGGACCAATGAATTAATGAATCAATAGCCAACAGTTTTATGTGGTTAATTATTTTAGACATGCTTGTCATTCTTAAAACACACATCTTTCATAACTGCTCTCAACCCCTATTTGCCACTGAAAATAGTACTAGTGTATGCTTGTGACTGTTAAATATTTGTACCTCTTAAAGAAAAACTTATAGAAACAAATATGTTTTCAGTGCTGCCCAGAGGAATCTTTGAAGCTGTTTGTTCCCCACTGCTGCAGTGTTATAACTCAACTTACAATGAGTAAGTCTTAAGGTTATATATGTTTATAATTTGGAAGTTTTTCTTTGTTTCTGCAACTCTGTTGATGACAACAAATTCTTTATGTAGTGTTTTAATTTTGCAGTTTGGGATTAAAGTGCTTAAAACAAGGTATCATCCAGATTAATAGGTTGCTTGGAAGTTTTACTTTATGAAATTAAAATGTTCATGCATACAAGAACCATTCAGAGGTTGACCTAAAAATATTAGGTATTTGGTGAAATGTGTGGTGGCAGGCATCCTGTGTGTTTTTGAAATTTGAGTTTCCACCTCACCAGGAGCAAGTCTAGCTTAATGATGAAAGAATGAAAAGCTTCCTACAACAGATTTTCTCAGCTGTTAAAAGTATTGCTTATCTTTAAGGGATCCTGCAGGGGCGCTGTGCGACGCCTGGAAGAGTGGGATGGGGGATATACATATGGCTCATCTGGGATAATGCATATCTGTAAACAACAAAACTCTGTAAAAGCAAAAAGTAAAATAAAAATTAAAAGAAAAAGTATTGCTTATTTAAAATTGATGGATTTAGTTGGATATTTGTTTTATTTTTCCCTCTGATATTATTTTTGCTATTTTTAGATGATGATGTATTAAATGAAGAAGAGCTAGATAAGGAGTTACTATGGAATCTTCAACTTTTGTCTGAGGTATTATAAATCTTTGGAATAAAAATAAATTTTTGTGAATATGCTGACTTGCTCTAAGGATGTATCCTATTGTTTGAAAAATTAACTTCAAACATGTTAAGTTTGAAAAATATGGATATGACCACAAAAAAGCAGATGATCCCATTTTCTTGTTTTGAAAGGAGTGTGATAATGGTTGACTACTTCATGGCTAACATTCTAGTTGACTTTTTTTTTTTTTTTTTTGCCACTTCTATTGGTCTTTCATATATTTATCATTCATCTTTGTTCTCTGGCCTGTGTGGGCCTCCCAGCGCAGGGGCCGCTCTCATCGCAGATAACTGGCTCTGGGTGCATGCACTGGTAGTTGGAATCAGTCAGACTTCCATTTCTCAGGAACCGGAAAACAGAGAAATCCAATTAAGTTTTGTCTCTTTAAGGAGATAAACTATATATATATATGTATATATGCACGTGTGTTTGTGTGTGTCTGTGTATTTGTGTGTGTGTGTGTGTATATATGTATATATATATATGTATATATATATATATATTTACTGTGGCACTTGAGAGCCTAAATTCAGAAAATTTGATTTGATGTTAAGAAGGATTCATTGTTAGAATATAATTAAAATGACAGTCTTAAAATGAGTTAAAGCTGTTTAAAAAAACACTACTACTATTTTAAACAACTTTAGTAGCCAGACATAGGCTTTGCATATCGATTCTTGATCTTTTTTTTTTGATTCTTGATCTTTTAACCAAACTATCTTCAACTGTTTTCTTTCTAGATAACTCGAGTGGATGGGAAGAAGTTGCTTCTTTATAGGGAGCAGCTTGTAAAGATTCTCCAAAGAACCCTACATTTAACCTGTAAGCAGGGTTACACTCTGTCTTGTAACCTTTTGCATCATCTTCTTCGTTCTACTACACTTATCTACCCTACCGAATACTGCAGTGTGCCAGGCGGCTTTGACAAGCCTCCTTCTGAATACTTTCCTATCAAGGCAAGCATTTTCAATAATTTAGGATTCCAAGAAAAATTGGGTTGTTTTCCTCAGAGATTTGAAGTGTGGGTTTTTCCCTTGTTGTATACTAAGGTGTCACTTTTTAAAAATTTCTTTATTTAACATGTATCACTAAAACTGTTGCTGAAATGTTTTAAACTTGGAAGTGTGAGTAACTCTGCAATCTAGCTACAGTTTCTTCCCATCCAAGTACTAACCAGGCCCGACCCTGCTTAGCTTCCGAGGTCAGATGAGATCCGGTGCATTCAGGGTGGTATGACTGTAGACTGACTGTAGTTTTCTGTTGGTATGCAAAATGACTTTTTAGTGCCATATTTAAATTCCATAGTTCTACATACTTTGCGGTCAGAATGTAATAATAGCCTCACATAAACTTATTCTTATAGTTGAGTGGTTCTTCAGAAGACCCTTTTCAGGAGTGATAATGAAAGAATCATATAATGTCTTAATGTTTATTTTTTTTCGTGTGCATTCATTGCCTTAGGTTTCGCTTACTTATATACATTTTCTTTTAAGCCGTTTAAATCATGTGTGTATGTTTTCTTCCCCAGCCTCTCAACTTGCTGATTAAATGCTATTTTCTAGGACTGGGGTAAACCAGGAGACTTGTGGAATTTGGGGATCCAGTGGCATGTTCCTTCTTCTGAAGAAGTGGCTTTTGCCTTCTATCTGTTGGACTCTTTTCTTCAGCCTGAGCTCATCAAACTCCAGCGTTGCGGGGATGGAAAACTCGAAATGTCTAGGTTAGTTTTCTTTTATGATTGAATACTCTTACATGGTGTGGACTAAAAATTCTCTCTATGGCATATCTGATGTATTCATTTTCAGTGTGTTTTTTTTTGGATGTCTCCCATAAATGTGATTAGAAGACCATTTACTATTATTTATGGTTTAGTAACAGAAAGTTTGTTATAATTAAACAACTTAAATAGGAACACTCAAGAGTTTTTTCTGGTTTTTTAGTGCCTTCTGCTTAGCGTTTTCACTTGTGCATCTTTTGAGAAGCATGTATAAATATGCCTACTTTGTACGGAAATGAATGTTTTTCTAGATTCACCTTTATTAGCTTATTTCTTTGTAGTAACTCATGTTTTGATATTACTGTTAGAAAATATCCCTAAGATTTTTTTTTCTCTTCTAAGGAGCTTTAACAGGAAACAATTATTTGAGACTGCTAGACTTTTATGGTTTGAATCCTTTTTTCTAACTTTTTTTTTCTTTTCCCCATCATGCCTCTTTTTAACTTATATTTATTTTCACCCATCTTTTTTTTCTTTGGTATGTGTGGGCCTCCCATTGCAGGGGCCTCTGTCACTGCAAGGCACCGACTCTGGGCACATGCACTCCAGAGCGTGGCTCATAATTGGACACACCGGTCCAGCTGCTCCAGAGCACATGGGATCTTCCCGGGCCAGGGATCGAACAGGTGCCCCTTGCACTGCAAGGCGGGCTCTTTAACCACTGGGCCACCAGGGAAACTGTAGTTTGAATCTTTGAAAGCTCCTAAAATCATAGTAAGAAAATTACTAGGTGTCAAGAGGAAATTCTAATAAGCAAATCCAATAGGAATGGTCTTGGATGAGGAACAAGTATAATTGACTTAGGTTTCGCTTACTTATATACATTTTCTTTTAAGCCGTTTAAATCATGTGTGTATGTTTTCTTCCCCAGCCTCTCAACTTGCTGATTAAATGCTATTTTCTAGGACTGGGGTAAACCAGGAGACTTGTGGAATTTGGGGATCCAGTGGCATGTTCCTTCTTCTGAAGAAGTGGCTTTTGCCTTCTATCTGTTGGACTCTTTTCTTCAGCCTGAGCTCATCAAACTCCAGCGTTGCGGGGATGGAAAACTCGAAATGTCTAGGTTAGTTTTCTTTTATGATTGAATACTCTTACATGGTGTGGACTAAAAATTCTCTCTATGGCATATCTGATGTATTCATTTTCAGTGTGTTTTTTTTTGGATGTCTCCCATAAATGTGATTAGAAGACCATTTACTATTATTTATGGTTTAGTAACAGAAAGTTTGTTATAATTAAACAACTTAAATAGGAACACTCAAGAGTTTTTTCTGGTTTTTTAGTGCCTTCTGCTTAGCGTTTTCACTTGTGCATCTTTTGAGAAGCATGTATAAATATGCCTACTTTGTACGGAAATGAATGTTTTTCTAGATTCACCTTTATTAGCTTATTTCTTTGTAGTAACTCATGTTTTGATATTACTGTTAGAAAATATCCCTAAGATTTTTTTTTCTCTTCTAAGGAGCTTTAACAGGAAACAATTATTTGAGACTGCTAGACTTTTATGGTTTGAATCCTTTTTTCTAACTTTTTTTTTCTTTTCCCCATCATGCCTCTTTTTAACTTATATTTATTTTCACCCATCTTTGTTCTTTGGCCTGTGTGGGCCTCCCATTGCAGGGGCCTCTGTCACTGCAAGGCACCGACTCTGGGCACATGCACTCCAGAGCGTGGCTCATAATTGGACACACCGGTCCAGCTGCTCCAGAGCACATGGGATCTTCCCGGGCCAGGGATCGAACAGGTGCCCCTTGCACTGCAAGGCGGGCTCTTTAACCACTGGGCCACCAGGGAAACTGTAGTTTGAATCTTTGAAAGCTCCTAAAATCATAGTAAGAAAATTACTAGGTGTCAAGAGGAAATTCTAATAAGCAAATCCAATAGGAATGGTCTTGGATGAGGAACAAGTATAATTGACTTAACATCAGCTGTGTGTTACTCTGAATGGCTTTTTTTGGAGTAAATGTTTACCTAGTCTTTTTAAAAATTCTGGCTGCACTGTGTGACTTGTGGGATCTTAGTGCCCAGAGAGGAATTGAACCTGGGCCCTCAGCAGTGAAAGCACTACATCCTAACCACTGGACTGCCAGAGAAGTCCCTAGCTAGTCCATCTTAACAGTTAGGGAGACTGGAGTGGAGAATCTTCTGTAACAGTCTTCCCTTTTGATAGTGGTTGTGTTCTTTGGGTAAACAGGGAATTAGATTCAGCATTGCTTCACAGAGGGCAGTCAGTTACATGTGATTATTTCAGTTATTTAACTGTAAGTAGGTCTAATGTTACCAGTAAATACCTTGTGCTATTAAGTGGGTAAACTGAAAATATTCATCATTTCTCTGGGGTAATTTGTATAGTCCCACTTGATAAAGTTCTTGTACTTCACCTCAGACTTTACAGGTTTTTTGTTAAATAGGGATTTGAAGTCTTCTCAAACATGAAAATGGTTTTTATTTTCTCTAGAGATGACGTTCTACAGAGTCTGACTATAGTCCACAACTGTTTAATTGGCTCAGGAAACCTCCTACCTCCATTGAAAGGAGAGCCGGTTACTAACTTGTAAGTAGAAATAACTTTTTTACATATTTTGCTGTTTTGTCATTTGGCATATATTTTAAGACTTAGTCACATAATGAGTCACTGATTTTGTTATTGGTCTTGTTTCTGTATTGCTTTAACCTTTCTGTCGTTGTTAGGCCAAAAATACCTGAGGCACAGTTAAGGTCTATAAACATAAGGGCTGTATTCAGATTTTGCATATGGTACTAGGATAGAATAGCTTTCAATGATAATCATTTTTAAAATATCAACTTAGAGCTATTAAGCCTATCTGTGAGTTTACTGAGTTAATAAATAAGATAAATTCTTTTAAAATAGAAAAAAACACCTTGTTTTTGTCTATCAATGGAAGGATTTTCTAGCAAGAAACCTGGGGTATATATATATTTTTTAATAAAAATTGGTTCTCTGTTTTTTCATTATGATTTTGAACCTTTGAGAAACCACCAAGTTGCTTTTATGAATTTAAGTGCTTTTCAGAGTATTATTATTTTGAATGAATGCCTTGATTTTAGTCCATTGTCGGTCTACCGTTTAAGTTGAAAAATTTAAATGAAATCAGCAGTGTATAACTTTGAGGTCACTTACCAAGTACATAGAATGCTAGTTCCAGCATACCATCTTAGACCATTTGCTCTAAACACCAGCATCTCATTGCTGAGTGAGGTGAAAATCACCTAAAAATAAGGGAGGAAGCCTTTGCCCTCTCAGAAAAGCAAAAGGGGAAAATTATTTGTTGATTCTGCAAAAGAAATCTTAAAAGCTTTAAGGTGTGGTTTTAAAATGGCTTGCTTGACTTTCCATTTTCTGCGTAATTAGTTTTTCAGAGTCATACTTATTCGTTTTTACTTCTAACGTTTTAGCGATTTTAGATTACTCGTATAGTCCCACTTGATAAAGTTCTTGTACTTCACCTCAGACTTTACAGGTTTTTTGTTAAATAGGGATTTGAAGTCTTCTCAAACATGAAAATGGTTTTTATTTTCTCTAGAGATGACGTTCTACAGAGTCTGACTATAGTCCACAACTGTTTAATTGGCTCAGGAAACCTCCTACCTCCATTGAAAGGAGAGCCGGTTACTAACTTGTAAGTAGAAATAACTTTTTTACATATTTTGCTGTTTTGTCATTTGGCATATATTTTAAGACTTAGTCACATAATGAGTCACTGATTTTGTTATTGGTCTTGTTTCTGTATCGCTTTAACCTTTCTGTCGTTGTTAGGCCAAAAATACCTGAGGCACAGTTAAGGTCTATAAACATAAGGGCTGTATTCAGATTTTGCATATGGTACTAGGATAGAATAGCTTTCAATGATAATCATTTTTAAAATATCAACTTAGAGCTATTAAGCCTATCTGTGAGTTTACTGAGTTAATAAATAAGATAAATTCTTTTAAAATAGAAAAAAACACCTTGTTTTTGTCTATCAATGGAAGGATTTTCTAGCAAGAAACCTGGGGTATATATATATTTTTTAATAAAAATTGGTTCTCTGTTTTTTCATTATGATTTTGAACCTTTGAGAAACCACCAAGTTGCTTTTATGAATTTAAGTGCTTTTCAGAGTATTATTATTTTGAATGAATGCCTTGATTTTAGTCCATTGTCGGTCTACCGTTTAAGTTGAAAAATTTAAATGAAATCAGCAGTGTATAACTTTGAGGTCACTTACCAAGTACATAGAATGCTAGTTCCAGCATACCATCTTAGACCATTTGCTCTAAACACCAGCATCTCATTGCTGAGTGAGGTGAAAATCACCTAAAAATAAGGGAGGAAGCCTTTGCCCTCTCAGAAAAGCAAAAGGGGAAAATTATTTGTTGATTCTGCAAAAGAAATCTTAAAAGCTTTAAGGTGTGGTTTTAAAATGGCTTGCTTGACTTTCCATTTTCTGCGTAATTAGTTTTTCAGAGTCATACTTATTCGTAATTCCCACTTATTTCACTTATCTAAAAACTGTTTCTAGGCATTGAACTTTTTAGATTACTCATTAGATTTAAGAGGGAGAAGTAGTATCATTTCAGGTAAGAAAATCTGTTTTAAGTTTGTCTAAGAATTTACTGAGTCCATGTAAAGAACTTTTCTTTTTCATCAGTGTTCTAGTTTGATATAAGAGCAATTTTACCAAAATTTGCTTTGTCAGGAGAGTTTAAACATTATTTTAAAATGAGAGACCAATAGAAACAGTTTTGATTTCCCTGATAATCTTTAACAGTATGTAAAAGCGTAACTCTTACAGCATACCAAAAAGCTACTTCATACATAACAGATTGGTTATATCAATAAACTGAATTCTGCTTGAAGTGTGGTCCTTTAATGCAATAATTTATCAAAGAACAAGAGCAGGTACCTTTCATGTATATAATTAGAAGACTGTAGTATTGAGTGATGGTTAGGATGCACTGCTGAAGGGTCAGCTCAGGAGGCTTCGAGGTTTCTGTTGCAGTTCATCTCAGGGTAGAGCCATGCACTCTGTGATAGTGAATTGAAGACAAGTCTTTATCCTTTGCAGTTAGTGTGCGTCAGGACAAAAGTTCCATATATTTGGTTATTATAAAGCCAGTTAGATTTGTATATAATGAAGTGCATTTTCAATAAGGAAAACAATACCTTCTTATAAAAACTTTATTTAAATACTACAAAATATAAATAAACAGATTGTTAGCCTGCTGTACTATACATTCTTAGTTATAAAATTTGCATGACTGTCCCTTTGAAGGTTTCTCCAGGAAAGATAATTTAGATTTAAAAGTGTGTGTTTAAGAATTTCCCAGATGGTCCATTGGTTAAGAGTCTGCAGGATGTGGCATCCATCCCTGGCTAGGGAACTAAGATCCCACATGCCACAGGGCTGCAGAGCCCATGCATCTCACCTAGATAGCCCTCAGGTCACAACCAAGAGCCCATGAGCCACAAGTGAGACCCAGCATAGCCAAAAAATAAATAAATAAAGAATAGATTTGAGATGTGTAGATTTAGTTTTTCAGAGTCATACTTATTCGTAATTCCCACTTATTTCACTTATCTAAAAACTGTTTCTAGGCATTGAACTTTTTAGATTACTCATTAGATTTAAGAGGGAGAAGTAGTATCATTTCAGGTAAGAAAATCTGTTTTAAGTTTGTCTAAGAATTTACTGAGTCCATGTAAAGAACTTTTCTTTTTCATCAGTGTTCTAGTTTGATATAAGAGCAATTTTACCAAAATTTGCTTTGTCAGGAGAGTTTAAACATTATTTTAAAATGAGAGACCAATAGAAACAGTTTTGATTTCCCTGATAATCTTTAACAGTATGTAAAAGCGTAACTCTTACAGCATACCAAAAAGCTACTTCATACATAACAGATTGGTTATATCAATAAACTGAATTCTGCTTGAAGTGTGGTCCTTTAATGCAATAATTTATCAAAGAACAAGAGCAGGTACCTTTCATGTATATAATTAGAAGACTGTAGTATTGAGTGATGGTTAGGATGCACTGCTGAAGGGTCAGCTCAGGAGGCTTCGAGGTTTCTGTTGCAGTTCATCTCAGGGTAGAGCCATGCACTCTGTGATAGTGAATTGAAGACAAGTCTTTATCCTTTGCAGTTAGTGTGCGTCAGGACAAAAGTTCCATATATTTGGTTATTATAAAGCCAGTTAGATTTGTATATAATGAAGTGCATTTTCAATAAGGAAAACAATACCTTCTTATAAAAACTTTATTTAAATACTACAAAATATAAATAAACAGATTGTTAGCCTGCTGTACTATACATTCTTAGTTATAAAATTTGCATGACTGTCCCTTTGAAGGTTTCTCCAGGAAAGATAATTTAGATTTAAAAGTGTGTGTTTAAGAATTTCCCAGATGGTCCATTGGTTAAGAGTCTGCAGGGGATGTGGCATCCATCCCTGGCTAGGGAACTAAGATCCCACATGCCACAGGGCTGCAGAGCCCATGCATCTCACCTAGATAGCCCTCAGGTCACAACCAAGAGCCCATGAGCCACAAGTGAGACCCAGCATAGCCAAAAAAAATAAATAAATAAAGAATAGATTTGAGATGCTGTGTTTAGAATTTTCACTTAGAGTAAAAATTTAACATAATAAAATGTAATGAAGTAATATAAAATTATATTAAATGTAAATATATGTTTATATATTTTAAAGTTTTAATTATAAAATATGTGTTCTTGTATATTTAATAGCACATAGTAATGAAATAAAGTATAAAGCAAGGAAAACTTCAGTAATTTTAATCATTGAACAATACACGTATTTAAGGTTTTTTATGGTTGCATACACCTACTCAGGGTAATGATTATAAAAGTTAAGAGTTGAATGAGCAGCTCTTTGCCTTTGAATTGTCAGAAAGGAGAGTTTGTAAAGTCTTTCCTGGGCTTTTAATTAGTTTGTAACAAAATCCTTTTTCTAAAACCAATTTCTAACTGGTATCAACTTCATCTGAAATTTTACTTTGGCAATGTGGGAGTTCTTACATTGACTTTATATGTAACGTTTCGCCTTTTTTTGCAGGTAGTAAGTTAGTTTTCACCAAAGTATAATGAAGTTGGCCTTTTAAATTTCTAAAATACTTATCCTGATATAGTCAATAATTATTAAAATCTCCTAAGTGTAAAATGATTTGAAAGAAATGATGAAATAATTTCAGTTGATGGTGCCATTGTTGTGTGATGTTCAATTATACTTTCTAGTGTGAAGAAAGAAGATCTGCAGCATAATTCTTGATCAGTAGCAGTCGATTTGAAACCAGGAGATGAAAAGAACTCTTTATTTTGAGCCTGAGTTACTCCAAAGGAGATAGAGTAAAATATACCAAGGTTGGGGAGAAAAGGAAATGTATAATGGTGACCAGTGCGTTAGTGTAGTGCCTAAGATGTCTAAGGAAGTCACTGCTGTTAATAACAACAGTGACTGTGGTAGTTGGCTGTGGGATCGTGGGACATTATGCATTTTCTGAAATACCAGAGCAGATTTTGGAAGCAGCTAGCAGCTCAATTTTTTTTTCTTTTTTTTTTTTTAATTTAAGGTTACATTTTTTCCTTATAGAAATCTCAATTAGGTAAACTAGCTGCTTTAATTACTTTTTGTTAAATCACTCATTATTAAATTTGCCTTGTACATGTATTAGTAGTATTAGTCTTTTGGTAAATTGCAGCAATAAAAAAATAACTATAGTTTAGTTCTGAAGTTTCCTATAAGGAAATCTTACTTCCAGGTAGAGTATATGGGATGGTTTCAAAATCCCATTGTTCAGGGAAATGGCTACCACATGTGAAAAACAGTTTTATGTGCTATGCAATTAGAGACTGACGAAAAATAAAAAGCTTAGATGAGATGAGTTGGTTGTTTCCTAAGTATAAAATAAATTACATACCTAATGATATCTACATTGTGCATTTTGGCCTTTAGCATTAAAGGTTACTAAGTATCTTATGCATACTATAAATTTTATTGTCTCAAAGGATGGATGAAATAAGGACCTTTGAGGGTAATTGAATAAATTTTTTTAGTTCAGTTTGAAATTTTAACAGTTTTGTCATATGCCAAGGTTATTAATTAATTCAATGAATTAATCTTAAAATGAGACCTCTTTATTTTGCTCTTGGAACCTTTAGTTAATGATTTCATAAAAATATTTATGATACAATTTATACTGATAGTTCTACCTTTACAGATGTGGAAATTGGATTATGTCTTTTCAAGATCGTATAGGAATTTTGGACACTTGCCTTTAATCCTCAAATTGTCATTGATTTCTCCTTTTGCAGTCCATTCTTTAGAATCTTTTAGGTCTAACCAGCTATATCACAGGATACAGAAAACTAACATCTATAAAAACAGGGTTACTCAAGGTAGAGGAGTCATTATTTTTCATCTCAAGTATTTCTTCTTTACTTTGTGCCCCCTTTCCTCTGGTAGATCTGTTAAGTCATTCTTAGTGAAATCATTCTTAGGATCTCAGCTTTTACTAACTTTTCACTCAAGAAAAAAAAAAAAAATCAAACGTAAGGTCTGAGAGTTGAGACCGTTTGATGAATATGTGAAAGGATGTGTTGTCATGCGCTGAGGGGCAGGGCTAGCTAACCTCTCTTGGCACCTCCAGGAAACTACCCAGCTCCGCTGGGGGAGCTGCACACAGAAAAGGAAACAGTTACTACTCCACGGTGAGTAACCCTGTTTTCTCCTTATTTCACCTTCTGACTGTTTTCATTGATTTTTAAAAACTTGTGTGTCAGATGTGGAAATAGTTCTTAGGTTCCAAGTTCATTTTCACCCTAGCAGCATGTAAGATTCTTTTTACTTGGCAGCCTTTGGTTCACATGGTAGAGCAAGAGGCAGACTTTCATTTGTGTTTATAGCTATTGTCATTGCCCAGGACTGAACTGGATAACTGAACACAGAAATAGGCCAGTCGTCTGTTGTGAAACACTTGTTACCTTGAGGGGGAAGGAAAAAACAGATGTTAGTGGCTTGGTTTTTAAACCTTTTATGTTTGTTTTCGTTTGGGACGGGAGGATTTGGGGAAGGGCAGGATGTTCTTCCACCTACAGACAGGAAGAGTTATTGTTTGAAGTTGTTCTGTGACAGTTCAGCTAGCCTTCATTTGCATATTTGGTTTGTATTTCATGTTTTGTTTTACGGTATTGGTCATCTCTCCCTTTTTCACCATCCTTTCTTTCCCACCAGTGATTATTATCATAGTTCTACTCTAATCAGATCTAAAGAAGATTGCCATCTAGTGGTGCAACTATTAAATTAAATACATTTTGTTATAAATTAGGTGGCTTGGTGATACTCTCTAGTTGCTGTGAACCTGATTTAACTTGATTATTATTGTATAGTTGATATTATTTATGACATGTTGAAATCATTTGTCAGAATGTTATTTTTATATTACTGTTTGTAAAATGAACCAGTGAATGCGTAGAATGAACTTCAGTTGGGGTGGGGGAGTAATAATATTTTATTTAAATTATATGTATTATTTACTATAGTGTTTAATCGGAAAGCAGAACTATAATTGTTGATGTCGCTTTGAGTCTACTTGGCAAAAATGATGTACATAACTAAAAGTTACAAGAGCAGTTTTAAGTACTAGAGAGTACAGCACAGCACACATAGACTTAAAATATAGCCACAAAGAGATACAAGTCTTACTTGAGTGAAGATTTCTTTTAGAAAATTACTCGTCTGAAGAAAGATCAGAAGAAATATTTAATACAAATATGTTTTTGTAATCGCTGAGGAACATTTAGTGTAAAAGGTGTCAGTACAGAGTTTAACTAATTTATTAGATAAGAGATCAGTTAAAGATGAATCTTAGATAAATAAGCATAAAAGAAACTTGAGACAGATAAGAACAAATAAAACTGAAGTATATGTCTAAATAGATGCCTTCTATACAACTGGAGACGCGTAAGATGTGTTTTAATTCAAGTTTTAAAAGTGAAAACCGAAGCCATTTTAATTTAAACCAATTACTTAATATTTTAAAATCCCATACAAGTTGATAGGTTTTTAAATGATTATAATAAGTGATAGTATTTTTTTCAAATTTTCTGATAGAGAAATTCAGACTAACACATGGATTTTTGGAAGTAGCATTGGGACACTTAGATAAGACTTGTTTTTAAATGTGGTCACAGTGTGATTGGTGGTAACAGAGTCAGAAAGGCGTATTAGAAAAACGTTTCAGGTTCCCAGCTGGTAGCCTTTTGTTTTGTGTGTTTGATACAGTGAAAAAACTTCAGGAGTTTATTGTAAGAGATTGCTTTTTAAAATCCTGTTAGTTAAGAATAATTTTGTGACAATAATTAGAATGCATGCTTGGTTCAGTGTTATGTGGTACTAAGTATGGTTTGGGAAAGGAACAAATGTATTTTAACTTAAGGAAATAACTTACATTTATTAGCAGCAGGAGGAGACCCGTATTCTCATGTGATAGCTCCTGACAAGTACTTCTCCATGCTCTGAAGGGGGGTGTGAGGGGTGGGTAACAGTTTTATGCCTTTCTCTTTCTTGGTGAAATCTGATTTCAGTAAAAATGTTGGACTCCCCTTGAAGTTCATTGTGAAAGAATTTGATCTTAATTTTTACTGACTAGACTTTGGATGCATATACATCTTTCACTCATAGACACTTTTACGGAATGTTCAAGTTTGTGTGCTATTGGCAAAAGTTGAAGCTTTATGGAAGGAAAACAGGATTTTAAGAACAATTTGAACTTGAAATTCTCTGAAAAGCAGATGAACATTTTATATTAAGAAATATTATCATTCTTTGTTTATATTCTGTAGACTTGGTTTTTAAACTTGAGACAGTACTGTTGCCATCCTAAGTACTACATCATGACAAGGAACATAGTTAAATAATTGTGGTGTTAGTAATAAATCCCAGGATCCATACAACCAATTACTAGAGTAGAGGTAACTTAATTCAGTTTAAGTATGGGAGGTGTGTTGTTTTAAAAATAGTGATTTAATTCATTACAAGTGTAGTCCATGAATTATGAGCAATAATTACAAAATCTCTATTTATTACTAATTAGCCCTATAAAGGATAAGCTTTTCTCATGTTTCCTTGGCAATTTGTGCCTTTCATCGTTTTATTAAAAAGTGTTACTTGTTTGTTTATTAGAAGTTATTGACTTGGATTTCATATTTTGAAATAAAATGTTTTTCATTAAAGAAAATTTAGATTTCAGATAAAGAAGTTCATATTCCCCAGTAGAATCTGTCTTTATAAACCTAGAAAGTGACTTTTAATGTAGTATTTTTGTATCTGAATGTCTTCAATAGTGGCATTTTATTGCAGATGTTAGGAGAGATCACTTTAAGTGCTTTTAAGAGGAAGGATAATGATTATCTAAAGAAGCTTGGCTACTATATATTCTACAGTAAAATTTGATGATTTTTTTTTTTTTGGTGTCTAGTTTTAACCTTACTTTTCCTTGTATAAGTGTTTATCATCAGTTTTAAGCTTTTATACTTGCATATTGAATATCAGTGTTATAATCATTTGGGCAGTGATTCCCCCCCTCCAAAGTAATTATTTCTAATTAATGTTTTTTCTGAGATGAATAATAGTGTACTTATTGAAGCATTAGTCTTCAGAAGTCTAGAGTAAAGAATCGAAGTGTTGAAGATGAGAGATCTGTGTTAAAGATCATCATCTAAATATTCTAGCAATGACATTTTCCCCATTAAGCCTCCTTTTGGATTTTTAAAAGTTGAAGCTTTATGGAAGGAAAACAGGATTTTAAGAACAATTTGAACTTGAAATTCTCTGAAAAGCAGATGAACATTTTATATTAAGAAATATTATCATTCTTTGTTTATATTCTGTAGACTTGGTTTTTAAACTTGAGACAGTACTGTTGCCATCCTAAGTACTACATCATGACAAGGAACATAGTTAAATAATTGGGGTGTTAGTAATAAATCCCAGGATCCATACAACCAATTACTAGAGTAGAGGTAACTTAATTCAGTTTAAGTATGGGAGGTGTGTTGTTTTAAAAATAGTGATTTAATTCATTACAAGTGTAGTCCATGAATTATGAGCAATAATTACAAAATCTCTATTTATTACTAATTAGCCCTATAAAGGATAAGCTTTTCTCATGTTTCCTTGGCAATTTGTGCCTTTCATCGTTTTATTAAAAAGTGTTACTTGTTTGTTTATTAGAAGTTATTGACTTGGATTTCATATTTTGAAATAAAATGTTTTTCATTAAAGAAAATTTAGATTTCAGATAAAGAAGTTCATATTCCCCAGTAGAATCTGTCTTTATAAACCTAGAAAGTGACTTTTAATGTAGTATTTTTGTATCTGAATGTCTTCAATAGTGGCATTTTATTGCAGATGTTAGGAGAGATCACTTTAAGTGCTTTTAAGAGGAAGGATAATGATTATCTAAAGAAGCTTGGCTACTATATATTCTACAGTAAAATTTGATGATTTTTTTTTTTTGGTGTCTAGTTTTAACCTTACTTTTCCTTGTATAAGTGTTTATCATCAGTTTTAAGCTTTTATACTTGCATATTGAATATCAGTGTTATAATCATTTGGGCAGTGATTCCCCCCCTCCAAAGTAATTATTTCTAATTAATGTTTTTTCTGAGATGAATAATAGTGTACTTATTGAAGCATTAGTCTTCAGAAGTCTAGAGTAAAGAATCGAAGTGTTGAAGATGAGAGATCTGTGTTAAAGATCATCATCTAAATATTCTAGCAATGACATTTTCCCCATTAAGCCTCCTTTTTGGTATTGTTAATAAATAGAAGCATTCTTGTCTTTATACAGGGTACCAACTATGGTGTCCTTGGACGAGACAAAGTTATATACTGGACTTGAATATGGTATGTGAATCCTAATCTGAGTAAATCTATGTGGATTATTGTCATCACTCTACAAGGGTTAAAATGGGGTAATTTTGTAGTTACAACTTTTCTAATCTATTTTTATATAAAATGAATATTAATTATACAGTATTATCTTCGCTTTTTCTGGTGGAATTGGGGAATTATTATATAAAGAATTCCATTAAAGGATAGATGCTTTCTGTGTGCAAAGGGAAACTTCCATATATTGTAATGCTTGTTTATGGTTAGAACTGTCATAGAACTGATATATTACAGTTGATGTTAAGCCCTTATATATTCTGTCTTCATACATTAATACTATCTTTCTATCATAGTTAAAATTTATATAAGTACTTAATACAAAATATTTTTTTGTTAATTTATTGTTCTGAATCTAACATTAATAGAAATTTAGCAGACTTCCTTATTGTTGGATTAAGACCGGAGTTCATGCATATATGTTCATTAATTAGGTGTGATTGTTTGATTTGGGTCACCACACTAAATTAGAGAATCCTATGCATTTATGGTCTCTAGAGAATAGAGTCTTTGAAATATTGGCAAAGACAGTTTTGTCTTCCCCCTCCTTCCCTGCCTAATAAAGGTTTATAAGCAGGTTTTTGTAAACATGAAGTTTTTTTTTTCTTTTTTTTGGTTTAATTTTGGCCTCTTTTTAATTGATTATTTATTTATTTTTCATCCGTATTTATTCTTCGGCCTGTGTTGGCCTCCCATTGCAGTGGCCTCTCCTGTTGCTGAGCACTGGCTCTGGGCGCATGCGCTCCAGAGCACTGGCTCATAATTGGACACACCAGCTTGTACATTCCTCAGCATGTTTTATCTTCCCGGGCCAGGGATCGAACCAGTGCCTCTTGCTCTGCAAATCGGACTCTTTACCCACTGGACCATCAGGGAAGTCTGACATGAGGGTTTTAAAAGTTACTCTGTATTATGCCACACTACTAACCAGCTATGATAAAGAGAGATCAGTTTGTTTCTTTTTTTGTTTGTTTTTATTGGAGATGTAATTACAGTTGATTCACAGTGTTGTATTAGTTTCAGATGTATAGCAAAGTGAATCTATTATACATATCTATCTACCTTTTTTTAGATTCTGTACCCATATACAGACCCGTTTGTTCTCTTCCTGGATACATTTTCTCTTCTTGATCTAACTGTTGATACAAACTTGAAAGCTCTGGGGAGCATTCAGTGAGTGTAAAATTCTTTCTCTCATTTTTTTAAAATAGATCTATCCAGAGAGAACCACCGAGAAACAATTGCTAGGGTCATAAGGAGACTTCTTAGTAAGTACATATATATATTTAACTTATCTTTATTATGTAAATATTTAGAAATTTTATAGCAAATTTGCTTTTACTTAATCATTTAGAAATTATAAATGGGGCAGTGGCTTTTTTTTTCCATGTTAGCTAGTATATCAGGAATCCTATGGTAATTTAAAATATTGTAACAAAAATTCTTTTCTTCCTATTATAGACCACATACTTAATAATTCAGAAGATGATACCAAGTCCTTATTTCTTATCATAAAGGTACAATTGTTATTTAAAAGTTGCATAGTCATTAATGTGACCAGATTTGATTTGACAACTCATAAATAAAAAATTCGGAATTCTTTGGCACAGATTATTGGAGACCTTTTGCAATTCCAAGGATCTCACAAGCATGAATTTGACTCTCGTTGGAAAAGTTTTAACCTTGTAAAGAAATCAATGGAAAATCGGGTCAGTATTTTCACCTAAAAGTCAGAATTGTTTTTTTAAAATATTTAATATTGATATAACCACCTAATTTTGCAGTTGTTCAGCATACAGAGAAAGTTTACCTGTTAGTAAAAATAGTAGATTTTCAAATACTATATCCTGGTGTAATCAAGAGGATCCTGGAAATTTACTTCCCTGAAAACTCTTCTCTCAGTTTCCATGATGGTCTGTCAGCTCTGGCAAATTGAAGTATGATAGCTTGGCAACTGTATCCTTACTCCATGTAAGAACCTAAAGGGGAAAAGTAGGAATTGCCCACAGGCATGAATTTAAAGCATTGTGTTTTATTTAATCTTGCATTTGTTCTCCAAGAGGCATCAATACAAGATCTGGGAGCATAGAAAAAATAATACTTTAGTCAGCCGTTTGATGTTCATAGCAGTGTTCTTCTATAGGGGATTATTTTAAAAATGGAAACTGTCTAAAGGTTTTATGGCTTATTGTTTATACATGGAGTGCTACATAGTTTAAATTTTAATCTCCCTGCCTTTTCACATGTCAGTCCCATTGTTCTCCCATGTGTGAATTTGTTAATAAATTATCAGAAAATGTGGGTGTGCTATGAGCCATTTAAAGGGAATATTTCTACAACTAGCCATAAAATTAATTGAAATAGTACATTTTAAATAAGTCTTGTGATTTTACAATAAATGAAATACCTCTGCTACCCATCAGTCCATCCTATACCTTCTTTGAATTAATTGTTCATTAAGGGATTCAGGGGGTCCCATTGTTGAGGTCACTTAGGGAATGTGTTCAAGTGTTTGATACTCTTGTTTTTCAGCTCCATGGGAAAAAACAACATATCAGAGCACTGTTGATTGACAGAGTAATGTTGCAGCATGAGGTAAATAGCTTTTTAAAATCATGATGCCTTTTGCCGGGAGGGACATGCCTTGTGCCATGGAGATCTCAGTACACCAGCTAGGGATTAAACCTGGGCCACAGCAGTGATAAACCAAAATCCTAACCACTAGGCCACCGAAGAACTCCCCATGATGACTTTTTTTTAAATGACAGTTTCTCAGATACATATTTAATTATTGGTGTTACATCATAATTAAATGAATTTATAGTCAAAACTTTGAGATTTGACTTACGCTGTTCTCTTTTTGTAGCTACGAACACTAACTGTTGAGGGTTGTGAATACAAAAAGATTCATCAAGACATGATAAGAGATCTTCTTCGTTTATCTACAAGTTCATATAGTCAGGTAAGGCTAGTCCAAACACTCTGCGCCTATACCTCTCCCATTTTAAAATCGTCTGAAGTATCCGAGTTGTTTTTTGTTCCATGATGGTCTGTCAGCTCTGGCAAATTGAAGTATGATAGCTTGGCAACTGTATCCTTACTCCATGTAAGAACCTAAAGGGGAAAAGTAGGAATTGCCCACAGGCATGAATTTAAAGCATTGTGTTTTATTTAATCTTGCATTTGTTCTCCAAGAGGCATCAATACAAGATCTGGGAGCATAGAAAAAATAATACTTTAGTCAGCCGTTTGATGTTCATAGCAGTGTTCTTCTATAGGGGATTATTTTAAAAATGGAAACTGTCTAAAGGTTTTATGGCTTATTGTTTATACATGGAGTGCTACATAGTTTAAATTTTAATCTCCCTGCCTTTTCACATGTCAGTCCCATTGTTCTCCCATGTGTGAATTTGTTAATAAATTATCAGAAAATGTGGGTGTGCTATGAGCCATTTAAAGGGAATATTTCTACAACTAGCCATAAAATTAATTGAAATAGTACATTTTAAATAAGTCTTGTGATTTTACAATAAATGAAATACCTCTGCTACCCATCAGTCCATCCTATACCTTCTTTGAATTAATTGTTCATTAAGGGATTCAGGGGGTCCCATTGTTGAGGTCACTTAGGGAATGTGTTCAAGTGTTTGATACTCTTGTTTTTCAGCTCCATGGGAAAAAACAACATATCAGAGCACTGTTGATTGACAGAGTAATGTTGCAGCATGAGGTAAATAGCTTTTTAAAATCATGATGCCTTTTGCCGGGAGGGACATGCCTTGTGCCATGGAGATCTCAGTACACCAGCTAGGGATTAAACCTGGGCCACAGCAGTGATAAACCAAAATCCTAACCACTAGGCCACCGAAGAACTCCCCATGATGACTTTTTTTTAAATGACAGTTTCTCAGATACATATTTAATTATTGGTGTTACATCATAATTAAATGAATTTATAGTCAAAACTTTGAGATTTGACTTACGCTGTTCTCTTTTTGTAGCTACGAACACTAACTGTTGAGGGTTGTGAATACAAAAAGATTCATCAAGACATGATAAGAGATCTTCTTCGTTTATCTACAAGTTCATATAGTCAGGTAAGGCTAGTCCAAACACTCTGCGCCTATACCCCCTCTCCCATTTTGTAACATGCAGTCTGAAGTATCCCCATTTCGAGGAAGAGATAGGGAGTTTGGGAAGGTCATGTACATACTACTGCACTTAAAATGGATAAAACAAGGACATACTGTAGAGCATGTGGAACTCTGCTCAGCGTTAGGTGGCATGCTGGATGGGAGGGGAGTTGGGGGGAGATTGGATACACGTGCATTTGTGGCTGAGTGCCTGCTCTCCACCTGAAACGATCACAACATAGTTAACCAGCTGTGCTGCAATGCAAAAGTTCTTGAAAAAAGAAAATATCCCCATTTTAACAAGCATATTTAAATAATTTACTGGCATCAAAAATTTATATTTTAAATTGCAAATATATTCCAACCAGTTTTTCTTTTTAAAACAACATTTATTTTTGCTGTTCGTAATTGCTTCTGAATTTTTTTTTTTAATATAACTAAAGTTGGTAGATAATGCTAGTGTAATGTTGATACCACTTAAATCATATTACAAAGACCAGTTTGTGAAGGCTATGTAATTCTTCCTAGGCATTATGCTTGAGTTTAAGAAGGTCATATTGTGTGAATTGTGGGGTGTATCCTTTTAGGTAGCATAGGACCAAAAATTTCTCTCTAAACACAGAGAACTGGGAAATCTTAAAAGAGATTTATATACAGCCAATGATTCTGTATTTATAAAATGGTGTAAATTAGAAAACCAGTCTAACGCAGAAATTTTGCCCAAAGTATTATTGTTAAAAGTTTGAAATAAGTAGAGTATATTGTTTTTATTATAATCAGTTATTGTTCATTACTATTTAACCCCTAGTTCATGGGTTATGAATTTATACTGAATCACTTCTTTGGGTTCAAAATATGTGACTTGTACCTAAGGTTTACATTGAAAAGGTTTAAGTTGTTCTGTGTTTTGGAAAGTCATTGATTTTCCTTGTGTAGACACAATAGAAAATCTGACCCTTCTCTTTAAGAGTAACTCAGGGGCTTCCCTGGTGGTCTAGTGGGTAAGGACACCGCCTTGCAGTGCAAGGGGTGCCGGTTTGATCTCTGGCCTGGGAAGATCCCATGTGCCGCGGACCAGCTGGATGGATGTGTCCAACTACCGAGCCAGAGCACTGGGGCTCATGCGCCCAGAGCCAGTGCTCTGCGGCAAGAGAGGCCACTGCGATGGGAGGCCCACACAGGCCAAAGAACAAAGATGGATAAATGAAAGACCAATAGAAGTGGGCAAATAAATAAATAAATAAAGAGTGACTCAGAATAATAAGTTTAATAGTCTGCCAGTTATGTGACTCAACCAGTACATATTGGTTCCATTTAGTCTCTCTTTTATCAGAAATATTTGAACCAATGTAACTTACACCATAGATGTAGCTGGTGGTAGTTTGCTTTCCTTCTGATAGAAGATTATCATTGACTTATTTTTATTATGTGCTTTAGTATATTTTTCTATTATTACAACAACATGTAAATTACTACCACTTTGTTTTAATCATTCATATAGAAATGTTTTTTGTAGCTTTCCTACCACTTAATAAAATTCTGTTAACACCTCCTTCTTTAGGTCAGAAATAAGGCCCAGCAAACATTTTTTGCTGCCTTAGGAGCATATAACTTCTGTTGCCGAGATATCATTCCATTGGTTTTGGAGTTCTTACGGCCTGATAGACAAGATGTCACACAGCAGCAATTCAAGGTATAGGATTTTTGTTTTGTTTTACTTTGAAATTTTTCAAACTTAGAGAAAAGGTGAACTTCACAGAAACGGAATTGCTGACCCCCAAGGCAGATGTGTAATTCAAGAGTGTTGTAGAAGGTTTTACACTGTTGACCTTGTTAAAAGCAGTTTATATGGACAAAATCAGACAGGTCAAGCAAGGTTAAAATTGGAAACTCCCTATAATAAGTCAATAAAATCGAAGTTACAGTGACCTTATAAGAACTGTAAAGAGGATTAGAGTCCAAGGTGGTTAAGAAGCCAGATTGGAATTATGAATGTTCAGGAAATAAAACATTTTGGTACTAACAATTCTTTATTAAAATGCATGTGTACTTAGTCATGGCAGACTCTTTGCTACCCTATGGGCTGTAGCCCACCAGGCTCCTCTGTCTGTGGGATTTCTCAGGCAAGAATACTGGAGTGGGTTGCCATTTCCTCCTCAAGAGAACCAGCTGGATGGATGTGTCCAACTACCGAGCCAGAGCACTGGGGCTCATGCGCCCAGAGCCAGTGCTCTGCGGCAAGAGAGGCCACTGCGATGGGAGGCCCACACAGGCCAAAGAACAAAGATGGATAAATGAAAGACCAATAGAAGTGGGCAAATAAATAAATAAATAAAGAGTGACTCAGAATAATAAGTTTAATAGTCTGCCAGTTATGTGACTCAACCAGTACATATTGGTTCCATTTAGTCTCTCTTTTATCAGAAATATTTGAACCAATGTAACTTACACCATAGATGTAGCTGGTGGTAGTTTGCTTTCCTTCTGATAGAAGATTATCATTGACTTATTTTTATTATGTGCTTTAGTATATTTTTCTATTATTACAACAACATGTAAATTACTACCACTTTGTTTTAATCATTCATATAGAAATGTTTTTTGTAGCTTTCCTACCACTTAATAAAATTCTGTTAACACCTCCTTCTTTAGGTCAGAAATAAGGCCCAGCAAACATTTTTTGCTGCCTTAGGAGCATATAACTTCTGTTGCCGAGATATCATTCCATTGGTTTTGGAGTTCTTACGGCCTGATAGACAAGATGTCACACAGCAGCAATTCAAGGTATAGGATTTTTGTTTTGTTTTACTTTGAAATTTTTCAAACTTAGAGAAAAGGTGAACTTCACAGAAACGGAATTGCTGACCCCCAAGGCAGATGTGTAATTCAAGAGTGTTGTAGAAGGTTTTACACTGTTGACCTTGTTAAAAGCAGTTTATATGGACAAAATCAGACAGGTCAAGCAAGGTTAAAATTGGAAACTCCCTATAATAAGTCAATAAAATCGAAGTTACAGTGACCTTATAAGAACTGTAAAGAGGATTAGAGTCCAAGGTGGTTAAGAAGCCAGATTGGAATTATGAATGTTCAGGAAATAAAACATTTTGGTACTAACAATTCTTTATTAAAATGCATGTGTACTTAGTCATGGCAGACTCTTTGCTACCCTATGGGCTGTAGCCCACCAGGCTCCTCTGTCTGTGGGATTTCTCAGGCAAGAATACTGGAGTGGGTTGCCATTTCCTCCTCAAGAGAATCTTCCTGACTCAGGGATTGACCTTGCTTATCCCGTGTGTCCTGCATTGCAGGCGGATTCTTTACTCGCTCAGTCATCAGGGAAGTCCTCATTAAAATGGAGTACCTGTTATCATCAGAATCACTTTGATTAATTGAACTCCTATTAATGTTAATAAAAGTATACAGCATAATTAATCTAGTTTTTATATAATTAGGGAAATACTTGGCAATTAGATTTAACCACTATTTTAAAAATTATTCCAAACATGCCCTAAAATACTAAGAGTGACACATTTCACAGACTTTATAAAGGTAGTAGAGAATTGGAATGGAAGGTGTGTCCTTAAAAGCAACATCTTTACATTTCTATATTACCTTATTGATAGCCGTTCTTTGAACTGTCCATTAAATGACTTAGAGAAAACATTACTAGATTGCATTTGTGTCAGATTCAGAATTCTAAAAGTAACATGTTAAATATATGAACCTATTTTACTAACCAGTAACAGTTATTTAAATTATCAGTGTTTAATGGATTTGAAAACAACATGTGGGTGAGTTGGCTGCAACTAAACAGAGCCTCTTAGTTCTCATCTTCATTTTTTCCTGCAGGGTGCCTTGTATTGTCTCCTTGGAAATCACAGTGGTGTATGCTTGGCCAACCTTCATGACTGGGACTGTATTGTACAGACTTGGCCAGCAATTGTTTCTTCAGGGCTTAGCCAAGCAATGTCCCTGGAAAAGCCATCTATAGTGAGGCTGTTTGATGATCTTGCAGAGAAGATTCATCGGCAGTATGAAACAATTGGCTTGGACTTCACAGTAAGCGAAATCTTTTTTTTTTTAATTCAAACTGTAGAGCAAACACTGCTTTGTTAAAATGCTATTAATTTTTCTTGTCTTTTTTCCAGTAATCATTTTCTTGGCATTTGGGTCTAGTTTTTTGTTGTTTTTTAAGCGTTTGTTTCTCTTTCCTTTTTATTACTTAGTCATGGCAGACTCTTTGCTACCCTATGGGCTGTAGCCCACCAGGCTCCTCTGTCTGTGGGATTTCTCAGGCAAGAATACTGGAGTGGGTTGCCATTTCCTCCTCAAGAGAATCTTCCTGACTCAGGGATTGACCTTGCTTATCCCGTGTGTCCTGCATTGCAGGCGGATTCTTTACTCGCTCAGTCATCAGGGAAGTCCTCATTAAAATGGAGTACCTGTTATCATCAGAATCACTTTGATTAATTGAACTCCTATTAATGTTAATAAAAGTATACAGCATAATTAATCTAGTTTTTATATAATTAGGGAAATACTTGGCAATTAGATTTAACCACTATTTTAAAAATTATTCCAAACATGCCCTAAAATACTAAGAGTGACACATTTCACAGACTTTATAAAGGTAGTAGAGAATTGGAATGGAAGGTGTGTCCTTAAAAGCAACATCTTTACATTTCTATATTACCTTATTGATAGCCGTTCTTTGAACTGTCCATTAAATGACTTAGAGAAAACATTACTAGATTGCATTTGTGTCAGATTCAGAATTCTAAAAGTAACATGTTAAATATATGAACCTATTTTACTAACCAGTAACAGTTATTTAAATTATCAGTGTTTAATGGATTTGAAAACAACATGTGGGTGAGTTGGCTGCAACTAAACAGAGCCTCTTAGTTCTCATCTTCATTTTTTCCTGCAGGGTGCCTTGTATTGTCTCCTTGGAAATCACAGTGGTGTATGCTTGGCCAACCTTCATGACTGGGACTGTATTGTACAGACTTGGCCAGCAATTGTTTCTTCAGGGCTTAGCCAAGCAATGTCCCTGGAAAAGCCATCTATAGTGAGGCTGTTTGATGATCTTGCAGAGAAGATTCATCGGCAGTATGAAACAATTGGCTTGGACTTCACAGTAAGCGAAATCTTTTTTTTTTTAATTCAAACTGTAGAGCAAACACTGCTTTGTTAAAATGCTATTAATTTTTCTTGTCTTTTTTCCAGTAATCATTTTCTTGGCATTTGGGTCTAGTTTTTTGTTGTTTTTTTTTAAGCGTTTGTTTTCTCTTTCCTTTTAATGCTGTAGTGATCATGACTGTAAATGGCAGAGTGGAATAGGAAGCTGGAGCATGGCCAGGAGACAGCTGGGTGGTTTTCTACCAAGAGGCCACAGATTATTATTACTTTATTGCTATTGCCTTATTCCCTGTATGTCTGTGGCCTCATTTTTCAAAGAGTTGGTTCTATTTTAGGAGGTCAGTTTTATTAGGCAAAGTCACAGAAGATTGACTATAAGACTCATAATTTGTGGTGAAGATGAAAATCGGATGATTTGAGAAATGAAAAAGTAAGTATTGTATCAGTAGAGCTCAGATGGAGACACAGAGGAGATCATCATAAGATTTTTCAAATGCCTATTTTCACCTTTTTAACAAAACAGTTGTGTACTTATATTCACAATAGTATATTCTCATGGTTGTACAGTCCTCATTACTCTAATTTTAGAACATTATAATTACTCAAAGAAACCTTATACTCAGTAATAATGAAACCTTATACTCAGTAATAATTGTTTCCCATGCCCCCATATCCCTAGCTGCTGGAAACCACTAACTTGCTTTTCTTCTATGTTAATTTGCCTATTATGGACATTCATATAAATGGGATTACACAATTTGTGGCCTTTTGTATCTGGCTCCTGTCACTTAGCATAACGTTGTTAAGATTCATCCATGGTATGTCCTTGCTTCATTTTCTTCCCTGGCTTTTCTTTTAAATTAGATCCCAAAGTCATGTGTTGGAATAGCAGAATTACTTCAACAATCAAAAAACCCCTCTATCAACCAAACAGTTTCTTTTAAAGATCTATAGTGACTTGGCCAGCAATTGTTTCTTCAGGGCTTAGCCAAGCAATGTCCCTGGAAAAGCCATCTATAGTGAGGCTGTTTGATGATCTTGCAGAGAAGATTCATCGGCAGTATGAAACAATTGGCTTGGACTTCACAGTAAGCGAAATCTTTTTTTTTTTAATTCAAACTGTAGAGCAAACACTGCTTTGTTAAAATGCTATTAATTTTTCTTGTCTTTTTTCCAGTAATCATTTTCTTGGCATTTGGGTCTAGTTTTTTGTTGTTTTTTTTTAAGCGTTTGTTTTCTCTTTCCTTTTAATGCTGTAGTGATCATGACTGTAAATGGCAGAGTGGAATAGGAAGCTGGAGCATGGCCAGGAGACAGCTGGGTGGTTTTCTACCAAGAGGCCACAGATTATTATTACTTTATTGCTATTGCCTTATTCCCTGTATGTCTGTGGCCTCATTTTTCAAAGAGTTGGTTCTATTTTAGGAGGTCAGTTTTATTAGGCAAAGTCACAGAAGATTGACTATAAGACTCATAATTTGTGGTGAAGATGAAAATCGGATGATTTGAGAAATGAAAAAGTAAGTATTGTATCAGTAGAGCTCAGATGGAGACACAGAGGAGATCATCATAAGATTTTTCAAATGCCTATTTTCACCTTTTTAACAAAACAGTTGTGTACTTATATTCACAATAGTATATTCTCATGGTTGTACAGTCCTCATTACTCTAATTTTAGAACATTATAATTACTCAAAGAAACCTTATACTCAGTAATAATGAAACCTTATACTCAGTAATAATTGTTTCCCATGCCCCCATATCCCTAGCTGCTGGAAACCACTAACTTGCTTTTCTTCTATGTTAATTTGCCTATTATGGACATTCATATAAATGGGATTACACAATTTGTGGCCTTTTGTATCTGGCTCCTGTCACTTAGCATAACGTTGTTAAGATTCATCCATGGTATGTCCTTGCTTCATTTTCTTCCCTGGCTTTTCTTTTAAATTAGATCCCAAAGTCATGTGTTGGAATAGCAGAATTACTTCAACAATCAAAAAACCCCTCTATCAACCAAACAGTGCCTAGCTCAGAAGAAATTAAAGAAGGACTTAAACGCCAACAGAACAGGAATGCAGATGCCCTGAGGTAATTATATTAATGCCTGGTTATCCAAATGTGTAATATTAAAGATAGTAGGTTTTAAATATCACTCAAATATCAATTCACTAAAGCTACCTAATGAAATTTACACATTGATTCTGAAGAAATACCGAAATGTTAAGAGATAGTTATTGTGAAGATCCCTGTTTGTCATTTTTAGCTGTGGAGGTAGAAAAATACCATCTTAAAATAATCTTAATATCATGTCTTTTTTTCAGCATGAATTATCTTTTAGTATACATATCCCACTGATTAAATCTTAAATTTAATTTCAGTACATTTATCTCTTCATAGCTCTTACAATAACCTTTTGATCAAACTTATACAAATTTGGTATCAAGATACTAGTAAATTACTTTTAGATTTTTGGAACCAAATACTTCAGCAATAACACACAAGCAAGAGTTTTCCAAACTTTATTTTTTCTTTGCCGTATAAATGTGCTCATTAATTTTTTTCCCAACATTTCTATATAAATAATGAACTTTATAGCCTATCTCACATATACCTGGGGGATTGTATATACACCAGTCCAGATTACCACTCACAGATTTACTTTTGAATGTCCATCAGGAACAGGTGAGTTGCTTAGTGTACCTAACTATTTTTTTCTTGCTCTCTGCCCTTCATTTTCTTTTCATTGTCCTCCATCTGTTTTCTTCACTCTGGCTTTCTTCTCATCAGAGTATTTATAGTCTGGTGATCAGAAGAGGAGGGTGAATTTGGCTGGAATTTATATTACAGTTTTGATGTTCATCTTAGCGTTCTATTAAAATGCTACCTTACCTGAATTTTTTTTTTTCTTTAAGGAACTATGAAAATTTGGTAAACACTTTGCTAGATGGTGTGGAGCAGAGAAATTTGTAAGTGCAAAGATAATTTTTTTTTTTAATTCTGAAAGCTTTTGTCTTCAGTATTATAGAGGATTCCTCCCCAAAGGAGGAGTTTTGTGATGCTTTTTTTTCACTCTCCCCTTCTTAGGCCCTGGAAATTTGAACATATAGGCATTGGGCTTTTGTCTCTGCTCTTGAGAGATGATCAAGTGTTACCTCTTCGTGCCATACGTTTTTTTGTTGAGAATCTCAACCATGATGCAATTGTAGTTCGAAAGGTAGGTATTTTACTTTAGCTATCATCTTGGGTTTGAGAATTTTTACATGTTGAAGTATATTGATTTGTAATCTTCCTCTCTTGGATCAGAGATGGTTTTATAATTTCATTTCCAACAAATATATGAAGATCCCTGTTTGTCATTTTTAGCTGTGGAGGTAGAAAAATACCATCTTAAAATAATCTTAATATCATGTCTTTTTTTCAGCATGAATTATCTTTTAGTATACATATCCCACTGATTAAATCTTAAATTTAATTTCAGTACATTTATCTCTTCATAGCTCTTATAATAACCTTTTGATCAAACTTATACAAATTTGGTATCAAGATACTAGTAAATTACTTTTAGATTTTTGGAACCAAATACTTCAGCAATAACACACAAGCAAGAGTTTTCCAAACTTTATTTTTTCTTTGCCGTATAAATGTGCTCATTAATTTTTTTCCCAACATTTCTATATAAATAATGAACTTTATAGCCTATCTCACATATACCTGGGGGATTGTATATACACCAGTCCAGATTACCACTCACAGATTTACTTTTGAATGTCCATCAGGAACAGGTGAGTTGCTTAGTGTACCTAACTATTTTTTTCTTGCTCTCTGCCCTTCATTTTCTTTTCATTGTCCTCCATCTGTTTTCTTCACTCTGGCTTTCTTCTCATCAGAGTATTTATAGTCTGGTGATCAGAAGAGGAGGGTGAATTTGGCTGGAATTTATATTACAGTTTTGATGTTCATCTTAGCGTTCTATTAAAATGCTACCTTACCTGAATTTTTTTTTTTCTTTAAGGAACTATGAAAATTTGGTAAACACTTTGCTAGATGGTGTGGAGCAGAGAAATTTGTAAGTGCAAAGATAATTTTTTTTTTTAATTCTGAAAGCTTTTGTCTTCAGTATTATAGAGGATTCCTCCCCAAAGGAGGAGTTTTGTGATGCTTTTTTTTCACTCTCCCCTTCTTAGGCCCTGGAAATTTGAACATATAGGCATTGGGCTTTTGTCTCTGCTCTTGAGAGATGATCAAGTGTTACCTCTTCGTGCCATACGTTTTTTTGTTGAGAATCTCAACCATGATGCAATTGTAGTTCGAAAGGTAGGTATTTTACTTTAGCTATCATCTTGGGTTTGAGAATTTTTACATGTTGAAGTATATTGATTTGTAATCTTCCTCTCTTGGATCAGAGATGGTAATAATTCATCCAACAAATATATGAAGACGTTTTCTCAGGCACTGTGCGTTTCACCACTGGGGATATAGCATGGAGCATGTTTATAGGTTAACTGGAAAGACTGACTTTGAAAAGTTAACCCACAAGTATAACATGTTACAGGAAGGGAAAGGTGTCTGAGGAATACAGCTTTTACTTGAAAACTATTAGAGGCAGGTGAAGATGGGACTGGCCTGGCCTGGCACATAGGAAAAAGAGCCTTCAGAAGAAATGTTTCGGCTGAGATTGGAAGAATGAGAAGGAATTAACAGAGAAAGGATAAAAAGATTTTGGGACAGAAGTTAGCGTGGGTGAAGGTTCAGCAGTAAGAACTGCAAACGACTCAGGTGTCTGTGCCGCCGCATGTCAGTGGGTGCGATAGTTCTCTGATTTTGAAAGAAATGAAACCCAGCTTCTGCTTTAGATCAAGGTAGTAAACATCTGAGACTTTTTGATGCATGTATCTTACTTGCTTCTTTTCTAGATGGCAATCTCAGCTGTTGCTGGTATTCTTAAGCAGCTAAAAAGAACCCACAAAAAGCTGACCATCAGTCCCTATGAAATCAGTAAGTATCACCAAATGCAATGAATCGTGCTTCTCAGTCAGACTTAGAAAGTTTCTCTAAATGTATAAAATACAGGGTTTTTTTCCTTTTCCCCATCATGCCTCTTTTTCTTTTTTCATCCATCTTTATTCTTTGGCCTTTGTGAGCCTCCCATTGCAGTAGCCTCCCTCGTTGCAGAGCACCAGCTCTGGGCGTAGACACTCCAGAGCGCTGGCTTGTAACTGGACACACCAGTTGAGCCACTCCACGGCACATGGGATCTTCCCAGGCCAGGGATCAAACCAGTGCCCCTTTCACTGCAAGATGGACTCTAACCACTGGGCCACGAGGAAAGCCCTAAATTGCAATTCTTTTTTTTTTTTTTTTTTAATTATAATTCTTGATCCCAAATATTTTTCTATACAAAGTATAGAAGTATGGGAAGATTTTTTTTTTTTAATTAAATACAGGTATTGATTTATTTATTTATTTGGCCATGCAGGATTTTAGTTATAGCACACAGGGTCTTTGTTGTAGCATGCTAGTGTTTAGTTGCGGCATGCAAACATTTGAACTGTGTGGAATTTAGTTCCCTGACAAGGGATTGAACCCAGGCCCTCCACTGTGCGTTTCACCACTGGGGATATAGCATGGAGCATGTTTATAGGTTAACTGGAAAGACTGACTTTGAAAAGTTAACCCACAAGTATAACATGTTACAGGAAGGGAAAGGTGTCTGAGGAATACAGCTTTTACTTGAAAACTATTAGAGGCAGGTGAAGATGGGACTGGCCTGGCCTGGCACATAGGAAAAAGAGCCTTCAGAAGAAATGTTTCGGCTGAGATTGGAAGAATGAGAAGGAATTAACAGAGAAAGGATAAAAAGATTTTGGGACAGAAGTTAGCGTGGGTGAAGGTTCAGCAGTAAGAACTGCAAACGACTCAGGTGTCTGTGCCGCCGCATGTCAGTGGGTGCGATAGTTCTCTGATTTTGAAAGAAATGAAACCCAGCTTCTGCTTTAGATCAAGGTAGTAAACATCTGAGACTTTTTGATGCATGTATCTTACTTGCTTCTTTTCTAGATGGCAATCTCAGCTGTTGCTGGTATTCTTAAGCAGCTAAAAAGAACCCACAAAAAGCTGACCATCAGTCCCTATGAAATCAGTAAGTATCACCAAATGCAATGAATCGTGCTTCTCAGTCAGACTTAGAAAGTTTCTCTAAATGTATAAAATACAGGGTTTTTTTCCTTTTCCCCATCATGCCTCTTTTTCTTTTTTCATCCATCTTTATTCTTTGGCCTTTGTGAGCCTCCCATTGCAGTAGCCTCCCTCGTTGCAGAGCACCAGCTCTGGGCGTAGACACTCCAGAGCGCTGGCTTGTAACTGGACACACCAGTTGAGCCACTCCACGGCACATGGGATCTTCCCAGGCCAGGGATCAAACCAGTGCCCCTTTCACTGCAAGATGGACTCTAACCACTGGGCCACGAGGAAAGCCCTAAATTGCAATTCTTTTTTTTTTTTTTTTTAATTATAATTCTTGATCCCAAATATTTTTCTATACAAAGTATAGAAGTATGGGAAGATTTTTTTTTTTTAATTAAATACAGGTATTGATTTATTTATTTATTTGGCCATGCAGGATTTTAGTTATAGCACACAGGGTCTTTGTTGTAGCATGCTAGTGTTTAGTTGCGGCATGCAAACATTTGAACTGTGTGGAATTTAGTTCCCTGACAAGGGATTGAACCCAGGCCCCCTCCATTGAGAGTACAGTCTTAGCCACTGGGCAGCAGGAAAATCTGCTAGGAAGATTTTAATTCAAAGTATGAAATATTAGTATAAAAGAAAAATGTTTGACCTGTAAAAACTAGTGATAACAATGTTTATAAAAACAGATGGCTCTTTACCACTTCATAATAAATAAAATGTGTACCTTTTACACAACTCTGGATACACATGTTATCTACTTCTTATTTATCGCCAGTTAAGCAGTTACACGAGTCATTTATTTTTTTCTTTTCCCCATCAATCCTCTTTTATTCATATTTGTTTTTACCCATCTTTTTTATTCTTTGGCATGTGTGGACCTCCCGTCACAGTGGCCTCTTCTAATTCAGAGCAATGGCTCCAGGCACATGCACTCCAGAGCACTGGTGCAAAATTGGACACACCGGTCCAGCTGCTCCACGGCACGTGGGATCTTCCCCAAGCAGGGATCAAACCGGTGCCCCTTGCAGTGCAAGGTGGACTCTACCAAGTGGACTGTTTTTTCAGCTGTACCTCATGGCTTAGTTCTGGGATTTTACTTCACTGACCAGGGATTGAACCCAGGCCCTTGGCAGTGAGAGTGCCAAGTCTTAACCACTGGACCTCAAGGGAATTCCCCAAAACATCATTGAGGATATCAGTTTATCATTTGACTGTCGGGTTTTTTTCAAATCTCCTTTGATAATTCCTGAGATATTCAAACAGCTGTCTTTCCATTTTCTTCCCTACCCCATTTTAGAAAGGGAGTTTACGTATGTGCCACCATCTATATTTTGAAACAGAGAATGTCAAAAGTGTACACATGGTGAAATATAAAAATTGAAGGCATCTGGTCAGAGAATATGTGAGAATTCTGTGAGCTTTAAGTAATTCAAAACTAAAAAGTTTTAACAAAATTAATTTTTAAAATTTTGGTAAAAGGAATGAAGTAGGGATCAAACTTGATTTTCTCTCCTCAGATAACTATCCCAGCACCACTTAGTGTCTGATCCCATCTTTCCTCCTTGATCTGAAATGCCTCATATCTTTGTGGTTTTGCCTTGAGCAAATTTTGATAGAATCTTGCTATGAAGATAAAGCCACACTATCATTCTGGATTGGAAGTTGAGAATAATTATTGCACAGATAGTTTGAAGTTCATCCAATGTAACTGTCTTTTCCTTAGGTGGATATCCTAAACCCACCCAGATTGTTGCTGGTGATAGGCTTGATAATTATTGGTTGCATTATGATAGCAGAAGCATACCAAGAACCAAAAAAGAATGGGAGTCAAGTTACTTTGTGGAAAAAACTCACTGGGGATACTACACTTGGCCACAGTAAGTTGCAACTTGCCAAGCACCTTATTAACTTACTGAACAGCTTATCTTTGGTAAAATTTGTTTTGTCATCTGGATTTCTAGGGAGGTTCTGAGGTAGTTGAAGTAGAGGTACTTTTTTCACCAAAGATACCCAATCTCTAGCTTTTTCCCTCTTCCTTTTTTTTGTCCTTCTCAGTACTGTGCCTCATCTTGCCTCTATTGTCTTTCCATTGAAAGCCTTAAACTGTGTTAGGCCTACTATTATATTTCTAAGAAGTTTTTTTAATAGTTGCTCTAAATTATATTCCTGCCTGTTAATACTACACATGTCTAAAGCAGCCCCAAGAAATACTGATTTGTCTCTTATTGACCTAGGAATCTATGTCATTAAAATGCATTGACCCGATAGATTTTTAAGGCAGAAGACTAAACCACTGTAGTCATAACCCCCAACTTTGCATCTAATTAGAGCTCACTATAAATGTCTTCTAATGATTTTTATCCTTGAAGCTCTAATGTTGTTTCCTGTGTGTGTTACAAGTACAAACTCTTGTTGTGTAGGAATATGGTTGTTTATGCTGGTGTGGAAGAGCAGCCTAAGCTTGGCAGAAGCAGGGAGGATTTGACAGAGGTAAGCATCTAATCTCACCGCATGTGGTTCACAGTGTGTCTGTTCACATGCGTCTCACTTTTGACCACCAATTTATTAGAACTTAGTCCGTGCCCCCCACCCCCGTTTGTTTTGGTAAAAGGAATAAAGTAGGGATCAAACTTGATTTTCTCTCCTCAGATAACTATCCCAGCACCACTTAGTGTCTGATCCCATCTTTCCTCCTTGATCTGAAATGCCTCATATCTTTGTGGTTTTGCCTTGAGCAAATTTTGATAGAATCTTGCTATGAAGATAAAGCCACACTATCATTCTGGATTGGAAGTTGAGAATAATTATTGCACAGATAGTTTGAAGTTCATCCAATGTAACTGTCTTTTCCTTAGGTGGATATCCTAAACCCACCCAGATTGTTGCTGGTGATAGGCTTGATAATTATTGGTTGCATTATGATAGCAGAAGCATACCAAGAACCAAAAAAGAATGGGAGTCAAGTTACTTTGTGGAAAAAACTCACTGGGGATACTACACTTGGCCACAGTAAGTTGCAACTTGCCAAGCACCTTATTAACTTACTGAACAGCTTATCTTTGGTAAAATTTGTTTTGTCATCTGGATTTCTAGGGAGGTTCTGAGGTAGTTGAAGTAGAGGTACTTTTTTCACCAAAGATACCCAATCTCTAGCTTTTTCCCTCTTCCTTTTTTTTGTCCTTCTCAGTACTGTGCCTCATCTTGCCTCTATTGTCTTTCCATTGAAAGCCTTAAACTGTGTTAGGCCTACTATTATATTTCTAAGAAGTTTTTTTAATAGTTGCTCTAAATTATATTCCTGCCTGTTAATACTACACATGTCTAAAGCAGCCCCAAGAAATACTGATTTGTCTCTTATTGACCTAGGAATCTATGTCATTAAAATGCATTGACCCGATAGATTTTTAAGGCAGAAGACTAAACCACTGTAGTCATAACCCCCAACTTTGCATCTAATTAGAGCTCACTATAAATGTCTTCTAATGATTTTTATCCTTGAAGCTCTAATGTTGTTTCCTGTGTGTGTTACAAGTACAAACTCTTGTTGTGTAGGAATATGGTTGTTTATGCTGGTGTGGAAGAGCAGCCTAAGCTTGGCAGAAGCAGGGAGGATTTGACAGAGGTAAGCATCTAATCTCACCGCATGTGGTTCACAGTGTGTCTGTTCACATGCGTCTCACTTTTGACCACCAATTTATTAGAACTTAGTCCGTGCCCCCCACCCCCGTTTGTTTGTGCACAGAAAGTATTGTTCAGTGTACACTCCCTTCCTCCCCACCCCTGCCCTCCTCCCTTCTATTGAGACCAGCAGGCACATCTAAGGTCACTCTCAAGTGCCTACTTAGCACTCACTTACGTACTGACTTTCAGTTTTTATTGCATATAAATGATGGATGCTCAGTAAGTAGGTATTTTAGATTTAAGTTGGAACTTCTCAGTCTTCATAGAACTTCTCTGTCATTCTTAAAAGTTGATGAAGGGCTTTTAAGTTTATGTCTGCCTCAGTTAAGTTGATGTTACAGATTTTATTTTCTAATTCTGAACAAAGTTTACCTTTTAACTTCTGATAGTTTATAAATACAGAAATAATTTTGTTGGGGTTTGGTTTGCGTCTGGGAAGATTTTCCTAAGTTACACAGGAATCGACACAACAGCATTAAGCCTTCATTTCTCAAACAGAACATTTTTCATTTTGTTTCACAGTTTAAGAAGTGGTATCCAAACTTGAAGAGATGAAGAAAGAAAACTTTTAGCTATTCTGGTGGATTTAGCATTTTTAGGAGGCAATATTATTTTGGTTCTATAAAGCCTCTATAAGAACTAAAAATTCTTTAGAACAAAAAATAAACCTCCTGTTTGAGTTTCAGAACTTTGCAGTGTAATTTTAATGTTTTCAGAATCATGTTTTTAAATAAATTTTAATCCCTGAATGTTCTTTTTTATTTTATAGGCAGAACAGATTATATTTGATCATTTTTCTGATCCTAAATTTGTTGAACAGTTAATTACCTTTCTATCTTTAGAAGACAGAAAAGGAAAAGATAAATTTAATCCTCGACGTTTTTGCCTCTTCAAGGTAACTGTGTTAATACCATAAACACCTTATCATAAAGCTTAGTGACTCAGTTTGTAGATTCATGAGTTTTAAATTATTTGATCAAGTTTGATCTATTACAGCCTAAGCTTGGCAGAAGCAGGGAGGATTTGACAGAGGTAAGCATCTAATCTCACCGCATGTGGTTCACAGTGTGTCTGTTCACATGCGTCTCACTTTTGACCACCAATTTATTAGAACTTAGTCCGTGCCCCCCACCCCCGTTTGTTTGTGCACAGAAAGTATTGTTCAGTGTACACTCCCTTCCTCCCCACCCCTGCCCTCCTCCCTTCTATTGAGACCAGCAGGCACATCTAAGGTCACTCTCAAGTGCCTACTTAGCACTCACTTACGTACTGACTTTCAGTTTTTATTGCATATAAATGATGGATGCTCAGTAAGTAGGTATTTTAGATTTAAGTTGGAACTTCTCAGTCTTCATAGAACTTCTCTGTCATTCTTAAAAGTTGATGAAGGGCTTTTAAGTTTATGTCTGCCTCAGTTAAGTTGATGTTACAGATTTTATTTTCTAATTCTGAACAAAGTTTACCTTTTAACTTCTGATAGTTTATAAATACAGAAATAATTTTGTTGGGGTTTGGTTTGCGTCTGGGAAGATTTTCCTAAGTTACACAGGAATCGACACAACAGCATTAAGCCTTCATTTCTCAAACAGAACATTTTTCATTTTGTTTCACAGTTTAAGAAGTGGTATCCAAACTTGAAGAGATGAAGAAAGAAAACTTTTAGCTATTCTGGTGGATTTAGCATTTTTAGGAGGCAATATTATTTTGGTTCTATAAAGCCTCTATAAGAACTAAAAATTCTTTAGAACAAAAAATAAACCTCCTGTTTGAGTTTCAGAACTTTGCAGTGTAATTTTAATGTTTTCAGAATCATGTTTTTAAATAAATTTTAATCCCTGAATGTTCTTTTTTATTTTATAGGCAGAACAGATTATATTTGATCATTTTTCTGATCCTAAATTTGTTGAACAGTTAATTACCTTTCTATCTTTAGAAGACAGAAAAGGAAAAGATAAATTTAATCCTCGACGTTTTTGCCTCTTCAAGGTAACTGTGTTAATACCATAAACACCTTATCATAAAGCTTAGTGACTCAGTTTGTAGATTCATGAGTTTTAAATTATTTGATCAAAGTTTGAGTTTAGTCATCTATTACCTTCACCTAAAAATGACTCTGGAAGTAAATGTCTGTCACATTCATCTTGGCTTAAGATCTAGGACACAAAAAACCAAGCTTTTAGTATTTATCACTAATGTTTGTAAGCAGCACTAGAAGCAAAAAACCAAAACCCACAAGACTGTATGCATTTCATGTTTGATTTTTTTTTTTTAAGTTGTGTGTAATCTTTTTAAGGTCTAAGGGAAGATTTATTATTTTAAACACAATAGTAATATAGTAAACAAATATGAGCACATTATACTGGAGATTCTAGTCATTTGATACTAAAGAATTTCCTTTTCTTTATTTGCATAGGGTATATTCAGAAATTTTGATGATGCCTTCCTGCCAATTCTGAAGCCCCATTTAGAACGTTTGGTTGCAGATTCACATGAGAGCACCCAGCGATGTGTTGCAGAAATTATAGCTGGTTTAATCAGAGGCTCTAAGCATTGGACATTTGAAAAGGTGATGTAATTTGTAGAGCAAATTTCTTCTTAAACCTGTGTTGTCCATTTGTGTAGCAATTCCCAGCAGTTCCTAGGGTATTAACATCTATGTCAGTCCCCTGAGCCTCTGCTGCCCCTCTGCCAACACTCTGATACTAACTTGGGCCAGCACTCCTTCAGAGAGCAAGTGTCTGAGGCAGGTGGCAGTGGGAACAGCTAGGGGGCAGTCAGCAGTTCTGTGTGCTCCTCTCATCTCCATGGTCAACCTCGGTGCCTGTGAACTTGAAAATGGACAGCAGATTATGTGTTTATCAGAACATTTTCACTGCTGCCCTGAGGACACACGCATCTTAAAAAAAAAAAAAAATTAATAGCACCTAAAATAGGATATGCTTAACTCCCTATAGCTTTGAAGTATAGGTCACAAAGTCATGTTTATAGTAGCATTGAATGTCTCTTAAAATTTGAATTATTGGGGCTTCCCTGATGGTCCAGTGGGTAAAGACACCACCTTGCAGTGCAAGGGGCACTGGTTTGACCCTGGCTAACTGTGTTAATACCATAAACACCTTATCATAAAGCTTAGTGACTCAGTTTGTAGATTCATGAGTTTTAAATTATTTGATCAAAGTTTGAGTTTAGTCATCTATTACCTTCACCTAAAAATGACTCTGGAAGTAAATGTCTGTCACATTCATCTTGGCTTAAGATCTAGGACACAAAAAACCAAGCTTTTAGTATTTATCACTAATGTTTGTAAGCAGCACTAGAAGCAAAAAACCAAAACCCACAAGACTGTATGCATTTCATGTTTGATTTTTTTTTTTTAAGTTGTGTGTAATCTTTTTAAGGTCTAAGGGAAGATTTATTATTTTAAACACAATAGTAATATAGTAAACAAATATGAGCACATTATACTGGAGATTCTAGTCATTTGATACTAAAGAATTTCCTTTTCTTTATTTGCATAGGGTATATTCAGAAATTTTGATGATGCCTTCCTGCCAATTCTGAAGCCCCATTTAGAACGTTTGGTTGCAGATTCACATGAGAGCACCCAGCGATGTGTTGCAGAAATTATAGCTGGTTTAATCAGAGGCTCTAAGCATTGGACATTTGAAAAGGTGATGTAATTTGTAGAGCAAATTTCTTCTTAAACCTGTGTTGTCCATTTGTGTAGCAATTCCCAGCAGTTCCTAGGGTATTAACATCTATGTCAGTCCCCTGAGCCTCTGCTGCCCCTCTGCCAACACTCTGATACTAACTTGGGCCAGCACTCCTTCAGAGAGCAAGTGTCTGAGGCAGGTGGCAGTGGGAACAGCTAGGGGGCAGTCAGCAGTTCTGTGTGCTCCTCTCATCTCCATGGTCAACCTCGGTGCCTGTGAACTTGAAAATGGACAGCAGATTATGTGTTTATCAGAACATTTTCACTGCTGCCCTGAGGACACACGCATCTTAAAAAAAAAAATTAATAGCACCTAAAATAGGATATGCTTAACTCCCTATAGCTTTGAAGTATAGGTCACAAAGTCATGTTTATAGTAGCATTGAATGTCTCTTAAAATTTGAATTATTGGGGCTTCCCTGATGGTCCAGTGGGTAAAGACACCACCTTGCAGTGCAAGGGGCACTGGTTTGACCCCTGGCTGCAGGGGCCTTCCGCAGAAAGGAAGGCAGCGGGATTGCCCCCGGCTGAACCGGGAGATCTTGGAGAGAGGTGGGTCTTTCTGCTGTGCTAACCCTAACCCTAACCCCCTGGCAGGCGGGAGACAATCAGACGCGACAGGGATTCCGTCAAAGCAGTTCTGCTTTATTAGTGTAGATTCACAGCTTTTATAGGCAAGTGATGGGGGTTTTGCACGGGACCTCCTATAGATTATACCAATCAAGCTAAAGGTCAAGCAATCATCCATGAGCGCGGAAACCAGGGGGACCAATCAGAAATTTTGACCATCACTTCTTCCTGTGTAAGAGACACGCCCTCGTCTCTTCCTGTAGGCGCCATCTTAGCTCTAAACTGCAAACGTGCTTAAGCTTCTTTAAACAATGTGCTTAAGCTTCCTTTCACTCCCACGTCCCTTCCTGTAGTCGCCATCGTAGCTCCAAACTGAAACAATGTGCTTAAGCTTCCTTATGCTTGCAACGCCCCACACTGGCCTGGGAAGATCCCACGTGCCACGGAGCAGCTGGACAGATGTGTCCAACTACTGAGCCGGAGCTCTGGAGCGCATGCGTCCAGAGCCGGTGCTCTGCAATGAGAGAGGCCACTGCGATGGGAGGCCCACATGGGCCAAAGAACAAAATGGATGAAAATAAATAAATGAAAAATGTGGCCAAAAAATTTTTTGAATTATTTTCCAACGAGGTGCCATGTAAAAAGAATTTTAGTTTCTCTTGAAAAATAGGAAGCTCCTGGAATACTGGTCCCACATTTTGCACAATACCAATAGATGTGGCCAAAAAATTTTGTTAGAATCAATGTGCTCCTCACTGCCTCGGTGCCTGTGAAATTGAAAAGGGACAGCAGATTATGTGTTTATCAGAACATTTTCACTGCTGCCCTGAGGACACACGCATCTTAAAAAAAAAAAAAATTAATAGCACCTAAAATAGGATATGCTTAACTCCCTATAGCTTTGAAGTATAGGTCACAAAGTCATGTTTATAGTAGCATTGAATGTCTCTTAAAATTTGAATTATTGGGGCTTCCCTGATGGTCCAGTGGGTAAAGACACCACCTTGCAGTGCAAGGGGCACTGGTTTGACCCCTGGCTGCAGGGGCCTTCCGCAGAAAGGAAGGCAGCGGGATTGCCCCCGGCTGAACCGGGAGATCTTGGAGAGAGGTGGGTCTTTCTGCTGTGCTAACCCTAACCCTAACCCCCCGGCAGGCGGGAGACAATCAGACGCGACAGGGATTCCGTCAAAGCAGTTCTGCTTTATTAGTGTAGATTCACAGCTTTTATAGGCAAGTGATGGGGGTTTTGCACGGGACCTCCTATAGATTATACCAATCAAGCTAAAGGTCAAGCAATCATCCATGAGCGGAACCCAGGGGGACCAATCAGAAATTTTGACCATCACTTCTTCCTGTGTAAGAGACACGCCCTCGTCTCTTCCTGTAGGCGCCATCTTAGCTCTAAACTGCAAACGTGCTTAAGCTTCTTTAAACAATGTGCTTAAGCTTCCTTTCACTCCCACGTCCCTTCCTGTAGTCGCCATCGTAGCTCCAAACTGAAACAATGTGCTTAAGCTTCCTTATGCTTGCAACGCCCCACACTGGCCTGGGAAGATCCCACGTGCCACGGAGCAGCTGGACAGATGTGTCCAACTACTGAGCCGGAGCTCTGGAGCGCATGCGTCCAGAGCCGGTGCTCTACAATGAGAGAGGCCACTGCGATGGGAGGCCCACATGGGCCAAAGAACAAAAATGGATGAAAATAAATAAATGAAATACCAATAGATGTGGCCAAAAAAAATTTTTTTTGAATTATTTTCCAACGAGGTGTGCCATGTAAAAAGAATTTTAGTTTCTCTTGAAAAATAGGAAGCTCCTGGAATACTGGTCCCACATTTTTGCACAATTGAGTGGGGCTGTGCATGGACATCTCCCTTCACAGGGCACTGTCTGCTTTCTCATGAAATCTTTTCTCTTAGCCTCTGTGCTAACTTAACGCTACTCATTTGGTCTTGTAGAGAGTTTGAGTTTGACAGCCTTGCTCTTGAGTATCCCTCTTTTGAACTGTAAGATTAAGTTTTACATATCCACTCTAAAGGTGGCTTCTTAGGAAAATGCACTAGACTGAAAATAACTTGGTAAAATGTCTGGAATGTGTAAAAACATGCATACTTAACTACACATAGTTTTAGGAGGATTATGATCATTTTTGAATATATTAATTTAGTTATACATATGCAGATCACTATTAAATGAAAGTATGTTAGTTTGTAATATTGCCATTTTCCTGCTTGCATTTCATGAAACAAATTTGTTTAAACATATTAATACATAGCCTCGTCATCCTGTCTCTATCATTTTTGAGTTACCTCATTTCCAGAATACATCTCTTGTCCTCTTAAGTTGTTTAAAATATAACTTGTGTATCTTTTTGTTTGTTTGTTTGTTTATCTTTTTATTTGGTGTCTTTTTATATAGTGTCTAATGCTTGGGAAAATTTTATCCCAGGCCATCTCTTCCCATTTGTCTTAATGTAAGTTGTTCTGACTGAATTATAGTCCGTGAACCTGTAGCTTAGGCCTCATTTGGGAGTTTATTAGAAAAGTAGGACCTCAAGTCCGTCCTGATCTGATTAATCAGAATCTGCATTTTGTCTAGGAGATGTATGCTCTCATGAAACTGTTAAAAGCAGTTTAAGTGTTTAGACCCAAATATTCACCATCTGTGTAAATTGAACAATTTTATAATGCTATTTATAGGGCTTCCCTGGTGGTCCAGTGGGTAAAGACACCACCTTGCAGTACATGGGGCGCCGGTTCAATCCCTGGCCTAGGAAGATCCTATGTTCCATGGAGTGGCTGGACTGAGATGTCTAAGTACCAAGCAGGAGCTCTGGAGTGCGTGCGCCCAGAGCCGGTGCTCTACAGCGTGAAAGGCCACTGCGATGGGAGGCCTACACAGGCCAAAGAGCAAACATAGATGAAAATAAAATAATAGAAGTGGCCAAAAAAAAAAAAAAATGCTACTTATAGTAATCCAGACTTGGAATTTAAAGGTTATACTTTTCAGCTAATACTATATTGTATTGAAATGTCATTGCTTCCTGTATTAGGATTCAATCCAGTGACAATGAGCATAGAAAATACAGAAGTAACTGAGGTTTTGTTTCAGTTCAGTGACTGTGTAATTCATACATTTAAAGGGAACTTTTCGATAGTATGAGAGATTTTGTAATGAGCCATGTAAATTGTCTCTTTTCTAATTTTTTTTGTGTGGAGGAGGAAATTGTATTACCTGACAAAGTTATCATGTACTATAATGCTATCTTGGATAATCTGGATCTTTTAAGAAATAAAGGAAGTGTCAGTTTGTGTATTTGTATGTGTGTTTTTGCAGGAACAGATAGTTGAAGAAAAATGGTCTGAGTATCATTAACTTTGGCCTGTGTATTTTGTTGGAGTAGGTGGAGAAGCTTTGGGAGCTTCTGTGTCCTCTGCTTCGAACAGCATTGTCCAATATTACAGTAGAAACTTACAATGACTGGGGAACTTGTATAGCAACATCCTGTGTAAGTTTTCCTGTTCATTTTTTTATCTCTCAGTGATCTATTCAAACTCTTCATACCCTGTCTCAAAATGTACAAAATGTCATTGTTACATCTCTTGAATCCTGAAATTTTATCATCTTACATAACTGGATATTCTGTTTAGCCTTTTAATTAAGCCTTGAATAATAACTCTTAAGTAATTATACTTCTCTGCCATGGTAATTGTAGTTTTAGATTAAATGATGAATCAAATCATATATCTAAAAGTGTAATATATAGTAAAAGCCAGATGATACAAGGTTGTAAGTGTCATTTTGGACACCAAAAATATCCAAAGTGGTTATACTTTGATTTTAGACAGTCTGTTTAGCTAACAGTTTTCTCAGTGTTAGTCTTTCTGACATCAGGCTACAATTGGATTTGACTCACCCTTGAGTTTTAGTTTAATTTTTTTCCTTGAGACTTATGTGTATTTATATGTCTAAAACAAGAATATCTGATTTATTTGCAGAATTATATGATCCATGTTTTAATTGCAACTTTGTATTTCCAACACAGGAAAGCAGAGATCCCCGGAAACTTCACTGGCTTTTTGAGCTGCTATTGGAATCACCACTGAGTGGTGAAGGAGGATCCTTTGTAGATGCATGGTAAATAAGAAGAAAACCTATGAGGTTAACCAAAGAATTACAACAAAAGATCACATCTTTTTCTTTAATGGAAGTTAAATGTCTACGCTCTAAACCAGAAGCCTATTCATACATTTAAAGGGAACTTTTCGATAGTATGAGAGATTTTGTAATGAGCCATGTAAATTGTCTCTTTTCTAATTTTTTTTGTGTGGAGGAGGAAATTGTATTACCTGACAAAGTTATCATGTACTATAATGCTATCTTGGATAATCTGGATCTTTTAAGAAATAAAGGAAGTGTCAGTTTGTGTATTTGTATGTGTGTTTTTGCAGGAACAGATAGTTGAAGAAAAATGGTCTGAGTATCATTAACTTTGGCCTGTGTATTTTGTTGGAGTAGGTGGAGAAGCTTTGGGAGCTTCTGTGTCCTCTGCTTCGAACAGCATTGTCCAATATTACAGTAGAAACTTACAATGACTGGGGAACTTGTATAGCAACATCCTGTGTAAGTTTTCCTGTTCATTTTTTTATCTCTCAGTGATCTATTCAAACTCTTCATACCCTGTCTCAAAATGTACAAAATGTCATTGTTACATCTCTTGAATCCTGAAATTTTATCATCTTACATAACTGGATATTCTGTTTAGCCTTTTAATTAAGCCTTGAATAATAACTCTTAAGTAATTATACTTCTCTGCCATGGTAATTGTAGTTTTAGATTAAATGATGAATCAAATCATATATCTAAAAGTGTAATATATAGTAAAAGCCAGATGATACAAGGTTGTAAGTGTCATTTTGGACACCAAAAATATCCAAAGTGGTTATACTTTGATTTTAGACAGTCTGTTTAGCTAACAGTTTTCTCAGTGTTAGTCTTTCTGACATCAGGCTACAATTGGATTTGACTCACCCTTGAGTTTTAGTTTAATTTTTTTCCTTGAGACTTATGTGTATTTATATGTCTAAAACAAGAATATCTGATTTATTTGCAGAATTATATGATCCATGTTTTAATTGCAACTTTGTATTTCCAACACAGGAAAGCAGAGATCCCCGGAAACTTCACTGGCTTTTTGAGCTGCTATTGGAATCACCACTGAGTGGTGAAGGAGGATCCTTTGTAGATGCATGGTAAATAAGAAGAAAACCTATGAGGTTAACCAAAGAATTACAACAAAAGATCACATCTTTTTTCTTGATGTAGAAGTGGAAGTTAAATGTCTACGCTCCTAAAGGCTACACAGTGTACCCCTTTTTTTGGGGGGTGGGGGGATGACCATAGTCCATTTCCATACAACATGTGGTTCTGAGTAGAGTCATTTCTTAATTGAGAACAAGTAGAAGGAAACCTGAGCAAATTCAAACATGAAGTAGGTCCAGCCTACTCTGCTATTACAACTTTTATATTAAGATTGCTTTTTTGTGCCGTGACAGTATTACTAATTTCTTAATCAACATGTTCTAATTTTTCACTCTTTCTTATTAGGTAAGAGGATAGTAATCCTTTTAAGGAAAAATATACTTGGGCATAAGGAGCTATAAAACAAATTACTGAACAAGAGATAGAAATCTAGACAATCCTGTTAACAAGAATAATAATTTTTTATTATTAGTTAATGAGGAAGCTTCTGATACTTAGAGATGAACTCAATTAGTAGTATTCTAAAGTCAGTATTTCTTTTGACTGTTCAGCTGTGGAGATGAAATGAGATACAGAGAAAATGATGAAGAAAAAAATAATAAAATCTTCCTAATGATGCTGTTCTAAATTGTCAGTTTGAAAATGAAACAGTTTTAAATAGAGTACAGACGTCATTGATGTGTACTGTCAACATGTAAAGGCAGGATTTCCCTTGTGGTCCAGTAGTTAAGACCTTATATTTCAACTGAAAAGGGCATAGGTTGTTATCCCTGGTCAGAGACCTAAAATGCCACATGCCACAGTGTGTGTGTTGGGAGAAGGGAGGCATATAAAGGCAGAGAAAGGCACTAACTCGGCTCTTCTGTGCTTTAATTTTAGTCGACTCTACGTCCTGCAAGGTGGCCTTGCCCAGCAAGAGTGGAGAGTGCCTGAGCTATTGCACAGACTACTGAAATACTTGGAACCCAAACTCACCCAAGTTTACAAAAATGTCAGGGAAAGAATAGGGAGGTGGGTATTATTTTCTCTGTTATGGTATAGTTCTTGAGTTCTTCTTATTAAAGTTTAATGTCTAATAATACATACTGCTTATGTTACTGTTGAGCTTCATGATATCCTTTTCTTCAAATTTTGTTTTCTACTGTGTTGAGGGACTTCAGACCAGCGGCTCTGAATGTACAGTAGAATGGCAGTGGGGAGTAGTTGCCACTCTGCAGGTTTTTTTGTTTTTAAATTTTATTCATTTATTTATTTTTGGCTATTCTGGGTTTTCATTGCTGCCTCAGGCTCTTTGGTTGCAGGGAGTGGGGGCTGCTCTCTAGTTGAGGTGAGCAGACTTTGCTGCGGTGACTTCTCTTGTTGTGGAACTTGGGCTCTGGGGCACACCGTCTTCAGTAGTTGCGCACATAGGCTCATTTTGCGGCTCTGAGGCTCTAGAGCACAGGCTTATTAGTTGTGGCTCACGGGCTTAGTTGTCCACAGCATGTGGGATCTTCCCAGATCAGGGATTGAACCTGTGTCTCCTGCATTGGCCGGTGAACTCTTCACCACTGAGCTACCAGGGAAGCCAAACCCCTCTGCAGTTTTTAATACTTCAGAGTTGTAGGCACAGGCACAAGACCCTCTCCAAAAATTGTCCTGTGTAGATTTAATTTGATTGGGTCATACCTTTGAACCTTAGTTTTGTCAATAAAGTGGGATCTATTCTTACTGTATATGTTTTGTTTTACAGTGTGCTGACCTATATATTCATGATAGATGTTTCTTTGCCAAACACTGCACCAACAATATCACCTCGTGTCCCTGAGTTTACTGCTCGAATTCTAGAGAAATTGAAACCCCTCATGGATGTAGATGAAGAAATCCAGAACCACGTTATGGAGGAAAATGGAATTGGTGAAGAAGATGAACGAACCCAGGGCATTAAACTCTTAAAAACTAGTGAGTAGATAAAATTAGAAGAAACTCCCTTTAAAAGCAGATATTTTAGATTGTCCTATTGACTTTTTTCTCCTCCTTTTTTATTATAGTAAAATGTACATAACATAAAATTTACAATTGAATAGCTTCAAGTATATTCATATTGTTGTATATTATTCCATCACTTTCATCCATCTTTATAGTCTTTCCGTCTTGCAAAATTGTGTAGCCATTAAACAGTAACTCCTTGTTCTCCCCTTCCTCAGCCTCTGGCAACCATCATTCTGCTTTCTGTCTCTTTACTGTGTCTATTCTTGGTATCTCATACAAGGAGAATCATAAAATATTTGTCCTTTTATGTCTGACTTTTTTCACTCTGTAATGTTTTCATTGTTTATCTGTTTATAGGTTGTTTATGCCTTTTGACTATGGTGAATAATATTTCTATGAATATTAATGTAGAAATGTGTTTGAGTCTCTCAAGTCTTTTGGGTACTGAAAGCAGAATTACTAGACCGTATGGTAATTCTGTGTTTAATTTTTTGAGGAACCACAAAGGTATTTTACACAGTGTCCACACCATTTTACTTTCCAAACAGGAGGGCAAGAGGGTTTCAACTTTTCACATTTTGCCAACACTTGTTTTCTGTTGTTATGACTATGTGTATTAGTTGCTCAGTCACGTCTCTTTGCAGTCCCATGGACTATACTCCTCCAGACTCCTCAGTTCATGGGATTCCTAGTGGGTTGCCATTCTCTTAATACTTCAGAGTTGTAGGCACAGGCACAAGACCCTCTCCAAAAATTGTCCTGTGTAGATTTAATTTGATTGGGTCATACCTTTGAACCTTAGTTTTGTCAATAAAGTGGGATCTATTCTTACTGTATATGTTTTGTTTTACAGTGTGCTGACCTATATATTCATGATAGATGTTTCTTTGCCAAACACTGCACCAACAATATCACCTCGTGTCCCTGAGTTTACTGCTCGAATTCTAGAGAAATTGAAACCCCTCATGGATGTAGATGAAGAAATCCAGAACCACGTTATGGAGGAAAATGGAATTGGTGAAGAAGATGAACGAACCCAGGGCATTAAACTCTTAAAAACTAGTGAGTAGATAAAATTAGAAGAAACTCCCTTTAAAAGCAGATATTTTAGATTGTCCTATTGACTTTTTTCTCCTCCTTTTTTATTATAGTAAAATGTACATAACATAAAATTTACAATTGAATAGCTTCAAGTATATTCATATTGTTGTATATTATTCCATCACTTTCATCCATCTTTATAGTCTTTCCGTCTTGCAAAATTGTGTAGCCATTAAACAGTAACTCCTTGTTCTCCCCTTCCTCAGCCTCTGGCAACCATCATTCTGCTTTCTGTCTCTTTACTGTGTCTATTCTTGGTATCTCATACAAGGAGAATCATAAAATATTTGTCCTTTTATGTCTGACTTTTTTCACTCTGTAATGTTTTCATTGTTTATCTGTTCATAGGTTGTTTATGCCTTTTGACTATGGTGAATAATATTTCTATGAATATTAATGTAGAAATGTGTTTGAGTCTCTCAAGTCTTTTGGGTACTGAAAGCAGAATTACTAGACCGTATGGTAATTCTGTGTTTAATTTTTTGAGGAACCACAAAGGTATTTTACACAGTGTCCACACCATTTTACTTTCCAAACAGGAGGGCAAGAGGGGTTTCAACTTTTCACATTTTGCCAACACTTGTTTTCTGTTGTTATGACTATGTGTATTAGTTGCTCAGTCACGTCTCTTTGCAGTCCCATGGACTATACTCCTCCAGACTCCTCAGTTCATGGGATTCTCCAGGCAGGAATACTCGAGTGGGTTGCCATTCTCTTAACAGCCACAAGAAAGCCTTTTGTATGACTATAGCTGTCATAATAGGTGTGGAGTGTCTTATGGTTTTGATTTGCATTTCCCTTGTGACTAGCAATCAAAAATCTTTTCATTTCCATTTTTGTTTCTTTGGAGAAATGTCAAGATCTTTGCCCACTTTTGCATTAGATTGTTTTCTTGCTGTTGAGTTATAGTTCTTTCTGTGAGCATAACTAACTAACTTAATCATCATGTTTGCTTTGTTGGGACAATTTTAATTTGTACTTCATGTGGGTGTTTGTAGACCATTAATGGTTTGCTGATTCATTCTTTGGGAGTTGTTTTAGTCCCCTAGATTAGTTCATAACCTTTGTTAGGGATCCTGTCACATTGCTGGTCAAACTTGTGAAATACCACAGGCGATCTCTTTCTTCTCATTAAAAAGCTGTCAGAATCACAGTCTGGCATTAGTGTCCTATAATTATCCTACTCGAAGTAGTTGGTAACTCAATAGCAAAGACTGACTGTTTGTGTTTGTTTCCATGAAGTATTGAAATGGCTGATGGCAAGTGCAGGAAGATCCTTCTGTACAGCAGTTACGGAACAACTTCAGCTTCTACCATTGTTTTTTAAGGTAAGTTTATATCTGAGATTAAAACTGCATGTCCTTTTGACCCTCAGAAGGAACATATAATTATCAGATGGTTGATAAGTTTTCAGACTGTGTGTGATTTGTTTGAATCTCTACAAAGTAGAATAGTCACAGGAAAGTCATTAGGTAATAGTGGTTAAATATTTGTTGAAATTATCTTTTTAATATTAGGCAAGAGTAGGTTCTTGACATTTACATGAAAAGTCTAAAGAGAGAATATTTTTCCACTGAGAGACAGTTAGCAAGTAATAGGTTAGGAAAATACTGACTGCTTGAAAAAACGACAGTGACATTTTTGAATATAGCTATTTCTGACTTTTTTATTCAATGTATTTTGTATTGTTAAATGACACTTTATATCATTGTTTCTAACACATATTTGCAGAAAGTAACTTGTTGATAATTATATTGAAGTTTTATTTGCCACAAGATACAGCCTGAGATGATTTTAATTATTTATCCAATCAGTGGATGAAGCTAGTAAGCTAAGATTAATATAGTTGTTTCCAAAATTATAGTTAGTAGTAATGCTGTGGTTGGTTGTGATTAGAAGATAGTCTAGTCTTTTGCTGTTGAGTTCATAGTTCTTTCATTTCCATTTTTGTTTCTTTGGAGAAATGTCAAGATCTTTGCCCACTTTTGCATTAGATTGTTTTCTTGCTGTTGAGTTATAGTTCTTTCTGTGAGCATAACTAACTAACTTAATCATCATGTTTGCTTTGTTGGGACAATTTTAATTTGTACTTCATGTGGGTGTTTGTAGACCATTAATGGTTTGCTGATTCATTCTTTGGGAGTTGTTTTAGTCCCCTAGATTAGTTCATAACCTTTGTTAGGGATCCTGTCACATTGCTGGTCAAACTTGTGAAATACCACAGGCGATCTCTTTCTTCTCATTAAAAAGCTGTCAGAATCACAGTCTGGCATTAGTGTCCTATAATTATCCTACTCGAAGTAGTTGGTAACTCAATAGCAAAGACTGACTGTTTGTGTTTGTTTCCATGAAGTATTGAAATGGCTGATGGCAAGTGCAGGAAGATCCTTCTGTACAGCAGTTACGGAACAACTTCAGCTTCTACCATTGTTTTTTAAGGTAAGTTTATATCTGAGATTAAAACTGCATGTCCTTTTGACCCTCAGAAGGAACATATAATTATCAGATGGTTGATAAGTTTTCAGACTGTGTGTGATTTGTTTGAATCTCTACAAAGTAGAATAGTCACAGGAAAGTCATTAGGTAATAGTGGTTAAATATTTGTTGAAATTATCTTTTTAATATTAGGCAAGAGTAGGTTCTTGACATTTACATGAAAAGTCTAAAGAGAGAATATTTTTCCACTGAGAGACAGTTAGCAAGTAATAGGTTAGGAAAATACTGACTGCTTGAAAAAACGACAGTGACATTTTTGAATATAGCTATTTCTGACTTTTTTATTCAATGTATTTTGTATTGTTAAATGACACTTTATATCATTGTTTCTAACACATATTTGCAGAAAGTAACTTGTTGATAATTATATTGAAGTTTTATTTGCCACAAGATACAGCCTGAGATGATTTTAATTATTTATCCAATCAGTGGATGAAGCTAGTAAGCTAAGATTAATATAGTTGTTTCCAAAATTATAGTTAGTAGTAATGCTGTGGTTGGTTGTGATTAGAAGATAGTCTAGTCTTATTGCAGATCGGGAAGGCCTTGTACAAACATTCCCTTCACTTGACAGTTATTGGTCAATACGGAAGTTCCTGTTGAAGGAGGAGGACCCTTGTTACTGTTTATAAGCAGGTGTGATGCTAAACTTTTGACCTACCACAGTATATTTTGGCTTTAGGAAATTTCAAAAGGTAACAGTCCTGGAAATTTTCAAAAAATTCACTACTAAAGTACTTTTTAAAGTGCTCTGTAGAGTCTCATACCCAGAATACCTTTGGGATCTTCTTTGATACAAAAGTGAACTGTAAGGGCTTCCCCTGGTGGTCCAGTGGGTAAGGACACCGCCTTGCAGTGCAAGGGGCGCCGGTTCGAGCCCTGGCCTGGGAAGATCCCACGTGCCGCGGAGCGGCTGGACTGATGTGTCCAATTACCGAGCCGGAGCTCTGGAGCACGTGCGCCCAGAGCCGGCACTCTGCAACGACAGACGCCACCGCGATGGGAGGTCCACAGGAGCCAAAGAACAAAGACGGATGAACAGAGAGAAACGAAAGACCAATAGAAGTGGCCCGCCCGCTCCCCTCCCTCCTCAACCCGAGCCCCGCCCAAAAATAAATAAATAAATAAATCTTTAAAAAAAAAAAAAAGTGAACTGTAGGGCTTACCTGGTGGCCCAGTGGGTAAAGAGTCAGCTTTGCAGTACAAGGGGTATCGGTTCAATCCCTGGCCCGAGACGACCCCACGTGAAGCAGAGCAGCTGAACCAGTGTGTCCAACTTATGTCTCTGTTACTTGTGGGTCCTTGGTATAGATTTGGTATGTCTTCGTTGCAGCAGTGCTTAAACTTTTTTCCACTGCCACATTTCACAGTGGGTATGGAACATGATCTCATATGTTCATTAGTGGGTAATATGTAATGAATGTTAGAATAGCTGGAGTTCCCCCTTTCTTCACTTAGAAAAAAGTTAGAAAGGAAAGAGTACAGGAGAATAAGGTTTATAGGGTAGTTTGAATCCACTTGAAACGTATAAAAAATGTAAATCATTAGAATGCTATACTGCGTAATTTCCTAGTGACTGGCCTAACAGTTAATCTCAATATACTGATATTGAGGGTGAGAATCTTCATGGTAAATGTGGTCTAGGATATGCAGGCATCCCAGCACAGGTGAACGGAATTATTGTGTAGACAGAGCGGCTCTGTAAAGAATTGTACAGTTGACTAAATGGTAGGAAGAACATAGAAACATTTGGACATATATGAGATGTTTGTTAGATTCTAAATGAAGCATTGCTTTTCCAATCCCGTTAAAAGTAGTTTTGAAATACCCTCTGTCCCCTGCCAAAAAAAACCCATGGAAATACAAGTGAGATAGTTTCAGTTTTTGTGTATTCTACTTTAAGATTCTCCATATTGTTTCAGAATAAGAGGATAGTTAACAGAGCACTCACTTTAGAGTAAATAGAGATCTAGTTTAAAATCCTTTCTGTTACAGGGGGTTTTTTTGTGACCTTAGACAAGCTACTAACCTTCTAACGTTTTCATATATATAAGTGTGGAATCATAGCAATATCCCTCATAGAGGTGTTACAAGGATGAAATAAGACAATGCCTGTGACCTAGAGAGGACAGTGTAGATAATAATATAAGCACTTATATTATCTTTGTTATAAGTCTTTTTTATTTTGTTTTGTTTTGGGCTGTGCTGGGTCTTTGTTGCTGCATGTGCTTTCTAGTTGTGGTGAGTGGGGGCTACTCTTTAGTTGCAGTGGGCAGGCTTCTCATTGTTTTGCTTTCCTCCTGTTGCAGAACGTGAGCTCTAGAGCACGGGCTCAGTAGTTGTGGCTTGAGGGCTTAGTTGCTCCGTGGCATGTGGGATCTTTCTGGATCAGGAATCAAACTTGAACCCGTGTCTCCTGCATTGGTAGGCAGATTCTTTACCACTGAAGCACCAGAGAAGTCCATCTTTAACTAAACTTTATGGGAAACCATGTTCATAGGGTTACATTAGTTGGGTAATATGTAATGAATGTTAGAATAGCTGGAGTTCCCCCTTTCTTCACTTAGAAAAAAGTTAGAAAGGAAAGAGTACAGGAGAATAAGGTTTATAGGGTAGTTTGAATCCACTTGAAACGTATAAAAAATGTAAATCATTAGAATGCTATACTGCGTAATTTCCTAGTGACTGGCCTAACAGTTAATCTCAATATACTGATATTGAGGGTGAGAATCTTCATGGTAAATGTGGTCTAGGATATGCAGGCATCCCAGCACAGGTGAACGGAATTATTGTGTAGACAGAGCGGCTCTGTAAAGAATTGTACAGTTGACTAAATGGTAGGAAGAACATAGAAACATTTGGACATATATGAGATGTTTGTTAGATTCTAAATGAAGCATTGCTTTTCCAATCCCGTTAAAAGTAGTTTTGAAATACCCTCTGTCCCCTGCCAAAAAAAACCCATGGAAATACAAGTGAGATAGTTTCAGTTTTTGTGTATTCTACTTTAAGATTCTCCATATTGTTTCAGAATAAGAGGATAGTTAACAGAGCACTCACTTTAGAGTAAATAGAGATCTAGTTTAAAATCCTTTCTGTTACAGGGGGTTTTTTTGTGACCTTAGACAAGCTACTAACCTTCTAACGTTTTCATATATATAAGTGTGGAATCATAGCAATATCCCTCATAGAGGTGTTACAAGGATGAAATAAGACAATGCCTGTGACCTAGAGAGGACAGTGTAGATAATAATATAAGCACTTATATTATCTTTGTTATAAGTCTTTTTTATTTTGTTTTGTTTTGGGCTGTGCTGGGTCTTTGTTGCTGCATGTGCTTTCTAGTTGTGGTGAGTGGGGGCTACTCTTTAGTTGCAGTGGGCAGGCTTCTCATTGTTTTGCTTTCCTCCTGTTGCAGAACGTGAGCTCTAGAGCACGGGCTCAGTAGTTGTGGCTTGAGGGCTTAGTTGCTCCGTGGCATGTGGGATCTTTCTGGATCAGGAATCAAACTTGAACCCGTGTCTCCTGCATTGGTAGGCAGATTCTTTACCACTGAAGCACCAGAGAAGTCCATCTTTAACTAAACTTTAACTTGGAATAATCAAAAGTGCAAATGCAAATGGTCAGGGGGAAAGAAAGGGACATACTGCCTTCCAACTTCAGACTTCACTAAAAGTTTTTCAGACTTCACTGCTGTAGAATAATAGTTTTGTATGTGTCAGATAGAGAACAGTTTGCAGATGTGATAATTGGTATAAAACCACATGCTGGGGCTTCCTTGGTGGTCCAGTGGGTAAGGACACCGCCTTGCAGTGCAAGGGGCGCCGGTTCGAGCCCTGGCCTGGGAAGATCCCATGTGCCGCGGAGTGGCTGGACTGATGTGTCCAATCACCGAGCTGAAGCTCTGGAGTGCATGCGCCCAGAGCCGGTGCTCTGCAACGACAGACGCCACCGCGATGGAAGGCCCACAGGAGCCAAAGAACGAAGACAAACGAAAATAGAGAAATGAAAGACCAATAGAAGTGGCCCGCCCACTCCCCTCCTTCCTCAACCCAACCCCCACCCAAAGTAAATAAATAAATAAATCTAAAAAAAAAACCCACATTCCCACGATGGTATTTCTTCATAAAAGTAACTTATTCTCAGTAATTAGAGGAGAGAAAACCCCTCTGAAATATTTCCTTTGGTAACTACATAAGCGGCATTTTCTACAGGTTAATACAGTTTAATGTCAGTTGAATCTTGTTTATGGTATACTAAAATAATAAATTTGTGTGATAATGCAAAGAAAAGATTAGGATCATCTTTTTTGTATACCATTGTATTCTTACTGTTTTTTGATTATAAGCACTAGAAACCAAGTGACTATGACACCAAAAGTAGTAAATTAACTAGATTACTCAGAAGTATCTACATAGTTGATAGAATGGAAGTAAAAGAACTGAGAAAGAATCACAGCAGCTCTGAAGACCTGGTTAACAGAATCTAATAGTCTCTTCAGGGTGCCATCTCCTTGCATCTTTTTCTTCAAGATTTATATACACAGAAGAAAAATGCATAATCTCATATTCTTTAGAAAATGGTTTGAACCAAGGAATATACAGAATTAACCTAGATCATCTTGTCACGTCAGAAACCAAGGATGCTATATTTGTGTTAAAACACTCGGAACCAGTTTGAGCACTAGAAAGAAGAGTAACTACAGTGGATTAAAATCTTAAAATTTTTTGAAATTCATTGGTTCATAATGATACTTTGAAAACAGTTTGTTTTTTCCGCTTTTGCAGGTTAGGAAAGAAATCATTCTGAGTAAGAAGTTTTTTGTATAAAGCATTCTGTCGTTGCTGTTTAGTCTCTAAGTCATATCCAACTCTTTGGCGACCCCATGGACAGTAGTAGCCTGCCAGGCTCCTCTGTCTGTGGAATTTTCCAGGCAAGAATACTGGAGTGGGTTGGCATTTCCTTCTTCAGGGGATCTTCCCAACCTGACTACAAAGAAGGAACAAGTGTCACTGTTTTGCAAACTTACGTTGTTGTTTTTTTTTTAATTTATTATTTTTTTATTTATTTTGTTGTTGTTGTTGTTTTTTAATTTCGGCCTCTCTTATTGGTCCTTCACTTATTTATTTTCATCCATCTTTGTTCTTTGGCCTCTGGGGGCCTCCCATCACAGTGGCTTCTCTTGTTGCAGAGCACTGGTTCTGGGGGCATGCACTGCAGAGCACTGGCTCATAATTGGACATACCAGTCCAGCTGTGCTCCGTGGCATGTGGGATCTTCCCAGGCCTGGGATTGAACCAGCGCCCCTTGCACTGCAAGGCTGACTCTTTACCCACTGGACCACCAGGGAAACCCCAAGCTTACGTTTTTTTTAGTGCTTCATCACAAAAAGAGAGAACTGGACATGAGTGAAGGAAATACACAGTACTATTAATACCTATATTGTGACCAGTGAGACTTGAATAAAATCAGACCTCTACATCTAATGACTGCTTTACAGGACATAGTAGAGCCAGTGAATGCCCACCGAAAGAATAGTCAGGAAAGGGAAGTCACAGTAGGGGAGACTGTAAAATAAAGGACCTACCCCACCCTCTTGTTTTAAAAGAAAGGACTTTTGAAAGAGTGTAGGGGGAATTTATAGATTCTTCTTAAATATTAAGAGATATACTATATGCAACCAGATTCCCCCCAAATAATTGTGATAAATTTCTTAAGGAAATTTGAGTACTACTAAATGTATTTTAACTGTAATGAATTTTTATGTATGATGTCATGACGTGTTTTAAATAAGAGACTTTATCTTTCAGTGATAAAAAGTAAAACATTTAACAATGAAATATGTTTGGGATTTGTTTAAAATAATTTGACTGTAAGAGGGGAACTAGAAAGGAGCAAAAAAAATGAAGGATTAGCCATAAATTTGTCATTGCTGAAAAAGGGATTGATTCATGGGATTTCATTATACTATTCTTTAGTTTTGTATGTTTGTTTTTTTCTGTAGAAGTTGTTAAAACTAAAAATGAAAAAGTCTTTCCTTAGGGATGCCTTTGTACTTAACAGCTATTTTTCAATTGGAAAATGTCTTTGTTTTTTTGTTGTTTTTGTCCTCTAGATTGCCCCAGTGGAAAATGACAATAGCTATGATGAGCTGAAAAGAGATGCAAAGTTATGTTTATCACTAATGTCTCAGGGGTTGCTTTACCCTCATCAAGTGCCTTTGGTACTTCAGGTGCTAAAACAAGTAAGTGTGTGTGTCAGATACTTACATCTTTGATTAGAAGTTTGGTTTACCATTCTAAGAATTTTACAAAGTCAGCTGTGGTACACACAGTCACCTTATATTTGCATTCATTCTGAATCTTCTTTTAGTATGAGAGAAGACATACGTTGGTCAAAGAAACAGATTTAGAACCTGTACATAGCTCTGCCACAAACCTCTGTGACCTTAGGTCACTCACCCCCAAATTTTCCGTATACATAAAGAACTGATTCTTGTTGCACTTTGGATACAGAGTGGTTATGAGGGTGGGCTTGGGCATTCTCTTTTACCATTCCCCCTTTATTTTATTCACTTATGTTTTCTGATCTGTGGGGAGAAAACCTAAGTATAAATGAACAGTTTCTGGCTGCATTTTTATTATTTGGGTGTTTGTTTTTTTTTTTTTTTTTTTTGCCACACTGCTGGCATGTGGGTCTTGTGGGGTGCTAGCTCCCCCGTCAGGGATCAAACCCACACCCCATGCAGAGGAAGTACAGAGTCTTAACCACTGGACTGCCAGAGAAGTCCTGTAGCTGCATTTTTACTATACTTCATGCTCAGCTATGTACAGTTAAACATGTTATATGATATTAAAAATTGACACTTTCCCATGGTTTTCAGATTCTTAAGTTTGATGTCATGACGTGTTTTAAATAAGAGACTTTATCTTTCAGTGATAAAAAGTAAAACATTTAACAATGAAATATGTTTGGGATTTGTTTAAAATAATTTGACTGTAAGAGGGGAACTAGAAAGGAGCAAAAAAAATGAAGGATTAGCCATAAATTTGTCATTGCTGAAAAAGGGATTGATTCATGGGATTTCATTATACTATTCTTTAGTTTTGTATGTTTGTTTTTTTCTGTAGAAGTTGTTAAAACTAAAAATGAAAAAGTCTTTCCTTAGGGATGCCTTTGTACTTAACAGCTATTTTTCAATTGGAAAATGTCTTTGTTTTTTTGTTGTTTTGGCCTCTAGATTGCCCCAGTGGAAAATGACAATAGCTATGATGAGCTGAAAAGAGATGCAAAGTTATGTTTATCACTAATGTCTCAGGGGTTGCTTTACCCTCATCAAGTGCCTTTGGTACTTCAGGTGCTAAAACAAGTAAGTGTGTGTGTCAGATACTTACATCTTTGATTAGAAGTTTGGTTTACCATTCTAAGAATTTTACAAAGTCAGCTGTGGTACACACAGTCACCTTATATTTGCATTCATTCTGAATCTTCTTTTAGTATGAGAGAAGACATACGTTGGTCAAAGAAACAGATTTAGAACCTGTACATAGCTCTGCCACAAACCTCTGTGACCTTAGGTCACTCACCCCCAAATTTTCCGTATACATAAAGAACTGATTCTTGTTGCACTTTGGATACAGAGTGGTTATGAGGGTGGGCTTGGGCATTCTCTTTTACCATTCCCCCTTTATTTTATTCACTTATGTTTTCTGATCTGTGGGGAGAAAACCTAAGTATAAATGAACAGTTTCTGGCTGCATTTTTATTATTTGGGTGTTTGTTTTTTTTTTTTTTTTTTTGCCACACTGCTGGCATGTGGGTCTTGTGGGGTGCTAGCTCCCCCGTCAGGGATCAAACCCACACCCCATGCAGAGGAAGTACAGAGTCTTAACCACTGGACTGCCAGAGAAGTCCTGTAGCTGCATTTTTACTATACTTCATGCTCAGCTATGTACAGTTAAACATGTTATATGATATTAAAAATTGACACTTTCCCATGGTTTTCAGATTCTTAAGTTTGATTACCACTGAAAGATATTTAAATAGCCTCAAATATTTTTTTGTTTGTTTGTAGTAGGATTTAGTAGCTCTGCATTTTGTTTGCTTTCATTACCCTAACTACTACTATCAAAAGTAAAGTTAAAATATGTGTAGTCTTTGGAGGAGTTAGTATTAATTATAAATAGCTTCTAAAACTAATTTTTATCTACGTGTTCCTTTCCCGTTACTTTAAACCTTTCATACATTCAGAACACCTAACTTTACCTGAAATAGCTAGGGTGGTCTTTTATTTAGAAGAAAATACGAGATGAGCTTGTTTTAGCTATACCTGTAAAAATAGAGTTATATTGGGAATTTCTGTTATTTATGTGTGATGTAACTGTTAGCTCATGTTCTTGTCATTTCTACTAATTTTCCATTCACAGACAGCAAGAAGCAGTTCTTGGCATGCTAGATATACAGTGCTGACCTACCTCCAGACCATGGTATTTTATAACCTCTTTATTTTTCTGAGCAATGAAGATGCAGTTAAAGACATCAGGTGGCTGGTTATAAGTCTTTTGGAAGATGAACAGCTCGAGGTAAAATTTGGGTTATAGTGAACTGGAATTTAAACTTAAAGAAGGCGTTTTAGCACCTGTAAAGTAGTATTTACACACTGATATGCAAAGTAAAAGTAACTTTGATTTTAACATAGCCCTGTATGATTAATTTTGAAACCCCAAATGGAAACAAATACTGGACGCGTTCTTGCTCTGGCTCCTCTTAAGATGCAATTGAGCAGATAACATTGATGAACCAAAGTCTTCTTATCTAAGAAACTGCAAGTGATAACACTTTACTTGTTTACTGATTTTTAAAGGGCTAATAGAAAAAGAAAAAAAAAAGGGCTAATAGGAATGTGTATGAAAGAAGTTTCAAGAGAATGGAAATTTATACATAGGTGCTGTTATTCAGTAGATTTAAGATAAAATTAATTTGTATCCACGGTTGTTGTCCATGTTTTTATTTTCCTTAGTAGAGAAATTGAAGTCAGAATTTTTTGTTGAGAAGACATTGATTTTTTTTTTTAAACTTCATGCCACAAAGCTCTTTCTTAGTTATTTATTATTTTCATCCATCTTTATTCTTTGGCATGTGTGGCCCTTCCATTACAGTGGCCTCTCACTGCAGAGCACCGGCTCTGGGCACATGCACTCCAGAGCACCCCTTGTAATTGGGCACACTGGTCTAGCCGTTCCACGGCACACAGGATCTTTCCGGGCCAGGGATTTAACCAGTACCCCTTACATTGCAAGGCGAACTCTTTACCCACTGGACCACCAGGGAAAACTTTAATATTCGTACAAAAAGACAAGTCTGTTACTTCACATTAGCCTAATGCAAGAACAACATGATGTAATAATTATGGAATAAGATATAACTTTCTAAATTGGCCTTAGGTAAAGAAAAAATAATTGAAATTTTTGTGAAATTTTTGCATTTATTATTTCATGGACTTAATGGCTTTTCCATGTAGAAAACTCCCAGTGATTATATATATTCTATTTGAAAGCACTGTTTTCCATAGGAAACTGGGAATGGAAACCTATTCATTTTGCATTCCAGCTTTCTTGTGTTCTGAGAGAAGATGTGAACAGTTACTACAGTACTCACACAGTAGCTGTAACTCTGGCAGGCTTCAGTTAAAATATTTGCAGCTGTCTGTAAATTTTTATTTTTAGGTTTTTCTTTTTATATTTTATTCCATGTAGTAGGCTTAAACTTAGCTGTTACTATATATAACCAAGTATGAAGCTATAAAACATTTTATAATGTGTTTTGTATAATAATATTAAAGTAGCAAAGAATATTTTAAGTACTACCCAAACTGTTACATTGAAAAATTTAAGAAAAAATATTTTGAAAGAATAAGTAGCAAAGGATTTTTGAAATTAGTATTGCCTTTCCATATGACTATTCAGTAGAAACTGTTGTAGTTTGTGTAACTCCTTACAGCTTTTTTTGTCTTGCCAAAAGTTGGAGTTCCCATCACAGTTTGAAATGGACTGTTAAACACTCTTCATTTAGTACTTCTATAAACTGTGTTTATAGTCTGACAACAACTTGTAAAGTTCATAAGAATTAAAATGGATATAAATCTCTACTGTGTACGTCAATTACAGAAATTATCCTTTGTCTTTATTACCAATGAAAATGACAACGGCAGTTGTTTTAAGGGATATAGAGTCAGGGAAAGTTGTATTTTAATGTCAGGCTCTGATACTGCTTTTACAGTTAAACTCCAGATAAGAACTATCAGCCAGTGGGAGAATGTGTGGAGTATCACTTTTTTATGGCATGGTTAAGCATTTACTTTCTATAAACCTAGTGTTCATGACTCATCTGTTTTGAGGCCACAGACCCTTTGAGAATCTGATAATTTCTCTAGGAAAAAACTGCAAAAGGGAATGACACAATTTGTATACAAATACCAGGGAAGTCCCCATCCCGGTTCCTCTTCACCTCCCCAGGCTTAGGATCTCAGCTCTGATAGAAGTGATTATCTCTACAGGTTCGAGAAATGGCTGCTACCACCTTAAGTGGTCTGTTACAGTGTAACTTCCTTACCATGGACAGCCCTATGCAGATTCATTTTGAGCAACTTTGCAAAACAAAACTACCGAAAAAAAGGAAGCGAGACCCTGGCTTTGTAGGAGATACAATTCCTTCTGCAGGTAAAAATACTGGTAGAAAACACTTTTGGAAATTAACTAAGCTTGCTGAACAAATATTTATTGAATGCTTATATGTGCCTATATGTCTATGCTATGTACCAGGAATTGAGAAGCTTTTGAGAAGCTTTGCATGCACAGAAGGCAAGACCTAGGGTATAAGAGCTAAAATTGAGAGAGGTACAAAGGAACATGTATACTGCTGCATACAGCTATTAGAGTAAATCATGTCTGTACCCACTCACCGGAAATCGCTTTAGAAAAGAGAGGTATCCAGAGTTAGTGATTGATTTTGGAGGATCTAAAATACTTGTTTTTAGAATTTATAACTTATGCATGGTGCTGGTGATAAAGAACCCACCTACTTGCAAAAAATTAATGATATTCAGTAGAAACTGTTGTAGTTTGTGTAACTCCTTACAGCTTTTTTGTCTTGCCAAAAGTTGGATTCCCATCCAGTTTGAAATGGACTGTTAAACACTCTTCATTTAGTACTTCTATAAACTGTGTTTATAGTCTGACAACAACTTGTAAAGTTCATAAGAATTAAAATGGATATAAATCTCTACTGTGTACGTCAATTACAGAAATTATCCTTTGTCTTTATTACCAATGAAAATGACAACGGCAGTTGTTTTAAGGGATATAGAGTCAGGGAAAGTTGTATTTTAATGTCAGGCTCTGATACTGCTTTTACAGTTAAACTCCAGATAAGAACTATCAGCCAGTGGGAGAATGTGTGGAGTATCACTTTTTTATGGCATGGTTAAGCATTTACTTTCTATAAACCTAGTGTTCATGACTCATCTGTTTTGAGGCCACAGACCCTTTGAGAATCTGATAATTTCTCTAGGAAAAAACTGCAAAAGGGAATGACACAATTTGTATACAAATACCAGGGAAGTCCCCATCCCGGTTCCTCTTCACCTCCCCAGGCTTAGGATCTCAGCTCTGATAGAAGTGATTATCTCTACAGGTTCGAGAAATGGCTGCTACCACCTTAAGTGGTCTGTTACAGTGTAACTTCCTTACCATGGACAGCCCTATGCAGATTCATTTTGAGCAACTTTGCAAAACAAAACTACCGAAAAAAAGGAAGCGAGACCCTGGCTTTGTAGGAGATACAATTCCTTCTGCAGGTAAAAATACTGGTAGAAAACACTTTTGGAAATTAACTAAGCTTGCTGAACAAATATTTATTGAATGCTTATATGTGCCTATATGTCTATGCTATGTACCAGGAATTGAGAAGCTTTTGAGAAGCTTTGCATGCACAGAAGGCAAGACCTAGGGTATAAGAGCTAAAATTGAGAGAGGTACAAAGGAACATGTATACTGCTGCATACAGCTATTAGAGTAAATCATGTCTGTACCCACTCACCGGAAATCGCTTTAGAAAAGAGAGGTATCCAGAGTTAGTGATTGATTTTGGAGGATCTAAAATACTTGTTTTTAGAATTTATAACTTATGCATGGTGCTGGTGATAAAGAACCCACCTGCCAGTGCAGAAGATGTAAGAGGCGTGGGCTCAATTCCTGGGTCAGTAAGATACCCTGGAGGAGGAAATGGCATCCTACTCCAGTATTATTACCTTAAGAATCCCATGGACAGAAGAACCTGGTGGGCTGCAGCCCATAGGGTTGCAAAGAGTCAGACACAACTGAAGCAACTTAGCACACAAATAGCGCACGCGCACACACACACACACACACTGAGAGAAGAGACTAAGTAGACAAAACAGTTCTTGCTTTCATTTGGAGAAAGGAATATCCTTACTTCTACTAGGCATTTGGTGAGAGGGTGAGAAGACTCATTCTATAGGAGCTTGCACGCTAATTGAGCTTCAAAGTAAACAAGATAATAGGATCTAATGAGTGTGTCATGTTTAAAGGAAATTTAAATGTGATAGTGAAAAAGCACCTGATCTTTGCCGTTGTTAACTACAAATAGTCACGAGAATAACTAAAAACATAAGTTAGTAGTAGGAAGCCTACTAAGTTTGCAGGAAGTACTTGAAATATGAAGATCTTAACTGTTGATTATAGCAAGGTTTTAATTTTTACTTATTTTTAAATTTTATTGAAGTATAATTGATTTAGAATGTTGTGTCAATTTCTTATGTATAGCAAAGGAACTCAGTTAATCATATGTATATTCTTTTTCATACTCTTTTCCATTATGGTTTATCACCAGATATTGAATATTTCCCTGTGCTGTACAGTAGGACCTTATTGTTTCTCCATCCTGTATTCAGTAGTTTCCTCTACTAATCCCAACTCCAGTCTTCCCTCCACGCTCCCAAACCACAAGACTGTTCTCCATGTCTAGTAGGGTTTTAACTATGTCATATAGTTCCTTAGCAGTAGCCCCCTATTCTTGCCTATGAAGGCAAGACCTAGGGTATAAGAGCTAAAATTGAGAGAGGTACAAAGGAACATGTATACTGCTGCATACAGCTATTAGAGTAAATCATGTCTGTACCCACTCACCGGAAATCGCTTTAGAAAAGAGAGGTATCCAGAGTTAGTGATTGATTTTGGAGGATCTAAAATACTTGTTTTTAGAATTTATAACTTATGCATGGTGCTGGTGATAAAGAACCCACCTGCCAGTGCAGAAGATGTAAGAGGCGTGGGCTCAATTCCTGGGTCGGTAAGATACCCTGGAGGAGGAAATGGCATCCTACTCCAGTATTATTACCTTAAGAATCCCATGGACAGAAGAACCTGGTGGGCTGCAGCCCATAGGGTTGCAAAGAGTCAGACACAACTGAAGCAACTTAGCACACAAATAGCGCACACGCACACACACACACACACACTGAGAGAAGAGACTAAGTAGACAAAACAGTTCTTGCTTTCATTTGGAGAAAGGAATATCCTTACTTCTACTAGGCATTTGGTGAGAGGGTGAGAAGACTCATTCTATAGGAGCTTGCACGCTAATTGAGCTTCAAAGTAAACAAGATAATAGGATCTAATGAGTGTGTCATGTTTAAAGGGAAATTTAAATGTGATAGTGAAAAAGCACCTGATCTTTGCCGTTGTTAACTACAAATAGTCACGAGAATAACTAAAAACATAAGTTAGTAGTAGGAAGCCTACTAAGTTTGCAGGAAGTACTTGAAATATGAAGATCTTAACTGTTGATTATAGCAAGGTTTTAATTTTTACTTATTTTTAAATTTTATTGAAGTATAATTGATTTAGAATGTTGTGTCAATTTCTTATGTATAGCAAAGGAACTCAGTTAATCATATGTATATTCTTTTTCATACTCTTTTCCATTATGGTTTATCACCAGATATTGAATATTTCCCTGTGCTGTACAGTAGGACCTTATTGTTTCTCCATCCTGTATTCAGTAGTTTCCCTCTACTAATCCCAACTCCAGTCTTCCCCTCCACGCTCCCAAACCACAAGACTGTTCTCCATGTCTAGTAGGGTTTTAACTATGTCATATAGTTACCTATTGAGAAAGAAACAGTAGCCCACTCCAGTATTCTTGCCAGGAGAATACTATGGACAGAGGAGCCTGGCAGGCTACAGTTCATGGGGTTACAAAGAGTCAGACATGCCTGAGCGACTAAACAGCATAATTACCTAATGGCAATTTTCAGTGAAACACCAACATACAATATATTGTAGTCTTTTTTTTTGGTTGAAAGCTTTGTTGTTAATAATTACCAAGGTAGCTTTAGATCTATAATGAGAATTTGAAAACACTTTAATGTAACTTCTATCACTTACGAGAAAGAATAGACCCTGTAGAATATAGAACGCAGAATATAGGATGTTTTAATTTAGCCTTAAAAGTATGTTTTTATACATGTGCATACAGAGTCATGTAAAGGCAGAAATTCACACATTGAAAACAACTAGTGTAATTAAAAATTGATTTTATTTCACTGTAGCAAGTGTAGTACAGAGTCCTATAAATATTGCCACATATAAATGCTGTTTTTTTTACAGAGTTGGTCAAACGCCATGCTGGGGTGCTGGGACTCGGTGCATGTGTTCTTTCTAGTCCTTACGATGTTCCCACCTGGATGCCCCAGCTCCTTATGAATCTCAGTGCACATCTGAATGACCCTCAGCCGATTGAGGTAAAATTTCCCCTTGTTAGTTTCTTTGCATATATATCATCAGTGATACTCTGCAAGAAATCAGTTAGACAAATAATTATCTATATATACTCTGGGTCTTCTGCTTTGATAAAGCTGCTACAGCTGCCTCTGCCACAGCCAAGTCTACTCATCAGTAATTATTAAAATCTTGCAGAGACCCTGCTACTTTGTAGATGTGTGATCCTTGTCAATCTGCGATCCAAGCAAATCATCATGTCTTCTCTCCCTCCCAGTCTATTGGAAGCAAAGTGTTGTCAGTGTTGTCAGGAGAGTTAAATTTTATACTGTGTTTCACTAGCCGTTTTCATCTAGGCAGTCTCTCACCACGGACTAATATTAAACATAAAAATGTGGTTGTGTTATTTACTGAACACCTGTGTTCCTACATTAAACAGCTTGGAAGACCAACTTTGTCCTTTTTACTTTGATAAATAGATTTAAGCATATCTTGAAACTGGTTTAAAAACGTGGTATGAGTTCTAGTTGTTTGTCCTAAAGCACAGTAGTACTAATTCTGAAGAAGCAAGTGAACTAATCTGGGAACATACATATCTGTAAACAACAAAACTCTGTAAAAGTTAAAAGTAAAATAAAAACTTAAAAGAAAAGCAAGCAAGGTGACTTTTCAGAGTAAGATTGGTTTATTGGTTTTGTAGTGCTCGGTGAAGTATAAGATCTGAAGTCAAGAAGGATTGTGACTTAGTTAAAGGTATCCTAAACATAACCCTGGAGAGGTTAAAGTAAAATGCATATGGGTTGCTTACCCTACAGATGACCGTAAAAAAGACATTATCCAATTTCGAAGGACACACCATGACAACTGGCAAGAACACAAACAGCTAGTGTAATTAAAATTGATTTTATTTCACTGTAGCAAGTGTAGTACAGAGTCCTATAAATATTGCCACATATAAATGCTGTTTTTTTTACAGAGTTGGTCAAACGCCATGCTGGGGTGCTGGGACTCGGTGCATGTGTTCTTTCTAGTCCTTACGATGTTCCCACCTGGATGCCCCAGCTCCTTATGAATCTCAGTGCACATCTGAATGACCCTCAGCCGATTGAGGTAAAATTTCCCCTTGTTAGTTTCTTTGCATATATATCATCAGTGATACTCTGCAAGAAATCAGTTAGACAAATAATTATCTATATATACTCTGGGTCTTCTGCTTTGATAAAGCTGCTACAGCTGCCTCTGCCACAGCCAAGTCTACTCATCAGTAATTATTAAAATCTTGCAGAGACCCTGCTACTTTGTAGATGTGTGATCCTTGTCAATCTGCGATCCAAGCAAATCATCATGTCTTCTCTCCCTCCCAGTCTATTGGAAGCAAAGTGTTGTCAGTGTTGTCAGGAGAGTTAAATTTTATACTGTGTTTCACTAGCCGTTTTCATCTAGGCAGTCTCTCACCACGGACTAATATTAAACATAAAAATGTGGTTGTGTTATTTACTGAACACCTGTGTTCCTACATTAAACAGCTTGGAAGACCAACTTTGTCCTTTTTACTTTGATAAATAGATTTAAGCATATCTTGAAACTGGTTTAAAAACGTGGTATGAGTTCTAGTTGTTTGTCCTAAAGCACAGTAGTACTAATTCTGAAGAAGCAAGTGAACTAATCTGGGAACATACATATCTGTAAACAACAAAACTCTGTAAAAGTTAAAAGTAAAATAAAAACTTAAAAGAAAAGCAAGCAAGGTGACTTTTCAGAGTAAGATTGGTTTATTGGTTTTGTAGTGCTCGGTGAAGTATAAGATCTGAAGTCAAGAAGGATTGTGACTTAGTTAAAGGTATCCTAAACATAACCCTGGAGAGGTTAAAGTAAAATGCATATGGGTTGCTTACCCTACAGATGACCGTAAAAAAGACATTATCCAATTTCCGAAGGACACACCATGACAACTGGCAAGAACACAAACAGCAGTTCACTGATGACCAGCTGCTGGTCCTCACCGATCTCCTCGTGTCACCCTGCTATTACGCATAGAAAGGTGAGGCATAGAGAAGTGTGTTCTTTTTATGGCTTTTGCTATGACCATTGAAAGTAAATTTCCAGAGAATTTTGTCCTTTTTTTTTCTCTGCTTTAGGTATTAAGCAGAGAATGATGTGACCACTCATAAGGGCTTATGGTTAGTCTTACCCATAGTTGCCTCCGAGTGGGGCCTGGGGATTTTGGGTTGTCTTTGGGACTCTGGCTTCTGCAGATGTAAAAACTTTTCCGTCTGGATTCTTAAGTATTTGTTAACCCATTGTGTGTTAAGGATGGAGAACCCAGAAGCCTTTCTACTATAATCGGATGAATCAAGAAAGGTTTTTTTGTTTTTGTTTTTTTTAATATTTATTTATTTGGCTGTTCTGGGTCATAGTTGCAGTATGTGGGATCAGCTCCCTGACCAGGGATCAAACCCAGGCCCCCTGCACTGGGAGCCTGGAGTCTTAGCCACTGGACCACCAGAGAAGCCCCAAGAAAGGTTTTCTTTATTTGGCTCTTAAGAGTTGGATATCCTGTTGTCTAACTGACATTTTTTTTCTTCTTCTTTTTCCTCCTTGATACAGATGAGTAGTCCTCACTTTGAGCTCTTTTCATCAAAAATTCCAGATCCTCAGGTACCATCTGTGGTGGCTTTCTGCAAGTTTTAGAACTCTGCCTCTATTGAGCTCTCATCATTTTGGTGGTTTCTGTGTTTGGTCTCATTAGTCCATGTTCCACAGGTTCTCAGCTGCCATTTTATTTCCTAACTTGTCCAGAAGTATTTCCAGAATATTGATCACTTTTTCTTTGAGGCATCTGACAAAGCCACAGTGTCTCAGACTAGAAATAATTATGCAATCTGATCATGGCATCCAAGACCAGACACAGTCTAGGAACTCATTATGAAGCCGTTTACTTGCAGTGGAGAATGCCCATCTGTAACACAGGTCCTGCCATTTCATCCACCTCAGATTATTTTTAATTCTTTCCAAATGGCTGTTGAGTTTAGATGGTAGAAGGGCTATGGGCCGTAAATCTGGAGCCTTGAGAACCTTGGGCCTGGAGAGCCATGAAGAGGAAAGGAAAAGAGAGCAAGTCTCGAACCCAGCCAAGGACCTGATGGATTGCTCGACCAAGACACAGAAGTGAAGTCTGTGTCCACGTGTTTCCCAGAGACTGGAGTTTTTGGTGCTGAATAGAAGAGCAGTTGCTGAAAAACCAGGGGTTTGGTGAATACATTTTTGATTGATACGTATGTATACAATATGTGATTTTGAAAATAAATAGCAGCAACAATTAAAAAAACCCTGACTGATTGATTTTTACCTGTGTTCTTTACAAATATTGTTTGACCCTCTTTGAAAACTGTTACACTTTACTAATGGAAGACTGCTGTGTTTGCTGAAATCCTGTAATCTTTTTCTTCTTTTCTCCCCCCTCCCCACCCTTTTTTTCCTTTTGCCTGCAGAATCGTTGAGAGACTAATAAGTCTTAATATTTAATTGACTTGTTTAATAAATGTTACATAGATGTAAAAGACAATATAAACTGTAGAGACAGCATTGGCAAGACTTTGTATAGATGCAACCTCTTACACGACACCATTGTGTAATTAATTTGTAAAGATTCACATGTAGCTCTTTATTACAGTGATTTTTGGCTTTTGTACCAATTGAATGCCATATTTTTGTGTGTTTTTAAATTATTTCCTTTTATCCTTTCTTGTTCCAGAAGCTGAGGTGTGGGTTTTTTGAGTTCATTTATCGTTAGACCGTCTGAATTTTTATGTAACTTTTTGTGTACATCTCTAAATGCGAACACCACATGTTTGCCTATGACCAGTTTATAGAATGCAAGGTATCTTCTAGGTTCAAATACTTCACAAGTTGGTGAATGTCATCTTGCAACATGCCCTGTACAGTCTTCCTTAAAGGAACACTACGGTATATTTTTTAGTATCTACTTGGTGAATGACTCGATACAGACCTAAGCAGAGCAGAGGTCTTGGTACAGTATTTAAGTGTCAACATACACAGGCAAAATCTGTAACACAGGTCCTGCCATTTCATCCACCTCAGATTATTTTTAATTCTTTCCAAATGGCTGTTGAGTTTAGATGGTAGAAGGGCTATGGGCCGTAAATCTGGAGCCTTGAGAACCTTGGGCCTGGAGAGCCATGAAGAGGAAAGGAAAAGAGAGCAAGTCTCGAACCCAGCCAAGGACCTGATGGATTGCTCGACCAAGACACAGAAGTGAAGTCTGTGTCCACGTGTTTCCCAGAGACTGGAGTTTTTGGTGCTGAATAGAAGAGCAGTTGCTGAAAAACCAGGGGTTTGGTGAATACATTTTTGATTGATACGTATGTATACAATATGTGATTTTGAAAATAAATAGCAGCAACAATTAAAAAAACCCTGACTGATTGATTTTTACCTGTGTTCTTTACAAATATTGTTTGACCCTCTTTGAAAACTGTTACACTTTACTAATGGAAGACTGCTGTGTTTGCTGAAATCCTGTAATCTTTTTCTTCTTTTCTCCCCCCTCCCCACCCTTTTTTTCCTTTTGCCTGCAGAATCGTTGAGAGACTAATAAGTCTTAATATTTAATTGACTTGTTTAATAAATGTTACATAGATGTAAAAGACAATATAAACTGTAGAGACAGCATTGGCAAGACTTTGTATAGATGCAACCTCTTACACGACACCATTGTGTAATTAATTTGTAAAGATTCACATGTAGCTCTTTATTACAGTGATTTTTGGCTTTTGTACCAATTGAATGCCATATTTTTGTGTGTTTTTAAATTATTTCCTTTTATCCTTTCTTGTTCCAGAAGCTGAGGTGTGGGTTTTTTGAGTTCATTTATCGTTAGACCGTCTGAATTTTTATGTAACTTTTTGTGTACATCTCTAAATGCGAACACCACATGTTTGCCTATGACCAGTTTATAGAATGCAAGGTATCTTCTAGGTTCAAATACTTCACAAGTTGGTGAATGTCATCTTGCAACATGCCCTGTACAGTCTTCCTTAAAGGAACACTACGGTATATTTTTTAGTATCTACTTGGTGAATGACTCGATACAGACCTAAGCAGAGCAGAGGTCTTGGTACAGTATTTAAGTGTCAACATACACAGGCAAAATCCCTGTATAGAGTAGTGCCAAACTGATTATTTCAATTGTGTAACTAGTTCAAAACCGAATAAATGGATTGTTTTAACACCTGGTTTTTGTCTTCATTCCAAGGAGAAGACAGTTCTGTAGCCAGTGACGTGTGGATTCCTTTGGCCTTCATAGATCTGGATCCATAAATTCATGCCCTCGGACCAGAGTGAATCATCTAGATCAGACCTGTCCAGTGCCGTAGCTCGTAGCCATTTCACATTTAAGTTGAAAATTCCTCAGTCTCAATAGCCACATTTCACGTGCTCACTTAACCACTTGTGGCCAGTGGTTACCCTCCTATTAAATAGGTGAGTGTATTTGTCATCACGGAAAATTCTTTTGGACAATGCTCATGTAGATGTTTGAGATGGGCCTAGATCGTGAATTTCTATTCATACTCCCTCCCAGCTCATGATATTGATGCCTGGTCCCAAAACTACAGTTTGAGTATTGAGATATTATGTTACATTGGGTGCTTCAGATTTTCCTAGCTAAGCTGAAATTAGGCAAAGCTCCTAAAGTGGGGAATTCTAAAAATACACTGGGCATCGCGTGTGTTCCTCAGTCAGAATTTCTCTGGTTGGGACTCAGGCATCACTGTCTTTTTAAAACTCCATAAATGCTTCAGTGGTGTAGCCACAATTTAAGAACCACTGGTGAAGACTCCTAAGGCCTACTGGAGACCTACAGTCAAGGCTTTTAAAACCACTGGTTGAAGACTCCTATCCTTTCTTGTTCCAGAAGCTGAGGTGTGGGTTTTTTGAGTTCATTTATCGTTAGACCGTCTGAATTTTTATGTAACTTTTTGTGTACATCTCTAAATGCGAACACCACATGTTTGCCTATGACCAGTTTATAGAATGCAAGGTATCTTCTAGGTTCAAATACTTCACAAGTTGGTGAATGTCATCTTGCAACATGCCCTGTACAGTCTTCCTTAAAGGAACACTACGGTATATTTTTTAGTATCTACTTGGTGAATGACTCGATACAGACCTAAGCAGAGCAGAGGTCTTGGTACAGTATTTAAGTGTCAACATACACAGGCAAAATCCCTGTATAGAGTAGTGCCAAACTGATTATTTCAATTGTGTAACTAGTTCAAAACCGAATAAATGGATTGTTTTTAACACCTGGTTTTTGTCTTCATTCCAAGGAGAAGACAGTTCTGTAGCCAGTGACTTGTGGATTCCTTTGGCCTTCATAGATCTGGATCCATAAATTCATGCCCTCGGACCAGAGTGAATCATCTAGATCAGACCTGTCCAGTGCCGTAGCTCGTAGCCATTTCACATTTAAGTTGAAAATTCCTCAGTCTCAATAGCCACATTTCACGTGCTCACTTAACCACTTGTGGCCAGTGGTTACCCTCCTATTAAATAGGTGAGTGTATTTGTCATCACGGAAAATTCTTTTGGACAATGCTCATGTAGATGTTTGAGATGGGCCTAGATCGTGAATTTCTATTCATACTCCCTCCCAGCTCATGATATTGATGCCTGGTCCCAAAACTACAGTTTGAGTATTGAGATATTATGTTACATTGGGTGCTTCAGATTTTCCTAGCTAAGCTGAAATTAGGCAAAGCTCCTAAAGTGGGGAATTCTAAAAATACACTGGGCATCGCGTGTGTTCCTCAGTCAGAATTTCTCTGGTTGGGACTCAGGCATCACTGTCTTTTTAAAACTCCATAAATGCTTCAGTGGTGTAGCCACAATTTAAGAACCACTGGTGAAGACTCCTAAGGCCTACTGGAGACCTACAGTCAAGGCAACTTAATTTTTTACATGTCCTGTGTGAGTCTGGTACCAGGCTTAGCAGTTACTTATTACTTTGATACCCCTAACTCCTCATATTGTAACTTAATTAATTCCTAAGTTTTCTGTCAGTGGCCTCAAGAATGAAGAGGAGGAGGGAGAGAAAAAGGATGAATGGCAGCTATTATCTAAATTCTTATATGGATGCTGCATCCAGAAGAATGGAGAATGACAGCAGGAACCGTGTTAAAGGAAGGCCAGTGTTAAGGGTTTGAGGGGGTGTTTGGGAAGGCAGACCAGTGTTTATATAGAGTCACTGCTGATTGGGCCTGGGAGACTGGATTAAGGCAGGTTTGAGGGGATGTTGAATAGGTAGGAAGGGAGGGGATTAAGGCAGGTTTGAGGGGATGTTGAATAGGGAGGAGAGAGCCTGTATCCTTAATGTTTTAAGAACCAGTAAATAATCTTCAGTTTCCAAATGCATCCTTTAAAAAAAGGCTGCAAATTGCGTTGCAAAATTGGGGAGGAAAATTTACCTACCTCTTCTAATGTGAATGAGTGGTAATGTGGCCAGAAAAGACCAGTGAGATATTTTGTCTTACAGAAAAAATTAACTTCCTATAATAATCTGTCACTGTTGTGGCCAAAGGCCACGTGTCTTATTAATTTGATGGAGTATTTGATAGAATATTCCATCATTGTTGAACATCAAGGTTTTCAGTTTTCTCTGCTGCACATCACACTGTGGTAAACATTTGCGTAGCTTCATGCTTAAGACATTTTTATTTTATTCAAGTATTAGGATAAATTCCAAGGAGTAAGATTTGTGGGTCAAAAATTTAAACATTTTTATGGCTCTGATGGTTCTTTACTCCCAAGTATATACATCAGTTTCCATGTCAATGATAATGTGTGTTAGAATGATGGTTTCCCTGCAGATTGATAGTCTATTCCTATCTTGACTTATTTTTAGTCATCCCTGCTTATTTGTAAATTTTCCACTTTTTGACTAAAATCAATATTCTTTGCAATTTGACAACACTGCTGGGTACATTCTGTAAACATAATTATAGTAGCTTTTGTCTTGTTGATGATACTAGTTTTGGAACTTAAGTGGCTCCAGATTTCCTCTGGATATCCTCATGATTTTGTGTTTGTCCAGTACGAGATAATTTCTCCCATAGGTACAACTCTGGTGGCATTCCTGCCTAGACCTATTATAATCTCCTGCTGCCCTATGGCCACAGTCTTGGGAACAGCTCGAAAGTATGCCATAGCTAATTTATATGGAGATAGACATGCTATTTGGTTAGTTTCCACTTCGAATGGTAACTCCACTTTTTTTTGTTGATTATTTCTCACCTCTAGGTCACCACTACTGACAACATAGAATTGCTGCAAGTGGTAGGGGAGTAGACTATTTGGGGGAGTTGGAAGTGTTTCTTGAACTTCTAAATTCTGATAGCACGGTCAACTCCTGGACTGAGTATCTGCTTTATAAGTTACCCAGCCCTCTTGATTTTTCTCTTGATGAAAGCAGAGTTGGGGGCTGGGAGCTGAAAAATGTTACATGCATAAATCAAATTCGTTGGTACTTGCTGGTACCAGACAATTCTGTTTTAAAAGATAAACCAGGGGCGTCCCTGGTGGTCCAGTGGGTAAGGACACCGCCTTGCAGTGCAAGGGGCACCAGTTCGATCCCGGGCCTGGAAAGATCCCACGTGCCGTGGAGTGGCTGGACCAATGTGTCCAACTACCAAGCCGGAGCTCTGGAGCACATGTGCCCGGAGCCAGTGCTCTGCAACCAGAGAGGCCACTGCAGTGGGAGGCCCACAAAGGCCAAAAGAACAAAGATAAATGAAAGACCAATAGAAGTGACCAAAAAAAAAAAAAAAAAAGATAAACCATTAGCCAAAATAAAAGAGTTCCAATAGCAATATCCTAAGTACTTGACTTGAATGGAATTCAAGATCCTAGTTACCAGGTTGGGACACTGAAGTAGTAGAGTTTATCTGGCTTCTGTTTGTCCCCAGAGTAGCAAGCACACTTGGGAATGCTACTTGATGACTCTTGAGACTGCAACCCATTTAATGAGTTCATTATTTTGGACATATTGTAGACTTTAGGTTGGTAATTTTTTGCTTTGTGTTCTTCCTTACCATTGCTTTTCAAGACGACCTACACTTAGCAAGGCATTGAGTGATGCCTGTGATTGCAAATCTTGTTAGAATGACGTGATTTACTAATTCTGCGCCTCAAAGCCTTCCACTCTGGAAGGCGACGCCAGTTTGGTTTCGGAGAAAATGCTGCAGTGTAGAGAAAAGCTAGGCAGGCGCACTGGCGAGGGCCAGGAATGGGGAGAGGTGGGCGGCGGGCCGGCCAGAAGCCCAGGGAAGCTCCCAGACCCGCGAAGCCACCACCCCGCCTTGTCCACGGACTGCACCCTCTTTAAGGCCAAGGCCCCCACGTGTCGCGCTCCCCCTCCTCCGCCGTCTGTCGGCTCTTGGCAGCCTTGGGGAGCCCCCGGTTCCCGAGCGACCAAACGGCTTCCCGAGCGTGTCTGAGACCGCGCGGCGCGAGGGACGGAGGTTGGTGCGGCGGGAGCGGCCGCCCGGGGACACCCGGAGACCGGCGGGGGCGCGGGGGCAGGCGGGGCGCCGAGCCCGGGTGTCCCGCCGAGGGGGCGGCGCCCTCGGCGTCTCCGTGACTGCGCCTCCGCGCCCCGGCTCGCCGCGGGTCCCGGGATGCGCGGAGGCGGTGGCGATGGCCATGATGTCTCTAGCTCGGCATCCTCCGGGGCGGCGGGCGGAGCTGGGGTCCGGGCTGCGAGATGGAGGAGGAGGGGCGGCGCTGCGGCCACCGGGCAGGTGAGAGGCCGCGGGCCCCTGGAGGAGGACGCCCCCGCGGGGACCGGGTGGGCCGGGCCCCGGGAAGCCGCCGGGTGAGCGAGCAGGCAACCGCGCGGGTCCAGGCCGCGCACCTGCGCTTCTGCGCTCCTGGCGCGGCCTGCGGGAAACCATCTCGCCCCTGCCCTGCACGTTCCTGGGCTCTGAGGGGGCCGGGGGAAGCCCTCCCCCACCGGCCATGCCCTGCCTGAACCCTCCTCACCGACTCTTTCCAGAATCTTTTACACGCTTCCCTGGACCGGCCTAGGCCCTCCTTACACACAACCTTCCCCAGCCCCGGAGCCCCTACCCATCTCAGGTCTCTGGTCGGGCTCGCCAAACCCTCCCAGCAGTCTCCACTCCAACCTCATCCTTAGGAGGGTGCTGCACAGCCGCCCCATCTCCTTCACCCACTGACCCTACCCGACCCCATCAGCTGCTCCGGGCTTCAAAAGGTAGTTCGATGGGGGAGATAGAGCCTGACCTCTGAAATCAAATAAAACTAGCTTGCAAGGGAATAGGAGTGCTTACAATGGCTCGGGGCGAAGGTCTGGAGGGGTGGGATGGGGGGAACTGGGCGGGTGGGGACCATGGTAAGCATATGACTGATCTGGGAACATACATGTCTGTGAACAAGGGAATAGAAGTGCTTACAATGGCTTGGGGCGAAGGTCTGGAGGGGTGGGATGGGGGGAACTGGGTGGGGGGGACCATGTATATGCATATGACTGGTCTGGGAACATACATGTCTGTGAACAACAAAACTCTGTAAAACTTTTAAAATAAAGAATAATAAAAAAAGAAAACCTAGCTTGAATCTTAGTGACCTTGGCCAAGTCATCTAACTTCGAGATCAATACAAATCCAGTGGGAATAATAGTAGCACAAAATCTTGTTCTCTTTTGAGCGTTAGACTCTGAAAATGACTGCCCTCTAGGACTGGAGGCATTATGGGAAAAAAGAAGCGTTGGAAGAATCCAGGTCATGAGTTGACTTGTAGCAGCTCATGTAAAATGTTTTAATATGGACTGCCCTGGTGGTACAATGGATAAGAATCTGTCTTCCAGTGCAAGGGATATGAGTTCGATCCCTAGTCTGGAAAGGTTCCATATGTCTTGGAGCAACTAAGCCTGTGTGCAGCAACTAAGACCCAACACAGTCAATAAATATATATATATATATTTTTTTAATTTCAAAAAATGTTTAATATGTACTAAAATATTAAGACAGCACACTAAGTTTATCAGAGGCTCTTCACTCATATCCTAATAAGAAATCATTGATGTACAATATTTTTTCACTTTCTAGCCCTTGCTTGCTAGCCTTAGTTGTAATAAGATGTGTATGATATGAATTCATTCCCCCTTATTGTGCCTAATGTGTCTTCTTAAGACAGAAGTTCCAACTTAACATTTTTCAGATTTTATCATTTTTATTGCAGCTTCTTCCAAGACCTATTTATGCTCCCGGAGATAAAGAGTAGCTTGTATGCTTGCATTGAAAAGAATGTTGCTAACGTCTATTTAACATTTAGGAATAAGTACCAAATACATTCATTTACCCCCACCCCACTCCAAACAACTGAGTTTTATAGTTCTGCCAGCATAGTTTTGTTCCAGATTGTTACCTCAGTCTCCTTTTTCTTAAAGTTTCAGAAGTTAGTACTGAAACCTGGGCTTACTTTCCCATTTCCTTATTGCTTCAAAAGTTTCTCTGCCAAAACCTTTACCTATATTATTTCTTTTTCTCCCTTTTCTCTCCTGTCTCTGATCCCTTGTTTTTGTTTTTTTTTTCTAATTATCCCAAATCAGGGTCGTAATTTTTCATAATTTTTCAATTTTTCCAAAAAAGCACATAAAAAATACATATGTGTGTGTGTGAGTGTGTATATATATATACACACACAAGCGTGTGTGTGTGTGTGTGTGTGTGTGTGTGTGTCTGTATTCAAATTTGAGGCCCCACAAACTTTGAGTTGGGAAAGGATCACAATACCTACTTCATAGGATTATATTAAGAATGAAATAAAGTTTGATAACCTATGTAAAGCTTCTAGTCGACGTGCCTGGCATATAAGAAATTATAAATAAATTATAAATTACAGCTGCTGTAACTGACTTCTGACTTGGGACTCCCAGCCTTTATTACTTTTCTTGTTACACTGTCTCAGGGTTGTAATGATTCAGTAAGTTATAGTGTGGGGCACTGAGAGATCACAAGCACTTAGGAAAGTGAACAGACTAATGATGATACTGACCCAAAAGTGTTTTTTTCAATCTATTGAAAATATTGTAATTTATTGGAAAAATTATAATTGAAGAAAAAGTAAAAGTTTCCCTTCAACTCCTGCAAATATTTTTTCTTTCCCTTCTGCCTCTTTAGCTAATGTTGGTGCTCCATTATTCCTTTTTCCCTTCCAAATATCTCCCAGCCTGGGCTCTTCATAATTTTCATCACCCACTTCTTCTTTTTTTTTAATAACTTTCATTTATTTATTTATTTATTTATTTATTTATTTTTGGCTGTGCGTGGTCTTTGTTGCTGCATGGCTTTTTCCTCTAGTTGCAGAGACCGCGGTCTGCTCTCTAGTCGTGGTGCATGGGCTTCTCATTATGGTGGCTTCTCTTGTTGTGGAGCACAACTCTCTAGAGCACAGGCTCACAGTAGTTGGGGCGCACGGATTTAGTTGCTCTGAGGCATATGAGATCTTGCCAGACCAGGGATTAACCCCGCGTCTTCTGCATTGGCGGGCAGATTCTTTACCACTGAGCCGCCAAGGAAGCCTATCCCCTTCTTTACTCACTAGATGTTTCTCTTAGCACCCTTATTCCAGACTTCATCCTTCTAATTTTCCCAAACCAGATTTCTGCTTCCATCTTTGGGGTCAAGGGAATTTGCTATAAACCAGAGTATCACCTTTTCTGCTTCCACAAATTGAATTTTCTCTTTCATCAGTTACTTTCTTCATCAGTTAACCCTAATTTTCAATTAAAAAGATTAACAGTAAAAGTTTTTTTTTTTTTTTCTATCACTACTCAGGTATCAAAAAAAGGTTCAGAAAGAGGCACAGAGTCTTTGAGTGAAAACAATAAGCTGTCCATTATTATTATTTTTAAATTATAATCATCAAGAAACAGAAGATCAGGACTAATTCTCTCTCATAGAACTTTTTTTTTTTTTTAAGATTTATTTATTTATTTATTTTGGTGGGGGTGGAGTTGGGGGGGGGAGAGGAGCAGGCGGGCCACTTCTATTGGTCTTTCATTCCTCTATCTTCATCCATCTTTGTTCTTTGGCCCGTGTGGGCCTCCCCTCGCGGTGGCCTCTGTTGTCGGAGAGCACCGGCTCTGGGCGCATGCGCTCCAGAACTCCGGCTCGGTGATTGGACACATCGGTCCAGCCGCTCCGCGGCACGTGGGATCTTCCCAGGCCAGGGATCAAACCGGCACCCCTTGCACTGCAAGGCGGTGTCCTTACCCACTGGACCACCAGGGAAGCCCTCTCATAGAACTTTTACAAGGAAAGTACAGAAAATTTAGTCCTACTTCCCAGTGGAGACATCATGTTGTCATGTCTGCACTTTCTGACCATTGAGAATGTAGAAGAGGTTATTTTCCTTCTTCGTAAAAAACACCAGCTAGTCTCACAGATCTCCCCAGGACTGAAATGTGTCTGATACTGGCACAACTGTACCTATTATTGAATGCTGGGGGACTTGGCTGTTGAATGGTTCCTAACTCCTGCTTGGAGCCCAGTCATCCCTCAGCGCCTCAGACCCCTTCCACTGCACCCCATGATTCAGCAACTAAGGGTCTACCTCAGCATTGCTGGAGGCGGGCACGGATTTAGTTGCTCTGAGGCATATGAGATCTTGCCAGACCAGGGATTAACCCCGCGTCTTCTGCATTGGCGGGCAGATTCTTTACCACTGAGCCGCCAAGGAAGCCTATCCCCTTCTTTACTCACTAGATGTTTCTCTTAGCACCCTTATTCCAGACTTCATCCTTCTAATTTTCCCAAACCAGATTTCTGCTTCCATCTTTGGGGTCAAGGGAATTTGCTATAAACCAGAGTATCACCTTTTCTGCTTCCACAAATTGAATTTTCTCTTTCATCAGTTACTTTCTTCATCAGTTAACCCTAATTTTTCAATTAAAAAAAGATTAACAGTAAAAGTTTTTTTTTTTTTTTCTATCACTACTCAGGTATCAAAAAAAGGTTCAGAAAGAGGCACAGAGTCTTTGAGTGAAAACAATAAGCTGTCCATTATTATTATTTTTAAATTATAATCATCAAGAAACAGAAGATCAGGACTAATTCTCTCTCATAGAACTTTTTTTTTTTTTAAGATTTATTTATTTATTTATTTTGGTGGGGGTGGAGTTGGGGGGGGGAGAGGAGCAGGCGGGCCACTTCTATTGGTCTTTCATTCCTCTATCTTCATCCATCTTTGTTCTTTGGCCCGTGTGGGCCTCCCCTCGCGGTGGCCTCTGTTGTCGGAGAGCACCGGCTCTGGGCGCATGCGCTCCAGAACTCCGGCTCGGTGATTGGACACATCGGTCCAGCCGCTCCGCGGCACGTGGGATCTTCCCAGGCCAGGGATCAAACCGGCACCCCTTGCACTGCAAGGCGGTGTCCTTACCCACTGGACCACCAGGGAAGCCCTCTCATAGAACTTTTACAAGGAAAGTACAGAAAATTTAGTCCTACTTCCCAGTGGAGACATCATGTTGTCATGTCTGCACTTTCTGACCATTGAGAATGTAGAAGAGGTTATTTTCCTTCTTCGTAAAAAACACCAGCTAGTCTCACAGATCTCCCCAGGACTGAAATGTGTCTGATACTGGCACAACTGTACCTATTATTGAATGCTGGGGGACTTGGCTGTTGAATGGTTCCTAACTCCTGCTTGGAGCCCAGTCATCCCTCAGCGCCTCAGACCCCTTCCACTGCACCCCATGATTCAGCAACTAAGGGGTCTACCCCCAGCATTGCTGGAGGCGTGTGGGACTCAACTTGAGCTGGTGGATAAATATTCTGACCACCACCCACGAACCTCCCCAGTACCAGTGGTTATTCCTAAAATGCTGGATTAAAGCAAATTCTTTTTGGTTGTCAAGAGCATTGGACCAGTCTCCAGGGACAACTTAAACTGTACTACTGGAAATATCTTTGGGAGTTGAGTGGGCACCAGGCTACACAGGGCCTTGGGATTTGGAACAACTAAACTCTGTTGGAGTGTATTCTAAATCTCATTGCAAAATGTGGGGTAGGGTGGGGAGTAAGAAAATAAAAGACCAAAAAGAAAACAAGTGATTCTTTAGGGCTTCCCTGGTGGTCCAGTGGGTAAGGACACCGCCTTTCAGGGCAAGGGGCACCAGTTCGATCCCTGGCCTGGGAAGATCCCATGTGCTGCAGAGCGGCTGGACCGATGTGTCCAACTACCGAGCCGGAGCTTTGGAGCAAGAGAGGCCACTGCAATGGGAGGCCCACACAGACCAAAGAACAAAGATGGAAATGAAAGACCAATAGAAGTGGCCAAAAAAAAAAAATTTCTAAAGAAGTGATTCTTTAGAAGTAGAGGCTGTGTTTTGCTCATCTTTGCACCCAGAGTACCTGGTGTAAGAAGAGCTGGCAGACACATGATAGATATAAACTAGGTGAATGCATGTGTGAATGGGTGCGTGCCTCCGGCTTCATCACTAGGCTATCTCTGCTGAGGTCATAACTGCTCACATTCATATAGAATTTACAAAGCAAACTTGTGAATCTCAAATGTAATGTTGACACCTTTCAATACTTCCATTTTCCCTCTCAAACATAGGCCTACACCAAGTTCTTTTCCAGAGGAGAGTATGGAGTTGGCCAAGAAGTCACAAGCAGGGAGAAGACAATGTAAATAATGGAAAAGAAAGGACTGGATTTGTCACAAAAACACCAGCTAGTCTCACAGATCTCCCAGGACTGAAATGTGTCTGATACTGGCACAACTGTACCTATTATTGAATGCTGGGGACTTGGCTGTTGAATGGTTCCTAACTCCTGCTTGGAGCCCAGTCATCCCTCAGCGCCTCAGACCCCTTCCACTGCACCCCATGATTCAGCAACTAAGGGGTCTACCCCCAGCATTGCTGGAGGCGTGTGGGACTCAACTTGAGCTGGTGGATAAATATTCTGACCACCACCCACGAACCTCCCCAGTACCAGTGGTTATTCCTAAAATGCTGGATTAAAGCAAATTCTTTTTGGTTGTCAAGAGCATTGGACCAGTCTCCAGGGACAACTTAAACTGTACTACTGGAAATATCTTTGGGAGTTGAGTGGGCACCAGGCTACACAGGGCCTTGGGATTTGGAACAACTAAACTCTGTTGGAGTGTATTCTAAATCTCATTGCAAAATGTGGGGTAGGGTGGGGAGTAAGAAAATAAAAGACCAAAAAGAAAACAAGTGATTCTTTAGGGCTTCCCTGGTGGTCCAGTGGGTAAGGACACTGCCTTTCAGGGCAAGGGGCACCAGTTCGATCCCTGGCCTGGGAAGATCCCATGTGCTGCAGAGCGGCTGGACCGATGTGTCCAACTACCGAGCCGGAGCTTTGGAGCAAGAGAGGCCACTGCAATGGGAGGCCCACACAGACCAAAGAACAAAGATGGAAATGAAAGACCAATAGAAGTGGCCAAAAAAAAAAAATTTCTAAAGAAGTGATTCTTTAGAAGTAGAGGCTGTGTTTTGCTCATCTTTGCACCCAGAGTACCTGGTGTAAGAAGAGCTGGCAGACACACGATAGATATAAACTAGGTGAATGCATGTGTGAATGGGTGCGTGCCTCCGGCTTCATCACTAGGCTATCTCTGCTGAGGTCATAACTGCTCACATTCATATAGAATTTACAAAGCAAACTTGTGAATCTCAAATGTAATGTTGACACCTTTCAATACTTCCATTTTTCCCTCTCAAACATAGGCCTACACCAAGTTCTTTTCCAGAGGAGAGTATGGAGTTGGCCAAGAAGTCACAAGCAGGGAGAAGACAATGTAAATAATGGAAAAGAAAGGACTGGATTTGTTAGTGATGTGTGGGAGTTATGTAAAAGGCCACAGTGTACCTCAGCGGTACCCTCTTGCTTCTGTGTCAAGCCCATGCTGTTTCTTGCTTCAGTCATGCTGCAAAGACCTGCTCCCCATCTCCCAGCCAGTCTGTCCTCCAGTCCCTACTGGTTGCCTTTTACCCACCTACCTCCTCCTTCTCAAGACCCTCTTAGCCTCTTAGCCTTATCCCAGGGTGTATTACATCCCCCTTCTCTCCTCTCCACGCCACATTGCCATCTGCTGATTGGCCACATTTGGCTGTAATCACATAATTAGATTGATCTGATCCAGCTAGATTGGGACCTCTTTGGTGGAGAGGTTATATTCTCATATCTCCAGTGTCTGATACCACAGGGTTTCTGAAGGTAACGTCTGCACACTCACCTTTCAATCACAATCTCCAGGGGTCAGGCCTCAGTATCTGTTTTTCTTTAACTCACTCTCCAGGTGATGCTTAAACTAGTTTGAAAACCACTGTGTCATAAAACCTACTCTTAGCTGGATGGATGTATTTTTAGATATTTATATCTTTTCTTTCTAGGGATTTGGGAGGAGACATGCTTTCCAGGCACTTGGTCAGAGCTGAAAAAATCTAGCGCTTTTGTAAAAGATCTCGAGATCATTCTGCTTTCTCCATTAATTCCTTTCTGTTTTTGGGGATGCATTTTTGTGCGCAGGTTTTTCTGCCTTGGGCCTCTTTTGTCAGCCATCATGCCTCTGTGAGTTGAGGCCCTGACTCCCTTCTCACGGAAGGAAGAGTCATCTCTCTCTGAAGATGAACTCAACGGAGCACCTTCAGGATGCGCCGAACACCAGCCTGCTCCACGTGCCTCACTTCCAGGGAGGAAACAGCACCGCTGTCCAGGAGGACGTCCAGGACCCGTCCACACGGCCACCCTGGTGACCTGTACCTTTCTGCTTGCAGTCATCTTCTGCCTGGGCTCTTTTGGCAACTTCATTGTCTTCTTGTCCTTCTTCGATCCAGCCTTCAGGAAATTCAGAACCAACTTTGATTTCCTGATCCTGAACCTGTCCTTCTGCGACCTCTTCATTTGTGGTGTGACAGCGCCCATGTTCACCTTCGTGTTGTTCTTCAGCTCAGCCAGCGGCATACCGGACACTTTCTGCTTCACCTTCCACCTCACCAGCTCAGGCTTCATCATCATGTCCCTCAAGACTGTGGCAGTGATCGCCCTGCACCGGCTCCGCATGGTGTTGGGGAAGCAGCCCAACCACACGGCCTCCTTCCCCTGCACCTTTCTCCTCACTGTGCTCCTCTGGGCCACCAGCTTCACCCTCGCCACCTTGGCCACCCTGAAAACCAGCAAGGCTCCCGCTGATCGCCGGAGAAGGAAAGCCATCCTGTCTCTGCTGATTGGCCACATTTGGCTGTAATCACATAATTAGATTGATCTGATCCAGCTAGATTGGGACCTCTTTGGTGGAGAGGTTATATTCTCATATCTCCAGTGTCTGATACCACAGGGTTTCTGAAGGTAACGTCTGCACACTCACCTTTCAATCACAATCTCCAGGGGTCAGGCCTCAGTATCTGTTTTTCTTTAACTCACTCTCCAGGTGATGCTTAAACTAGTTTGAAAACCACTGTGTCATAAAACCTACTCTTAGCTGGATGGATGTATTTTAGATATTTATATCTTTTCTTTCTAGGGATTTGGGAGGAGACATGCTTTCCAGGCACTTGGTCAGAGCTGAAAAAATCTAGCGCTTTTGTAAAAGATCTCGAGATCATTCTGCTTTCTCCATTAATTCCTTTCTGTTTTTGGGGATGCATTTTTGTGCGCAGGTTTTTCTGCCTTGGGCCTCTTTTGTCAGCCATCATGCCTCTGTGAGTTGAGGCCCTGACTCCCTTCTCACGGAAGGAAGAGTCATCTCTCTCTGAAGATGAACTCAACGGAGCACCTTCAGGATGCGCCGAACACCAGCCTGCTCCACGTGCCTCACTTCCAGGGAGGAAACAGCACCGCTGTCCAGGAGGACGTCCAGGACCCCGTCCACACGGCCACCCTGGTGACCTGTACCTTTCTGCTTGCAGTCATCTTCTGCCTGGGCTCTTTTGGCAACTTCATTGTCTTCTTGTCCTTCTTCGATCCAGCCTTCAGGAAATTCAGAACCAACTTTGATTTCCTGATCCTGAACCTGTCCTTCTGCGACCTCTTCATTTGTGGTGTGACAGCGCCCATGTTCACCTTCGTGTTGTTCTTCAGCTCAGCCAGCGGCATACCGGACACTTTCTGCTTCACCTTCCACCTCACCAGCTCAGGCTTCATCATCATGTCCCTCAAGACTGTGGCAGTGATCGCCCTGCACCGGCTCCGCATGGTGTTGGGGAAGCAGCCCAACCACACGGCCTCCTTCCCCTGCACCTTTCTCCTCACTGTGCTCCTCTGGGCCACCAGCTTCACCCTCGCCACCTTGGCCACCCTGAAAACCAGCAAGTCCCACCTCTGCCTTCCCATGTCTAGTCTGATCGCCGGAGAAGGGAAAGCCATCCTGTCTCTCTATGTGGTCGACTTCACCTTCTGTGTGGTTGTGGTCTCAGTGTCGTATGTCATGATTGCTCAGACCCTGCGGAAGAATGCTCAAGTCAGAATGTGCCCTCCTATGATCACCGTTGATGTGTCCAGACCGCAGCCTTTCATGGGGGCCCCTGTGAAGGGAGGAGTCGATCCCATCCCGTGTACCGTGCCAGCTCTGTACAGGAACCAGAATTACAACAAACTGCAGCACGTTCAGACCCACGGATACACCAAGAGTCCCAACCAGCTGCCAAACCCTGCTTCCAGCCGGCTCCAGCTGGTGTCAGCTGTCAATCTCTCTACGGCTAAAGATTCCAAGGCAGTGGTCACCTGTGTGATTATCGTGCTGTCGGTCCTGGTGTGCTGTCTTCCCCTGGGGATTTCCTTGGTGCAGGTGGTTCTGTCCAGCAATGGGAGCTTCATCCTTTACCAGTTTGAACTGTTTGGTTTTACACTTATATTTCTCAAGTCAGGACTGAATCCTTTTATATATTCTCGGAACAGTGCAGGGCTGAGAAGAAAAGTACTGTGGTGTCTCCAATACATCGGCCTGGGTTTCTTTTGCTGCAAACAGAAGACTCGACTTCGAGCCATGGGAAAAGGGAACCTTGAAGTCAACAGAAACAAATCCTCCCATCATGAAACGAACTCTGCCTACATGTTGTCTCCCAAGCCTCAGAAGAAATTTGTGGACCAGGCCTGTGGCCCAAGTCATTCAAAGGAAAGTGTGGTCAGTCCTAAGATGTCTGCTGGACATCAGCACTATGGTCAGAGCAGTTCTACCCCCATCAACACTCGGATTGAGCCGTACTACAGTGTCTACAACAGCAGCCCATCTCAGGAGGAGAGCATCCCGCATAACTTACAGCCAGTAAACTCTTTTGGATTTGCCAGTTCATACATTGCCATGCATTATCACACCACTAATGATTTAATGCAAGAATATGACAGCACATCAGCCAAGCGGATTCCAGTCCCCTCTGTTTAGAGTCACGAAAGCTAGTGGACCTTATAGAAACTGTTTTGGTTTCTGATACTAATTGATTTTTTTCAAATTTTGTGAGATCAGAGGTACGTCAAAACTTAAAGATCTAGATGGTTGACACTTACAACTTTCTTTTGTTCAAAGTGTTGGAATCTCTTGATTTGCTTTGCAGTTTCTTGAGATTTTAAGAGCAGATGGAAAAGTTCATTATTTTATACCGGACCCGTACTCCAGTCTTTTGTACTAAACTTTTAAATAGATGTTAGGGAATAATCATGCTAACTGTATTAAAGTAGAGAAAGACCTGATTATGATCATTTGAGTCGATGTTACAGTTCATTGAACTGAGTATGAGCTGGATTTTTTAAAAGAAGATGAAGGTATCATCTTTACTGAGGCATTATTTTTATTAACTGAATTATACATTTTAATTTTTTGAAGTGTTCCAGTGGGGTCCATATTTGTTTTGGGTAACAAGCTTATTGGAATAAATAATACATTGTTAAATCAGAAATGTATTATTTATAGCTATCTTTATCAAAATACATAAGCATTAGTTTCTTTTCTTAAGACAGTCAACCAAGAATAGAGTATTATGATTATTACCATTTCTGACTATACATATTATTATTTTGTGTCAGCTGAGTAGCTGTATAGTTCCTTTAAAAACAAATCTGGGGCTTCTCTGGTGGTCTAGTGGGTAAAGAGGCTGCCTTAGAGTGCAAGGGGCACAGGTTCGATCCCTGGCCTGGAAAGATCCCACATGTAGTGGAGCAGCTGGACCAGTGTGTCCAATTATGAGCCAGAGCTCTGGAGCACATGTGCCCAGAGCCAATGCTCTGCAGTGAGAGAAGCCACTGCAATGGGAGGCCCACATAGGCCAAAATAAAGATGGATGAAAATAAATAAATAAATAATGAAAGAGGCCAAAATTAAAAAAAAAAAAAAAAAGAAATCTGGTTTTTTTTGGCTAAAAATGAATTATTTTATTTCAGAATGATCTTACCCAAGAAACTTAGTGAAGAGGTTTGCTTCTTTATAGTAGAGTGATGCTCTTACCCGGAGAGTAGGCACTAACTGTGGTCATCTCATCAGGGTGCTGTTAAGTGGGAATCGAGCTAGATTGTTGTATGTGTTAGGACAATTTTTAATTATTGCCTAAGACAACATAAGAATGAGATGGAGGTGTTTCAATGTATGCTTTCCTTTCATGTGAGAGTGGGTTGTTCAGAACCTGACAAAGACGATCTAAGCAACCATTTAGAAAAAAAAACTTTTTTGGTCTTTGTTTATATATTGCCATGGTAGAAAAGTTAATATGATCTGTTTTCAAACTGTGTTACTTCTCTCCCATAAATCTTAAACTGGAAATGGGCAGTAAGGGGAAATAGATTATGTATTTCTACACTTAAATCTAATTTTATTATCTACTCAGTGATGCCTAGCATAACAACTGTAAACTTATTTTTTTATGTAAAAATGTTTTCATTATGTAGTTGACATTTGAACTCAATATGATTTTGGAACTATAGCTTCTAGAGAAGATGAGCATCAAGATAGACAGCCTATCTTTATAAATTGTTATAACCAAAAATTGTTAGTGCAGATTAGAAGGTACTTCCCTTTGGAAAAAAGGTGTCCAATTTATAGCATCATCTCCTATGTTGTTCCCCAAATCAGAGACTATAAGAGGCATGGAGAAGACAGTTAATACTCAACTAGAACTCTGCTTAGTCTTGTCTAATAACTCTTACCTTCCAGTATCAACCAGTCATTTCTATGTCCGAGGTTTAAGTATGAGATACGGATTTTGTTTTGTTTTTAAAATCACTTTTTAGGACTTTCTCCCTCCCTTCCTTCTCTCCCTTCTATCCTTTACTTTTGCTATTAAATTTTATAAGAGAGGAGAAAATACCCACTCATTTTTTTCTTTTTTCAGTAATCACATGCTATTTTTGGAAGTCACTATGACCTATTTCAATTGCACTTTTATATTTTTAAATCAACTCTGTTTTCATTTGTTAATATTTCCATGAAATAGGTTGATATATAACCTCTTTTTTAACAAATAATTAAGAATTCTAATATCCTCTCCCAAGATCATTTGAACAACTGTGATAAATTAGGAATTAGACTTGTGTCTAAATTCAGAACCTGGTATTTCAATAAACAAAACAGCTTTTTAAGTAATAACATTAATCAAGAAGCTATTTCATAGAAAAAATAAAAACTATTTTAATTTGTTGGTATCATAAAAAAAACAAGGAAGCTATTTCATACTTTTGAAGGTGTGGATCTCTTTTTTGTTCAGGCGTTCAAATATGACTCAATAAAAGATTTTTAAAATTTTCTATTGAACTTATAAAACTAAAATTGATAGGTTTTCTTTGTGACTTTTGAGTTTGAGATGATTTGACCCATGTTTGGGAGGTAAAAATCATAGCATAAAGGAAATTAAGCATGTGCATATGAAATATTCAGTCTCTTTATGCTCATCAAGAAATATGGATCTAACATGCATGAAGAACATAGTGGGCTAGATTCACATCTCTGTATCTATGTCTCTATATAGGTATATGTAGATATAGATATAGAGGTAGGAAAATGTAAGTTGTCTCTTCATAAGTTATAGATATCTATCCATGTCTGTATCTATATGGAGATGAAGATATGAATAGACATATATAACTTCTCCATAAGGGCTAAAATGAGGACTTTTATAAAAGTAATGAGAATTCACTTATATGACTAACTCGCAGGGTATATTAATTAGTTCTCTTGATGCTTTCTTTACTGTAATGCAAAGTATGTGATGTATTCAAACATTTTATAACTGTTCTGACGTTAACCATTAGGCCAGATTTGTATTACTGATGCTTTTAATGTTCTTTTAAACTAACGTTTGGAAAATAAAAATAATGAAAACACTCACATTTCTGACCATCAGACTGCAATACTTTTACTTTCCTGTTCAACCACTTAAAAATCATCAGAGTAAGCCTGTGTTGAAACTCAGAGAAAGTTCTTTTCCTTAAGAAGACAAAATTAAAAAAAAAAGAAGATGAAATAACTTGTTTGACCACAGTTTGCAGCATGCATTTATACTCAAAATAAGTGGGAATAACTAGCTCCAAAAGTTAATTATTCACTAAACTAGGTTTATCACCTAACAGGGAAACTCCCGACTAAGCATTTCAAAAACTTCTCTGAAACAAATCTGGAAAAAGATATGGAATTCTGGATTTTGCAGTTGACCAATCAGAGTTTGGTTCTGCGAGTCTGGAAACATTAATTTAAGCAGAAAAGGACTAAAGATGAAGCTCAAGGCTCTGTGAGGACGGGTCTGCAGGAAAGATTCCACAATGAACACTGCAATCCACTAGCCAGCAGAGTGGCTCCTTCCACTACATCCAGGAAGGGAGGGAGTCAGAAGGCCTCCTTGGATCTGGGACGTCAAGGATAGGTTTTCTTTGTGACTTTTGAGTTTGAGATGATTTGACCCATGTTTGGGAGGTAAAAATCATAGCATAAAGGAAATTAAGCATGTGCATATGAAATATTCAGTCTCTTTATGCTCATCAAGAAATATGGATCTAACATGCATGAAGAACATAGTGGGCTAGATTCACATCTCTGTATCTATGTCTCTATATAGGTATATGTAGATATAGATATAGAGGTAGGAAAATGTAAGTTGTCTCTTCATAAGTTATAGATATCTATCCATGTCTGTATCTATATGGAGATGAAGATATGAATAGACATATATAACTTCTCCATAAGGGCTAAAATGAGGACTTTTATAAAAGTAATGAGAATTCACTTATATGACTAACTCGCAGGGTATATTAATTAGTTCTCTTGATGCTTTCTTTACTGTAATGCAAAGTATGTGATGTATTCAAACATTTTATAACTGTTCTGACGTTAACCATTAGGCCAGATTTGTATTACTGATGCTTTTAATGTTCTTTTAAACTAACGTTTGGAAAATAAAAATAATGAAAACACTCACATTTCTGACCATCAGACTGCAATACTTTTACTTTCCTGTTCAACCACTTAAAAATCATCAGAGTAAGCCTGTGTTGAAACTCAGAGAAAGTTCTTTTCCTTAAGAAGACAAAATTAAAAAAAGAAGATGAAATAACTTGTTTGACCACAGTTTGCAGCATGCATTTATACTCAAAATAAGTGGGAATAACTAGCTCCAAAAGTTAATTATTCACTAAACTAGGTTTATCACCTAACAGGGAAACTCCCGACTAAGCATTTCAAAAACTTCTCTGAAACAAATCTGGAAAAAGATATGGAATTCTGGATTTTGCAGTTGACCAATCAGAGTTTGGTTCTGCGAGTCTGGAAACATTAATTTAAGCAGAAAAGGACTAAAGATGAAGCTCAAGGCTCTGTGAGGACGGGTCTGCAGGAAAGATTCCACAATGAACACTGCAATCCACTAGCCAGCAGAGTGGCTCCTTCCACTACATCCAGGAAGGGAGGGAGTCAGAAGGCCTCCTTGGATCTGGGACGTCAAGGATCGCTGTTGGACCGGGGCCTTGGACTTCAAGGACACTGGCAGCTACACTGCCACCTCCTTTCAACTAATCCCGTTGGCACTGGATGTGGGCAATTATTTTAAACCCTAGGTTCCATGAACCTGGGAGGTGTAGTTACACTAAAAGGGTAAACTGAAATGTTCAGGACAGACAGTGAGTTCCCATCCACTGCATCCACGACGGTCCATCTTTTTGGTGCTCAGCGTCAACAGCCACTCATTTAGCTGTGTGTCTAAAGAACCCCAGCATCAACAGCACCCCTCTCCCACTGGAAGCAACGAAACTGGTCTCATTTAAACAAAAAACACTCTACTCTCCTCCAGAGGAAAGCTGCAAAGTTCAATCAACTACTCTCTTTCTCAATGCCATTCGTTACTTCTCTAGTTCAGTCAAAAACTGCAGCTTTATGTTCTGTAACATAAGGATGAGATTGTAAAGTTTACCACTGAATGATCAGGCCACTCAGGAAGGCTACTCTCTGGCTGTTTGTACATTCCTGTCCTGGCCAGTGTCTGCCCTACCAGTACCCTACACACCTGACTGACCTTCCGACATGCTTGCCCCAGGCCCCAGGTGGTGATTGTTTCTATCATAGGGGCAGAGAGGGGTGTGCCCCTCCACTGGTTTCCTGGTAACTCAATGCTAGCCCACCTGATGGTAGACTGTCTCTTAAGAAGACAAATTAAAAAAGAAGATGAAATAACTTGTTTGACCACAGTTTGCAGCATGCATTTATACTCAAAATAAGTGGAATAACTAGCTCCAAAAGTTAATTATTCACTAAACTAGGTTTATCACCTAACAGGGAAACTCCCGACTAAGCATTTCAAAAACTTCTCTGAAACAAATCTGGAAAAAGATATGGAATTCTGGATTTTGCAGTTGACCAATCAGAGTTTGGTTCTGCGAGTCTGGAAACATTAATTTAAGCAGAAAAGGACTAAAGATGAAGCTCAAGGCTCTGTGAGGACGGGTCTGCAGGAAAGATTCCACAATGAACACTGCAATCCACTAGCCAGCAGAGTGGCTCCTTCCACTACATCCAGGAAGGGAGGGAGTCAGAAGGCCTCCTTGGATCTGGGACGTCAAGGATCGCTGTTGGACCGGGGCCTTGGACTTCAAGGACACTGGCAGCTACACTGCCACCTCCTTTCAACTAATCCCGTTGGCACTGGATGTGGGCAATTATTTTAAACCCTAGGTTCCATGAACCTGGGAGGTGTAGTTACACTAAAAGGGTAAACTGAAATGTTCAGGACAGACAGTGAGTTCCCATCCACTGCATCCACGACGGTCCATCTTTTTGGTGCTCAGCGTCAACAGCCACTCATTTAGCTGTGTGTCTAAAGAACCCCAGCATCAACAGCACCCCTCTCCCACTGGAAGCAACGAAACTGGTCTCATTTAAACAAAAAACACTCTACTCTCCTCCAGAGGAAAGCTGCAAAGTTCAATCAACTACTCTCTTTCTCAATGCCATTCGTTACTTCTCTAGTTCAGTCAAAAACTGCAGCTTTATGTTCTGTAACATAAGGATGAGATTGTAAAGTTTACCACTGAATGATCAGGCCACTCAGGAAGGCTACTCTCTGGCTGTTTGTACATTCCTGTCCTGGCCAGTGTCTGCCCTACCAGTACCCTACACACCTGACTGACCTTCCGACATGCTTGCCCCAGGCCCCAGGTGGTGATTGTTTCTATCATAGGGGCAGAGAGGGGTGTGCCCCTCCACTGGTTTCCCTGGTAACTAATGAGCCCACCTGATGTCAACTTCTCTATCCACCTCTCCCCGCTCCCTGGTGGAGACTGGCGCCATGTCCTGCCTGCCCACTGCTGCACATGGAGGGGTGTTGCTCTAGTACCTTGCTTCGGATCATGTAAGCTCCCCTAATCCATTAAACCATTTGACATCAACCAGAGTTCTTGGCCTTCCCTAGTCAAAAGAAATTGATAAGAGGCCTGTCACAGTATAGGGGGCAGTGAAAATAAGTAGCAGTTCCCTTGCTCACTCCCCAGGGTGGGGGAAGTTGGTTCCTAATCTGGGGTGAGGGTGGGGATTTGTCCAGAGGTCAGGCTGGAGGAGTGGCCTTAGGTGTTTGCTCACCTCTTTATTGGTGTTGAGTGCAGGGGGCATGCGTGGTACCTTGCTTTTTCTCTGGACACCCTGTTTGTTTGTCTTTGGCTAAGTAGAGTCTGACTCTGCAACCCCATGGACTGAAGCCCACCAGGCTCCTCTGTCCACAGGGACCAACACCCTGATTTTACTTCTAGCTCTGCCAAAGCAGCAGTTGGGTTTTCTTGGTCTTCTTATATCTTTTGTCCAAAATTTGCCCAAACTGTGCACTCATGCAGTTATTTTTAGTCTCTTAGACGTTCTCTGTATAATGTTGTTCGAGAAGACATTTTTCCGGGTACAGACATTGTGGCAAAGGGTCCCAGGTCCCAGTCTGTCTCACCCGTTGCTAACTCCAGGCTTGCTCTTGTTTGGCAAGGCTAAGACCTGGTCTCATTTAAACAAAAACACTCTACGCTCCGCCAGAGGAAAGCTGCAAAGTTCAATCGCCTACTCTTTCTCAATGCCATTCGTTACTTCTCTAGTCCAGTCAACAACTGCAGCTTTATGTTCTGTAACATAAGGATGAGATTGTAAAGTTTACCACTGAATGATCAGGCCACTCAGGAAGGCTACTCTCTGGCTGTTTGTACATTCCTGTCCTGGCCAGTGTCTGCCCTACCAGTACCCTACACACCTGACTGACCTTCCGACATGCTTGCCCCAGGCCCCAGGTGGTGATTGTTTCTATCATAGGGGCAGAGAGGGGTGTGCCCCTCCACTGGTTTCCCTGGTAACTAATGAGCCCACCTGATGTCAACTTCTCTATCCACCTCTCCCCGCTCCCTGGTGGAGACTGGCGCCATGTCCTGCCTGCCCACTGCTGCACATGGAGGGGTGTTGCTCTAGTACCTTGCTTCGGATCATGTAAGCTCCCCTAATCCATTAAACCATTTGACATCAACCAGAGTTCTTGGCCTTCCCTAGTCAAAAGAAATTGATAAGAGGCCTGTCACAGTAGCGGGGGCAGTGAAAATAAGTAGCAGTTCCCTTGCTCACTCCCCAGGGTGGGGGAAGTTGGTTCCTAATCTGGGGTGAGGGTGGGGATTTGTCCAGAGGTCAGGCTGGAGGAGTGGCCTTAGGTGTTTGCTCACCTCTTTATTGGTGTTGAGTGCAGGGGGCATGCGTGGTACCTTGCTTTTTCTCTGGACACCCTGTTTGTTTGTCTTTGGCTAAGTAGAGTCTGACTCTGCAACCCCATGGACTGAAGCCCACCAGGCTCCTCTGTCCACAGGGACCAACACCCTGATTTTACTTCTAGCTCTGCCAAAGCAGCAGTTGGGTTTTCTTGGTCTTCTTATATCTTTTGTCCAAAATTTGCCCAAACTGTGCACTCATGCAGTTATTTTTAGTCTCTTAGACGTTCTCTGTATAATGTTGTTCGAGAAGACATTTGTCCGGGTACAGACATTGTGGCAAAGGGTCCCAGGTCCCAGTCTGTCTCACTTTGAGTCTCTGTTGCTAACTCCAGGCTTGCTCTTTGGTCTTGAAGATGAGCAAGACAGGCCTTGAAGGCCTGTGGGGTGCAGGCTCCAAACCAACAAACATATCTTATAGAAAGTAGCAGAAAAACAGGATAAGAACAGGAAATGGGTTGAAATGTATCATAAGGAAATCATAAGGAAGAAGATATGGGAGCTACCATAGGCCTTCCTTGTTTCTTTCTTTATTTTTTGGCCATAGCAAGTCTTAGTGGTGGAATGTGGGTTTTTTGTTGCAGCATGTGGGCTCTTTATTGCAGTGCATAGCTTCTCTCTGGTTGTGGCATGCAGGCTTAATTGCCACGCAGCATGTGGGATTGTAGTTCCTTGACCAGGGTTCAAACCCACATCTCTCCTACTTTGAAAGGCAGCTTCTTAACCGCTGGACCACCAGGGAAGTACCAGACCTTACTAGCTTTTGATCAGGAAGTCATGGTTGGTATTTTGTAACTTCTTCTACCACTTGCTATTTCTTATCCCTTTGCCATCAACTAGCATTTTGAATAGTCTGAGAAAATAAATAACTTTTATAAAATTGTGGTGGGAAGGAAATACTAAGAAAACTGAATTTAGGGAACATAAAGCAGGACTGCAGAAATAAAGGCAGGAAAAAAATGTAAATGCATAATGTCATTTTTAACAGACAAAATATCCTTGAATTAAAAACGATCTGCGGGGAGTTCCCTGGCAGTCCAGTGGTTGGGAATCTGCATTTCATTGCCACGGTCTGGGTTCAATCCTTGGTGGGAAACTAAAATTCCCACAAGACACGTGGCACAAAAAAACCAAAAACAAGAAAGAAAAATAGACACCCACCAGGCTCCTCTGTCCACAGGGACCAACACCCTGATTTTACTTCTAGCTCTGCCAAAGCAGCAGTTGGGTTTTCTTGGTCTTCTTATATCTTTTGTCCAAAATTTGCCCAAACTGTGCACTCATGCAGTTATTTTTAGTCTCTTAGACGTTCTCTGTATAATGTTGTTCGAGAAGACATTTGTCCGGGTACAGACATTGTGGCAAAGGGTCCCAGGTCCCAGTCTGTCTCACTTTGAGTCTCTGTTGCTAACTCCAGGCTTGCTCTTTGGTCTTGAAGATGAGCAAGACAGGCCTTGAAGGCCTGTGGGGTGCAGGCTCCAAACCAACAAACATATCTTATAGAAAGTAGCAGAAAAACAGGATAAGAACAGGAAATGGGTTGAAATGTATCATAAGGAAATCATAAGGAAGAAGATATGGGAGCTACCATAGGCCTTCCTTGTTTCTTTCTTTATTTTTTGGCCATAGCAAGTCTTAGTGGTGGAATGTGGGTTTTTTGTTGCAGCATGTGGGCTCTTTATTGCAGTGCATAGCTTCTCTCTGGTTGTGGCATGCAGGCTTAATTGCCACGCAGCATGTGGGATTGTAGTTCCTTGACCAGGGTTCAAACCCACATCTCTCCTACATTGAAAGGCAGCTTCTTAACCGCTGGACCACCAGGGAAGTACCAGACCTTACTAGCTTTTGATCAGGAAGTCATGGTTGGTATTTTGTAACTTCTTCTACCACTTGCTATTTCTTATCCCTTTGCCATCAACTAGCATTTTGAATAGTCTGAGAAAATAAATAACTTTTATAAAATTGTGGTGGGAAGGAAATACTAAGAAAACTGAATTTAGGGAACATAAAGCAGGACTGCAGAAATAAAGGCAGGAAAAAAATGTAAATGCATAATGTCATTTTTAACAGACAAAATATCCTTGAATTAAAAACGATATGCAGGGAGTTCCCTGGCAGTCCAGTGGTTGGGAATCTGCATTTCATTGCCACGGGTCTGGGTTCAATCCTTGGTGGGGAAACTAAAATTCCCACAAGACACGTGGCACAGCCATAAGAAAGAAAAATAGACACACAGAATTTATTGCTTGGAATAGATAAATACAAGGTAAACTGATGTAAAAATTAAAATAGAGGGAAAGTAGATCATGCTTCCATGAACAAAAAGAAAGGAATTGCAGCATTATTAGAGAAGAACTGAAAACAAAACCACAATAAGGAAGAGAACTAATATGATAAAGAGAGTACTCGAATGGTAGAGTACTAACAGTATTCATTTATTCAATGAACACTTAGTGAATACTTTGTGCCAGGAATTTGAGATATACTGATGAACATGAGAGAAGTTTCTATTCTCAAGATAGTTACATTATGCTGAGGAAGATAAACAGGTAAAGAAATAAATACATAATTTTTATATAATGACATGTTCTATGAAGAAAAAATAGTATAGGCAGAGAAAGTGTCAGGGATGTTATTTATTTATTTTTTTTTTGGGAGGAGGCCACTTTTATTGGTCTTTCATTTGTCTATTTTCATCCATCTTTGTTCTTTGGCCCGTGTGGGCCTCCCATCGCAGTGTTTGGTCTCACTGCAGAGCACTGGCTCTGGGCTCATGTGCTCCAGAACTCTGGCTTGGTAGTTGGACACATTGGTCTAGCAGCTCTGCAGCATGTCGGATCTTCCCAGGCCAGGGATCAAACTGGCGCCCCTTGCACTGCAAGGCTGTGTCCTTACCCACTGGACCACCAGGGAAGCCCAGGGATGTTATTTTTATACAAAGGTGTTAGAACTTATTTGGGACAACCATACAATTTATTATGCTATTATTTTCATTATCATTTAGTTCTAAGTATGCTTGAACTTCCATTATTATTTTTTTTTTGGGTCCACAAATTATTTAGAAGCGATACCTTTGGTTTGCAAAAGTTATGTTTCAGCTACTGATTTTTAACTTGATGACATTGTGGCAAGTGAGATCTATACAATTCCAACCCTTGAAAATTGTGATTTGCTTTGTGTTCCCATGTATGGACAGTTCGTATAAGTGGTCTGAGTATTCTTAACCTTTTTTTTTTTTCCCTAAATTTTATTTATTGAATTATTTTGGGTGTGCTGGGTCTTGTTGCTGCCTGGGCTTTTCTCTAGTTGTGAGTGACAGCCACTCCCTGGTTGTGGTGCTCGGGCTTCTCATTGCAGCAGATTCTCTTGTTGTAGAGCATAGGCTTTGTTGCTCCAAGACATGCAGGATCTTCCCAGATTAGAGATTAAACGCTTGTCTCTTGCATTGGCAAGTGGATTCTTTACCACTGAACCACTGGGGACACCGAAGAATGTGTATTTTGTAATTGCTGGGTAAAACGTTTTCTAGAGGTTTATTAGTTAAAAGTTATTGATTTGTGTAATTCAAATCTATATTCTTACTGATTTGTTTGTTTGACCTGGAGAGAGACGGTAGGAAGAGTGCTTCTGCAGAGAGAGTAGACTACTAGCCTGTGGTGTGCATGGCTCCCCTGCAGAATAGCCTACAGAGAGAAGAGAGGACTGGTTACTTGCTGGGTTGTTGAAGTGGAGGTCAGTTAGGGGAGTCTCTATGGGAGTGTTATTTGAAAAATTCAGAATGTAAGATGGTGAGTATGACTCAAAATTCACTTCTAAACCTTATTACTATATAAGCATGAATTTGTACATAGTTGTCATCAGAATGTACATCTTACCCTCTGTGTTTTCCTGTTGAAGTGATCACATCATTAACCTCTGGAAGAGCAGGTTCATTTTATGAATACTGTTGAAACTACTCACAAATCCATCTCTGTTTAAGGAGAGTAATGTGGAAGAAAATTGCCTTCAGGCAACCTAGCAACCGATATAACACTGCAAAGCAACTTTCCTCCACTTGAATAGTAAATTAAAAAAAAAAAAAAATGTCGGTGAAGACACCAGGTCTGTGGAATGGTGAGGAGAGGCAATAGGCACTCTGGTGAAAAGGCTTACCTCCCCCAGGGATCCAGGCTCTAGAGAGGGAAGGCCTAGACTGAGCTTAGAATCACAGGCAAAGCAGTCACGTTCCACCGGGGAAGAACTCTGCCTCAGTAGGTGATCAGAGAGCGTGCTTCAGTATCGACCAGTCAGTGGCACTGGCCCAAGGGTAAAGACTTCTTGAAAGGAAGGCTTGAGCCAAATGAGGTGACTTTTTAAGGGGATGGAGAAGGGACAGGAGAAGCAGAAAGGCAGGGAAATTGCCTGCTACTCCTTCCCCCACTCCTAAATATGGATTTATAAATTGAGAAGCAGGTGCTGGCAGTGATGATGATGATGTTCAGTGCTTCAGTACCACCGAAACACTAATAAAAATCTTCTTTTTTAAAATAACAATCATTTTATCTCTCTAGTCCTAACCTCTCCCTGAGTGCATGCTGGTTTATCCAGCTGCCTGTTCAAGGACTCCACTCAGGTGTCTAATAGAGACCTCAAATTTTATTTCTTTTTAAAATAATTAATTTTTTTTAAAAATTACTGTGCTGCATCCTTGTTGCAATGTGGGGCTCAACAGTTGTGGTGTGTTGGCTCAGTTGCCCCATAGCATATGGGATCTTAATTTCTCAATCAGGGATCCATTATGCACCCCCTGAATTGGAAGGCGGATTCTTAACAGCTGGATGACCACGGAAGTCTCAAATTTTAACGTGTACAAAACTGAGCTCCTGATTTGAAACTGTGCATGTGCTAAGTCGCTTCAGTCATGTCTGACTCTCTGTGACCCTGTGGACTGTAGCCCTCCAGGCTCCTCTATCTATGGGCTTCTCCAGGCAAGAATACTGGAGTGGGGTGCCATGTCTTCCTCCAGGGACTGGAACCCACTCCCCACCAAACCTTTGCCTCCTGCTGCTTTATCATCTCGATAAATGGCACAGCAATGACCAGTGCATAGCTTTGTCAAGGCCCCTGGCTCTTTTTTCTCCTCTTGCATACCATGTCTAATTGATTAGCAATCCTGAATTATTGTGAAAATACTTTCTGAACTCAACTATTTCTTACCTCCTTCCTCCCCATAATGCAGGCCAGGGCCAGGGCATTCAGATGATGTGCTGGGACCACACAGGCTTTCCGGCTGTTTCTCACATGCCTCCATTTTGTTTCCATGTCAGAGAATTCATTCCTCCAGGAATACTTCAGTCTGGAATGGCCTTCCTCGTCTCCATACAGCACAGCTCACTACCCCATCATGATACATCCCTCTGCTATACCTTATGTTCTCTGTGATTCTTGTTGCCCAACATTATGCTACTGTATTAGTTTGCTCTGACTTCCATAACTAAACCACAGACTAAGTGACTTAAATAGGTAGATTTAGTTGCTAAGTTGTGTCCGACTTTTGCAATCCCATGGACTGTAACCCACCAGGCTTCTCTGTCCATGGGATTTCCCAAGCAAGAATACTGAAGTGGTTTGCCATTTCCTTCTCTAAGTGACTTAAGTAACAAAAATTAATGTTCTCATAATTCTGGAGGCTAGAATTCCCAGGTCAGGATGCCATCGAGATTGGTTTCTTGTGAGGTCTCTTTTCCTGACTTGTGGAAGGCTGTCTTCTCATTGTCCTCAAGTGGCCTCTTCACTGTGTGTGCATGGAGCGAGAGGTTTAGGGGGGTCTCTGGTGTCTCTTCCACTTTTTATAAGGACACCAGTCCTATCAGGTTAGGGCCCTAACCTTGTGACCTAATTTAACAGAAATTCCTTCCTTAAAGGCCTTATCTCCAGATTGAGTTGCAATGTGGATTAGAGCTTCAAACAAGAATTTCAGGAATAAAGCTTAAAAGTGATGTCAACCCAAATTTTTGACTGGCTTACAATTTCCCCATGATTGTTACTTTTGTGTCTCTCTCTCATCTCAATCCCAGGATGATTATCAGCAGAACTCTAATGAAAGGGGATACTGGTCTTGATTTAGGAGGACTACAAGGCACGTTGTATCTGTTTACTCAGTTAGGAGACAAACTCAAAGGACATCTTGTTCCAAGGGACCACCCTGGCTGCCCAGGAGCTGCCAGACAACCTGCTTTCATTCTCATTTGAATTTCTTGGCTCATAATGCTGCCTGAAAACTCTCAGGATGAAAGCGAACTCTTCAGCAACCACAAAGAGTTAAGGAGAAAATGGGTAACTGGTTCTTGGAGGGACAAAAGAGAGGATACCAATTAAAGTAGACAACAAATTGAATAAAGGTGCAGGTTCAGTTAGATTTCGCTTTCCATAAGAGATATTTAACAGGCAACCTTTTTAAGTCCAATGCCTTTGAAATTAATTTTACCAAAGTAAAGATATCTGTTTATGGACAAAACAGTGATTTTTCCCTCTTCTACTCCAATAAAGAGATCATTCTGATTTTTAAAATAAATACGCTTGGCTGGTGCCAAGATAAGTTCAGTTTGTTTCTCTGAGTTCCATTTCTGTGAAGGTTTGCCCTTTTGACACTTTCTGGAACCTTCAGCTGCTTGTAGCATGCTGATGAGTGGGAGATCTTTTAAATGTGGGAAACTTGATTGTCATTCAAAGCCTGATGTTTTGCAAAATGTACCCTGTTCAGGTGCCAGATAGGCCTTATAAAGTAGAGCAGTTCACAAAGAGTGCTTTATGTTTGGTCTTTTTCCTGACTTGTGGAAGGCTGTCTTCTCATTGTCCTCAAGTGGCCTCTTCACTGTGTGTGCATGGAGCGAGAGGTTTAGGGGGGTCTCTGGTGTCTCTTCCACTTTTTATAAGGACACCAGTCCTATCAGGTTAGGGCCCTAACCTTGTGACCTAATTTAACAGAAATTCCTTCCTTAAAGGCCTTATCTCCAGATTGAGTTGCAATGTGGATTAGAGCTTCAAACAAGAATTTCAGGAATAAAGCTTAAAAGTGATGTCAACCCAAATTTTTGACTGGCTTACAATTTCCCCATGATTGTTACTTTTGTGTCTCTCTCTCATCTCAATCCCAGGATGATTATCAGCAGAACTCTAATGAAAGGGGATACTGGTCTTGATTTAGGAGGACTACAAGGCACGTTGTATCTGTTTACTCAGTTAGGAGACAAACTCAAAGGACATCTTGTTCCAAGGGACCACCCTGGCTGCCCAGGAGCTGCCAGACAACCTGCTTTCATTCTCATTTGAATTTCTTGGCTCATAATGCTGCCTGAAAACTCTCAGGATGAAAGCGAACTCTTCAGCAACCACAAAGAGTTAAGGAGAAAATGGGTAACTGGTTCTTGGAGGGACAAAAGAGAGGATACCAATTAAAGTAGACAACAAATTGAATAAAGGTGCAGGTTCAGTTAGATTTCGCTTTCCATAAGAGATATTTAACAGGCAACCTTTTTAAGTCCAATGCCTTTGAAATTAATTTTACCAAAGTAAAGATATCTGTTTATGGACAAAACAGTGATTTTTCCCTCTTCTACTCCAATAAAGAGATCATTCTGATTTTTTAAAAATAAATACGCTTGGCTGGTGCCAAGATAAGTTCAGTTTGTTTCTCTGAGTTCCATTTCTGTGAAGGTTTGCCCTTTTGACACTTTCTGGAACCTTCAGCTGCTTGTAGCATGCTGATGAGTGGGAGATCTTTTAAATGTGGGAAACTTGATTGTCATTCAAAGCCTGATGTTTTGCAAAATGTACCCTGTTCAGGTGCCAGATAGGCCTTATAAAGTAGAGCAGTTCACAAAGAGTGCTTTATGTGTCTTCTGGAGTCATGGAACTAGGGTAGGTGTTGTACCCTGTGTAAATGCTTCAGATTCAATACATTTCCTATCTGACATTAGCAAGAACTTATGAAGCTTCTGGCTCATTTGATTGGGTTTAGCAATAGTGTATGTCAAAGAAATGTAAGGACTGATTGTATAAATTTACTCTGAGGAATGATATTACTGGGAATTGTATTCTTCGCAGAGAACCATAATGTTAGACACTTTCTTTGAGGAGTTCAGAGTACCTCAGAACTAGCATGTTTTTAGTTCATGGAATTGGAGATTGAAATTTTAATTTTCTTGGGAATTCCCTGGTGGTCCAGTGGTTAGGCTTTGGCGTTATCACTGCTGGGGCCCTGGCTTGGTCCTTGGTCAGGAAACTAAGATCCCACAAGCTGGGTGGCAAGGCCAAAAAGAAAAAAACAATTTTCTTAACCTTTGAGATCAGGGGCTTTACACAGTCACAGCCTACAAGTGGTGGAAATTAAACACAGAAAGGAGACTCAGACATTATACTCCTGTTAGGAAGGATAAGCAATATCGTGTAAGGCAGCAAAAAGATAATGTGTGGACTTCCCTGGTGGTTCAGTGGGTAAGGACGCCGCCTTGCAGTGCAAGGGGCGCCGGTTTGAGCCCTGGTCTGGGAAGATCCCACGTGCCGCGGAGCGGCTAGACTGATGTGTCCAACTACCGAGCCGGAGCTCTGGAGCGCATGTGCCCAGAGCCGGCGCTCTGCGACAACAAAGGCCACCACCATGGGAGGCCCACACGGGCCAAAGAAAAAAGATGGATGAAAATGGACAAATGAAAGACCAATAGAAGTGGTCCACCTGCTCCCCTCCCTCCCCACCCCCACCTCCACCCCCACCAAAATAAATAAATAAATAAATCTTTTAAAAAAAGAAAAAGCTAATGTGTGGGGGGGAGGGGACCTGAATGAAAAGGAATACATGCAGAACAACCTGGTATTTCTACTTCTTTTTCTTTCTCAACCATTGTAAAACTAAGGAAAATATTTTTTTCCTCCAAGCACAAACAGTGAAAAATAAGGACTGTTAGGAAACCCATGGAAACTGGAATAGTTGGGGAAAATTTTATAAGATGTGGGTAAGTAAGCCCTCATTCGAGGGCTGCCCTGGTGGCTCAGGGGTAAAGATTCTGCGTGCCAATGCAGGATTCAGTCCCTGGGTCAGGGAGATCCTCTGGAGGAGGGCATGACAACCCACTCCAGTATTCCTGCCTGGGAAATCTCATGAACAGAAGAGCCTGGCGGGGTCACAAAAGAGTGGGACATGACTTAGCAACTAAATAGCAACAGAGGATGAGGCGTCAATCATTTATTCAGCAAATATTTGCAGAGTGTCAGTTTTATGCAAGATCCGAGGGGAAACAAAAATAACACATACTCTTTACTCTGTTAAATACAACATAAAGGAATTATCATTTAAATCATAACCACAGTCTGGATCTAAACTAATCGTCACTGCACTTGTAATGTTTAGCATTACAAGAGGATTATCTAAGAAGGTAGGGTTTGATGCTAGGTAACTAGGCCATAATTAGATCTTTGATCTTGTCAGTGAACTTTGTGGGTTGCATTTGCTTAAGAAAAGTTAATGGAGTTCCATGATAAAAATAATATGTGGAAAAAAATGGGTGTCATATGTTACCAGGACAGTATCAGTCATTTCTTGCTTTTTATAGAACATTTTGCTGAGTCCCTCACTGAGTTCTCCCAGATGGAAGATGATAACTGAGAATGGTTAATTGGCCAGATGCTCTGTGAATAGAAAGCACTATGGCACATTATTGATAAACACAGACTCTGGAATCTAAACTGATTCAAATGGTGGCTGAGCCAGCTGTAGTTTTGTTCAATTCTTATAGCCTCATCTTCCTTACCTATGAGTTAAAGATAGTAATCCTAACTCTTAGGGTTGTGAATACAGGATATCTATGGGTTTAGCTTAGTGGCTAGTATTTTTAATAAATGTCCAGGAAATGACAGTTTTTTCTTTATATATATATATATATGTATGTATAGTTTTATTTTTACAGGATTTTGTTGTTTACTGCCACACATCGACCTGAATCCGCTGTAGGTGACAGTTTTTTTTATGATCATACAAGCAGTCTGTGCTTCTACTGCATGGGGCATGGGTTCAGTCCCTGATTAGGGAACTAGGATTCTGCATGCCACGGTGAGGCCAGGGAAAAAAAAAAAGGCAGAGTCTGGGGTAGCTTGTTATCTGATATTCAAAGAATGACTCAAGATTGTTCACAATTGGGGAGTTTCATGGATGGCTCAGTGGTGGAGAGTCCACTTGCCAATGCAGGAGGCATGGGTTCGACCCCTGGTACAGGAAGATCCTACGTGCTGTGGGGCAACTAAGCCCATGGGCCACAACTCCTGCGCCTGAGCTTTAGAGCCCTGGAGCCACAGCGACATTGAGCCCACACACCCTAGAGCCCGTGCTCCTCAACAAGAAAAGCGACTGCAGTGAGAAGCCTGCCCACTGCATCTAGAGAGTAGCTCCCGCTCGCCGCAACTACAGAAAAAAGCCTGTGCAGTAATGAAGACTCAGCACAACCATAAATAAAAAATAGATGAAAGATAAAAAAAAGATTGTTCACAACTTGCCCTTTTAGGGACTGAAAACACTTTCTTGGAGGTGGTTAATGAAAGTTTTCCCAACCAGTAATTTGTCAAGATGGCTTAAGAATATTAATAACTGTAAGTATGAAAAATTAAGCCAGGGAAAAAACCCTTCCAATTTCCTTGACTATTATTTTCTAATCTATGGGATAATATTTGTAGGTCTGGTAGAATTCTTTTGAAGTATATAATAATCTTTTAAAAATTATTTATGTTTGGTTGTGCTGGGTCTTCATTGCTGCATGTGAGCTTTCTATAGTTATGGTGATGGAGGCTACTCTCTAGTTGTGGTGCGTGGGCTTCTCTTGTGGAACATGGGCTCCAGAGCATAGGCTTCAGTAGTTGTGGTGCATGGGCTTAGTGGCCCCTGGCATAGAGAATCTTCCTGATCCAGGGATTGCACTGGCAGGTGGATTCTCAACCACTGGGCCAACATGTGAGTCTTCTGATAGAATTCTTAAATGAATAAATTGGTTTTTACTGTTATTAAAGAGAATAATTGGAGAATGGTAACGCCAAGAATAACTGGAGAATAATTTGCTAACTACTATTTTATTTAGGACACAGAAGCTTTTAGAATCTAACAAACCTCAGTATTTATGGCTGTATTACTCAGTGAATTTAGATAGTAAAGCAGATTTTACTCACTGTGTTTTATAAATTTTTTTTCTGGCCACTTCTATTGATCTTTCATTCGCTTATCTTTTTGTTGTTGTTGTTCTTTGGCCTTTGTGGGCCTCCCATCAAAGCGGCCTCTCTCACTGCAGAGCACTGGCTCTGGGCGCATGTGCTCCAGAGTGCTGGCTCGGTTATTGGACACATCTGTCCAGCCGCTCCGCGGCACATGGAATCTTCCCAGGCCAGGGATCAAACCGGTGCCCCTTGCACTGCAAGGCGGTGTCCTTACCCACTGGACCAACAGGGAAGCCCTATGTTTTACAATTTATTTTGCTGAACTTTCAAGGAAGTATGATGTCTAGTATTCTGCATTTACAAAGTAAAAAGTATGTTTGTGCTTCAGGCAAGTAAACAGGAAGCTATATCTTTCTCTTAAATTCAAGGCAAAGCATAATTTAGTGTATTTGAAAGGTGCTGGAAAGCAATTTAACAGATTTGAAATATATAATGTAGTATATGATTGGATGTGAGGTTTAAGATTATCAGTTTCATGAATGTCGTCCATAGTTGAGATGATCATCATTTTCAGAACTTCAGCTTGATTTACTTGCCGTTGATGAGAACTTATTATTTCACATATATGAAAATTCTAAAATTCTTAAACGCTAGTATTGATGTGGGTAGAAGACACTACAAGCCCCACATTCCATTTGTTACTAATTTTGCCTTTCTCCTCTCAATTTTGTACATTGCTTTTTTGTGTGTGGTTGTTTTTCCATTTTAAAAGTTCTGAGAGGGCTTCCGTGGTGGTCCAGTGGGTAAAGAGTTCACCTTGCAGTGCAAATGGCACCAGTTCGATCCCTGGTCTGGGAAGATTCCATGTGACGCGGAGCGGCTGGACCAATGTGTCCAATTACTGAGCCAGAGCACATGCGCCCAGAGCTGGTGCTCTGCAACAAGAGGCCACTGCAATGGGAGGCCCACACAGACCAAAGAATAAAGATGGATGAAAATAAATAAAAATCAATAAAAAAGAGGCCGAAATTAAAAATATATATATTAAAAAAAATAAAGTTCTGAGTCAGCCCAGCCTTTATTTGGTTTGTATTAGGGTTATGTTAGCTTTTGGTGCTAATGGGTTAGTAACTTGGCCTGATTATGAACTGTAAAGTTTAAGCTTTGTGAGAAATCCAGTCGGTCCTGTTTTACCAGACTGACTGAAAAGGATAGTTCATCAAGAACTGTACACAAAGCTTACTATTCAGCTTAGCTGAGATAATTTGTTGCCCTTTGTTGCCAAAGTCCTTTTAATCAAGGACATAAGTATGTAAACAAGGCCCCATCTAGTGGTACTTTGAAGAAAAGCAGGTAAAGCTGAAAAAATGGAAAAAAAATCTTCCTCTAAAGATGAGGTACCAGTTATTTTCCAGAAACCCTAAATCAGGAAGGTTAGGGTGTATGAAATTGTTATAAGTGAAGTGCCTAAGTCAGTGATCCTCAGTTACTGGAGAACTTATTTAAAATAAAGAGAATCACTCAGGAAACATTCCAACTGCAGATTTGTAGGCTCTGGCATCAAGAAACTGATTTAGAGATTCCACTTTGAGAAAGACTTCTCAAAGTACATTAGGCATATTGTAGCAGAGCCATTTTCCTTCCTATAGGAATTCAGCTTGATTTACTTGCCGTTGATGAGAACTTATTATTTCACATATATGAAAATTCTAAAATTCTTAAACGCTAGTATTGATGTGGGTAGAAGACACTACAAGCCCCACATTCCATTTGTTACTAATTTTGCCTTTCTCCTCTCAATTTTGTACATTGCTTTTTTGTGTGTGGTTGTTTTTCCATTTTAAAAGTTCTGAGAGGGCTTCCGTGGTGGTCCAGTGGGTAAAGAGTTCACCTTGCAGTGCAAATGGCACCAGTTCGATCCCTGGTCTGGGAAGATTCCATGTGACGCGGAGCGGCTGGACCAATGTGTCCAATTACTGAGCCAGAGCACATGCGCCCAGAGCTGGTGCTCTGCAACAAGAGGCCACTGCAATGGGAGGCCCACACAGACCAAAGAATAAAGATGGATGAAAATAAATAAAAATCAATAAAAAAGAGGCCGAAATTAAAAATATATATATTAAAAAAAATAAAGTTCTGAGTCAGCCCAGCCTTTATTTGGTTTGTATTAGGGTTATGTTAGCTTTTGGTGCTAATGGGTTAGTAACTTGGCCTGATTATGAACTGTAAAGTTTAAGCTTTGTGAGAAATCCAGTCGGTCCTGTTTTACCAGACTGACTGAAAAGGATAGTTCATCAAGAACTGTACACAAAGCTTACTATTCAGCTTAGCTGAGATAATTTGTTGCCCTTTGTTGCCAAAGTCCTTTTAATCAAGGACATAAGTATGTAAACAAGGCCCCATCTAGTGGTACTTTGAAGAAAAGCAGGTAAAGCTGAAAAAATGGGGGAAAAAAAATCTTCCTCTAAAGATGAGGTACCAGTTATTTTCCAGAAACCCTAAATCAGGAAGGTTAGGGTGTATGAAATTGTTATAAGTGAAGTGCCTAAGTCAGTGATCCTCAGTTACTGGAGAACTTATTTAAAATAAAGAGAATCACTCAGGAAACATTCCAACTGCAGATTTGTAGGCTCTGGCATCAAGAAACTGATTTAGAGATTCCACTTTGAGAAAGACTTCTCAAAGTACATTAGGCATATTGTAGCAGAGCCATTTTTCCTTCCTATTAGGAATTCAGCCAATTTATATAGAAAAATGGCTGCACAACTGAGGCTGCAACAAACTTAAGAGATCAAAAGATTTCATAAGACTACTGGTAGAGGACCCAAGACTGACACCAAAAGGGTTATAGAGATGCCTGGCCCAGTGCACCTGTTAGCCAAGACAGAAGACTAACAATTTTTATTATGACTTCTGTTTTTAATAATCTTCTTCTGTAGTGAACTACTCTAATATGTTTTTTTTTCAGATTTTATTTTTCCCCCTGCTCTTACAAAAGAAAGTTTGGCTTAAAATATTCTCAAAGTGTTTTTTGGTACTAACCTTTCACAATTCTAACTATCTCCTTTCTTATACCTATAATCTAAATGTGAAGGTAAATCTGTTTAATTAACTGATATGGATGCTGGGTGCCAAGCTGCTCAGTCGTGTCTGACTCTTTGTGACCCTATGGACTGTCGCCCGCCAGACTCCTCTGTCCATGGGATTCTCCAGGCAAGAATTGTGGAATGGGTTGCCATGTTCTAGTCCAGAGGATCTTCTCGACCCAGGGATCGAACTCAAGTCTCTTATGTCTCCTACACTGGTAGACGGGTTCTTTACCAGTAGCACCACCTGGGAAGCCCATAATTAATTGATACAGTAAATAGAATTCTGTGATGTATTAAATACATTTTGATGGCTTTGATCTCTGATCTTACTATGTTAACAGGAGACAAGGGAAGTATTAGGAAATAAACTGACACTATTGGAAACTGGTATCAAGAACTGTACACAAAGCTTACTATGCTTAGCTGAGATAATTTGTTGCCCTTTGTTGCCAAAGTCCTTTTAATCAAGGACATAAGTATGTAAACAAGGCCCCATCTAGTGGTACTTTGAAGAAAAGCAGGTAAAGCTGAAAAATGGAAAAAATCTTCCTCTAAAGATGAGGTACCAGTTATTTTCCAGAAACCCTAAATCAGGAAGGTTAGGGTGTATGAAATTGTTATAAGTGAAGTGCCTAAGTCAGTGATCCTCAGTTACTGGAGAACTTATTTAAAATAAAGAGAATCACTCAGGAAACATTCCAACTGCAGATTTGTAGGCTCTGGCATCAAGAAACTGATTTAGAGATTCCACTTTGAGAAAGACTTCTCAAAGTACATTAGGCATATTGTAGCAGAGCCATTTTTCCTTCCTATTAGGAATTCAGCCAATTTATATAGAAAAATGGCTGCACAACTGAGGCTGCAACAAACTTAAGAGATCAAAAGATTTCATAAGACTACTGGTAGAGGACCCAAGACTGACACCAAAAGGGTTATAGAGATGCCTGGCCCAGTGCACCTGTTAGCCAAGACAGAAGACTAACAATTTTTATTATGACTTCTGTTTTTAATAATCTTCTTCTGTAGTGAACTACTCTAATATGTTTTTTTTTCAGATTTTATTTTTCCCCCTGCTCTTACAAAAGTTTGGCTTAAAATATTCTCAAAGTGTTTTTTGGTACTAACCTTTCACAATTCTAACTATCTCCTTTCTTATACCTATAATCTAAATGTGAAGGTAAATCTGTTTAATTAACTGATATGGATGCTGGGTGCCAAGCTGCTCAGTCGTGTCTGACTCTTTGTGACCCTATGGACTGTCGCCCGCCAGACTCCTCTGTCCATGGGATTCTCCAGGCAAGAATTGTGGAATGGGTTGCCATGTTCTAGTCCAGAGGATCTTCTCGACCCAGGGATCGAACTCAAGTCTCTTATGTCTCCTACACTGGTAGACGGGTTCTTTACCAGTAGCACCACCTGGGAAGCCCATAATTAATTGATACAGTAAATAGAATTCTGTAATGTATTAAATACATTTTGATGGCTTTGATCTCTGATCTTACTATGTTAACAGGAGACAAGGGAAGTATTAGGAAATAAACTGACACTATTGGAAACTGGTATCAAGTACTGGGGCTAGGCTTTTTAAAAACAGAGAAAATTAATATACTGATACAAGCACCTTAATAAGTAATAATCACTCTCTCTAAAAAACAGCAAGCGAGGCTGGAAGTGGCTGGCTGCTCTGTCGAGGATGACACAGCTAGTGAGAGAGCATCTGGACCTGAGTTTGAATTCAAGGTACACGCTATTATTGCTGTACGTGCTGCTTCCTACTACTAAGATCGACAGACAGACAGCCTTCCAATCATCAACTGTATTAACCTTTTCTCAAACTAAAACACCTTTGACCAGACTGCTGAAAAGGAGGAAAAGTAAAGTGTCTTATAGCTACTCGTCTGTCCTTATTTAGACATGGATGCCCAAAATACAACAAGATGTGTGAAACAGCGTAATGGAGAAAATAAAAAAATCGAATAATCTGCCACTGACTACATGACAACACTGTGGACATTTTATTCACTTTAAAATAGATATTGTGCTGTGAAGTCTGGAACAGAAATCTGTAGTATAGAGTGGGCACGTACAAAGGCTAGACAGCACAGTGTGTTCTGTTAGGATAAATCACTCTAAGTCAAAAGATAAGAATCATTTACTGTCTATACCAGGTATGTATTTTGGGGGAAAACATACTCATATCAAGGAGAAATTGATATAGATAGAAATAAATAAAAGTTCTGAGAAGCAACCTATTGCAGTAAAGTGTCTTGAGATTCATGGAAGAGAAGGAAACTTACACGTGAAAACTTACACACGAGGCTTTACTATGTGCCCAGTTTCTAGTTTAATACCTGGTAGAGAGCAGTTGCTAAATAAAAACTTGCTGAAAGGATTTCAGGCACTAGAATTTACATATTTAACACAGTCTCTCATTTAAATAACCTCCTATCAATTTTTTCCCTAATTTTCTTTACTTCATTAATTAGCTATATATACTATAATTTACATAATAAATGTATTATTTAAAAACTTTGAATAGGTACAACGATTATGACATTTCATTAGGATAAAGTCTAAATTGCTTGGACAAGATTTATTCTGGAATCACATTATCCAAGCAAACACCCAATCAGTTCATAAGACACAAGAAAAATGAGAAAGGTGAGACAATGTCTGCCTTTGAAGTTTATCAGTAACCTCTTATATACACATACATATTCACAAAGTGGTTGAGAGTCCTTTTATACAATCCTTTAGATGAGGTCCAATGACTGAGAGCTTTGTAAGGGGACAAATGGTCAGACAAATCATCATGACTTTCAACAGTCTTTTTTCCCTGTGAACTTTGTTTTCCTTTAGTTGGGGAGAGAAAGAAGTCCATTTTCATCTGCTGTATCTAAGATTTTACAGATCACTGGAGATTCAACCTAAACAACAACAATAAGAAATCCACTAAGAAGTTGCTAAGCTGAGTACTGTATTCAGTATTCTGTTGAATCAATACGTATAAATTTGATAAATGCATACAAATCCTTATTTTGGATAAGCCATCCAATGTTATTTCTACAAATTGACCTTTTTAGAAAACAATCATTAGTCAACCACATAAAATACCAGACACAGTAGTTATGTTAATCTTTCAGTAAAAGAGACAGATGAGAGCGAAAAGGAGTAAAGGACAAGAATAAGAGAGAAACACATAGGTAGGTCTTACATAACAAAAAGTAGAAGAATATGGCAAAATAATCAGTTGTACCATTCAAGAAAAAGGTAAAGAAAAATGTTAGCCAAAGATGGACCAGTTGTAAAAATGATCAAATTTAAGATTATAATAATAAATATAATGGAGGAAAATAAAAGGAAATAGTGGAAAATGTAGATATGTGTGAATAGATGGGGGATTTAGCAGAGTAAATAAAACCTTAAAAAAACAGAATGGAGGGCTTCCCTGGTGGTCCAGTGGGTAAAGACACCGCCTTGCAGTGCAAGGGGTGCCGGTTCGATCCCTGGCCTGGGAAGATCCCATGCGGAGTGGCTGGACGGATGTGTCCAACTACCGAGCCGGTGCTCTGGAGCGCATGAACTCAGAGTCAGAGCTCTGTAGTGAGAGAGGCTATTGCAATGGGAGGCCCACGCAGGCCAAAGAACAAAGATGGATGAAAATAAATCAATGAAAGACCAATAGAAGTGCCCAACCCCCCCCCCCCAAAACTGAATGGAAATGTCAGAAATGAAAATTATGTAAGAGATAAATTCATTCAAAGAGATAGGACATAGCAGAGGAAAGAATCAACTTGAAGATAATTCAGTAGAAATGACATGACCTAAATTGAAACAAGAAAAAGGTCTGAATAAGATAAAAGATATGAGACCTGGGGACAACTTCAAACTAACATGTTTAATCAGAGTCCCAGAAATAGATGATGGCCAAAAATTTTACAAAACTCAGACTCAACACTTAAGAATTTGCATTTTATAAATTATACCTCAATAAAAAAGATGTCAATTTTTACTGAGGTAATATGAGGGCTATATTAAACTTTGGAGACTACTGAGGGTCCTTTCTGGACTTAAGGCAAACATTAAAATGTGGCCCCCAAATAAATTCCTTCTCCACTTACCCCAAGGATATACTGACAAGAGTGCGGCTCCAGCATATATACAGTGACAGCATGAGGAGAATCTGATTCTTTACACCTAAAATAGAGAGTACTTTCAAGGCATTGCCCGAACCACACAACATTATTTAAAACTTTTTTCTTTTTAAGGATAAAAACACCTTGTAAGTGGTTTTATATAATCAGTAACTGAAATAGTTGAACTTGACAATAACTACTATAAATAATAAATAACAATTATAATTATTTCACTGTTTTAAAATATTTTATGACAAATTCATACATTATTAATAAATATAATGATCCACAGTTATATTTAATATTCATATAAACTTTTGCCCATAGGAAGCCGCCAAAATAGAAAGGCAGAGAGCATGATTAGACAGTCTAACTTACTTTAGTTTTACAGTCACCTGTCTTGGTTTGTCAGTTATATCACAAATATCTCCATTTCCATAAAAATGTGACACCATCCTAAATCAGAAAAACACACAAGCTTTATTAAAGCAGAACTTCACCCATTTGAAGTAATTTTAATGGGCAGGGTGAGAAAATGGTTAGAGGGATCAGTTTTGCATTAAATTAAAAAATCTAAGTATACTCCTTAAAAATACATACACATATATATTTAAATTTTGGCCTCTTTTATTGGTTTTTTATTTATATTTACTTTCATCCATCTTTTTATTCTTCGGCCTGTGTGGGCCTCCTACTGCAGTGGCCTCTCTCGTTGCAGAGCACTGGTTCTGGGCACATGTGCTCCAGAGCACTGGCTTGTAACTGGACACACCTGCCCAGCTGCTCCACAGCACGTGAGATCTTCCCAGGCCAGGGATTGAACCGGTGCCACCTGCACTGCAAGGCCGACTCTTTACCCACTAGTCCACCAGGGATGCTCCAAAATACATATTTGAAGGTTATCTCACAGAGAAAGTCTTTCAAAAGTATCAAACTGACTTTTGACCATAAAAAGATGTCAATTTTTACTGAGGTAATATGAGGGCTATATTAAACTTTGGAGACTACTGAGGGTCCTTTCTGGACTTAAGGCAAACATTAAAATGTGGCCCCCAAATAAATTCCTTCTCCACTTACCCCAAGGATATACTGACAAGAGTGCGGCTCCAGCATATATACAGTGACAGCATGAGGAGAATCTGATTCTTTACACCTAAAATAGAGAGTACTTTCAAGGCATTGCCCGAACCACACAACATTATTTAAAACTTTTTTCTTTTTAAGGATAAAAACACCTTGTAAGTGGTTTTATATAATCAGTAACTGAAATAGTTGAACTTGACAATAACTACTATAAATAATAAATAACAATTATAATTATTTCACTGTTTTAAAATATTTTATGACAAATTCATACATTATTAATAAATATAATGATCCACAGTTATATTTAATATTCATATAAACTTTTGCCCATAGGAAGCCGCCAAAATAGAAAGGCAGAGAGCATGATTAGACAGTCTAACTTACTTTAGTTTTACAGTCACCTGTCTTGGTTTGTCAGTTATATCACAAATATCTCCATTTCCATAAAAATGTGACACCATCCTAAATCAGAAAAACACACAAGCTTTATTAAAGCAGAACTTCACCCATTTGAAGTAATTTTAATGGGCAGGGTGAGAAAATGGTTAGAGGGATCAGTTTTGCATTAAATTAAAAAATCTAAGTATACTCCTTAAAAATACATACACATATATATTTAAATTTTGGCCTCTTTTATTGGTTTTTTATTTATATTTACTTTCATCCATCTTTTTATTCTTCGGCCTGTGTGGGCCTCCTACTGCAGTGGCCTCTCTCGTTGCAGAGCACTGGTTCTGGGCACATGTGCTCCAGAGCACTGGCTTGTAACTGGACACACCTGCCCAGCTGCTCCACAGCACGTGAGATCTTCCCAGGCCAGGGATTGAACCGGTGCCACCTGCACTGCAAGGCCGACTCTTTACCCACTAGTCCACCAGGGATGCTCCAAAATACATATTTGAAGGTTATCTCACAGAGAAAGTCTTTCAGGTTATATGAAGAGTATCAAACTGAGATACTTCTTAGTGACTTAATAAATAAGAATGATCTTCAACTGGCACATTATTTGTTTATAAATAGTTAAGGTTAAATTGCTTTTTAGAAAGTTTTCTTTGAAAGTTAAACTTTCTCAGCCCTGTATATTGTTTGTTTTGTGGAACAGTTTTCTCTTCTTCCTACCCTCCATTCAGTTCCACTCATTAAACGATTGTCAATTAAGAGCATGAAAATAAAGCCTAGGCTAAGTTATAAATTCCAAAGAGCAGGAACCAAACAAAAGCTTTAATTTTGCTAGCCTCAAGTTTCTGCCTTCAGAAACTGCTCTTAACTATTACACTATGTCGTTTCCTCTTAAAAAGAAAACTAACCTAAAAAATGTCCCTGAAAAGAAAAAAAAAAAGTCCCTGAGAAAAACTGATTGGAAATTTTAAATTAACCTTTTCTAATATTCTCAGCTTTAAATATGCTAACATTCAAAGGCAAATAAAGTTAATATTTACCTGACTGTCTGGGTACCATCGTCTTGAAGGTGATAGGCTCTGGCAGTATTCTTCTTAGCCCATTCAATATGTTCTTCTTGGTTCCATGTCCCCACAACCACAGAGGTTTTCCCACTATCCTTATCCTAATATATGAAAAAATATTTGTGACAATGCATGTTTGACATCAAGGTGAAAAAATATTTAGGTCATTTATGCTGATGGCCTATAAGCTAATAGACCTTATCTTCATCTGCAACTGCATGTTTACATGTAATAATAATGTTAGTCACACTCAGTGAGAAATCTGATCTCATTATTCTTCACTCCTTGTTTCTCTGACTTATGCAACTGCAACTTCTAGTCCAAAAGTAGTTATTTTTGACTCTTCTATTTCCTTTCATTCGACATTTATTAGTCCTGTCAGTTACTTTCCTATAGACATTCTTGGCTTCATTATTCTTCTACAAGTCTATGCCAACATCTCTAACCCTCAGCTAAGAGTTTAATCTCTCATATCTACATGATATAACCACATACTACTGTTATTCTTACTTAAATCTCTGGCCTCTATCTCTTTCCCTGCAGCCACACTGAGCCTATCTTCATCCTACTCCTTCAAACGCAAGCCCTTAAGTTAAATGACCAGTTGTATTCTATACTACACTATAGATGCACTCTATACTACCCTGTATGTGTGGACTTCTTTTTTCTCTCTCTTTTTTCTTTCCTTCCTGTCTTCCTTTTCTTCTTTATATTTTATGCCAGGGACCATGCTGGGTACTAATATATATCTGATTAGTAGAATTAAAAACCCTTATAGAGGGAAAAAGGCACAGCCGCTGTATAGTGGAGCTTATTAACTAGTGGAAGAGACAGACGTTAAACATTCCTTTGGCAATCATACTACAGACAGACAGGGATTAGACATGCACAGTAAGTTGTTTAAGAGGTTGGATATAGAGGGAGACTGCCTGGGTTTGAATTCTAGCTTCATCATTTACTACCTATGTGATTTTAGGCAAGTTACTATATCTTTGCTTCCATTTCCTTTATTTTTGGAAGGCAATTGTTCAGTATGAATGCACATTTCTAGAAATATGTCCTATAAATATACCTGTGAACACTTACAAACACAACTATTTAAAAATGCTCCCTGAGTTGCTCTAACAGCAAAAAATGGAAACAACTCAAAGGTTCATCACTAGAGGAAGTCTAGTTAAATACACTGGTATACAGACATAATTCTCTGTACCTGCCAAAAGAAATGAAATCAGTTGTTGCTGATGGAAAGATCTCTTAGATACCAGATGAAAAGAACAAGTGCATTTGGTATATACCTTCTATATAAATAAAAAGGTTATATCAACATTTATGTATATACCTTTTTTCCCTAAGAAAATGTTAACAGTTGTTACTTTTGAAAAACAGGACAACAGTGGAGAAGAATTTTACTTTTCATTTGATATTTCTGGCACACATTCCTTTAATTTAAAAAGAAGTCACTAGGTATATTATCTGGGCTGTACTTAGATGGTACTTTTACCATTTTTTGTATTAATAAATGTTATTCAAAATAAGTAAAACATCTACAGAACAGCAAGAATAAGAGGAAAGTATAATAAAATGGGAGATCTCATGTTTAAGGGAAGAAAAAAATGTCCTAGTTTACAGATGCTGCATATATTTAGAGTGGTTTAGAAGTGGAAAGTGAGTTGATCTTTCCTATATGCTCCATCGTTGAATTTAAGATAAGCTCAACACAACTAAAAAGGGCAAATAGTGTTTTCTAATTATATGTTGCTATTTTAGGGAATAAAAAGAACCTTTTAAAAACAACTAGATCAATATTTATTAAATACTATTTATTAATATTAATGTTTGTCTTCAGGATCTAGTAGTTTACCTTACTAAACAAAGTGCAGCTATGACAAAGAAAACTATTTGGGCTTGAACACCAGAACTTAAGCAGCTTTGGCTCAAGTGAGAGACTACTGATTTATGACATTATTTAATCTTACAACTTATTTTAAACTTAGACAATATGGTACCTTTTTTTAGCTGAGAAACTTGCTGTATTTATCCTATTTTACTAGCCCTAGTGAGAAATACTATCTTACCATTTACTTTCTTAAAAATGAGTTATAAAAATGACAAATTTCTTAGTCAAAGCTAAAAAGATTAGTCAAAGTAGCTTCTTATTCTTCCAGGCTCACAGTAATACAAGAATCTGAATAGTTAATAAACAACTTTAAGATGACTGATGTCGTCTTACCTAACAAGTTTTCCATTTTCAGAATTTGGAGATATTTTGGTGAATATTTCCATGTTAAAATGATGTCATATTTAAAAGTAACATTAACCCCAGCCCCTCTTTTTTCCCACAAAAGATTTTTGAAACTTTAAACCATCTAGTGATAGAATGATATAAAATCCTGTGCTATATATACCTCATGGTATTGATGTACGTGTTTGCCATAGCAGAACTCATATTTCCACCAACCAACACCCTACAGGAAAGGAAACAGATCAAGTTACAGTTGTTACTTTTGAAAAACAGGACAACAGTGGAGAAGAATTTTACTTTTCATTTGATATTTCTGGCACACATTCCTTTAATTTAAAAAGAAGTCACTAGGTATATTATCTGGGCTGTACTTAGATGGTACTTTTACCATTTTTTGTATTAATAAATGTTATTCAAAATAAGTAAAACATCTACAGAACAGCAAGAATAAGAGGAAAGTATAATAAAATGGGAGATCTCATGTTTAAGGGAAGAAAAAAATGTCCTAGTTTACAGATGCTGCATATATTTAGAGTGGTTTAGAAGTGGAAAGTGAGTTGATCTTTCCCTATATGATCCATCATGGAATTTAAGATAAGCTCAAAACACCTAAAAAGGGCAAATAGTGTTTTCTAATTATAAGTTGCTATTTTAGGGAATAAAAAGAACCTTTTAAAAACAACTAGATCAATATTTATTAATACTATTTATTAATATTAATGTTTGTCTTCAGGATCTAGTAGTTTACCTTACTAAACAAAGTGCAGCTATGACAAAGAAAACTATTTGGGCTTGAACACCAGAACTTAAGCAGCTTTGGCTCAAGTGAGAGACTACTGATTTATGACATTATTTAATCTTACAACTTATTTTAAACTTAGACAATATGGTACCTTTTTTTAGCTGAGAAACTTGCTGTATTTATCCTATTTTACTAGCCCTAGTGAGAAATACTATCTTACCATTTACTTTCTTAAAAATGAGTTATAAAAATGACAAATTTCTTAGTCAAAGCTAAAAAGATTAGTCAAAGTAGCTTCTTATTCTTCCAGGCTCACAGTAATACAAGAATCTGAATAGTTAATAAACAACTTTAAGATGACTGATGTCGTCTTACCTAACAAGTTTTCCATTTTCAGAATTTGGAGATATTTTGGTGAATATTTCCATGTTAAAATGATGTCATATTTAAAAGTAACATTAACCCCAGCCCCTCTTTTTTCCCACAAAAGATTTTTGAAACTTTAAACCATCTAGTGATAGAATGATATAAAATCCTGTGCTATATATACCTCATGGTATTGATGTACGTGTTTGCCATAGCAGAACTCATATTTCCACCAACCAACACCCTACAGGAAAGGAAACAGATCAAGTTACAGTACAGAGAAACAGGTACTGGGATCTGTCTCAATATTGCCACATGATAGTGATGGACATATGTATAATAAAAATCTACATAATTAAAAAAATTTTTTCTAGCAATTGATATGGTTAAAAATCACAAACATTACTGATGAACTTAAAAGATGGACATACAGAGAATAACTACCTTGGTAAAATAAAGTAAAATGAAAATTCTACTTGTATTTCCCACTGGAGCTTGGAGTAAGGGGCAAAATTCTACCTCTGTAGATATTAGCCCAAGTTTTAAATGAGAATCTCTGGTGCCCATTCCAGCAATTAGCCAGAATCACACATGGATGACTTGTTTTAAGTGTGTGTGTGTGTGTGTGTGTGTGTGTATTTAAAATCCAGTAAAGGTCAAATTTTAGCCTGTGAGTGAAAAGAGAATATACTGACTATGCCTTATAGTGAGATGTCTGTTGGGAAGCTTTCAGAATCCTGCCATTTCTCTATTGGCAAAAAATATCTTTTTCCGTTCTGCTAATGTCCCTGAATAAATAACATACAAGTGAAAGTTAAAGATAAATATTTAAACTAAAAGTTCACTTCTCACCCCATGAAAGCAGTAGGAACCACTAAGGAATTCTTTTATGAGTTGGTCATCTGTCAATTTGGATATGTGGGTTGTTCCAACAGTGAGCACTGGCTGAGAACCAACAGCAATTGATTTGTGGATTGCTGGAAATCTCTCTTCCTTAGTTGATTGCAGATCTTCCTAAAATTAAACAAACATATGCTTATGGGTTTCTTTGCCACACAGCTTGTTTTCAGTATGACTTAAGAAAATTTGGAAATAAAAGGTGCCTACTCATTTTTAATGTGTTTTCTTTTAAGAAAATATATTTTGCAACACTTAATAGCATAGGCAAAGCTCTAGACAAATGTTAATTCCGTCTACCAGTTAGGGGTATGGTGATATTTAAAAGTAACATTAACCCCAGCCCCTCTTTTTTCCCACAAAAGATTTTTGAAACTTTAAACCATCTAGTGATAGAATGATATAAAATCCTGTGCTATATATACCTCATGGTATTGATGTACGTGTTTGCCATAGCAGAACTCATATTTCCACCAACCAACACCCTACAGGAAAGGAAACAGATCAAGTTACAGTACAGAGAAACAGGTACTGGGATCTGTCTCAATATTGCCACATGATAGTGATGGACATATGTATAATAAAAATCTACATAATTAAAAAATTTTTACTAGCAATTGATATGGTTAAAAATCACAAACATTACTGATGAACTTAAAAGATGGACATACAGAGAATAACTACCTTGGTAAAATAAAGTAAAATGAAAATTCTACTTGTATTTCCCACTGGAGCTTGGAGTAAGGGGCAAAATTCTACCTCTGTAGATATTAGCCCAAGTTTTAAATGAGAATCTCTGGTGCCCATTCCAGCAATTAGCCAGAATCACACATGGATGACTTGTTTTAAGTGTGTGTGTGTGTGTGTGTGTGTGTGTGTATTTAACATCCAGTAAAGGTCAAATTTTAGCCTGTGAGTGAAAAGAGAATATACTGACTATGCCTTATAGTGAGATGTCTGTTGGGAAGCTTTCAGAATCCTGCCATTTCTCTATTGGCAAAAAATATCTTTTTCCGTTCTGCTAATGTCCCTGAATAAATAACATACAAGTGAAAGTTAAAGATAAATATTTAAACTAAAAGTTCACTTCTCACCCCATGAAAGCAGTAGGAACCACTAAGGAATTCTTTTATGAGTTGGTCATCTGTCAATTTGGATATGTGGGTTGTTCCAACAGTGAGCACTGGCTGAGAACCAACAGCAATTGATTTGTGGATTGCTGGAAATCTCTCTTCCTTAGTTGATTGCAGATCTTCCTAAAATTAAACAAACATATGCTTATGGGTTTCTTTGCCACACAGCTTGTTTTCAGTATGACTTAAGAAAATTTGGAAATAAAAGGTGCCTACTCATTTTTAATGTGTTTTCTTTTAAGAAAATATATTTTGCAACACTTAATAGCATAGGCAAAGCTCTAGACAAATGTTAATTCCGTCTACCAGTTAGGGGTATGGTGACCATTCTTAACAATACAGGGATAATTTCTACTTCGTATGTTTTGTCTCATTATTATTAAGTATTCGCTATCTGTAAAGATTTTGTGTCTCTATATTTAGTTCTAAAGAATATGATTACTATGGATAAAGAAAGGATAAGAAGCAGGCTAATGAAGTGGAAGCAAATGTGAATATTAGGTATAATTACTCAAATACAGCAGGACCTGGTTGCTGCCCTGGAACAAACTGCAATGTAAGTAAGGAAGGGTACAGGGAATAGCAGATTCACAGAAGCAGGGGGGATTCAAATAGACTTTGACAAAGAACTGAAACATAAAGGCTTCACAAACAGAAAACCCGTGACGGATTCATAAGACAGTAATAATTTGTAACTTATGTGAATGTCTGTTATGTGGTTTGTGTGTGTGCATATGCACATAAACCTGGGGAAGAGGTAAGAGCAAAGATGTGTGGCATGGTATGATAGTTAAAACCAAAGAGAGATGCAGGCACTATATGGTGGAAAACTAGGTAATGCTAAGAAGTTCGGACATTAACTTTTAGGTTTTAGGCAAAGATATGGCAAAAAGAAGGGGAAAAGGTGGAAGTAGTGACAGATTTCTTCTTCTTGGACTCTTAAAATCATTGTGAATGGTGACTGCAACCATGAAATCAGAGGACTGCTTCTTGGCAGGAGAGCTATGACAAACCTAGACAGTGTTTTGGAAAGCAGAGACATTACTCTGTTGACAAAGGTCCATACAGTCAAGGTTACATATACTCTTTCTACTTTCAGAGCCTACTATATTGTTGGCACTATTTTAAGTACTGAGTATTAAAAATGAAGGAGACAGAGTTACTACTCATAAGAAGATAAAGTCTAACAGACTAAAGCAATTACTTAGAATACGTAAGACCTATACTAAGGTTAGTGAAGAAGAAGCATGACCATTTATTACTGCTTCTTGTGGACAGAACATCTATTCTGATCCTCAGGAAAATTATTCCAATAAAAGCAATACAATAGCAGTTTTTGTAGCAGGATTTGTAAATTCATAAAATACTTTTTTTTTAAACATTTATTTTATTTATTTATTTATTTCTTTATCTTTTGCGGGGGCGGTGGGGAGGGAGGGGGACCGGCAGGCCACTTCCATTGGTCTTTCATTTATCTGTTTTTATCCGTCTTTCTTCTTTGGCTCCTGTGGGCCTCCCATCATGGTGGCCTCTGTCATCGCAGAGCACTGGCTCTGGGCGCATGCCAGCCGCTCCACGGCATGTGGGATCTTCCCAGGCCAGGGATCGAACCGGCGCCCCTTGCACTGCAAGGTGGTGTCCTTACCCACTGGACCACCAGGAGAAGCCCAGACTTTTTTTTTTAAATTTTGGCCTCGTATTGGTTCTCTATGTATTTATTTTCATCCATCTTTATTCTTTTTGGCCTGTGTGGGCCTCCCACTGCAGCAGCCTCCCCTGTTGCAGAGCACCGGCTGTGGACGTGTGTGCTCCAGAGTGCTGGCTCGCAATTGGACACATCAGTCCAGGTGCTCTATAGCACGTAGGATCTTCCTGGGCCAGGGATCAAACCAGCGCCCCTTGCACTGCAAGGAGGACTCTCTACCCACTGGACCACCAGGGAAGCCCTAGCCTCTTAATAAATTCAGTAATTTCCAAATTAACGTAGGGCTTCCTAGGTAGCTCAGTGCTAAAGAATCTGCTTGCCAATGCAGGACATGTGAGTTTAATCCTTAGATTGGGCACATACTCTGCAGAATAAAAATGTCAACCTACTCCAGTATTCACGCCTGGGAAACTCAGTGTCAGAGGAGCCTGGAAGGCTACAGTCCATGGGGTCACAAAAGAGTCTGACACAACTTAGTGTCTAAACAACAACATTAATAACATAGGCAGAACATCAAACCAAAATTCTGACAGCTGGATATGTATTTTCGTTTAAAAAAGGAAAAAAATTCATTATGGTTAAGCTTACTTCATACTTGAAAGGTGAACCATATGACAAATACCAAAATTTTCAAGAAAAGTTATGTGCAATAAAATGAATTTCTAAAAGAAAAAATTCTGAAATAAAGATTTGAGCTTCTTGTGGACAGAACATCTATTCTGATCCTCAGGAAAATTATTCCAATAAAAGCAATACAATAGCAGTTTTTGTAGCAGGATTTGTAAATTCATAAAATACTTTTTTTTTAAACATTTATTTTATTTATTTATTTATTTCTTTATCGTTTGCGGGGGCGGTGGGGGGGGGGACGGAGGCCACTTCTATTGGTCTTTCATTTATCTGTTTTTATCCGTCTTTCTTCTTTGGCTCCTGTGGGCCTCCCATCATGGTGGCCTCTGTCATCGCAGAGCACTGGCTCTGGGCGCATGCCAGCCGCTCCACGGCATGTGGGATCTTCCCAGGCCAGGGATCGAACCGGCGCCCCTTGCACTGCAAGGTGGTGTCCTTACCCACTGGACCACCAGGAGAAGCCCAGACTTTTTTTTTTAAATTTTGGCCTCGTATTGGTTCTCTATGTATTTATTTTCATCCATCTTTATTCTTTTTGGCCTGTGTGGGCCTCCCACTGCAGCAGCCTCCCCTGTTGCAGAGCACCGGCTGTGGACGTGTGTGCTCCAGAGTGCTGGCTCGCAATTGGACACATCAGTCCAGGTGCTCTATAGCACGTAGGATCTTCCTGGGCCAGGGATCAAACCAGCGCCCCTTGCACTGCAAGGAGGACTCTCTACCCACTGGACCACCAGGGAAGCCCTAGCCTCTTAATAAATTCAGTAATTTCCAAATTAACGTAGGGCTTCCTAGGTAGCTCAGTGCTAAAGAATCTGCTTGCCAATGCAGGACATGTGAGTTTAATCCTTAGATTGGGCACATACTCTGCAGAATAAAAATGTCAACCTACTCCAGTATTCACGCCTGGGAAACTCAGTGTCAGAGGAGCCTGGAAGGCTACAGTCCATGGGGTCACAAAAGAGTCTGACACAACTTAGTGTCTAAACAACAACATTAATAACATAGGCAGAACATCAAACCAAAATTCTGACAGCTGGATATGTATTTTCGTTTAAAAAAGGAAAAAAATTCATTATGGTTAAGCTTACTTCATACTTGAAAGGTGAACCATATGACAAATACCAAAATTTTCAAGAAAAGTTATGTGCAATAAAATGAATTTCTAAAAGAAAAAATTCTGAAATAAAGATGACCAGTTTTAAGTAATTACTCATCTTAAAGTATTACCTAGGGCTTCCCTGGGGGGCCAGTGGGTAAAGACACCGCCTTGCAATGCAAGGGGCGCCGGTTCGATCCCTGGCCTGGGAAGATCCCACGTGCTGCGGAGCAGCTGGACTGATGCGTCCAATCACCGAGCCGGAGCTCTGGAGCGCATGTGCCCAGAGCCAGTGTTCTGCGACGACAGAGGCCACCGCGATGGGAGGCCCACACGGGCCAAAGAACAAAGACAGATGAAAATACACAAATGAAAGACTAATAGAAGTGGCTCGCCCACCCCCTCCCTCCCCAACCCACCCCCCAAAAAAAGTATTACCTAAGATTTTCATATACAACATGTACTATAAAGATACTAAGTATTTTGAAAGCAATATCATCTATAGATTTTTAAAAATAATTTTTCTCAACCTGTAGATTTAACATATTAAAGAAAAATAAACTTGCACTTCTTCCTTTAAGAAAAAGTTGACTTTATAAAGAATTTTGATTGGGCGGATGTTTAAGTACACGTCAGTACTTAAATCATTAACAAGAAGATGATGAGAAGATAATTCCATTTCCAATCTTTCAATACAGCATTTCAAATCAAAAGAAGATTATGCTTAAGACAATTTTTCCTCCTTATCAGAATGGCAGAGTTCATAACATCCACAGAGTCTGGCAATACTTATGCAATAGGTATTCAAGAGGAAATAGAGAAAAGGACTTGAAGTTAAATGTTACTTAACCCACTGTTAATTAACCAACAGCATACCAGGTATCATAGAAAGAGCTGGAAAACTCCTTAGATTGGGCACATACTCTGCAGAATAAAAATGTCAACCTACTCCAGTATTCACGCCTGGGAAACTCAGTGTCAGAGGAGCCTGGAAGGCTACAGTCCATGGGGTCACAAAAGAGTCTGACACAACTTAGTGTCTAAACAACAACATTAATAACATAGGCAGAACATCAAACCAAAATTCTGACAGCTGGATATGTATTTTCGTTTAAAAAAGGAAAAAAATTCATTATGGTTAAGCTTACTTCATACTTGAAAGGTGAACCATATGACAAATACCAAAATTTTCAAGAAAAGTTATGTGCAATAAAATGAATTTCTAAAAGAAAAAATTCTGAAATAAAGATGACCAGTTTTAAGTAATTACTCATCTTAAAGTATTACCTAGGGCTTCCCTGGGGGGCCAGTGGGTAAAGACACCGCCTTGCAATGCAAGGGGCGCCGGTTCGATCCCTGGCCTGGGAAGATCCCACGTGCTGCGGAGCAGCTGGACTGATGCGTCCAATCACCGAGCCGGAGCTCTGGAGCGCATGTGCCCAGAGCCAGTGTTCTGCGACGACAGAGGCCACCGCGATGGGAGGCCCACACGGGCCAAAGAACAAAGACAGATGAAAATACACAAATGAAAGACTAATAGAAGTGGCTCGCCCACCCCCTCCCTCCCCAACCCACCCCCCAAAAAAAGTATTACCTAAGATTTTCATATACAACATGTACTATAAAGATACTAAGTATTTTGAAAGCAATATCATCTATAGATTTTTAAAAATAATTTTTCTCAACCTGTAGATTTAACATATTAAAGAAAAATAAACTTGCACTTCTTCCTTTAAGAAAAAGTTGACTTTATAAAGAATTTTGATTGGGCGGATGTTTAAGTACACGTCAGTACTTAAATCATTAACAAGAAGATGATGAGAAGATAATTCCATTTCCAATCTTTCAATACAGCATTTCAAATCAAAAGAAGATTATGCTTAAGACAATTTTTCCTCCTTATCAGAATGGCAGAGTTCATAACATCCACAGAGTCTGGCAATACTTATGCAATAGGTATTCAAGAGGAAATAGAGAAAAAGGACTTGAAGTTAAATGTTACTTAACCCACTGTTAATTAACCAACAGCATACCAGGTATCATAGAAAGAGCTGGAAAACTCCAAGTAATGAAATTAAAATAAAAATTTTCCCTCCTTTTTAATGAAGGGAAATGTAGGGAAAACAACCAGTTTTAGCCACTTATATAATAGTATAATGATGGGCTGAATAAAATACAAGATCAGTGAAGAGGAAATAGTGATCTCACGTGCAGGTAATCCATTAGAAGTCCTGGTGCATTTGCAAAGGATGTGACATTGGAAGTACATCTTCAAGCATACACTTGACAAATTTCTGTTGGTTCATCAGGTGTAGAGGGGGAGGGCAGAAGACAACAGAAGAAGAGGGAAAATAGTATATTCACAGGCAAGGAGGCTGGAAAGAATGTGGTCCTTGTAGGAAATGCTTAAGTTGTTCAGAATAGCTGGCATCAAGGAAATGGTGCGGAGAGATGTGGCTGAAGCCAGCTGATGAATGGTCTTCTACTCTTCTTTGATGAAACAGTGATTTCATCCTGAGGTAAAAATCTTGTTAAATACCAAATGGTTAAATACAATCAAATGTTCAATTCAGATGGAACATTTTATCAGCTGTGTGGGAAGGACTAGAAGGAGGATGCGTGAGATCAGCATCTGGTCTGTAGAAACGATGGGGTCCTGAACTAATGACAGTTTGAAAAGTAGTCAGAGGATAACACTGAAAGCACTAAGAGAAAGGAAGAATGACTCAGGTTATTGACTTGGACAACTGGGTAGAGCACACTGATTTAGAAGGACTGGGGAAGACAACAAAGGGTCAGTATGAAAGAGGGAAAAAAAGGTGAGTTTGAGATAACTGAAAATGCATGTATGTCCAACAGGCAGATGAAAAAGGAAGATGGCATATCAAAATGGAGAAGCAGCAGAGACAAGTGGTTAAGAAGACAGATTCTAGAATCAGACTACTTTGATTGTAATCTCTGACCCAACACATGTCCACCTCTCTGAACCTCAGTTCCCTAAGCTGGCAGAGTTCATAACATCCACAGAGTCTGGCAATACTTATGCAATAGGTATTCAAGAGGAAATAGAGAAAAGGACTTGAAGTTAAATGTTACTTAACCCACTGTTAATTAACCAACAGCATACCAGGTATCATAGAAAGAGCTGGAAAACTCCAAGTAATGAAATTAAAATAAAAATTTTCCCTCCTTTTTAATGAAGGGAAATGTAGGGAAAACAACCAGTTTTAGCCACTTATATAATAGTATAATGATGGGCTGAATAAAATACAAGATCAGTGAAGAGGAAATAGTGATCTCACGTGCAGGTAATCCATTAGAAGTCCTGGTGCATTTGCAAAGGATGTGACATTGGAAGTACATCTTCAAGCATACACTTGACAAATTTCTGTTGGTTCATCAGGTGTAGAGGGGGAGGGCAGAAGACAACAGAAGAAGAGGGAAAATAGTATATTCACAGGCAAGGAGGCTGGAAAGAATGTGGTCCTTGTAGGAAATGCTTAAGTTGTTCAGAATAGCTGGCATCAAGGAAATGGTGCGGAGAGATGTGGCTGAAGCCAGCTGATGAATGGTCTTCTACTCTTCTTTGATGAAACAGTGATTTCATCCTGAGGTAAAAATCTTGTTAAATACCAAATGGTTAAATACAATCAAATGTTCAATTCAGATGGAACATTTTATCAGCTGTGTGGGAAGGACTAGAAGGAGGATGCGTGAGATCAGCATCTGGTCTGTAGAAACGATGGGGTCCTGAACTAATGACAGTTTGAAAAGTAGTCAGAGGATAACACTGAAAGCACTAAGAGAAAGGAAGAATGACTCAGGTTATTGACTTGGACAACTGGGTAGAGCACACTGATTTAGAAGGACTGGGGAAGACAACAAAGGGTCAGTATGAAAGAGGGAAAAAAAGGTGAGTTTGAGATAACTGAAAATGCATGTATGTCCAACAGGCAGATGAAAAAGGAAGATGGCATATCAAAATGGAGAAGCAGCAGAGACAAGTGGTTAAGAAGACAGATTCTAGAATCAGACTACTTTGATTGTAATCTCTGACCCAACACATGTCCACCTCTCTGAACCTCAGTTCCCTAAGCTGTTAAGGTAGATAACAGTATATCTTACTTGCTGTTGTAAGGATTAGATAATAGCTATAAAGACTCAATTGTTGTTGCTGTTTAGTCGCTAAGTCATGTGACCCAACAGGCTTCTCTGTCCATAGGATTTCACAGGCAAGAATACTGGAGTGGGTAGCCATTCCCTTCTTCAGTAAAGACTCAATACATGTCAATTATTGTGATTGTGTTTTGAGTTCAGGAAAAAGGTCAGTGTTGCAGATACATATTTAAAACACATGGGCAAGGAAATGGAAGTCGAAACAATGGTCATGGATGAGCTTATTTAAGAAGACAATGTACAATAATGAGAGAAAGCACCTATGAATAGAACCTGGGGAACTCTAACACTTTAAGAAGCAGAAATTAGAGAAAGAACTAGTAAATGGAAGAAGAGAACCAGTGAAAACCAGAGATAATGACCTAAAATAAAGGAGAAAAAGTTTAAGCTTCAAACAGTCAGCTAATATCAAGTAATGCACATGTCCAGCAAATTCAGAACCAAAAGACTGCTGGTGACATTAATAAGAAGTGTTTAAGAAGAATGAGAGGATGATGATTTGATAATAAATGGCAATGAGTTACAGATTAGGAATTGCACTGCAGTATGTTTTTTCAAGAGGCTTAGCTGGGAAGTCTAGTTAATGAGCTAAGAAGTGAAACTTATCTAAACTCAACAGGATGGCGAACTTTAAAATATTATGGAATCATGAGTACTGAGAATGCTAAAACAGTTTCTGAGAAGTACTAGAATAAGGAAAAGAATAAAATCCAAAGAATTGGAATTGACAATTTTAAGTCAAGAAAATACATTACTATTATCATACTACAGACATCATTAAAATACTGATATATGCTCTGAAATTTGGAAAAGGAAGCACTGAAAAAATACTGTTATATAATTCTCATACCTCTTTGTTTCTCCTAAAAGGCACCCTTAGTATTTCTTCCTGCTGTTCCAACTGTCTCAGGGTGAGGGGTTTAAATGGCGATCCTGGCAGTGACTGGCAAAATATGTCATTCACAGGAGATGCTCTGAATCTATTCAGTGAGAACAAAGCGTTAAAGCTAAGCATATGACATTTTAAATCACGTGTGCATTTCTTGTTTAAAATATTAAATCCACATCCTACCTATATTTAGGATGACTGCACAAGAGTGGTGTCAAAATGACAACTTCATATTCACAAGTTGTAACTTCAGCTACTGAAAGAATTTCATGCTTAGATTCAGGATGACATATGTACATCACAGTACTTGATCTGGGCCGGTTCTGTTTCAAACTACAAGGTGTACCATTTCCCATTCCCACTGGATAGTAGGGTGTCATCTGACCTTCGATATTTTTAGTGGGAATCTTAAAAAAAGAGTATAAGACAGACTTTTCATTAGAAATAGAGGTGGAGTGAGGATGGGAGAAACACTTATTCTGAAAGGAAGAAAACTACATTTTACTTATAAACTAACATTTATGTAATATAATGGTAACACTTCTGATAGGCTCTCCTAATGTTCTTTTGGTTCATATTCTTACTTGAGCATATACATATTTCTAGAGCTAATTTAATACAGTATAAAAGGAAATTTTTATTTGGTTTAAAGTTAAGATGTACATTTATATAAAAGGCTATAATAACATGATTCATATGAATTATTTTCAATAGTTCTAAAGAAAGAGACTAAGATAAAATGCAAAAAATCACTATTACTGGGTTGGTCTGAACTTTCTTCACTAAACTCTAAGTGAATATGTCTGCTAGAATTTAGATTCTAGAGGTTTGAAGTTTGATTTGTCAAAAAGTGGTGCTACACAGTTAACACTGTCTTCTAAAACAGAAATCTAAGCATCGCACTGGTTCATCAATCTGCTTATTCTTCTCTGTTATGAAGAGGCAACAGCAAAAAATCTATTATCATACTACAGACATCATTAAAATACTGATATATGCTCTGAAATTTGGAAAAGGAAGCACTGAAAAAATACTGTTATATAATTCTCATACCTCTTTGTTTCTCCTAAAAGGCACCCTTAGTATTTCTTCCTGCTGTTCCAACTGTCTCAGGGTGAGGGGTTTAAATGGCGATCCTGGCAGTGACTGGCAAAATATGTCATTCACAGGAGATGCTCTGAATCTATTCAGTGAGAACAAAGCGTTAAAGCTAAGCATATGACATTTTAAATCACGTGTGCATTTCTTGTTTAAAATATTAAATCCACATCCTACCTATATTTAGGATGACTGCACAAGAGTGGTGTCAAAATGACAACTTCATATTCACAAGTTGTAACTTCAGCTACTGAAAGAATTTCATGCTTAGATTCAGGATGACATATGTACATCACAGTACTTGATCTGGGCCGGTTCTGTTTCAAACTACAAGGTGTACCATTTCCCATTCCCACTGGATAGTAGGGTGTCATCTGACCTTCGATATTTTTAGTGGGAATCTTAAAAAAAGAGTATAAGACAGACTTTTCATTAGAAATAGAGGTGGAGTGAGGATGGGAGAAACACTTATTCTGAAAGGAAGAAAACTACATTTTACTTATAAACTAACATTTATGTAATATAATGGTAACACTTCTGATAGGCTCTCCTAATGTTCTTTTGGTTCATATTCTTACTTGAGCATATACATATTTCTAGAGCTAATTTAATACAGTATAAAAGGAAATTTTTATTTGGTTTAAAGTTAAGATGTACATTTATATAAAAGGCTATAATAACATGATTCATATGAATTATTTTCAATAGTTCTAAAGAAAGAGACTAAGATAAAATGCAAAAACTCACTATTACTGGGTTGGTCTGAACTTTCTTCACTAAACTCTAAGTGAATATGTCTGCTAGAATTTAGATTCTAGAGGTTTGAAGTTTGATTTGTCAAAAAGTGGTGCTACACAGTTAACACTGTCTTCTAAAACAGAAATCTAAGCATCGCACTGGTTCATCAATCTGCTTATTCTTCTCTGTTATGAAGAGGCACACTTTTCAGCACATAAACTCTTACATTAATCTATTCAAGGCCAGCAAAAGACAAATGAAGACTTTTTTATGGAATGGAAGAATAAAGGAGATCACCCCAGAAGACAAGGATTATTAAGGAGTTTGCTCCCATACTTTTATCGACAAACACTAGAAAAATTACACGGAAGGGCTTTAAAAAGATGCTGTTAACAGTATCTTCAAGCCAGTTCTTTGGAGGCAGGGAGCTTATCTTGTATCACTTTAGTACCCTGTAGGCACTGTATCCAAAACAGGCAATAAATCAAAATTTCTAAAGAAAAATATCTTGAGATTTCTTGTATGCTATTTTCATGATAATGTATGGAATTAGAAAAGCCTGGGTTCAAATCCCAGCTTTGAATTCACTAGCCTTATGATCTGGACCCAATTTCAGTTTCTGTCATTTGTAAAAGCAGAATAATAACACATACTCAAAGGTTGTAGGGAGAATTGAGCATTACCCTTCTTTACATGTCTGGCACAGTATCTGGCTTATAAATCGGGGTTTAATAAACTTGAGTTTTCTTCCCTTATCCTTTTCTTCCTCCTTATTTATCATTTCACACTTTGAATTCCATCCTGCTATCCTCCAGAGCCAAAAATATTTTGAGATAAATATTTTATCTCAAAAGTAGTCTGTAAAATGAAAACCTTTTGAAAGAGCAGTGCTATGTGTGTCTATGCATAGCTTACCAACTTCCTCGAAGCCATCCTTTTAAGTTACAGGAATCCCTTTTAAGTTATTTTTAAGGCTTTTTGCCATTTTACTTTACTTCTAATAAAAGTATCATTATGATATGAGGCCATTTATAAGAATAACCTCCACCAATAATTTATTTAACTTTATGGAAATTTATAAGGATTTAGAAATCATTTCTTTAAGGATTCAGAAATGATTCCTTGAACCACAGGAGCACATAAAATTGTAATTAGTCATCCCAAGGAACTGTTCTTTGTTAAACAATCCTACTTTTCAGTCATCAGTTATGCATTCACATTCATGAAAGGCCTACATTATGTCTGGCACTCTACTTTGCACTTTGGGGTAAAGAGATAAAAGATAGTCCCAGCTTTGAAGATGCTTGCAGTCTGGTAGTTTGTTTTTTACACATACAGTTCATCTGTTTTACCCACAGGAGATAGGGTTCAAACAGCAGAAAAAAATGCAAAAGCTCCTATTATAACTGTTTGCAAAGTTAAATAGAGGGAAAGAACCACCGCTAAGCACAGAAATGATATAAAACTATTATAGAAAATTTCCCAGATACATATTTGATGAATCCAGTTATTTTTGTATGATCTCAAAATAAAAGTAGTATTGCATAATTTTCCTCAGAAAAACCTAACATATTGCAAATTTTCTTTGACCAAATTCTTTGAGGTATTTAATAGATAGTTAAAGAATACCTGGTTATATTCTGTCAATTAAGTTGTATAAATTCATGTCTAACAATAGATGTTCAGAGTAAAAATCACCAATTATCACTTGCCTCTTTTGATTTTTCCTCTTCTTCTGTTTCTTGTTCTATGGATAAATACAAAAGAAAGTGTAAATAATGACCAGTTACTTAATATACAAGAGATAGAATTACTATGTTTTCAGGCCTTCCCTGGTGGTCCAGTGGATAAGGACACCGCCTTGCAGTGCAAGGGGCGCCAGTTTGATCCCTGGCCTGGGAAGATCCCACGTGCCGCGGAGCGGCTGGACTGATGTGTCCAATTACCGAGCAGGAGCTCTGGAGCGCATGCGCCCAGAGCCAGCGCTCTGCAACGACAGACTCCACCGCGATGGGAGGCCCACAGGAGCCAAGGAACAAAGACGGATGAAAATAGAGAAATGGAAGACCAATAGAAGTGGCCCGCCCGCTCCCCTCCCTCCCCAACCCGAACCCCGCCCAAAATAAATAAATAAATCTTTAAAAAAAAAAAAAAATAGCTAGAAAAAAAATGTTTGTTAAAGCAGGAAACGAAAAGGTCTCTTTGAAAAAGTTTTCTAAGGAATTGTTTAGAAATTTATTTCAGTGTTTTACAATTCATAAAGTCTCCAACAAGATCTTTTCTCTTTTTTTTGAATGCACTGTGCGGCATATGGGATCTTAATTTCCTGACCAGGGACTGAGCCTGTGCCCCCTGCATTGGAAGGGTGGAGTTTTCATCATTGGACCATCAGGGAAGTCCCTCCAACAAGCTCTTTTTTATTCCAATTTGAATATATACTTTAAGCATATATTAACATTATTACTAAATCACTCCATAGAAACAAACCTTTTTCGGATAGAAGGTTCTTAGCCAGCATATTTCCAAGGTAGTACTCATGAATATTAACTTTCTATATTAAAAAAAAAAATGAAGTAAGTATTTTGCAAATATATCAAAGACTTAAAAATAATCTCATTATTACAGTTTTAATTTTATAATGTTCCTTATTTCATATTTTTAAGGAAAAAAAAATACCTGACCACTTTCTTTTTCTTCATGGTACTGCCGAATGTGTTTTCCATGACATACTTCATAAGTCCAATACGACTCAATCTAAGAGAGATGGATGTATTTAAATATACAAAAGCCACATAACTCATCTGTTTTACTTTTTGATATTTTAAGCAACTGAGATTTCTTCCAAGTTTTCATTAAAGTTATTAATATACCTCAGAAAATACGAAATTTATGAAGCCCATTTGTTTTCACTAATTAGTTAAATGTGAAAATTCTGTGAAGCAAATAGGTCTAAATCTGGGATCTGTAATAAACACCTGGCCAAAGGAACGTTTTCTACAAAGCCTAAAAAATAACAGTGAGTGCTTTTTATCAAAATTGTATAAAAGGAAGTTTTCTTTTGATTGAAAAACAGTCAAAGCAGCTTGGTAAGTGATTACTGCATATACAGTACTACACAGGAATTTAAAATGTCAAGGTTTTATTGGCTACTGGAAAGTTATCTTTTAATTATCAAGTGAACATAAAATACATACTCTGTAAGAGCAACTGCTTTGTTTAAATAGGGGGTCCAATAGCTCTCTTGGATTTGGGCCTTTATAATCCTTTTCTTCTTCCTATAAAAGAATTAGAGTTTAATATGATTATTTGGGAACTTTCCCCAACTCTGCTGTTTAGGTGTTAACTCACTGGTCAAATCACAAATGCTTGGAAATGAAAGGGGAAAAATAGTCAAAATCTTTAATAAGATCCCATGGTATGCCATTTCTTTCAAAAGAATTGAAATATATGCAGCAATATGGATGGATCTAGAGATTTTCATACTGAGTGAAGTTAGAGAAAGATAACTATCATCATTAAAACCAAAGCATATTTAAAAAAAAAAAAAGAAACAAACCTTTGGATAGAAGGTTCTTAGCCAGCATATTTCCAAGGTAGTACTCATGAATATTAACTTTCTATATTAAAAAAAAAAATGAAGTAAGTATTTTGCAAATATATCAAAGACTTAAAAATAATCTCATTATTACAGTTTTAATTTTATAATGTTCCTTATTTCATATTTTTAAGGAAAAAAAAATACCTGACCACTTTCTTTTTCTTCATGGTACTGCCGAATGTGTTTTCCATGACATACTTCATAAGTCCAATACGACTCAATCTAAGAGAGATGGATGTATTTAAATATACAAAAGCCACATAACTCATCTGTTTTACTTTTTGATATTTTAAGCAACTGAGATTTCTTCCAAGTTTTCATTAAAGTTATTAATATACCTCAGAAAATACGAATTTATGAAGCCCATTTGTTTTCACTAATTAGTTAAATGTGAAAATTCTGTGAAGCAAATAGGTCTAAATCTGGGATCTGTAATAAACACCTGGCCAAAGGAACGTTTTCTACAAAGCCTAAAAAATAACAGTGAGTGCTTTTTATCAAAATTGTATAAAAGGAAGTTTTCTTTTGATTGAAAAACAGTCAAAGCAGCTTGGTAAGTGATTACTGCATATACAGTACTACACAGGAATTTAAAATGTCAAGGTTTTATTGGCTACTGGAAAGTTATCTTTTAATTATCAAGTGAACATAAAATACATACTCTGTAAGAGCAACTGCTTTGTTTAAATAGGGGCTCCAATAGCTCTCTTGGATTTGGGCCTTTATAATCCTTTTCTTCTTCCTATAAAAGAATTAGAGTTTAATATGATTATTTGGGAACTTTCCCCAACTCTGCTGTTTAGGTGTTAACTCACTGGTCAAATCACAAATGCTTGGAAATGAAAGGGGAAAAATAGTCAAAATCTTTAATAAGATCCCATGGTATGCCATTTCTTTCAAAAGAATTGAAATATATGCAGCAATATGGATGGATCTAGAGATTTTCATACTGAGTGAAGTTAGAGAAAGATAACTATCATATGGTATCACTTACATGTGGAATCTAAGAAATAAATGGTACAAATGAATTTACTTATAAAATAGAAATAGAGTCACTGTATAAAACAAACTTATGGTTATGAGGGAGAAAGAGGTGTGGGAGGATAAACTGGGGGATCGAAATCAACATATACACACTATTATATACAAAACAGACAGCTATTAATAATAAGGACCTACTGTGTAGCACAGAGAACTCTACTCAATACTCTGTAATGGACTATATGGGAAAAGACTTTATAAAAGAGTGCATATATGCAATGGCGTACTTCTTAGTTGCAAAAAGAAATACAGAAGATTTAGTCCTAATGAGATGGATGAATCTAGAACCTATTATACAAAGTGAAGTAAGTCAAAAAGAGAAGGACAAGTACAGTATACTAACACATATATATGGAATCTAGTAAGATCGTATTGATAAATACACTTGCAGAGCATCAATGGAAAAACCGTCATAGAGAACAGACTTATGGACACTGGGGAGAGGGAAGAGTGAGTGAGAGACATGGAAAGAGTAACATGGAGCCCTATACTAGCATATGTAAACAAGATAACTATTGTCAATGTGCTGTGGGTTAAGGGATCTTACATGGCGGCTATGTGATGGCCTGGAGGGGTGGGATGGGAGAATGGGATATATATATATGATTAATCTGGGATTATAGATATCTGTAAACAACAAGACTCTGTAAAAGTAAAAAAGGAAAGAAAAGAGTGTATATATGTATAATTGATTTACTTTGCTACATAACTGAAACTAACACACTGTAAATCAATTATACTCCAATTAAAAAAAAAGAATTGAAGCATAAAATATGGAGGCATAGAAAAATCTATTCTTTCTTCTCTTAGAAAAAGGTTTCTGAGTATCAGTTTCCTGAACAATCCTTATACACCTACTTCAGAATTTTTAAATGCTTTTATCCAAATAAATCTTAGCTATGAAAGCCTCAGAATAGTTGTGTCTTATAGAATACACTAGAAAGTTCTAAGATTCTTCTTGGTTTTCTATTTTAGATTTCAGGCTTGAATGCCATAAATGTGTGTATAATTGCATATGTGCATATTTGTGTCTTAAGGTTTAGAACAAAATGAAATAAACAGCTGTCTTTCACAGATCTTAAATCTGAACAAAAACCTAAGAAAGCACTCACTCAGTTTAATATTTCCATTTTAGTGACTGTGAAAATATTCCGTAATTAGCTCAATAAATTTACTGAGTGGAGGAACTGAGTTTCAAGTTTGTTCAAGGTTGTACAGCTAACTATAGCCTATACCTCAGCCTCCTGGCTCCTAGGCTGGTGTCCTTTCCATTTAACCATGCTGCCTCTCCTGTTTCATCTTGAAAGAAGTCATTGCCTTAAAGGATGGATAAGAGGCAGTTAGGGCATTTTAGGAGGAAGAAATGGGCATGAACTAAGGTAAAGAGAAAGCACAAGGCACCTACTGATTTACTTATTAGCAGTTCTTTGTAAAAAAATGTCACATACACATTATCAAAGAATTCAGAAATAATAAAAGTGATTACTAGTTTTATGGTAAGACGATTATTGAAAAATCTGTTACTCAATTTTAAAGTATGCAGTTGCAATGTTTTAAATAAGTACCTTTGGTGACAAGGACTATCAATGTAATTATAAAAACTCACCTCATCCCCACTTGTCATGAGGGGAAGAATGCATTTATATTTTTCTTTATGTGTAGTTGTCATGATGACATAATTATCTTCTTTATACAAAACTCCAGTTGTAGGCTAGAAATAGAACAAAACAAAGGTAATTACTTTATCTGATTAAACTAAACTATACTGAATAACTTAACAATCCCAGGTCAAACTAGTTTATCATTTCAACAGGTATTTACTTCCAAAGACAGGAAAAAGATTCTATATATTTTTTAATGACAAAATGAAGACAGCAAACTTTATCCTGTGTTACAGTGAGCAGAAAAAAAAAAAGGAACAAAAATACAGTTTGGAGTATATAAAGAAAAAAAGTAGTAATACAACAGATTAGAAAGCATTTAGAGGCATGAATGTGCATACATACACCATCTCTGAATACTTACTACTTCTATTAACAATTACCACCTATACATGAGAATCCACAGCACCATAAAAACAGACCCTCAACTCTTTTTTGACGAGACACTCGAATACAAGTGCAGTATTTTTCATATTTGCGTAAAATTTGGATACATTAACTAGTTAAAAATTACGTTTTAGATCCTTTTGTATAAATTATTTGAGGCCTTTGTAGATTTTGCCTCCTCCTCGTTTTTTCTTTTCTTGAAAGCTCAATTTACTGAGTGGAGGAACTGAGTTTCAAGTTTGTTCAAGGTTGTACAGCTAACTATAGCCTATACCTCAGCCTCCTGGCTCCTAGGCTGGTGTCCTTTCCATTTAACCATGCTGCCTCTCCTGTTTCATCTTGAAAGAAGTCATTGCCTTAAAGGATGGATAAGAGGCAGTTAGGCATTTTAGGAGGAAGAAATGGGCATGAACTAAGGTAAAGAGAAAGCACAAGGCACCTACTGATTTACTTATTAGCAGTTCTTTGTAAAAAAATGTCACATACACATTATCAAAGAATTCAGAAATAATAAAAGTGATTACTAGTTTTATGGTAAGACGATTATTGAAAAATCTGTTACTCAATTTTAAAGTATGCAGTTGCAATGTTTTAAATAAGTACCTTTGGTGACAAGGACTATCAATGTAATTATAAAAACTCACCTCATCCCCACTTGTCATGAGGGGAAGAATGCATTTATATTTTTCTTTATGTGTAGTTGTCATGATGACATAATTATCTTCTTTATACAAAACTCCAGTTGTAGGCTAGAAATAGAACAAAACAAAGGTAATTACTTTATCTGATTAAACTAAACTATACTGAATAACTTAACAATCCCAGGTCAAACTAGTTTATCATTTCAACAGGTATTTACTTCCAAAGACAGGAAAAAGATTCTATATATTTTTTAATGACAAAATGAAGACAGCAAACTTTATCCTGTGTTACAGTGAGCAGAAAAAAAAAAAGGAACAAAAATACAGTTTGGAGTATATAAAGAAAAAAAGTAGTAATACAACAGATTAGAAAGCATTTAGAGGCATGAATGTGCATACATACACCATCTCTGAATACTTACTACTTCTATTAACAATTACCACCTATACATGAGAATCCACAGCACCATAAAAACAGACCCTCAACTCTTTTTTGACGAGACACTCGAATACAAGTGCAGTATTTTTCATATTTGCGTAAAATTTGGATACATTAACTAGAAAAATTACTATAGATCCTTTGTGCTAATTTAACTTCTTTAGTATGTATGAGGATCAGCAAATTTTGTGTATAAAGGGCCAAAGATAGTAAATATTTGAGGCTTTGTAGCGCTTATGGTCTCTACTGCAACTATTCAACTATGCCATTGTAGGAAGTGCACAGGCACTAAGTAAATGAGTAAGCATGGCTATATTCTGAGAAACAAACAAACAAAAAGCCTCATAGAAATCAAGTCTAGAGTGGGCCAGCCCAAAGGTGTAGCTTGCTGACTCATGGTATATATCAACAGACTATCCTCAAAGTGTTCTACAGTATAAAACCAAACAAATTCAAAAAGCAAAATGAACAAGTGTAATTCAAATGAACATTTCAATTACTATAACTGATACTATTTAACTAAAAAGAAATCTCTGCTTTGTGACAGCAAATATGTCACTAACTACTAAGGCAGGAGTGTTCAAAGTCTATGAGAGGCATTCTCTGATAATTCAGTTCTCTCTCAATGTTCCTCTTCTGACAGTATTGTAAAACCATTATACCATTTGGCTATCCCTGACAACCAAGGAATCACCCTTATTATGTACCTCTGCTCTTTCTCAATTTAACAGAAACAACTCTTAAAACTAGTACTATTTGGGCTTCCCTGGTGGCCCAGTGGGTAAGGACACCGCCTTGCAGTGCAAGGGGCGCCAGTTCGATCCCTGGCCTGGGAAGATCCCACGTGCTGCGGAGCAGCTGGACCAATGTGTTCAATTACCGAGCCAGAGCTCTAGAATGCATGCGCCCAGAGCCGGTGCTCTGAGACAACAGAGACCACCGCGATGGGAGGCCCATATGGGCCAAAGAACAAAGATGGATGAAACTAGACAAATGAAAGACCAGTGGAAGTGACCCGCCCACCCCCCTCCCTCCCCACCTCCACCAAAATAAATAAATAAATAAATGTTTAAAAAACACAACAAAAATACCCCTAGTACTATTTGAAACTGATGTTACCTTAAATACAAATACAAATTAGGGTGATGTTTCCCCAAGACAACAAAACAAAAAAATAGCAGTAAATACTAGGTATATTAGCTATATGACAGTACCATATTAAGTCCTTTACATTATTAGCTCATCAATGCTCAACACAAGCACTGTACTCATTTCACTGAAAAGGAAACTGAAGCCCAGGGTTTAAATAATTTGTCCGAGGTAACATAGCTAGTAGACAGCCCAGCCCAGAGAAGAACCCTAATGGTCTGGTTTCATATTCTGTGTGCTCTGAACTGTTTTAAAATATCTGAAACAACCTTTGTCAACATTTGCTTAGATTACTAAACAGACTCCTGGAGGAGGACCTAACTTATTTAAAAGATAAGACAGGAATCAAAGAGATTTGAAAGTGACAGTTGCAAAGCCAAACTTATGATAAAGGGATCCTAAGAAACATTTACTCAGTTTAGCCAAAAAACCGCTGTAAGAGAGAATATTTATGTCTTTTCATATTTTTCAGAGTAAGAATATTTGATAGTGAGTTATGCAAAGAATGACCTAATGTTCATTTAGCGAGCAACAGATGGCCTGAAGTCTTGTCAAATCACTCCTGTACTGCAGGGAGGGTAGACAGTAGCATATGACTTAAATGTATTCCTCTCTATTTGTGAAGCGCCTGCAATCTAATGTTCAGTACTGGATTCTATAGCAATACTGATTCACTACAACGTTCACCACAGTGCTAACAATGGAAAAAGTAACTGCTTGTCTGGAACAACAGCAAAGAAAGACAATTCTTTCTTTGTAATTAAAACTAATCTTATGTTTTATGCCTATATGATGAAATTCATTCCTTGTTTTTAAGATTTAGTTGTAAAAGTTAACAGGAACAAAACCTGTCACTAGTCTTACTTGAATATTTGTTGTTGCTGCAAAGATTTGTAATTAATTTAGAAAGGACTACTTTCCTTTTCAATGAAACAGACCAAATAGTGATTCTTCCACTTGAAAATTCTTTTGCTGAAATGCTGCATCACTTACTGGGATCACAAAGTAAAAATTTTTTACAAATTTTACCCAACTTTTTAATAATGGAAATTACAGGGGAAGAGTGAATTCTTTTTGATTTTTTTAAGTTAAAAGGTTTTTTTTGGGTCTACTAAAATGCTTCCTCTGATTTTGTAAAACAGGCTTTTACTTACAAAAATGAATTCGAAATGCACAGAATCACAGTTTTAAACAACTTGTTTTATATAACACCGTAATGTGTTTCCAGTTTAAGAGGTAATATTATCCATTTGAGAAAAATCAGATCTAAATATGAGACTAATCAAGGGGGTGGTGTAAGGAACTTAAAAAGTATCTTGGCAGGGGTGAAATTTTTAATGCTTCACATGAATCTGGGGGAATTAAGATAAAGGATAAGAAAGAAATGATGTGATTCAAACCATGGAGATGGTCACCATTTTCACCAACTGTAGCATTTGGGTAAAGCTTTTGAGTGGGAATACACTTCTATATTAACAAAAGAAGTTGAAAGAAAATTAAGACTTATTTTGTGGTTTTCTTTTGGTGAAATTCATGAACGCTGTGAAGTAATGAATAACTGAACATTTTAAAGACACAGATATTTCATAAGGAAAATATACACAAAACCAAAACTGACTGCTAAAAACCAGTAAAGAAAGAATATCATAATCATTAATTACTGTAAACCTTTAAAAATGTACACATTTTTTGTGCTTAATACTTTTTCTAGGTAAATTTGAAAGATTATGTATAATTTTGATATATCCGAATGTGAAGGTAACTTAAAGCACAGAAGAGTTTTAAAGATCAAAAAAACTCATATTTTCAAATCCAGTCCGTCCCTTCCAATTTCAGGCAGTAGAGAGATAAAGACCTTTATCCTAGTTCATACATCTGCTTAGTTATATGCAAATGTCCATCCAACTGGCCTATAAAACAAAATGACAGTACCAGGTGTGGGGGGCCTGTAGTTTCAATTATACAAAGTAGGGAAGTGACACCTCGAGATTAAGAAAATATTAAAAAAAAAAAATCAGAAGACCAATGATAATGGCTCTTGGGGCTTATTTTGCATGAGGGCTTGCTAACTCTAGGAATATATCTCTAGACTTTTCTCAAAATTAGTCAAACTTAAAAGAAAAATTCTTTCTAAATTTTCAAGTGTGCCCGAATGCTTTATTGCCAAATAAAAGCAATTAAAATCCTTTAAGAAATGTTAGATACAGGAAAGACTGAATTCTTTTGATTTTAAGTTAAAGGTTTTGGGTCTACTAAAATGCTTCCTCTGATTTTGTAAAACAGGCTTTTACTTACAAAATGAATTAAATGCACAGAATCACAGTTTTAAACAACTTGTTTTATATAACACCGTAATGTGTTTCCAGTTTAAGAGGTAATATTATCCATTTGAGAAAAATCAGATCTAAATATGAGACTAATCAAGGGGGTGGTGTAAGGAACTTAAAAAGTATCTTGGCAGGGGTGAAATTTTTAATGCTTCACATGAATCTGGGGGAATTAAGATAAAGGATAAGAAAGAAATGATGTGATTCAAACCATGGAGATGGTCACCATTTTCACCAACTGTAGCATTTGGGTAAAGCTTTTGAGTGGGAATACACTTCTATATTAACAAAAGAAGTTGAAAGAAAATTAAGACTTATTTTGTGGTTTTCTTTTGGTGAAATTCATGAACGCTGTGAAGTAATGAATAACTGAACATTTTAAAGACACAGATATTTCATAAGGAAAATATACACAAAACCAAAACTGACTGCTAAAAACCAGTAAAGAAAGAATATCATAATCATTAATTACTGTAAACCTTTAAAAATGTACACATTTTTTGTGCTTAATACTTTTTCTAGGTAAATTTGAAAGATTATGTATAATTTTGATATATCCGAATGTGAAGGTAACTTAAAGCACAGAAGAGTTTTAAAGATCAAAAAAACTCATATTTTCAAATCCAGTCCGTCCCTTCCAATTTCAGGCAGTAGAAAATAAAGACCTTTATCCTAGTTCATACATCTGCTTAGTTATATGCAAATGTCCATCCAACTGGCCTATAAAACAAAATGACAGTACCAGGTGTGGGGGGCCTGTAGTTTCAATTATACAAAGTAGGGAAGTGACACCTCGAGATTAAGAAAATATTAAAAAAAAAAAATCAGAAGACCAATGATAATGGCTCTTGGGGCTTATTTTTGCATGAGGGCTTGCTAACTCTAGGAATATATCTCTAGACTTTTCTCAAAATTAGTCAAACTTAAAAGAAAAATTCTTTCTAAATTTTCAAGTGTGCCCATCTTAGATTATGCTTTATTGCCAAATAAAAGCAATTAAAATCCAAATTTCAAGATAAAATTGTTAGATACAGGAAAGACTGTTACAGCATTCATTAAGACTGAGATCTTTTTCCATAATCTCTTTGCAGCCAGCAAACACCAGTGCCAGAAAGAAAAGTGAATGATTTGGTAATAATTTCTAAAAAGGCTAGTTTTAGTCATCCGGTTAGGTAAATTTTTAGGGCCACCTATGAACATGCCTTTTTTTTTTTTTTTGGAAATTAAAGTTTATCAGAATTGAGGAAGGAAGAGTTGCTGCCAGAACAGCGGGCCGGCTCAAGGCAGAAAGTAGGAGACACTGTGAGAACAGCGGGCCTCACACCAGGCCCGCTCAAGGGAGAGCCGACTGAGCATGCCTTTTTCAATTAAAGCAACCACCACCAAAAAACCGTGATGCAGAGTAAAAAATTTTAATCACCACATTCTTTAAGCATTTGCCAAGTTCATGCCAAATGGGCTCTTTAGAAATAATCACAGAGGTGGACTAAATGTCCTCATATCAGTCTCCTCAACTCTGACTTATAACAAAGTTTCATATAAACATTTAAAATATTAATAGTTCCTGAACAAGAACTTAATGCATAGCACAGGGACCTCTACTTAATATTCTGTAATGACCTATACTGGAACAGAATCTGAAAGAGTGGATATGTATACATGAAAGTGATTCACTTTGCTGTACAGCAGAAACTAACACAACATTGTAAGTCAACTATCCTTCAATAAAAATTAATTTAAAATATCTCCTGTCATCAACACAAAGACAAGTCTGGCTTCCCAAGAGAAATACTGACTTAAATTTAAGAATCACTGAACTATCAGAGTGGAAGAACTAAAAACAGAGAGGTGGAGAGACAAACCAGGTATGAAGTGTTAGCAAAAACTAACATCTGGGGCTTCCCTGGTGGTCCAGTGGGTAGAGTCCCCTTGCAGTGCAAGGGGTACCGGTTCCATCCCTGGCCAGGGAAGGTCCCATGGGCAACCGAGTGGCTGGACTGGTGTGTCCAATTACGACTCAGAGCTCTGGAGCACATGCGCCCAGAGCTGGTGCTCTGCAATGAGAGAGGCCACTGCAATGGGAGGCCCACACAGGTCAAAAGAATAAAGATGGAAGAAAGTAAAAAAAAAAAAAAAACCACAAATAAAAGACGCCAAAAACAAACCCTAACATCTGTAAATAGAAATCTGTTGTGCTAACGATGACAGCCCTGACCTTGGGACATTCTATGGTGACTGATATCATAGTATCACATATTCATGTTTCAGAAAAAGAGAAAAGAACTATATACTAAAATAGCCTTCCAAGTAGGGCTGTAGGTAATAAAAATGGTAATTAACAACAACAAAAAAAAACTTGGCGGGGGCGGGGGAGCGGGGCTGTTGCATTTTCCCTGATTTCCATTTTAAATACATGAGTTAATTACCATACAGTATCACAAGAACCTACTGTTTATATTTTTTATTAGTCGACAGTGGATAGGAAAACTTCTCAGCAGTCCACTTCCCAAAGGAAGGACGGCAAATGTTCATTACTTTGAGGTTATAAATACGTTCTTCAGTATAGAAAAGCCGATCATACAATCTCCTATTCTGAAGTCTTAAGTAACAATTGTAATACATCAAAACTGTACAGGACATTCTGCCTGGTGTCGGTAACATCTCACAGGCCAAACAGGCAGCTCAGGGACAACTCTGGAGGAAAATGAGCTGTGCGGTATATGTACAGGGTGCATATACGAGGGAGAAAACGAATATATGAGAGCGGGAACTGGTTATCTGCAGCACAACTGACGGTGTAGGTAGGGTGGAGAGAAGGCTGCTGGTGGAGGGAAGAGGTGCAGAAGATACGTATGCGTCTGACGTGGTTCTAGAAAAGCTTCTTCCACAGGGTGGGAGTATTGGTAAGTAATGAGACAATTTTTTTAAAAAGCGAGAGCAGCAGACCGCTGGATCCTGAATGTGTAGCAGGGAGACATATCCACAGAACGTGTTTGATACACACTTGCTGCATGAATGAAAGAACGTGGCGGGGGGGTGGGGAGGGGTCAATGAAGCTTTGGATTGGGAAGGAGGCATGCGCCTGCAGAGGAGGTTCTAAGGTTAAAAAAAACCAAAAAGCGTAGAATACCGAAGGAAGGGACCGAACCCTTCAGTGCCAGGAAGAAGAGACATGGCTACCGGGTTCGCAAAGGGCACTGACCAGAGAGAACTCGGTGCCGGGCCAGTTGACTCGGAAAGGGATGTCGTCGCTGAGCTGGGGGAGCGCTCGGCCGCCGCCGGACGCCTCCAAGAGACCGCAGAGGACCAGTAACACCGGCCCGCCTGGGACCAGACTCCGCGCGCCGCCGCCTCCTTCCTCCATCCTCCGCCGGCGAGTTCTCCAGCCACCGCCACAACCTCCTCGGCCCGCAGAGGAGAGAAGGGGGTGGTGGAGGAGGAGGCGGCGGCGGGACTTCCAAGCGCGCAGGCAGCCCGGGGCCCAACCGCCGCCACGTCTCCTTCCGGAGAGCACGGCAGTGCCGCCCCGCCCCCGCGGGCCTCCCGCCCCCGCTTCCGGGGCAGGCGGCGTATCCACATCCGGGGCGGCCGTTCCGTCCGCGTACGGAAGCCGGGAAGGCTGCGAGCGTGTCAGTTGAGTGCGTCAGTTGGGCGCGTCGGTTGAGCGCATCTGTTGACCGCATCTGCAGTCGTGCGGCGGGGAGCGGACGCAACGGCCCGGCGAGAGTAGTCTCCTCGCAAAGAGTGGGCCTCGGACCAGCCGTTTCCGCGGCGGCGAAGGAGCGGCACGGAGAGCTGGTGAGTCTGGCAGGCGGCGGGCCGCTCCCTCCCGCCGCTCGCGCGGCTCTCCGCAGGGTGGGCGGCGGCTTGGCCCTCCCGAAGCAGCCACCTGGGGGCGGGGCGGGTGCTGGTGCTCTGTCGAGAAGATTCGAGGTAGCTACGAGAAGGGAGAAGCGGCGGTGTTCCAGACTGCTGTGTCCTCTCGCGGCGTCGCTTTTCTCCTCACGTAGCGTCTGTACACTTTCTGTCTTTCCCGCTAGAAGTTTCTCCCCGCCTCTTTGACGGTGGCCCGTGGTCACCTCGGCACTTGCAGCTCCCGACTAACGAAGGGCGGCTGGCTCCCTCTCTGCAGCCCTGGGTTCGGGGATGCGGAGTCGACAGTTCTCCGCGGGCAGCCTAGATGGAGACTCTCCTCATGGCGGGGGCAGCTAGATTAAGCAGCTCCGACATTTTTCCCCGCCGCGGGACTCTCCTCATTTCCAAAGAAGTGCTGGGTTGCTGTTTTACGGTAACGTTTTTCTGTGGAACGTTCAAGGTCAGGTGACTACGAGGCTTTGAAGTCGCGTGAAGTTCAGACTTCTGTGACTGCATTCAAAATAGTCAAAAAAGTTTTGAGTTCCCTTCTCCGTCTTTAAAAGAGATGCCATTATTTTAACCTCTAATATTATGGGTTATACAGCGTTAGATATAGAGCGTCTCCCATAGTCTTTGGAGAAGAGAAAAGCTAGACTTGCCTGCTAGAACTGCTGAAGACTCGTCCCTGGTGTGTCCCTTCCCCAACCCCGCAATTTGCGCCAAATCAAAAAGCAGGAAGAAGACCCTGGTTTGTTTGTTTGTTTGTTTGTTTGTTCTAAAACTGTCCTTTTTTTTTTTTTTAAACATAAGGAATCCATGACATCAAAGCTAGTGACTTTTTTTTTAACTTTTGGCCTCATTTTATTGATTCTTTATTTTCATCCATTTTTATTTTATTTTTTTATTTTTTTTTTTAAATTTTTTTTTGGGCGAGGGTCGGGTTGGGGAGGGAGGGGAGCGGGTGGGCCACTTCCATTGGTCCTTCATTTCTCTATTTTCGTCCGTCTTTGTTCTTTTGGCTCCTGTGGGCCTCCCATCGCGGTGGCATCTGTTGCTGCAGAGCACCGGCTCTGGACGCATGCGCGTCAGAGTTCTGGCTCGGCAATTGGACACATCGGTCCAGCCGCTCCGGGCACGTGGGATCTTCCCAGGCCAGGGATAGAACCGGCGCCCCTTGCACTGCAAGACGGTGTCCTTATCCACTGGAACACCAGGGGAAGCCCTATTTTCATCCATTTTTATTCTTTGGCTGGTGTGGGCCTCCCATTGCAGTGGTCTCTCTCACTGCAGAGTACCGGCTCTGGGCACATGTGCTCCAGAGCTCCTGCTCGGCAGTTGGACACAGCGGTCCAGCCGCTCTGCGGCACGTGGGATCTTCCCAGGCCAGGGATCGAACCAGCGCCCCCTGAACTTCAAGGCGGTGTCCTCACCCACTGGACCAACAGGAACCTAGATTAAGCAGCTCCGACATTTTCCCGCCGCGGACTCTCCTCATTTCCAAAGAAGTGCTGGGTTGCTGTTTTACGGTAACGTTTTTCTGTGGAACGTTCAAGGTCAGGTGACTACGAGGCTTTGAAGTCGCGTGAAGTTCAGACTTCTGTGACTGCATTCAAAATAGTCAAAAAAGTTTTGAGTTCCCTTCTCCGTCTTTAAAAGAGATGCCATTATTTTAACCTCTAATATTATGGGTTATACAGCGTTAGATATAGAGCGTCTCCCATAGTCTTTGGAGAAGAGAAAAGCTAGACTTGCCTGCTAGAACTGCTGAAGACTCGTCCCTGGTGTGTCCCTTCCCCAACCCCGCAATTTGCGCCAAATCAAAAAGCAGGAAGAAGACCCTGGTTTGTTTGTTTGTTTGTTTGTTTGTTCTAAAACTGTCCTTTTTTTTTTTTTTAAACATAAGGAATCCATGACATCAAAGCTAGTGACTTTTTTTTTAACTTTTGGCCTCATTTTATTGATTCTTTATTTTCATCCATTTTTATTTTATTTTTTTATTTTTTTTTTTAAATTTTTTTTTGGGCGAGGGTCGGGTTGGGGAGGGAGGGGAGCGGGTGGGCCACTTCCATTGGTCCTTCATTTCTCTATTTTCGTCCGTCTTTGTTCTTTTGGCTCCTGTGGGCCTCCCATCGCGGTGGCATCTGTTGCTGCAGAGCACCGGCTCTGGACGCATGCGCGTCAGAGTTCTGGCTCGGCAATTGGACACATCGGTCCAGCCGCTCCGGGCACGTGGGATCTTCCCAGGCCAGGGATAGAACCGGCGCCCCTTGCACTGCAAGACGGTGTCCTTATCCACTGGAACACCAGGGGAAGCCCTATTTTCATCCATTTTTATTCTTTGGCTGGTGTGGGCCTCCCATTGCAGTGGTCTCTCTCACTGCAGAGTACCGGCTCTGGGCACATGTGCTCCAGAGCTCCTGCTCGGCAGTTGGACACAGCGGTCCAGCCGCTCTGCGGCACGTGGGATCTTCCCAGGCCAGGGATCGAACCAGCGCCCCCTGAACTTCAAGGCGGTGTCCTCACCCACTGGACCAACAGGAAAGCCCGGATTCTTTTTTCTTTTCTTTTTTTTTTTTTAAAGACACATTTATTCAGCATCATGATCAGACTATTACATTTAGCAATCAACAGCATGGGTGCAAAAAACAAAATCTACATTAAAACCCTTTGTTGGAATGCTTTACATTTTCCACAGAATAACATCTAAAATAATCTGTTATACAATTAGTCACAAGTATAGTCCTCGAGTTTTTTTGCCCATACACGTGAGTATTGTCTAAAACATGTCTTCTTTGTAGCAGTTAGGTCCTGCCACCACTGTGCTTGGCTAAGTTCACGTATCTGTTGTAACTTGTAGCTTCCCTATCACTTCTCTGGCTCTCCTCTCCTGCTAAGCTTTGTTTTCTGGCAGTAATTAAAACCTGCTGTCGCTGCCATAGTTACTGTTGTGGCTGGAACCACCGTAGCCACCTTGGTTTTGTGGTTTAGCAAAGTATTGGCCTCTACCACCAAAGTTTCCTCCGTTCATGGGTCCAAACTTTGAAGATTGATTGTTGTAATTGCCAAAATCATTGTAGCTTCTGCCACCTCCAAAATTGCTTCCATCATTACCAAATCCATTATAGCCGTCCCCACTGCTGCCATATCCTCCACCACCATGGCTGCCACCAAAGCAGCCTCAACCACTGAAGTTTCCTCCATGACCAAAGTTGTCATTCCCACCAAAACCACGTCCACGATATCCACCAAAATTTTCTGAACCACTTTGACCTCTTCAGCTGGATGAAGCATTAGCCATCTCTTGCTTCGATAGGGCTTTTCTTCACAGTTGTGGCTGTTCGCAGTGTGGTATTTCTGAATGACAGTCTTGTCTGTGGAGTCATGGTCATCAAAAGTTACAAAAGCAAAGCATCTCTTTTTGCCACTGCCTTTGTCAGTCATGATTTCAGTCACCTCAATTTTCCCCTACTGTTCAAAATAATCTCTCAGATGATGTTCTTCAGTGTCTTTAACGCTTCCAACAAAAATCCTTTTCACAGGTAAGTGGGCATCAGATCTTTGAGAATCTTCTCTTGAGACAGCCCTCTTTGGTTCCACAACTCTTCCATCCACCTTGTGTGGTCTTGCATTCTTGGCCATATACACCTCCTCCACGGTGGCGTATGTGGCAAACCTGAAGCCTCTGGAGTGCTTGGTGTTTGGATCACTCATGACCACACAGTCTGTGAGCGTTCCCTATTGCTCAGAATGGCTCCTCAGACTCTCATTGGTTGTTTGAAAGCTCAGTCCTCTGATGAAGAGCTTCCTCAGCCGTTCAGCCTCTTTGGGAGACTCTTACAATGACGATGGTGGAGGTGGGGAGAATTCAATGATGCTTCCTCATTGCCTTCCGTGGGAAGAAAGAGCAGAGGATTCTTAACCATTGGACTACCAACGCGTGAATCCACCGTAGCCCACCTTGGCTAAGTTCACGATCTGTTGTAACTTGTAGCTTCCTATCACTTCTCTGGCTCTCCTCTCCTGCTAAGCTTTGTTTTCTGGCAGTAATTAAAACCTGCTGTCGCTGCCATAGTTACTGTTGTGGCTGGAACCACCGTAGCCACCTTGGTTTTGTGGTTTAGCAAAGTATTGGCCTCTACCACCAAAGTTTCCTCCGTTCATGGGTCCAAACTTTGAAGATTGATTGTTGTAATTGCCAAAATCATTGTAGCTTCTGCCACCTCCAAAATTGCTTCCATCATTACCAAATCCATTATAGCCGTCCCCACTGCTGCCATATCCTCCACCACCATGGCTGCCACCAAAGCAGCCTCAACCACTGAAGTTTCCTCCATGACCAAAGTTGTCATTCCCACCAAAACCACGTCCACGATATCCACCAAAATTTTCTGAACCACTTTGACCTCTTCAGCTGGATGAAGCATTAGCCATCTCTTGCTTCGATAGGGCTTTTCTTCACAGTTGTGGCTGTTCGCAGTGTGGTATTTCTGAATGACAGTCTTGTCTGTGGAGTCATGGTCATCAAAAGTTACAAAAGCAAAGCATCTCTTTTTGCCACTGCCTTTGTCAGTCATGATTTCAGTCACCTCAATTTTCCCCTACTGTTCAAAATAATCTCTCAGATGATGTTCTTCAGTGTCTTTAACGCTTCCAACAAAAATCCTTTTCACAGGTAAGTGGGCATCAGATCTTTGAGAATCTTCTCTTGAGACAGCCCTCTTTGGTTCCACAACTCTTCCATCCACCTTGTGTGGTCTTGCATTCTTGGCCATATACACCTCCTCCACGGTGGCGTATGTGGCAAACCTGAAGCCTCTGGAGTGCTTGGTGTTTGGATCACTCATGACCACACAGTCTGTGAGCGTTCCCTATTGCTCAGAATGGCTCCTCAGACTCTCATTGGTTGTTTGAAAGCTCAGTCCTCTGATGAAGAGCTTCCTCAGCCGTTCAGCCTCTTTGGGAGACTCTCACCATGACGATGGTGGAGGTGGGGAGACTTCAATGATGCTTCCTCATTGCCTTCCGTGGGAAGAAAGAGCAGAGGGATTCTTAACCATTGGACTACCAACGAAGTTTGGAGCTTTATTTTTTGTCTTGTTAGGCTTGGTACATAGCTATTGTTTGCCACATAAGATTCACTAGTCCCGGGCTTCCCCAGTGGTCCAGTGGATAAAGAGCCCACCTTGCAGTGCAAGGGGCGCCGGTTCGATCCCTGGCCCAGGAAGATCCCACATGTAGCAGAGCGGCTGGACCTGTGTGTCCAGTTAAGAGCCAGCACTCTGGGGTGCATGCGCTCAGAGCTGGTGCTCTGCGACGAGAGAGGCCATTGTGATGGGAGGCCCATACAGGCCAAAGAATAAAGATGGATGAAAATAAATAAATGAAAGACCAATAAAAGAGGCCAAAATTTTTAAAAAAGATTCACTAGTCCCTCTTTTTTTGCTGGGTCTTAATGGTTGAGGAGGATGTTGTGAGTGCAGCATGGAGATTGTGCATTAGTGGGAAGTAAAATATGACAAATATGCTGACACTAGATTGTAAGTAGTTGAATACCAGATTAAAGAATTTGAACTTTGCTTTGTATGCCCTGAGAGACATTTTGATTATCGACTAGATTAGTTGGGAGGCATTCTGATTACTGACTAGATTAGTTCTATATTTTAGAAAGGTAATTGTGAGTGCAGAAAACATACTGGAAAGAAAAACTAAGATTGGAGGCAAGGAGAACTTGTAGGAAACTTGCTCTTTCTGTACTATAAGGTTCTTATTTTCACAGGTAAGTGGGCATCAGATCTTTGAGAATCTTCTTTTGAGACAGCCCTCTTTGGTTCCACAACTCTTCCACCCCTTGTGTGGTCTTGCATTCTTGGCCATATACACCTCCTCCACGGTGGCGTATGTGGCAAACCTGAAGCCTCTGGAGTGCTTGGTGTTTGGATCACTCATGACCACACAGTCTGTGAGCGTTCCCTATTGCTCAGAATGGCTCCTCAGACTCTCATTGGTTGTTTGAAAGCTCAGTCCTCTGATGAAGAGCTTCCTCAGCCGTTCAGCCTCTTTGGGAGACTCTCACCATGACGATGGTGGAGGTGGGGAGACTTCAATGATGCTTCCTCATTGCCTTCCGTGGGAAGAAAGAGCAGAGGGATTCTTAACCATTGGACTACCAACGAAGTTTGGAGCTTTATTTTTTGTCTTGTTAGGCTTGGTACATAGCTATTGTTTGCCACATAAGATTCACTAGTCCCGGGCTTCCCCAGTGGTCCAGTGGATAAAGAGCCCACCTTGCAGTGCAAGGCGCGGTTCGATCCCTGGCCCAGGAAGATCCCACATGTAGCAGAGCGGCTGGACCTGTGTGTCCAGTTAAGAGCCAGCACTCTGGGGTGCATGCGCTCAGAGCTGGTGCTCTGACGAGAGAGGCCATTGTGATGGGAGGCCCATACAGGCCAAAGAATAAAGATGGATGAAAATAAATAAATGAAAGACCAATAAAAGAGGCCAAAATTTTTAAAAAAGATTCACTAGTCCCTCTTTTTTTGCTGGGTCTTAATGGTTGAGGAGGATGTTGTGAGTGCAGCATGGAGATTGTGCATTAGTGGGAAGTAAAATATGACAAATATGCTGACACTAGATTGTAAGTAGTTGAATACCAGATTAAAGAATTTGAACTTTGCTTTGTATGCCCTGAGAGACATTTTGATTATCGACTAGATTAGTTGGGAGGCATTCTGATTACTGACTAGATTAGTTCTATATTTTAGAAAGGTAATTGTGAGTGCAGAAAACATACTGGAAAGAAAAACTAAGATTGGAGGCAAGGAGAACTTGTAGGAAACTTGCTCTTTCTGTACTATAAGGTTCTTATTTTAGGTGAGAGATCTTGCAGCTCGTGCTTGAAAGATAGGTCTTTCCAACACAAAACCTTTTAAGTTGTATCACAGATACATTTCAGGACTTCCCTGCTAACATTGCTTTGAGTTCTTATTAAGAAATGCAAAGTTTTTATTAAAACACTAAAATTTAATGGAAACAAGGCATACAGCTACATTTCGTGAAAATATTTACTTTCTACAAAAGTGTATATATTGGTGATATTTTAAACTTGTTTGTTGTGTGTTCTTTTTTATCCATTGTTCAACATTTAATGTGTATTGTGTGTAGGAAAGTAATGTGGGACAAAATTTGTTTGAGAAAGGAGGTGAATTCTTTTTTTTTTTTTTTTTAAATTTTGGCCTCCTTTATTGGTCTTTTATATATTTATTTTCATCCATGTTTATTCTTTGGCCTGTATGGGCCTCCCATCGCAGTGGCCTCTCTTGTAGCAGAGCACTAGCTCTGGGCACATGGGCTCCAGAGCACTGGCTCGTAATAGGACACACCAGTCCAGCCGCTCCGCGGCATGTAGGATCTTCCTGTAACCAGGGATTGAACCAGTGCCCCTTGCAGTGCAAGGCACACTCTTTACCCACTGGACCACCAGGGAAACCTGAATTCTGTTTTCTTAATGCACAACGTTTCTCAGCTGGAGGTACCTTACATAGAAGATATATGAGTTGTAAAGAGTTTGAGGAAGTAGACTGGAAGTAGAGTGGAAGTTTTCTAAATAAAGATGGTAATTGAAGCCTAGGACTCGATAAGTTCGTGTATCTGATAAACAGTAGTCAAAGATGTAAATAGGAATGCAAGGCTTTTTTTGGCCTTAGTGAAATTGATCATTAGTGTCTGATGCATCACAATTGTAAAGAAGGATGATGACTGAGATCTTTGGGTTGAATCAGAAAGTCGTTGGAGACTGAGACTACACTGAGTGGGTGGAGCACAGCAGAGGAAAGTTAGATTGGAGAGGTATTAAAACAAGTTGATAAGGAAATAGAAAAAATCCTGTGAAGTATAGGAAAGCTAGAAGAGTAAAAGAATTGTAGGGTTAAATGGTGATTTTTCCAGTTAAAGATGTGGGTATGTGTGTCAGAAAGAAAGACAAGTTGCTCAGTCGTGTCCTGCTGTCTGTGACCCCATGGACAAGTCATGGAATTCTCCAGGCAAGAATACCGGAGTGGGTAGTCTATCCCTTCTCCAGGGGAATCTTGCAACCCAGGTCGAATCCAGGTCTCCCGCATTGCAGGTGGATTCTTAGCCCTGTGAGCCACCAGGGAGGCAGGGCATATGTGTTGGCAAATCATTTATAAAGATAGGTGCATTACAGCTAAATAAAATCATCCAGAAATTGATACTAAACTATATAGGATTTTAGAACAGTAACATGAATCTTAACAATTAAACAACTCTGAAATTCAGTAAAGCTAATTTTCATCATATAAATTTGACATTTAGAAGAATTAATTTTTGTAGTTTTTCAGGAGGAGTTAAAATTCTTTGAAGAATAGCTACAGGATTAAAAAATCATTCTAATTGTTGAGGGTTTTTTTGGCCTCTTTTTAATTTTTGTTTGTTTGTTTATTATTGATTTTCATTTATCTTTATTCTGTGGCCTGTATAGGCTTCCCATCGCAGTGGCCTCTCTTCTTTGCAGCGCACCAGCTCCGGGTGCATGCGCTCCAGAGCACCAGCTCGCAACCGGATACACGGGTCCAGCTACTCTGCGGCACGCGGGATCCTCCCGGGCGAGGGGTGGAACCGATGCCCCCTGCAACTTCAAGGCGGACTCTCTACCCACTGGACCACCAGGTTAATTGTTGAGTTTTTAATGTGTGCTTAGGGTGAGTTTATCTTAAAGGTTTAGAAATTCATAAAAATAGATTGTTGGGGAATTTCCTGGTGGTCCATTGGCTAAGACTTTGTGCTCCCAGTGCCAGGGACTGGGGTTTTATTCTTGGTTAGGGAAGTAGGTCCCACATGCAGCAACTAAAGATCTCACATGCTGCAGCTAAGATCCATTGAAGCCAAGTAAAAAAATAAATATAAAAAAATAGCTTGTTAAGAAAATATAGTCATAGTATTTTTGTTGAAAAAAGTGTAATTGAAATACCTTTGATTTGTAAATTTTGATGTGATGAGAGGAAATTTTTTTTTTTTTTAATGAGGGAATTTTTAGCACATTTATCACATAACTGACTTTGAAAGAATCAGGGACATAAACTATAGGAGTATGATACTTACACTGATAATCACAACTGCTCCAGAGTTATAATTAAAAAAATAACATTTTTATGGAAAAGAGTAATATAATAAAATTTTGACTATAAAATGTTTTAAAATCAGTCTTGAAGGAATAGATCACGTTCATGCTTTCAAATACTCAAAATTGACATCATAGCAAACTTTGTTTCTCTGGAGGAAAACTTTTTATGTATGGAAATGGTATCTAGACTGTTTACAGTTCTTGATAGATTGAAGAGTAAATGTGTTGTTTATTTGGGAGTGGAGAAATATAATATAATAATGGCCTGGAGTAGGAGTAGAAAGATCTACCTTAATAAATCCTTTCCATTATAGATTTATATTAAAAGTTTCTTTTCTCAATTTAGGGTATATACTCATACTTTGAGTTCCTAAAACTTAATACCTACTATTTGTTCTCTGAGGAATGAATCTGAGTTACACGTATGAGGAAGGCAGAATGGGAGAGATTGTTTGGAAAGTGAGGTCCCAGGGCTATAAAAGAGACTTGCAGTTTTGCTAACAAATGTAAGTTATGTTGTAGTTAGCTTAGTACCTTTATGATTCTTACTCACTTGTGGGTTCCAGACGCCAGCTGCTCTCTAATTCAGTATTGTTTATGTTCTTGATTATAGTCATTTTCCTCCCCATCCCCGGGGAAACTAAGGTCCCTGTCCTTGGATTGTTTGGATCATGGCCTCCCTGTTAAATGTTGATGGTGTATTACATGAGTATTTTCTAGTTAACTTCTATTAATAACTAGAAGTCTAGAAAGATATACAAATGTGGATCAATCCTAAAGTAATCCCTCTCCCTTAATATATAATGTAATTATATATTAAATGGTAGATGAATCACTTTGGGGAGTTAGAAATTATTTTTTTTTCCTTAACGTTATTTTTACATTAAGCCAGTATCATGAAGCCATCAACAACCTTACAGTAAATTACACAGACTTGTAGTCCAATTTAGCCTCTAGCTTCTTAGAATCAGCCACTTTTCTGACTGCTTTCATGAAGCCTTCCTGTACTACAAAATCATGATCATCATGAATTGCAAACATACCTGCTTTAGTACAAACATTTCTCAGGTCTGCTACATTAAAGCTATCTGAAAGCTTCACCGTTGCTTCATAATCTATTTTACCGTGCTTTGTAATGGGACCTGCATGGATTTTCAGTATATCTAACCTTGCTTGTTCGTTTGGTAAATCAATATGTATTTTTCTATCTAATCTACCTGGATGAAGCAAAGCAGGATCCAGTATATCTGGTCTATTGGTAGCCATGATCATTTTAACTCTATGCAGAGTATCAAATCCATCCATTTGATTCAGTAGCTCCATTAAAGTTCTCTGAATCTCTATCTGCTGAAGCACCCTCAGAAAACCGACGACCACCAATAGCATCTATTTCATCCATAAAAATGATGCATGGCTGATGGTTGCTGGTGTAATTAAACATTTCTCTGATCAAACAAACACTTTCACCAATGTACTTGTCTACAATAGAACTGGATACAACCTTTAAGAAATTGCAGTCCAGCTGGCTAGCCACAGCTTGTGCTAGCAGTGTTTTTCCTGTACCTGGTGGTCCATATAACAGATAGCCTTTTGGAGGTATTATTCCTACACACTGGAGTAATTCTGGGTTTGTAAGAGGTAATTCTGTTACCTCACTTAATTCTCGAATCTGTTCTGATAGCCCTCCAATCTCAGAATAAGAAACAATCCCAGGGTCCTCATGAGACATGTTGTAAATCAGTGGATCCACTTCTCTTGGGAAGTATCTCATGATAGTGTAGTCATATCCAAAGCAACGCTTGTTCCAGACTTCAGCTTGCTTTTGTGAAGCTGTCGACAACTCTCAACATATCTTGGTCCATTTGTAGCTTGAATGATGAATTTTTCTTCAGTTAATTGCTTAAGTACTTCACCCACAATCTGCCCAACACTTTGTAGAGCCTTCAGATCTTTTTCAGATTTTTCATACTGCTTGGTAAATTCTTTTAATTGTTCCCTTAACTCCTTGAGATGGCTGTTTATCTCTAGAAATTATTTTGGACTTAGGTTTATTTGTAAAATGAAAGGCTGGTTCTCTGGATACATCTATGTGATTGTAAGATACGGTATGTGAATTTTGGATAGGTTTTTATATTTGTGGGAATCTGTATACATCCATCAAAATTAATATCTATGTAACAAGCCACATACTATTTCATTACACACACAAAAAAGATAAAAGGTTAGTAAAGATGTGGATTTTTAAATATATTGTACATCTTGTGCTTTAACATGAACTTCTGCTACTTCTGAATATGTAACTGTGTACAAGTTACTATGGAAGCAAGCTAAGAGGATGCCTCTGTATGTAAAGTGCTTAGTACATCCTTATGAGATACTCATTAATGAATGTTAGTGCTTTTCTTCTTGTATAGGACAAGTGAAATACCTTCTAGAAAACTAATACTGAAAATGTTGGAAAATATTTTATATAGTTACATAACTGAGTAAATTACCAAGTAAGGTGTTAATATTGAGTTAAAAAAATAACGTGAAAAGGACAATTTTATTTTATTTTACATGAAAAACTTCTGTACTAATTATTAGTTTTGCAGTAGACCTGATGTGATACTGAAATTCTTTTCATGTTGAAAGATTTTAGAGAGACTATATATCCTGTTGAGAAGGAAATCGTCTATAATAGGAACTAATCTGATGAATTCAAATCAAGGTTAATTTTACATGAGTTATATATATGATATATATACATGTTTCCTATTTGAGTAGCATCATCCACATCTTTGTTAGGTGAAAAGATGTAGGAAGGAAAAAAAAACTGTAGCAAATGGTTAGGTAATGTCACTTCTTTAAAAAAAAACAGAATTCTAAGCACCATTTTGAACAGCAAACTTTGATTATATATGTTTCTGTTAATTTGTAATGTCAACAAGCCCATCTTTTTTTTTTCTTGGTAGGTTTTTGTGTAAGAGTAATACAGTTGAATGACAACTCTCAACATATCTTGGTCCATTTGTAGCTTGAATGATGAATTTTTCTTCAGTTAATTGCTTAAGTACTTCACCCACAATCTGCCCAACACTTTGTAGAGCCTTCAGATCTTTTTCAGATTTTTCATACTGCTTGGTAAATTCTTTTAATTGTTCCCTTAACTCCTTGAGATGGCTGTTTATCTCTAGAAATTATTTTGGACTTAGGTTTATTTGTAAAATGAAAGGCTGGTTCTCTGGATACATCTATGTGATTGTAAGATACGGTATGTGAATTTTGGATAGGTTTTATATTTGTGGGAATCTGTATACATCCATCAAAATTAATATCTATGTAACAAGCCACATACTATTTCATTACACACACAAAAAAGATAAAAGGTTAGTAAAGATGTGGATTTTTAAATATATTGTACATCTTGTGCTTTAACATGAACTTCTGCTACTTCTGAATATGTAACTGTGTACAAGTTACTATGGAAGCAAGCTAAGAGGATGCCTCTGTATGTAAAGTGCTTAGTACATCCTTATGAGATACTCATTAATGAATGTTAGTGCTTTTCTTCTTGTATAGGACAAGTGAAATACCTTCTAGAAAACTAATACTGAAAATGTTGGAAAATATTTTATATAGTTACATAACTGAGTAAATTACCAAGTAAGGTGTTAATATTGAGTTAAAAAAATAACGTGAAAAGGACAATTTTATTTTATTTTACATGAAAAACTTCTGTACTAATTATTAGTTTTGCAGTAGACCTGATGTGATACTGAAATTCTTTTCATGTTGAAAGATTTTAGAGAGACTATATATCCTGTTGAGAAGGAAATCGTCTATAATAGGAACTAATCTGATGAATTCAAATCAAGGTTAATTTTACATGAGTTATATATATGATATATATACATGTTTCCTATTTGAGTAGCATCATCCACATCTTTGTTAGGTGAAAAGATGTAGGAAGGAAAAAAAAACTGTAGCAAATGGTTAGGTAATGTCACTTCTTTAAAAAAAAACAGAATTCTAAGCACCATTTTGAACAGCAAACTTTGATTATATATGTTTCTGTTAATTTGTAATGTCAAAAAGCCCATCTTTTTTTTTTTTCTTGGTAGGTTTTTGTGTAAGAGTAATACAGTTGAATGACAGACTAAATTGATAGTAGACATAGTTTGTATAAATTGTGTTTTTCTAACTGAAAGGGTTTTTCCCATGTAGTAAAATACATTTATTCAAAAAAGGAGAGGTGTAGTACATTGTAATTCCAAAGAAGTTTTTATATTAAATTGATTTTTTTTTTTTTTTACTTAGATTGGAAAGAGTTTCATTTAAAATCTAGACAAGGAAATTCACAATCAAGGTCAAAATTTTGTCTCTCTTACCATATATATATCTGGCTACCCATTATTTTAAGCTTATTTATTTTAAGCCATGATTACAGAGTTAACGTATGGGAATATATTGAAGGTATAGCCTTATTAGATTTACTGGACTTTGGTTTAATTCTCTACAACGTGAAAATAGTGTAGTGATATGAAACAGAATTGTATTTATTTAGAGTAAAAAAATTCTGAGTCCTTCATTGTATTTTTCTAAAGAACTTAGAGTACTGGCTGGAATTATCATATTGCTGGAAAATCATTCATTATATTATTGAAATGATTTTTTTCTTTAACTGTATACTCCAATATTTTGAATATATATGAGTTTTGGGCCACTTGCAATTGAACTGTGACTTTAGATATTACCTTGACTACAACATTAAACACAACTAAGATTTTCAAGTAAACATGTTTACAAATCATACTGCCATTGTGCAATGAAGCCATTCTCTGAAGATTAAAAATTTTTCTTGTTTGGAAAAGTCAGTTAGGTCTTTTTAAGCAATTGAAGTTCTGCTTTCCTTCTAAACGTTCCTTTACTAATTTTTCCAAAGAGAAAAGATGCTCATCTGCATCTTCTGGCACAAGGCTTCTGATAGCATTTGCAAGTTCAAAAAGATATTCTGTGTTTTTTCCACTTGGACCAGCTGCATTAAAAATCTGTTCAGCAATGTCTTCCAGAGGTGCAGGACCAAATAGATCAGCATTTGCAAGGGGGTCGAAAAATACTTCATGGTCCTGTAGCCTCCTTTATATGAAAGGTTTTTTTCTGTTAATTTGTAATGTCAAAGCCCATCTTTTTTTTTTCTTGGTAGGTTTTGTGTAAGAGTAATACAGTTGAATGACAGACTAAATTGATAGTAGACATAGTTTGTATAAATTGTGTTTTTCTAACTGAAAGGGTTTTTCCCATGTAGTAAAATACATTTATTCAAAAAAGGAGAGGTGTAGTACATTGTAATTCCAAAGAAGTTTTTATATTAAATTGATTTTTTTTTTTTTTTACTTAGATTGGAAAGAGTTTCATTTAAAATCTAGACAAGGAAATTCACAATCAAGGTCAAAATTTTGTCTCTCTTACCATATATATATCTGGCTACCCATTATTTTAAGCTTATTTATTTTAAGCCATGATTACAGAGTTAACGATGGGAATATATTGAAGGTATAGCCTTATTAGATTTACTGGACTTTGGTTTAATTCTCTACAACGTGAAAATAGTGTAGTGATATGAAACAGAATTGTATTTATTTAGAGTAAAAAAATTCTGAGTCCTTCATTGTATTTTTCTAAAGAACTTAGAGTACTGGCTGGAATTATCATATTGCTGGAAAATCATTCATTATATTATTGAAATGATTTTTTTCTTTAACTGTATACTCCAATATTTTGAATATATATGAGTTTTGGGCCACTTGCAATTGAACTGTGACTTTAGATATTACCTTGACTACAACATTAAACACAACTAAGATTTTCAAGTAAACATGTTTACAAATCATACTGCCATTGTGCAATGAAGCCATTCTCTGAAGATTAAAAATTTTTCTTGTTTGGAAAAGTCAGTTAGGTCTTTTTAAGCAATTGAAGTTCTGCTTTCCTTCTAAACGTTCCTTTACTAATTTTTCCAAAGAGAAAAGATGCTCATCTGCATCTTCTGGCACAAGGCTTCTGATAGCATTTGCAAGTTCAAAAAGATATTCTGTGTTTTTTCCACTTGGACCAGCTGCATTAAAAATCTGTTCAGCAATGTCTTCCAGAGGTGCAGGACCAAGATAATTAGGATTATCACATGTTCCAATATATAGAAACACAGGGAATGGTTCTGTTGTGGAATCTTTTGGATAAAAAATGACTGTCATGGTCCTGTAGCCTCCTTTCTCTCTGAAGTCAAGGTATGCTTTTATTTCATCTTCCTTTCCTGCTGGCAGTCTGTAAGCAACACCCCATACACAACCCTGTTGAAAAATGAAAAGAATGTATTATTTAGTATTTATATGGCTAAAATATGTGAAGATATATTATGAGCTAAGAAATTATCTTGTGTATCCTTAGAAAATCAGTGCAGTTTTGCTTCACTTAATGTGCATCAAAGAGGTATATACTAAATAGTAAAGGAAATCAGCATTTTACTTATTTTTAAATATCCTGGTATACAAGGAAATTATTATCTTTGTTTACATTTTTAAAATTATGTCTTTTAACTGTTGGAATGAAATGAAAAATTCCCGATTTTCATTTAGTCATGAAAAGTACAGTTCTAAAGCTTTAATCCATAAGCATTTCACTGATGGTATGCTGGAACCCACTAGAATGGGTTGCCATTTCCTTCTGTGGATCTTCCTGACCCAGGGATCAAACCCACCTCTCCTGTATTGGTAGGCTGATTCTCTACCGCTAAGTCACCAGGGAAGCTCTTATTATATATTAGTTGTTCCCTTATTTGCAGAAAGAGTTCTGTATTTTATAAGCTCTGCAATAAGTAATCAACTTTTAAGTCAGAGGTTCACTTATTTGTTTTTCACTGCCTACACTTTAAAATATCCTTTGTAAGTTACTCCATCGAGAGTACGAAATGGTAACTTCTTTGTCGAGAGAGCCTATGAACAGTGTCAGTAAAAGCAATGTACTTTAGCTGCAAATATTTTTTTGTACTATCAATAAAATATCAGTGACATAAGCAAGATTTATAATTTGTAATAGATTTTCTAGTTTTTTTGGGGGGGGGCGGGCCACTTCTATTGGTCTTTTCATTTATCTATTTTTCATCCATCTTTGTTCTTTGGCCCTTGAGGGCCTCCCATTGCGGTGGCTTCCCTCGCTGCAGAGCACCGGCTCTGGGCTCATGCGCTCCAGAGCTCCGGCTTGGTAATTGGACACATTGGTCCAGCCGCTCCGTGGCACGTGGGATCTTCCCAGGCCAGGGATCAAACTGGTGCCCCTTGCACTGCAAGGTGGTGTCCTTACCCACTGGACCACCAGGGAAGCCCCCCCCTCCCGATTTTCTAGATTCATGACAGCCTTTATTAAACTTCAGGTTGCTAAGTATCTGAATAAATTAACATTTTATTGAACAAAGTGCCTTTTATTATCTTTAATTAGGAGTGTTAGTTACCAGTTTTGAACCACTTTTTTTTTGTTTTTTAATTTTGGCCTCTTTATTGTTATTTATTTATTTTCATACATTTTTATTCTTTGGCCTGTGTGGGCCTGCCATGGCAGTGGCCTCTCTTGTCGCAGAGCCACCGGCTCTGGGCGCATGTGCTCCAGAGCACTGGCTCGTAACTGGACACACCTGTCCAACTGCTCCGCGGCATGTGGGATCTTCTGGGGCTGGGGTCAAATCGGCGCCCCTTGCGCTGCAAGGCGGACTCTTTACCCACTGGACAACCAGGGGAGGAGCCCTTGAGCCACTTTTTAAGGATGTTTTTCCTAATGTAAGTTATGAAAACATTTCATAATTTCACCGTTATTCATCTGCTTTTGCTTGCTGCTTGATTTTTATTTATCTATTTTTGCTGCTTGATTTTTATATATCAAACTCCTTTCTAAAGTGAAATATTTAACTTTCACAGTATAAAATTCGGATATCAGTAAAAGGATTGAAAATATTTAAGAAACTAGACAACTGTCAGGTAAGTAAGTTTTCTAGTGCTCCAGACTTTTTAAAAAACCTATTGAGCTATTGATAAGATTAGGCAGTAAAGAAAGTGATAAGTGACTGAGTTTTTTGATGAAATATTAGACTCCTAACAAATATGAGGAAAGCTTTAAGGGTTTCATTTAATTCTTAGTGGTCATCTGGTTAAGGGCTGGCTCCACTAATGTCATAGAAGACCATGAACTTCTCAGTCAACAAACTCATCAAAGAAGGAAAAATGAGGCTACATGCCATTGGCTTTTCACTGTCTATCTTGAATTGTGCATTTCAACATTTTCCCAGCAGATGAAAAGAAATATAACTAATACTGAGAGGAATTCTAGACTCAGTGTAGTTCAGATTATTTGCGATGACTGCTAATAAGATTTTTTACTGATTATTAAAACGTAGAAACACGTTAACATTTTATGGTTAAAGATTATACAAAAAAAAAAAAAAAATTATACCATACCACAGGATCTTCAACAAGAGTCACAACTCTTCCAGGCTGTTTTAAAAAGAGTAAAAAAAAAATAAATTCTTTTTCCTGAATTAAAGTTCATTAACTGAGCATTAGCAACTTAGTGTTGACATGGAATATTTTAACTTCATTTGCTTATACTAAGCCTTTTTTTTTTTTTAAAGATTTATTTATTTATTTTGGGCGGGATCGGGTTGGGGAGGGAGGGGAGCGGGCGGGCCACTTCTATTGGTCTTCCATTTCTCTATTTTTCATCCGTCTTTGTTCTTTGGCTCCTGCGGGCCTCCCATCGCGGTGGCGTCTGTTGTCGTAGTAGAGCGCCGGCTCTGGGCGCATGCGCCCCAGAGCTCCGGCTCGGTGATTGGACACATCAGTCCAGCCGCTCCTCGGCACGTGGGATCTTCCCAGGCCAGGGATCGAACCGGCGCCCCTTGCACTGCAAGGTGGTGTCCTTATCCACTGGACCACCAGGGGAAGCCCTAAGCCCTTTTTTAAAAAGTACTTATTTGATAAATTTTAAAATGAATTAAGAGACTCTTACCCAAACTCTCTTGGTCTTTTTAAAATATTCTCTTAAATTTGTATATAATAGGTATATTGTGTTCACTTAGAATGGATATATTAAAAAACACACCTGTAACAAAACCTCATCAAAAGTGAAAAGCAAAGGGAAGGAGCAACTATAAATAAATGTTCTGATCACTTTTTCCTCTTGAGGAAAAAAAAAGATTGCTGTAGTGTTTCACTCAGGAACAAAACATGACTTTCTAAAACATGGCTTTCCTATAGATAAGTGGTTCTCAAGTGTAGATCAAAATTACCTGAAAGTAGTTCCTGATTCTGTAAGTCTGAGGAGTCTGAGAAGCCCCCTTTTTAAACACAATTCCTTTTCTTGAATTGTGCATTTCAACATTTTCCCAGCAGATGAAAAGAAATATAACTAATACTGAGAGGAATTCTAGACTCAGTGTAGTTCAGATTATTTGCGATGACTGCTAATAAGATTTTTTACTGATTATTAAAACGTAGAAACACGTTAACATTTTATGGTTAAAGATTATACAAAAAAAAAAAAAAAATTATACCATACCACAGGATCTTCAACAAGAGTCACAACTCTTCCAGGCTGTTTTAAAAAGAGTAAAAAAAAAATAAATTCTTTTTCCTGAATTAAAGTTCATTAACTGAGCATTAGCAACTTAGTGTTGACATGGAATATTTTAACTTCATTTGCTTATACTAAGCCCTTTTTTTTTTTTTTTTAAAGATTTATTTATTTATTTTGGGCGGGGATCGGGTTGGGGAGGGAGGGGAGCGGGCGGGCCACTTCTATTGGTCTTCCATTTCTCTATTTTTCATCCGTCTTTGTTCTTTGGCTCCTGCGGGCCTCCCATCGCGGTGGCGTCTGTTGTCGTAGTAGAGCGCCGGCTCTGGGCGCATGCGCCCCAGAGCTCCGGCTCGGTGATTGGACACATCAGTCCAGCCGCTCCTCGGCACGTGGGATCTTCCCAGGCCAGGGATCGAACCGGCGCCCCTTGCACTGCAAGGTGGTGTCCTTATCCACTGGACCACCAGGGGAAGCCCTAAGCCCTTTTTTAAAAAGTACTTATTTGATAAATTTTAAAATGAATTAAGAGACTCTTACCCAAACTCTCTTGGTCTTTTTAAAATATTCTCTTAAATTTGTATATAATAGGTATATTGTGTTCACTTAGAATGGATATATTAAAAAACACACCTGTAACAAAACCTCATCAAAAGTGAAAAGCAAAGGGAAGGAGCAACTATAAATAAATGTTCTGATCACTTTTTCCTCTTGAGGAAAAAAAAAAAGATTGCTGTAGTGTTTCACTGAGGAACAAAACATGACTTTCTAAAACATGGCTTTCCTATAGATAAGTGGTTCTCAAGTGTAGATCAAAATTACCTGAAAGTAGTTCCTGATTCTGTAAGTCTGGAGGAGTCTGAGAAGCCCCCCCCCCCTTTTTTAAACACAATTCCTGTTTCTTGTCAAAGGCTGTGTATCTGCTGACATATTCTATTCTGAGAAAGTTGTGTTGTAAGCCACAACTTTACCTACTTGTATGCCCTGTTGTATGACACACAGTGAGCCTATATCATTCAGATATTTGTGTGGTCTTTGTTATTGTTTTTTTTTCTAGTCTTAATTCATAATTATGAGACACATGGGATTTTGGATTATGTTTTTATTTAATTTTCCTGTTAGTCATCTCATACATTTTAATAGGTGCATAATACTCTACCATCAAATGAGCTATAACATAAACATCCTTGTATTATTGGACATTTATATTTGGCTTGTTTTCCATTTAAGATAGTGCTACAGTGAGAATACATACATTAGTGTGGGCTATGTAGGTATTGTCATATTACCTTCAATTTCAAAGTGAATTTGGAGCTATTTATTGAGTACCTATACTTTGTTGTAGAGAAGATAAAACCTTAAGTCTGAATATGAACTTCACATATGAATTAGGTAAAGAATACTTAAGAGCTGTGATATATGCTGTTTATTAAGTAAAGTAATAATTCTTAATCTTGGATGATCAGAAAGACAAAATTCTGATTAAGGGTGTGGAAGCAGGATTATCCAAGGCCAAATGTGTCTGACTTTAGCAGAGTGTCCTCTATGTATGGAAGATAATTCAGAAAGGTAACTGGAGAAGTAGGATAGACTCAGATTTAAAAAACTAAAGATTAGAATTGAAATTGGGAGACAGTGGAATTTGGGAGAAATAGGAAATGAAGCACTACTGTAGCACTCGAGTTAGTAGGTGACTGGCATGATAAAAGTAGTTGCTTTGGGAAGATCTGTGTGGTAAAGTATATAGTGTGCACGTTTTAAGCGGGAAGGAGGCAGAATGACCAAAAAAAATGTTAGTGATCTATGGGACAAGCTCTGCTTTCTACCTTTCTTTGCTTCCCTTTCACCAACCTAGTCACTAATCCTTGGTCGCTCTATCTTCTGATTATCTTGAATCTGGTTTCTTCAGTTGCATCCTTAAGTGTAGATCAAAATTACCTGAAAGTAGTTCCTGATTCTGTAAGTCTGGAGGAGTCTGAGAAGCCCCCCCCCCCTTTTTTAAACACAATTCCTGTTTCTTGTCAAAGGCTGTGTATCTGCTGACATATTCTATTCTGAGAAAGTTGTGTTGTAAGCCACAACTTTACCTACTTGTATGCCCTGTTGTATGACACACAGTGAGCCTATATCATTCAGATATTTGTGTGGTCTTTGTTATTGTTTTTTTTTCTAGTCTTAATTCATAATTATGAGACACATGGGATTTTGGATTATGTTTTTATTTAATTTTCCTGTTAGTCATCTCATACATTTTAATAGGTGCATAATACTCTACCATCAAATGAGCTATAACATAAACATCCTTGTATTATTGGACATTTATATTTGGCTTGTTTTCCATTTAAGATAGTGCTACAGTGAGAATACATACATTAGTGTGGGCTATGTAGGTATTGTCATATTACCTTCAATTTCAAAGTGAATTTGGAGCTATTTATTGAGTACCTATACTTTGTTGTAGAGAAGATAAAACCTTAAGTCTGAATATGAACTTCACATATGAATTAGGTAAAGAATACTTAAGAGCTGTGATATATGCTGTTTATTAAGTAAAGTAATAATTCTTAATCTTGGATGATCAGAAAGACAAAATTCTGATTAAGGGTGTGGAAGCAGGATTATCCAAGGCCAAATGTGTCTGACTTTAGCAGAGTGTCCTCTATGTATGGAAGATAATTCAGAAAGGTAACTGGAGAAGTAGGATAGACTCAGATTTAAAAAGCTAAAGATTAGAATTGAAATTGGGAGACAGTGGAATTTGGGAGAAATAGGAAATGAAGCACTACTGTAGCACTCGAGTTAGTAGGTGACTGGCATGATAAAAGTAGTTGCTTTGGGAAGATCTGTGTGGTAAAGTATATAGTGTGCACGTTTTAAGCGGGAAGGAGGCAGAATGACCAAAAAAAATGTTAGTGATCTATGGGACAAGCTCTGCTTTCTACCTTTCTTTGCTTCCCCTTTCACCAACCTAGTCACTAATCCTTGGTCGCTCTATCTTCTGATTATCTTCGGAATCTGGTTTCTTCAGTTGCATCCTTAGGGCTTTCGCTGTCTGCCTCCAGTTTTCTACTTGGCCCTAAATTGACTTTCTGTTGCAAAATTGGGTTTTGAATTTTCCTGTGCTTTGAATTTTTCAGGGTTGTAATATTCTACAGGATAAAATAAAAATTCCTTTGCATGAATTAACTACAAACCTCAGTTCTTAACAGTTTCCCTCTCAAGTTGTATTGAATTATTTATAATTTTTACAAACCTTCATATCTTTGAATATACCAGCGCCCAGTGTGGAATGCCCTTCCTTCTTTAGAATCCCTTGAATCCCTTGGATATCCTTCTACCACTCTTTCCATAAAGGCTTGGCTGTCTTCCCAGGCAACTTGGCAGCAGCTCCTTGTAAATGTTCGTTGCTCCTTTTATTAATTTCCCAGTACCACTTATTAGGTATTGTTGTTTTGCCTAGGTGTTTCCCAGTTACATGTGAGTGCTCAGTAGTAATTGTTGAAAGGAGGAAAGGTAGTAAAGTCTTGAATGTAGGTGGTGGCAATTGAAATAGAAAACAAAGAGCATAGGTAGGGAGTAATTAAGGGAAAATAGATGGGTCCCTGTGACTGCTTATGAATGAAGTACACATGGACTGTTGGCACTACTGCTCTATTTACTCAGAAATATTTTTCTGAAACTTAAGCTGTTAGTCCCTAAAATAAATATAGATGTACATAAATTTGTAGATGTACTTAAATGTTTTTTCTTGGAGGACTGAAACTTTCCAAGCCAAATGTCTGACTTTAGCAGAGTGTCCTCTATGTATGGAAGATAATTCAGAAAGGTAACTGGAGAAGTAGGATAGACTCAGATTTAAAAAGCTAAAGATTAGAATTGAAATTGGGAGACAGTGGAATTTGGGAGAAATAGGAAATGAAGCACTACTGTAGCACTCGAGTTAGTAGGTGACTGGCATGATAAAAGTAGTTGCTTTGGGAAGATCTGTGTGGTAAAGTATATAGTGTGCACGTTTTAAGCGGGAAGGAGGCAGAATGACCAAAAAAAATGTTAGTGATCTATGGGACAAGCTCTGCTTTCTACCTTTCTTTGCTTCCCCTTTCACCAACCTAGTCACTAATCCTTGGTCGCTCTATCTTCTGATTATCTTCGGAATCTGGTTTCTTCAGTTGCATCCTTAGGGCTTTCGCTGTCTGCCTCCAGTTTTCTACTTGGCCCTAAATTGACTTTCTGTTGCAAAAATTGGGTTTTGAATTTTCCTGTGCTTTGAATTTTTCAGGGTTGTAATATTCTACAGGATAAAATAAAAATTCCTTTGCATGAATTAACTACAAACCTCAGTTCTTAACAGTTTCCCTCTCAAGTTGTATTGAATTATTTATAATTTTTACAAACCTTCATATCTTTGAATATACCAGCGCCCAGTGTGGAATGCCCTTCCTTCTTTAGAATCCCTTGAATCCCTTGGATATCCTTCTACCACTCTTTCCATAAAGGCTTGGCTGTCTTCCCAGGCAACTTGGCAGCAGCTCCTTGTAAATGTTCGTTGCTCCTTTTATTAATTTCCCAGTACCACTTATTAGGTATTGTTGTTTTGCCTAGGTGTTTCCCAGTTACATGTGAGTGCTCAGTAGTAATTGTTGAAAGGAGGAAAGGTAGTAAAGTCTTGAATGTAGGTGGTGGCAATTGAAATAGAAAACAAAGAGCATAGGTAGGGAGTAATTAAGGGAAAATAGATGGGTCCCTGTGACTGCTTATGAATGAAGTACACATGGACTGTTGGCACTACTGCTCTATTTACTCAGAAATATTTTTCTGAAACTTAAGCTGTTAGTCCCTAAAATAAATATAGATGTACATAAATTTGTAGATGTACTTAAATGTTTTTTCTTGGAGGGGGGCACTGAAACTGAAGAAGGGGTCTTGGAAGCTGAATAGATTGGAGGATGTGAAATGAGTCATGATGGGTCCTTTCATTGGGTAATGAGTAATGTTTCTGGTCAATATCTAGAAAAGTTAAGAGATTTAGTAAATATTTATGATTATTTCTTGTGTTAAAATGTTTTCTTTGTAATTGAAATATTTTCTGATGTGAAATTTTTTCACATTTAAATAAATTCTTAATTGGTAAGAAATTGCTAGTTTTATTAGAAATAAGTGAGATGCTTAATTAAACTTAGGAAGATGTTAAATTAATGAAGCTAAAAAAAGCATAATTTAGGTAAAAAAATAGGTTTGTCATTTTTCCTACAGATGTTGCATTGCAGTATGTACAAATGAATCCAACATTTTGTTTAACAATATCACATTTCATATGTAATGACTAGCTCACTAGGAGCATATGTTACTATAAAAAAGTGCTGTATAGCATATATATTCTTATAATTTATTTCTGTAAATAACTTCTGTATCCTTCTGTATTTTTGTCAGACAGGTTAATATTTATATGAGGGTAATGATGCATTATATTAGAACATCTGAAGTAAAATAATGTTCTTCCCATTAATTGTTTTTCTTTTATTAACAGTGTACTTAGAAAATGTTTAGTGCCTTAGGTTTTCCTTCAGTATGCTAGGATGGATTCTTTTTTTTTTTTTTTTAATTTTGGCATCTTTATTTATTTATTTATTTTTCATCTACCTTTATTCTTTGGCCTGTGTGGGCCTCCCATTGCAGTGGCCTCTCATTGCAGAGCACTGGCTCTGGACACATGTGTTCCAGAGCACTGGCTCATAATTGGACACACTGGCCCATCTGCTCCATGGCACCTGGGATTTTCCTGGGCCAGGGATCAAACTGGTGCCCCTTGCACAGCAAGGTGGACTGTCTACCCACTGGACCACCAGGGAAGCCGTAGGATGGATTTTTAAAATAAAAGTAGGTACCAAACTGTTAGCCACTGCAGCATCTCCACCCCCAACTGTCCTACCTTATGTTTTAGTATATTTAAGTAAAAAGAGATACTGACTTTTATAGCTACCTTTTTTTTTTTATTAAAGACTTATGAACTGTTGTAATGACTTGGCAATTTTTTATTATCATTTTGTTTTGACGGTATACATAACTCAGTGTGCTGTGTAACAAACATTTTGGTTGAGACTAGAGTAGTGAAGTCTGCTATTACAGTGTGACAACTCAAAAGGCATTTTATTTAATTTAGTTCTTTAAAGTCTTCAATGTTATTTTATAACACTCTTGGAAATAGTCTGGCCATAAAATTTCTGCTGGTCTGTAAATGTGCATTTGTGGTAAGCCACTCCTGTGTTTTCAAGACATGGGTGGTCTACCTTTAAGCCAGATACTTAATTTATCAACTCTGGTTGAGGGAGAATGGCTTCTTTTTGTGATTTTAATCCTGTCTCATTTATAAGCTGGTGCAGAGTACAGCCTTTCTCTTCCCTTTTCCATGATGCAGGACTACAGGTATTTCTTTGGAATTAACCTCAGTCTCTTTTCTACATCTGGTTTCTAGCATTTTAGACTTCCTGCTTTTGAGCCAGTATTAATTTCTTTTAAGTAAGTGGTAAGCTGTATAGCATATATATTCTTATAATTTATTTCTGTAAATAACTTCTGTATCCTTCTGTATTTTTGTCAGACAGGTTAATATTTATATGAGGGTAATGATGCATTATATTAGAACATCTGAAGTAAAATAATGTTCTTCCCATTAATTGTTTTTCTTTTATTAACAGTGTACTTAGAAAATGTTTAGTGCCTTAGGTTTTCCTTCAGTATGCTAGGATGGATTCTTTTTTTTTTTTTTTTAATTTTGGCATCTTTATTTATTTATTTATTTTTCATCTACCTTTATTCTTTGGCCTGTGTGGGCCTCCCATTGCAGTGGCCTCTCATTGCAGAGCACTGGCTCTGGACACATGTGTTCCAGAGCACTGGCTCATAATTGGACACACTGGCCCATCTGCTCCATGGCACCTGGGATTTTCCTGGGCCAGGGATCAAACTGGTCCCCCTTGCACAGCAAGCTCGACTGTCTACCCACTGGACCACCAGGGAAGCCGTAGGATGGATTTTTAAAATAAAAGTAGGTACCAAACTGTTAGCCACTGCAGCATCTCCACCCCCAACTGTCCTACCTTATGTTTTAGTATATTTAAGTAAAAAGAGATACTGACTTTTATAGCTACCTTTTTTTTTTTATTAAAGACTTATGAACTGTTGTAATGACTTGGCAATTTTTTATTATCATTTTGTTTTGACGGTATACATAACTCAGTGTGCTGTGTAACAAACATTTTGGTTGAGACTAGAGTAGTGAAGTCTGCTATTACAGTGTGACAACTCAAAAGGCATTTTATTTAATTTAGTTCTTTAAAGTCTTCAATGTTATTTTATAACACTCTTGGAAATAGTCTGGCCATAAAATTTCTGCTGGTCTGTAAATGTGCATTTGTGGTAAGCCACTCCTGTGTTTTCAAGACATGGGTGGTCTACCTTTAAGCCAGATACTTAATTTATCAACTCTGGTTGAGGGAGAATGGCTTCTTTTTGTGATTTTAATCCTGTCTCATTTATAAGCTGGTGCAGAGTACAGCCTTTTTCTCTTCCCTTTTCCATGATGCAGGACTACAGGTATTTCTTTGGAATTAACCTCAGTCTCTTTTCTACATCTGGTTTCTAGCATTTTAGACTTCCTGCTTTTGAGCCAGTATTAATTTCTTTTTAAAGTAAGTGGTAAGCTCACATAGTAAGCTCAGTATTTTAGAGGAAACATTAAGCAGTTAAACTTTTGTACTATAATAGAGGGTAACTATAATAATTATTTATTAAGTTATAATTTTTGTCCAAATTATTAGTTACCCCAAATTTAGTTTTCCTTATTAATTAGTTTTGCAGTCAAAATGAGGCTGATGTGCATAAGCAGTGAGGGGTTACTCTCTACTATATACTAAGATAAAAGTCTGCATGACTGACTTAAGAATGGATCCCAAACTTAACATTTCACATATATAATTTAGTGGAGAACTATTGAGAAAAAAGTATTAAAATAATGTTGGATATAATGTTGGTACTGTGCTACTTAGGTAACAAAGCGGGACTCAACTTAGGATGTACCAGACAACCAGCGTGATCAAAGTAAACTCCTTTATAATCAGAGGTAATTTTGGAAATTAGTTTTTCTGTGACTTTAGGTGTCATAAAATAAAACCTTTGGAAGGATGTAAATAAATCCCAGAAATAACACGCACATTTAAACTGAAACAAATGAAAGTCTGGCAGAATGCAGAAATGCCAACAGTTGCTGAATTTGCTGGTTGATTTTAGTATTTCAACTCTGTGGTGACAGGAAGGTTTATCTTCCCACCTTTTTTATTGGAGGAGGTCGTAGTTGCCAAGAAATGCCCCAAGCATGTCAGCCTTCTGAAACTTGCGCCCACGTTTCTTGCCTCCTTGAGAACTATTTACCACCATTATCTCAAGCGGCATTTTATTTAATTTAGTTCTTTAAAGTCTTCAATGTTATTTTATAACACTCTTGGAAATAGTCTGGCCATAAAATTTCTGCTGGTCTGTAAATGTGCATTTGTGGTAAGCCACTCCTGTGTTTTCAAGACATGGGTGGTCTACCTTTAAGCCAGATACTTAATTTATCAACTCTGGTTGAGGGAGAATGGCTTCTTTTTGTGATTTTAATCCTGTCTCATTTATAAGCTGGTGCAGAGTACAGCCTTTTTCTCTTCCCTTTTCCATGATGCAGGACTACAGGTATTTCTTTGGAATTAACCTCAGTCTCTTTTCTACATCTGGTTTCTAGCATTTTAGACTTCCTGCTTTTGAGCCAGTATTAATTTCTTTTTAAAGTAAGTGGTAAGCTCACATAGTAAGCTCAGTATTTTAGAGGAAACATTAAGCAGTTAAACTTTTGTACTATAATAGAGGGTAACTATAATAATTATTTATTAAGTTATAATTTTTGTCCAAATTATTAGTTACCCCAAATTTAGTTTTCCTTATTAATTAGTTTTGCAGTCAAAATGAGGCTGATGTGCATAAGCAGTGAGGGGTTACTCTCTACTATATACTAAGATAAAAGTCTGCATGACTGACTTAAGAATGGATCCCAAACTTAACATTTCACATATATAATTTAGTGGAGAACTATTGAGAAAAAAGTATTAAAATAATGTTGGATATAATGTTGGTACTGTGCTACTTAGGTAACAAAGCGGGACTCAACTTAGGATGTACCAGACAACCAGCGTGATCAAAGTAAACTCCTTTATAATCAGAGGTAATTTTGGAAATTAGTTTTTCTGTGACTTTAGGTGTCATAAAATAAAACCTTTGGAAGGATGTAAATAAATCCCAGAAATAACACGCACATTTAAACTGAAACAAATGAAAGTCTGGCAGAATGCAGAAATGCCAACAGTTGCTGAATTTGCTGGTTGATTTTAGTATTTCAACTCTGTGGTGACAGGAAGGTTTATCTTCCCACCTTTTTTATTGGAGGAGGTCGTAGTTGCCAAGAAATGCCCCCGCAAGCATGTCAGCCTTCTGGAAACTTGCGCCCACGTTTCTTGCCTCCTTGAGAACTATTTACCACCATTATCTCAAGCGGCTTCTGAAAGAGGGTTTGGGAGAGTCCGGGCTAGGTGGTCGAGGAAGGTGCACAGAGGCAGGCAGCATTATCCCCAACCTACTGGTCCTCTGCTGTGATGTGTTAGTTCCGCAGAGCCAGGAGTTAAGTAGCAGTGCTCCGGGGACAGTAAGAGCTGGGGACAAGTTGCGCCTCACCTTGCCAGGAACTCCGCGGTGGTCAGTGCTGCCCTGCCAGAAGCGCCTGCTGTAGCCTGAGATATATCCAACCAGCTTGTACTGAAAGGGGAAGTCCACCTTCCAGATAAGGGACCCGTAACCAAAAATCCACATCTTTGCCTTGCTCTTCCTCCGTGGTGGCGGTGGCAGTGGCGGCAACGGTGGTCGTCCCCTTTTCTGCGGTCTCTGAGCTGCTGCCGGCCAAGGACTTAAGGCTTTCCAGACGCAGGAAACCGACTGCGCAGGCACAAAGCCTGCTGTCCCGGTTTGGCGGCGCAAAGCACACTGGGACTTGCAGTTCGAGGAAAGTTTTGCTGCTCTGTCTCAGTCAACGTTGTTTTGTTTGCTTGCTTTGGGTATCTGGAAGCATTGACTTCCTCTCTGCTAAGCAGTAGATTTTTCAGCAGCCTCTCTAAATCCCAGTGCCTTTCCTGAGGAGCACATGGTCAGAGGACTACAATACCCACAATCCTTTTAATGTGACTTTAAGGCTGGGTCTATCTGCTTTTCTCAAATGGGAGGGAAAGGAGGAGAGGGTGGGAATCTTGGCTGGTGTGGTCTAGATACGCGGAGACGAGCTGTTTATGGGCACCTCTGTTAGCAAATGGAAAGACATATTTTTATGCTTTGAAAACTGGATTTCTGCCCATCTAACAATAACTAGGGGAATGCAATCAGAGGTTGTAGTCTGTATTTGACTCTATTTACATTAAAAAAATGTTTTTACCGTTCAAATAAAACAAGCTTACTACAGAAGTTTTGTGCCTATGGAAGAGCTACCGTTATTTCAACAAAAATTGCTTATATATTTAAATTTTCTGTGGAAACGATCTTAGTCACTTAAGTATTCTCAAAAACTCACTCAGAAAAGAGTAGGTAACTGTTTTTAGCTCGTGTCTAGGCTTTGGAAACCATGTGTGGGTCCTCCTGATATTGTATTCAAGGTCTGGGGGTCTGTGTACATTTTTCTGTTGAAGAGTTTAATTGATTTCATGAATTTTCCAACAGGTTAAGTATCCTAAATGTTTTGATCTGCTGGTTAGAACTGCTGCCCCAAAATACTGTTCAGGAAGCTCACTTGAGCCATCAAAGCCATGTTTATGTGAAAACAGAAGCCTTAAAAAATACTTGGTCTTTCTTGAAGATTTAATAGTTTTATGGTCTTTAGCTGTATAAAAGAATGTTGGAACATCCATCTCCGAAAAGTATTATTTATACTCATAAGAAGTCTGCAGGAAAATGTCACAAAGAAAAATTTCAGAATACTCAGGTCTTTTAATTTTCCCCAAGTTGTGGTTTCACATTGCCTGGAACAGTTAGCTTCCTTTCCAATTATTTTGAAAGATTTCAGACTTATAGAAAAGTTAGTAATAATGAGTATGGTGACCATTTATATGCCCTCCACATGGATTCAGTAATTAACATTTTGTCACAGTTGCTTTACTTTTTCTTTCTCTTTATATACTTTTAAATCTAAAATGTTTGAAGTAAGTTACCTGCACTGTGACTGACTTACTGCTGCTAAATACTTCTAAGAATAAGGACATTCTCCTAATTACCAGAGTGCCATTATCACATCTAAGAAAATTAACAGTAATTACATCATTAAATATCTATTTCATATTCACATTTCCTTAATTGTCTCAAAATTGATTTTAGTAGCTGATGTTTTGTTTACCAGTTTAGGTTCAGCTGAGTGAGAGAAGTATCATACATATTTATTATTACATTATATGTGTTTTGTTTGTATTTTCTTTTAGTCTAGAACATAGATTTTTTTAAAGGAGATTTTAAAAATATATATTTAATTTGTTTGGCAGTACTGGATCTTGTTTGCACGCGTGGGATCTTCAGTCTTTGTTGTGACATGCACACTGTTAGTTTCAGCATGCAGGATCTAACTCCCCCACTAGGGATCTAACCTGAGCACCCTGCGTTGGGAGCTCGGAATTTTAGCCACTGGACCAGTAGGTAAGTCCCTAAGGGAGATCCTAATAACCAGTTTATTCATGTTAACTGGTTGGTATTAAGTGTTGAAGAGAATGATCCTGCTCTTACAGTACGTTTCTTTTGGATTCTTTTTCCCTTAAGTCCAAAGATACCCAGTTCTATTAATTTTTTCAGATGACAGCATATTCATCTGGGTCTGTTAACAGTATTTTAACTGTGAGAAAAGCCAGAAGGATTCTTGCCTGTTTTACTTGAATACTGTTGTTTAATGCCTCTGGAATAGTATTCTTTGTGTAGTATTTTTGTTTGTGGTTCTCCTATGTAGTTTATAAATTGCCCTAAAAGAATTAACTCATAAGAAAAGTCTAAAATTACAAAGAAAAATTTCAGAATACTCAGGTCTTTTAATTTTCCCCAAGTTGTGGTTTCACATTGCCTGGAACAGTTAGCTTCCTTTCCAATTATTTTGAAAGATTTCAGACTTATAGAAAAGTTAGTAATAATGAGTATGGTGACCATTTATATGCCCTCCACATGGATTCAGTAATTAACATTTTGTCACAGTTGCTTTACTTTTTCTTTCTCTTTATATACTTTTAAATCTAAAATGTTTGAAGTAAGTTACCTGCACTGTGACTGACTTACTGCTGCTAAATACTTCTAAGAATAAGGACATTCTCCTAATTACCAGAGTGCCATTATCACATCTAAGAAAATTAACAGTAATTACATCATTAAATATCTATTTCATATTCACATTTCCTTAATTGTCTCAAAATTGATTTTAGTAGCTGATGTTTTGTTTACCAGTTTAGGTTCAGCTGAGTGAGAGAAGTATCATACATATTTATTATTACATTATATGTGTTTTGTTTGTATTTTCTTTTAGTCTAGAACATAGATTTTTTTAAAGGAGATTTTAAAAATATATATTTAATTTGTTTGGCAGTACTGGATCTTGTTTGCACGCGTGGGATCTTCAGTCTTTGTTGTGACATGCACACTGTTAGTTTCAGCATGCAGGATCTAACTCCCCCACTAGGGATCTAACCTGAGCACCCTGCGTTGGGAGCTCGGAATTTTAGCCACTGGACCAGTAGGTAAGTCCCTAAGGGAGATCCTAATAACCAGTTTATTCATGTTAACTGGTTGGTATTAAGTGTTGAAGAGAATGATCCTGCTCTTACAGTACGTTTCTTTTGGATTCTTTTTCCCTTAAGTCCAAAGATACCCAGTTCTATTAATTTTTTCAGATGACAGCATATTCATCTGGGTCTGTTAACAGTATTTTAACTGTGAGAAAAGCCAGAAGGGATTCTTGCCTGTTTTTACTTGAATACTGTTGTTTAATGCCTCTGGAATAGTATTCTTTGTGTAGTATGTGTTTGTGGTTCTCCTATGTAGGAAAAAAGTTTTCTTCTCTTAGATGAATATGTTTATAAATTGCCCTAAAATGTATAATTTGTTCTTTTTTAGAAACTTGAATGGGATGACCTTCACTACAAGTGGTGTGGTTCAGAAATGTACAGTTTAGCTGCTAAATTCATGATTATCCATACTTTGGCTACCTCTGTGACCTTGTTTTTCTATTATTTGTTTACCTAATCCTCCTTCCAAAGTGAATTGATTGTTTCCATTTTTCACTGAACCTTCCTCATCCTTGCTTGTTCATTTGTATACTTTGGTTATGTTTTTCCTTCTCCTAGAGATGCTCTTTTGCATATTATCTCAGTGTCACAGCCTTCCTTATCTTTAGGCACAGCTTGAAGTAGTTTTCCCTGCTTTGACACCTCATGGCTCTTTATCTGTACTTATGGCACTTTCTGCTTTCTATTTTGAATCACATATTTATCTTTTCTTTGAGACAGTACATAATTTGAGATAGAATCTGTGTCTCTGATCTTATATTCTCCATATTGCTGATCATTTAATAGGTGCTTAGTAAATAACTATTAACTGAATAATTAAATGTTCTGTAGTAATAAGTATCTTCACTTTCTTAGTAATGGGAAAGTTGATTCAATCAGATTAATTCATAGCTAATATTAGCTCTCTATAGAATCATTTTCTGCAGATATACAGTTTTAAATTTAAATATGATCATTGCACGTGTCCTCAGTTGCTTACGTCGTGTCCAACTCTTTGCAATCTGATTGACTGTAGCCCTGTTCTGCCCATGGACTTTTCCAGGCAAAAATGCCTGAGGGGGTTGCCATTTCCTATATAAGGGGATCTTCCCAACCCGGAGACTGAACCTGAGTCTCCTGCATGCAGGTCATGCATTGGGAGTTGGATTCTTTAGCACTACGCCATGCCACCTTGGAAGCACCAAATGTGACCACAGATAAGTTTAAATTTACTTCAGGAAATACTGTATGCTTACTTTTACAGCATATTCATCTGGGTCTGTTAACAGTATTTTAACTGTGAGAAAAGCCAGAAGGGATTCTTGCCTGTTTTTACTTGAATACTGTTGTTTAATGCCTCTGGAATAGTATTCTTTGTGTAGTATGTGTTTGTGGTTCTCCTATGTAGGAAAAAAGTTTTCTTCTCTTAGATGAATATGTTTATAAATTGCCCTAAAATGTATAATTTGTTCTTTTTTAGAAACTTGAATGGGATGACCTTCACTACAAGTGGTGTGGTTCAGAAATGTACAGTTTAGCTGCTAAATTCATGATTATCCATACTTTGGCTACCTCTGTGACCTTGTTTTTCTATTATTTGTTTACCTAATCCTCCTTCCAAAGTGAATTGATTGTTTCCATTTTTCACTGAACCTTCCTCATCCTTGCTTGTTCATTTGTATACTTTGGTTATGTTTTTCCTTCTCCTAGAGATGCTCTTTTGCATATTATCTCAGTGTCACAGCCTTCCTTATCTTTAGGCACAGCTTGAAGTAGTTTTCCCTGCTTTGACACCTCATGGCTCTTTATCTGTACTTATGGCACTTTCTGCTTTCTATTTTGAATCACATATTTATCTTTTCTTTGAGACAGTACATAATTTGAGATAGAATCTGTGTCTCTGATCTTATATTCTCCATATTGCTGATCATTTAATAGGTGCTTAGTAAATAACTATTAACTGAATAATTAAATGTTCTGTAGTAATAAGTATCTTCACTTTCTTAGTAATGGGAAAGTTGATTCAATCAGATTAATTCATAGCTAATATTAGCTCTCTATAGAATCATTTTCTGCAGATATACAGTTTTAAATTTAAATATGATCATTGCACGTGTCCTCAGTTGCTTACGTCGTGTCCAACTCTTTGCAATCTGATTGACTGTAGCCCTGTTCTGCCCATGGACTTTTCCAGGCAAAAATGCCTGAGGGGGTTGCCATTTCCTATATAAGGGGATCTTCCCAACCCGGAGACTGAACCTGAGTCTCCTGCATGCAGGTCATGCATTGGGAGTTGGATTCTTTAGCACTACGCCATGCCACCTTGGAAGCACCAAATGTGACCACAGATAAGTTTAAATTTACTTCAGGAAATACTGTATGCTTACTTTTATCATCTTCCCTCAAACCCTCCTTTCTGATTAAATTATTTAGAATATGACTGTAGAAAGTTTTTTACTCATACTGGACTAGACGTGTTGTTGGCATTTCCCAAACTACCTTCTAAGATCTTTAGAAAAAGTAAAGGAAGGATGGAACTGAATTGTTACTGAGAGACGCTACCCCTTGGGAGATAACCATTTCCCTGAGAATATTGGATCTTAGCCCAACCTGCCTCATAATGTGAGTAGCAGGAATTGTGAGTCATATTCTGATCTGTACAGGACACTGACTCCAGGTGAACTTGAGATGGACATTGAAAGGAAATTGTGAGGAAGAGGGCAGTAACACTGTGAAAAACTTTCTGGGCTATTGTAGGAAAGCTGGACCCATCTCTTTATGATGCTCTTTGTTCATTTTAGTATATTCATTTGGGTGACTCATCAAGGAAAGAGAACCTCAAAAAAAAAAAAAAAAAAAGAGTAAAAAAAAAAAAGGGAAGAGAACCTCAGTGTTTTGCTCCTTCTGAAAAGGCCCAGCAGGTGCAGAAAAACTAGAATTATTACTTAGTTTTATTCTTTTGAAAAAAACGTCTTTCACTCCTTTCTGGCTTTTTTGGGTTTAGCTTTTTCCTGTAAAGGGTTATGAAATTGATTTTTGAGGCTTGGCATTGCTGGCAGTTAAATGGCCATCTCTACACAGTAGAGTATACATTTGGGGTTAACTGAAGGCTGTACGCTGTCTCATCAGCAGTATTCCAATGAGTGTATCTTGTTGGAATCTGAACAGGAGCAGAAACCTTCAGGAGGAGCTGCTCAGACAAGAATGATGTGCTAAGTTGCTTCAGTCATGTCTGACTCAGTGCGATACTATGGACTATAGCCCAGCAGGCTCCTCTGTCCATGGGGTTCTCTAGGCAAGAATACTGGAGTGGGTTGCCATGGCCTCCCTTGGTACCTCTAATATGAGCGTTCTAATGAATCGTAGTCCCCCAGATAGGGAGACTTCCTGGTTTTGATTAAAGCAGAGGTGCTGACATGACATGTTGCGATCTCCACCTCAGGTTCTTCCTCAGCAATTTTGTAATAGATGCCACAGATCTGCTGTGATGTTTTACTATCTAGAGTGTAGTATTTATTAATGATAGTGTTTTCTTTCTGCCTTGTTTTGTAGATTGGTCAAAAGAATGGATTTTACAGAGGCATACTCTAATACATGCTCTACAGTTGGACTTGCTGCCAGGGAAGGCAACGTTAAAGTATTAAGAAAGCTGCTCAGAAAGGGACGAAGCATTGATATTGCTGATAACAGGGGATGGATGCCAATTCACGAGGCAGCTTATCACAACTCTGTAGAATGTTTGCAAATGTTAATTCGTGCAGGTAAAGTAAATTCAGGATATGGAAGGCTGGACTTGCAAGCTGGATTAATAAAACAAAAATAAGTGGTAACACATGATTTATTAACAGTAATATTTGTTTGTCTATAACCATACAGGTATAAAGAATGGTAAGATTGCCTCTGTGTTATAAACAATGGTGAGATTGCCTACCTTGAATTGTATAAGTATGGCATTCCAGCTGGACATCTGTAAATGTTGTCCTTTATATGGAAGTGCTTTTGCCTGCCAGTTTTTATTGCCAAGCTAGGTTATGTGGCAGAAGTATTCTGCCGTTTTAATTTTAAGCATTTGGCAATTACGGGTCATGTTTATTTTTTGTTCTTTTCCAAAGAAAAAGAGCAGTGCTGCTGAAATTAAGGGTGTGAATGTTTTTCTTTAATTAGTCTTTTTTAACAGTACTTTTTGATTTTCTTTATTTTGGAGCTCTCTGCATTTAGTTTGATTTTATATTAGATGAAGATGCACAAGAGAACAAGAAGGACAAGGTCTCTGCCTTTATGATGTTTTTATTCCGTGGGGTGGGAACAGACAAAAGTACCTAAATGGTTAACCATGGTAACTTCAAAATGTGAAAGTGTTGTGGAAAAAATAAAACATAGTAATAAAAAATTTTTTTAAAAAAGACTTCATGCTGGTAGGTTGAGCTGACGCTCCTCCAGATGAGTGGAGACTATCTAGACGTAGTAGAAATTTTTGGATTAAAGCAGAGGTGCTGACATGACATGTTGCGATCTCCACCTCAGGTTCTTCCTCAGCAATTTTGTAATAGATGCCACAGATCTGCTGTGATGTTTTACTATCTAGAGTGTAGTATTTATTAATGATAGTGTTTTCTTTCTGCCTTGTTTTGTAGATTGGTCAAAAGAATGGATTTTACAGAGGCATACTCTAATACATGCTCTACAGTTGGACTTGCTGCCAGGGAAGGCAACGTTAAAGTATTAAGAAAGCTGCTCAGAAAGGGACGAAGCATTGATATTGCTGATAACAGGGGATGGATGCCAATTCACGAGGCAGCTTATCACAACTCTGTAGAATGTTTGCAAATGTTAATTCGTGCAGGTAAAGTAAATTCAGGATATGGAAGGCTGGACTTGCAAGCTGGATTAATAAAACAAAAATAAGTGGTAACACATGATTTATTAACAGTAATATTTGTTTGTCTATAACCATACAGGTATAAAGAATGGTAAGATTGCCTCTGTGTTATAAACAATGGTGAGATTGCCTACCTTGAATTGTATAAGTATGGCATTCCAGCTGGACATCTGTAAATGTTGTCCTTTATATGGAAGTGCTTTTGCCTGCCAGTTTTTATTGCCAAGCTAGGTTATGTGGCAGAAGTATTCTGCCGTTTTAATTTTAAGCATTTGGCAATTACGGGTCATGTTTATTTTTTGTTCTTTTCCAAAGAAAAAGAGCAGTGCTGCTGAAATTAAGGGTGTGAATGTTTTTCTTTAATTAGTCTTTTTTAACAGTACTTTTTGATTTTCTTTATTTTGGAGCTCTCTGCATTTAGTTTGATTTTATATTAGATGAAGATGCACAAGAGAACAAGAAGGACAAGGTCTCTGCCTTTATGATGTTTTTATTCCCGTGGGGGTGGGAACAGACAAAAGTACCTAAATGGTTAACCATGGTAACTTCAAAATGTGAAAGTGTTGTGGAAAAAATAAAACATAGTAATAGGACAGAAAGTAATCATGTATATCTTTTCCCAACTCTGTATTTGATTGACTTCATGCTGGTAGGTTGAGATCATCCATATGAGAGTGTGTTTACCCAGAAATGAGCCAATGCTACACACCAGTTCCATGAACTTTTTTTCCACTCTCCTCCTCAGAGTCAGTTACACATTGCCAGCACACTGCTGAGTGAAGAGCTCAGTAAATGAGACTAAACAGAGTCTGACGTTCAGGAAACAGGGCGTGGAAAGAGCCCTAATGGTAATTGAGCACTGCTTCGTGACAGTCATTGTATTAGATGCTTGGTTTACATTATTTATCTACTATATAGAAAACTACTATTGAGGCACTGTTAATCTCATTTTATTGTTGAGATCAAGGCTCAGAGAAGTGGGCTTGTCATTTGATTTGAATCCTTTTCTGACTCATATTTTCCCACTATAGCATGTTTCAACATTTACTTAAAATAAACATTTTCAGCATTCAGTTAGTTTAAATTGAGATTGAATATAACACTCCATATTATGACACTTGGTGCACTGTTTGCATTTCATTAATCATGGAAGTGCAGATTTTTCTTCACTATATACTTATCATCATCAAGTATAGCTACTGAGAAAGTAGTTTTGGGGCCGTAGCTCATCGAAATTACTGATTACCTCATGGATGAGAGAAAAAAAAATCCTTACAGTGTTTCTGGTGTAGCTGTTTTGTTTGTTTTGTTTTAAGGGATGAGAGCTAGCAAGACTAAATTCTCCAAATTATTGGTTTCTGGCTGCTTTTAAAGTTCTAGTCTGTTATAGTTGAATGTTTTCTTTAATTAGTCTTTTTTAACAGTACTTTTTGATTTTCTTTATTTTGGAGCTCTCTGCATTTAGTTTGATTTTATATTAGATGAAGATGCACAAGAGAACAAGAAGGACAAGGTCTCTGCCTTTATGATGTTTTTATTCCCGTGGGGGTGGGAACAGACAAAAGTACCTAAATGGTTAACCATGGTAACTTCAAAATGTGAAAGTGTTGTGGAAAAAATAAAACATAGTAATAGGACAGAAAGTAATCATGTATATCTTTTCCCAACTCTGTATTTGATTGACTTCATGCTGGTAGGTTGAGATCATCCATATGAGAGTGTGTTTACCCAGAAATGAGCCAATGCTACACACCAGTTCCATGAACTTTTTTTCCACTCTCCTCCTCAGAGTCAGTTACACATTGCCAGCACACTGCTGAGTGAAGAGCTCAGTAAATGAGACTAAACAGAGTCTGACGTTCAGGAAACAGGGCGTGGAAAGAGCCCTAATGGTAATTGAGCACTGCTTCGTGACAGTCATTGTATTAGATGCTTGGTTTACATTATTTATCTACTATATAGAAAACTACTATTGAGGCACTGTTAATCTCATTTTATTGTTGAGATCAAGGCTCAGAGAAGTGGGCTTGTCATTTGATTTGAATCCTTTTCTGACTCATATTTTCCCACTATAGCATGTTTCAACATTTACTTAAAATAAACATTTTCAGCATTCAGTTAGTTTAAATTGAGATTGAATATAACACTCCATATTATGACACTTGGTGCACTGTTTGCATTTCATTAATCATGGAAGTGCAGATTTTTCTTCACTATATACTTATCATCATCAAGTATAGCTACTGAGAAAGTAGTTTTGGGGCCGTAGCTCATCGAAATTACTGATTACCTCATGGATGAGAGAAAAAAAAATCCTTACAGTGTTTCTGGTGTAGCTGTTTTGTTTGTTTTGTTTTAAGGGATGAGAGCTAGCAAGACTAAATTCTCCAAATTATGGTGTGGGAAGTTTGTCATGGCTGCTTTTTAAATCACATGTTCTCGAGTCTGTTATAGTTGAATGTTTAAAGATATTAAAAAAGTTTATGTCTAAAATTTAAAACTTGAGGATTTCTTTGAAGTTAATTCTATAGCTTGAATTCCCAAACTATCTCTGGTGACAAAGGCGTGAATGTGAATATTTGTTTATAGTCCAAAAGTTCATTCCAGTTATACTGTTAGCTTTCCCTACATCTTTTTTTCTGTCTGTTTGGGTAGCACGTGGGATCTTAGTTCTCCTGTCAGAGATCGAACTGACACCCCTTACATTGGGAGCATGGAGTTTTAACTATTGGAACACCAGGGAAATACCCCAATATCAGTTTTATGTTAATTTTTTTTCTTTTGGCTGCTGAATAAAATGAGGCATGCTTTTGACTTAATATGTTTGAACTGGCTATTTAAATCATTATATTTTCGCAAGATACTATCTTCATTGTTAATAGCTTTTTTTTTAGACTTGTTTTTGGACGATCAGATGACCATACATAGTTAACTATGTGAATAGTTGATATAAATAGTCCAATAAAAATTAATTGCTATTTTTATTAAAGTTCACTATTATGAAATAAATTTGGAATAAATATAATTTATTTACAACACATACACAAGGGTTAGGGTGGAGTATGGAGAGAAAAAATAAGGTTGGAAGAGAGTAGAAAACCTGTATATGACTTATTAAAGCAGGTGGTAACATTTTTGGTCTCAGTCTTCTGTGAGTTTGGTTGTTCTGTGTAGTTGGAACTAAAGTTCAAAATTCTATGAGATTTGGTTATCTGATTCACTAACTAGAAGAATCAAACTAAAATGAAGCAAAAGGTCTGTATAGCCTATAAGTTGCTTTCAAAAATGATTTCTCTATTGCCCGGGCTCTTTTTTTAAACTCTGTACTATATTCAGATCCTCTGCCTTTTAAAAAAGGATTATAATTAGAACTTGTCTGAGTAATTCAGATTCAAAAACATAGACCAGTGGGGAAATCCTTACAGTGTTTCTGGTGTAGCTGTTTTGTTTGTTTTGTTTTAAGGGATGAGAGCTAGCAAGACTAAATTCTCCAAATTATGGTGTGGGAAGTTTGTCATGGCTGCTTTTTAAATCACATGTTCTCGAGTCTGTTATAGTTGAATGTTTAAAGATATTAAAAAAGTTTATGTCTAAAATTTAAAACTTGAGGATTTCTTTGAAGTTAATTCTATAGCTTGAATTCCCAAACTATCTCTGGTGACAAAGGCGTGAATGTGAATATTTGTTTATAGTCCAAAAGTTCATTCCAGTTATACTGTTAGCTTTCCCTACATCTTTTTTTTTCTGTCTGTTTGGGTAGCACGTGGGATCTTAGTTCTCCTGTCAGAGATCGAACTGACACCCCTTACATTGGGAGCATGGAGTTTTAACTATTGGAACACCAGGGAAATACCCCAATATCAGTTTTATGTTAATTTTTTTTCTTTTGGCTGCTGAATAAAATGAGGCATGCTTTTGACTTAATATGTTTGAACTGGCTATTTAAATCATTATATTTTCGCAAGATACTATCTTCATTGTTAATAGCTTTTTTTTTAGACTTGTTTTTGGACGATCAGATGACCATACATAGTTAACTATGTGAATAGTTGATATAAATGGTCAAATAAAAATTTCTTGCTATTTTTATTAAAGTTCACTATTATGAAATAAATTTGGAATAAATATAATTTATTTACAACACATACACAAGGGTTAGGGTGGAGTATGGAGAGAAAAAATAAGGTTGGAAGAGAGTAGAAAACCTGTATATGACTTATTAAAGCAGGTGGTAACATTTTTGGTCTCAGTCTTCTGTGAGTTTGGTTGTTCTGTGTAGTTGGAACTAAAGTTCAAAATTCTATGAGATTTGGTTATCTGATTCACTAACTAGAAGAATCAAACTAAAATGAAGCAAAAGGTCTGTATAGCCTATAAGTTGCTTTCAAAAATGATTTCTCTATTGCCCGGGCTCTTTTTTTAAACTCTGTACTATATTCAGATCCTCTGCCTTTTAAAAAAGGATTATAATTAGAACTTGTCTGAGTAATTCAGATTCAAAAACATAGACCAGTGGGGAATTGTTACTGACTACTAAAAAGTCTAGCTAACATACAATTTCATATAAGGAGGTATTTTTACTGTGATGGTGACCTGCAAACATTTCTAGTCTTGAAGAGTGAAGTGAGGTCTCTTCTGCCTAATGATGACAACGGCATCCTCATATCTGTACCAGTTAACTTGGTTCTGTAGGTTTCTCTTAAAAGTTTCCAAGCAAGTTTGCCATTTCTTTTGTTCTTTATACTTGCTATACCTTTATTTTATATGGTTCATAATTCTCTTAGCCCTTGTGGCTCAGGGGTGTGTGTGTGTGTGTGTGTGTGTGTATAAGTTCTTTTATTATATCATTTCTGCCTTCTTGAACTTGATCTAATATTAGTGAACTGCCAGAGATTCCTAAAACATGCTTTTTATTAGTGCAGTGAAGTATGAAGGTGCTCAGGCCTAGACAAAAAGATTGAAAGAATCTTAAATGGTTAGAAAGGTTTTGTCTTACCTTCATTTTAGATCCAAAATCTAGCCTAGAAATCAGTCATATGTGGCCGCCTCATTCAAGTTGGAGAACACTCAAGTGTCATATGGATTACTTAGAAATTTTATATATATATATGTATTTCACTTTAGCTTTCTGTATAGAGTATTGGCACAGATTACAAATTTGCCTGTTCTCTTTCCTGTATTTTCAGAAGTTTGGTGTAATTGGTACTGAAATTTCATGAAGTTTATCATCTTGAAGGGCAATCATGAATCATACCATTCAGTGACAGTTAATCATACCATTCTGTATTAAACCACTAGCTGACTAAAGGTCACTTAAGCTCTTGTAATTAATTTTATTATAAACAAGTGTTTTTATGTGGCCAATATATGATCAAATTCATATAGTACTTTTTTATTCATGTTAAGAAAATACGGGGCTTCCCCTGGTGGTTCAGTGGGTAAGGACACCGCCTTGCAGTGCAAGGGGCCCCGGTTCGATCCCTGGCCTGGGAAGATCCCACGTGCCGTGGAGCGGCTGGACCGATGTGTCCAGTCACTGAGCCGGAGCTTTGGAGCACATGCGCCCAGAGCCGGTGCTCTGCAATGACAGACGCCACCGCAATGGGAGGCCCACGGGAGCCAAAGAACAAAGACGGATGAAAATAGAGAAATGAAAGACCAGTGGAAGTGGCCCGCCTGCTCCCCTCCCTCCCCAACCCGACCCCCGCCCCAAAATAAATAAATAAATCTTTAAAGAAAAAAGAAAAAAGAAAATATGCTTTTATACTGGGTATGATAACAGATATTAGAAATCTTTTGATAAATAAAGCGGTTTAGGGCTTCCCTGGTGGTCCAGTGGGTAAAGACATCGCCTTGCAGTGCGAAGGGTGCCGATTTGATCCCTGGCCTGGGAAGTTCCCACGTGCCCTGGAACTACTGGACCGATGTATCCAGTTATCGAGCCAGCGCTCTGGAGTGCGTGTGCCTGGAGCTGGTGCTCTGCAGCGAGGGAGGCCACCGCGATGGGAGGCCCACACAGGCCAAGAGCAAAGATGGATGAAAATAAATAAATTGAAAGACCAATAGAAATGCCCCCACCCCCACCGACCCCCGCAAAAATAAAATAAAACTGTTTAGTGAATAAGAGTGTGTATTCAGGGCTATTGCAATCAGTGTCAAGATTATCATGATGGAGGGAGAGAGCTGGCAGTAGAATTTCTTGCGAAGGAACAGTGAGGAGATTTTGTGAGTGGAAAACCACTAAGAGAGGGTATGAGGGTAGGGGGATTTTTGCTAAACTGACTTAATGGGATTTTTTTCTGAAACTGGACTAGGAAGGCCAAAGATAAGGCCAGGGGCCAGGGATAAGGTCAAGGCCTGTTCAAGAAATCTCAGAAGAGACTGGCTAAAGTTTGGTCAACCAGAGAATCATTGTCACTCCCCAGCCTCCTTTCAGGGCCCCCTGCTCTACTCCTTCCTCATAAGGAGTAGTCTTCACTGTCTCCCCTCCTCCAGCACCTACTCATCACTGAGATGTCAGCTCATGGGTCTCCTGCCCTTGGAAGTCTTTGTAGATCTCACAGACTTCAAACTAGATCTTCCTAACTAAAGATCATGTAGAAACTGTTAGACTGTCTCCTGGATTAGCAGAGTTTAGGATGGAGGCTCTTTATTACAGTCTCACACTATTTCACAAGGCATCACCCACCACTGGGGGTTCTGTGAGCAAAGCATGAATACAAATGGCTGATAAACTGCTTGAGTATTAACTTAAAAGTGTTAAGTTAATGAAATTACTTGTTACACTATTTTGAAGTTTAAAGATAAGAGTGAAAAGTTATGTAAAGGCCTCAGTTTTCTTATGATTCAAAACCAAGGTAATATGTTGCTTTGAACTCTTAGTTCTTTATTAAGCTCTATAGCTATTCTTATATCTGCATTAAGTTAAAAGTTCTCATGGATGGATTTCCTCATTTTTGTAGAATGCAGTGCAAAAAGGTTTCCGGATTTGTATCCCTTGGCCTGGGAAGTTCCCACGTGCCCTGGAACTACTGGACCGATGTATCCAGTTATCGAGCCAGCGCTCTGGAGTGCGTGTGCCTGGAGCTGGTGCTCTGCAGCGAGGGAGGCCACCGCGATGGGAGGCCCACACAGGCCAAGAGCAAAGATGGATGAAAATAAATAAATTGAAAGACCAATAGAAATGCCCCCACCCCCACCGACCCCCGCAAAAATAAAATAAAACTGTTTAGTGAATAAGAGTGTGTATTCAGGGCTATTGCAATCAGTGTCAAGATTATCATGATGGAGGGAGAGAGCTGGCAGTAGAATTTCTTGCGAAGGAACAGTGAGGAGATTTTGTGAGTGGAAAACCACTAAGAGAGGGTATGAGGGTAGGGGGATTTTTGCTAAACTGACTTAATGGGATTTTTTTCTGAAACTGGACTAGGAAGGCCAAAGATAAGGCCAGGGGCCAGGGATAAGGTCAAGGCCTGTTCAAGAAATCTCAGAAGAGACTGGCTAAAGTTTGGTCAACCAGAGAATCATTGTCACTCCCCAGCCTCCTTTCAGGGCCCCCTGCTCTACTCCTTCCTCATAAGGAGTAGTCTTCACTGTCTCCCCTCCTCCAGCACCTACTCATCACTGAGATGTCAGCTCATGGGTCTCCTGCCCTTGGAAGTCTTTGTAGATCTCACAGACTTCAAACTAGATCTTCCTAACTAAAGATCATGTAGAAACTGTTAGACTGTCTCCTGGATTAGCAGAGTTTAGGATGGAGGCTCTTTATTACAGTCTCACACTATTTCACAAGGCATCACCCACCACTGGGGGTTCTGTGAGCAAAGCATGAATACAAATGGCTGATAAACTGCTTGAGTATTAACTTAAAAGTGTTAAGTTAATGAAATTACTTGTTACACTATTTTGAAGTTTAAAGATAAGAGTGAAAAGTTATGTAAAGGCCTCAGTTTTCTTATGATTCAAAACCAAGGTAATATGTTGCTTTGAACTCTTAGTTCTTTATTAAGCTCTATAGCTATGCTAATATCTGCATTAATTTAAAAAGTTCTCATGGATGGATTTCCTCATTTTTTGTAGAATGCAGTTTGTTTTTGTTAATAACAGTAAGTTTTAAGGGAAAAAAAGAGTTGTGTTCAGATGGACCACATTATTCTGTTACTCTAAGTTTAACGTGGTTTAATTTTAAGTCTAAGCTCCCCTCAATATTTTCCTTGTTTTATTTTTCTAAATTCTTTGTTATTCTTACCCACCCACCCTAATCCCTTTCAACCTGAGTCACTTTACTGGGTTTAAGATCAGTCAGTCTAGTAACATTCAGCTCTGTTGACGTTTTGCTTAGAATTATAATACATTTATTATTATTTGGGGAAGAAGCAACATCTTTATAATGTTGCAGTTTTCTGTTTGGAAGCTATTTACGTATTTGTATCTGCCTCTGTGTACTTAGTCACTCAGTTGTATCTCTTTGAGATCCCATGGACTGTAGCCCACCAAGCTCCTCTGTCAATGGGATTCTCCAGGCAAGACTACTGGAGTGGGTTGCCATTTCCTACCCAGTATCTACCTATATCTCTGTATAAGTGTTCTATAGAAAATTACAGCATATATATGGATATAGATTATTTGTGTGTATGTGTGTGTGTGTATATATATACACACATATGTATAAATATATATGCCATAACTTAACTGTATAGTTTTGTGGCAGTCTGAGTAAATATCAGTTTCTGACTAATCTGAGGAACACTTTTTTTGTGATAGAAACTTTTAAAATATAACTGCTCTATCTTGCCATTTAGTTGTATATCCTATAAAATTGGAGGCTGTTTTCTTTATTTATGCTTACAGGCTGTTATTTGACTAGTAGTATGGCTTAGCCCACCAGTTTTAGTAGTGAGTTACAATTATAAGAAATACTTAAAACATGATTATTTTAGTCAGGAGCATTAGTTTTAATTTTGGTTTTTCAAGGAAAATATTATCTAAAGGTTTTGAAATTTGTTTATTTTTTGTTTATCAGTACTCTCAGAAATGCCTTCCCAATTCACCTTACAGCCCATCCTTTTATTGTGGGTTTAGAATTTTATTATTTTATTGTTTTGGAAGCAAAGGTTAAGAAAGTCACTTAATACTATCTTTTGTTGCGAAGGTACAGAAATTTTAATGTGGACATTATTTACATAACTTGAACATTATCAAGACTTTGAGATTTTCCTAACAAACTCCAGAAAACATAATTTAACTCATAAGTTCCTTATAAAATTGTTTGCCGTTATTTGGTTTCTTTGGAGTACATTTTGTTATTTCAGAAATGTAATCTTCATTAATGATTAGAATGTAGTTTTAGGTTAGAAAAGGAATATTTTAAATTACCTTCATCTTATTTGTTGAGTACAAAGAAGTAATGTGATAGACAAGACCATTTTCCTCATGGAAATTAGGTAATAAAAAAATACAAGTTTCTTAATATTTCATTAAATCTTGGATCTTTTTTTTGTGTTTTCTTTCAGTTCCTCCTTCTTAGGAAGGAGTTCCTTCATTTATCAAAAGTTAGAGAAGAGAAAATGAGTTTGTGAGCAGGATCTGTGTTAAGACTACTGGAGAGCTGTTTGCACTGTGACCCTTGTAGAACTTTTTCTTGGTTTAATAGAGTTTTAAACTACTTAAACTAGTTTTAAAACCTCCTGTTTATAATTGTCTTAATGTTTTATTAAATTCTGCTTGGAATTTTTGCTTTGTAATCCCAAGAAACAGAAATAATATCTTCTAATTGATAGTTTTTTATTCTTTCATAGATTCATCTGAAGACTATATCTCGACAAAGACCTTTGAGGGCTTCTGTGCATTACATCTTGCTGCGAGTCAAGGACATTGTAATATCATACAGATTCTTTTAGAAGCTGGGGCAGATCCCAATGCAGTTACCTTAGAGGAAACCACACCACTGTTTTTAGGTAAAGTATGTTATTTGTGGCACAGATACGGTTTTTATTTTTATTTTTTGCCAAAGAAGCTTAATTAAGCTTACTTTTCCCTCAAGCTTTTGTACTTAACAGCATTAGTACATTCTCTGGCAAATACTATACTGCCACTTCTTTGATTTTGAAAAAGATGTTTTTAAAGGCTCTTTGTTTTCTATTCTTGGGTGATAGCATCTGGGAATATCTTTAAATGTCTGTTTAAAGTTGTAAAATCTGTTCTGAATGTAGTCAGCATCATTGTTCTCAATGTTGTTCTGAAGACCAGGTAGAGTTTAAATTATAGCAGTTGTTACAAGATTACCTGTGAGTCTTTTATGTTTGCTTTTGCATTTTCCTAGCATTAAAAAATTAAGAACATTTTATGGAAGACATCATGGGCTAAATCTTTAATGGCAGTTAATTTGTTGCTTATATGAACCACTATTCAGGTTTCTCCAGTTATGGTCTGTTTTTTGATTCATTAAGAGCAGAGGCTAAATTCTAAAGGGCATACTTCTAGTACCTGTCTTTTTTTTTTTTTTCCTTCCTCTTTCATCCTTTTTGTCTTCAGGGATATTGTAGCCCATAAAGTTTAGTGGAGCATGAGAAAATTAAGAGAATAAAACATTCGTATATAATCATTTTATTTGGACTATAGGTTGGTTCTGTCACATGTAGTTTGTAAGTTCACTTATTTACTGTATGCTTCAGTTTCCTCACTTATAAAATGAGAGTAATAGTACCTACCTAGGCTTTTTGGGGCTGAGAATAAAATTAGATGTCTATGAAAACAATTTTTGCCTTGTGAATTTAAAAACATATGTTCTTAAATTTTGTGTACAGGAAATTTATTCTTTAGTGAACAGTTTTATGAGTTTTGATGTATGCATAAAAATGTGTAATGGGGCTTCCCCTGTGGTCCAGTGGGTAAAGACACCGCTTTGCAGTGCAAGGGGCACCGGTTTTATCCCTGGCCCAGGAAGATCCCACGTGCTGTGGAGCAGCTGGACCGATGTAGCCAATTAGGAGCTAGCGCTCTGGATCACATGCGCCCAGAGCTGATTCTCTGCAACAAGAGAGGCCACTGTGATGGGAGGCCCACACAGGCCGAAGAATAAAGATGGATGAAAACAAATAAATAAGAAAACAATAAAAGAGACCAAAATTAAAAAAAAAAAGTGTGATGATAGTGACAACTCACAGAAGAGTCCATTACCTTCCAAAATTTCATCATGCTTCCTATTCTTAATCAGCATTCTCCTCCAACTTTACCCCTGACAAGCACTGATCTGTTTTCTGTTTTCATCTCTGGTTTTTTGGGGGGCTGTGCCCTGTGACTTGGGGAAATCTTAGTTCTCTGACTAGGGATCGAACCTGGGCTATGGCAGTAGAAGCCTAGAATCCTAACCACTAGGCCACCAGGGAATTCCCCTGTAGTTTGCTTTGTAACAAATGTCGTGAATATATATGAAATAATACAACATGGAACTTTTGAGACTTCATTCACTTAGCATATTGCTTTTTGAGATTCATGTTGTGGCATGTATCAGTAATTGATTCATTTATTGCTAAGTAGTATTCCATTGTATGACTGCACCATGGTTTATCCATATACAAGTTGATAAACATTTCATTTGTTTTCACTGTTTGGTGACTAAATTGCTGCCAACTTTTGCATTTAGGTTTTGTTTTAAATATAAGTTTTAATTTCTCTTGAATTAATATTTAGGATTGTTGGGTCGAGTGGTAAGTATATATTTAACTTTGGAAAGCATTTTGGAAGTTTCTTATAAAGTGACTCTATCATTTTGCATTCCCTCTAGTAATGTTTGAGAGTTTCAGTTCTCCACATCCCCATTGTATCATTTGGATTTGACAGATTTTTCTTTTTTTACATTTTAATCATTTAATTGGGCTTCCCTGATGGCTCAGATGACAAAGAATTCACCTGTAATGCAGGAGATCTGGGCTCCATCCCTGGTTTGGAAAGATCCTGGAGAAGAAAAAGGCTACCCACTCCAGTATTAATGAGTTTTGATGTATGCATAAAATGTGTAATGGGGCTTCCCCTGTGGTCCAGTGGGTAAAGACACCGCTTTGCAGTGCAAGGGGCACCGGTTTTATCCCTGGCCCAGGAAGATCCCACGTGCTGTGGAGCAGCTGGACCGATGTAGCCAATTAGGAGCTAGCGCTCTGGATCACATGCGCCCAGAGCTGATTCTCTGCAACAAGAGAGGCCACTGCAATGGGAGGCCCACACAGGCCAAAGAATAAAGATGGATGAAAACAAATAAATAAGAAAACAATAAAAGAGACCAAAATTAAAAAAAAAAAGTGTGATGATAGTGACAACTCACAGAAGAGTCCATTACCTTCCAAAATTTCATCATGCTTCCTATTCTTAATCAGCATTCTCCTCCAACTTTACCCCTGACAAGCACTGATCTGTTTTCTGTTTTCATCTCTGGTTTTTTGGGGGGCTGTGCCCTGTGACTTGGGGAAATCTTAGTTCTCTGACTAGGGATCGAACCTGGGCTATGGCAGTAGAAGCCTAGAATCCTAACCACTAGGCCACCAGGGAATTCCCCTGTAGTTTGCTTTGTAACAAATGTCGTGAATATATATGAAATAATACAACATGGAACTTTTGAGACTTCATTCACTTAGCATATTGCTTTTTGAGATTCATGTTGTGGCATGTATCAGTAATTGATTCATTTATTGCTAAGTAGTATTCCATTGTATGACTGCACCATGGTTTATCCATATACAAGTTGATAAACATTTCATTTGTTTTCACTGTTTGGTGACTAAATTGCTGCCAACTTTTGCATTTAGGTTTTGTTTTAAATATAAGTTTTAATTTCTCTTGAATTAATATTTAGGATTGTTGGGTCGAGTGGTAAGTATATATTTAACTTTGGAAAGCATTTTGGAAGTTTCTTATAAAGTGACTCTATCATTTTGCATTCCCTCTAGTAATGTTTGAGAGTTTCAGTTCTCCACATCCCCATTGTATCATTTGGATTTGACAGATTTTTCTTTTTTTACATTTTAATCATTTAATTGGGCTTCCCTGATGGCTCAGATGACAAAGAATTCACCTGTAATGCAGGAGATCTGGGCTCCATCCCTGGTTTGGAAAGATCCCCTGGAGAAGAAAAAGGCTACCCACTCCAGTATTAATGTCTAGAGAATTCCGTGACTCAGCCATGGGTCGCAAAAAATTGGATACGACTGAGCGACTCTCACACTACTAGTCACTTAAGAGTTTAGTGACATCTCGTTGTGATTTTAATTTTGTGTTTTTCCTGATTACTAATGATGTTGAATGTGTTTTCATATGGCTGCTTGCCAGCTTTCTTCTTTTCTGTTCTGTTATTAGACAAAAGTGTTTTGTTTTGAAACAATATCAGAGTTATGAAAATAATAGTACAGAGATTGTTACATAGTTTTCACCCAAAGTTTTTTTTTTGCCTTTGTCCACTCTATCATTTTTTTCTCTGTATATAGTCATATGTTATTTTTTTTGGAGCACTTTGTGATTAAATTGTACACATAAAGCATCTTTACCCATAATACTTCCACCTGAACTTCCTAGAAGCAATGAAATTCTTTTATAGAACTGCTATGAGTCAAGATTGGAAAGTTAACATTGATACAGTACTTTTACTTAATCTACAGATTTTCTCAATTTTGCCATTAGTTCCACTAGTATCCCTTTTAGTAAAGAAAAGAGATTTTTTTTTCATTGGTTCAGGATCAGTCCAGGATTATTTTTTGAATTTAGATGGTATGTCTCTTTAGCCTCCTGTAATAGTTTTTCAGTTATCCATTTCATTTGTTTTCACTGTTTGGTGACTAAATTGCTGCCAACTTTTGCATTTAGGTTTTGTTTTAAATATAAGTTTTAATTTCTCTTGAATTAATATTTAGGATTGTTGGGTCGAGTGGTAAGTATATATTTAACTTTGGAAAGCATTTTGGAAGTTTCTTATAAAGTGACTCTATCATTTTGCATTCCCTCTAGTAATGTTTGAGAGTTTCAGTTCTCCACATCCCCATTGTATCATTTGGATTTGACAGATTTTTCTTTTTTTACATTTTAATCATTTAATTGGGCTTCCCTGATGGCTCAGATGACAAAGAATTCACCTGTAATGCAGGAGATCTGGGCTCCATCCCTGGTTTGGAAAGATCCCCTGGAGAAGAAAAAGGCTACCCACTCCAGTATTAATGTCTAGAGAATTCCGTGACTCAGCCATGGGTCGCAAAAAATTGGATACGACTGAGCGACTCTCACACTACTAGTCACTTAAGAGTTTAGTGACATCTCGTTGTGATTTTAATTTTGTGTTTTTCCTGATTACTAATGATGTTGAATGTGTTTTCATATGGCTGCTTGCCAGCTTTCTTCTTTTCTGTTCTGTTATTAGACAAAAGTGTTTTGTTTTGAAACAATATCAGAGTTATGAAAATAATAGTACAGAGATTGTTACATAGTTTTCACCCAAAGTTTTTTCTTTTGCCTTTGTCCACTCTATCATTTTTTTCTCTGTATATAGTCATATGTTATTTTTTTTGGAGCACTTTGTGATTAAATTGTACACATAAAGCATCTTTACCCATAAATACTTCCACCTGAACTTCCTAGAAGCAATGAAATTCTTTTATAGAACTGCTATGAGTCAAGATTGGAAAGTTAACATTGATACAGTACTTTTACTTAATCTACAGATTTTCTCAATTTTGCCATTAGTTCCACTAGTATCCCTTTTAGTAAAGAAAAGAGATTTTTTTTTCATTGGTTCAGGATCAGTCCAGGATTATTTTTTGAATTTAGATGGTATGTCTCTTTAGCCTCCTGTAATAGTTTTTCAGTCTTTATCTTCTGTGATTTTAGCATTTTTGAAGAGTTCAGGAGATTTATTTTATAAAATATCTTTTAGCTTGGATTTGTCTCATATTTTTTCTTGATAAAGTTCAGATAATGTATTTCTCCAGGAATACCACAGAAGTGAAATGGTATCTTAGTGCATCTTACTAGGAAAAGAAAGATACATTATTGATGATACTAATTTATGAAAGTATTTTGAATATGTGATACATATTATAGGAAGATATTTCTTGGAAGCCCTGCTGTAATATGTTTTCAGGGGAGATGAAGGGGAGATTGATTATTTTTTATATAAAATTTCTTTTTTTTTGCCCACATTCTCATTTGACTCACTTTGGATATTGTGTACAACTACAATAAGCTTAAGCTTTCATTGAAGCTGTGCTAGGTGCAGTCTTTATTCCTGTTGTTATCTTCAAGGAATCTAGCATAGAGATGTGAACAAAATGAATTAAGTCCTGTGAAAGAGTTAGAGGTAAAGTGTTCAAGGTATTAAAAGAGGGAAACATAAGTCACCCTAGAATGACAGAGAAAAATATTATGTGTTGAGTACTGTATTAATAGTAACAATAATATTTGTTAGGCCGAGAATGTGTACTAAAACCTGTGTCAGATGTTTTAGATGAATTGTCAGATCTTTTAGATGAATTGTCTAATTTTCACCATGATTCTATGAAATATATACTGTTATTATTTCTATTCTCACAGATAATGAATGTAAAAACACTTAGGATCAAAAGTGCTGTATTTAAGTTTCAATATATTGGTTAGAATAGCATTTATTTATTTTTTTTATAATTTTTTTTTAATTTTACTTTTACAGAGTTTTGTTGTTATAGCTGTACATAAACCCAAATCAGTTATAGGTATACCCTTGACTCCGATCACTGGAACCCTCTTCCCAGCCCCTCCAGGCTGTTGCATAGCCCCATCTAAGTTCCCTTAGTCTTAGAGCATATTCACAATGGTTGTCTCTTTTACATACGGTAGTGTAGGTTTCCATGTTACTTTTTCCATTTGGCAAATGCTATGTTTTATACTCTCCAATATAAAAAAAACAGAAAACAGTAGCCATTTAATTTTATGTGTCCACTTAGTCCGCATCCTCAGTACTCCATGTTATCCTATTTTAGTATCTTCATAGTTCTTGTTACTCACTGAAGTTATTTGCCACTTTTTTTATTGACTTCCCTCAGTAGAAAGGATATCCAACTTTTTCATTAGCTCCCAAACTTAGCTCAGAGCCTCAAAGTAAAGATACATTATTGTGAATAATTTATGAAAGTATTTTGAATATGTGATACATATTATAGGAAGATATTTCTTGGAAGCCCTGCTGTAATATGTTTTCAGGGGAGATGAAGGGGAGATTGATTATTTTTTATATAAAATTTCTTTTTTTTTGCCCACATTCTCATTTGACTCACTTTGGATATTGTGTACAACTACAATAAGCTTAAGCTTTCATTGAAGCTGTGCTAGGTGCAGTCTTTATTCCTGTTGTTATCTTCAAGGAATCTAGCATAGAGATGTGAACAAAATGAATTAAGTCCTGTGAAAGAGTTAGAGGTAAAGTGTTCAAGGTATTAAAAGAGGGAAACATAAGTCACCCTAGAATGACAGAGAAAAATATTATGTGTTGAGTACTGTATTAATAGTAACAATAATATTTGTTAGGCCGAGAATGTGTACTAAAACCTGTGTCAGATGTTTTAGATGAATTGTCAGATCTTTTAGATGAATTGTCTAATTTTCACCATGATTCTATGAAATATATACTGTTATTATTTCTATTCTCACAGATAATGAATGTAAAAACACTTAGGATCAAAAGTGCTGTATTTAAGTTTCAATATATTGGTTAGAATAGCATTTATTTATTTTTTTTATAATTTTTTTTTAATTTTACTTTTACAGAGTTTTGTTGTTATAGCTGTACATAAACCCAAATCAGTTATAGGTATACCCTTGACTCCGATCACTGGAACCCTCTTCCCAGCCCCTCCCCAGCCCACCCCTCCAGGTTGTTGCATAGCCCCATCTAAGTTCCCTTAGTCTTAGAGCATATTCACAATGGTTGTCTCTTTTACATACGGTAGTGTAGGTTTCCATGTTACTTTTTCCATTTGGCAAATGCTATGTTTTATACTCTCCAATATAAAAAAAACAGAAAACAGTAGCCATTTAATTTTATGTGTCCACTTAGTCCGCATCCTCAGTACTCCATGTTATCCTATTTTAGTATCTTCATAGTTCTTGTTACTCACTGAAGTTATTTGCCACTTTTTTTATTGACTTCCCTCAGTAGAAAGGATATCCATGAGAGCAGGAATTTCATTTATATTGTTCAGTGTCCTAGCTCCCAAACTTAGCTCAGAGCTTGGGATATGGTAGGCATGCAGTAAATTGTGGAATGAAAAGCCGGAAGTGTCTGGTTTCTTAAAAAATACCAAATGTTTTAACTTTAATCCTGCATTTTGAAATGTATTTGGCCTTAATAATGTTTTTCTTTGTGGAACACTTAGGAGAAATATCTCAAAAAACATTAATATTCCTTGGTACTATTTGAGAAATGTTAGTTTGAGCACTTAGCATACAGTTTCAGAATATAATAGTCCCATTTATGAAATTGAGTATTATACCTGTTTAAGGATTTGGAGAAAATTAGAGATGCAGAGTTTTTAGTGATTTATATTTCAGGATATAGTTAACTTGGGGTTTTTATGTTAATAAAGGAAGAGTTGTCAAGATAATTCAAACGAGTGAATAACTTTAAGTCATTTGTTTTTAGTAATAGGATTTATTTAGTTTATTTGACAGCAAATTTACTGTCCTAGTTATGTTCTGTATTGGCTAAAACAAAAAATATTTTGACTTAAGCTGAGAGTTTAAGCCCAAGGAGGTCTAGTATGTGAGTACTTCATGCTCAAGTACTGTATCAGTTGTATTAGGTCCTTGTTTGGAATAGAGTATTTTTTAAAAAGGAAGAGAAAAGGAAAAGTACAGTCCGAGCTTTTGCAAAAATATAGTGATGTAGAATGGATATGTGACTCTTCAGTTAGGTGTTTCTTTTTTAAAAATTTTTTGTTTGAATATAATTGCTTTATAATATTTTGCTGGTTTCTGCCATTCATTGGCATGAACTGGCCACAGGCATACATATGTCCCTTCCCTCTTGAACCTTTTTCCAATCTTCCACTCTATCCCACCCCTCTAGTTTGTCACAGAGCACTGGATTGAATTCCCTGTATCACAGAGCAAATTTGCACTGCTATATCTGTTTTACATATAGTAATGTATATGTTTGTATGCTACTCTCATTGTCCCACCCTCTCCTGGCCACAGTGTCTTCAAGTCTGTTCTCCATGTCTGGGTCTCCATTGATGCCCTGCGGATAGGTTCATCAGTACTATCTTTCTAGATTTGATATACATGCGTTAACATATACTATTTGTTTTTCTCTTCCTGACTTACTTCACTCTGTACAATAGGCTCTACATTCATCTGTCTCATTAGGACTGACTCAAATGCCTTCTTTTTTGTAGCTGAGTAATATTCCACTGTGTGTATGTGTGTATACATCACAATTTCTGTAACCGTTCATCTAGGTGGACATCTAGGTTTGCTTCCATGTCCTAGCTATTGTAAAAACATGCTATAGTGAACATTGAGGGTACAGGCATTTCTTTCAACTATGGTTTTCTCAGGGTATATGCCCAGTAGTGGTATTGTTTGGTCATACGGTAATTCTGGGCATCACACATGGTGATGGTGGTAAAGAACCTGCCTGCCAATGGAAGAGACATAAAGAGACGCAGGTTTGATCCCTGGGTCTGGAAGATTCCCTGGAGGAGGGCATGGCAATCCACTGCAGTATTCTTACCTGGAAAGTCCCAAGGGCAGAGCAGCCCGACTGGCTATAGTTCATAGGGTCACAAAGAGTCAGACATGACTGCATCGACTTAGCATGCACAGGCACGCACTCATAGTAGTTCTGTTCCTTTTTTTTTTTTTTTAATTTTGGCCTCTTTCATTGGTTTCTTATTAATTTGTTTTCATCCATCTTCATTCTTTGGCCTGTGTGGGCCTCCCATTGCAGTGGCCTCTCTTGTTGCAGAGCACTGATTCTTGGTGCATGTGCGCCAGAGCGCTGGCTCCTAATTGGACAAACTGGTCCAGCAGCTCTATGGCACGTGGGATCTTCCCAGGCCAGGGATCAAACTGGTGGCCCTTACACTGCAAGGCGGACTCTTTACCCACTGGACCACCAGGGAAGGCCCTAGTCCTATTTTTTTTTTTTTTATTTCTAGTTTTTTAAGGAAGTCTCCATACTGTTCTCCATAGTGGTTGTATAAATTTATGTTCCCACCAACAGTGCAAGAGGGTTTCCTTTTCTTCACATCCTCTCCAGCATTTATTGTTTGTAGATTTATATATTTATTTTAACTTGGTTCAGTTTTATTGAAATCTTGTTACAGAAGACAATTCAAGTAGGAAACACTTTGGTTTTAAGGCCTATAGAAATCTGAATCCTGTTTTACTGCAAAATAACATAAAATAATTAATTCAAACACTGTAAAAAGATTTTAATGATGATTGTATGTCCTCATTAAATTACTTGTAAATATTTTCCTAAATACTTACAACTAATTTAAAGTCCAAATAAGCCAGTTTAAACTTGATAAAGCACACTTACTGTAACATGAAAGCCATTCACGTTGAGATACTTCAGCCACAGCTTCACAAACTCCTGAAAATTAGGAGATAGTTTGTTGTTAGATAAAAAAAGAAATCTCACTTATGTCAGGGAAGATTAGACTAGACTACAGTTTAAAATGAGCAAGAGTTCACATAATATTAAATCATCTCTTGCCTTGCACAAATACAGAATAAATCCTCTTGTCTCCCTTCTCTGTAGAGACCTTCAGTTTGCTCTTCAGGCTCTGAAACTTAGCACAAATTAGGGAAAAAACAAGACAGACTTCAGTATGAGAATTTGCCAAAATATTTCCTGAGGGAAGCACTTCTGATTTTGTTAAACATTCTCTCTAAGCTCTTAAAAGAAAAAAAAAGAAAAATACAAACAACAAGGTCAGTCTGGAAATGAAATTGATCTGAAGGCTTCATATCACCCTTCATCATGCCAAGGCAATGTTCTAGCTTGCATCTCCTATTTTATCCCTAATTCCCACTGGCAGGAAGTGCTCTTAGAGTGGTTGAGATTCCTTATAATATAGACCCTTGGGTTTTGATTCTTGGTGCATGTCGCCAGAGCGCTGGCTCCTAATTGGACAAACTGGTCCAGCAGCTCTATGGCACGTGGGATCTTCCCAGGCCAGGGATCAAACTGGTGGCCCTTACACTGCAAGGCGGACTCTTTACCCACTGGACCACCAGGGAAGGCCCTAGTCCTATTTTTTTTTTTTTTATTTCTAGTTTTTTAAGGAAGTCTCCATACTGTTCTCCATAGTGGTTGTATAAATTTATGTTCCCACCAACAGTGCAAGAGGGTTTCCTTTTCTTCACATCCTCTCCAGCATTTATTGTTTGTAGATTTATATATTTATTTTAACTTGGTTCAGTTTTATTGAAATCTTGTTACAGAAGACAATTCAAGTAGGAAACACTTTGGTTTTAAGGCCTATAGAAATCTGAATCCTGTTTTACTGCAAAATAACATAAAATAATTAATTCAAACACTGTAAAAAGATTTTAATGATGATTGTATGTCCTCATTAAATTACTTGTAAATATTTTCCTAAATACTTACAACTAATTTAAAGTCCAAATAAGCCAGTTTAAACTTGATAAAGCACACTTACTGTAACATGAAAGCCATTCACGTTGAGATACTTCAGCCACAGCTTCACAAACTCCTGAAAATTAGGAGATAGTTTGTTGTTAGATAAAAAAAGAAATCTCACTTATGTCAGGGAAGATTAGACTAGACTACAGTTTAAAATGAGCAAGAGTTCACATAATATTAAATCATCTCTTGCCTTGCACAAATACAGAATAAATCCTCTTGTCTCCCTTCTCTGTAGAGACCTTCAGTTTGCTCTTCAGGCTCTGAAACTTAGCACAAATTAGGGAAAAAACAAGACAGACTTCAGTATGAGAATTTGCCAAAATATTTCCTGAGGGAAGCACTTCTGATTTTGTTAAACATTCTCTCTAAGCTCTTAAAAGAAAAAAAAAGAAAAATACAAACAACAAGGTCAGTCTGGAAATGAAATTGATCTGAAGGCTTCATATCACCCTTCATCATGCCAAGGCAATGTTCTAGCTTGCATCTCCTATTTTATCCCTAATTCCCACTGGCAGGAAGTGCTCTTAGAGTGGTTGAGATTCCTTATAATATAGACCCTTGGTTTTTGAGTGTTACCTAAAATACATATTTTGAGAAATGTGTTTAGTAAATACCCTTCAAGTCCTGTCCCTTATTTCTTAATTATAAAGCACGTAAGCACATGTGTGTGTGTGTATACCACAATTTCTGTATCCACATGGTGTTCCTTGGGGCTATCTAAGGCCTACTTTTACAACAACTGTTTAGAATTTCCCTTGACTCTTAAGTTTGCCTTTAGAGATTAAAATTCAACGTAGAATTACAATTCAACTATCAAACATCTGTTCCTAATTTAAGGCAAAGCTAAGAACATAGCAAAAGTCCACTTATTAAACTTTATCTCATACAAACTTAAAATTTTAAAAATAGTAATTCCAAGTCCCATGGTAGACTACTTACCAAACTTGGTAATTACTTAAAATTTTAAGTATTGGAAATAATTTTTCCCAATCTTCTTAAAGGAAGTGTGTTTTGGGCTGACAAATCAACATTATATATCAAGTCTGTTGCTTAGGAACACAACTTTTGACCTGGTAACAAATCATTTTGGTAATCTGACACTAAACCAAGATTCTAAGACTGTAGAATTAAAGGCATTCTTTTGGGTTCTGTCCTTTAATAATTTTTAAGAGGAAAACCATGAAGAGACTTCTGGTTCAGTAGAGACAATGATTAATGCTTGGTTAAAAAAAAAAAAAGGTGCATGTTTTGCAAATCTTGGGTAACACATCAAATTCAACAGGCCAAAGGAGTGAATTTTCATGATGAGGCTCTTACCACTCGCTGGTTTTGGGCCAGTTTTCCGTAGCTGCCTCTCCCAGCATTGTAATCCTGATGATGTTCATCTCGTACCCGGCCCCCTGAATGCCCACGGCCAAACTGCCTGCCCTTCTTAATGCCTGCATCCCTGTCTGTCTGGATGACTGGATCATCCAGACAAGTTCCATTTAGGTAGTGCATAGCATTACTGCATCTACTTCTGAATAGTATTCTACAAAGCAGAACTCACATGCTCTCCTCTTCATTTTATCCAGATCCATGATGGTTTTCTTTATGTCACCACTTTTGCTGAAGAGCTCATAGATTTGTTCTTCTGTTGTATAAAAGGAAAGATTTCCAGCATACAATGTACAGTTATTCTTCAGTGATTTTTCCTGTTCTTCATAGTCACCCTGAAAGTGCTGGTCCTGGTAACTGGCTCAGCTTGACATAGGAGTCACTGCACAGTGCCTTTAGGAGGCCCCACATAGTGCAGAGAGGTGCTGTTTGTAGATTCATTAATGATGGCCTTTCTGACTTGTGTGACATGATACCTCATTGTAGTTCTGATTTTCCTTTCTCTAATAATGAGTGATATTGAGCATCTTTTCATGTGTTTGTTGGCCATCTGTTTGTCTTCTTTGAGGAAATGTCTTTTTAGATCTGCCCATTTTTTGATTGAGTATTTTCTTCTCTTTTTTTTGGTATTGAGCTGCATGAGCTGCTTATATATTTTAGAGATTATTTTTTCATATTCTAAATGTTGTCTTCTATTCGTGTTTATTGTTTGCTGTGCGAAAGGTTTTAAATTTAATTAAGTCCTATTTGTTTACTTTTGTTTTTATTTCCATTATTCTAGGAGATGGGTCAAAGAGGATCTTGGTGTGATGTGTACTGTCTTAGATTGTACTGTCTATATTTTCCCCTAAGAGCTTTATAGTTTCTGGTCTTACATTTAAATCTTTAATCCATTTTGAATTTATTTTTGCATATGGTGTTAGAAAGTGTTCTAGGTTAATTCTTTTACATATAGCTGTCCAGTTTTTCCCAGTACCACTTATTTATTTATTTAATTTTATTTGTTTATCTTTTGGAGGGTGGGGTGGAGAGGGAGGGGGATGGGTGGGCCACTTCTATTAGTCTTTCATTTCTCTATTTTCATCCGTCTTCGTTCTTTGGCTCCTGTGGGGCTCCCATCGCGGTGACCACTGTCGTCGCAGAGCATCGGCTCTGGGCGTACGCGCGCCAGGGCTCCGGCTCAGTAATTGGACACATCGGTCCAGCTGCTCCGTGGCACGTGGGATCTTCCCAGGCCAGGGATCAAACCGGCGCCCCTTGCACTGTAAGGCGGTGTCTTTACCCACTGGACCACCAGGGGAAGCCCCCCCCCAGTACCACTTATTGAAGAGACTGTATTTTCTCCATTGTATGATATTGCCTCCTTTATCAAAAATAAGGTCCCCATAGGTGCATGGGTTTGTCTCTGGGCTTTCTGTCTTGTTACATTGGTCTGTATTTCTGTTTTTGTGCCAATACCGTGGTATCTTCATGACTATAGCTTTCTAGTATATTCTGAAGTCAGAAAGATTAATTTTTCTAGCTCCATTCTTTATCAAGATTGCTTTGTTTATTCAGAGTCTTTTGTGTTCCCATACAAATTGTTAAATTTTTGTTCTAGTTCTGTGAAAAATACCTTTGGTAGTTTGATATGGATTGCATTGAATCTATAAACTGCTTTGGGTAGTTATAGTCATTTTCACAATATTGATTCTTCTGAGAACATGGTATAGCTCTCTATTTGTGTCATTTTTTGTTTCTTTCATCTGTGTCTTATAGTTTTCTGCATACAGGTCTTTTGTGTCTTTAGGTAGGTTTATCCCTAGGTATTTTATTTTTTTGTTGCAGTAGGTGTTTCTGTAGTTAGGTGTTCTGGCCTCTAGTGTCTGCTCTGCACCATAAATATTATGACAAAGTTTAGCAATTTGCTTTGCTTACCTGTATGTTTGTTCCTCTTTTTTTTTTTGGTCACTTTTACTGGTCTTTCATTTATTTATTTTCATCCATCTTTGTTCTTTGGCCTTTGTGGGCCTCCCATTGCAGTGGCATCTGTTGTTGCAGAGCACTGGCTCTGGGTACATGCACCCCAGAGCTCCGGCTCAGTAGTTGGGACACATGGGTCCCGCCGCTCCACAGCACATGGGATCTTCCTAGGCCAGGGATTGAACTGGCGCCCCTTGCACCGCAAGGCGGTGTCCTTAGCCACTGGACCACAAGGGAAGCCCTTTCTTCCTCTTTTAAATAACCATAGTGATCTATGTTTCACTCCATAATGCAAGAGTCCATAGCACTTCAAGGTTTGTACCAAGCTATGAATGAAAACCTCTAGGTGAGGAAGAGTGGTTGGATCAACTGGACTTACAGTGAGAAAGGTGGACTGCCCATAGCTTCCTTCCCCATCTGTAGATTTATTTTCCAAAGTTGTTCATTGCTAAAACTTTGGAATGTGTTGGAGAGTGATATTTTCCTTGCAGGTTGTAGTACCTATCTGGAGGCTCAAACTGGACCTTAACTGGAAGATCGAGGGATAGAAAATGAATAGAGAATTACAGAAATTTCAGGTGGCTGGAAGTCATCAACATCAGTGGTGTGTCATTATGATTGAACTGAAGGCTAAATGTAGAGAGTTAGAAATTTTACTACTCCACTGTTTATAATGGGAGTATCTTCCCTATACAATAGAACTCACCAAGATTTTCATAAAATTGAGTTTGGAAGGCAGTTTTTCAGTTTGATGATAGTAAGAATTAAAATGAGAAAACAGGAAATAGGTAAATTTAGGAAACATCTCCTCCTTATCTTTCCACATGAAAATTGTTCTAAAAGAAATATCATTTGCTAACATGCAACTTAAAGGTTATGTTTAACAGGGAGTCTACTCTTTATTTCTTTTATTTCTTTTTCTTTCTTCCCATTCTGTTTCTCTTGGCTCATAAATGCATTGACAATAAGTGTTCTAAGAATAGATTTGTAACACTGCTTTGGAGGTAAGGATACCTTTATTTATAAATATAGGAAATTCTAAGTGACAATATAGCTGATTATATAGGAAATAGGTTTTCTCTATATTTTGCTATATTTAAAACAACACTGATAAATTGGGAGCTCAAATCTAACCCAGTGTGACTTCATGGGATGATTTTCTTTGAGAACTGCACAGGCTGCTGTTTTGGTTTTTGGTGGATTATTTATTCATTTTTTGTTCTTCTTAAGTGTCTGCATAGTCTGTGTAACTTTCAATGTTAAACATAGCAGTAAGGTTTATTACGAACAAAGTGTTTTATAAACAGTGTTACGTGAGGCTGCCTATTTCAATGTGTGTGTAAACTCAGTTGCTTAGTTGCAGTGACCCCATGGACTGTATGTAACCTGTCAGGCTCTGTCCATGGGATATCTCCGCAAGAATAGTGGAGTGAGTTGCCATTTCCTCCTCCAGGGGATCTTCTCGACCCAGGGATCAAATCTGCATCTCCTGTGTCTCCTGCATTGTCAAGTGGATTCTTTACCACTGAGCCTCCTGGGAAGAGGTGCCTCTTGGTTATTAAATTCTGAAATATTGTCATTTTTTGTAAGGCTCATGGTTGGCCATATTTCTTGTGTTTTCTAGTTGAAGTCATCAGTGGTGTGTAAAAAACAGAAATTTCAGGTGGCTGGAAGTCATCAACATCAGTGGTGTGTCATTATGATTGAACTGAAGGCTAAATGTAGAGAGTTAGAAATTTTACTACTCCACTGTTTATAATGGGAGTATCTTCCCTATACAATAGAACTCACCAAGATTTTCATAAAATTGAGTTTGGAAGGCAGTTTTTCAGTTTGATGATAGTAAGAATTAAAATGAGAAAACAGGAAATAGGTAAATTTAGGAAACATCTCCTCCTTATCTTTCCACATGAAAATTGTTCTAAAAGAAATATCATTTGCTAACATGCAACTTAAAGGTTATGTTTAACAGGGAGTCTACTCTTTATTTCTTTTATTTCTTTTTCTTTCTTCCCATTCTGTTTCTCTTGGCTCATAAATGCATTGACAATAAGTGTTCTAAGAATAGATTTGTAACACTGCTTTGGAGGTAAGGATACCTTTATTTATAAATATAGGAAATTCTAAGTGACAATATAGCTGATTATATAGGAAATAGGTTTTCTCTATATTTTGCTATATTTAAAACAACACTGATAAATTGGGAGCTCAAATCTAACCCAGTGTGACTTCATGGGATGATTTTCTTTGAGAACTGCACAGGCTGCTGTTTTGGTTTTTGGTGGATTATTTATTCATTTTTTGTTCTTCTTAAGTGTCTGCATAGTCTGTGTAACTTTCAATGTTAAACATAGCAGTAAGGTTTATTACGAACAAAGTGTTTTATAAACAGTGTTACGTGAGGCTGCCTATTTCAATGTGTGTGTAAACTCAGTTGCTTAGTTGCAGTGACCCCATGGACTGTATGTAACCTGTCAGGCTCTGTCCATGGGATATCTCCGGCAAGAATAGTGGAGTGAGTTGCCATTTCCTCCTCCAGGGGATCTTCTCGACCCAGGGATCAAATCTGCATCTCCTGTGTCTCCTGCATTGTCAAGTGGATTCTTTACCACTGAGCCTCCTGGGAAGAGGTGCCTCTTGGTTATTAAATTCTGAAATATGTCATATTTAAGCTCATGTGGCCTATCTTTTTTGTAGTCCTATCCTGTGGTCTCTTTTTTGTATATACCAGAGTTGAACAAGCCAACTTATATTTCACTTTTCACTTGTGTTTTCATAGAGTTATGTTTTGAGGTGCAATGAATTTTGAGGTTTAGTATTCATATATTTAGAATTAATTAAACTTAATCTTTGGAGTTATTTTTACATCTCTCAGTGGGAAGAGTAATCATTTTCCTCAAGGATTGTAACCTGTACTTTTTTTATTTGAGGGCATGTTCTTGAAAAAAAGGGTTTGGGTTTTCTCAGGTCTACAGTGTGGCTGTTCACCAAAAGGTTATATTTTTAAAATGTTAATTTTATGTTCTGTTTGTTTTCTTGATGTAACTTTTTATTGTTTTGTATCACACTCTTTCTTTGCTTTAAGTCTGTTCCTTAAGGTAGGCAGTTAAACAACTAATATATTTATTATCTTTCTTGTGTTACTTCGTATAATTAAATGCATTAAATGTATTTATCAGTCATGTTTGATTGTTAAAATTTCAGCTTTTAAAAATGAAATCAGTATCGTTATGTTGTCCTTGTGTAACTCTTTTTCTTTTTTTTTTTAAACTTTATTTTACTTTTAACTTTTACAGAGTTTTGTTGTTTACAGACATGCATGTTCCCAGATCAGTCAGATATATATCCCCCCCGCTTCCCACCCGTCCCAGCCATCACACAGCACCCCTGAAGGATCCCCTTTTCTCACGTAGCAATGACTAGAGCTATTTTCTTCAGTTATGATAGTACAGGCCTTCATGCTACTTCCTTTACGCCTCCCACCCTCTGTTCCTTCCCAACAATGTACTCTTTTTCTTTTTATCTGTCCTTTTCCAAATTTTGTTAGTTATATTATGTGGTCAGTGGAAATAACATTTTGGTATCTTAGTATCTTCAATTTATTTTGTTCTTATAGTTGTGTGGTTAAACAGTTTAGAAGCTTATGTTAATTAAACTCTTACTTTAATAGAGTCCTCTAAAAAGACCTGTGCAGATAAAGTTCCTTGAAGCCTTGCACATTCATAATTGAATAAGGTTTGAACAACCCCCCAAGTTCTTTACCACTGAGTTTCCATTAAATTCTGAAATATGTCATATTTAAGCTCATGTGGCCTATCTTTTTGTAGTCCTATCCTGTGGTCTCTTTTTATATACCAGAGTTGAACAAGCCAACTTATATTTCACTTTTCACTTGTGTTTTCATAGAGTTATGTTTTGAGGTGCAATGAATTTTGAGGTTTAGTATTCATATATTTAGAATTAATTAAACTTAATCTTTGGAGTTATTTTTACATCTCTCAGTGGGAAGAGTAATCATTTTCCTCAAGGATTGTAACCTGTACTTTTTTTATTTGAGGGCATGTTCTTGAAAAAAAGGGTTTGGGTTTTCTCAGGTCTACAGTGTGGCTGTTCACCAAAAGGTTATATTTTTAAAATGTTAATTTTATGTTCTGTTTGTTTTCTTGATGTAACTTTTTATTGTTTTGTATCACACTCTTTCTTTGCTTTAAGTCTGTTCCTTAAGGTAGGCAGTTAAACAACTAATATATTTATTATCTTTCTTGTGTTACTTCGTATAATTAAATGCATTAAATGTATTTATCAGTCATGTTTGATTGTTAAAATTTCAGCTTTTAAAAATGAAATCAGTATCGTTATGTTGTCCTTGTGTAACTCTTTTTCTTTTTTTTTTTTTAAACTTTATTTTACTTTTAACTTTTACAGAGTTTTGTTGTTTACAGACATGCATGTTCCCAGATCAGTCAGATATATATCCCCCCCGCTTCCCACCCGTCCCAGCCATCACACAGCACCCCTGAAGGATCCCCTTTTCTCACGTAGCAATGACTAGAGCTATTTTCTTCAGTTATGATAGTACAGGCCTTCATGCTACTTCCTTTACGCCTCCCACCCTCTGTTCCTTCCCAACAATGTACTCTTTTTCTTTTTATCTGTCCTTTTCCAAATTTTGTTAGTTATATTATGTGGTCAGTGGAAATAACATTTTGGTATCTTAGTATCTTCAATTTATTTTGTTCTTATAGTTGTGTGGTTAAACAGTTTAGAAGCTTATGTTAATTAAACTCTTACTTTAATAGAGTCCTCTAAAAAGACCTGTGCAGATAAAGTTCCTTGAAGTCTTGCATATTCATAATTGAATAATGATTTTATTTTATTTATTTTAAAATTTTTATTTATTTTTTGATTGTGTGGCTCAGCTTGTGGGATCTTAGTTCCCTGTTGGTGACTGAACTCTCAGTTGTGAAATGCAGAGTCTTAACCCCTGAAGTAGCAGAGAATTCCATAATTTTACATTTATACAGCAGTTTGATTAGGTATATGATCTTTGGGTCACGTTTCTTCAAGATTTTTGGTGGTAATTTATTATATTCTAGAGTTGAAGTTGGAGGCCTCTAATTTTCTTCTCTTTTTTTTCTGGCCATATGTTTGCCTAATTTAGATTTTCCTGAGACATGGTATGTCCTTCCAATATTTATTTTAGTAAGTCTTTCTGGAATTATATCTTTAAATATTCTCTTACTATGATGGTCTTCTTGGGCTCCATTCATTTATTGGCTGTTGTATCTTTTTCATATCTATTATTTCCCCTCTAGTAGTTTGTTTGTTTGTTTTTACTTTTTCTGCTTTGTTCCTTTTCAGGAATGTCTGTTTTCTCTAGTATATCTTCCAGTTTCAACTGCATTTTTATGATAGTTTTGTTTTTTCCAGATCTTTTCTAAATCATCCAAATTTATGTTACATTGACTGTCATCTAGTTGTCTTTCACCTGAGCACATATATCTGTGTTGCTCTTTTTTACGACAACTTAATTATTTTCCTCTTTAAAATTTATAGCAAAAGATTTAGTCACAGTTTCTGTCATTTTGTGGCAGTATTTTTATAATAGTTTTAAGGGGGGGTTGTTACTGTTTTGGTCTACTAATAATTTTTCCTGTAGCTTTCTTCCACTTTTTTGGTATCGTTGATAGATTTGTGCTTGTTCCTTTGTGATAACTCGTCTAGAAATGTGAGTTTTTGCTTAGGTTTCATCTTTTTTTTCAGGATATTTTTTTATTTTTTCATTTTGGTTTTTATTGGTTTTTTATTTATTTGTTTTCATCCATCTTTATTCTTCAGCCTTTGTGGGCCTCCCCATCACAGAGGCTTCTCTTGTTGCAGAGCACCGGCTCTGGGTGCACGTGCTCCAGAGCCCTGTCTCATAATAGGACACGCCATGGCACGTGGGATTTTCCCGGGCCAGGGATTGAACCGGTGCCCCTTACACTGCAAGGCAGACTCTTTACCCACTGGACCACCAGGGAAGCCCTTCAGGATATTTTTAATAGGACAGAACTTGAGCCACATTCCAGACTGGCTAATTTTCCTTTCGATGCTTGGTTTTTAGGTTAGCATCTATTTAGCCATTTTCTTTCACCAATCGTTGGGCATAGGCAGTTACGGGGTTTTTGCAAGGTGGATTCCCTTCTGTGCTAGGCCAGACAGACTACTCTTGCAAATGTTGCATCTTTGTGTGATTCCTTATTTAGACCCAGCACTTCTGACTTTGAGAGTTCAACTGTGTCCAGAGGTATTCTTCCTTCCAGTTTGTGAATCTTATCCCTCGACTGGAGAGTTATGTTTTGCCCCATAGAGGGAGCCTCTATCTCACCTCTGAGAAGTTTACTTTGCTACCTGTTTCTGAATTGTGTAGTTGAGACTTGATTTAGGCCCTTCCTCCCACGAGTATAAAGGATTAACTTCTGTTCTTTTGGAAACTCCTACCTGTTTCTGATCTGGCACTTTCATAGGAGTTTTAGTTTTGCTAAAAATGGAGAATATGTTTTTATTTCTTATTTTCTTTGCTGATTTTGCATTGATTGCTCTTGGATGCTTTCTAAGAAGAGAGAGGGAAAATACTTAATCCACAATATTGAAATTGAAAGTCCCTATTTTTAAAAATTCTTGATATCAAGTATTTTGCATAATGTAATATTCTAGTATATGGTAGGAATAGGTGACTGTTCCTCACCCCTACCAATGCAGTCTCTGTTGATACCATGGAGCAGTGCTATTCTAAATGTCAGTCTGTTGATAAGGGGCTTGAGTCACAGTGTAAATCAGTGCACTGCTTCCTTCATCAAAGAAATCTTTCAAGAAAAATGTCAACTGAACTAAACAGTGTTCCTCGGGACATAATAATTGATTTACATTCTGGTCAAAATTTCTCTTTATGTTGAGGACTGATAACAGTTAGTAGAGCAACAGACTGTGAACAATATTGAGTAGCACTGCTGTATAGTATGGATGTGTGGCTGTCAAACGGAATCATTACATAGTTAATGCAATTGTATCTTTATTCTTTATAATTATTACTGCCATTGGCCAATTAATTGTGTAATGAACATCACTGGTTAGCATTGCTGAAATAGTGTTGCTTCTCTATAATTAGGAGTCCTTGGTATAAGGGATGTATTTTATGCTTTTTCTTTTTGCTGTATGCTTTTTCTTTGATAGAGACTCCTCAGCATGATGATTTATTTCTCTAAGCCATACTGTGGCAGTCATGCAGAGGTTGGGCCTTTAAGGAGGATACTGCTTTAAGAGTCTTTTAAGAATGTGAATTGGATAATTACAAAAAGTAGTAGAATTTACTGTTAAAGTTCTGGATGAATATGTATATTAAAAGATATGCTATCTAAAGCAAATATTTCTCTCAACTCTGTTAGGAGACATATGGAAAAATAATAAAATAGTGGAATTTTAGATTTTTGTCTTCTAAGACTTTCATGTGATTGAAGTATGTGTTTTTCTGGATATGGTCTCTCATGTCTGATTGCCCAGTTGACTTCTCCCTATCAGAAATAGAGACATGTCAGTGGCAATGTGTAGAATTAGATTGGGGTACTTACTACAGACTTTGTTGTTGATGTGTTCCTAACAAAATGAACACTGTCCATGAGGTCATGATTTTCCCCATCAGCATACATCTTTGATAGTCATTGGGCTCTAGGTCCTTTATAAGAGGTGTTTTTTTTTTTTTTTTTTTTTAATATACTTAACTGACTTCTACTGTGGATTTCTTTTTTCATTTATTTATTGGCTATTCTGAGTTTTCACTGCTGCCGTAAGCTTTTCTCTAGTTGCGGGGAGTGGGGGCTACTCTAGTTGAGGTGAGCAGGCTTCTTGTTGCGGTGACCTCTCTTGCTGTGGAACTCAGGCTCTAGGGCTCACGGGCTTCAGTAGTTGCGGTACGTGGGCTCAGTAGTTGTGACTCCAAGGCTCTATAACACAGGCTCAACAGTTGTGGCTCACGGACTTTGCTGCTCCGCAGCATGTGGGATCTTCCCGGATCAGGGCTCAAACTCATGTCTCCTGCATTGGCAGGCAAGTTCTTTACCACTGAGCTACCAGGGAAGTCCACGGTATAACTCTGATTATAATTTTAGAAAAAAAAATTTATAAGTAGCAATGAAATATCAAATTTTAGACTAAAAATTCATCCCGAGGACACATTATAGGAATATAGCTGAATATATAGGGAACATGGTTTAAAATTATGTATATATCTTTGATGAGAAAGTCTTACTTGATAACCATTCTGATATAAAATTTAGTTATGAAATAAATACCTGTGGGTAGTCCCACTTACCAGTGACATTTTTGAAATAATTCTCCATCTTTGCCAGTCACTTGCTCAAAGTGAAAGTTTGAGACTAACATGTACTGTCAATGTAGTTAGTATAAGTACTTTGTTTTTACGTAATTTTAAGTTTTGTGAATTGGATAATTACAAAAAGTAGTAGAATTTATTTTGCTGGATGAATATGTATATTAAAAGATATGCTATCTAAAGCAAATATTTCTCTCAACTCTGTTAGGAGACATATGGAAAAATAATAAAATAGTGGAATTTTAGATTTTTGTCTTCTAAGACTTTCATGTGATTGAAGTATGTGTTTTTCTGGATATGGTCTCTCATGTCTGATTGCCCAGTTGACTTCTCCCTATCAGAAATAGAGACATGTCAGTGGCAATGTGTAGAATTAGATTGGGGTACTTACTACAGACTTTGTTGTTGATGTGTTCCTAACAAAATGAACACTGTCCATGAGGTCATGATTTTCCCCATCAGCATACATCTTTGATAGTCATTGGGCTCTAGGTCCTTTATAAGAGGTGTTTTTTTTTTTTTTTTTTTTTAATATACTTAACTGACTTCTACTGTGGATTTCTTTTTTCATTTATTTATTGGCTATTCTGAGTTTTCACTGCTGCCGTAAGCTTTTCTCTAGTTGCGGGGAGTGGGGGCTACTCTAGTTGAGGTGAGCAGGCTTCTTGTTGCGGTGACCTCTCTTGCTGTGGAACTCAGGCTCTAGGGCTCACGGGCTTCAGTAGTTGCGGTACGTGGGCTCAGTAGTTGTGACTCCAAGGCTCTATAACACAGGCTCAACAGTTGTGGCTCACGGACTTTGCTGCTCCGCAGCATGTGGGATCTTCCCGGATCAGGGCTCAAACTCATGTCTCCTGCATTGGCAGGCAAGTTCTTTACCACTGAGCTACCAGGGAAGTCCACGGTATAACTCTGATTATAATTTTAGAAAAAAAAATTTATAAGTAGCAATGAAATATCAAATTTTAGACTAAAAATTCATCCCGAGGACACATTATAGGAATATAGCTGAATATATAGGGAACATGGTTTAAAATTATGTATATATCTTTGATGAGAAAGTCTTACTTGATAACCATTCTGATATAAAATTTAGTTATGAAATAAATACCTGTGGGTAGTCCCACTTACCAGTGACATTTTTGAAATAATTCTCCATCTTTGCCAGTCACTTGCTCAAAGTGAAAGTTTGAGACTAACATGTACTGTCAATGTAGTTAGTATAAGTACTTTGTTTTTTGTACGTAATTTTGTTTTTATTTTATTTTGCTTTTACAGAATTTTGTTGTTTACAGCTCCATATAATCCCATATCCTACATAGGTATATCCCTGACCTGGCCCCCCTGCCACTCACTCCATTCGACCCCTCCAGGCCATCACATAGCCCCCATGTAAGATCCCTTAGTTCCACAGTGCATTCACAGTGATTATCTCTTTTACACATGATAATGTAGATTTCCACGTTACTCTTTTCAAACCTCTCACCCACTCTTTCCTCCCTCCAATGTCCATAAGTCTGTTCTCTGTGTCTGTTTCTCTGTTGCTGCTCTCTCTGCCTGTGTATTTATTGGTATCTTTTTACTAGATTCCATATGTATGTGTTAGTATACTGTATTTGTCCTTTTCTCTTTGACTTACTTTACTTTGTATAATAGGTTCTAAATTCATCCACCTCATTAGGACTGATTTTTTCTGCATTTCTTTTTGTGTCTGAGAAATATTCCATTGTATATATATGCCATAGCTTCTTTATCCATTCATCTGTTGATGGATATCTGGGTTGCTTCCATGTTCTAGCTTTTGTATAGAGTGCTGCAGTGAACATTGGGGTACAGGTGTCTCTTTCAGTTATGATTTCATCAGGGTATAAGCCTAATAGTGGGATTGCTGAGTCATATGGTGCTTCTATTCTTAGTTTTTAAAGGAATTCCCATATTGTCTTCCATCGTGGTTGTATCAATTTACATTGCCACCAACGATGCAAGAGTGTTCCCTTTTCTCCACACCCTTTCCAGCATTTAATTATCTGTAGATTTTTTGAAGATGTGATGTTGAGCATCTTTTCATGTGCTTTTTGGCCATCTGTATGTCTTCTTTGGAGAGATGTCTCTTTAGGTCTTTTTCCCATTTTGGGGGGCCTCTTTTATTGGTCTTTCATTTATTTATTTTCATCCATCTTTGTTCTTTGGCCTGTGTGGGCCTCCCATTGCAGTGGCCTCTCTCTCTCTCTTTTTTTTTTCTTCTTCTTCTTTTTTTTTTTTTTTGCAGTGGCCTCTCTTGTTGCAGAGCCGCAGCTCTTGGCTCGTGTACTCCAGAGCACTGACTCGTAATTGGACAACTGGTCTAGCTACTCCACGGCATGTGGGATCTTCCCAGGCCAGGGATTGAACACTGATGCCGCTTACACTGCAAGGTGGACTCTTTACCCACTGGACCAGCAGGGAAGCCCTTTTTCCCATTTTTTGATTGGGTTGTTTGTTTTTTTTGGTGTCTGAGCTGCTTGTATATTTTGGAAATTAATTCTTTGTTGGTTATTTCATTTGCTATATTTTCTGCCGTTCTGTGGGTTGTCTGTTCACCTTGCTTATAGTTTCTTTTGCAGTGCAGAAGCTTTTAAGTTTCATTAGGTCTCACATGTTTATTTTTGTTTTTATTTCCATTATTCTAGAGGGTAGATCATAGAAGATCTTACTTTGATTTATGTCATTGAGTGTTTTGCCTATTTTCTCCTCTTTAGGAGTTTTATGGTTTTTATTCTTACATTTAGGTCTTTAATCCATTTTGAGTTTATTTTAGTGTATGGTATTAAGGGAAATGTTCCAACTTTTTACTGTCCTAAGTATAGGTAGTTCCACCTCATTAGGACTGATTTTTTCTGCATTTCTTTTTGTGTCTGAGAAATATTCCATTGTATATATATGCCATAGCTTCTTTATCCATTCATCTGTTGATGGATATCTGGGTTGCTTCCATGTTCTAGCTTTTGTATAGAGTGCTGCAGTGAACATTGGGGTACAGGTGTCTCTTTCAGTTATGATTTCATCAGGGTATAAGCCTAATAGTGGGATTGCTGAGTCATATGGTGCTTCTATTCTTAGTTTTTAAAGGAATTCCCATATTGTCTTCCATCGTGGTTGTATCAATTTACATTGCCACCAACGATGCAAGAGTGTTCCCTTTTCTCCACACCCTTTCCAGCATTTAATTATCTGTAGATTTTTTGAAGATGTGATGTTGAGCATCTTTTCATGTGCTTTTTGGCCATCTGTATGTCTTCTTTGGAGAGATGTCTCTTTAGGTCTTTTTCCCATTTTGGGGGGCCTCTTTTATTGTTTTTTTTCATTTATTTATTTTCATCCATCTTTGTTCTTTGGCCTGTGTGGGCCTCCCATTGCAGTGGCCTCTCTCTCTCTCTTTTTTTTTTCTTCTTCTTCTTTTTTTTTTTTTTTGCAGTGGCCTCTCTTGTTGCAGAGCCGCAGCTCTTGGCTCGTGTACTCCAGAGCACTGACTCGTAATTGGACAACTGGTCTAGCTACTCCACGGCATGTGGGATCTTCCCAGGCCAGGGATTGAACACTGATGCCGCTTACACTGCAAGGTGGACTCTTTACCCACTGGACCAGCAGGGAAGCCCTTTTTCCCATTTTTTGATTGGGTTGTTTGTTTTTTTTGGTGTCTGAGCTGCTTGTATATTTTGGAAATTAATTCTTTGTTGGTTATTTCATTTGCTATATTTTCTGCCGTTCTGTGGGTTGTCTGTTCACCTTGCTTATAGTTTCTTTTGCAGTGCAGAAGCTTTTAAGTTTCATTAGGTCTCACATGTTTATTTTTGTTTTTATTTCCATTATTCTAGAGGGTAGATCATAGAAGATCTTACTTTGATTTATGTCATTGAGTGTTTTGCCTATTTTCTCCTCTTTAGGAGTTTTATGGTTTTTATTCTTACATTTAGGTCTTTAATCCATTTTGAGTTTATTTTAGTGTATGGTATTAGGGAATGTTCCAACTTCATTTTTTTACATGTAGCTTAAAGTAGGTGTGCTAACCACTACACTGTGGAACCAGTATGGTACTTTAATTGTTCAACTGTCCTAAGTATAGGTAGTTTTAGAAAAACATAAAGTCTGAGGTCACATCACAACTCTAGAAAAGAATTCGCCTGTCATTGCAGTCTGGTTTCTTTTCTAGTGCCACCAGATGTCAGTGTAATCACGGGACCAGAGAAATACACAATAGATAAAATAAGTAAAAATATTCTTTTTTGCTTGGTGAAGGAGGTAGGGGAAAAAGTTTTACTCAAATTAGATAAACAATGGAAAGATTATTTTATTGTTGAATTGTGTAGAAAATGAAGTGCGCAAATGGAGAATAGAGTACATACAGAACTTTAAAGTGGAGATACAGTTAAAAAAAATCATATATAAATCAAACGTACTAGTAGAATATATAGGTAATCTCTGAGACCACCTCAAAAATCACCAGCCTGTTTCTATAATTGGAGGAGAGAGACAGCCTGAGGTTAAATTGTCTTTACAGCCTTACTTATCATGATGTTTCTCAGAAGAATTGCTGTCAAAATCTGAGCCTCAAGTTGAAAGTGTAGATTTCTGGCTTATAGATGTAAGACTCACCTCACTGTGATTTGTGTTTGGCACAGAACTTGTCTATAGAAGTTCCTTAGAAGACAGTGTCACATTAGGCATTTTTCCAAAAGAGCATTCAGTAGGATAATTACGTTTTAATTTAAAAGTCCCTCCTTTAGAAATTGATTCTTTAATGAATACTGCATTGAATAATTATCACTGCTTACTATTTTAGTTCAAGTTTATTGTTCTTAGATTTATTACTTACATGTTCATTTTTGTTTTTATTTCCATTATTCTAGAGGGTAGATCATAGAAGATCTTACTTTGATTTATGTCATTGAGTGTTTTGCCTATTTTCTCCTCTTTAGGAGTTTTATGGTTTTTATTCTTACATTTAGGTCTTTAATCCATTTTGAGTTTATTTTAGTGTATGGTATTAGGGAATGTTCCAACTTCATTTTTTTACATGTAGCTTAAAGTAGGTGTGCTAACCACTACACTGTGGAACCAGTATGGTACTTTAATTGTTCAACTGTCCTAAGTATAGGTAGTTTTAGAAAAACATAAAGTCTGAGGACACATCACAACTCTAGAAAAAAATTCACCTGTCATTGCAGTCTGGTTTCTTTTCTAGTGCCACCAGATGTCAGTGTAATCACGGGACCAGAGAAATACACAATAGATAAAATAAGTAAAAATATTCTTTTTTGCTTGGTGAAGGAGGTAGGGGAAAAAGTTTTACTCAAATTAGATAAACAATGGAAAGATTATTTTATTGTTGAATTGTGTAGAAAATGAAGTGCGCAAATGGAGAATAGAGTACATACAGAACTTTAAAGTGGAGATACAGTTAAAAAAAATCATATATAAATCAAACGTACTAGTAGAATATATAGGTAATCTCTGAGACCACCTCAAAAATCACCAGCCTGTTTCTATAATTGGAGGAGAGAGACAGCCTGAGGTTAAATTGTCTTTACAGCCTTACTTATCATGATGTTTCTCAGAAGAATTGCTGTCAAAATCTGAGCCTCAAGTTGAAAGTGTAGATTTCTGGCTTATAGATGTAAGACTCACCTCACTGTGATTTGTGTTTGGCACAGAACTTGTCTATAGAAGTTCCTTAGAAGACAGTGTCACATTAGGCATTTTTCCAAAAGAGCATTCAGTAGGATAATTACGTTTTAATTTAAAAGTCCCTCCTTTAGAAATTGATTCTTTAATGAATACTGCATTGAATAATTATCACTGCTTACTATTTTTAGTTCAAGTTTATTGTTCTTAGATTTATTACTTACATGTTCATGTGACTCTACCATCTCTCCTAGATGAAAAGCCTGTGTTGAGTCCATGTGATCATGGTCTTCATGTGGGACTTGTGACTACACTCAGTGTGCTCTGTGCCCAAGCTTAAGGTTTGATTTTGGTTAGAAGTTTCATGTACGGCTGTGTTCATTTCCTTGATTTCTTCTTTTCTGCAATGTTTGTTTTCAGATTATGTTATCTCAGATTACTTCTTTTCCCCTCTTAAATATAGGAAATGGAAAAAAATGTGTTTCTTAAAATATCAATGTCTACCTAGAAACTATTTAAGGAAATGATGTTCCCATATTTTTGCTTTCTTAGACTTTTGCTTGTTCAGGTTTCTTCAGTGTAGTAATCTGACCTGTTGTGGGAGGAGCAGTGTCCCTTCCATCAGAGCTTCTGGTTTTTCTTTTCTAATGTCTCAGCTAGAGTCTTGTAGACAAAATCTGTTTGAATTGAAGGGAAGAAAGCGTTTTTCCCATCTTTCTGTGTACTTCAGGCACTTTGTTCTCTGTCTTCCAAATGAGATGGTTTTGTTTCACCTTTCTTCTTTAGCCCTGGACTCTGGTCCCCATTGGCTGCCAGTATAATATCAGATGTATGATTCTGCTTTCTTTTTCTTTCTGGGAATCCATAGTGCTTTTCCAGGTTCCAGAATTACTCATTTCCTTTCTCTCCTTGAAAACCTGCCCCAAACCATAGAAGTCACAACTAATGGCCTGGCTCCCTGTTCTTATTGACAGACATGTATCTTGGAGGTAGATATACCTGATATTCTAGGTTAAATTCCAGTTCAGCTAAATTCTAAACTCTAGACCAAAGCTGTCCAGTGGAACTTGAAAGTGTCCTCAATCTGTACTGTCCCAGTCAGTAGCCAGGGATAGATCTTGAGCACTTCAAATGAGGCTAGTTTGATGGAAGTACTTAAATTTTCATTGCATTTAATTTTAATTAAGATTTAAGTAACCACGTATGGCTTTTGGATTCTGCATTGTGGAGCACAACTCTTTGTGCATCCTTAGCTGAGCTATAGTCTTTGAAATGTTGGTCTCCTTTGCTGTACTAGGTGGATTCCACGTAGGGAGGTGAGGGAGCAAAGAAATACCAATTTAGTCAATCACCTTTGCTTATCAGAGGGATGGTAGAAATTGCAGCTGAATTTTCCCCCTCATTATTGTCAGTTGTTTAGATGATTATCAGACTTGTGCTCCAAAGCATCTGAGGAAATGTCTTTAGGTCTGAAACTTGCAGAAAGTGGATGCTTGTGCTCTTTCTCTTAAGATTATAGGTTTCAATTTTTTGGAAAATTATGTTATCTCAGATTACTTCTTTCCCTCTTAAATATAGGAAATGGAAAATGTGTTTCTTAAAATATCAATGTCTACCTAGAAACTATTTAAGGAAATGATGTTCCCATATTTTTGCTTTCTTAGACTTTTGCTTGTTCAGGTTTCTTCAGTGTAGTAATCTGACCTGTTGTGGGAGGAGCAGTGTCCCTTCCATCAGAGCTTCTGGTTTTTCTTTTCTAATGTCTCAGCTAGAGTCTTGTAGACAAAATCTGTTTGAATTGAAGGGAAGAAAGCGTTTTTCCCATCTTTCTGTGTACTTCAGGCACTTTGTTCTCTGTCTTCCAAATGAGATGGTTTTGTTTCACCTTTCTTCTTTAGCCCTGGACTCTGGTCCCCATTGGCTGCCAGTATAATATCAGATGTATGATTCTGCTTTCATTTCTTTCTGGGAATCCATAGTGCTTTTCCAGGTTCCAGAATTACTCATTTCCTTTCTCTCCTTGAAAACCTGCCCCAAACCATAGAAGTCACAACTAATGGCCTGGCTCCCTGTTCTTATTGACAGACATGTATCTTGGAGGTAGATATACCTGATATTCTAGGTTAAATTCCAGTTCAGCTAAATTCTAAACTCTAGACCAAAGCTGTCCAGTGGAACTTGAAAGTGTCCTCAATCTGTACTGTCCCAGTCAGTAGCCAGGGATAGATCTTGAGCACTTCAAATGAGGCTAGTTTGATGGAAGTACTTAAATTTTCATTGCATTTAATTTTAATTAAGATTTAAGTAACCACGTATGGCTTTTGGATTCTGCATTGTGGAGCACAACTCTTTGTGCATCCTTAGCTGAGCTATAGTCTTTGAAATGTTGGTCTCCTTTGCTGTACTAGGTGGATTCCACGTAGGGAGGTGAGGGAGCAAAGAAATACCAATTTAGTCAATCACCTTTGCTTATCAGAGGGATGGTAGAAATTGCAGCTGAATTTTCCCCCTCATTATTGTCAGTTGTTTAGATGATTATCAGACTTGTGCTCCAAAGCATCTGAGGAAATGTCTTTAGGTCTGTGAAAACTTTGACAGAAAGTGGATGAACGGAAAAAAGAGCATAAAAGTTCTGTGTTAATAAGTATCTGCTGACCAGTAGACCCAGTTCTGTTTTTTGGAAGAGAGAAAAATCAGGCAAGTGAATGATTGTTCATACAGGAGGTGACTATGGAAGTATAGAGAATTATGAGCTTTGAATTCCTTTTATGAGGGTAGGAAATACTATATATATTTGTAACACAAGATCAGTTATAAATAAACATTCATTTAAATTAATAAAGCTGATTTGTGGGTGATTATCATTGAGGAAGTAAAATTGGGACAGTAAATGGGAAAAACCTGAGGGTCTACACTCATTTTGGAGGGGACCTGGGTATGTAGTTCTTGTAGCGCTGGGTAATGGTTGTTGCAGTTAATTGGGTTATTAGACAGAAGGATTGATCCTGCAAAGGAAAGAGGCTCACCTTAGGGTGAATGGACTGAAGGTGAGCAGTATGAGAAATTTACTCAGAGGGCTGTATTATTGAGGGAGTTGTAATTATGGTCCAGTTCCTCATGATTGAGAAGTTAACCTTCTGAGTATCCTGTTACTGGAGTTTATTAGGAAAAAAAGGTTGACCAGTGGTATATCAGGAAAGGGGTCAGAGTAACTGGCAGGGAAAGAAGGAACATTTATTGAGCATCTACTGTATTTACTTATGTTATTTAGTCAAAATAAAACCCACAGGTAAGTAGATTATCCTTGTTTTATAAGTGTAGCTGATGGACCAACTTGCTCAAAAGATGGAAACCCAGAGTTTTGGTCTAATTCGCATTTAATTTTAATTAAGATTTAAGTAACCACGTATGGCTTTTGGATTCTGCATTGTGGAGCACAACTCTTTGTGCATCCTTAGCTGAGCTATAGTCTTTGAAATGTTGGTCTCCTTTGCTGTACTAGGTGGATTCCACGTAGGGAGGTGAGGGAGCAAAGAAATACCAATTTAGTCAATCACCTTTGCTTATCAGAGGGATGGTAGAAATTGCAGCTGAATTTTCCCCCTCATTATTGTCAGTTGTTTAGATGATTATCAGACTTGTGCTCCAAAGCATCTGAGGAAATGTCTTTAGGTCTGTGAAAACTTTGACAGAAAGTGGATGAACGGAAAAAAGAGCATAAAAGTTCTGTGTTAATAAGTATCTGCTGACCAGTAGACCCAGTTCTGTTTTTTGGAAGAGAGAAAAATCAGGCAAGTGAATGATTGTTCATACAGGAGGTGACTATGGAAGTATAGAGAATTATGAGCTTTGAATTCCTTTTATGAGGGTAGGAAATACTATATATATTTGTAACACAAGATCAGTTATAAATAAACATTCATTTAAATTAATAAAGCTGATTTGTGGGTGATTATCATTGAGGAAGTAAAATTGGGACAGTAAATGGGAAAAACCTGAGGGTCTACACTCATTTTGGAGGGGACCTGGGTATGTAGTTCTTGTAGCGCTGGGTAATGGTTGTTGCAGTTAATTGGGTTATTAGACAGAAGGATTGATCCTGCAAAGGAAAGAGGCTCACCTTAGGGTGAATGGACTGAAGGTGAGCAGTATGAGAAATTTACTCAGAGGGCTGTATTATTGAGGGAGTTGTAATTATGGTCCAGTTCCTCATGATTGAGAAGTTAACCTTCTGAGTATCCTGTTACTGGAGTTTATTAGGAAAAAAAGGTTGACCAGTGGTATATCAGGAAAGGGGTCAGAGTAACTGGCAGGGAAAGAAGGAACATTTATTGAGCATCTACTGTATTTACTTATGTTATTTAGTCAAAATAAAACCCACAGGTAAGTAGATTATCCTTGTTTTATAAGTGTAGCTGATGGACCAACTTGCTCACAGATGGACAGAGTGTCTTGACTATACAGTCTGTGTTCTTTCCATTAGAGTTAAGTCATCTTGATCCTAAACTATACTTCATATGTGTCTGAGACATATAGTTCATTAGTGTCATGAACTAAGAGGTGACAGTGGAGCAGCTGAGCCTGTGAGCCATGACTACTGAGCCCGCACACCTAGAACCTGTGTTCTGCAACAAGAGGAAGCCGCTGCAATGAGAATCCTGCACACCAGGATGAAGAGTAGCCCCTGATCACCATAACTAGAGCAAGCCTGCAAACAGCAACAGAGACCTAGCAAAGCCAAAAATAAATTAAAAAGAAAAAAAAGAGGTGGTAAATTCAGGGGTAAAATTAATGGTTTTCAGGTGGAGAATTTTATTTGAGTGACTGGGTGGTAGAGGGGCTTTTGGGAGAAAAGGATGGAAGAACAGTCTGAGATTCGTATTTGAGCTCCGTAGTGAGAGAAGCTGAAGGCAGAAGATGAAGGATCTGTTTCTGTGAGCGGCTCTGAGAGGGACAGAGATATGAGCAGCCCTGCTCTGTAGGAGACTTAGGGACAGAGCATATTACAGGTTAGGACAGGGCATCTTCTCCACAACTGCTCAGATACATAGCGTGTTACCTATACAGTGAGACTTCAGGGAAACCAGCATCACTTGGGCCTGTTGCATATTCAGAGTTAGGAGATGAGCTTATGTACTGGGTGATATCATTCTCATTGGCACTGTGTCAGTTATAAATCTCAAGTGGCATTTACAACTGTGGACATCAGGGAGGTGTTTTAGAGCATATGACAACATGTTTAGAAGACTGGAAGTCCTTGGTGGGGTAGAATTTGTTAGAAGATACAGCTTCCATTTATGCAGGTGGGACAATGAGCTGGTGAAAAATACTAAAAACTTTTATTGTGAAGCATTTAAAATGTGTACGGAAGTAGAAAGCATAATATAAGTGAACTCTTTCGTACCATCAGCCAGTTGTTATCTGTTTCCTCTGTAACCCCAGTGTCAGGGTTTGAAGTTTTAGTTCATAGTTAACAAGACTTCACTTGTACCACCAGGTTAATCAGTCCCAAAAGAATGCAGGTAAGAGGTGACAGTGGAGCGGGCTAAAAGCCTTTTTGTTGAGTCCTAAACTATACTTCATATGTGTCTGAGACATATAGTTCATTAGTGTCATGAACTAAGAGGTGACAGTGGAGCAGCTGAGCCTGTGAGCCATGACTACTGAGCCCGCACACCTAGAACCTGTGTTCTGCAACAAGAGGAAGCCGCTGCAATGAGAATCCTGCACACCAGGATGAAGAGTAGCCCCTGATCACCATAACTAGAGCAAGCCTGCAAACAGCAACAGAGACCTAGCAAAGCCAAAAATAAATTAAAAAGAAAAAAAAGAGGTGGTAAATTCAGGGGTAAAATTAATGGTTTTCAGGTGGAGAATTTTATTTGAGTGACTGGGTGGTAGAGGGGCTTTTGGGAGAAAAGGATGGAAGAACAGTCTGAGATTCGTATTTGAGCTCCGTAGTGAGAGAAGCTGAAGGCAGAAGATGAAGGATCTGTTTCTGTGAGCGGCTCTGAGAGGGACAGAGATATGAGCAGCCCTGCTCTGTAGGAGACTTAGGGACAGAGCATATTACAGGTTAGGACAGGGCATCTTCTCCACAACTGCTCAGATACATAGCGTGTTACCTATACAGTGAGACTTCAGGAAACCAGCATCACTTGGGCCTGTTGCATATTCAGAGTTAGGAGATGAGCTTATGTACTGGGTGATATCATTCTCATTGGCACTGTGTCAGTTATAAATCTCAAGTGGCATTTACAACTGTGGACATCAGGGAGGTGTTTTAGAGCATATGACAACATGTTTAGAAGACTGGAAGTCCTTGGTGGGGTAGAATTTGTTAGAAGATACAGCTTCCATTTATGCAGGTGGGACAATGAGCTGGTGAAAAATACTAAAAACTTTTATTGTGAAGCATTTAAAATGTGTACGGAAGTAGAAAGCATAATATAAGTGAACTCTTTCGTACCATCAGCCAGTTGTTATCTGTTTCCTCTGTAACCCCAGTGTCAGGGTTTGAAGTTTTAGTTCATAGTTAACAAGACTTCACTTGTACCACCAGGTTAATCAGTCCCAAAAGAATGCAGGATAAAGACAGTGTTATATTTTGTTATATTTATTTATTCATGTCTCAACTACTTTTCAAAGAGAATTTGAAGTGACTGATGATTAGGGTAAAAGTAACCACTACACATCTACCAAAATGGCTAAAAAGAAAAAGATTGAAAATTCCAAGTGTTATGAGGATATGGAGCAGCCAGAGGATAGATCGCTGATGGGAGTGTGAATTTGGTAGAGCCACTTTGAGAAACTGTTTGGAAGAATTTACTAAAGCTGGGTATGTACATACCTCTGTCTCAGCAGTTCCATCCTTGGGCATATATCTAACAGTAATGTGTACCAATGTTCACTAAAAGTGACATGTATTAGAATATTGTTTTTTCACTCTAACAGCCCCAAACAGGAAGCTATCCAAAGAGATCTACCAACAGCAGAACGGGTAATAAACTGTATTCTGTTTGCACAATGAAATACTATACAGCAACAAAAAGGAGTAATCTGAAACTAGAGGCAACAATATTAGTAAATCTTTATAATGTTGAGCCAGAGAAACTAGATGTAATAGAGTTCAGATCTCCCTCAACTTAGGAAAGGGTGATTTCCCAGTGAGCCCATTGTAAGCTGAAAATGTTGTAAATTGAAAATGCAGTTGATACATCTAGCCTGTTGGACATCATTGCTTAGTTTAGCCTACCTTAAATGTGCTCGAAACACTTATATCGGCCTACATTGTGCTCTGCATTAAGCACAATCATTTAACACAAAGCTTATGTTATAATAAAGTGTTGAGCATCTCGTGTAATTTATTGAAACTGTACTGAAAGTGAAAAACAATGATTGTGTCAGTTATTTATCATTGTGATTTTGTGGATAACTGGGAGCTGCAGCTTCCTGCCACTGCCTGGCATTGTGAGAGATGTTCATACCGCGTATTGTTAGCCCAGGAAAATATCAAAATTCACAGTGCAGCTTCTTCTGAACTTGTCTCCCTTCTGTGTCATCAGAAAGTTGAAAAATCATCGTTGAACCATCTTAAGTTGGGGACTATCGGTTTGAAGTTTTAGTTCATAGTTAACAAGACTTCACTTGTACCACCAGGTTAATCAGTCCCAAAAGAATGCAGGATAAAGACAGTGTTATATTTTGTTATATTTATTTATTCATGTCTCAACTACTTTTCAAAGAGAATTTGAAGTGACTGATGATTAGGGTAAAAGTAACCACTACACATCTACCAAAATGGCTAAAAAGAAAAAGATTGAAAATTCCAAGTGTTATGAGGATATGGAGCAGCCAGAGGATAGATCGCTGATGGGAGTGTGAATTTGGTAGAGCCACTTTGAGAAACTGTTTGGAAGAATTTACTAAAGCTGGGTATGTACATACCTCTGTCTCAGCAGTTCCATCCTTGGGCATATATCTAACAGTAATGTGTACCAATGTTCACTAAAAGTGACATGTATTAGAATATTGTTTTTTCACTCTAACAGCCCCAAACAGGAAGCTATCCAAAGAGATCTACCAACAGCAGAACGGGTAATAAACTGTATTCTGTTTGCACAATGAAATACTATACAGCAACAAAAAGGAGTAATCTGAAACTAGAGGCAACAATATTAGTAAATCTTTATAATGTTGAGCCAGAGAAACTAGATGTAATAGAGTTCAGATCTCCCTCAACTTAGGAAAGGGTGATTTCCCAGTGAGCCCATTGTAAGCTGAAAATGTTGTAAATTGAAAATGCAGTTGATACATCTAGCCTGTTGGACATCATTGCTTAGTTTAGCCTACCTTAAATGTGCTCGAAACACTTATATCGGCCTACATTGTGCTCTGCATTAAGCACAATCATTTAACACAAAGCTTATGTTATAATAAAGTGTTGAGCATCTCGTGTAATTTATTGAAACTGTACTGAAAGTGAAAAACAATGATTGTGTCAGTTATTTATCATTGTGATTTTGTGGATAACTGGGAGCTGCAGCTTCCTGCCACTGCCTGGCATTGTGAGAGATGTTCATACCGCGTATTGTTAGCCCAGGAAAATATCAAAATTCACAGTGCAGCTTCTTCTGAACTTGTCTCCCTTCTGTGTCATCAGAAAGTTGAAAAATCATCGTTGAACCATCTTAAGTTGGGGACTATCTGTGTATTCTGCAGAGCCCTTTATAGAAACGGTTTGCCGACTCCTATTTTGTTAATTCCAGGAATAGTTGAGGAAGTCCTAACAGCTAGGAAGTCTGGCCTCCAACCTGACAAGCAGTAGCTCTATGATATTGGGCAGATCACTCACCTCCTTAGGATTTATGTCCTGAACAAGCAGGTGATGAGCTGTGCCCCAGGAGAAGCTCCAGCTACAAATTTGTTTTCCTTTTAAGAAACCGTAACTTTTTGCCCAAGATTACAAAATCTGGCTTCTTTCTACCTATCTTGCCTTATTTCCTACCCCTGACTTAACTTTAGCACCCTGGCCATCTTGCTGTTCCTCACACATCCTCAACTTGTCTACCTCACTGCCTTTACATTTCCGGTTGCCTCCTTGTAAGCTCTCATCATCCACCTTTTTTGAATGGCTTACTGCTTCTTATCTCTCATTTCTCTGTTCAGAGGTCTCTGATTAAAAAATATGATGTCTGTCCTCTTTTCTGCCATAGCATTCTCATACTCTGTCACTGCCTGTTCCTTTACCTTGTTAATTTCTTTCATTTTTTTCATCAGGAAGTAATTTCACAGTTATTTTTATCAGAACTTATTTTATTTATCAGTGTGCTTGTTTATTATCTGTTCCATTAGAATAGAAGTTCCATGAAGGTAACTGCTTTGTAGGCTGGTTGCCTTCTATGCTGTTTGTGCTTAGTACAGTCTTTGGTACTCTTGAATGATTGGATTGTTGTTATGTTAAGAGTCGTGTCCAGCTGTATGCGACCCCATGGATTGTAGCCCGCCAGGCTCCTCTGTGCATGGAATTCTCCAGGCAAGAATACTGGAGTGTAGGTAGCCATTTCTTTCTCCAGGGGATCTTCCCCACCCAGGGATCGAACTCAGGTCTCCTGCATTGCAGGCAGACTCTACCATCTGAGCCACCATTAACTATTTATTACTGCAGAGTCTTAAAGGACATAGTAAAATGGTAGATTTTATTTCAAATGCAAATAGGAGTCCTGGAAAAACAAACTATTATTATATATATATATTTTTTATATATTATTTTTATTATATCTTACTATAGTTACTGTAATTATTTTGGTGGCTTGTTTGCAGCCCCTTTTATAGAAACGGTTTGCCGACTCCTATTTTGTTAATTCCAGGAATAGTTGAGGAAGTCCTAACAGCTAGGAAGTCTGGCCTCCAACCTGACAAGCAGTAGCTCTATGATATTGGGCAGATCACTCACCTCCTTAGGATTTATGTCCTGAACAAGCAGGTGATGAGCTGTGCCCCAGGAGAAGCTCCAGCTACAAATTTGTTTTCCTTTTAAGAAACCGTAACTTTTTGCCCAAGATTACAAAATCTGGCTTCTTTCTACCTATCTTGCCTTATTTCCTACCCCTGACTTAACTTTAGCACCCTGGCCATCTTGCTGTTCCTCACACATCCTCAACTTGTCTACCTCACTGCCTTTACATTTCCGGTTGCCTCCTTGTAAGCTCTCATCATCCACCTTTTTTGAATGGCTTACTGCTTCTTATCTCTCATTTCTCTGTTCAGAGGTCTCTGATTAAAAAATATGATGTCTGTCCTCTTTTCTGCCATAGCATTCTCATACTCTGTCACTGCCTGTTCCTTTACCTTGTTAATTTCTTTCATTTTTTTCATCAGGAAGTAATTTCACAGTTATTTTTATCAGAACTTATTTTATTTATCAGTGTGCTTGTTTATTATCTGTTCCATTAGAATAGAAGTTCCATGAAGGTAACTGCTTTGTAGGCTGGTTGCCTTCTATGCTGTTTGTGCTTAGTACAGTCTTTGGTACTCTTGAATGATTGGATTGTTGTTATGTTAAGAGTCGTGTCCAGCTGTATGCGACCCCATGGATTGTAGCCCGCCAGGCTCCTCTGTGCATGGAATTCTCCAGGCAAGAATACTGGAGTGGAAAAAAAAAAATACTGGAGTAGGTAGCCATTTCTTTCTCCAGGGGATCTTCCCCACCCAGGGATCGAACTCAGGTCTCCTGCATTGCAGGCAGACTCTACCATCTGAGCCACCATTAACTATTTATTACTGCAGAGTCTTAAAGGACATAGTAAAATGGTAGATTTTATTTCAAATGCAAATAGGAGTCCTGGAAAAACAAACTATTATTATATATATATATTTTTTATATATTATTTTTATTATATCTTACTATAGTTACTGTAATTATTTTGGTGGCTTGTTTGCAGCCCCTTTTATAACCATTTAAATTCTTCCACAGAGCTGTCAGGTATGCTTATATAATCATCCTTAGCTTGCATATAATGTAAAGACCTAAGTGTAGTGACTACTTCCAAAGCACTGTGGTTTGCAGATTTTGTGGGATCTTAAGTCAATGTGGCTTTTGTTTCTGAAATCAAATTTTGGAAAATTGCAGGCATTATTTCTTCAGATGTATTTTTGTTGCCCAATTCTTACTCTTTGCTTCTTCTGGGACTCCAGCTAATCTTTGATGTTGTCCATAGGTCCCTGATGCACAGTTGATTTGGCTTCAGCTTTTTTTTCCCTCTCTTAATTCTTTATATTGGTTGATTCAGTATCTTCAGGTTCATCGCCTCTTCTACCATCTGTGATTTTCTTTTTTTATTTATTTATTTATTTATTTTTTTGGTGAGGGGCGGGTTGGGGAGGGAGTGGGGCGGGCGGGCCACTTCTATTGTTCTTTCATTTATTCAGTTTCATCCATCTTTGTTCTTTGGCCCTTGTGGGCCTCCCATCGTGGTGGCCTCTGTTGTCGCAGAGCACCGGCTCTGGGCACATGCGCCCCAGAGCTCTGGCTTGGTGATTGGACACATCAGTCCAGCCGCTCCGCGGCACGTGGGATCTTCCTAGGCTGGGGATTGAACTAGCACCCCTTGCACTGCAAGGCGGTGTCCTAACCCACTGGACCACCAGGGAAGCCCTGTGATTTTCTTTTAAGCTCATCCATTTCTTTTTTTCAGTTCTAGAATTTCCATTTTTTTTCTTTTTTCTTTTTAAATTATTTCCTTTCTCTGCTTACTTTCTCTGTATATGCTGTCTGTATATCATAGATATTAATGCATTTTTAAAAATAATCTCCATCTATTTTTTTCCCCCAAATTTTGGCCTCTTTTATTGTTTTTTTGTTTATTTGTTTTCATCGATCTTCATTCTTTGATCTGTGTGGGCCTCCCACTGTAGCGGCCTCTCTAGTTGCTGAGCACCGGCTCTGGGCACATGCGCTCCAGAGCACCAGCTTGTAATTGGACACAGTGGTCCAGCCACTCCATTGCATGTGGAATCTTCCCAGGCCAAGGATCCAACCAGTGCCCCTTGCACTGCAAGGTGGACTTTTTACCCACTGGACCACCAGGGAAACCCTTAATGCATTTTTGTAGCAGCTGATTTACTTAATCTGTTAAATCCAATATCTGGGCCATCTTCAGGTTTGTTTCTCCTCACTACTTTCTGATGTGTATAATGGACATTGTGGATAGTATGTCACAGAGTCTTGAATGTTATCTTCTGAGAAATGATGATTCCTTTTTAATAGTTGGCAGCTTATTTATTGGATTATCACGTTAAACATGTTTAGGTATAGCTTTATGCTCTGAGATTGTGTTTCCCAGGTCCAACTTGCAGGAGGACTGAACTCCCATCCTCTGCCTTCATCCTGATCAGGGATGATGTTAGGCTTCTTAAAGAAGGTCTAGAGTAGGCCTTAGTCTCAGAAGTGGTCTTTATTCCTAGGGCTCTGCCTTTTGGATTTCTTAGCTGGATGCTCAGAGTGTTAATGAGGTATAGAAGTAGCAAGCCGTGTGGTTTCACAACTTTGACTGGGCCTGAACTCCTAGGAGTTCATTGTCCCTCTACACTGTCTGTCCTCTAGTTGTCTCTGTTACATTCTTGACTCTTCAGCAGTTCTCTGGTAAGGTTCATCTTCCTTGTACATGTGTAGCCCGGACCTCAGGCACGGATTCTTGAGAACTTCCACAGAGGGACCTTACTTCTGCACAGTTCTCTTCTCTCTTGGACTTTGCCCCACCAGTTATAACTAGTTAAACTCCAGTCTCTTGCTTCTTAGCTCAGTGGACTACTGTACTCTCTTGGTCTGTTTCCTCTTCTCGGAGTATTCTTTTCTCAACCTTACTCTTAATCTATCTGGACTTCAGCTCACTGCCCCATAATCCTAAAATGTTCCCAGGCAGAGAGCTGGAGTGATCATGGAGCTCATTTGTTTTCCTTTCTTTAGCAGTCACAGTGCTTTGCCCATTGCTTAATACTAGAAAAAGTTGCTCTATTTTCCACTCTTATGATGGCTAGTTTAGTGCCAGTTATATTGTCATATCCAAAAATATAATTCTGAAGCCTATTCTGTTCGGAAAGGAATGAATTCTTTCAAAGAGCAAAATCTTTTTTTATTTTAGACATTTTTATGTTTTTTAATTTGGCCTCTTTTATTGGTCTTTCATTTTATTTATTTTCATCCGTCTTTGTTCTTTGGCCTGTGTGGGCCTCCCACTACAGTGGCCTCTCTCTTTGCAGAGCACAGGCTCTGGGCGCATGTGCTCCAGAGCGCTGGCCCATAATTGGACACACTGGTCTAGCTGCTCCATGACACTTGCGATCTTCCCAGGCCAGGGATGGAACCAGTGCCCCTTGCACTGCAAGGGGGACTCTACCCACTGAACCACCAGGGAAGCCCCAAAGTCGCATAATTTTTAGGTCTTTATTGGCATGTAAACTCTTACTTCAACTAATCTATGCTAGTCACAACCCGTAAGTCATTTGTTTCTGTGATTGTAGTGAAATAATATGCATTTCTTTAGCAACATTCCTAAGTTTGTCTGGAGTCCCCTTTTAGTTCAAATTAGTAGGATTCTACTAAGTTTTCATTGGTTGATATAAGAACATCATTTTAACAAAGATGGTTGTTTATTATGATAAAAATATCTAAGATGCAAACTTGCAGTATTAAACTTTCAGCTTGTTAGTTACTATTGATTAAATGGTAATCGTAGCCAACTTTTGAATTCTTTTTAGACTGTTTCTCCACACTGGTACTGTTTCTTCTTAATGTCTATCCCATCCTTCTCATAATTGCATTTTTAACAAAATAGAAACATATTGTCTCCATTATCAGAGAGAATAAATGTGTGCCTTTTGCTTCCATTTCCTCTGTATCTTTTAAGATAGGTTGGAAATAATTTTGTATTTGTACCAAAAGAATGTATATATTAATGGGTTTGGGTTGAGTTATGATAAATGTTTTGTACTTGCACAGGGAGTATGTGTGTTTTGATTTGTTGATAGAAATGATCACAGTATTGTGAGTTCTGAACTGAATAAATGATGAAAATATCACCAAAGTGCCCAGTTCTACAAATTCACATTTTTACTACAATAATTTTTGTGACTGCTGTATTGCAGCTGTTGAAAATGGACAGTTAGGTGCGTCAAGGCTGCTGCTTCGAAATGGAGCAAATATTAATGGATCCCATTCTATGTGTGGATGGAACTCCTTGCACCAGGCTGCTTTTCAGGTAAATTCTGAATTCATTATTTTATTTCCATGTAAATTCTTTGTTTTACCCTTTTAAAATGACAGTTCTATACAGTTTTTGCTTCCTGCTTGCCTGTGATTTATGATGGTTACTGCAGCACAGAAAGGCAGTCTAAATGCTAATGATTAGTCTGCTTTTTGTTTTTGATTTTTTTTGGGGGGGGTGGCCACTTCTGTTGGTCTTTCGTTTATCTATTTTCAACCATCTTTGTTCTTTGGCCCGTGTGGGCCTCCCATTGCAGTGGCCTCTGTCGCTGCAGAGCACTGGCTCTGGGTGCATGTGCTCCAGAGCTCCGGCTCAGTAGTTGGATCCGTGGCACATGGGATCTTCCCAGGCCAGGGATCGAACCAGAGCCCCTTGCACTGCAAGGCGGTGTCTTTACTCACTGGACCACTAGAGAAGCCCCCCTAATGATTATTCTGAATAAGCCAACTGCTCTACTATTTCTAGCAGCTTTGAGCCACAGGGATTATCTGAGTGTTTTCAAATACTGATAGCATAGTAAGGCACCATCAGAATATTTGGGATATAACTTGATAGCAAGTGATGACTTTATGTATTTATAGCACTGTGCTTAAAAACTTTGATAATACTTTAGTGCTTGGGTTTGCAAGCTAATTTTGCAGGATTTTGTAAGGATTATAATCCTAGAGATTAGTGTTTCATATGTTTAAAGTTTTCTTTTAGTGAGGATAAAAAGCATACACATACAACAATAAAAAAAGAGATACCTTCTATTTTCTTTGTTTTCACTTATTTAAAATGTGAATCTCTGCCTTAGGGAAATGGTGAGATCATAAAATTGTTTCTTAAAGAAGGAGCAGACAAGGAGTGCCAGGATGACTTTGGAATCACACCTTTATTTGTGGCTGCTCAGTATGGCAAGCTAGAAAGCTTGAGCATACTTATATCATCAGGTAAGACTAATCCATTAGCTTTTGCATTATTAAGATCATGAGTTTTTAACTTTGTATCTTCCTAGGAGGAATAACTCTTGACCAGATGTAAGCCAGGTTCTAAAATTTATGGTCTTAACGTTAGTGGTGAATAAGAGTACATACAAGTTACTTTGTAAGCCTGGTTACTAGTGCGTCAAGGCTGCTGCTTCGAAATGGAGCAAATATTAATGGATCCCATTCTATGTGTGGATGGAACTCCTTGCACCAGGCTGCTTTTCAGGTAAATTCTGAATTCATTATTTTATTTCCATGTAAATTCTTTGTTTTACCCTTTTAAAATGACAGTTCTATACAGTTTTTGCTTCCTGCTTGCCTGTGATTTATGATGGTTACTGCAGCACAGAAAGGCAGTCTAAATGCTAATGATTAGTCTGCTTTTTGTTTTTGATTTTTTTTGGGGGGGGTGGCCACTTCTGTTGGTCTTTCGTTTATCTATTTTCAACCATCTTTGTTCTTTGGCCCGTGTGGGCCTCCCATTGCAGTGGCCTCTGTCGCTGCAGAGCACTGGCTCTGGGTGCATGTGCTCCAGAGCTCCGGCTCAGTAGTTGGATCCGTGGCACATGGGATCTTCCCAGGCCAGGGATCGAACCAGAGCCCCTTGCACTGCAAGGCGGTGTCTTTACTCACTGGACCACTAGAGAAGCCCCCCTAATGATTATTCTGAATAAGCCAACTGCTCTACTATTTCTAGCAGCTTTGAGCCACAGGGATTATCTGAGTGTTTTCAAATACTGATAGCATAGTAAGGCACCATCAGAATATTTGGGATATAACTTGATAGCAAGTGATGACTTTATGTATTTATAGCACTGTGCTTAAAAACTTTGATAATACTTTAGTGCTTGGGTTTGCAAGCTAATTTTGCAGGATTTTGTAAGGATTATAATCCTAGAGATTAGTGTTTCATATGTTTAAAGTTTTCTTTTAGTGAGGATAAAAAGCATACACATACAACAATAAAAAAAGAGATACCTTCTATTTTCTTTGTTTTCACTTATTTAAAATGTGAATCTCTGCCTTAGGGAAATGGTGAGATCATAAAATTGTTTCTTAAAGAAGGAGCAGACAAGGAGTGCCAGGATGACTTTGGAATCACACCTTTATTTGTGGCTGCTCAGTATGGCAAGCTAGAAAGCTTGAGCATACTTATATCATCAGGTAAGACTAATCCATTAGCTTTTGCATTATTAAGATCATGAGTTTTTAACTTTGTATCTTCCTAGGAGGAATAACTCTTGACCAGATGTAAGCCAGGTTCTAAAATTTATGGTCTTAACGTTAGTGGTGAATAAGAGTACATACAAGTTAATTTGTAAGCCTGGTTACTAAGTCTCTATTAACTAACATAATGCAGTGTGCAACTACTAGCTTAGCTCAGCAGGACCGTAGTGGCCTTTTGCTAAAGCAGGTTTATTGGTAGGTTGAATGATGGGGCTGTCCTTTATTATAGGGACTTGAGCAGTTCCATCTTTATAGGGTACATGACTAATATAGGCTTAATTAATTTTTCAGGTAGCTATTTTGTATATATATTTTGAGTTGTATATTTTGGTCTACTATGTGATATTTAAATGGACTTATTTCAAAGCATGTTTATACTTCATTATGTTAATAAATAGCGACATACACCTCCTTAAAAATTTCTCAGTGACAATCATTACACATTCAGCATAGTCAGAGAAGATGCTGTTGAGGTGGCATTCTTACTCTGTGTGACATTTCTGTTATTATAAGGGCTTTTCAGTTTTTCCTGACTCCATGTACTGTGCGTATAGTGCTAACCTGATGAAGCATGGATGGCCAAGAGCAGATGGGAAATACACCAGATTTGCCACCACACAATTTTATTTTTAAAACCTAGGCTTTTCAGATATCTTCTATAATACCTAAATTACTGAAACAAAGTTTATTTAGGGCATTTATTTTCTTATTTCTGCTTTCTCCTTACAAACCTTCAGATACTGAAATTGACATAGTTAAGCAAAAGAAACAAGCATTTGTTATGTGTTAAATTAAGATATGTTGCAAATATTGGATCTGTAAATCTCTGGAGTTGAGATAACCCCTGAAATTGTTTATTGAAGCTTATTTTTTTGTTGTTGTTAAGATTAAGATTATGTTCGCAAATATTGGATCTGAAAATTGTTTCTTAAAGAAGGAGCAGACAAGGAGTGCCAGGATGACTTTGGAATCACACCTTTATTTGTGGCTGCTCAGTATGGCAAGCTAGAAAGCTTGAGCATACTTATATCATCAGGTAAGACTAATCCATTAGCTTTTGCATTATTAAGATCATGAGTTTTTAACTTTGTATCTTCCTAGGAGGAATAACTCTTGACCAGATGTAAGCCAGGTTCTAAAATTTATGGTCTTAACGTTAGTGGTGAATAAGAGTACATACAAGTTAATTTGTAAGCCTGGTTACTAAGTCTCTATTAACTAACATAATGCAGTGTGCAACTACTAGCTTAGCTCAGCAGGACCGTAGTGGCCTTTTGCTAAAGCAGGTTTATTGGTAGGTTGAATGATGGGGCTGTCCTTTATTATAGGGACTTGAGCAGTTCCATCTTTATAGGGTACATGACTAATATAGGCTTAATTAATTTTTCAGGTAGCTATTTTGTATATATATTTTGAGTTGTATATTTTGGTCTACTATGTGATATTTAAATGGACTTATTTCAAAGCATGTTTATACTTCATTATGTTAATAAATAGCGACATACACCTCCTTAAAAATTTCTCAGTGACAATCATTACACATTCAGCATAGTCAGAGAAGATGCTGTTGAGGTGGCATTCTTACTCTGTGTGACATTTCTGTTATTATAAGGGCTTTTCAGTTTTTCCTGACTCCATGTACTGTGCGTATAGTGCTAACCTGATGAAGCATGGATGGCCAAGAGCAGATGGGAAATACACCAGATTTGCCACCACACAATTTTATTTTTAAAACCTAGGCTTTTCAGATATCTTCTATAATACCTAAATTACTGAAACAAAGTTTATTTAGGGCATTTATTTTCTTATTTCTGCTTTCTCCTTACAAACCTTCAGATACTGAAATTGACATAGTTAAGCAAAAGAAACAAGCATTTGTTATGTGTTAAATTAAGATATGTTGCAAATATTGGATCTGTAAATCTCTGGAGTTGAGATAACCCCTGAAATTGTTTATTGAAGCTTATTTTTTTGTTGTTGTTGTATTAAGAATCTCAGACTCTGAGCTTTAATGTGTTGGGCCAAAGATCTATAATAGATATTATTCACTGGTGGAATCAGGACTTGGACACAGGACTTTATATTTCTCATCTTCCATCTTCTGTGCTGTATCTTCCCAAGGACTCCCTTGATGCATTTTATGACTTCCAGTCCCATAAGTTCCAATTATTTGTGTGTAATTAATATTTAGAATGAAACAGGTTAAACTGCAGCTTACTGACTCTTTCCTCATGCTGAGCCTGACCCCTGGAACACTCAGCACCTGCTTTGTTTTTCTTTGTTCTTTTTCTTCTTCTTTTTTTTTTTATTGTCCTCTCTGAATAGTTGTGAACAGCAAGTTGAAAAGGTATGTAGGTATGTTTATAATGTAATTGTGCATGTTTCTTACTCTTTAAAGTGACTTTCCTTTCAGTGAATTTTCTCTCATTTTCCCAACTTTTCCATCTGTAATTTTACAGAGACTGGTTCCTTAATTCTTATATGTTGAAATTGCCAGTCAAAATAAAATATTGCTTAAAAAAAGAAAGTTAAGTAGGCTTCATTTTGACTTAATCTTTCTTCAGGTATAGTGTTCATTTCTTTCTGATGCTTACAGTAGTTAAAGCATCCACCTTATACAAGTCAAGATGGTCCTATGTATCTAGATGTGTTGAATATCCAGTTGGAATTTTTGACAGTTTCTTGAACTCTCACTTAAACCGTTTGTATTTTGCATTATTTTTACCCATTTCAGGACTTTGGTTTATTCAATGTGTATTTATGAAATATCCTTTTTTTTTTTTTAAAAGATTTATTTATTTATTTATTTTGGGCGGGGGTCGGGTTGGGGAGGGAGGGGAGCGGGCGGGCCACTTCTATTGGTCTTCCATTTCTCTATTTTTCATCCATATTTGTTCTTTGGCTCCTGTGGGCCTCCCATCGCGGTGGCGTCTTTTGTCACAGAGCGCCAGCTCTGGGCGCATGCGCTCCAGAGCTCCGGCTCAGTGATTGGACACATCAGTCCAGCCGCTCTGCGGCACGTGGGATCTTCCCAGGCCAGGGATCGAACCGGCGCCCCCTGCACTGCAAGGCGGTGTCCTTATCCACTGGACCACCAGGGGAAGCCCTGAAATATCCTTTTAAATAAAAAATAGTCTTCCCCCTTGATGATGATAATTTTTCCACTGAGATATATTCCAGAAATTTAAAAAGTTTCGTGGTCATGTATTAACACCATACTTAGCATACTTAACACATTATTTGTCAATGAAAAAAGTTTGAGGAAGTCTGCTATTTTTCAAACTTTCACAGTAATTGAGGTCAGTAAACCTTTTTCACATCTTTCTTTATTTGTATTTAAATAATTGATTAGATTTATGCTTAAAAAGTCAGCTTAGAAACCCATTTAAATGGACCTTTTTCCTTGTATTGTAGGTTTTGTTTATCATACGCTGGTCATGAAGAAAAGGAATGTAATAAAGAGTATAGTCAACATTAGTTTAAAGGCATAGCCTCCATGTATATCATGTCTACTGGAATTTTTTTTTTTTTTGGAATTTTTTTCACTACTCTTAGCCTGAATCAGTTAGTGGCATCTGGAAAGTCTCATAATTTAGATTTTTTTCCCTTACCTTTTCAGTATTGATCAGGAATGTTATCCCATACTTGATGGTTTTCAGTTTTCCTTTTTTTAAATGATTGCTTATTAGACCCATAAAGTGCTTGTTGGAGGAGGGATTGGAATGAAATGAATCCTTCATTCAATAAGGTTTTCTTGTTTCAGCTTAAAAATGAATTTTCTTTAATGTTTTAGGAAAGAATTAAATTAATTTCTATGTATCTAGATGTGTTGAATATCCAGTTGGAATTTTTGACAGTTTCTTGAACTCTCACTTAAACCGTTTGTATTTTGCATTATTTTTACCCATTTCAGGACTTTGGTTTATTCAATGTGTATTTATGAAATATCCTTTTTTCTAAAAGATTTATTCATTTATTTTTTTTGGGCGAGGGTCAGGTTGGGGAGGGAGAGGGTAGGGCGGGCCACTTCCATTGGTCTTTCATTTCTCTATTTTCATCCATATTTGTTCTTTGGCTCCTGTGGGCCTCCCATCGCGGTGGCGTCTTTTGTCACAGAGCGCCAGCTCTGGGCGCATGCGCTCCAGAGCTCCGGCTCAGTGATTGGACACATCAGTCCAGCCGCTCTGCGGCACGTGGGATCTTCCCAGGCCAGGGATCGAACCGGCGCCCCCTGCACTGCAAGGCGGTGTCCTTATCCACTGGACCACCAGGGGAAGCCCTGAAATATCCTTTTAAATAAAAAATAGTCTTCCCCCTTGATGATGATAATTTTTCCACTGAGATATATTCCAGAAATTTAAAAAGTTTCGTGGTCATGTATTAACACCATACTTAGCATACTTAACACATTATTTGTCAATGAAAAAAGTTTGAGGAAGTCTGCTATTTTTCAAACTTTCACAGTAATTGAGGTCAGTAAACCTTTTTCACATCTTTCTTTATTTGTATTTAAATAATTGATTAGATTTATGCTTAAAAAGTCAGCTTAGAAACCCATTTAAATGGACCTTTTTCCTTGTATTGTAGGTTTTGTTTATCATACGCTGGTCATGAAGAAAAGGAATGTAATAAAGAGTATAGTCAACATTAGTTTAAAGGCATAGCCTCCATGTATATCATGTCTACTGGAATTTTTTTTTTTTTTGGAATTTTTTTCACTACTCTTAGCCTGAATCAGTTAGTGGCATCTGGAAAGTCTCATAATTTAGATTTTTTTCCCTTACCTTTTCAGTATTGATCAGGAATGTTATCCCATACTTGATGGTTTTCAGTTTTCCTTTTTTTAAATGATTGCTTATTAGACCCATAAAGTGCTTGTTGGAGGAGGGATTGGAATGAAATGAATCCTTCATTCAATAAGGTTTTCTTGTTTCAGCTTAAAAATGAATTTTCTTTAATGTTTTAGGAAAGAATTATTAAATATAAGTCTACTTTCTATTAAAAAATGAATTCTGAAATATTAGTCATTTATTTTGTTGCTAACGTAAAAGCAGAAACAATTTAAATGATTACCAGTAAGAAATTGAAAATGTGTATTTCAGTAATAGCCATTAAGGAAGAAAAGCTGTTGTGCTGTGAAAGCCCTTTTATTTTTTTATTTTTATTTTTATTATTATTTTATTTTATTTTATTTTATTGTGGGGTGGCGCAGGTTGGGGAGGGAAGAGGACGGGCGGACCGCTTCAATCTATTGGTCTTTCATTTATCTATTTTCATCCATCGTTGTTCTTTTGGGCCCGTGTGGGTCTCCCATCGTGGTGGCCTCTCTCGTTGCAGAGCACTGGCTCTGGGCGCATGCGCTCCAGAGCTCCGGCTTGGTAATTGGACAGACACATCTGTCCAGCCGCTCCGTGGCACGTGGGATCTTCCCAGGCCAGGAATCGAACTGGCACCCCTTGCACTGCAAGGCGGTGTCCTTACCCACTGGACCACCAGGGAAGCCCTGTGAAAGCCCTTTTAAAGCAATTTTTTATTGTCTCTTTTTAAAATTTTTCATTAAAGAGGGTTATATGTTAAATGTTTTATTTTAGGTGCAAATGTCAATTGTCAAGCCTCGGACAAAGCTACTCCCTTGTTCATTGCTGCTCAAGAGGGCCACACAGAATGTGTGGAGCTTTTGCTCTCCAGTGGAGCAGATCCTGATCTTTACTGTAATGAGGACAATTGGCAGCTACCTATACATGCAGCAGCACAGATGGGCCATACAAAGTAAGAATTATAAATAGAAAATAAAAATGGTTTCGTAATTCAAAGGTAATAAGAAATAGATCTTCTGGACTAAACCCTTTATCTCCAGACATAATCCTTGGAATTTTTCACTACTCTTAGCCTGAATCAGTTAGTGGCATCTGGAAAGTCTCATAATTTAGATTTTTTTCCCTTACCTTTTCAGTATTGATCAGGAATGTTATCCCATACTTGATGGTTTTCAGTTTTCCTTTTTTTAAATGATTGCTTATTAGACCCATAAAGTGCTTGTTGGAGGAGGGATTGGAATGAAATGAATCCTTCATTCAATAAGGTTTTCTTGTTTCAGCTTAAAAATGAATTTTCTTTAATGTTTTAGGAAAGAATTATTAAATATAAGTCTACTTTCTATTAAAAAATGAATTCTGAAATATTAGTCATTTATTTTGTTGCTAACGTAAAAGCAGAAACAATTTAAATGATTACCAGTAAGAAATTGAAAATGTGTATTTCAGTAATAGCCATTAAGGAAGAAAAGCTGTTGTGCTGTGAAAGCCCTTTTATTTTTTTATTTTTATTTTTATTATTATTTTATTTTATTTTATTTTATTGTGGGGTGGCGCAGGTTGGGGAGGGAAGAGGACGGGCGGACCGCTTCAATCTATTGGTCTTTCATTTATCTATTTTCATCCATCGTTGTTCTTTGGCCCGTGTGGGTCTCCCATCGCAGTGGCCTCTGTTGTCGCAGAGCACTGGCTCTGGGCGCATGCGCTCCAGAGCTCCGGCTTGGTAATTGGACAGACACATCTGTCCAGCCGCTCCGTGGCACGTGGGATCTTCCCAGGCCAGGAATCGAACTGGCACCCCTTGCACTGCAAGGCGGTGTCCTTACCCACTGGACCACCAGGGAAGCCCTGTGAAAGCCCTTTTAAAGCAATTTTTTATTGTCTCTTTTTAAAATTTTTCATTAAAGAGGGTTATATGTTAAATGTTTTATTTTAGGTGCAAATGTCAATTGTCAAGCCTCGGACAAAGCTACTCCCTTGTTCATTGCTGCTCAAGAGGGCCACACAGAATGTGTGGAGCTTTTGCTCTCCAGTGGAGCAGATCCTGATCTTTACTGTAATGAGGACAATTGGCAGCTACCTATACATGCAGCAGCACAGATGGGCCATACAAAGTAAGAATTATAAATAGAAAATAAAAATGGTTTCGTAATTCAAAGGTAATAAGAAATAGATCTTCTGGACTAAACCCTTTATCTCCAGACATAATCCTTGGTAATTCCCTTCTCTACTGATCCCCTCTGTGACAGGGTCCACTTGTACATCTGCTTCCCATGTCATCCCTGGCAGCTCTTAGTCTTGCACGTTCCTAGTGTGAGGCTGGCCCAGGAGACTTTCTCAGGGTGTTAAGTCTTCCCTCTGACTTCTTAAGCTCTGACCATACTCTCCCACTCTTTTCTAATTTTCTCCTAGATGTGTTTAGGTACTGACCTCATGACTTTGTTCAGCTTATTTATGTTACCTCCCTAACCTCAGAAAGGTTTTGGGTTTGTGATCTCTGTTGGAGTTCTCTGTCATGGGGGCTGGGCAGTTCTCTACATCTTGAACCCATGAGTGGATTTCTATCTGATTTCACTTTCAGCCTGGTACTTTTTCCTGCTTCTGTTACTCTTCTTTCTTAGCCAGAAATTTCAGTGAAATTTTTGGAGAGAGACTTAAAGCAAGTTGGAAGTCCCTGAAATTTGGAGATTCTAGGACTCTTAGAAATTATTAAACTTGACTTTACTTTGAGAAAATAGCAGCATATCTTAATATAGATTGGTGCCAAGCAGTGTTTCGGAGAAGGAAATGGCAACCCACTGCAGCATTCTTGCCTGGAGAATTCCATGGATAGAGGAGCCTGGCAGGCTATAGGCCATGGTGTTGCAAAGAGTTGGACATGACTGAGTGACTCTAGCAGATTTTAAAAATACGTATTTCAGTAGTCATTTTTATAGAAATGTTAGTATTATTTAATTTAAAAATAATAGTGAGATGGTCTTGTCATGTTAAAAAACATTTTGTATTGGTTATAGCCAGTCAACAGTTTTGTGATAGTTTCAGGTGAACAGTCATGTCTTTAGTATTTAATATGTTTGTATAGTAGTAAAGCAGATGCTGTAACTGGGTTATTATGACACTAGGTGGCATGGTATTTTACTGTTTCCTTAAGGATATTTGAATCTTGTTTATGCCTTGTTGAAGAGTATAGTTTTTCCAACTCATTAAAAAGAATTTAACACATTTATTACATGTAAGAGACACTGAACAGGTTTTTTATTTTAACAAAATATTTTTTAAAAATTAAAATAAAAAATAAAGTTAAAAAATTAAATAATAAATATTTAAAAATTTGATGTTTTTCTTAACTCTCAGTATTTCATTTAATCATAAATCTGCAGTTATACTCTGAGCTTTAAATTGATATCAGAACCTCTTCTTTGTTCTCAATTTTGAGAATTCTGTTGGTCACTGATGATTTTCTTCATAGTGAGATATAGGTTCTCCTTAAATACTATTATCTTAGTCCTGCTTTACCTGAGGAAGAGTGGCAAGGAGAAAGAATGTTATACTTTGGCATAGCTCTGCCTTTATTTTCCCAGAAAGAGGAAAATTTCCTGGCTTGTATTATCCTTATAGAGTAGACTAATCCTTTCTCTCTAGCTGGATATAAGACAACAAATAATCAAATAACTTGTGTTTTAATGAATTTGTTTAGAACTTTCTCTAGTTAGCAAATGGTCTTTTAAATAAATCTGCTGTAACACATAAAGAGCTCATTTTCTTTTCTTAGAAATTATTAAACTTGACTTTACTTTGAGAAAATAGCAGCATATCTTAATATAGATTGGTGCCAAGCAGTGTTTCGGAGAAGGAAATGGCAACCCACTGCAGCATTCTTGCCTGGAGAATTCCATGGATAGAGGAGCCTGGCAGGCTATAGGCCATGGTGTTGCAAAGAGTTGGACATGACTGAGTGACTCTAGCAGATTTTAAAAATACGTATTTCAGTAGTCATTTTTATAGAAATGTTAGTATTATTTAATTTAAAAATAATAGTGAGATGGTCTTGTCATGTTAAAAAACATTTTGTATTGGTTATAGCCAGTCAACAGTTTTGTGATAGTTTCAGGTGAACAGTCATGTCTTTAGTATTTAATATGTTTGTATAGTAGTAAAGCAGATGCTGTAACTGGGTTATTATGACACTAGGTGGCATGGTATTTTACTGTTTCCTTAAGGATATTTGAATCTTGTTTATGCCTTGTTGAAGAGTATAGTTTTTCCAACTCATTAAAAAGAATTTAACACATTTATTACATGTAAGAGACACTGAACAGGTTTTTTATTTTAACAAAATATTTTTTAAAAATTAAAATAAAAAATAAAGTTAAAAAATTAAATAATAAATATTTAAAAATTTGATGTTTTTCTTAACTCTCAGTATTTCATTTAATCATAAATCTGCAGTTATACTCTGAGCTTTAAATTGATATCAGAACCTCTTCTTTGTTCTCAATTTTGAGAATTCTGTTGGTCACTGATGATTTTCTTCATAGTGAGATATAGGTTCTCCTTAAATACTATTATCTTAGTCCTGCTTTACCTGAGGAAGAGTGGCAAGGAGAAAGAATGTTATACTTTGGCATAGCTCTGCCTTTATTTTCCCAGAAAGAGGAAAATTTCCTGGCTTGTATTATCCTTATAGAGTAGACTAATCCTTTCTCTCTAGCTGGATATAAGACAACAAATAATCAAATAACTTGTGTTTTAATGAATTTGTTTAGAACTTTCTCTAGTTAGCAAATGGTCTTTTAAATAAATCTGCTGTAACACATAAAGAGCTCATTTTCTTTTCTTAGAAAGAATATTTTAGCAGAAATTCTGATTTCTTCCTGACGACAATTATTCATTTCACGTCACTCATCTTCATAAAAATTCTTACTAATTAGAAAGTAAACCTTTGGGGCTTCCCCGGTGGTCCAGTGGGTAAAGAGTCCGCCTTGCAGTGCAGGGGACACTGGTTCCATCCCTGGCCTGAGAAGGTCCCATGTGCCGCGGAGCAGCTGGACCGGTGTGTCCAATTACAAGCCAGCACTCTGGAGCACATGTGCCCAGAGCTGGTGCTCTGCAATGAGAGAGGCCACCACAATGGGAAGCCTACACAGGCCAAGAATAAAGACAGATGAAAATAAATAAATAAAAAACCAATAAAAGAGGACAAAATTAAAAAAAAAAAAACAACAAAAAAGCTTTGGTTGCTACTTTATAAAGGAAAATAATTTTTATGATATAAGTTTATATTCAGTAAATGAAGTTTTAAATAATTGATTAGATAGATCCTAAAATATCTCACGTAATATTTGAATTTTGGGGACTCAGGTAGTGGTGGTAAGGTAAATAATTAGTAAAAAAATAAAAAAGGACAATATGTTTTCTGTTTACTTTTATAAGAACATTAGCTCTTTCAAATATGCTTAAGAACATTTTTTTTTAAATTAGGGAACAAAAATAAATATTTTGGAGTATGTAGCTTATAATCATTTATTGTACATAGAAGATACACTGAAGATAGAAGACTTCTTAAATTCATTCAGTGGATGACTTCTGTAGAAATGTTTACTGTAGAAATGTCTATACTTATGTACATACAAAACATCATTACTCCTGAATTTGTGTATTTGCAGAATCTTGGACTTGTTAATACCACTCACTAACCGGGTCTGTGACACTGGGCTAAACAAAGTGAGTCCTGTGTACTCAGCAGTGGTTGGAGGGCAGGAAGAGTGCCTGGAAGTGTTGCTCAAGTCTGGCTACAGTCCTGATGCCCAGAGGTGCCCCATCTTTGGATTCAATTCTCCCCTGTGTTTGGCTTTCCAAAGCGAGTATGTGTTTTAATGAATTTGTTTAGAACTTTCTCTAGTTAGCAAATGGTCTTTTAAATAAATCTGCTGTAACACATAAAGAGCTCATTTTCTTTTCTTAGAAAGAATATTTTAGCAGAAATTCTGATTTCTTCCTGACGACAATTATTCATTTCACGTCACTCATCTTCATAAAAATTCTTACTAATTAGAAAGTAAACCTTTGGGGCTTCCCCGGTGGTCCAGTGGGTAAAGAGTCCGCCTTGCAGTGCAGGGGACACTGGTTCCATCCCTGGCCTGAGAAGGTCCCATGTGCCGCGGAGCAGCTGGACCGGTGTGTCCAATTACAAGCCAGCACTCTGGAGCACATGTGCCCAGAGCTGGTGCTCTGCAATGAGAGAGGCCACCACAATGGGAAGCCTACACAGGCCAAGAATAAAGACAGATGAAAATAAATAAATAAAAAACCAATAAAAGAGGACAAAATTAAAAAAAAAAAAACAACAAAAAAGCTTTGGTTGCTACTTTATAAAGGAAAATAATTTTTATGATATAAGTTTATATTCAGTAAATGAAGTTTTAAATAATTGATTAGATAGATCCTAAAATATCTCACGTAATATTTGAATTTTGGGGACTCAGGTAGTGGTGGTAAGGTAAATAATTAGTAAAAAAATAAAAAAGGACAATATGTTTTCTGTTTACTTTTATAAGAACATTAGCTCTTTCAAATATGCTTAAGAACATTTTTTTTTAAATTAGGGAACAAAAATAAATATTTTGGAGTATGTAGCTTATAATCATTTATTGTACATAGAAGATACACTGAAGATAGAAGACTTCTTAAATTCATTCAGTGGATGACTTCTGTAGAAATGTTTACTGTAGAAATGTCTATACTTATGTACATACAAAACATCATTACTCCTGAATTTGTGTATTTGCAGAATCTTGGACTTGTTAATACCACTCACTAACCGGGTCTGTGACACTGGGCTAAACAAAGTGAGTCCTGTGTACTCAGCAGTGGTTGGAGGGCAGGAAGAGTGCCTGGAAGTGTTGCTCAAGTCTGGCTACAGTCCTGATGCCCAGAGGTGCCCCATCTTTGGATTCAATTCTCCCCTGTGTTTGGCTTTCCAAAGCGAGTATGTATATTTGCTGTATTTTTATTCTTTTTTGCTATATGGAGGTGTTTTTCCAAATGACTTTCTTTTTTGTGATAAAACAACATGTCTTAGAGCCAAATTGGTAACTTAAAAACAGAAAAACAGACAAGAACACAAGCCTCTATGTGAACCTTTGATAAGTTTGACTAATCAAACTATAATAAAAATGAGGTAATAATGTCAGAGTTTTTTCCTTCTCTCTTTGGTGCTAGATTATATATTTTGTGTTAACAATACTAGGGAATACTTTTAATATATTAAAGTCAATGCAGGAATTCTTTGATATCTTTGGTCTTCAAAACAATTCAAGAATTAAAACAGACTTTGTTATACAGTGATGAAAGCCTGAGGAGTTAATATATAAAATGGTGACTGTAATTGATAACACTGAATTATAGAATTGAAATTTGCTGGGAGTAGAACTTAAATGCTCTCAAAAAAGGACTTAATTAGGTGATGAACATTTTCATGATGTATATGTGATATCAAATCACCACATTATGTACTTTAGATATCTTACAATCTTACTTGTCGATTGTTGTTGTTACTCAGTCACTAAGTCATGTCCGACTCTTTGCGACTGCATGAACTGCAGCAGTATGCCAGGCTTTACAGTCCTTCAGTATCTCTCTGAGCTTGCTCAAACTCGTGTCCATTGAGTCAGTGATGCCATCCAACCATCTCATCCTCTGATTTGTCAGTTATACCTCAGTAAAACTGGGAATAAAAAGGTGAAAAAGAATGTAAAATTTCCCATGGATTGACTGCTATTTATCATTTGAAATTTATAAGACTTGTCATGAATCACAAATAAAACTTTAGTTTTATAGATATTGCATTTTTAATGTATTTTGTAGGTAGCATTTATTTTTGTAGGTCACACTAATTAAATTTTAAAATTCTAAAAATATTTCTTTTGCTTATCTGTCATAATACTATGAGTAGAGTAAATGAAGAGTTATTGATAGATTATTGATTAATTTCTGGCCAAGACTTGTCTATTAGACTCCTAAGGTTTTTTTTTTTTTTTAAAGATTTATTTATTTATTTACTTTGGGCGGGGGTCGGGTTGGGGATGGAGGGGAGCGGACTGGCCACTTCTATTGGTTTTTCATTTCTCTATTTTCATTCGTCTTCGTTCTTTGGCTCCTGTGGGCCTCCCATCGCGGTGGCCTCTGTTGTTGCAGAGCGCCGGCTCTGGGCGCATGCGCTCCAGAGTTCCGGCTCGGTAATTGAACACACCAGTCCAGCCGCTCTGCGACACGTGGGATCTTCCCAGGCCAGGGATCTAACCGGCGCCCCTTGTACTGCAAGGCGGTGTCCTTACCCGCTGGACCACCAGGGGAAGCCCCTAAGGTATTAAAATAGAATAAACAGGAGTAAATCTATATGTAAGAAAAGCCATATTGAATAAAATCTATGGTCCATCCAATAATGGAATAAGTTGTGCTGATAGATGCTGTTATTTTTAATGATGCAAAAGAGGTTGCAGGCATATCATATTTTACTGGCTTTCCTTAATTCACTTTTATGGATTGCTAGCTATGATGCAAACATTTATCAAAAACTGATTTACTAAGCTTTTCAGTCTCTACTATCTATTAAGATTTGTTATGTAAAATATTAGTTCATTTTATTTGTTCTGAACTTAAGCATCTAGGTATACGTTGTACTCTGAGTATTTGGGGGTTTGGTTAAGCTGAGTATCTGGGGTCTACGCTATGCGTAGCTTTAATGATTTCATAGAAGTTCACTGTGTACTTCTTCTGGTTTTGTCTTTCTAAACAGAGGAGCCCTAATTATTTTAGTTTGCCTGACTAGAACTGTACTGTTGCCCTTATCCTTCTCTGTACATATCTGTCTCCATTGTATTTTCTTATTTGGTCAGAATTGAACTTTTTTTTTTTAATCAGAGTGTAATGGTTTGTATAGTAGTATGTCTGTGTGTTCAAGATACCAATTATATGTTCTGGCTTTCATCTTTCCTTTTGGAGAAATGGTATTTTTGGTTCTTCTGGTCATAGCAGCTAAGTTCATACCTCATCATCTTATAAGTATAATTTGAATTAAACATAGTAAACCATAACAGTACCACTGTTAAACTGAAATACCTTAAAATGAATGTTTTTCTGGCCTTAGGAATCAGGGAGAATAGAGCCCTGTGGGACAGGGTATGAGGGCAATCCTGGGGAAAGAGACCTGGAGAAAAGCTTCTCTTGATTCTGTGTACAAACCTACATATGTCCAGAGCCTTTCCAACCTTTAAATGCACAGGAAAGAAATTATTGAAAACAAGGTTTGAACTATCACAGAAGTCTCAGGTCCCTGAGTGATACATTTCATGAAGTCAAGCTCAAAGCAGCTTAGCAAAGGCTTAAGAACTGAAACTATGTTGAAACAATGTGAAAAAGAAATTGTAGTCTAAACTTAACTAGATTATATGTCTGCTAAAACAAACACACAATCAGAATTATGGTAAAAAGATTATATCAGGACCCAGGGCCCAAAGTCTACACACGGCATTACTGTTCATAATATCCAGGATACAGTCTAAATTTACTTGACAGAACCAGAAAAATATAACTAGTTTTAGAGAAAAAAGACAATTAACGTGTCAACTCTAAGATGATGATATTGTTGGAAATATCAAATAATTTTAAACAACTGTTACAGTGAGGTAAACATATTTGAAATAAATGGAAAGGTAGATATTTTCAGCTGAGAAATAAAATATTGAACCAAATGGACTTTAAATTTGGAAAAAAGAAATGAAAAATAGCCAATGATTTAAATAATTGACAGAGGAAGGAGTTACCTAGTTTGAATCATCTGGGGTCTCAAAGCTGAGTATCTGGGGTCTACGCTATCGTAGCTTTAATGATTTCATAGAAGTTCACTGTGTACTTCTTCTGGTTTTGTCTTTCTAAACAGAGGAGCCCTAATTATTTTAGTTTGCCTGACTAGAACTGTACTGTTGCCCTTATCCTTCTCTGTACATATCTGTCTCCATTGTATTTTCTTATTTGGTCAGAATTGAACTTTTTTTTTTTAATCAGAGTGTAATGGTTTGTATAGTAGTATGTCTGTGTGTTCAAGATACCAATTATATGTTCTGGCTTTCATCTTTCCTTTTGGAGAAATGGTATTTTTGGTTCTTCTGGTCATAGCAGCTAAGTTCATACCTCATCATCTTATAAGTATAATTTGAATTAAACATAGTAAACCATAACAGTACCACTGTTAAACTGAAATACCTTAAAATGAATGTTTTTCTGGCCTTAGGAATCAGGGAGAATAGAGCCCTGTGGGACAGGGTATGAGGGCAATCCTGGGGAAAGAGACCTGGAGAAAAGCTTCTCTTGATTCTGTGTACAAACCTACATATGTCCAGAGCCTTTCCAACCTTTAAATGCACAGGAAAGAAATTATTGAAAACAAGGTTTGAACTATCACAGAAGTCTCAGGTCCCTGAGTGATACATTTCATGAAGTCAAGCTCAAAGCAGCTTAGCAAAGGCTTAAGAACTGAAACTATGTTGAAACAATGTGAAAAAGAAATTGTAGTCTAAACTTAACTAGATTATATGTCTGCTAAAACAAACACACAATCAGAATTATGGTAAAAAGATTATATCAGGACCCAGGGCCCAAAGTCTACACACGGCATTACTGTTCATAATATCCAGGATACAGTCTAAATTTACTTGACAGAACCAGAAAAATATAACTAGTTTTAGAGAAAAAAGACAATTAACGTGTCAACTCTAAGATGATGATATTGTTGGAAATATCAAATAATTTTAAACAACTGTTACAGTGAGGTAAACATATTTGAAATAAATGGAAAGGTAGATATTTTCAGCTGAGAAATAAAATATTGAACCAAATGGACTTTTTAAATTGGAAAAATACAATACCTGAAATGAAAAATTAGCCATATGAGCTTTGTAGAGAATGGAATTGACAGAGGAAGGAGTTACCTAGTTTGAAGATAGATCAATATAAATTATCCAAATAGAAGAACAGAGGGAAAAAAAAGGTTGGTGGAACAGAAAAGGACAGAGCCTCAGCGACTACGGGGACAGTACACTGGCATTGACATGCATGTCATTAGGATCCAGAAGAGATGAGAAAGAGATTGTGAACTGAAAATGGAAAAAACTCCCAACTATAGATAAATATATAAGTTTATAGATTTAAGAAGCTCAGTAAACCAATAAGATAAGTCCAAAGAAAAACATGTTCACAAATAATCAAACTACTGAAAACTAAACGTAAAGAAGTAACAGTGTGGTTTAAGGTGTTCTTTGGTCACAGACATGTACTATCAAACTTTGTTTCTTGCTACTCATGACAGTGTTGCTCTGTAAAGTGTCCCTGTATATCATAACTGAAATTTGTTTTGGTGGTTTTAAAAGGACTTTGCCATTTATTTTCTTCCACGCAGGAACTTATGATTGGGGCAGATGTATTTTTAATTCATAAGCTAGGTTTTCAGTAAGACAGCTCACTGGAAAATACTGTTTGTTAGTCCGTAGTGAAAAAGCCAAAGCATCAGAATATCTGTTGAGGGTACATTCTCCCAGTCTTTACAGTTGACGTTATTTTTTTGCCAGGGTCAAGGCAGTAAGCTTAATTTTGATACATCTTTGCCATTATTTATCTAGTGGAGAATTTAATTGAAATGGAAACATTTCCTAAGAGACTAAAGCTAAAAGATGGTAGCATTATAATCACATATGCTTATATTTATGTGTATATATAAATATAGTACATTGCACGGTGTCTAGCACATACGCACAAAAATCTCAAGGTTAATTCTCTTTTCCATTTCTGGAGAAATATGTCTTTTTTCCATTCTCTGTTTATCTAAAAGTAGCATCAATTAAAATTTTAGTCTCTGTATTGCATTTTATATAAGCTAATGTCTGGTTCTTAGTTGCATATCATCACCATACATGTAATGTGATAATCATTTGATTATTTTGAGACAGTGTATAAAGCTGATCAAGCAAGAAAACTGTCATTCTCCCAGTGGGCTTCATTTTAGTGTTTCAAGAGGGTAATATACTGTGCTTGAGGAAGGAAGTTGAAATTGAAAATTTTGTTATTTATTTCTTTCAATAAGTATGCATGTGAAAATTTGTTTCTGTACAGTTGCATACTTAAATTTAATTAAATAGAATTGCCTTTTAAAAGGCAGTTGACTATAATTTTCCTTTTAAAATAACTTTTTTGTTCTGATTTTCCTTAAAATAGTATATGAATTTACTATATTACATTTATCAACTTTGAGTAAGAATTTGGATTTTGGTTGCAAAAATGATACCAGGGAATTTGGAAGACTGTTCTAAAATTAATTATTAGATATTCAAGTTTTCAGAGATTTGGTAATAGTTGATAAATTTAGTGGTACAAGTTTTTTTCTTACATAATCACAATAGTAAAAGGTGTTTGTCTTTTCACAATCAATAGCCTGACCAAAAAATAAAATTACAGTTGCAAGCCATAATGGAAACGTGATTTACCTAAGAATGTAAAATAAATACATACAATTTGGGGGTTAAGTAGAGTGATGTGGTAAGTGACCATACATGCACATGTTTTCGTCTGCCCAGCCAGTCTGTGTCTTTTCGTTGATGCATTTAATCCATTTACATTTTGGGTAATTATCAGTACTTAACGATCCTATTACTGTTTTCTTAATTCTTTGGTGTTTATTTTGTGTAGATCTTTTCATTCGCTTGTGTTTCTTACCTAGAGAAGTTCCTTTAGCGTTTGTTATAAAGCTGGTTCGTGGTGCTGAATTCTCTTATTTGTCTCTAAAGCTTTTAATTTCTCCATCAAGTTTGAATTAGAGTTTTGCTTGGTGTAGAGTGTTCTTGACTGCAGGTTCTTCCCTTTCATCACTTTAAAAAAGGGAGTTACTTTGTATGCTATTTGCCATTTTTCCCTTAGTGGTTTTAATATTTTGTCTGTCTTTAATTTTCTCCAGTTTGATTACTGTGTGTCTTGGTCTGTTCCTCCTTGAGTTTATCCTGCCTGGGATACTCTGCACTTCCTGGACTTGGTTGATTATTCCCTTTCCCACATTAGGGAAGTTTTCAGCATTTATCTCTGCAAATATTTTTTTAGATCCTGTCTCTTTTTCTTCTTCTGTGACCCCTGTAATATGAATGTTAGTGTATTTAATGTTCCACAAGTGTCTATAACGATGTCTTCATAAAAAGTATCTATCATAAAAAGTGGAGTCAGTCAAAAAGAGAAAGACAAGTACAGTATACTAACACATATATATGGAATCTAGTAAGAGGATTATGATAACACATGCAGTGAAGCGATGGAAAAACAGACATAGAGAATAGACATATGGCCATTGTGGGGAATGAACAGTGGGTGGGAGGTGTAAAGGAAGTAGCATGAAAACCTATACTATCATATGTAAAGAAAACAGCTATTGTCATTGCGTTGTGAGAAAAGGGGATCCTGCAGGCTTGCTGTGCGACAGCCTGGAGGGGTGGGATGGGGGGAATATACATACGACTAATCTGGGATCATACATATCTGTAAATAGCAAAACTGTAAAAGTAAAAAGTAAAATAAAAATTTAAAAAAGATGTCTTTTTTTTTTTCATTCTTTTTTCTATATTCTGTTTTGCAGCAGAGATATCCACTGTTTTGTCTTCCAGGTCACTTATCCATTCTTCTGCCTCAGTTATTCTGCTATTGGTTCCTTCCACTGTATTATTCATTTCTGTTCCTTAGTTCTGCTAGGTCTTTGGTAAACATTTCTTGCCTCTTCTCCACTCTCTTTCTGAGATCCTGGTTCATCTTTACTATCATTCCAAATTCTCTTTCTGGAAGGTTGCGTATCTCCATTTCATTTGGTTGTTTTTCTGGGGTTTTATCTTGTCCTTTCATCTGAGACTTGATCCTCTGCTTTTTAATTTTTTTAAAAAAACATTTATTATTTATTTATTTATTTTTTCATTCATCTTTATTCTTTGTCTTGTGTGGGCCTCCCATTGCAGTGGCCTCTCTCGTTGCAGAGCACCGGCTCTGGGCATATGTGCTCCAGAGCACTGGCTCGTAATTGGACACATTGGTCCAGCTGTTCCACGGCATGTGGGATCTTCCTAGGCCAAGGATGGAACCTGTGCCCCTTGCACTCAAGGCAGACTCTTTACCCACTGGAACACCAGGGAAGCCCTGCCTTTTAATTTTGATTAACTTTCTGTGATGTGGTGTTCGTTCTGGTGGCTGCAGGATTGTAGTTCTTCCTGCTGCTTCTGTCCATCTTTTGGTGGATGAGGTATATTTTTATGGCTTCTCCTTTGTCTTTGAATGTGGGGTATTTTTTTTGTGTATGTGGTGGTGGGTTCCTGCTTCCTCCTGTAAGTGGTTGTTTAACAGCTAGTTGCAGTTTTAGTGCTCTCGCAGGAGGGGAGTAGTACACATCCATCTGCTCCACCATCTTGAACCAGGTTTTTTTCTTTTTTTTTTGACTGTGCTGGGCCTTTGTTGCTGTGTGGACTTTCCTCTAGTTGCTAGGAGCTGAGGCTGCTCGTCGTCGTGGTGTGCGGGCTTTTCATGGTGGTATCTTTTCTTGTGGAGCATGAGCACACGGCTTCAGTAGTTGTGGCATGTGGGTTCAATAGTTGGCGATTCCTGGGCTCTAGAGCTCAATAGTTGTGGTACGTGGACTTAGTTGCTCCACCTGTGTGGGATCTTGCTGGACCAGGGATTGAACCTATGTCTCTTGCATTGGCAGGGGGATTCTTTACCACTGAGCCCCCCAGGGAAGCCCATGGTATGAGTTTAGAAATTTTATTTTTATAGTAACGGTGTGTTTCTATAGTAATGTTAGTTTGGTATAAAATTGTTGTATAAAAGATTTAATTAATGCTTACTTGACTTTAGGTATTGAGTCAAAAACTTTTGCTTTCTTATTTGTATGTTTTCTGTTATTTGAGATTTATAAATTTAATATTACTGGCACTCCTTGCACTGTTGGCCTGTTAGTTTTGATAAACTTACCTGCTTTTACAAACAATATAATTAATATAAAAAACTTACGAAAAGAATAATGCCTCTGGGTTTTTAGTTTTCCCATTTTTATTGTTTTATTCAACCAATTTAACTTTTTAGCTCAGATTAGCATTCTGAAACATTTTTACTGGGTATCCCTTGGAGAGGATAAGCTTCTGTTTGAAGCAGTGACCTTTAGCTCTTCTTATACTCCAAAGCTTGATGGAAAGGTGTCTTGTCTCCTTTTCCACTATACAAAAGCATTTTTTGTCCTTTGGGGCTAACACATTAACAGCTTCAGTGACATGAAGCCTGTCTTTCAAGGGCGTAGCTGAGTAATTCATCTCAAATGAGAAAATATAAGAGAAAGACTTTTCACTGGAATGGGTGAAGGAGGTGGGAAGTTGAGAAATTTCAGGAAATTTGGACAAATATTAATGCCTTTTATATACGACTGTAGAAAGAGCTCCTAGCTTAACTGACTTGATTATGTCTGTTATTCTAGTTAATATTGATCATTGTTATCCCATTAGGTTTATAAACATAATTGTATCCATTCTTGTCATTATGTCACACATGGATTTAATTTTACTTACTTTCAACTGATGGCTAAAAACCATTGACTAAAACTTACTGTCTGGCCTTTTGGTAAGTCAACTGATAAGTTGGTCAGAGGCTTTGTTGGGTGATTAAAGCTAAAATGCTCAAGATATTTGCCCATTTCTATTTGTTTAAGTGAAACCTTGTTAACATGTTGACTTTTCTTTTACTGTTCTGCTTTTTTGCCTGGGTCCGTGTCTATGCCCAGCTTTGAACTTCAAAGAGGAGTATGATGGAAAATGGAAAAGTCCCAAATCAGGTTTAGACATTTGGTTTTTAAACTTCTCTTTCTCTGTGCCGTATGGTTTTCACTGTTATATAATATGGAGTCTCTTAATGTGTCTTAAGTAGTTTCTTGATATTTATGTTAAATAAGAAAGACTACTCTAGGACTTGAAGAATTTTTCCGATTCACCATTAGGGCTTGTAAGAGAATTTGTATTCAGTGCTAAAACAAACAGACATACATAACGCCCATACATATCTCCAACGAATAGTTTATATTTTAGCCAAAGTTTTATATAAACCTTGGGGTCTACTCATGCTCAATGCCACATAATAATTAAGGTCATTGTAGAGCTCTTAAGATACTTGACTTGCTGAAGCTTGTGTGTTTATCTGAGATGTTTTGAAAATGTAACTAATAGTTTAAAATTAAGTTCATCCTGTAGCAGAAACTCAGGACATGCTGAAAAAGTTTTATGATCCTCCAGTTTATTTTGTGTTTATTATTGACCATGTAAAGGGTAGTTTTGTTAGAAAAGGGTTTGTAATGTAGCAGTAGGCAGTTTATAAACTTTTCAGCAGTGTGCTCTTGTTCCTTCTTATACAAGGCAATGTGATTAATTGGAAAGAGTTTAGAGCTGTGTTTTTTGAAGTGTCTTTTGTAGAATACTCATTCTGTACAAATATTAATGCCTTTTATATACGACTGTAGAAAGAGCTCCTAGCTTAACTGACTTGATTATGTCTGTTATTCTAGTTAATATTGATCATTGTTATCCCATTAGGTTTATAAACATAATTGTATCCATTCTTGTCATTATGTCACACATGGATTTAATTTTACTTACTTTCAACTGATGGCTAAAAACCATTGACTAAAACTTACTGTCTGGCCTTTTGGTAAGTCAACTGATAAGTTGGTCAGAGGCTTTGTTGGGTGATTAAAGCTAAAATGCTCAAGATATTTGCCCATTTCTATTTGTTTAAGTGAAACCTTGTTAACATGTTGACTTTTCTTTTACTGTTCTGCTTTTTTGCCTGGGTCCGTGTCTATGCCCAGCTTTGAACTTCAAAGAGGAGTATGATGGAAAATGGAAAAGTCCCAAATCAGGTTTAGACATTTGGTTTTTAAACTTCTCTTTCTCTGTGCCGTATGGTTTTCACTGTTATATAATATGGAGTCTCTTAATGTGTCTTAAGTAGTTTCTTGATATTTATGTTAAATAAGAAAGACTACTCTAGGACTTGAAGAATTTTTCCGATTCACCATTAGGGCTTGTAAGAGAATTTGTATTCAGTGCTAAAACAAACAGACATACATAACGCCCATACATATCTCCAACGAATAGTTTATATTTTAGCCAAAGTTTTATATAAACCTTGGGGTCTACTCATGCTCAATGCCACATAATAATTAAGGTCATTGTAGAGCTCTTAAGATACTTGACTTGCTGAAGCTTGTGTGTTTATCTGAGATGTTTTGAAAATGTAACTAATAGTTTAAAATTAAGTTCATCCTGTAGCAGAAACTCAGGACATGCTGAAAAAGTTTTATGATCCTCCAGTTTATTTTGTGTTTATTATTGACCATGTAAAGGGTAGTTTTGTTAGAAAAGGGTTTGTAATGTAGCAGTAGGCAGTTTATAAACTTTTCAGCAGTGTGCTCTTGTTCCTTCTTATACAAGGCAATGTGATTAATTGGAAAGAGTTTAGAGCTGTGTTTTTTGAAGTGTCTTTTGTAGAATACTCATTCTGTAAATTGTTAATAGATAGTACACAGGATAAAAAGGGTTCTTTAGTTAATTAAGTTTGGGAAACACAGGGTTAAGCAATGTTAATTAGATTTTCTTTCCTGAAGGGCTTCTAAGAATTTTTCTTGTGGTGGTGTGTTTTATGAATTCCTAAGGAGGAATGAATCTACAAAAGCTTGGAAAATTTGGAAATATAGGATGAACTTAACAATATACTATTATTCCTGTGTTCATTTTATACCCTCTTTATTATGCTTTTTTTTTCACAATCCCAAGTTTTTTTATTTTGCTTTTTTGATTTTTGCAGAGTTTTGTTCTTTACAGTCGCATAGCCCCTCATGTACAATCCCTTAGACCCACAGCACATTGACAATAGTTATCTCATTTACATATGATAGTATAGGGTTCCGTTTTGCTCTTTCCGTATCTCTCACCCACCTTCCTCTCTCCCCCATGTCCATAAGTCTGTTCTCTATGACCATTTTCCCATTGATGCTCTGCGTGTGTATTTATCAATTCGAACTTACTAGATTCCATATATATGTGTTAGTATACAATATTTATCCTTCTCTTTTTTGACTTACTTTGCTTTGTATAATAGGTTCTAGATTCATTCATCTCATTAGGACTGAATCTCATGTATTTCTTTTTGCGGCTGAGAAGTATTCCATTGTATATATGTACCATAGCTTCTTTATCCATTCATTTGTTGATGGACATCTAGGTTGATTCATGATCTAGGGGATTTGGGATGCTCAATGCCACATAATAATTAAGGTCATTGTAGAGCTCTTAAGATACTTGACTTGCTGAAGCTTGTGTGTTTATCTGAGATGTTTTGAAAATGTAACTAATAGTTTAAAATTAAGTTCATCCTGTAGCAGAAACTCAGGACATGCTGAAAAAGTTTTATGATCCTCCAGTTTATTTTGTGTTTATTATTGACCATGTAAAGGGTAGTTTTGTTAGAAAAGGGTTTGTAATGTAGCAGTAGGCAGTTTATAAACTTTTCAGCAGTGTGCTCTTGTTCCTTCTTATACAAGGCAATGTGATTAATTGGAAAGAGTTTAGAGCTGTGTTTTTTGAAGTGTCTTTTGTAGAATACTCATTCTGTAAATTGTTAATAGATAGTACACAGGATAAAAAGGGTTCTTTAGTTAATTAAGTTTGGGAAACACAGGGTTAAGCAATGTTAATTAGATTTTCTTTCCTGAAGGGCTTCTAAGAATTTTTCTTGTGGTGGTGTGTTTTATGAATTCCTAAGGAGGAATGAATCTACAAAAGCTTGGAAAATTTGGAAATATAGGATGAACTTAACAATATACTATTATTCCTGTGTTCATTTTATACCCTCTTTATTATGCTTTTTTCACAATCCCAAGTTTTTTTATTTTGCTTTTTTGATTTTTGCAGAGTTTTGTTCTTTACAGTCGCATAGCCCCTCATGTACAATCCCTTAGACCCACAGCACATTGACAATAGTTATCTCATTTACATATGATAGTATAGGGTTCCGTTTTGCTCTTTCCGTATCTCTCACCCACCTTCCTCTCTCCCCCATGTCCATAAGTCTGTTCTCTATGACCATTTTCCCATTGATGCTCTGCGTGTGTATTTATCAATTCGAACTTACTAGATTCCATATATATGTGTTAGTATACAATATTTATCCTTCTCTTTTTTGACTTACTTTGCTTTGTATAATAGGTTCTAGATTCATTCATCTCATTAGGACTGAATCTCATGTATTTCTTTTTGCGGCTGAGAAGTATTCCATTGTATATATGTACCATAGCTTCTTTATCCATTCATTTGTTGATGGACATCTAGGTTGATTCCATGATCTAGCTATTGTGTAGGTAGAGTGCTGCAGTTAACACTGGGGTACAGATGTCTCTTTCAATTTTGATTTCATCAGGGCATAAGCCTAGTAGTGGGATAGAGTAACGATTAGATCTGTTGCTTTAATTCAAAAGGTACTTCCTCTGAAGTGTATCTGGAGTTTGAAGAAAAACACTTGAGCATATGTTTTGGAAATATAAATAGTATACTGTTTAAAGTTAAGTTCATCTTCTATTTCTTATAGGACTAGTGTATATTATAAAGGGTTTCTCAAATATTTTAATTATGGAGACGTTTTTACATGAATCATTTTCAGGGACTAATGTATCATGGAACATACTTCAGGAAACATAGATCTGACCTTAAAATAATTCTTAATTTGACTATTTCCTGAGATGTTTTGTTTTTATAATGTAGAGAGAGTTCAGATATTTGCTGTATTGTGTACTATTAGATTTTGCTTTGCTATTGTTATTCCAGTTTTACAAATTGCTAGTTTTGTGATTAAGCATCAGTTTTTGCATCTAGAGTGGAAATGATAATAAAGCTTACTTTTTAGGGTTATTGGTAAGATTTAAGGCAAATCTTCCATGTAACGCATTTGTCATAGAGCCTGGTATAGAATAGATAAAGATTATTATTATAGGGAATTATGTGTGCACATGTTCCTCTTACATTTAGAGATGTATGGTTGGTTTATCTTTGGCCTTGTCCTTAAAATTTTCTTAACATGAATCACATGGTTAGATGCTTTATTTGAAACTAGAATAGGAAAACCTCTTGATTTTATAGTTTTTTCCCCAAATAGAAAATAAGTTCTCTAGCTGTCTGTAACAGGGTGTGTTTAGGGCTCCCATTTATGCTCGGTGTATTTATCAATTCGAACTTACTAGATTCCATATATATGTGTTAGTATACAATATTTATCCTTCTCTTTTTTGACTTACTTTGCTTTGTATAATAGGTTCTAGATTCATTCATCTCATTAGGACTGAATCTCATGTATTTCTTTTTGCGGCTGAGAAGTATTCCATTGTATATATGTACCATAGCTTCTTTATCCATTCATTTGTTGATGGACATCTAGGTTGATTCCATGATCTAGCTATTGTGTAGGTAGAGTGCTGCAGTTAACACTGGGGTACAGATGTCTCTTTCAATTTTGATTTCATCAGGGCATAAGCCTAGTAGTGGGATAGAGTAACGATTAGATCTGTTGCTTTAATTCAAAAGGTACTTCCTCTGAAGTGTATCTGGAGTTTGAAGAAAAACACTTGAGCATATGTTTTGGAAATATAAATAGTATACTGTTTAAAGTTAAGTTCATCTTCTATTTCTTATAGGACTAGTGTATATTATAAAGGGTTTCTCAAATATTTTAATTATGGAGACGTTTTTACATGAATCATTTTCAGGGACTAATGTATCATGGAACATACTTCAGGAAACATAGATCTGACCTTAAAATAATTCTTAATTTGACTATTTCCTGAGATGTTTTGTTTTTATAATGTAGAGAGAGTTCAGATATTTGCTGTATTGTGTACTATTAGATTTTGCTTTGCTATTGTTATTCCAGTTTTACAAATTGCTAGTTTTGTGATTAAGCATCAGTTTTTGCATCTAGAGTGGAAATGATAATAAAGCTTACTTTTTAGGGTTATTGGTAAGATTTAAGGCAAATCTTCCATGTAACGCATTTGTCATAGAGCCTGGTATAGAATAGATAAAGATTATTATTATAGGGAATTATGTGTGCACATGTTCCTCTTACATTTAGAGATGTATGGTTGGTTTATCTTTGGCCTTGTCCTTAAAATTTTCTTAACATGAATCACATGGTTAGATGCTTTATTTGAAACTAGAATAGGAAAACCTCTTGATTTTATAGTTTTTTCCCCAAATAGAAAATAAGTTCTCTAGCTGTCTGTAACAGGGTGTGTTTAGGGCTCCCATTTATCTATGTATTCTGTAGCAAAAATATGTTCTCTTTGAGAGCTACAGTATCTATGGTTAAGCAATTAATGGTTTCAAATTACTTGAGGGAAGAGTTCAGCTAGTCTCTGAATTGTACATGTAAACACACATGCCTTGAAAATTAACAGTCTTCTTGAGAATTGTGTATCACATTTGTAATGAGGCAGTGTCTTGAGCTTTTCCCTCTTTTCCTACACATTTATTGGAAGGTGACCAGCAGTCCATACTCCTGTGCTACTCATCTGTTCTGTAATGGAATCAGCAGGTAATAGCTACAGGCAAAATAACAAGTATCCAGTTAAATAAGGTCGAAGTCGTTAAAATAAATGGCTTATAACTGTTTAAAACCATCACTCAGACGTATATCCTTTAAGAATGGATACAAATATATATGTATGACTGAGTCACTTTACTGTTACCTGAAACTATCACAGCATTGTTAATTGATTATACACCAATACAAGAGAAAAAGTTAAAGTAGATCCTTATCATTTCTTCTACTGTAGGACTGTTGACAAGAAGTTCTTTTAGCTTTCTTATATCTGAAAATAACCAGAAGAAGAAAAATATATTTATGGCTTGTTTCAAGAACAGTGATATGGATGATGGCTTTCCACAAGCAAATAGCAATATGTAGTAGATAACGAAGCTATTACTTTTTATAAAGATATTTTAGAATTTTAGATTTTTATTTTATAATTGCTTTGTATATTATTATTAATAAAGAAAATTACTGTTTAATCTTTTTAAAAATCTTTTTCCCATCATGGCTCTTTTTTAAAAAAAATTTTATATTTCTTTTCATCCATCTTTTATTCTTTGGCATTATGTGGGCCTCGCATATTCTTTGCAAAGCTTTTTAGGGTTATTGGTAAGATTTAAGGCAAATCTTCCATGTAACGCATTTGTCATAGAGCCTGGTATAGAATAGATAAAGATTATTATTATAGGGAATTATGTGTGCACATGTTCCTCTTACATTTAGAGATGTATGGTTGGTTTATCTTTGGCCTTGTCCTTAAAATTTTCTTAACATGAATCACATGGTTAGATGCTTTATTTGAAACTAGAATAGGAAAACCTCTTGATTTTATAGTTTTTTCCCCAAATAGAAAATAAGTTCTCTAGCTGTCTGTAACAGGGTGTGTTTAGGGCTCCCATTTATCTATGTATTCTGTAGCAAAAATATGTTCTCTTTGAGAGCTACAGTATCTATGGTTAAGCAATTAATGGTTTCAAATTACTTGAGGGAAGAGTTCAGCTAGTCTCTGAATTGTACATGTAAACACACATGCCTTGAAAATTAACAGTCTTCTTGAGAATTGTGTATCACATTTGTAATGAGGCAGTGTCTTGAGCTTTTCCCTCTTTTCCTACACATTTATTGGAAGGTGACCAGCAGTCCATACTCCTGTGCTACTCATCTGTTCTGTAATGGAATCAGCAGGTAATAGCTACAGGCAAAATAACAAGTATCCAGTTAAATAAGGTCGAAGTCGTTAAAATAAATGGCTTATAACTGTTTAAAACCATCACTCAGACGTATATCCTTTAAGAATGGATACAAATATATATGTATGACTGAGTCACTTTACTGTTACCTGAAACTATCACAGCATTGTTAATTGATTATACACCAATACAAGAGAAAAAGTTAAAGTAGATCCTTATCATTTCTTCTACTGTAGGACTGTTGACAAGAAGTTCTTTTAGCTTTCTTATATCTGAAAATAACCAGAAGAAGAAAAATATATTTATGGCTTGTTTCAAGAACAGTGATATGGATGATGGCTTTCCACAAGCAAATAGCAATATGTAGTAGATAACGAAGCTATTACTTTTTATAAAGATATTTTAGAATTTTAGATTTTTATTTTATAATTGCTTTGTATATTATTATTAATAAAGAAAATTACTGTTTAATCTTTTTAAAAATCTTTTTCCCATCATGGCTCTTTTTTAAAAAAAATTTTATATTTCTTTTCATCCATCTTTTATTCTTTGGCATTATGTGGGCCTCGCATTGCAGTGGCCTCTTTCCTTGCAGGGCACCGACTGTGGGCATATGCATTCCAGCCGCTCTGTGGCACCTGGGATCTTCTCGGGCAAGGGATCAAACCAGTGCCCCTTGCACTGCAAGGTGGACTCTCTACCCACTGGACCACCAGGGGAAACCCTGTTTAATCTTTTAACTGAAGAAAAGATGCACACATTGGAGAACAAATGAAATAGATTTACAAAAATTTACATGGGGTGTGTGATATTTATGTATATAGTGTTTAACTGCTTTAAAACTTTGGACATAAGTACTTAGAAGTAGCTGATCTTACATGACAATGGTTTAAATGTTTTATATTTGTTTTTTTCTATTATTTTTATGAGTCTTAATTATTTAGATTCTAAACTACTATGAGCAATGAACATATTTTATATTCCTAGTTATTTAAAATAGAATTAATGCCAATTTCAGAGGGGAAAGTGAAAGTGAAAGCGTAGTCATTCAGTTGTATCCAACTCTTTGCGACCCCATTGACTGTAGACTGCCAGGCTCCTCTGTCCATGGAGATTCTCCAGGCAAGAATTCTGGAATGGATTGCCATGCCCTTTTCCAGAGGATCTTCTCCACCCAGGGACTGAACCCGGGTCTTCCGCATTGCAGGCAAATTCTTTACCATCTGCCCCACAGGAAAGCAATTTCAGAGGGAGACTAATTTTATTCTTGCATACTTTCTTTCACAGTTGTCTACCTAGTGAATATACATGTTTATTGATATTTGTTAAGGTTAAAATTATATCATAAACAGTTTTTTAAATGTGGTCACACAATCATCATATTTGTAGTTTTTTAATATATATATATTTGTAGCTTTTAATGACCGTGTCATACTTTGCATACCTGATGGCTTTCCACAAGCAAATAGCAATATGTAGTAGATAACGAAGCTATTACTTTTTATAAAGATATTTTAGAATTTTAGATTTTTATTTTATAATTGCTTTGTATATTATTATTAATAAAGAAAATTACTGTTTAATCTTTTTAAAAATCTTTTTCCCATCATGGCTCTTTTTTAAAAAAAATTTTATATTTCTTTTCATCCATCTTTTATTCTTTGGCATTATGTGGGCCTCGCATTGCAGTGGCCTCTTTCCTTGCAGGGCACCGACTGTGGGCATATGCATTCCAGCCGCTCTGTGGCACCTGGGATCTTCTCGGGCAAGGGATCAAACCAGTGCCCCTTGCACTGCAAGGTGGACTCTCTACCCACTGGACCACCAGGGAAGCCCTGTTTAATCTTTTAACTGAAGAAAAGATGCACACATTGGAGAACAAATGAAATAGATTTACAAAAATTTACATGGGGTGTGTGATATTTATGTATATAGTGTTTAACTGCTTTAAAACTTTGGACATAAGTACTTAGAAGTAGCTGATCTTACATGACAATGGTTTAAATGTTTTATATTTGTTTTTTTCTATTATTTTTATGAGTCTTAATTATTTAGATTCTAAACTACTATGAGCAATGAACATATTTTATATTCCTAGTTATTTAAAATAGAATTAATGCCAATTTCAGAGGGGAAAGTGAAAGTGAAAGCGTAGTCATTCAGTTGTATCCAACTCTTTGCGACCCCATTGACTGTAGACTGCCAGGCTCCTCTGTCCATGGAGATTCTCCAGGCAAGAATTCTGGAATGGATTGCCATGCCCTTTTCCAGAGGATCTTCTCCACCCAGGGACTGAACCCGGGTCTTCCGCATTGCAGGCAAATTCTTTACCATCTGCCCCACAGGAAAGCAATTTCAGAGGGAGACTAATTTTATTCTTGCATACTTTCTTTCACAGTTGTCTACCTAGTGAATATACATGTTTATTGATATTTGTTAAGGTTAAAATTATATCATAAACAGTTTTTTAAATGTGGTCACACAATCATCATATTTGTAGTTTTTTTTAATATATATATATTTGTAGCTTTTAATGACCGTGTCATACTTTGCGCATACCTGCTTCTCTTAAACACTTAATCTCTGTTTTTAAAAAATCTTTTATAAATAATGCTGTGGTTAATGTATTCATGCAAATAGGATACAGTGTCTCTTTTATTTTGTCTCTTAGGTAGATTCCCAGGATTTATGTTTATTATATTTAAATTTGTGTGGTTTTTTAACATGTCATTTTATTTTAAAAATACTTACATAATGCTAGTTCTGTGTGCCAGGAAGGTTAAGGAACTTGCTCAGAGTCACATGGCTGGTAAGTGGTTGTGCAGTCTGGCTCCAGTCTGTGCTCCTTGCTATGATCACTCTTTTGATAACATTTTGCCAATTAGCTCTCTCATGAAAGAGTTAAACTTTTTAGTCATTTTAACCACAGCTTAGCAATATTGAATAATCATATTTAAAAAAAATGTAACTGGTTCAGCAGATATGAAATAATATACTTTCATTCAGTAAAACACTTTGATAAAGATTATTTTTAAAAAATGTAAAGCTGTAGAAAGATGATACTGGTAAATGTATATGCAGAGCAGCAATGGAGAAATACACATGGAGAACAGACTTACGGACATTGGAGGGAGGGAGGAATGGGTGAGAAGTATGGACAGAGTAACATAGAAACTTACATTACCATATGTGAAATAGATAACCAATGGCAATCCACTATAAGACTAAGGGAACTTAAACAGGGGCTTTGCAACAACCCAGTGAGCTGGGGAGAGAAGAGAGAAGGAAGTTCAAGAGGGAGGGGACATATGTACAGTAAACAATAAAAGTCCATTAAAAAAATAATAATAAATTTTTAAAAAGTTAAAGCTTAAGTTAGTATTTTGTTCATTAAAAACTTTTCCGGTATGATCACTTGCTACCATTAGAAATTTAAAAGAAAGGGTGAAATTGATCCTGTCTTTTGGGACTGATCATATTGTTTATTAACTTTGTTTAGCAAGTATTTTGTAGTACAGATAATTAATTGTGCATAAAAAAGTACAATTTGAAAAGAGTTTTATTTGTCAATGATAATTTTGAAACTTAAGGTAAATGTTTTAAATTCTAAGGGCATAAATTACACATAGTTGAAAATTAAGAGCCATGCAACATGGTGTAAATTAAATTTCTTCTAGTCTCCTAGTCTCAATCCACTACACATACAAAAACCATCCATTGTCGCATCTGCTATTCTTTTTAAAAATTATTTATTTTTAATTGAAGGATAATTACAATATTGTGTTGGTTTCTGCCATACATCAGTATGAATCAGCCATAGGTGTATATGTATGTCCCGTCCTTCTTGAGCATCTGCTATTCTAATTTTCCAGTCATAACCACTATTAAGTATTTATTAGAGTTATTTTTTTAATGTGAAAATCTTCTCTTCCCTTTTCCTCTTCCCCTTCTTTCCTTCCTTTGTTTTTGCTGGTGGAGCTGTGACTTCTTTGGAATTGCGAATATTCTTTTGAAATATGGAGTCCAGATACATGAACTTCATTTGGCATACTGCCTGAAGTATGAGAAGTTTTCAGCATTTCGCTGCTTTTTGAAGAAATGTTGTCCATTGCCATCGTGGGGCCATATACCTGAATTTGTAAATCATGCAAGTACAGCACAGAGAAAATATAAACAATGGTTGCCATCTCTGCTGCTTGCTGGATTTGACCCACTGAATCTACTGTGCAGTTCCTGGTAAGAAATCCTCCCATGGTGAACATAGAAACTTACATTACCATATGTGAAATAGATAACCAATGGCAATCCACTATAAGACTAAGGGAACTTAAACAGGGGCTTTGCAACAACCCAGTGAGCTGGGGAGAGAAGAGAGAAGGAAGTTCAAGAGGGAGGGGACATATGTACAGTAAACAATAAAAGTCCATTAAAAAAATAATAATAAATTTTTAAAAAGTTAAAGCTTAAGTTAGTATTTTGTTCATTAAAAACTTTTCCGGTATGATCACTTGCTACCATTAGAAATTTAAAAGAAAGGGTGAAATTGATCCTGTCTTTTGGGACTGATCATATTGTTTATTAACTTTGTTTAGCAAGTATTTTGTAGTACAGATAATTAATTGTGCATAAAAAAGTACAATTTGAAAAGAGTTTTATTTGTCAATGATAATTTTGAAACTTAAGGTAAATGTTTTAAATTCTAAGGGCATAAATTACACATAGTTGAAAATTAAGAGCCATGCAACATGGTGTAAATTAAATTTCTTCTAGTCTCCTAGTCTCAATCCACTACACATACAAAAACCATCCATTGTCGCATCTGCTATTCTTTTTAAAAATTATTTATTTTTAATTGAAGGATAATTACAATATTGTGTTGGTTTCTGCCATACATCAGTATGAATCAGCCATAGGTGTATATGTATGTCCCGTCCTTCTTGAGCATCTGCTATTCTAATTTTCCAGTCATAACCACTATTAAGTATTTATTAGAGTTATTTTTTTAATGTGAAAATCTTCTCTTCCCTTTTCCTCTTCCCCTTCTTTCCTTCCTTTGTTTTTGCTGGTGGAGCTGTGACTTCTTTGGAATTGCGAATATTCTTTTGAAATATGGAGTCCAGATACATGAACTTCATTTGGCATACTGCCTGAAGTATGAGAAGTTTTCAGCATTTCGCTGCTTTTTGAAGAAATGTTGTCCATTGCCATCGTGGGGCCATATACCTGAATTTGTAAATCATGCAAGTACAGCACAGAGAAAATATAAACAATGGTTGCCATCTCTGCTGCTTGCTGGATTTGACCCACTGAATCTACTGTGCAGTTCCTGGTAAGAAATCCTCCCATGGTGGACCTTTAATTTTAATTTTCCCTAATTTCTTGAAATGCGTACGTTGGGAGGAGGTTGTTATTGTGTGTGCTTTGACTGTGATGGCTGGGTTGGGATGAAGGAATTAGGGACCTGCTAATAGTGAGATTGAATATAAGGATTATTGTTGTTTAGTCACTAAGATGTGTTTGACTCTTTTATAACTCCAGGGACCGCAGCCCACAGGGCTCCATGGGATTCTCCAGGCAAGAATACTGGAGTTGGTTGCAATTTCCATCTCCAGGGAATCTTCCCGGCCCAGATAGCGATCTGAGTCTCCTGCTTGGCAGACAGATTCTTTGCAACTGAGCCACCTGGGAAGCCCTGAATTTAAGGATAGAGTCCTAGAGAAAGATCAGAGGTGGCTAGAAGGGAACAGAAAGGAATGGGTGCCAGTGAATCCTCCTGGGAGGACTATTTCTTCTACTTAGGCCATCTCTCATGCTGCTTTTAAAATGCCTGTGACAGAAAGGGGTAGCTGCTTTGGAAATTTCTGACATCCCTTAGATGCTACAGATTGAATACTCCTGTTGCATCTTGTCTTTTTGAACTTAGTCTCTCTCAATGAATACTGATTTCTGAAGTAACTGAGGATACAACTGTTTACCTCAAGTGATTTCTCAGAAAGGCAACTGCCTATGAGTGATTATATGAAATTTGAATCAGAATTTCTTTAGGGGAAAAGGATTAGAATTATTTCTACTGGCCTTTTGCGAGAGTTATGTGTCTAGATAGACTGAGAAGAAGGCATTGATAATTATACCAGTGAGAAAACTCTTTTGGCCTGATAATTTATTTGAGTCAAGTGAGAAAATAGATTAAAAGCCTCTAGGAATATAGAGAAGATGGGTGTTTTATAAAATTTCAATGAAACATTTGGAAGATTTCATTTTTGTGCTTCAAAAACTACCATTTACTACAATAATGTTTAGGCAAGTAATGAGATTTTGGGTATCAGCAAAAGAGTGCTTTGATATCTTGCTATTTACATTTTGCTTTTCACATCTGCTTTGGGATTCATGCAGGCAATGCTGGTGGTGCCTATTATTTTTAATTTTCCCTAATTTCTTGAAATGCGCGTTGGGAGGAGGTTGTTATTGTGTGCTTTGACTGTGATGGCTGGGTTGGGATGAAGGAATTAGGGACCTGCTAATAGTGAGATTGAATATAAGGATTATTGTTGTTTAGTCACTAAGATGTGTTTGACTCTTTTATAACTCCAGGGACCGCAGCCCACAGGGCTCCATGGGATTCTCCAGGCAAGAATACTGGAGTTGGTTGCAATTTCCATCTCCAGGGAATTTTCCCCGGCCCAGATAGCGATCTGAGTCTCCTGCTTGGCAGACAGATTCTTTGCAACTGAGCCACCTGGGAAGCCCTGAATTTAAGGATAGAGTCCTAGAGAAAGATCAGAGGTGGCTAGAAGGGAACAGAAAGGAATGGGTGCCAGTGAATCCTCCTGGGAGGACTATTTCTTCTACTTAGGCCATCTCTCATGCTGCTTTTAAAATGCCTGTGACAGAAAGGGGTAGCTGCTTTGGAAATTTCTGACATCCCTTAGATGCTACAGATTGAATACTCCTGTTGCATCTTGTCTTTTTGAACTTAGTCTCTCTCAATGAATACTGATTTCTGAAGTAACTGAGGATACAACTGTTTACCTCAAGTGATTTCTCAGAAAGGCAACTGCCTATGAGTGATTATATGAAATTTGAATCAGAATTTCTTTAGGGGAAAAGGATTAGAATTATTTCTACTGGCCTTTTGCGAGAGTTATGTGTCTAGATAGACTGAGAAGAAGGCATTGATAATTATACCAGTGAGAAAACTCTTTTGGCCTGATAATTTATTTGAGTCAAGTGAGAAAATAGATTAAAAGCCTCTAGGAATATAGAGAAGATGGGTGTTTTATAAAATTTCAATGAAACATTTGGAAGATTTCATTTTTGTGCTTCAAAAACTACCATTTACTACAATAATGTTTAGGCAAGTAATGAGATTTTGGGTATCAGCAAAAGAGTGCTTTGATATCTTGCTATTTACATTTTGCTTTTCACATCTGCTTTGGGATTCATGCAGGCAATGCTGGTGGTGCCTATTATTTTTTAAAAAATAATTATTATTTTAAAATTTTGGCCTCTTTTATTGTTTTATTATTTGTTTATTTTCATCCATCTTTTTTATTTTATTTATTTATTTTCATCCATCCTTTTCATTCTTTGGTCTCTGTAGGCCTCCCATCGCAGTGCCTCTCTCGTTGCAGAGTACTAGCTCTGGGCACTTGCGTTCCAGAGCGCTGGCTTGTAATTGGACATACCAGTCCAGTCGCTCTGAGGCACTTGGGATCTTCTCGGGCCAGAGATCAAACCAGTGCCCCTTGCATTGCAAGGTGGACACTTTACCCACTAGACCATCAGGGAAGCCCTGGTTCCTACTTTTAAACTTAGTTTGTATTTTTAGGACTCCGTCTTACACCCAGTGACTTCTCCATCTGTATTGAAGAAAAAGATCTTTATTTGGCAGGATCCCAGTATCTCACCTTTTTATTATGTCTACCATAATACAGAATTCAAGAATTTTCACTAAGGCAAGGTTTTTAAAAAATTTTTTTAATAATCTTTTTTTTTTTAATTTTGGCCTTTTATGGGTCCTTCATTTATTTATTTTCATCCATCTTAACTCTTTGGCCTGTGTGGGCCTCGAGCACCAACTCTGGGGCATGCGCTCCAGAGTGCTGGCTTGTAATTGGACACACCAGTCCAGCCGCTCCGCGGCATATGAGATCCTCCTGTGTCAGGGACCAAACCGGCGCCCTCTGCATTGCAACTCCTTACCCACTGGACCAGGAAGAATCTTTATAGGAAAAAAATAAATGTATCCTCTTTTATTTTTTTCTTCAGACAACTACATAGAACACTGGAAGGAAAGGGAACTATTTAGTTTTATATAGTCTCCCATCCCTAGTTCTGGTAAAGGGTTCCCTTTCCCCCATGTGAAAACTCACCCATTTGAGAATTCTTGTGCTAATAAGCCACTGGGTTTGTGTTATGTTTACTGGATGTGTTAGGATAGAAAAGAGTTAATAAACAGTAAACTACAAATTATTTTTAAAACTTTGATCTGTTTGAATTGAGAACACCAATTGCATATGGTTTGCTCTGAAGGAGCAACTTTAGTTACTTTATATTCATTAGAAAAAACACAATGAAAAATTCCACTTTAGCAGTTAAAATGCTTAACATGGTCATATTTTTGTTTGCTAACCTTTTCTTGAATGGATAAAACCAGTGTTTATGTTAGGTGTGATGGATATTTTGCTTTCTTTGATCAATTTACATTCAAAGACCTGTTATAAAAAAATTATCCCATAAAATTCCAATATATTGTTAAAGTGAATTTTGGTTGTATTTTATTTATATCACATGTGAGTCTGTTGCTTAATCTCTGTCATGTAAATTATAAATGTCTTTCCTATGTATTGCTTGTCTTAAACAGTCTTTAAAAATTTATCTGACTGAATAATTGCCTGTCACAATATAAACTACAGAGTTAAAATATTTTAATCCAAGACTAAGACTAGGTTTCCCTTATACCCCCAATACAATAGACAAATAATAGAAAGTGAATGTCATCTGTCCTTTTAGTTGATTAACTCTCAGTTGTTTATGATTGTACAACTGTTTTGTACAATGTAATAGTGGTCAGTGTGGTACAGTAACAATACAATTTTAGTGGCACTGTTAACATTGGTAAAATACTCAGCATTATATTAACTAAAGCTATGTAAATGGATTCATTTCTTGTGTGTGTGTTTACATAACTGCATAAAAATAACTTTGTTTTTGATCACAATAAGACTTAAAGCACATTAAGGTAGAAAAATTAAACTATTGAAAAAGAAATAAGAAACCAGAACCAGGAAACTTTTATGTGGGTATCCTAGAAAGTGAAGGAAATTTATCTGCCTTTGAATATATTTTATCATTTCATTTATTCTCGCTCTTTTCTGATAAATTGTGACTTCAATGAGACCTACATCAAAAGTAAACTGTGCTGTGTGAGCATTTGTGCTGTGCTTTAAGTTTTTCCTCATGTAGATTTGCTTATTAGAGAATTAAAATTTTGGGAAGTAATTTTCATACTCTCTAGTCAGTCATTTCAAGGATACTGTGACTTTGAATTACAAGAAATAAGTTGTCTCTGAGATGACAAGTTTAGAGTATTATTCAGTTTCCTTCTTTTCCTTCTATTTTTCCATTCTTTTGCCCTTGCTTAGTAATATCTCCAAAAAAGTGACCTTGGGAAGGATTTGTTTTTCAGGTAATCACCAGAGACCCTACTCATTTTATTTTTTTTGAAGCAGTGTGATGTTAGGGGAGTATCTAATTGAGTACAAGATGAGTAATCTTTTTAGAATTTAGAGTTGTCTTTAAGCTTTGACTACATTTCATGTATACAATATTAAAAGGTCTACTAAGAATATGATACTGAAAATTTCAAACCAGTTGTAGTAATATAAAATATTTATGTAATATTTCATAGTTTTAAGTCTGTTTGCCTTATTATCTCAGCTATTTTTCTTAGTAGTCCCCTGAAATAGGCAGGATAAGTGTTATTCTCATTTTAGAGACCAGGATCTAGGACATAAAGAATTTAGACAACATGTTTGTAAGTAGTAGAGTTGTTATTAGCAACCAGAACTTTTCTTAGGTTATTGCCCTTTCCATTAGGATTCAAGTGCTTATAAAATTGGGAAGTCTTTTATGGGTGGGTTGGTAGAAATCTGACATTATTTTGAAAAAAGAGAAGCAGAACTGTTTGTCTTCAACTTTTTTCAGTCTTTAAAGATAAAAATTTTCTGGTACCTCCTTTAGAGCCATATCTTTTATGGGGAAGGCTTTTAGAGGAGAACAGTTGTAGTACATATTTAAGAGTTGGTCAGAAATAAGCTGTGCCTCCCACACACTGTTTAGGGACAGCCGTGGGTGTTTGGGCTTTGTCCTTTCAGATCTGTTATGTGTCTGTAAGGAAGAGCAGTCTAGATTCGGCAAGTTCAGTTGGGAGGAAATAATGGCACACCCACTAATGACAGTGACCCTAAATCTGTCTTTTCTCATCATTGCTGCTGGGGAATGGAAAGACCAGTTCCTGTTGTCTGCAAGAGTAGAAACTCCTCTTGTCGTCTATCGGATAACTATGTGCAGAGTCAGTTTAGTTTCTGTAGGAACCTGGATTTGATGATTTTTCATATCCACTGAACTTGCCTCTTGTTTCATGAGTATTTCCTTTGCTGCACTTCTCTGCCTTCTATTTTTCGCATTCTTTTGGCAAGTTTAGAGTATTATTCAGTTTCCTTCTTTTCCTTCTATTTTCCATTCTTTTGCCCTTGCTTAGTAATATCTCCAAAAAAGTGACCTTGGGAAGGATTTGTTTTTCAGGTAATCACCAGAGACCCTACTCATTTTATTTTTTTTGAAGCAGTGTGATGTTAGGGGAGTATCTAATTGAGTACAAGATGAGTAATCTTTTTAGAATTTAGAGTTGTCTTTAAGCTTTGACTACATTTCATGTATACAATATTAAAAGGTCTACTAAGAATATGATACTGAAAATTTCAAACCAGTTGTAGTAATATAAAATATTTATGTAATATTTCATAGTTTTAAGTCTGTTTGCCTTATTATCTCAGCTATTTTTCTTAGTAGTCCCCTGAAATAGGCAGGATAAGTGTTATTCTCATTTTAGAGACCAGGATCTAGGACATAAAGAATTTAGACAACATGTTTGTAAGTAGTAGAGTTGTTATTAGCAACCAGAACTTTTCTTAGGTTATTGCCCTTTCCATTAGGATTCAAGTGCTTATAAAATTGGGAAGTCTTTTATGGGTGGGTTGGTAGAAATCTGACATTATTTTGAAAAAAGAGAAGCAGAACTGTTTGTCTTCAACTTTTTTCAGTCTTTAAAGATAAAAATTTTCTGGTACCTCCTTTAGAGCCATATCTTTTATGGGGAAGGCTTTTAGAGGAGAACAGTTGTAGTACATATTTAAGAGTTGGTCAGAAATAAGCTGTGCCTCCCACACACTGTTTAGGGACAGCCGTGGGTGTTTGGGCTTTGTCCTTTCAGATCTGTTATGTGTCTGTAAGGAAGAGCAGTCTAGATTCGGCAAGTTCAGTTGGGAGGAAATAATGGCACACCCACTAATGACAGTGACCCTAAATCTGTCTTTTCTCATCATTGCTGCTGGGGAATGGAAAGACCAGTTCCTGTTGTCTGCAAGAGTAGAAACTCCTCTTGTCGTCTATCGGATAACTATGTGCAGAGTCAGTTTAGTTTCTGTAGGAACCTGGATTTGATGATTTTTCATATCCACTGAACTTGCCTCTTGTTTCATGAGTATTTCCTTTGCTGCACTTCTCTGCCTTCCACATCAAAGTGTTGTAAGAGTTGGTATATGGTGTTTGTTTTTAGGGTGAATCCTTGGTGAATTTTCAATTTTGTATCTAACTGTGTATTAATATCTTGCCAATGTAGGATTGACTCAGTCAGTGATGACATTCTTATCTTCACTTTGGAATTTACTAATTGGAGGACACTTCCTCCAGCTGTTGAAAAGATTCTCTCTGCTCGTGCCTCAAACTCCTCATGGTCTCTACAGCAACATATTGGTAAGAAAGTATAGTTTTCAAATATATATCACTACTTTATTTCTTCTCTGCCTTTTCTAGCTGTGTTGTAATCTTTAAGTGGCAAGAGTCACCAGAGAACATACATTAAATTGGGCATCATTTGCATTTTCTTGATGTGGGGAAAGGATGGGACTGTGAGGGTGATCATAGTAATTTCCTTCAACAGAAATCGTATCTGATTTTGTAAGCTTAGTCTAAAGAGCATGTAAAGATTAGCAGGTATTTAGTGATATTTTAATAATACCCTTTTGTTTTTAGTAAGGGTTTATGCAAGCAAAAGTGAATCTTAAAAATTTTGTTAGTCAGAATTTAGTTTGTGGTCAGAAAAATGCTAAATGTTAATTTTCTTCTTTGGAGCATGTTGATGTATGTGCTCTCTTTAATATTTTATTGTCTCCAAAAGGAAGTATCACCATTCCTTATTGTTAACTTCTTACTGAATGTATACCAGTGTTGGTAAGATACAATTCTGAAGGTGACTGGATAGAATTTCTGTGAATTGATTGATATTTTAAATGACTAATTTTAAACAAATTATCAAGTTGCTTTCACTTTAAAAGAAAAAAAAGTTTTAAGCTAATTAAAAAAATAAAGGTGTAATAGAGGATTTTATACAAGGAAATGGATTAAAATAAATGTAATGTATGCAAACTATTTCTGTTTACTTATTTAGATTTATTTTAACCTGTTTTGTTAACCAAATGTGTGTTAAGTTAGGAATATTATTTCTTCATTACTATTTTTGCATGAAGTGTAACCCTTCATAAAACATGTTGAATAGGTTTTTAACAAGTAAACTTATGCATATGTAGAAATGTATTCTAATGTCTTGGAAAATTACATTTAAGTAAATTTTCTCAATCAGAAACAGACATTCAGGAAAATATGCTGTTGAACTGAGGTGTATTCAAACTGTTAGTGAGGTTTCCTTTTTTTTTTTTGAAATTATTATTTTTTTTTAAATATTTTTTTGGGAGGGGGTGGGTTGAGTGGGAGGGGGACAGGCCGGCCACTTCTATTGGTCTTTCATTTATCTATTTTCATCCATCTTTGTTTGGCCTGTGTGGGCCTCCCATCGCAGTGGCCTGTTGTCGCAGAGCACCGGTTCTGGGCGCATACGCTCCAGAGCTCCGGCTCAGTAATTGGACACGTGGGTCCAGCCGCTCTGCGGCATGTGGGATCTTCCCAGGCCAGGGATCGAACCGGCGCCCCTTGCACTGCAAGGCAGTGTCCTTACCCACTGGACCACCAGGGAAGCCCAGTGAGGTTTCTTTTTGAAGAAAAGGTATAATATGTTTGGAGTCTCTGAGGCTTCCCATATAGAATCTTTTTAATGGGAATATTAGCAGACTCACGTGCATGTGAGCATTGCATTTACTTTTGCTAATTATATATCTACAGTGGTAGAGAGCAAATATCTATTTCTAAATTGATAGAATATGGGGCAGTGGATTAGGGAACAAAAAATTTAAAAAAGGAACATATGCCAAATGGGAAAATTGCTGCAGCCTATTTAATTTACTCCAAAGACTTTAACATATGACAAGTTTGTCCAGATAAAGGTAAGAATTGTACATGAATACATTATCCTGCAATAGACTAAATCCATCAAGGGCTTCTTGTTTAATTGGGTACTAGGTAGAGCTTGTGTAGGGTATAATCATCATCTCTTAAGAGGATTTTATTTTGGCTGAAGATTTACAAAAGCCTTTCTCAGAGGCATTAATGTAGCTAATGCTTTTCTAGTCTGTTTCTCTTTCCAAGACCTCTTTTCTTGGTTCCTGTCCCATATATTCAGCTGACTTTTGGACATCTCCACATCTCCACTTGGTATCCTGCATTTTGATACATCTAGAATTTGAATTTGTCATTTTTCCTACAAATCCTGATGTTCCTTTTCTCTGTTTCCTGGCTCACCGAGGTGAGGTGGTTTGGGAGTGCTGTTTACCAAGAGAGTTAGTTCTCCCTGACAGCTGTTTGTTACTTGTTTCATCCGTTGCAGAGCTGTTCAGCAAGGGTGATTTTGCCCCCCTCCCCAAAGGGATAGTTAAGTTGCTGTAATTGGTAGGGGTGCTATTGACATCTAGGGGATAGAAGCTAGGGAGATGCTCCTAAATACCCTACAGTGCACAAGACAACCCCCCATAACAAAGAATTACCTGACCCAAATGTTGTTAGTGTCCAGGCTGAGAAACCCTGATCCACCCTGACTCTTGTGTTGCCCAGTGATGTGAAGGTCTTTTAGGTGTATATCAGGAAGACTTTTTAAACCCTATTCTTACTGCAAACTACTTAAGAACTACTTGTGTTCTTCTACTTAGTTATAGTAGTTTCACAAGATATTCTTCAGTGGTTCGTGTTCTGCTGATGGGGGAAACTTTATGATGCTAGATTTTAGTAAGGCTCGAGGAAGAGAGAATGCCTGTCTACTCAGTTGCCTGAGTTTCAAGTGGGATTGTGATTCTCTTCCATTCTGTAGTTCAAGGCTGTGTAGATGACCCAACTCTTCTTTTTTTCTTCGATTTTCAAGACATTCAATTTCTGTATATTGGTTATCTGTACTCTCCCCTCCTTTATCCGGATTTGAGATGCAGGGTTTCTAGTAAGCAAAAGCATGGCCAGGGTTTTAACACCAATGACAGTGAGCCCAGAAACACAATTCTTTGATTTACCTTTCTAAATATATGACCGTCTTGCTTTCACCACACTTTCTCCAGTAACTTACCATGGTAATCAAAGCTATCTTGTCAATATATTTCTTTAAACTTTTTTTTAGAAAGGATGCTTCTTGTGGCTATCCCATTATTGGGAGATAACTCCTAGATAATTTCATTTCTCTTATCTCATTTAGATATACCAGTATCTATCCGAGGATAGATTTTTTTTTTTGATCTGTTTCTCTTTCCAAGACCTCTTTTCTTGGTTCCTGTCCCATATATTCAGCTGACTTTTGGACATCTCCACATCTCCACTTGGTATCCTGCATTTTGATACATCTAGAATTTGAATTTGTCATTTTTCCTACAAATCCTGATGTTCCTTTTCTCTGTTTCCTGGCTCACCGAGGTGAGGTGGTTTGGGAGTGCTGTTTACCAAGAGAGTTAGTTCTCCCTGACAGCTGTTTGTTACTTGTTTCATCCGTTGCAGAGCTGTTCAGCAAGGGTGATTTTGCCCCTCCCCAAAGGGATAGTTAAGTTGCTGTAATTGGTAGGGGTGCTATTGACATCTAGGGGATAGAAGCTAGGGAGATGCTCCTAAATACCCTACAGTGCACAAGACAACCCCCCATAACAAAGAATTACCTGACCCAAATGTTGTTAGTGTCCAGGCTGAGAAACCCTGATCCACCCTGACTCTTGTGTTGCCCAGTGATGTGAAGGTCTTTTAGGTGTATATCAGGAAGACTTTTTAAACCCTATTCTTACTGCAAACTACTTAAGAACTACTTGTGTTCTTCTACTTAGTTATAGTAGTTTCACAAGATATTCTTCAGTGGTTCGTGTTCTGCTGATGGGGGAAACTTTATGATGCTAGATTTTAGTAAGGCTCGAGGAAGAGAGAATGCCTGTCTACTCAGTTGCCTGAGTTTCAAGTGGGATTGTGATTCTCTTCCATTCTGTAGTTCAAGGCTGTGTAGATGACCCAACTCTTCTTTTTTTCTTCGATTTTCAAGACATTCAATTTCTGTATATTGGTTATCTGTACTCTCCCCTCCTTTATCCGGATTTCGAGATGCAGGGTTTCTAGTAAGCAAAAGCATGGCCAGGGTTTTAACACCAATGACAGTGAGCCCAGAAACACAATTCTTTGATTTACCTTTCTAAATATATGACCGTCTTGCTTTCACCACACTTTCTCCAGTAACTTACCATGGTAATCAAAGCTATCTTGTCAATATATTTCTTTAAACTTTTTTTTAGAAAGGATGCTTCTTGTGGCTATCCCATTATTGGGAGATAACTCCTAGATAATTTCATTTCTCTTATCTCATTTAGATATACCAGTATCTATCCCGAGGGATAGACTTGTTCTGTTCTTTTCCTAAGCCCCTTTCAAGTCTTGGAGATGTCTTATACTCAAAATTCTTCTTTGCTCACCCTTTTCCTTTTTAAGGAAATAGCAGCTTGCCCTGGTAGTTTATAAATAAAAGAGACAACCAGTCCCTTGCTGCTCATCTTTTAGTCATTTATTCAGATTAGTTTTCAGACGTCTTTTGCATTAGAAAGAAAATGTACACTAGGTAAAATTTACTGACTGGTTGTGCTTTTAATAACAATTTTTTGATCATGTGCCTGTATATACATCTTAGAAGCATCAGTATAACTGCACATAGCAATAGACTTCTTAATCAAAAGATTTGCTAACCCCTGGCCAACTGATCAAGACAAAGTCTAAGTAATTATGTCCTTCTGGGTAAAAGCATTGGGTTTAGTTCATTGGGAACCTTTAATTAGCACATATGAACAGTTCTGTCCAGAGTATGTATTCTGCAAATGATCATACAGATCATTTGAAACTTGTCTTGATTTATGCATTTTAGTGTTCTCTGCTTTGTTTTAAACAGTATTTGAAACAGTTTATGCATACATATTATCACATTGAAAAAACAGTAAAACAGAAGTTAAAAAGTGGAAGCAAAAGAAAAATATGGAGTCAGGGAATGTTTATCATTCATGGTAATCAGAAACGTATCTATGTACACTGTACATTTGGCTGTGACTGAGCTCTACAATTCTTGACACTAGATTACAGAGTTCATGAGATAAAACAAGCTCATTGCTCAGAAGTACAGATACTATACTGTATCTGGGATGTTGGGATGTTGTGATGGACAGTTTCCTAGAAAACATCTTGGTAGCCATGGTTTCTTGGGACTTTATGTTACCAGTTTTCATTGTGGCCTCTTGCTGTCATACCAAGATATAATCCAATAAAAGCAATTTTTTTCTTTACAAAAGTTGCATAAAAAAATTTTTGTTCCCATTATTGGGAGATAACTCCTAGATAATTTCATTTCTCTTATCTCATTTAGATATACCAGTATCTATCCCGAGGATAGACTTGTTCTTTCTTTTCCTAAGCCCCTTTCAAGTCTTGGAGATGTCTTATACTCAAAATTCTTCTTTGCTCACCCTTTTCCTTTTTAAGGAAATAGCAGCTTGCCCTGGTAGTTTATAAATAAAAGAGACAACCAGTCCCTTGCTGCTCATCTTTTAGTCATTTATTCAGATTAGTTTTCAGACGTCTTTTGCATTAGAAAGAAAATGTACACTAGGTAAAATTTACTGACTGGTTGTGCTTTTAATAACAATTTTTTGATCATGTGCCTGTATATACATCTTAGAAGCATCAGTATAACTGCACATAGCAATAGACTTCTTAATCAAAAGATTTGCCAACCCCTGGCCAACTGATCAAGACAAAGTCTAAGTAATTATGTCCTTCTGGGTAAAAGCATTGGGTTTAGTTCATTGGGAACCTTTAATTAGCACATATGAACAGTTCTGTCCAGAGTATGTATTCTGCAAATGATCATACAGATCATTTGAAACTTGTCTTGATTTATGCATTTTAGTGTTCTCTGCTTTGTTTTAAACAGTATTTGAAACAGTTTATGCATACATATTATCACATTGAAAAAACAGTAAAACAGAAGTTAAAAAGTGGAAGCAAAAGAAAAATATGGAGTCAGGGAATGTTTATCATTCATGGTAATCAGAAACGTATCTATGTACACTGTACATTTGGCTGTGACTGAGCTCTACAATTCTTGACACTAGATTACAGAGTTCATGAGATAAAACAAGCTCATTGCTCAGAAGTACAGATACTATACTGTATCTGGGATGTTGGGATGTTGTGATGGACAGTTTCCTAGAAAACATCTTGGTAGCCATGGTTTCTTGGGACTTTATGTTACCAGTTTTCATTGTGGCCTCTTGCTGTCATACCAAGATATAATCCAATAAAAGCAATTTTTTTTTTCTTTACAAAAGTTATTCTTAAATGTGCAATAGGTTCCAAGACAGCATTTCATTCTAGCTGTAGGTGGCAATAGATATTATGACAGGAACTCTGGATATTTAAACAGGAATGGAACTAGAGTCATCATTGCCTCAGGCACAAGGAACAGCTTACTTTTTATTTCTTAATTCCACCTGTGACCAGGGGGCCTTTCCCCGCAGCCTTTGCTTTTAGCTCCTCAAGTTTCTTCTGCTCCTCCTGCTTCTGCTTGAATGCTTTATCTTTCTCATCCATCTCCTTGGCTTGCTTCTTGGACTGCTTCAGGGGCTGCTTCTTGCCACCTTCGTGGCCCGACATGGCAACTGCCACCCCTTCCCCAGACCCTCAATAAAAGCACTTCTTAAGTGGGCTGTGGTACTCAGGTCTCTGTTGCTCTGACTCAACCAGGGCTAGATTTATAATATCTGGATGGTATCTGTGTACACTTTGAACTGTTGTCTCTAAATACTGTAATCCTCCACTCAGTTTTAAATAAATAGTAGTTGGCAGTGCATTCAAAATTAGACTACCTAGGAAGTATCACAGTGCAGCTATTTTGTGTTGCAAACTGAGGACATAATTTTAAGAGTCAACTGATCTGTTTTTAAAATTTTTCTTTTCTTTTTTTTTTTTTAATTTTGGCCTCTTTTATTGGTCTATTTATTTATTTATTCTCATCCATCTTTATTCTTTGGCCTGTGTGGGCCTCCCATCGCGGTGGCCTCTCTGGTTGCAGAGCACCAGCTCTGGGTGCGTGTGCTCCAGAGCGCTGGCTCATAATTGGACACACCATCCAGCTGCTCCGCAGCATGTGGGACCTTCCCAGGCGAGGGATGGAACCGGTGCCCCTTGCACTGCAAGGCAGACTCTTTACCCACTGGACCACCAGGGAAACCCCGAAACAGCTGATTTTAAAAGTAGATGTCAAAGAGAAATGAAGGATAAAGGTCGATAGGCTAAGTATTCTATTGTGAACCACAGAGAAAACATGAGGACTCCTTCCTAAATATGGTGGACTGAGTGAGTAGTCACAGTTGAAACCATGTTTCCTCTGGAACTTTAAGTAGTGCTCCTAGTTTTGAGCAATGTTCCTTTCTCAGATACACTTAAACCATTTGTGGTAAGTACACCAAGCTAGTAGTGGCAGCTTATATTGTGAGGTGGACATATTTACAGTTAAAAATTAGGAAATAGCTACTAGAAACAAAATTCAGATTGAGAAACATTCCAGTAGTAATTTGTTCCCAGCTTTACTGAGGTATAATTGACATGTAACATAGTATAAATGTAAAGTGTACCTTTCTGGTAATAATTAACTAGCATTTAATTGTTTACCGAAGCCATTTCTAGTTTAAAGTAATTAAACATACCAGTTTTTAAAAGAATTGATTTTCTGTTCTCTATGAAGAGCATGTTTCTTATTCAAAAGTAGTATATCATTAAGTTACTTCTGAAAAAGTTGGATGTTCAGGCACAACCTTATTTCAAGCTAATAGAAAAATTTAACTCTTCTGCTCCTTTAACAACATGGTAATGATATGGAACAGGTTCTGCCTGGATGTTAGGCAGAGTAAGATGGTTAAAGGTTGGAGCTGTGGAATTAGACACCTCTACTACCTTCTAATGTAGAGAAATAATTTATATCTCTGAGCATTGGTTTCATTAATTATAAGAAAGAGTAATAATATTATGTACCTCACATCATTTTCACAATAGATTTTGTCACTGTAGTAGAGACAGACTTTATTTTTAATTGGAGGATAATTGTTCTACAATGTTGTGTTGGTTTCTGCCGTACAACATGAATCAGCCATAAATAAATATATATTCCCTCCCGTATTGTGGGCAGATTCTTTACCATCTAAGCCACAAGGGAAGCCCAAGAATACTGGAGCAGGTAGCCTATCGCTTCTCCAGGGGATCTTTCCGACCCAGGAATTGGACCAGTGTCTCCTGCATTGCAGGTGGATTCTCCTCCAGCTAAGCTGCCAGAGAAGCCTTTGTTGTATTAAGACAATGGACTTTAGAAGTTATGTATTATTACAGCATAGTACAGCCTGTAACCAGACTAACCTATAACTAAATCCTGTCTTAGAGTCAATGACCAAGGAAAGACCATTGAAAGCTATGCGTGCAGCTAAGTCGTTTTAGTTGTGTCCGACTTTTTTTGACCTGGGGACTGAAAACCACCAGGCTCCTCTGTCCTTGGGATTTCCAAGGCAAGAATACTGGAGTAAGTTGTCATTTCCTTCTCTAGGAGATCTTCCCAACTCAGGGATCAAACTTGCCTCTCCTGCTTGGCAGGCAGAGTCTTTACCGTCTGAACCATCAAGTAAGCCTAAGTTAAGTAAGAACTGTGACATTATACAGCCTTGATGTACTCCTTTCCCAATTTTGAACCAGTTGGTTGTTTCATGTCTGGTTTTAACTGTTGGTTGTCTTGCATACAGGTTTATCAGGAGACAGGTGTAAATTAACTTTACCTCAGTTAAAAAAAAAACAATAAACATTAGTAATTGCATTTTATCTTTAAAAACTAAACATGTAACTTTCAGGCACAACCTTATTTCAAGCTAATAGAAAAATTTAACTCTTCTGCTCCTTTAACAACATGGTAATGATATGGAACAGGTTCTGCCTGGATGTTAGGCAGAGTAAGATGGTTAAAGGTTGGAGCTGTGGAATTAGACACCTCTACTACCTTCTAATGTAGAGAAATAATTTATATCTCTGAGCATTGGTTTCATTAATTATAAGAAAGAGTAATAATATTATGTACCTCACATCATTTTCACAATAGATTTTGTCACTGTAGTAGAGACAGACTTTATTTTTAATTGGAGGATAATTGTTCTACAATGTTGTGTTGGTTTCTGCCGTACAACATGAATCAGCCATAAATAAATATATATTCCCTCCCGTATTGTGGGCAGATTCTTTACCATCTAAGCCACAAGGGAAGCCCAAGAATACTGGAGCAGGTAGCCTATCGCTTCTCCAGGGGATCTTTCCGACCCAGGAATTGGACCAGTGTCTCCTGCATTGCAGGTGGATTCTCCTCCAGCTAAGCTGCCAGAGAAGCCTTTGTTGTATTAAGACAATGGACTTTAGAAGTTATGTATTATTACAGCATAGTACAGCCTGTAACCAGACTAACCTATAACTAAATCCTGTCTTAGAGTCAATGACCAAGGAAAGACCATTGAAAGCTATGCGTGCAGCTAAGTCGTTTTAGTTGTGTCCGACTTTTTTTGACCTGGGGACTGAAAACCACCAGGCTCCTCTGTCCTTGGGATTTCCAAGGCAAGAATACTGGAGTAAGTTGTCATTTCCTTCTCTAGGAGATCTTCCCAACTCAGGGATCAAACTTGCCTCTCCTGCTTGGCAGGCAGAGTCTTTACCGTCTGAACCATCAAGTAAGCCTAAGTTAAGTAAGAACTGTGACATTATACAGCCTTGATGTACTCCTTTCCCAATTTTGAACCAGTTGGTTGTTTCATGTCTGGTTTTAACTGTTGGTTGTCTTGCATACAGGTTTATCAGGAGACAGGTGTAAATTAACTTTACCTCAGTTAAAAAAAAAAAAAACAATAAACATTAGTAATTGCATTTTATCTTTAAAAACTAAACATGTAACTTTCTATTTATACAGTAGGAAACTTTTGACTCCCCAAATGTGAGCCATGTTATGGGCCTTTCCCAACTTAAGGAGAATCAGGCCTTGATTAACAGTGTCCTGCAGACTGCCATTATTATTGGATTCAAGAGCTAAGCTTGTGGGTTTTATTTCTTGTTTATTTATTTTTTAAGGTAAATTTAGTTAACTTTAAATTTTAACAAAGTTACATCTGCTCTTTTATGATTTTAATTTCACGTGGCCTTCTTATAAATCCATGTGGTGGATTTTATTTTGTGTGTGTGTGTGTGGAGGGGGGGGAAATCTAAGTTAGGTACTGAGAAATTATATCCACATTTGTTGGGATATTTTTCTGTTAAAACTGCTTTGACTTTGTCAGCAATGTACTAGAAAGTTAAGCGGAGAAAATATTGCCCTAAAGCAACTTAGTGTTGCTAAGATACTTAATATGCTAAGTGTCAGGTCACCGATTTTATTTAAAGCCCATTGTACCCTTCCTATATACTACATTGGATGTGTTTGCAGACACACCTCTGGGACAGCTGTATCCTAATTTCTTTTTCAGATCCCAAATATTTGTTTTAGAGTGGGAAAACAGGACAGAAGCTTTAGTTTTTGACAGCTGTTCATGTGAAAACCACTCATCTGTAATTTCTGTAATTTAAGTTTGTTCAAGATGTGGACCATAAGCAGAAGTTTTTAGTAAAGAGAATCATGTAAATATTTCTGTAGGTGGGTATTTACAAATCTAGCTGTTTATATTTATTAATTTCTAGTGAGTGAGTTCTTTAATTAATTACATGTCAATTATGTGTCAGACATTAATTTAGAATCCATGAATGAAAAATAAGCATAGTTCTTTAGTGCAGTAGGTAAAAGGGAATGATGCAGGCTTATGGCAGAATTTTCTTTTTAAGATGAGAGAGGCTTGAACATGTTTTGTACATTAAGGGATCTCAATTTAAGAAAAGCAGTAAAGATGTGGAGATAAAAACCATAGTTTAGGGCTTCCCTGGTGATCTAGTGGGTAAGAACACCGCCTTGCAGTGCAAGGGGCGCCGGTTCGATCCCTGGCATGGAAAGATCCCATGTGCTGCGGAGCGGCTGGACCGATGTGTCCAATTACCATGCCGGAGCTCTGGAGCGCATGTGCCCAGAACCGGTGCTCTGCGACAACAGAGGCCACCGCGATGGGAGGCCCATGCGGGCCAAAGAACAAAGATGGATGAAAAATGGACAAATGAAAGACCAATAGAACTGGCCCACCTGCTCCCCTCCCTCACCACCCTACCCCCACCAAAATAAATAAATAAAATCTTAAAAAAAACAACAACAATAGTTTATATAATATTTCAGATAAGCCAGAGGGAAGTGGGTATCTCAAATGGACCCCTTCCTTTAAGAAGAGAGATGGCGGTGGAGTGAATATAAATGAGTTTATAGTTTTGAGTATAAGAAACTCAGAGAAAGAGAGTAGAGAAGATACCCTATTTTTATTTAGGAGTAGGAGATAGAATCTTGCTGAAAAGCAAACTGAAGTGAAAGTTTGGTAAGAGAGTCTTGATTTAGGATGGTTGTTGTGGAAAATGGGAACCAGTGAAAAAGATGCTGAGCAACCCTTCAGCCCTCATGGGGTTTGGAAGTGGTACAGTTCATATGGTTATATGTTTTTGGTGTTTTTTTTTTGCCCCAGTGTTGCTTTGTTTTTTTCTATTGAAAAGAAGGAAAATGGTTAGATTGATCCTTGGGGTTTTCAGAGCAGGTACAGAAGAGTTGAGGATAATAAAATAGCGTAAGTGATGGACTTATATGGGTGCCAAATAAGAAAACACATAAGTAAGGAAAGGGACCTTCTAAACCTAGACAGTTGAGCCCCAGGATCTCAATGATATTAATGATCAGAGGTATAGTGGCAGTAAGGGAGAGTTCTCTCTGGAAGAATAGGAAGTGACATATGTTGAAATTTAAAGACAGAAAAATGGGAGTCTGAAGGTGGTGTAGAAGGACTATCAAAATGCTAGAATTGCCACTGAGACTTTATAATAGGTGTAACAGGTGTGGAGCTTAAATGTTTTGTACATTAAGGGATCTCAATTTAAGAAAAGCAGTAAAGATGTGGAGATAAAACCATAGTTTAGGGCTTCCCTGGTGATCTAGTGGGTAAGAACACCGCCTTGCAGTGCAAGGGGCGCCGGTTCGATCCCTGGCATGGAAAGATCCCATGTGCTGCGGAGCGGCTGGACCGATGTGTCCAATTACCATGCCGGAGCTCTGGAGCGCATGTGCCCAGAACCGGTGCTCTGCGACAACAGAGGCCACCGCGATGGGAGGCCCATGCGGGCCAAAGAACAAAGATGGATGAAAAATGGACAAATGAAAGACCAATAGAACTGGCCCACCTGCTCCCCTCCCTCACCACCCTACCCCCACCAAAATAAATAAATAAAATCTTAAAAAAAACAACAACAATAGTTTATATAATATTTCAGATAAGCCAGAGGGAAGTGGGTATCTCAAATGGACCCCTTCCTTTAAGAAGAGAGATGGCGGTGGAGTGAATATAAATGAGTTTATAGTTTTGAGTATAAGAAACTCAGAGAAAGAGAGTAGAGAAGATACCCTATTTTTATTTAGGAGTAGGAGATAGAATCTTGCTGAAAAGCAAACTGAAGTGAAAGTTTGGTAAGAGAGTCTTGATTTAGGATGGTTGTTGTGGAAAATGGGAACCAGTGAAAAAGATGCTGAGCAACCCTTCAGCCCTCATGGGGTTTGGAAGTGGTACAGTTCATATGGTTATATGTTTTTGGTGTTTTTTTTTTGCCCCAGTGTTGCTTTGTTTTTTTCTATTGAAAAGAAGGAAAATGGTTAGATTGATCCTTGGGGTTTTCAGAGCAGGTACAGAAGAGTTGAGGATAATAAAATAGCGTAAGTGATGGACTTATATGGGTGCCAAATAAGAAAACACATAAGTAAGGAAAGGGACCTTCTAAACCTAGACAGTTGAGCCCCAGGATCTCAATGATATTAATGATCAGAGGTATAGTGGCAGTAAGGGAGAGTTCTCTCTGGAAGAATAGGAAGTGACATATGTTGAAATTTAAAGACAGAAAAATGGGAGTCTGAAGGTGGTGTAGAAGGACTATCAAAATGCTAGAATTGCCACTGAGACTTTATAATAGGTGTAACAGGTGTGGAAGAATGAGAAAATTATATCTTAGAAATAGATCAAGGAAGTAATTTTGGGGGGAGGATCAGGCTACTTGGGAGGATGAGATGAAAGGAGTGTTACATACAGTGTAGACTTCTGTATAATAAAACAGGAGTTCCTGAGAACTTTATGGAAAGATTTGGGTGGGGAGTTAAAATTTATAATACCGAGCTTAATTTTTTCTCATTGTCTTACTGCTGTTTTATTAATAGTTCCCTAAATAAGTTAGGAGAATGAAGAATGGATTTTTTGGGTGGGGGGGTGAGGGGCGGATTGGGGAGGGAGGGAGGCGGGCAGGTCACTTCTATTGGTCTTTGTTCTTTGGCCCGTGCCGCAGAGCACCGGCTCTGGGCGCATGCACTCCAGAGCTCCAGCTTGGTAATTGAACTCATTGGTCCAGCTGCTCCGCGGCACATGGGATCTTCCCAGGCCAGGGATCGAACTGGCGCCCCTTGCACTGCAAGGCAGTGTTCTTACCCACTGAACCATCAGGGAAGCCCCAAAGAATGGATTTTTATTTTTTAAGAGAGTCTGAGACCATGATTCATTCTTTGATTACCGCAGGGAAGTGCTTAGGCTAAATGATTTTACTTAATTTTCAAGTGTTCCTGGCTGGAAAAAGAGGCATCCTAAAGAGGTGGGAGAGAGGAAGAGGAAATTGTTTATCAATGATTAAGTTTCCTTTCACTTTATCTTTTCTGTAATAATGAGGTTCTAGTTGTAAGAATTAAGCTTTCATCTATTTATTTCCCACTTAGCTTTAAGAAGTTGTCTATAGCCCTAATTCTTTTGAAAAGAAGGAAAATGGTTAGATTGATCCTTGGGGTTTTCAGAGCAGGTACAGAAGAGTTGAGGATAATAAAATAGCGTAAGTGATGGACTTATATGGGTGCCAAATAAGAAAACACATAAGTAAGGAAAGGGACCTTCTAAACCTAGACAGTTGAGCCCCAGGATCTCAATGATATTAATGATCAGAGGTATAGTGGCAGTAAGGGAGAGTTCTCTCTGGAAGAATAGGAAGTGACATATGTTGAAATTTAAAGACAGAAAAATGGGAGTCTGAAGGTGGTGTAGAAGGACTATCAAAATGCTAGAATTGCCACTGAGACTTTATAATAGGTGTAACAGGTGTGGAAGAATGAGAAAATTATATCTTAGAAATAGATCAAGGAAGTAATTTTGGGGGGAGGATCAGGCTACTTGGGAGGATGAGATGAAAGGAGTGTTACATACAGTGTAGACTTCTGTATAATAAAACAGGAGTTCCTGAGAACTTTATGGAAAGATTTGGGTGGGGAGTTAAAATTTATAATACCGAGCTTAATTTTTTCTCATTGTCTTACTGCTGTTTTATTAATAGTTCCCTAAATAAGTTAGGAGAATGAAGAATGGATTTTTTGGGTGGGGGTGAGGGGCGGATTGGGGAGGGAGGGAGGCGGGCAGGTCACTTCTATTGGTCTTTGTTCTTTGGCCCGTGCCGCAGAGCACCGGCTCTGGGCGCATGCACTCCAGAGCTCCAGCTTGGTAATTGAACTCATTGGTCCAGCTGCTCCGCGGCACATGGGATCTTCCCAGGCCAGGGATCGAACTGGCGCCCCTTGCACTGCAAGGCAGTGTTCTTACCCACTGAACCATCAGGGAAGCCCCAAAGAATGGATTTTTATTTTTTAAGAGAGTCTGAGACCATGATTCATTCTTTGATTACCGCAGGGAAGTGCTTAGGCTAAATGATTTTACTTAATTTTCAAGTGTTCCTGGCTGGAAAAAGAGGCATCCTAAAGAGGTGGGAGAGAGGAAGAGGAAATTGTTTATCAATGATTAAGTTTCCTTTCACTTTATCTTTTCTGTAATAATGAGGTTCTAGTTGTAAGAATTAAGCTTTCATCTTTTTTTTTCCCACTTAGCATATATGAATGAGTATCGGTTTAGGTCTTACTTCCCATAGTGAGTGACTTGGCATCCTTATTTGTGATATGCTGTAGTGAATTATAGTTCAGATTTGACTGTTCAGAGGCCCTGTGATTACATCATCTAGTTTTAACTAATTCTCAAAAGTTGGTCAAGTGGCTTAAAAAGATGTCTGTGAAAAAGTTTTTTTATTTTAATAGTATCAATATGAGTGATCCAACAAAATAATCATAGGTCTACACTCCTGTTCTTATCAGATAGCCATGTTGTATGATAATAATACTGACCACCCAGTCTGAGCTGATGGGAAGTTCAAAAGTATCAAGAAAAGTATTTAAAATATAGCTCACCTTAGAAAAATAAGTAAAATAAAAGATGGGTTCACTTTTACTAATGATGATGGTGAGCCTTGATGTATATAACATGCATTGAGGTAATTAGGTAATGAAAATATCATAACCATGAAAGCATCTAGCACATAAAGACAAACTGTGATTTTTCATCAATATTTAAGTCATATGATGCTCAGTCCATTATTTTTATAAAATTTACTAAGCATAGCAATAAGTGCTTAGAGCTTGTTTTAAGTTGCTTATTCAGTAGTGAAAAGACAGAAAGTTACACACCATTGGGGAAATGCATATTCTTGCTGACACAGTAAAACAGACAGAAATAATATGGGGACAAAGCAAAATGCATTTATTGTTAGCAAATATTGTTGAAAGCAGTACCGAAAACATTGCTAGAGGGCTAAAGAGAACAAAAATACAATCTTGCAAGTAGGATGAACTTATATATTTATAACATATCTTAGGGTATTTGTTAGATTCTGTTTCAGCCTCGCCCAAGGCAGTGTTCTTACCCACTGAACCATCAGGGAAGCCCCAAAGAATGGATTTTTATTTTTTAAGAGAGTCTGAGACCATGATTCATTCTTTGATTACCGCAGGGAAGTGCTTAGGCTAAATGATTTTACTTAATTTTCAAGTGTTCCTGGCTGGAAAAAGAGGCATCCTAAAGAGGTGGGAGAGAGGAAGAGGAAATTGTTTATCAATGATTAAGTTTCCTTTCACTTTATCTTTTCTGTAATAATGAGGTTCTAGTTGTAAGAATTAAGCTTTCATCTTTTTTTTTCCCACTTAGCATATATGAATGAGTATCGGTTTAGGTCTTACTTCCCATAGTGAGTGACTTGGCATCCTTATTTGTGATATGCTGTAGTGAATTATAGTTCAGATTTGACTGTTCAGAGGCCCTGTGATTACATCATCTAGTTTTAACTAATTCTCAAAAGTTGGTCAAGTGGCTTAAAAAGATGTCTGTGAAAAAGTTTTTTTATTTTAATAGTATCAATATGAGTGATCCAACAAAATAATCATAGGTCTACACTCCTGTTCTTATCAGATAGCCATGTTGTATGATAATAATACTGACCACCCAGTCTGAGCTGATGGGAAGTTCAAAAGTATCAAGAAAAGTATTTAAAATATAGCTCACCTTAGAAAAATAAGTAAAATAAAAGATGGGTTCACTTTTACTAATGATGATGGTGAGCCTTGATGTATATAACATGCATTGAGGTAATTAGGTAATGAAAATATCATAACCATGAAAGCATCTAGCACATAAAGACAAACTGTGATTTTTCATCAATATTTAAGTCATATGATGCTCAGTCCATTATTTTTATAAAATTTACTAAGCATAGCAATAAGTGCTTAGAGCTTGTTTTAAGTTGCTTATTCAGTAGTGAAAAGACAGAAAGTTACACACCATTGGGGAAATGCATATTCTTGCTGACACAGTAAAACAGACAGAAATAATATGGGGACAAAGCAAAATGCATTTATTGTTAGCAAATATTGTTGAAAGCAGTACCGAAAACATTGCTAGAGGGCTAAAGAGAACAAAAATACAATCTTGCAAGTAGGATGAACTTATATATTTATAACATATCTTAGGGTATTTGTTAGGATTCTGTTTCAGTTAAAAAAAAAACCACACAGTTACTTTTCTGAGAGCCACTAAGAGAAGTACATACTAGAAAAGATGTATTTGCAACAGTAATGACTTATTTAATAGAAAAATGTGTGTTTTTTTTTTTTTTGAAGAGCTGTGTAATGCTGACTGCTGGAGTGGCTTACTTTTCTGTAAATGTGAGGAAATGGAGATAACATTACATATGAAATGCATTTATTCCATCATAAGTAGTTAGGCTAATATAGGAAAAGAGTTGAAACCAAAATGTATGAAGTATTAGTAATATTGTTGTGAGAAGTTTTATAAAGACATGACCTTTAAAATATATAGAGCATTTATAGTACTTTATGGTGAGATGGGTGTGGCTCTGATTATTGTTCATACTTCCAGAGATTTGCTCTTTATGTTGTGATAATATTAAAAAAAGAGTCCTTGAACTTGGATGAATTATGTACTTTTCTGAAAGTACAACTATTCCATTTTTTTAACCTTTTTTCCTTGATAATAAATACCTGTGAATAGTATGAAGCCTAGTATATGTCCTAAAATTTTGTTGATTTAAGGTGGAAATGATAATTTAACGGAGTGAGAAAGCAACTGCTTTCTGAAAGAAATTTTGCTACAAGGAGATAATTTTAAAAACAAAGCTGGGAAATATTTCTATTGTTATGAGATTTTGTTACCCAAAACAATGTGCATGACCAGTGTGTGTTGAAACATTTTAATATTTTTAATATTATGAACAAAAGAAGAGTTTTATACTTTCAATAAATGGAGTTACTTTAAGTATGTATCTTACTTCCTTTTAGCTTATTCTTTAAAGTTTATATATTTGTATTTAGGTAATATTGATTTAATAGTATGTATGATATATATGTACATAAATATTCACACACTAGAGCTGTGTACTCAAAGACTTAACTAATGGAATGTGCAGTCAAAACATTTGGAGATGACTAAATTAGAAGGTTTTAGGATTTGTATGATATATTTTACAATTTATTAAATACTTTTTGGAAGTGTATTCTAACTTGAACCTTAGCAGCCTTTTGATTCAGAGAGGAGTCAGTTATGTTTATTTTATAAATGAGGCATTATGCCCATTTCATAGAAGAGGAGCTGAAGGCTGAAGCACTTAAATGACTTGCTAAAGGTCACATAAGTGGTTAATAATGACTGTCAGGGTTTATTACTGGGTGGTGCTCTTTCAATTCATTCCATTCATTGTTTTTCTGCTGGTCATTCTGTAAGTTTTCATTTCCTGTCCTATTCTGTCTCTTATTTATTCTCCAGAGTCCTCAGGTAGTTGCTTTTTGTATTTGTTGAAGCTTTTAGTTGTAATCAGTGGAAGAGAAAGAGAGACTACAAGTAAATTAAGAAAGACTGAGAACAAAAGAATGGAACCATAACGACATTATATTAGTGATGAAAATACACACTGTTTAGATGTCCCAGAATAACATTTGATGTGGAAAATCATGCAGGGGAACCACACAAATAAAGTCTAGGCAGATACATCAGTTGAATATTGTCATGAGGGCAGGTAAGGATGAATGGTTGTGGAAAATATAGATAATGTATATGTATGATGTACATATAGTTCTTTGCTGTAGTAAACTTTGTGTTAACAAGCATAATTAATTAAGAATTGTGTGGCTTATTTTGATCAGTGTTTTGATTTTAGTACAGTTTCATATGAGAAGGACATGACAACCCACTCCCACAGAAGGACTGACAACATTAAAAGTGTTTTTGCTTCGAGAATCCCATGAACAGAGGAGCCTGAAGGGGTACAATCTGTAGGGTAGCAAGAAGTCGGACACAACTAAAGTGACTTAGTACACTGTACATACACACGTTCATATAGCATGTAACCTTCTGTTTTGATTGTTCTGTGTACATAAAACTGATTTAACAAAATTGAAGATTTCTACATAGAAATGAATAGGTAAAGGTTACTTGTCTGCTAAGAGATCTGGAGATATTCAGGTTGATGTGTGGCAGTAAACAGCAAAACTGTAAAAATAAATAAATGAACAAAAAAGATCTGGAGATAAACTGGATTTAACATATTTCACTTGAAAATGATCAGATCAGAAAACTGACTCAAGTATAGTATGGCTTTATACATCATTTTCTAGACTATGATCAGTGTCATAAAATAAGAAAAGAGAGGTTTATTTAACAAATCTGGTTTTAACAGGTTTTCATGAAAGTTATGTTTTACATATAGTTTCTGGGCTTTTCCATATTATAAATTCAAGACATAGCTTGATCTTCTCTTAATCTGGTGGCAACACATCTGGAAATACTATGCATCACTAAAACTTTGATATGAATTTTGCATGCTTTGAAGTATTACATATATGATTATACAGTTCTCTTAGTACTTACTGGTGTATTAAACTAAAATGGCACTGACAAATATATTATTGTTGATGTTAATAATCAATAGACGAAAGACTCCCTCGGTTTAAATGAGTATAGTTCTTACCTCTAATTGCTCGTCAGACCAGTGACCAGCCCATAGGGGCTCACAGGAAGAAAACCAAAATGGTGCAATTAAAATTGGATCAGTAACTGATAAAAGTAAAAAAAGCTTTCCTTTTTTCCTTTTATTATTAAAAGGAATGATCTCCTGAAATTTATGATCATTTCAGTGGTTTAGAAGATGTAGAGAATTATTTTGGGCTTATCACCAGTTTAGGGAACACTAGACTTGGGATTCACTCATTTGAATCTAGTATCAGCTCTGTTGTTGCTGGATGATGTCAACACGAACAAGACACGTAAGTGGTCTCATAATAAATGTGTGAAAGTCATTTAGTTGTGTCCAACTCTTTGCCACCCCATGGATTATAGCCCACCAGGCTGCTCTCTTCATGGAATTCTCCAGGCAAGAATATTGGAATGGGTAGCCATTCCCTTCTCCAGGGGATCTTCCCAACCCAGGGATCGAATCTGTGTCTCCTGCATTGCAGGCAGATTCTTTACCATCTTAAACCGCCAGAAAATCCCCTAATAAATGTGTATTGGTCTAGTTCAGCTTGAACACAGATGATTAAGCTTCTTCTCACATATTAGCATAAACAGATGAATGGTTTCTTTAGTTGTAAAAGATAGGGCTACTGTGATGTAGTCAGATGACTTGGAAGGCTTGTCTGCACTTGAGGAGGCTGTGGGATAGCTAGAGGCACACTCTCTGGTCAGCCTGTGGAGTTTGTAAGTCAGTGTAGCCTGTCAAATCGGTGAAACTGGAGAAACATTAAGGATTCTTTAGCTCTGAGCAAGCAGCTCTCCTCCAGGTTGCACAGCCATACTTTATCTTCCTTCTGGGTGTGTGATAAGTATCTACATTAACAAGAACTGCAGAATGAAAGAGTTCAGTTTAACCAGGTTCATATTAGATTGTAATCGAATATGAGTAAAAATTCTCTTAACCAGAATCTCACTTTAACCCATGTATGCTATAGTCTTGCCATTTTTTCTCTCAGTTCCATCTAACTGTGCCAGTGGCATGCTCGGTGTTTGCAGCTAATAGGACACTTTGTAGTATGCTAACATGCTTTTGTCTCTGTAAGCCGAGTTGTGTGCTTACCAAGAATCAGTTATGCTCATTTCCAAAACTTATTATTATATTTGTGCATACCTATTAGCATTAGGAACAATTATTATTCATGATCTCAGAGGAAGAGAAGGGCTTCCTTATGTGTTACAGTTGAATATGGGCTGCCTACTTGTTAAAACTGAACCTTACTTGCCACTCCTTTGGAAAACTGTTGGGGTTTGCAGTTTGAGCTTGCTTTCCATATAGTTTCCTGCTGATCTCTCCAGTGCTCCCTTTATCTGTGTTTTCTCATGTTAGAAATGAGAATGATGATTCTTCCTTCACATTACAGAAAAGGGTAAAATTTAAACAATATATAAGTATGAAAATATTGGAAGTAAATGTACTATGTATTGTAGATGCTATAATTTTCTTTATAATGGGGAGTCTATGTGACTCATGGTTTAAGGGAATATTCTTCTTAGACTCATGTTTTATTTACAAAATCAGATACCTATGTTGCTTTTCTAATTTGGCATTTTGAAACACTATGCCTTGAGAAGTTTCCCAAATTCTGAATGAACTAAACTAAATTTAAACCAGTAAGCTTAAGCTAAAATCTAAGATGATGGGCTTCAGGGGTTTGGAAGATGTTATAAATGTTATCAAATTAGCATGTCTCAGGCCCTATGGGTTATTACACTTTAAACAACCTCAGACTTAGAGTCAGACCAGTGGGTCTGATGTCAGTTGGGTTCTTTTTTTTTTGGAGGGTGGGGTGGGAGGGACGGGATGGGCGGGCCACTTGCATTGGTCTTTCATTTATCTATTTTCATCGGTCTTTGTTCTTTGGCTCCTGTGGGCCTCCCATCACGGTGGCCACTGTCGCCCCGTCCTCCAGGTTGCACAGCCATACTTTATCTTCCTTCTGGGTGTGTGATAAGTATCTACATTAACAAGAACTGCAGAATGAAAGAGTTCAGTTTAACCAGGTTCATATTAGATTGTAATCGAATATGAGTAAAAATTCTCTTAACCAGAATCTCACTTTAACCCATGTATGCTATAGTCTTGCCATTTTTTCTCTCAGTTCCATCTAACTGTGCCAGTGGCATGCTCGGTGTTTGCAGCTAATAGGACACTTTGTAGTATGCTAACATGCTTTTGTCTCTGTAAGCCGAGTTGTGTGCTTACCAAGAATCAGTTATGCTCATTTCCAAAACTTATTATTATATTTGTGCATACCTATTAGCATTAGGAACAATTATTATTCATGATCTCAGAGGAAGAGAAGGGCTTCCTTATGTGTTACAGTTGAATATGGGCTGCCTACTTGTTAAAACTGAACCTTACTTGCCACTCCTTTGGAAAACTGTTGGGGTTTGCAGTTTGAGCTTGCTTTCCATATAGTTTCCTGCTGATCTCTCCAGTGCTCCCTTTATCTGTGTTTTCTCATGTTAGAAATGAGAATGATGATTCTTCCTTCACATTACAGAAAAGGGTAAAATTTAAACAATATATAAGTATGAAAATATTGGAAGTAAATGTACTATGTATTGTAGATGCTATAATTTTCTTTATAATGGGGAGTCTATGTGACTCATGGTTTAAGGGAATATTCTTCTTAGACTCATGTTTTATTTACAAAATCAGATACCTATGTTGCTTTTCTAATTTGGCATTTTGAAACACTATGCCTTGAGAAGTTTCCCAAATTCTGAATGAACTAAACTAAATTTAAACCAGTAAGCTTAAGCTAAAATCTAAGATGATGGGCTTCAGGGGTTTGGAAGATGTTATAAATGTTATCAAATTAGCATGTCTCAGGCCCTATGGGTTATTACACTTTAAACAACCTCAGACTTAGAGTCAGACCAGTGGGTCTGATGTCAGTTGGGTTCTTTTTTTTTTGGAGGGTGGGGTGGGGAGGGACGGGGATGGGCGGGCCACTTGCATTGGTCTTTCATTTATCTATTTTCATCGGTCTTTGTTCTTTGGCTCCTGTGGGCCTCCCATCACGGTGGCCACTGTCGTCGCAGAGCACCGGCTCTGGGCACACGCACCCCAGAGCTCTGGCTCGGTGATTGGACACATCGGTCTAGCTGCTCTGCGGCATGTGGGATCTTCCCAGGCCAGGGATCAAACCGGCACCCCTTGCACTGCAAGGCGGTGTCTTCACCCACTGGACCACCAGGGGAAGCCCCTCAGTTGGGTTCTTGATTGTACTTATATTTGCTACTCTGATCCTGGTCTATTAATCTTTGGTATGTTTCACTGGGATTTTATAAAAGATTTCTTGGACTAATAAAAGGCATTAGATTTGTTTCACATAAAACCACTGTTTTTAGTACTCTTTTGTTTCTATGAGCATTAATTTCTTTAGTTAACACTTTTAATCTTAGAAAATGAAACAACTATCGTATGATTTTGAATACTGCTCTATCATGTATTAGATGTTTGGCCTTTGAAAAGTTACTTAAACCTCTATTTTCTTGTCTGTGAGAGCATAGTAGATACCTAATATGGTAAAGGAAGATGAAAAGAATGTGTATGGGCCTATGGCATAGTAAGTGTTCAGTAAATGTTTCTTTTCTCTGTGTCAGTTTTAAAATTTCATTGTGTATCATGGAAAAAAAGAACAAAACTTATGTAAGCTACATATTATTCACTTGATGTGATAGATCTGGAGACCTTTTGCAGTGAGAGTGAAAGAGAAATAATGTTTGCTCCTTTTTACATCTATCATTTCTAAAGTTAAATCACCCATTTCTTAAGTTCCAACTGGTATTGCCAGATATGTATAATTTGAACATTAATTCTATCTGGTGCTGAGTACCAACTTTGGAATGTGTGGCCGGAAATTGGACAAAGAAGAAACAGATGAACGTTGTAAAATGAATAAATAAATAAAGTTTATTTTGAGCATCCTGGTTCAAGTAATCCTTCAAAAGTAAGTCTAAGTAATAAACCACTTATTTTTACTACAGAGAGGTGAGGAGGTAAAGGGCATTTACCTTAATGGACCGTTAACACTTCCTGGTTCAACATTTTATCCTTCCTTATTTTTATTTCTCTAGCCTCTATTCCATCGCTGAGCCACCTTTGTCGTTTGGAAATTCGGTCCTGTCTAAAACCAGAGCACCTACGGTCTGATGGTTTTATCCGTCAGTTTCCGCTTCCTAGAAGCCTACATGATTATTTGCTCTATGCAGAGGTTTTGAGGATGAATGAAGTTCCAGAACTGGAAGTTATTCAAGATGGAGAAATCAATGAAGACTCTTAACACAGTTCTTGTCTTACTCTGAAAGCCACCAGGATAAAGAGCCATGGATACATTTTCAAAGCAAAGAGGTTTTTATTTGCTACTCTGATCCTGGTCTATTAATCTTTGGTATGTTTCACTGGGATTTTATAAAAGATTTCTTGGACTAATAAAAGGCATTAGATTTGTTTCACATAAAACCACTGTTTTTAGTACTCTTTTGTTTCTATGAGCATTAATTTCTTTAGTTAACACTTTTAATCTTAGAAAATGAAACAACTATCGTATGATTTTGAATACTGCTCTATCATGTATTAGATGTTTGGCCTTTGAAAAGTTACTTAAACCTCTATTTTCTTGTCTGTGAGAGCATAGTAGATACCTAATATGGTAAAGGAAGATGAAAAGAATGTGTATGGGCCTATGGCATAGTAAGTGTTCAGTAAATGTTTCTTTTCTCTGTGTCAGTTTTAAAATTTCATTGTGTATCATGGAAAAAAAGAACAAAACTTATGTAAGCTACATATTATTCACTTGATGTGATAGATCTGGAGACCTTTTGCAGTGAGAGTGAAAGAGAAATAATGTTTGCTCCTTTTTACATCTATCATTTCTAAAGTTAAATCACCCATTTCTTAAGTTCCAACTGGTATTGCCAGATATGTATAATTTGAACATTAATTCTATCTGGTGCTGAGTACCAACTTTGGAATGTGTGGCCGGAAATTGGACAAAGAAGAAACAGATGAACGTTGTAAAATGAATAAATAAATAAAGTTTATTTTGAGCATCCTGGTTCAAGTAATCCTTCAAAAGTAAGTCTAAGTAATAAACCACTTATTTTTACTACAGAGAGGTGAGGAGGTAAAAGGGCATTTACCTTAATGGACCGTTAACACTTCCTGGTTCAACATTTTTATCCTTCCTTATTTTTATTTCTCTAGCCTCTATTCCATCGCTGAGCCACCTTTGTCGTTTGGAAATTCGGTCCTGTCTAAAACCAGAGCACCTACGGTCTGATGGTTTTATCCGTCAGTTGCCGCTTCCTAGAAGCCTACATGATTATTTGCTCTATGCAGAGGTTTTGAGGATGAATGAAGTTCCAGAACTGGAAGTTATTCAAGATGGAGAAATCAATGAAGACTCTTAACACAGTTCTTGTCTTACTCTGAAAGCCACCAGGATAAAGAGCCATGGAGTATACATTTTTCACAATTTTATGGTTACAGAAGATGATTTTTGTTTGCATGGTTGGTTAGAGGGCAGTAGTTTAATGTAGATGTTTACAACTAGGCTTCATGGTACAAAGAAAAGTGTTGTAAACCTTACATAGGTTACTTTATTGCGGTTCATCATCAGTACACTTTATGTTGCAATATATATTACCTAACCATTTTCTGCTTTTTTCTGTTAATGAATTCTGATGCTGCTTCTAGTGCTAAACACAGCCTCTTTCCACCTATGATTCTGTGTTTTCCTAGTATTAGAGCTTAGAAGGGAAGGTATAAATCTTTACTGGAGATGTACACACAGTGGGGTTGAGTATCTCTTATGTTTTTAAAAGAATGATATTATATTATGTTCTCATCTCTTAATTCATTTGAAATTCATTAGCTTTCCACAGGGAAACTCAGGGAAGAATTCTCTTTTTATAGACTGTAGAAAATAAATCATTTTGCTCCCCCCCCCCCCAATTCTTGATACTCTATGGCTATAAAGATTCCTGTTGCTGCAAAGGCAAGAATAGACCTAAACTCAAAAGATACATTGAAAAAAAATTAGGTTGGTGTTGAGATAAATGTACATTTTATCACATTTGCATAGTATTAATTAGGAGACTGGGAGACACATATCTGTGGTACCATTTTTAAAGGAAGAAAGATATGTATTCCTGAGTTGCTTATACCGAATAAAGCATTGCAAGTCCATTCAGCCTCCAAATCAGAGGGCAGCTTTGATCCTATGAAGCAATGGTTGTTAGTTCTATTAGTGTTATACTGTGTTTCCTTTTTACTATCTAGATACGTTATCAAATAGTCCATGATATTTAAACCTTAGAATCTGAAGTTAATGAGACACTGCCTCATTGGTTTTATAATTGCCTGATACGGGTCTAATGTCAGAGGAGACTGAATATTGTATCAAATTCGGTCCTGTCTAAAACCAGAGCACCTACGGTCTGATGGTTTTATCCGTCAGTGCCGCTTCTAGAAGCCTACATGATTATTTGCTCTATGCAGAGGTTTTGAGGATGAATGAAGTTCCAGAACTGGAAGTTATTCAAGATGGAGAAATCAATGAAGACTCTTAACACAGTTCTTGTCTTACTCTGAAAGCCACCAGGATAAAGAGCCATGGAGTATACATTTTCACAATTTTATGGTTACAGAAGATGATTTTTGTTTGCATGGTTGGTTAGAGGGCAGTAGTTTAATGTAGATGTTTACAACTAGGCTTCATGGTACAAAGAAAAGTGTTGTAAACCTTACATAGGTTACTTTATTGCGGTTCATCATCAGTACACTTTATGTTGCAATATATATTACCTAACCATTTTCTGCTTTTTTCTGTTAATGAATTCTGATGCTGCTTCTAGTGCTAAACACAGCCTCTTTCCACCTATGATTCTGTGTTTTCCTAGTATTAGAGCTTAGAAGGGAAGGTATAAATCTTTACTGGAGATGTACACACAGTGGGGTTGAGTATCTCTTATGTTTTTAAAAGAATGATATTATATTATGTTCTCATCTCTTAATTCATTTGAAATTCATTAGCTTTCCACAGGGAAACTCAGGGAAGAATTCTCTTTTTATAGACTGTAGAAAATAAATCATTTTGCCCCCCCCCCCCCCAATTCTTGATACTCTATGGCTATAAAGATTCCTGTTGCTGCAAAGGCAAGAATAGACCTAAACTCAAAAGATACATTGAAAAAAAATTAGGTTGGTGTTGAGATAAATGTACATTTTATCACATTTGCATAGTATTAATTAGGAGACTGGGAGACACATATCTGTGGTACCATTTTTAAAGGAAGAAAGATATGTATTCCTGAGTTGCTTATACCGAATAAAGCATTGCAAGTCCATTCAGCCTCCAAATCAGAGGGCAGCTTTGATCCTATGAAGCAATGGTTGTTAGTTCTATTAGTGTTATACTGTGTTTCCTTTTTACTATCTAGATACGTTATCAAATAGTCCATGATATTTAAACCTTAGAATCTGAAGTTAATGAGACACTGCCTCATTGGTTTTATAATTGCCTGATACGGGTCTAATGTCAGAGGAGACTGAATATTGTATCAAATGAGCTATTATAAGAGGCTGTGAGTATTAGTCTTGAGAGAAAGGTTATGAAAGCATTACTGTCATGATAGAACAACAGCTAGAGATGAGGTCCAGGGGAAGGCAAATACTCTGTCCTGTTGGGATCCTGTGACTTAAGATAAATGGGAGTGGGTCACCCAGATTCATCTCTGATAGGCTTTTGCTATTTGATAAAAGCAGTGATGATGATATACCAAATGATGGAGACATTAAGGTCCAGGAGAATAGCTCAGTTCAGCACACTTGGAGCTATTGTTGCTGCTTGTGGGGCGGAGATAGAGTTTGAATGTGGATATGCAGGCAGAAATAAGGGTGGACAGGGAAAAAAACAGGTGGAAATTCTGATAATAAATTCTAAAAATGTATGTACTCTAATTTTTTTACAATTGTATATATATCCTTATGGAAAATATATGTGCATATTTAAAAATATGTATTCATTTAACAGTCTCAGTGATTCACCCATCATTTTAATGAACAAAGCTCTTGCTAAGAGTATTACCTAGAGTAGACTTAATAAAGTATAGAGGAGTCCCTCTCCTCTGGCTCGTCTCCAAGTATCTCTCACATTGTGATCTCACTGTGTACAAAGTGATCTTGGTGTTTAAAGAGAAGTAATGTTTCTTGTAACATGACTTCTGAACACCAAATTTCCCCCTTACTCACTTTTGAAAAGGAGTAATTCATTCTAGTGTTGAAATTAAAACTAGTTGCCCATTAGGCTGAGCTGTAATATTTCCCCTAACATTCTGAGTGTACAGCCTCAACCTGACACAAAGTATGTCCCCACTGATCTTCCTTTAGTTAAATTAGGGGGCTTTACACGTAGTTAATTAGGAGACTGGGAGACACATATCTGTGGTACCATTTTTAAAGGAAGAAAGATATGTATTCCTGAGTTGCTTATACCGAATAAAGCATTGCAAGTCCATTCAGCCTCCAAATCAGAGGGCAGCTTTGATCCTATGAAGCAATGGTTGTTAGTTCTATTAGTGTTATACTGTGTTTCCTTTTACTATCTAGATCGTTATCAAATAGTCCATGATATTTAAACCTTAGAATCTGAAGTTAATGAGACACTGCCTCATTGGTTTTATAATTGCCTGATACGGGTCTAATGTCAGAGGAGACTGAATATTGTATCAAATGAGCTATTATAAGAGGCTGTGAGTATTAGTCTTGAGAGAAAGGTTATGAAAGCATTACTGTCATGATAGAACAACAGCTAGAGATGAGGTCCAGGGGAAGGCAAATACTCTGTCCTGTTGGGATCCTGTGACTTAAGATAAATGGGAGTGGGTCACCCAGATTCATCTCTGATAGGCTTTTGCTATTTGATAAAAGCAGTGATGATGATATACCAAATGATGGAGACATTAAGGTCCAGGAGAATAGCTCAGTTCAGCACACTTGGAGCTATTGTTGCTGCTTGTGGGGCGGAGATAGAGTTTGAATGTGGATATGCAGGCAGAAATAAGGGTGGACAGGGAAAAAAACAGGTGGAAATTCTGATAATAAATTCTAAAAATGTATGTACTCTAATTTTTTTACAATTGTATATATATCCTTATGGAAAATATATGTGCATATTTAAAAATATGTATTCATTTAACAGTCTCAGTGATTCACCCATCATTTTAATGAACAAAGCTCTTGCTAAGAGTATTACCTAGAGTAGACTTAATAAAGTATAGAGGAGTCCCTCTCCTCTGGCTCGTCTCCAAGTATCTCTCACATTGTGATCTCACTGTGTACAAAGTGATCTTGGTGTTTAAAGAGAAGTAATGTTTCTTGTAACATGACTTCTGAACACCAAATTTCCCCCTTACTCACTTTTGAAAAAGGAGTAATTCATTCTAGTGTTGAAATTAAAACTAGTTGCCCATTAGGCTGAGCTGTAATATTTCCCCTAACATTCTGAGTGTACAGCCTCAACCTGACACAAAGTATGTCCCCACTGATCTTCCTTTAGTTAAATTCTTACAAGAAACTCCTTTTTGGTTTGTAAGATAACTCTGACATGCAGCATTTTTTCTTTTTTAAATTTTTTTATTGGAGTATAGTTGATTTACAGTGTTGCATTAGCATTTCTTTCTTTCTTTCTTTTTTTTTTAGCATTTTTTTTTTGATTTAAGTTCTGTTTCTTTTTTTGAAGAAGACTTAGGTAGACGATTAGAATATATATGTTTTCTAAGTCCAGTTCTTTCTCCTTTTCCTTTATTTGGTGATACAGTCGTTGTAGCTCCTTTTGAGGCACTTCATTTTTTTTTTTTTTTTTTTTAAATTTTGGCCTCTTTTATTTTATTTATTTATTTTCATCCATCTTTGTTCTTTGGCCTATGTGGGCCTCCCATTGCAGTGACCTCTCTCATTGCAGAGCACCTGCTCTGTGCACATGTGTCCCAGAGTACTGGCTCATACTTGGACACACCGGTCCAGCCAGTCCGTGACACATGGGATCTTCCCGGGCCAGTGATTGAACTGGCGCCCCTTGCATTGCAAGGTGGAATCTTTACCCACTGGACCACCAGAGAAGCCCAGTTCCTTAATTCTTCTCTCACTGGCATCTAATTTTAACTCTGCTGCATAGAGTTTCTTTGCTAAATCTTCTCGTTCAGGTAGGTCTGTAGTTTCAGAGATCTTTTTCAGTTTCTGTAAGGAAAATTTTCTTCTAAGTAGTTCACCTTCCGTATCTTCCAGCTTCTTTTCAGTATCCCGTCCTTTCTCCGGCGATTTTCTTAAGCATTCTTTGGGTGCTGTAATGTCATTGTCATGATGAACAAAATACTCTGAGATTTCATTTTCAAGTTTATTCAGGGCTTTCTCCTGCTAATAACAAAGTCTTGCTAAAAAAAAGTAGTTACCTAGAGTAGACTTAATAAAGTATAGAGGAGTCCCTCTCCTCTGGCTCGTCTCCAAGTATCTCTCACATTGTGATCTCACTGTGTACAAAGTGATCTTGGTGTTTAAAGAGAAGTAATGTTTCTTGTAACATGACTTCTGAACACCAAATTTCCCCCTTACTCACTTTTGAAAAAGGAGTAATTCATTCTAGTGTTGAAATTAAAACTAGTTGCCCATTAGGCTGAGCTGTAATATTTCCCCTAACATTCTGAGTGTACAGCCTCAACCTGACACAAAGTATGTCCCCACTGATCTTCCTTTAGTTAAATTCTTACAAGAAACTCCTTTTTGGTTTGTAAGATAACTCTGACATGCAGCATTTTTTCTTTTTTAAATTTTTTTATTGGAGTATAGTTGATTTACAGTGTTGCATTAGCATTTCTTTCTTTCTTTCTTTTTTTTTTAGCATTTTTTTTTTGATTTAAGTTCTGTTTCTTTTTTTGAAGAAGACTTAGGTAGACGATTAGAATATATATGTTTTCTAAGTCCAGTTCTTTCTCCTTTTCCTTTATTTGGTGATACAGTCGTTGTAGCTCCTTTTGAGGCACTTCATTTTTTTTTTTTTTTTTTTTTTAAATTTTGGCCTCTTTTATTTTATTTATTTATTTTCATCCATCTTTGTTCTTTGGCCTATGTGGGCCTCCCATTGCAGTGACCTCTCTCATTGCAGAGCACCTGCTCTGTGCACATGTGTCCCAGAGTACTGGCTCATACTTGGACACACCGGTCCAGCCAGTCCGTGACACATGGGATCTTCCCGGGCCAGTGATTGAACTGGCGCCCCTTGCATTGCAAGGTGGAATCTTTACCCACTGGACCACCAGAGAAGCCCAGTTCCTTAATTCTTCTCTCACTGGCATCTAATTTTAACTCTGCTGCATAGAGTTTCTTTGCTAAATCTTCTCGTTCAGGTAGGTCTGTAGTTTCAGAGATCTTTTTCAGTTTCTGTAAGGAAAATTTTCTTCTAAGTAGTTCACCTTCCGTATCTTCCAGCTTCTTTTCAGTATCCCGTCCTTTCTCCGGCGATTTTCTTAAGCATTCTTTGGGTGCTGTAATGTCATTGTCATGATGAACAAAATACTCTGAGATTTCATTTTCAAGTTTATTCAGGGCTTTCTCCTGCCTGTACTGAAACAAGCCTTTTCAAAGCCTTGTTCTCTTTTAGCTGTTCAGTTAACTTGACCATGAGTTCAGTCACTTGGTTCTGCAATTCAATGATTTATTTATTAGCAAGCTTACAGAAATAACCTGTCCTGTAACAAAATCAGGATCTTTCCAAAGTGGTTTCCTGTTGAGGCCCAGGGAGCAAAATCTGGCTTGGACTTCCCTTCAGTTTGGTGAACCCTTAAGGCTTGGTTTCCTAGGGATGCAGTGGTTCACTAGGCCATCTGAAATTTGTTTTTTAGAATGTTTTCCCTTAGCACTTGCAGGTGGAGAGGGCTGGACCAGCAAGGACTTGCCAGAAGAGTGTGAAGTTGTTCCAGTTTCTTGACCAGCAGCTGGTCTTGTTTCTGTTTCCCCCGTGGCTTGAAAAACAGTCTCTTTTCACATAATTTGATAGAGTCTTTCATAGAGTCTTTACATCAGAAAAATCCACACGTCTTTAAAGTTTTTATATCCTGATGATAATATTCAGGTCTGTCAATTGGTTTTCTCTATGTATGTATAGTCCACAATTCACAGTAGTGACCAGAAGATATGCTTCTTCCCCTTCTCTCTGCCAGGCCTCAGGTTCTGGCTGCCAAAGAGAGGGTCTGACTCGGCTGTGGGGGTGGATGCTGAGGGGACTGGGGTAATGTTTTTAACATTTTTATTTATTCATTTATTTTTGGCTCTTCTGGGTTTTCACTGCTACTGTAGGCTCCTGTCTAGTTGGAGAGAGTGGAGGCCACTCTCTAGTTGATGTGAGCAGGCTTCTTGTGGGGACTTTTCTTGTTGTAGAACTTGGGCTCTAGGGCTCCTGGGCTTCAGTAATTGCAGCACATGGGCTCAGTTGTGGCTCTGAGACTCTAGAGCACAGTAGTCGTGGTTCACAGGCTTAGTTGCTCTGCAGCATGTGGGATCTTCCTGGATCAGGGATTGAACTTATGTCCCCTGCATTGGCAGGCAAACTCTACCACTGAGCTACCAGGGAAACCCTAATATATTTTTAATGTCCATATTTTTATTTTTCTAAATCCTAAGTCTCTGCTTTTAAAATAACCAGTTTTTGGTTAGGGTCCAGTGTATATAGATTGTTTACCTTTTAGGGTAAATCTTTTCATGTATTTTTCATGTATTTGTTTTTGTTTATGTTTAAATATGTAATAAATGCAACTGTTCATAACATCATTGAGCTCTTATTCTTTTTGTTGCTTAAATTTTTGTCTCTTTTATTGGTTTTTTATTTTATTTATTTTCCAGCATCTTTATTCTTTGGCCTGTGTGGACCTCCCATTGCAGTGGCCTCTCGTTGCAGAGCACCGGCTCTGGCTGCATGTGCTCCAGAGTGCTGGCTCGTAATTGGACACACTGGTTCAGCCGCTCAGCAGCACATGGGATTTTACCTGGCCAGGGACCCAACTGGTGCCCCTTACACTGTAAGATGGACTCTTTACCCACTGGACCACCAGGGAAGCCCTGAGCTCTTATTCTTGAAAACCTGAAAGTTGTTCAGCTATATTAAAAGGCAGTAGTATTTAAAGCTTAAGTTATTTAACTTACTGTATAAACTATCTTTCAGACTATTTTATAATACATATGTATGATTTTTATGACTGATAACAAGAACTCAGTAAGAAGTCTAATGCAGAAGTATCTAAAGGTAAGTGAATCACACTAACAGCTTCTGATCAAAATGATACATCCAGGTAGCATGAACTTCATTTATTTATTTTTTTCGTTTCTTTTTTTTTTTTTTTAATTTTTTATTTTAAAGGTTTTACAGAGTTTTGTTGTTCACAGACATGTATGTTCCAAGATCAGTCATATGCATATCCCTGGTCCCCACCCCCCCCAGTTCCCCCCATCCCACCAAAGTTCATTAGCTGTCTGGACCATTGCCCCATGCCATTGTGAGCACTCCTATTCCCTTAGCACAATGACAATAGCTGTCTTTTCCACACTTGGCAGTATAGGTTTCCATGTTACTCCCTCCATGCCTCCCCCTCCCTATTTCTTCCCCACAATGTCCCTATGTCTATGCTCTGTTTTTCCATGAGTTCCCTGCGTGTGTTATCAAGACCGTCCTACTAGATTCCATATATGTGTGTTAGTATACTGTCTTTGTCTTTCTCTTTTTGACTTCCTTCACTTTCGATGATAGGTTCTAGAGCCAGCCACTTCATTAGGACTGAGTCTTCTGCATTTCTTTTAACAGCTGAGTAGTATTCCACTGTATATATGTACCAGGGCTTCTGTATCCATTCATTCATCGATGGGCATCTAGGTTGCTTCAATGTTCTGGCTATTGTATAGAGAGCTGCAGTGAACACTGGGGTGCAGGTGCTTCTTTCAGTTTTGTTTGCATCAGGATATAGGCCTAAGAGTGGGATTGCTGGGTCATAGGGTGCTTCTATTTTTAGTTTTTTAAGAAATCTCCAGACTGTCTTCCATAGAGGCTGCATCAGTTGACATTCCCACCAGCAATGCAAGAGGGTTCCCTTTTCCCGCACCCTCTCCAGCATTTATTGTCTGCAGATTTTTTGATGATGGCCATTCTGACGGGTGTGAGGTGGTATCTCATTGTAGTTTTAATTTGAAATTCTCTAATAATAAGCGATGTTGAGCATCATTTCATGTGCTTTGGGGCCATCTGTATGTCCTCTTTAGAGAGGATTCTCTTTAGATCTTTTTCCCATTTTTTGATTGGGTTGTTTGTTTTTCCTGTGCTGAGTTGTCTGAGTTGCTTGTAGATTTTGGAGCTTATTTCTTTGTCTGTTGTTTCATTTGCTATGATTTTCTCCCACTCTGTGGGGTGTCTGTTCAGCTTTTTTGTAATTTCTTTTGCTGTACAAAAGCTTTTAAGTTTCATGAGGTCCCACATGTTCATTTTTCTTTTCAGTTCTGCTATTTTAGTAGGTGGGTCAGAGAAGATCTTGCTTTGATTGAAGTCCTTAAGGGTTTTGCCTATATTCTCCTCTAAGAGTTTGATGGTTTCTGGTCTTCCATTTAGGTCTTTAATCCATTTTGAGTTGATCTTTGTACATGGTGTCAGGGAATGTTCCAACTTCATTTTTTTGCCTGTAGCTGTCCAATTTTCCCAGCACCATTTGTTGAAGAGGCTGTCTTTGTCCCATTTTATACTTTCACCTCCTTTATCAAAAATAAGGTACCCATAGATGCGTGGGTTGATCTCTGGGTTCTCTATCTTGTTCCATTGGTCTATAGTTCTGTTTTTGTGCCAGTACCATACTGTCTTGATGACTGTTGCTTTGTAGTATAGTGTGAAGTTAGGGAGGCTGATCCCCCCAGCTCCATTCTTCTTCCTCAGGATTGCTTTGGCTATTCGAGGTCTTTTGTGTTTCCATATCAGCACTGCAGTTGAACACTGGGGCATCTAGGTTGCTTCAATGTTCTGGCTATTGTATAGAGAGCTGCAGTGAACACTGGGGTGCAGGTGCTTCTTTCAGTTTTGTTTGCATCAGGATATAGGCCTAAGAGTGGGATTGCTGGGTCATAGGGTGCTTCTATTTTTAGTTTTTTAAGAAATCTCCAGACTGTCTTCCATAGAGGCTGCATCAGTTGACATTCCCACCAGCAATGCAAGAGGGTTCCCTTTTCCCGCACCCTCTCCAGCATTTATTGTCTGCAGATTTTTTGATGATGGCCATTCTGACGGGTGTGAGGTGGTATCTCATTGTAGTTTTAATTTGAAATTCTCTAATAATAAGCGATGTTGAGCATCATTTCATGTGCTTTGGGGCCATCTGTATGTCCTCTTTAGAGAGGATTCTCTTTAGATCTTTTTCCCATTTTTTGATTGGGTTGTTTGTTTTTCCTGTGCTGAGTTGTCTGAGTTGCTTGTAGATTTTGGAGCTTATTTCTTTGTCTGTTGTTTCATTTGCTATGATTTTCTCCCACTCTGTGGGGTGTCTGTTCAGCTTTTTTGTAATTTCTTTTGCTGTACAAAAGCTTTTAAGTTTCATGAGGTCCCACATGTTCATTTTTCTTTTCAGTTCTGCTATTTTAGTAGGTGGGTCAGAGAAGATCTTGCTTTGATTGAAGTCCTTAAGGGTTTTGCCTATATTCTCCTCTAAGAGTTTGATGGTTTCTGGTCTTCCATTTAGGTCTTTAATCCATTTTGAGTTGATCTTTGTACATGGTGTCAGGGAATGTTCCAACTTCATTTTTTTGCCTGTAGCTGTCCAATTTTCCCAGCACCATTTGTTGAAGAGGCTGTCTTTGTCCCATTTTATACTTTCACCTCCTTTATCAAAAATAAGGTACCCATAGATGCGTGGGTTGATCTCTGGGTTCTCTATCTTGTTCCATTGGTCTATAGTTCTGTTTTTGTGCCAGTACCATACTGTCTTGATGACTGTTGCTTTGTAGTATAGTGTGAAGTTAGGGAGGCTGATCCCCCCAGCTCCATTCTTCTTCCTCAGGATTGCTTTGGCTATTCGAGGTCTTTTGTGTTTCCATATGAACTGTGTTATTCGTTGGTCTAGTTCTGTGAAGAATGTTATTGGAAGTTTGATAGGGATCGTATTGAATCTGTAGATGATATTTGGTAGTATGGTCATTTTCACAATATTGATTCTTCTGACCCAGGAACATGGAATATCTCTCCATCTGTTTAAGTCTTCTTTAATGTCTCTCATGAGTGTCTTGTAATTTTCTGTGTACAATTCTTTTGTTTCTTTGGGTAGGTTTGTTCCTAGGTATTTGATTCTTTTGGTTGCGATGGTGAAGGGGGTTGCCTCTTTGATTTCGTTTTCTGATTTTTCATTGTTTGTGTATAGGAATGCCAGTGATTTCTGTGTGTTGACTTTGTATCCTGCCACTTTGCTGAATTCGTTGATTAGCTCTAGTAGCTTTGTAATAGTGTCTTTGGGATTTTCTATGTATAATATCATGTCATCTGCAAATAGAGAGAGCTTGACTTCTTCCTTTCCAATCTGGATTCCTTTTACTTCTTTCTCTTCTCTTATTGCTGTTGCAAGAACTTCCAGGACTATGCTGAATAAGAGTGGTGAAAGTGGACAGCCCTGTCTTGTTCCTGATCTTAGAGGGAATGCTTTGAGTTTTTCACCATTGAGGATAATGTTCGCTGTGGGCTTCTCATATATGACTTTCACTGTGTTGAGATAGGTTCCTTCTATGCCCATTTTCTGAAGAGTTTTTATCATAAATGGGTGTTGTATTTTGTCAAAGGCTTTTTCTGCATCTATTGAGATGATCATGTGATTTTAGTCTCTCAATTTGTTGATATGGTGTATCACATTGATTGATTGGCGGATATTGAAGAATCCTTGCATGCCTGAGATGAATCTGACTTGATCATGATGTATGAGCTTTTTGATGTGTTGTTGAATTCTGTTTGCTAGGATTTTGTTGAGGATTTTGGCGTCTAGATTCATCAGTGAAATTGACCTGTAATTTTCTTTTTTTGTGTTGTCTTTGCCTGGTTTTGGTATCAGGGTGATGGTGGCCTCATAGAATGTGTTTAGCAGTATTCCTTCCTGTGCAACTTTTGGGAAGAGTTTTAGAAGGACAGGCATTAGCTCTTCTTTAAATGTTTGGTAGAATTCGGCTGTGAAGCCATCTGGCCCTGGGCTTTTATTTTTGGGTAGATTTTTAACCACAGATTCGATTTCTGAGCTTGTGATTGGTTTGTTCAAAGTTTCTGTTTCTTCCTGGTTGAGTCTTGGGAGATTAATCTTCCCCAAGAAACTGTCCATTTCTTCCAGGTTGTCCAGTTTGTTGCCATAGAGTTGTTCATAGTAGTCTCTTAGAATCCTTTGGATATCTGCATTATCTGTTTTAATCTCTCCTTTTTCGTTTTTGATTTTGTTGATCTGGTTCTTCTCTCTCTCTTGATGAGTCTGGCCAGTGGCATGTCAATTTTGTTTACCTTTTCAAAGAATCAGCTTTTTGTTTTATTTATCCGTACTATAGGTTCTTTCATTTCTTTCTCATTTATTTCTGTTCTAGTCTTCATAATTTCTCTTCTTCTGCTGGCTTTGGGTTGTTTTTGTTCTTCTTTCTCCAATTGTTTTAAGCGGAGGGTTAGGTCATCTGCTTCATATTTTCCTAGTTTCTTTCCCTCTTAGAACTGCTTTTGCAGTATCCCATAAGTTTTGCATGGTCCTATGTTCATTATCATTTTCTTCTAGGAATTGTTTAATTTCGCCTTTGATTTCCTCAGTGATCAGTTGGTTTTATAGGTATGTGTTGTTTAATCTCCATGTGTTTGTGTTTTTAGCGGTTTCTTCCCTGTAGTTGATCTCTAGTCTCATTGCATTGTGGTCCGAGAAGATGGTTGATATAATTTCAGTTTTCTTGAATTCACTGACGTTAGATTTGTGGCCCAAGATGTGGTCTATCCTGGAGAATGTTCCATGAGCACTTGAGAAGAAAGTGTATTCTTTTCCTTTTGGATGGAATATGCTAAAGATATCAATGAGGTCCATCTTTTCTAGTGTGGCATTTAAGGCTTGTGTTTCTTTATTTTTTGTGTTGTCTTTGCCTGGTTTTGGTATCAGGGTGATGGTGGCCTCATAGAATGTGTTTAGCAGTATTCCTTCCTGTGCAACTTTTGGGAAGAGTTTTAGAAGGACAGGCATTAGCTCTTCTTTAAATGTTTGGTAGAATTCGGCTGTGAAGCCATCTGGCCCTGGGCTTTTATTTTTGGGTAGATTTTTAACCACAGATTCGATTTCTGAGCTTGTGATTGGTTTGTTCAAAGTTTCTGTTTCTTCCTGGTTGAGTCTTGGGAGATTAATCTTCCCCAAGAAACTGTCCATTTCTTCCAGGTTGTCCAGTTTGTTGCCATAGAGTTGTTCATAGTAGTCTCTTAGAATCCTTTGGATATCTGCATTATCTGTTTTAATCTCTCCTTTTTCGTTTTTGATTTTGTTGATCTGGTTCTTCTCTCTCTCTTGATGAGTCTGGCCAGTGGCATGTCAATTTTGTTTACCTTTTCAAAGAATCAGCTTTTTGTTTTATTTATCCGTACTATAGGTTCTTTCATTTCTTTCTCATTTATTTCTGTTCTAGTCTTCATAATTTCTCTTCTTCTGCTGGCTTTGGGTTGTTTTTGTTCTTCTTTCTCCAATTGTTTTAAGCGGAGGGTTAGGTCATCTGCTTCATATTTTCCTAGTTTCTTTCCCTCTTAGAACTGCTTTTGCAGTATCCCATAAGTTTTGCATGGTCCTATGTTCATTATCATTTTCTTCTAGGAATTGTTTAATTTCGCCTTTGATTTCCTCAGTGATCAGTTGGTTTTATAGGTATGTGTTGTTTAATCTCCATGTGTTTGTGTTTTTAGCGGTTTCTTCCCTGTAGTTGATCTCTAGTCTCATTGCATTGTGGTCCGAGAAGATGGTTGATATAATTTCAGTTTTCTTGAATTCACTGACGTTAGATTTGTGGCCCAAGATGTGGTCTATCCTGGAGAATGTTCCATGAGCACTTGAGAAGAAAGTGTATTCTTTTCCTTTTGGATGGAATATGCTAAAGATATCAATGAGGTCCATCTTTTCTAGTGTGGCATTTAAGGCTTGTGTTTCTTTATTAATTTTCTGTTTGGATGATCTGTCCATTGGTGTGAGAGGAGTGTTAAAGTCTCCTGCTCTTACTGTGTTATTATTGATTTCTTCTTTTAAGTCTGAAAGTATTTGTCTTATGTATTGAGGTGCCCCTGTGTTGGGTGTGTAGATATTCATGACTGTTATGTCTTCCTCTTGGATAGATCCCTTAATCATGATGTAGTTACCTGCCTTGTCTCTTCGAATCTTCTTTACTTTAAAATCTATTTTTTCTGATATGAGGATTGCTACTCCAGCTTTCTTTTGATTTCCATTTGCATGGAATATCTTTTTCCAGCCTCTCACTTTCAGTCTATGAGTGTCTCTAGGTCTGAAGTGTGTCTTTTGTAAACAGCATATGTATGGGTCTTGCTTCTGGATCCATTCAGCCACCTGACAGAGGTCCACATAGTCAAAGGAGCGGTTTTTCCAGTAGTGATATATGGATGTGAGAGTTGAACCATAAGGAAGGATAAGTGTTGAATAATTGATCCTTTTGAACCATGGTGCTGGAGAAGACTCTTGAGAGTCCCTTGCATAGCACGGAGATCAAACCAGTAGAATCTAAAGGATATTATTGGAAGGACTGTTTTTGAAATTGAAGTTCCAATACTTTGGCCACCTGATGCGAAGAGCTGACTCATTGGAAAAGACTTGTGATGCTGGGAAAAAAATGAAGGCAGAAGAAGGGGACAACAGAGGACGAGATGGTTGGATGGCATCACTGATTCAATAGACACGAATTTAAGCAAACTCTAGAAGATAGTAGAGGACAAAGGAACCTGGCGTGCTGCTGTTCATGGGATCGCAAAGAGTCGGACACAACTTAGCAACTAAACAGCAACAGTAATATTCTTGGAAGTATATTCCTCTGATTATATTTCTTGTTGGTCATGGAAATACTTGTTTGAAGAAGCACTCTCAGTATGATTATTGCTAGCAGATCTCTGGTATTTTGTAGGACTGTTTCAAACGGTGTGAAAAGTTTAGTTGAAAGACTTGTGTTAAGTTTCTAGTATTGTAGCAGTTTTCATTAGTATGGTCAAGGGTTTTAGTTAGATCTAACAGTTTGGGAGAATAATTAGTAAAATTTCACTCTGGCTTCCATTTGCATGAGTTCATCCTCTGTTAAAGTAAATGGGACTTCAGCCTGCTGGTTTATCCAGACATTCAATTTAAAAAGAATCTCTAAGCCAAAGAAATCTCTAAAACTTTACCTTTGATGTCAGAACCTAGTAATAGCCCCTTTGGTACTGTTAATTCCCCTGAATTTCCTGTGCAAGAGCACTTGCCTCCGTCATTCCCTCTTTTTTTTTTTTTACAAGTTGCTTTATTTAAAACGCCAGCTTAAAAAGCTACTAACCTAAAATTAACTGGACAGTAAGCTAGGCAAAAATTGCTTTACAAAATGGGAAAGCCGCAAATGCCACTTTCTATAGGGAACCCATGGTTCAATTTTATTCAAAGCAGGGAAATGAAACATGATCATACTAAAAGAAACTGAGCTGTGAGTCTGGGATCACTACTGAAACTACACATGCAACGAGGACAACATTCTGCTGATGTAACTGACGTGCTGCCGTATTTGTTGACTGGTTTTCTAACATTAACAATTATAAACAGAGCAGTGCAACTAGGACTTGAAAAAATCCTTACAGTATTACAGCATCAGACACAAAATCTCACTTCTCACCTCACTGGTTCTCTTTGTGTGCCTGGGCTTCCTCTTCTTCAGTAAAATCATTTTTGATATTGAAAATATTCCAAATCTCCTCAGGTGTTTTCAAACCCCTTCATATTAGCAACAGCCTTGCAGGTAACATCAAGCAAACCTCTGATGTCCAAATAGTTTGCTGCCAGTATAAGCTCGAAAAGTGTTCCTTGGTCAACTTTCAGGAATTCCTGAAACAGGGTTGTCGTCAGTTTGCTTTTCTTTGTTATCATCATCAGGAGGAGGAGACTCATCCTTGTGGAGGGTGCACCACTGAGTGACCTTTTTAATAGCACTGCATTAACACTGGCGAGGGACTGGATCATCATCTCCTTCGTCATCCATTCCCAAATCTTCCAACGTGGTCTTGATAGTCACAGACTGTTTTTCAGTTTCAACACCAACTTCAAATATCTCTCCATCAGAACTCTGCAGCTTAACTGAAGGCATGGTGTTAGGTCTCAAGAAGATGGTGGGCTGGAGGCTGAAGAGAGCAGGGTGATGCCATGCCCGGCCAATCATCTCGACGCCCGCTCTCCTCCGGCATCTTGCGTGAGAACCAGGAGACCATGTACTTCACAATGAAGACCTTTCTTGGGGTGAAAGACTTCTCTGCCCCTCATGCCCAGGCCAGAAAATCCGCCATTTCCTCTTATCCCAAGCAGCCACGTAACCGAGGTGTCAAGATCATGTGAAAGAGTCCAAACCAAGAAATCCCATTATCTATAACTCTCTAGGACCTGGGTAGTTATCTGAAAGATGACTGAGAGTGGGTGTCCCTGCATCAAGGAAGGAGTGGTAATTAGAATTAGAGCTATTTAGAGCTAGTACTGAATCTGAATTTACACCTACACATTCTGCAAGATGGTGTTTATGACTTCAGATAAATATGATCCATGTTTGAAAGCCTAGAGACTGTTAATAGTATATGAATATGCTAGGTGATTTTCTTTTGACCCTTCATTTTTTAATAAAGCATCTAAGGAAAACTTAATATTCCTGTGTGCTACTTTATTAAAAGTTTTTTTGTTTTGCTTTCTCTTCCATTGAGGCACTCTTCGTCTGTATTGATTATTTTTGTTGTTTTTATTGTCATTACTATTAAATTGCAAGTGGCCATTGAAATACAATACCTGGCAGTGAATAAACTTTTTTTCTGTTTTGTTGGAGTTAATAATAACCTGTGGCTTTTGTGATACAGGTAGCTGATTATGCTTAGTATTTTTGTGTTGGTAGAAAAGTGTATAGCCTTGTTTGTAATGATGTGTCACTAGTTTCTGCCGAGAGGAGGCCAGTCTGAATTATATTTTTTATGGAAACATATACTTTGGACACAGATTTTAGGTATGTTTTCTGCAGGTACTTTAGTGAAAAAAACATTTTAAGTGAAAGATACCTGCTAACTTGTCTCTTTGCTAAGGTGTCTTTTAAAATTTCTCCTATAGCTATAGCAATAATAGCATTTTGTTTTGTATTAAAAGGAAAAAAATCTTAAAAGCTCAGGAAGAAAAGGAAGGGAGATGGAGCTGTAGTGCTGTCACCAGACTTCATATTTGTGTTTACTTATATGTTGCAATACTTTTTTTCTCTTACGTTTTTAAAAATCTGTATACAACTTTGAGGAGTGGGTTTTTTTGTTTTTTTTTTTTCCCTCTAGTTAAAATCAGTCTACCTTCACAGTTTTATACCCTTTTTTTATTGTGTTACTGATACCTGCTGCCAGGCTCAACCCATGAGTTATTACAAGTTCTGAGTTGGTAAGAATGAAAAATAATGAGGCATTTCTGTGTTGATTCCTTTCCTAAGATATCTGCATACAGCAAACAGCCCCTTCCTCTTTCTATAAGAAAAGAGAATGATGGTGAGACCTTTGTGAACTCTGCTAGTCATCTGGTCTCAGCCCAGGATAGTTATATACTTGCATATCTTTTTTAAAAATTTTTATTTTTATTTATTTATTTTATTTTTGACTATTCTGGGTTTTCACTGCTGCTGCAGGCTCTTCTCTAGTTGCAGAGAGAGGAGGCTGCTCTCTAGTTGAGGTGAGCAGGCTTCTTGTTGTGGTGACTTCTCTTGTGGTGGAACGTGGGCTCTAGGGCACACGGGCTTCAACAGTTGTGACACATGGACTCAATAGTTGTGGCTCTGAGGCTCTAGAGCACAGGTTCAATAGTTGTGGCTCAAAGGTTTAGTTGCTCCACGGCATGTGGGATCTTCCCTGACCAGGGATTGAACTGGTGTCTCTTGCATTGGGAGGTGAACTGTTCACCACTGAGCTACCAGGGAAGCCCCAATTGCATATCCTTTGCATTACTCTGTTATAACTATGTACAGTGTGTTTTAAAGGATGAAATTAAAAATACCATTGTTGCAGTAAAAATTAGTATATTTTTTATGGAAACATATACTTTGGACACAGATTTTAGGTATGTTTTCTGCAGGTACTTTAGTGAAAAAAACATTTTAAGTGAAAGATACCTGCTAACTTGTCTCTTTGCTAAGGTGTCTTTTAAAATTTCTCCTATAGCTATAGCAATAATAGCATTTTGTTTTGTATTAAAAGGAAAAAATCTTAAAAGCTCAGGAAGAAAAGGAAGGGAGATGGAGCTGTAGTGCTGTCACCAGACTTCATATTTGTGTTTACTTATATGTTGCAATACTTTTTTTCTCTTACGTTTTTAAAAATCTGTATACAACTTTGAGGAGTGGGTTTTTTTGTTTTTTTTTTTTCCCTCTAGTTAAAATCAGTCTACCTTCACAGTTTTATACCCTTTTTTTATTGTGTTACTGATACCTGCTGCCAGGCTCAACCCATGAGTTATTACAAGTTCTGAGTTGGTAAGAATGAAAAATAATGAGGCATTTCTGTGTTGATTCCTTTCCTAAGATATCTGCATACAGCAAACAGCCCCTTCCTCTTTCTATAAGAAAAGAGAATGATGGTGAGACCTTTGTGAACTCTGCTAGTCATCTGGTCTCAGCCCAGGATAGTTATATACTTGCATATCTTTTTTAAAAATTTTTATTTTTATTTATTTATTTTATTTTTGACTATTCTGGGTTTTCACTGCTGCTGCAGGCTCTTCTCTAGTTGCAGAGAGAGGAGGCTGCTCTCTAGTTGAGGTGAGCAGGCTTCTTGTTGTGGTGACTTCTCTTGTGGTGGAACGTGGGCTCTAGGGCACACGGGCTTCAACAGTTGTGACACATGGACTCAATAGTTGTGGCTCTGAGGCTCTAGAGCACAGGTTCAATAGTTGTGGCTCAAAGGTTTAGTTGCTCCACGGCATGTGGGATCTTCCCTGACCAGGGATTGAACTGGTGTCTCTTGCATTGGGAGGTGAACTGTTCACCACTGAGCTACCAGGGAAGCCCCAATTGCATATCCTTTGCATTACTCTGTTATAACTATGTACAGTGTGTTTTAAAGGATGAAATTAAAAATACCATTGTTGCAGTAAAAATTAGTATGCATGAATTTTCTGTCTCCTGGCTTCTTTCTCATGCATATCACTAATAGGTGAAGCAGAACAGGTGGTAATTGCCATTGGCGCACTGTGACTCGTAACATCTGTTTATGTCTCTTTTGCCGTCAAATGATTAGCATAAGCTTCTCTTCTCTGCTTCTCTATATGTGGATGATAGAAGTCAATCATGAGTCATTAAAAGGTGCTAATTTGCACTCTTTTTCTAAAATGATAGAATAGGTGAAGAAGAAAATCCATCTGGTGTTTAAATATGACTGTGACCTGAATCAAACCATTAAAAAGAAGACCTAATACTTTTGGGGTTATTTTGGCATATTGGATCAAGTAGTATGTGCCAAAGATACAGTTGCATGTCAGAGTAGTTCCATAAAGAGATACATTAGTAATGTGTAGTCTGGTTTTTGTTTTTCTTTTTTTTGCCACTTCTATTGGTCTTTCATTTATCATCCATCTTTGTTCTTTTGGCCTGGATTTTGGTTTTGATGTGTAAAAATTACTTATCTTAGACATTAAAACATTCAGATTCTTACAATCTTCTTCTTGCTTATGATTATTTCATTTTATTAAGCCCACTCAACTGTAATGCCATCATTATACCACCTTAAAAATGAATGCTTTCTTAATATCAAATATCCAGTAATTATTTACATATTTTTAATTGTTCGATAGAAATGATTTTCTTAAATCCGGGTTCAAAAACATCACTGTGATGTTATTTTTTTTTCTCTTTGAAATTTTTTGGATGAAGATCTTCAGTTATTTTCTTACAGAGTTTCCCACAGTTGAAATTTTGCTGATTGCATATTCATTCTGTCATTTAACATATTGTCTGTTTTTTCTTGTCTTAGTTATATATCCCTGTATAGTAAATTGCCTCAAATTTAGCAGCTTAAAATAATAATTAGCTTTTTTTATACATAGTAGTTTGTACCTCTTTATCCCCTACCTTTGTCATGCCCTTCCCTTCATCCCTCTCCCAACTTGTAACCACTAGGTTGCTATCTCTGTAAGTCTGTTTCTGTTATATGTGTTTCATTTTTTAGATTCCACATAGAAGTGATAACATACAGTACTTGTCTGACATATCACTAAGCCTTGTATGCTGCAGGTTCATTCATGCTGTTGCAAATGGCAAAATTTTATTCTTTTTCTGCGACCGAATAGTATTCCTGTGTGTGTGTGAGAGAGAGAGAGAGAGAGACAGCAATCTTGATTTGTTTACTTCTGACAGACACCTTGGTTGCTTTCATATCTTGCTATTGTGAAAAATGCTGAGCAGGATATTGGGGTGCTTGTATCTTTTTTAATTGGTGTTTTCATTTTGTTTGGATATATACCCAAGAGTAGAATTGCTTAATCATGTGGTACTTCTGCTTTTGGTTTTTTGAAGGACTTCCATACTGTTTTCCATCTAGGCTAAACCCAATTTACTCCATCCAACAATGTACCTAGGGCTTTCCTTTTCTCTGTCCTCTCCAGCATTTGTTATTTGTGGTCTTTTTTGTTGATAGCCATTTTGATAAGTGTCAGATAATATCTTATTGCAGTTTTGATTTGCATTTCTCTCATGATTAGTAATACTGGGTGTGTTTTCATGTATCTGTTGGCCATCTATATGTGTTCTTCAGAAATATGTCTATTCAGTTCCTTGCCCATAATTTGAGTTGTTTGGTTTCTTGATACTGAATTATATGAGCTGTTTTATATTTTTGATTCTAGTTGCAAACAATTTCTCTTTCAGTAGGGTTGTTTTTTACCAATCCGGGTTCAAAAACATCACTGTGATGTTATTTTTTTTTCTCTTTGAAATTTTTTGGATGAAGATCTTCAGTTATTTTCTTACAGAGTTTCCCACAGTTGAAATTTTGCTGATTGCATATTCATTCTGTCATTTAACATATTGTCTGTTTTTTCTTGTCTTAGTTATATATCCCTGTATAGTAAATTGCCTCAAATTTAGCAGCTTAAAATAATAATTAGCTTTTTTTATACATAGTAGTTTGTACCTCTTTATCCCCTACCTTTGTCATGCCCTTCCCTTCATCCCTCTCCCAACTTGTAACCACTAGGTTGCTATCTCTGTAAGTCTGTTTCTGTTATATGTGTTTCATTTTTTAGATTCCACATAGAAGTGATAACATACAGTACTTGTCTGACATATCACTAAGCCTTGTATGCTGCAGGTTCATTCATGCTGTTGCAAATGGCAAAATTTTATTCTTTTTCTGCGACCGAATAGTATTCCTGTGTGTGTGTGAGAGAGAGAGAGAGAGAGACAGCAATCTTGATTTGTTTACTTCTGACAGACACCTTGGTTGCTTTCATATCTTGCTATTGTGAAAAATGCTGAGCAGGATATTGGGGTGCTTGTATCTTTTTGAATTGGTGTTTTCATTTTGTTTGGATATATACCCAAGAGTAGAATTGCTTAATCATGTGGTACTTCTGCTTTTGGTTTTTTGAAGGACTTCCATACTGTTTTCCATCTAGGCTAAACCCAATTTACTCCATCCAACAATGTACCTAGGGCTTTCCTTTTCTCTGTCCTCTCCAGCATTTGTTATTTGTGGTCTTTTTTGTTGATAGCCATTTTGATAAGTGTCAGATAATATCTTATTGCAGTTTTGATTTGCATTTCTCTCATGATTAGTAATACTGGGTGTGTTTTCATGTATCTGTTGGCCATCTATATGTGTTCTTCAGAAATATGTCTATTCAGTTCCTTGCCCATAATTTGAGTTGTTTGGTTTCTTGATACTGAATTATATGAGCTGTTTTATATTTTTGATTCTAGTTGCAAACAATTTCTCTTTCAGTAGGTTGTTTTTTTGTTTAGTTAATGGCTTCCTTTATTTATATCCCAACTGTTTATTTTTGTTTTTGTTCCCTTTGCTTTAGGACACTGATCCCCCCCAAATATTGCTATGATCTATGCCAAAGAGTGTTCTACCAACTTTTCCTTCAAGTTTTAGTTTTAGGTCTTAAATTTAGTGTAGTCATCTTTTTAATTCACTATACTTATTTGCTGTAAATAGATAGTCAAAGGTTACATAGTTTGCAGAGCCCAGTGCAGAATGAGAATATGGGATCTTTCATTGAAATTTCAAGATGGGGACAACAGAACACTGAGCCTAACGTGGAGTCTTTCTAGAACACAGACACATAGATGATAAAATCAGCCCTGGATGTAGAGACTTGATCAGATTTACCTTTGATTCTCATACACTTTTTTCCCTTTACACTTGTGCTTCATAAATGTTAAGTACTTTATTTTTGTGATGTTGGCAGTCATTAGAGATCCTTAACCAAATCTATTAATTAATTATAGATTTATTTTTCTATTAACTGCAGTACTTTAAAAAAAAAGTACTTAATTATTTGGTTACCCTGATGTCTTAAACATACAGGAAAAACAGTGCAATGCTTGGTTCATTTAGACAATGAATTGATTCTCTAGTATCTTTTAAAAGATGACTGATAAATTTTTATTTTTACCATAAACATGGATTTTTAAAATGTAATTCATTGTAGTTACTAGCTTTATTGATACTGTATTGTCTGCATATACCTTTCTAGCCATTGTTAGATTTTATGGAGGCGCGATACCTTGTCTCTCTCTTTTTTTCTTTTTTTTAAACATTTATTATTTATCTTTTTGGGGGGCAGGTTAGGGAGGGAGGGGGACAGGCGGGCCACTTCTATTGGTCTTTCATTTCTCTATTTTCATCTGTCTTTGTTCTTTGGCTCCTGTGGGCCTCCCATCGCGGTGGCCTCTGTCGTCACAGAGCACCAGCTTTGGGCGCATGCGCCCCAGAGCTCCAGCTTGGTAATTGGACGCATCAGTCCAGCCGCTCCGTGGCACGTGGGATCTTTCCAGGCCAGGGATCGAACCAGCGCCCCTTGCACTGCAAGGCGGTGTCCTTACCCACTGGACCACCAGGGAAGCCCACCTTGTCTCTTTAATTCTCAAGACTTTAGACCAAGAACTGAACTTAAAAAATTTAACTTGAGAAACTAATTTGAGTGACCTTACCAGCAGTTGGATCTGATTTATATGATGATATACTTGTCCTCTGTCTCTCACCCTTGGAACTTAGTTGCCATATGTAGGTGTCCTGGCCATCAGCCCTATGCAAAAAAAAAAAAAAACCTCACACTAACAGCCAGTAACAACCACCAGACATATGAGCTAATAAGTTTTCAGGTTATCCCAACCTTCAAACTTTGAGTTACTGCAGTAGACAGTAAGCCATTCCCGATTGCTGAGCTGGTAAAGAATCCTCCTGCAATTCTGGACACACAGGAGATGCGGGTTTGATCCCTGGGTTGGGAAGATTCATCTGGAAGAGGAAAATGGCAGCCCACTCCAGTATCTTGCCTAAAAATATCCCATAGTCCATGGGATCACAGAGTCAGGCATAAATGAGCGAAACCCCCATTAACCAAAATCTAATTAATAAGTTTTTTTTGACTTTAAAAAGTACTTAATTATTTGTTACCCTGATGTCTTAAACATACAGGAAAAACAGTGCAATGCTTGGTTCATTTAGACAATGAATTGATTCTCTAGTATCTTTTAAAAGATGACTGATAAATTTTTATTTTTACCATAAACATGGATTTTTAAAATGTAATTCATTGTAGTTACTAGCTTTATTGATACTGTATTGTCTGCATATACCTTTCTAGCCATTGTTAGATTTTATGGAGGCGCGATACCTTGTCTCTCTCTTTTTTTCTTTTTTTTAAACATTTATTATTTATCTTTTTGGGGGGCAGGTTAGGGAGGGAGGGGGACAGGCGGGCCACTTCTATTGGTCTTTCATTTCTCTATTTTCATCTGTCTTTGTTCTTTGGCTCCTGTGGGCCTCCCATCCCAATGGCCTCTGTTGTCACAGAGCACCGGCTCTGGGCGCATGTACTCCAGAGCTCCAGCTTGGTAATTGGACGCATCAGTCCAGCCACTCCGTGGCACGTGGGATCTTTCCAGGCTAGGGATCGAACTGGCGCCCCTTGCACTGCAAGGCGGTGTCCTTACCCACTGGACCACCAGGGAAGCCCACCTTGTCTCTTTAATTCTCAAGACTTTAGACCAAGAACTGAACTTAAAAAATTTAACTTGAGAAACTAATTTGAGTGACCTTACCAGCAGTTGGATCTGATTTATATGATGATATACTTGTCCTCTGTCTCTCACCCTTGGAACTTAGTTGCCATATGTAGGTGTCCTGGCCATCAGCCCTATGCAAAAAAAAAAAAAAACCTCACACTAACAGCCAGTAACAACCACCAGACATATGAGCTAATAAGTTTTCAGGTTATCCCAACCTTCAAACTTTGAGTTACTGCAGTAGACAGTAAGCCATTCCCGATTGCTGAGCTGGTAAAGAATCCTCCTGCAATTCTGGACACACAGGAGATGCGGGTTTGATCCCTGGGTTGGGAAGATTCATCTGGAAGAGGAAAATGGCAGCCCACTCCAGTATCTTGCCTAAAAATATCCCATAGTCCATGGGATCACAGAGTCAGGCATAAATGAGCGACTAAGCACAATCACTAGCACACACTAAGTGGAATCGATTTAAGTTGTCCCCACCAATCACTGCCCCAATTGCAGATGTGTGAGCAAAATAAATGCTGTCATTGTTTTAATCCACTAATTAGGGCGGGGTGTGTGTGTGTGTGTGAGCAGTGAAAAGTTTATTAAAGAAAAAAGGGATAGCGAAAGCTTCCAGCTAAAGGAACTGGAAGAGGAATAGAACAGTACCCCCTTAAGGTGATTTTTAAAGCAACAGTACCTACTTCCAAGTTCCCATCAACCAATTAAACTCATAGTCAACAGTTTGATTTATATCCCCACTCATTTTCCCAACTAGTTTGAAACAGATTCCAAACTTCATACCATACCTCCCACATATATATGTACATGTGTATACATATGTATGTGTATATGTGCAAATATTCTTTTTTAAACAACATAAACACAATGTCTTTATCACATTAACAGTGCCTTAATGTCAGATAGCCAGTGGTTGACTTACCCTCCTGTCACGGAATATTTTTGACACCTTATTTGTCAGGATACAGTTAAGTTCACATACTACAATCAGTTAATGTGTCTTTTAATCTCTTTTAAAAAATATATAGGTTTTCCCAGCATTTGAAAGAACCTACTCTGTCCAAGACTTTAGGAAGTTTGTAAAGTAAGATAGATAGCCTTAACTTACTTAGTACAAAAGAGATATGCATATACAGAGACTATGAAACAAGGAGTCTATGACAGAAGTTAGATGAATAAAGTATTGAAAGATTTGAGAAAAGGAAGAGAATACTTTTATCATCTTCAGGCCATAATGGCTGTAGTATTCAGAGAGGCCCGTGCAAGGTAGAAAAATGACAAAGAATGGAAACTGAAATGTTACAAAGGACTTCACAGATGTCAAGTGTAATGAACCAAAGGAATAAAATATATTTTTTTGTGATTTACCTTAGAACAACTCCACTTGAGGTGTTCTCCAGTTTGAGCTTTCATTCTCAAATCTTTATAGTTCTTCATCTGCCAAAGCTCCTAAGATTATCTGAATAATGAACTCACAAAATTACTGAGGAGCTCTTTAAAATTGATATTTTACTCAGGGAGAAATAGATGTGAGAGCAGTTTTACTATAACAAGAGAAAATGTAGATATTTCAAGTGTGATTCAGACAGGGGAATAACTCAGCAGAAGGGTTTTTTTTTTTTTTTTCCCCTCTCATTCAATGTTAGTAGTGCAGTTTGATGGGGAGCAGAAGATCAATTGTTCCTGTTTACAAAAAATGCAGATAATTGGTCCTGACAGTGTTTTGACTGTCTCTCCAGAATATTTACAAATCTAAGTGTGATGTTTTTTAAGTAATTCAGAGGGCAGTTTATTTGTTTTGTCCTATTTTAATCCCCTAAAGACCTATTGCAAGAAATAGGGGATATTTATTATCTGTGACTAATACCTGGTAATCATGATGAACAATGACTTTTGTCATTTAAGAGCTACTTGAGGAAGGAGAAGGACCTTCAGTGATCACCCATAGGGCATTTTTAAAATCTAATAAACTGCTGTTACTGCTTCAGTAATAAAAAAGTAATGGCTTGTTAGACATAAAAATTGCATGAAATTTATTTAAAGACAATTTTGGGGTCAGAATGGGAAAGTCACATATATAATTATCTTGTTGATCAAGGTGAAAATGAATAACTTGCTTTTAGTGAAAAAATCATGAGGGCATGCTTATTTTATTATCTTTATATGTTATGAACCCTAAGAAGACACAAGATAATTGGTGGTGGCTATAATTTCAGAGCAATAATTCTATGGCAATAAGATTACTTTTCATATCATTTAAATGGGTTGGGTTTTGGAGGGGAAGAGATGGGTGCGAACTCTAGAGAGCACCAGCAATCAAATGACCATTTCTTGTAGAGCTTAGACAGTAGCATGTCCAGGCTCTTGAGTGATTTGGGTACTTAGAACTTCTTTCTAGGATCTTTGAGTCCAAACATGAATAGCTACAGGATTTGGGATAGCCCCCACGGTTGCTGGTTGACATAATTTTATCTAGAGGTCAGAGCTTGATCCAGTAATTAACTCAACCACACAAAAACTGAGATTGCTTAGCTACCCAAAAAGTTGCCTTTTTTTTTTTCTTTTTTTTTATTTAATATTAAATAGCAATCTTTATAGTTCTTCATCTGCCAAAGCTCCTAAGATTATCTGAATAATGAACTCACAAAATTACTGAGGAGCTCTTTAAAATTGATATTTTACTCAGGGAGAAATAGATGTGAGAGCAGTTTTACTATAACAAGAGAAAATGTAGATATTTCAAGTGTGATTCAGACAGGGGAATAACTCAGCAGAAGGGTTTTTTTTTTTTTTTTCCCCTCTCATTCAATGTTAGTAGTGCAGTTTGATGGGGAGCAGAAGATCAATTGTTCCTGTTTACAAAAAATGCAGATAATTGGTCCTGACAGTGTTTTGACTGTCTCTCCAGAATATTTACAAATCTAAGTGTGATGTTTTTTAAGTAATTCAGAGGGCAGTTTATTTGTTTTGTCCTATTTTAATCCCCTAAAGACCTATTGCAAGAAATAGGGGATATTTATTATCTGTGACTAATACCTGGTAATCATGATGAACAATGACTTTTGTCATTTAAGAGCTACTTGAGGAAGGAGAAGGACCTTCAGTGATCACCCATAGGGCATTTTTAAAATCTAATAAACTGCTGTTACTGCTTCAGTAATAAAAATGTAATGGCTTGTTAGACATAAAAATTGCATGAAATTTATTTAAAGACAATTTTGGGGTCAGAATGGGAAAGTCACATATATAATTATCTTGTTGATCAAGGTGAAAATGAATAACTTGCTTTTAGTGAAAAAATCATGAGGGCATGCTTATTTTATTATCTTTATATGTTATGAACCCTAAGAAGACACAAGATAATTGGTGGTGGCTATAATTTCAGAGCAATAATTCTATGGCAATAAGATTACTTTTCATATCATTTAAATGGGTTGGGTTTTGGAGGGGAAGAGATGGGTGCCGAACTCTAGAGAGCACCAGCAATCAAATGACCATTTCTTGTAGAGCTTAGACAGTAGCATGTCCAGGCTCTTGAGTGATTTGGGTACTTAGAACTTCTTTCTAGGATCTTTGAGTCCAAACATGAATAGCTACAGGATTTGGGATAGCCCCCACGGTTGCTGGTTGACATAATTTTATCTAGAGGTCAGAGTTTGATCCAGTAATTAACTCAACCACACAAAAAAACTGAGATTGCTTAGCTACCCAAAAAAGTTGCTATTTTCTTTATTATTTAATATAAATAGCCATTATCTTTGTATTAGTTATTTATTGCTAACTGCAGCCTGCCAGGCTCTGTCCATGGAATTCTCCAGACAAGACTACTGGAGTAGGTTACCGGGCCCTCCTCCAGCCCGCATCTCTTACGTCTAGCCTGGATTGCCAGGTGGGCTCTCTACCACCTGAGGCACTTGGGAAGCCACCTCTTCTCATTAGCACTCCTTAAAAAAAGCAAGAAACAAGTATGTTTAACGCGATAGTAGGAAAAAGCGATAGACAAACATTTTGTGTGTGTGTTAGTCACTCAGTAGTGTCCGACAGTTTGAGACCTTATGGACAGCAGCCCACCAGGCTCCTCTGTCCATGGAGTTCTCCTGGCAAGAATACTGGAGAGGGTTGCCATTCTCTTCTACAGGGAATCTTTCTGACTCAGGGATCAAACCTAGGTCTTCTGCATTGTAGGCAGATTCTTTACCATCTAAGCCACAAAGAAAAGCCTAGACTAACTTTAAAAATGCACTTTAAGAAAGTAAGCACTGGTGACGTGATCCAGAATTAACTCTTGAGGAGAATGACATCAGTGTGGTGGTCATGCAAGCCTTAAAACAGTGCACATTTATTTATTGCACATTTCTGAAGATAAGGGATCTGGGGACAGATACGCAATTTTTTGGAATAGTTTGAGAAAGATAAGCATTAACTCTTCTCTAAATGTTTGGTTGAATTACTTATGAAAGTGTCTGGTCCTAGAGATTTGTTTGTTGGGAGAGTTTTTTTATTATTACTCATTCAGTTTCATTGTTGGTATTGCTCTGTTCATGTTTTCTGTTGGATTGTACATTTTTACTAATTGGCCCATTCCTTCCAGATTGTCTACTTTATTGCCATATTGTTGTTTGTAGTAGTCTCTTTTCTTCATATTTGCTGTGGGGGGGGGCATTGATTTTAGAGCTTAGACAGTAGCATGTCCAGGCTCTTGAGTGATTTGGGTACTTAGAACTTCTTTCTAGGATCTTTGAGTCCAAACATGAATAGCTACAGGATTTGGGATAGCCCCCACGGTTGCTGGTTGACATAATTTTATCTAGAGGTCAGAGTTTGATCCAGTAATTAACTCAACCACACAAAAAAACTGAGATTGCTTAGCTACCCAAAAAAGTTGCTATTTTCTTTATTATTTAATATAAATAGCCATTATCTTTGTATTAGTTATTTATTGCTAACTGCAGCCTGCCAGGCTCTGTCCATGGAATTCTCCAGACAAGACTACTGGAGTAGGTTACCGGGCCCTCCTCCAGCCCGCATCTCTTACGTCTAGCCTGGATTGCCAGGTGGGCTCTCTACCACCTGAGGCACTTGGGAAGCCACCTCTTCTCATTAGCACTCCTTAAAAAAAGCAAGAAACAAGTATGTTTAACGCGATAGTAGGAAAAAGCGATAGACAAACATTTTGTGTGTGTGTTAGTCACTCAGTAGTGTCCGACAGTTTGAGACCTTATGGACAGCAGCCCACCAGGCTCCTCTGTCCATGGAGTTCTCCTGGCAAGAATACTGGAGAGGGTTGCCATTCTCTTCTACAGGGAATCTTTCTGACTCAGGGATCAAACCTAGGTCTTCTGCATTGTAGGCAGATTCTTTACCATCTAAGCCACAAAGAAAAGCCTAGACTAACTTTAAAAATGCACTTTAAGAAAGTAAGCACTGGTGACGTGATCCAGAATTAACTCTTGAGGAGAATGACATCAGTGTGGTGGTCATGCAAGCCTTAAAACAGTGCACATTTATTTATTGCACATTTCTGAAGATAAGGGATCTGGGGACAGATACGCAATTTTTTGGAATAGTTTGAGAAAGATAAGCATTAACTCTTCTCTAAATGTTTGGTTGAATTACTTATGAAAGTGTCTGGTCCTAGAGATTTGTTTGTTGGGAGAGTTTTTTTATTATTACTCATTCAGTTTCATTGTTGGTATTGCTCTGTTCATGTTTTCTGTTGGATTGTACATTTTTACTAATTGGCCCATTCCTTCCAGATTGTCTACTTTATTGCCATATTGTTGTTTGTAGTAGTCTCTTTTTCTTCATATTTGCTGTGCTTTCATTTGTAACTTTTCTTTTTTTGTTTCAAATTTTATGTGTGCCTTCTTTTTTTTTTCTTGATAAGTCTGCCTAAAGGCTTATCAATTTTGTTTATCTTTTCAGATACACAGAGGTCCCAGAATTGGTGTTGGACCACTAGTGGATGTGGCCAGTTCTTGACAGAGTTGGTTGTACAATGTTCTAAAGCTTGTGTTAGTCTGTTGGTGGGTGGACTGGGTCTTGCCATGGCAGACTGTGGGGTTGAGGTTGTCGTACCGCTTGTGTCCACCTACTGGTGTGTGAAACTGGTTCTGAGGGTGGAGCAGATTTGATGATGGTCAGTGCCTGAGCCCAGGGCATTCTGGGGCTACTGCCTACCCACTGCGGGGCAGAGCTGGGTCCTGGTATCTGTGGTTGCAGGGCTCAGGAGGGTCCAGTCATAGTGCCTACACAGCGCTGTGTGGCGTTGTATCCTGGGCCCTCTACTGGGCAGGGCCATGTCCAGGGGTGGCTGTAGGTTCAGAGGGTCTTAAGACAGTCTCTGTGCTGATGGCTGCCGGTGTGTCTCTTTCCAGTTGATTGCTTGGCTTAAGGTATCAGAGTACTGGTACCTACAGCTGGTCGATGAGAATGGTGATGGGTCCTAGGATAATAGGCTAGAAGAAGGATGCCAGAATGGGCCTTGCTATCACCAGTGTCCATATGGTAGAATGAGCTCCAGTAACTGCTCACAGTATCTGTGTCCCCAGGATGAATTCCACTTGCTTCCTACTTCTCCTGGATACTCTCTAAAATTAGCAGGTCGGTCAAGATAAGGGATCTGGGGACAGATACGCAATTTTTTGGAATAGTTTGAGAAAGATAAGCATTAACTCTTCTCTAAATGTTTGGTTGAATTACTTATGAAAGTGTCTGGTCCTAGAGATTTGTTTGTTGGGAGAGTTTTTTTATTATTACTCATTCAGTTTCATTGTTGGTATTGCTCTGTTCATGTTTTCTGTTGGATTGTACATTTTTACTAATTGGCCCATTCCTTCCAGATTGTCTACTTTATTGCCATATTGTTGTTTGTAGTAGTCTCTTTTTCTTCATATTTGCTGTGCTTTCATTTGTAACTTTTCTTTTTTTGTTTCAAATTTTATGTGTGCCTTCTTTTTTTTTTCTTGATAAGTCTGCCTAAAGGCTTATCAATTTTGTTTATCTTTTCAGATACACAGAGGTCCCAGAATTGGTGTTGGACCACTAGTGGATGTGGCCAGTTCTTGACAGAGTTGGTTGTACAATGTTCTAAAGCTTGTGTTAGTCTGTTGGTGGGTGGACTGGGTCTTGCCATGGCAGACTGTGGGGTTGAGGTTGTCGTACCGCTTGTGTCCACCTACTGGTGTGTGAAACTGGTTCTGAGGGTGGAGCAGATTTGATGATGGTCAGTGCCTGAGCCCAGGGCATTCTGGGGCTACTGCCTACCCACTGCGGGGCAGAGCTGGGTCCTGGTATCTGTGGTTGCAGGGCTCAGGAGGGTCCAGTCATAGTGCCTACACAGCGCTGTGTGGCGTTGTATCCTGGGCCCTCTACTGGGCAGGGCCATGTCCAGGGGTGGCTGTAGGTTCAGAGGGTCTTAAGACAGTCTCTGTGCTGATGGCTGCCGGTGTGTCTCTTTCCAGTTGATTGCTTGGCTTAAGGTATCAGAGTACTGGTACCTACAGCTGGTCGATGAGAATGGTGATGGGTCCTAGGATAATAGGCTAGAAGAAGGATGCCAGAATGGGCCTTGCTATCACCAGTGTCCATATGGTAGAATGAGCTCCCGAAAGTAACTGCTCACAGTATCTGTGTCCCCAGGATGAATTCCACTTGCTTCCTACTTCTCCTGGATACTCTCTAAAATTAGCAGGTCAGTCTGACCCAGACTCCTTTTAAATTACTGCCTCCACCCCGTTTCCTGGGGTGTGTGAGAGTTTATATGTGCCCTTTAAGACTGGAGTGTCCTTTTCCCACAGTCCTCTGGATCTCCTGAATGTAAACCCCACTGACCTTGAAAGCTTGTCACTCTAGGGGATTCTCTTCCCAGTGCAGATCCCCTGATGTAGAACTCAGACCCCTAACTTCCTGGGCTGAACCTCTGCAGTTGTAAGTATTCTTCCATTTGTGGGTACCTCACTTTGGGCTCTGAGTCTTGTGTAAATTACAGCTACACCCATCTTACCTGTCTTGTGATTCCTTCTGTATCTTTAGTTGTCTTTTCTGGTAGATTTCAATCTTTTTCATTGATAGTTCTGCAAATGGTTGTTAATTTTGTTGTGCCTGTGAGAAGACGTGAACCTAAGGGTCTTTCTACTCCATTATCTTGAGGACTCCCTGAGGATGCATTCTTAAAAGTACAGTTACTGGGCCAAAAGTTATGCACACACAACTTAAAGAAAACATTTATTATTTATTTATTTCACTGTGCTGAGTCTTAGTCACAGCATACAGGATCTGTGATTCTTTGTTGTAGCATGTGGGGTCTTTCAGTGGCAGTATGTGAGATCTAGTTCTAGGGATCCCAGTGACCAGAGATCGAACTCAGGCCTCTTACATTTAGAAGCATGGAGTTTTAGCCACTGAACCATCAGGAAAGTGCCTAACTTTATATGTATTGGTAAATTATCCTCAGCAAATATGGTGTCACGTTTATACTCTTACCAAAATACATTGGTGTACTTATTTTTCTCTGCCCTCTAACACTGGATATTGTTCTTATAGGAATTTTTGCCAATTTTATAGGTTAAAAAATGTCAAAGAATTACCCTTTCACAAATAGTGTGTATTTTAACTTAACATCTAAAATTTATTTCAGATCTGTGTTTTTTCTTTCTGACCATAGATCCGATTGTCATAACTTTCTCAGTTGAAATGACATGGAAGTAAATACTCCAGTAACTGGACGGTGTGCCACTTGCTTCCTACTTCTCCTGGATACTCTCTAAAATTAGCAGGTCAGTCTGACCCAGACTCCTTTTAAATTACTGCCTCCACCCCGTTTCCTGGGGTGTGTGAGAGTTTATATGTGCCCTTTAAGACTGGAGTGTCCTTTTCCCACAGTCCTCTGGATCTCCTGAATGTAAACCCCACTGACCTTGAAAGCTTGTCACTCTAGGGGATTCTCTTCCCAGTGCAGATCCCCTGATGTAGAACTCAGACCCCTAACTTCCTGGGCTGAACCTCTGCAGTTGTAAGTATTCTTCCATTTGTGGGTACCTCACTTTGGGCTCTGAGTCTTGTGTAAATTACAGCTACACCCATCTTACCTGTCTTGTGATTCCTTCTGTATCTTTAGTTGTCTTTTCTGGTAGATTTCAATCTTTTTCATTGATAGTTCTGCAAATGGTTGTTAATTTTGTTGTGCCTGTGAGAAGACGTGAACCTAAGGGTCTTTCTACTCCATTATCTTGAGGACTCCCTGAGGATGCATTCTTAAAAGTACAGTTACTGGGCCAAAAGTTATGCACACACAACTTAAAGAAAACATTTATTATTTATTTATTTCACTGTGCTGAGTCTTAGTCACAGCATACAGGATCTGTGATTCTTTGTTGTAGCATGTGGGGTCTTTCAGTGGCAGTATGTGAGATCTAGTTCTAGGGATCCCAGTGACCAGAGATCGAACTCAGGCCTCTTACATTTAGAAGCATGGAGTTTTAGCCACTGAACCATCAGGAAAGTGCCTAACTTTATATGTATTGGTAAATTATCCTCAGCAAATATGGTGTCACGTTTATACTCTTACCAAAATACATTGGTGTACTTATTTTTCTCTGCCCTCTAACACTGGATATTGTTCTTATAGGAATTTTTGCCAATTTTATAGGTTAAAAAATGTCAAAGAATTACCCTTTCACAAATAGTGTGTATTTTAACTTAACATCTAAAAATTTATTTCAGATCTGTGTTTTTTTTCTTTCTGACCATAGATCCGATTGTCATAACTTTCTCAGTTGAAATGACATGGAAGTGACTGAGAGCCACTTGACTATTAAGAATCAGTAATATGGGCTTCCCTGGTGGTCCAGTGGCTAAGGACACCGCCTTGCAGTGCAAGGGGTGCTGGTTCGGTCCCTGGCCTGGGAAGATCCCACGTGCCACGGTGCGGCTGGACCGATGTGTCCAACTACTGAGCCTGAGCTCTGGAGTGCATGCTCCCAGAGCCAGTGCTCTGCAGCGACAGAGGCCACTGCAATAAGAGGCCCACGTGGGCCAAAGAACAAAGATGGGTGAAAATCAGTAAATGAGAGACCAATAAAAAAAGAATCAGTAATATTCTGTTTATGCCTGTAAAAGGAGATTTTTTTTTCTTTTCTCCATCATGCCCCTTTTTAATTTATATTTATTTTGATCCATTGTTTTATTCTTTAGCATGTGTGGGCCTACCGTTGCAGTGGCCTCTCTTACTGCAGAGCAGCGGGCTCTGGGCACACGCATTCCAGAGCACTGGCTCATAATTGGACACACTGGTTCAGCAGCTCCATGGCACATGGGATCTTCCTGGGCCACGGATCGAATTGGAGCCCCTTGTACGGCTGGGCAGACTCTTTACCCACTGGACCACCAGGGAAGCCCAAAGGAGATTATTGATTACAACACCCACTGGTAAAATCTCCTCCTGTTTGAGCCATTGGCATTATATCATCAAAGGAAAAAAAATGATTTGACAGTATAGATGCTTTGTACTGTTTAAGATAGTGTGTTAATTATACCCAAGAAGGAAATATGCTAATAGCTTTAGGCCATTTTGGGGAATGAGCAAAATGCAAATTAAAATATTTAAATCTATATCCATATCTATATTTATATCTACTGTATTTTTCAGGGCTTGATTCTGTTTACTTCTTAAAACTCAGATGTGTTCATGTCACTCCTGTTACAATATTTTTCTGTTCCTTTCTTGCTATGAAATCTAGACTCTTTAGTATAATAATCAAAATTAAATAAAAACTCTTTTTATCTTTTAAATTTCATATACTATTGCTTTTCCATAGGAAGTAACACTGAGAATAATATCAAGTAACATTTATGAAGCTTTAAATAGTGTGTATTTTAACTTAACATCTAAAAATTTATTTCAGATCTGTGTTTTTTCTTTCTAAATAGATGGCTAACCGGGAAAGAAAACACCTTGACTATTAAGAATCAGTAATATGGGCTTCCCTGGTGGTCCAGTGGGCAAGGACACTGCCTTGCAGTGCAAGGGGTGCTGATTCAGTCCCTGGCCTGGGAAGATCCCACATGCCACGGAGCGGCTGGACTGATGTGTCCAACTACTGAGCCTGAGCTCTGGAGTGCATGCGCCCAGAGCCGGTGCTCTGCAGCGACAGAGGCCACTGCGATGGGAGGCCCACGTGGGCCAAAGAACAAAGATGGGTGAAAATCAGTAAATGAGAGACCAATAAAAAGAATCAGTAATATTCTGTTTATGCCTGTAAAAGGAGATTTTTTTTTCTTTTCTCCATCATGCCCCTTTTTAATTTATATTTATTTTGATCCATTGTTTTATTCTTTAGCATGTGTGGGCCTACCGTTGCAGTGGCCTCTCTTACTGCAGAGCAGCGGGCTCTGGGCACACGCATTCCAGAGCACTGGCTCATAATTGGACACACTGGTTCAGCAGCTCCATGGCACATGGGATCTTCCTGGGCCACGGATCGAATTGGACCCCCTTATGCGGCTGGGCAGACTCTTTACCCACTGGACCACCAGGGAAGCCCAAAGGAGATTATTGATTACAACACCCACTGGTAAAATCTCCTCCTGTTTGAGCCATTGGCATTATATCATCAAAGGAAAAAAAATGATTTGACAGTATAGATGCTTTGTACTGTTTAAGATAGTGTGTTAATTATACCCAAGAAGGAAATATGCTAATAGCTTTAGGCCATTTTGGGGAATGAGCAAAATGCAAATTAAAATATTTAAATCTATATCCATATCTATATTTATATCTACTGTATTTTCAGGGCTTGATTCTGTTTACTTCTTAAAACTCAGATGTGTTCATGTCACTCCTGTTACAATATTTTTCTGTTCCTTTCTTGCTATGAAATCTAGACTCTTTAGTATAATAATCAAAATTAAATAAAAACTCTTTTTATCTTTTAAATTTCATATACTATTGCTTTTCCATAGGAAGTAACACTGAGAATAATATCAAGTAACATTTATGAAGCTTTAAACGATAAACCAGATATTGGGGTAAGTGCTTTGAAGTAGATATTATTTTTACTAGTTTAAAGAAGGGAAAATAGGTTTAGAGACTGTAAGTAGCTTTCCCAAGGTCAAATGGTAAGTAGAGTTTACTTTTCTCTCCCACCTTGTATCACTACCCTAAATAATAGAATATATTTATTCTTTGCTAATGTAAAGTTCTCAGTTGACTGCCCTATCTAGCAGAGTCCACCAGGGTCTCAGAGAAAAGGTGTTTTCTTTCCTCTGCCTTGGAGGGCTTGAGGAGTTCCATTTGGTTCAGTGGATTATTTCAAATAACAGTGATGGAGATGGATTTTGGAACAATATGCTGATTTCTTTCTTCTGGACACATGGAGCATATTAGAATGCCCAAGATGGGAATTAGAGCTCCCACAGAATATTCCATTGGATAATAAGATTCCAGTGAGTGGTTTGTTTTGAGTTGATGACCTATAGCAGTGTATATATTTTATTTTTCTACTCCCATGACAGAATACAACAATAATAATTCAGGGCATGAGGAACAGTAATAGATTGTCAACTATTATTACTTTTTTTTTTTTAAAGATTTATTTATTTATTTTGGGCAGGGCTCGGGTTGGGGAGGGAGGGGAGTGGGCGGGCCACCCCTATTGGTCTTTCATCTCTCCATTTTCATCCGTCTTTGTTCTTTGGCTCCTGTGGGCCTCCCATCGCGGTGGCGTCTGTCGTTGCAGAGCACCAGCTCTGGGTGTATGCGCTCCAGAGCTCCGGCTCGGTCATTGGACACATTGGTCCAGCTGCTCCGCGGCACGTGAGATCCTCCCAGGCCAGGGATCGAACCAGCACCCCCTGCACTGCAAGGCGGTGTCCCTACCCACTGGACCACCAGGGAAAGCCCCTATTATTACTTTTAATGAAATGAGAATCTCATTGGAAAATAATGGGGGATTAATGATTTAAGCAATAAGCCAAAATCATCCCACCCTGTCCAAATGAGATGGAAGAAACATTTATTGCTTTTCCATAGGAAGTAACACTGAGAATAATATCAAGTAACATTTATGAAGCTTTAAACGATAAACCAGATATTGGGGTAAGTGCTTTGAAGTAGATATTATTTTTACTAGTTTAAAGAAGGGAAAATAGGTTTAGAGACTGTAAGTAGCTTTCCCAAGGTCAAATGGTAAGTAGAGTTTACTTTTCTCTCCCACCTTGTATCACTACCCTAAATAATAGAATATATTTATTCTTTGCTAATGTAAAGTTCTCAGTTGACTGCCCTATCTAGCAGAGTCCACCAGGGTCTCAGAGAAAAGGTGTTTTCTTTCCTCTGCCTTGGAGGGCTTGAGGAGTTCCATTTGGTTCAGTGGATTATTTCAAATAACAGTGATGGAGATGGATTTTGGAACAATATGCTGATTTCTTTCTTCTGGACACATGGAGCATATTAGAATGCCCAAGATGGGAATTAGAGCTCCCACAGAATATTCCATTGGATAATAAGATTCCAGTGAGTGGTTTGTTTTGAGTTGATGACCTATAGCAGTGTATATATTTTATTTTTATACTCCCATGACAGAATACAACAATAATAATTCAGGGCATGAGGAACAGTAATAGATTGTCAACTATTATTACTTTTTTTTTTTTAAAGATTTATTTATTTATTTTGGGCAGGGCTCGGGTTGGGGAGGGAGGGGAGTGGGCGGGCCACCCCTATTGGTCTTTCATCTCTCCATTTTCATCCGTCTTTGTTCTTTGGCTCCTGTGGGCCTCCCATCGCGGTGGCGTCTGTCGTTGCAGAGCACCAGCTCTGGGTGTATGCGCTCCAGAGCTCCGGCTCGGTCATTGGACACATTGGTCCAGCTGCTCCGCGGCACGTGAGATCCTCCCAGGCCAGGGATCGAACCAGCACCCCCTGCACTGCAAGGCGGTGTCCCTACCCACTGGACCACCAGGGAAAGCCCCTATTATTACTTTTAATGAAATGAGAATCTCATTGGAAAATAATGGGGGATTAATGATTTAAGCAATAAGCCAAAATCATCCCACCCTGTCCAAATGAGATGGAAGAAACATTTCCCTTTGCAATAACTTTCCTTTCTCTGGTTTAGAGGAAATGATTTGGAAGTTGAAGAAATGCCTAAATTTTTTAGGAAGGATAGCATGGCTACACAAAGTGGTGGGATTCTTCTGTCCCTACTGTTGTATATGAATTAACTATGAGTTCTGTTGACATTGTCAATACTGCATAGTGTACAGTGTTGCCAGTGGAAGAGCTTGACATCTGAAGAACTTTTCTAAGCATATAAACCTAAGGCTTATTATTAAAAAACCCCAACATAAGCAACACTAGAGCAGTGCTGATTCCTGAGTCTCCTTCCTATCACAGAGGACATTTCTTTAGAAGGAATTGCTGAAGGGACTTGATCCCTTTCAATCATTTTCTCACACTGGATTCTACTTCAAGAGGCTCATATGTAAACATTATTTGGAATTTTACTTATCAGGAAAACTTGACAAAAGAACTATGATAGTGTTTTAGTTTTTGCACCAACCGAAGTATGTAAAAGTAAGGGATTCCTTGGACTGCAAGGAGACCAAACCAGTCAATCCTAAAGCAAATCAGCCCTGAATATTCATTGGAAGGAATGATGCCAAAGCTGATGCTCCAATACTTTGGCCAACTGATGTGAAAAGACGACTCATTGGAAAAGAACCCGATGTTGGGAAAAATAGAAGACAAAAGGAGAAGGGAATGACAGAAGACAAGATGATTGGATGGCATCACTGAGTCAATGGACATGAGTTTGAGCAGACTCTGGAAGATGGTGAAGGACAGGGAAGCCTGGTGTGCTGCAGTCCATGGGGTTGCAAAGAGTTGGACATGACTGAGTGACTGAACTGACTGATTCATTATCCTTTGTCACAAAATATTGTGTATAGAAGTAAAAAATAGGTCCCATGTTTTTCCTTGCTTCCCTCTTTTCCTTCCATTTATTGAGAGAAAAGTACACATGGGAAGTTGGTGACTTTCTTGGCTCACTCCATAGTTAAAGCTCCTGGAAAGCTGTATAAAAAAAAGGCACAGAAGCAGCCTTTTTGCAAGCAGGAGATTGTTCCAGGTATATATCCCTTCCCATTGACCTCTTAGGATCTTAGATCTTACTAGGTTCTGTTGGCTTTACTCAGATGCTTGTTCTTCTCCTCTAGTTTATTTATATGATGGTTCATGTGGATGGTCGGCCTGGGTTTCAGTTTGCTCTTCTCAGGATGATGCATCTCACTGTAGTCTACGGGTAAGTTGTAGACCTCTCTGTGCCCAGGCTCCAGGTATCTCCTGGCAGCTGGCCCAGGCTGCAGCTGTTGGGTTCCCACTTGCCTGGAAAGAGGGCACTGAATTCAAGGCATTGTTGAAGTTACTAATGGAGAAGGTGCTTGAAGGGAATATCAGGAATTAACAGGTAATGATTCCTACTCTCTAGAAGTTACCCTCAGGAAGGATAGATGAGCCGCCTACTTGAAAGATAATTTATGATTCAGATAATATGATTCATAGGACATTAGAGAATAGCTGTGAAGATCATTCAGCAAGTATTTACTATATATCTATCCACATAGTCTTTTTATTTTTTTAGCTGACAGTGTTCTGTAAATTACTATTGGTTATAGTTGAGACAGAATACATTCTGTTAGTATTTTGATATTGGTTTAGTCTATATTATATGAGGTATATTTATTTTAGTGAAATTGACTAAAATATAGCTTAATTGTAAAGTCATACTTATGCTTTATATTTAGTTTTGAAATTTAATATTTCAGTATATCTAATGGAAATAACTCAAGCATTTGTAGGTTTTTGATTTGTTTTATTAGATAACAAATTACACAATACAGAATATGCTTTAATTTTGAATTATTCAGAAAGGACATTGTGGGCTTGCCTAGTAACCTCATGGCAGATCAAATGAGACACACTGGAATATTAATGATATTACCCAGATATAAGTGGATTTATGGTAAATGTGATATTGGATAAATAGGAAGTGAAAATATTTGGTAACAGGGAATTGTGATAAACAGAATATTGCATTTATCCAAAGTTTAACTTTATTTTAGGGTTAGAAAGTATATGATCTAGTGCAATTAGGAAAAAATACTTGTATTTTATACTTGTGTTTAATATGTGTATTGAATTGTACATTGAATATAAATTATTATACATACACACACACACACACACATACCAGAGAATACTTCAAATAGCCTAGAGAGTATAACTGTTACTGTGAGTTTTCAGCACGCCAAAGAAATCAGACAGGACCCGAGTAAGCAGAATGTGAAGAGCTAACAAAAGAGTAGTGGGAGGAACAGCTGTATTGAGAATTGGATAACCTAAGGAAGAAACAAATTCCTGAAGGAAGGGAAAAACTGTAAATTAATTTCTTGATAAGGACATAGTTTTATTTTGGTCCTCATGTTACAAGCACCTTCACTTAGCAGTTTAGAGGCTGAGATGAAATTACGTTCAGTGACTGAAGTATTTTACTTGTTTCTTAAGTTCAGGGCCATTTTGGAAAATTGCGTAGTACTTGAGTGTTCTGGAGATTTGGTTATTAAAAATGTTACGTGTAAAATGTGACTTGTTGAAAAGTTTTCAAACCCGAGATAGAGAAAGGTCAAACTTTCCATGGGTCGCTCTTTCCTGCCCACACAGCAAGGCAGATATTTTTCTAATACAACTCTGATCATGTACTAGTGTTTTCTGATTCCAATACATTTGTGTGGGCTATTTTATACCCCTTTCCCTCCCAAATTTGGTACTCTAGTGTGACATAAAATGTATTTTCATAAACAAAATGATTTTCCCCTTGTAAAAGTATTTCAAAGCATTTTAAAATATATGTACCAGTCAATCCTAAAGAAAATCAGTGCCTGAATATTGGAAAGACTGGTACTGAAACTGAAGCACCAGTACTTTGGCCATCTAATGCAAAGAGCCAACGCATTGGGAAAAAACCCTGATGTGGGAAAGATTGAAGGCAAAAGGAGTAGAGGGAGGCAGAGGATGAGACAGTTAGATAGCATCACTGACTCAATGCACATGAATTTGAGCAAACTCCAATGCACATGAATTTGAGCAAACTCCAGGAGATAGTGAAGAATAGGGAAGCCTGGTTTGAAGTAGTCCATGGGGTTGCAAAGAGTCGGACATGGTTTAGTGACTAAACAACAACAAATGTTGAAAGCATTTGAATACTTTTCCTCAAGGAAATTTCTGTGTAAAAGTGGAGTGTATGTTATGCATGTGTACACCTGGCCTGGCAAAGATGTGTGTTGGAACAGGCAGTGTCATGCATGCAGTCTTTTGGCACCCAGTTGGTGGCATAAGATTGTACCTTGGGCTTAAAACACTTCCCCACTAAGAGACAAAGAACCTGCGTAGCCAGTGGAGGGCTTATTATGTTGTATGGGAGCATCTTTCCCTGTTTCAGGCTCAGTGAGAGCTCTTTTGTCTCTGATTAAAAAATACATGTTATATAGCACATGGCCAATTCTTCTTGTCCGTCAGAAGAGGGAACGGTCTTTCTACTGTTGTACCTGAGGGGTACACATAGGAAAATTACCCTGAATATGTTTCTGGTAGAGACCAGTGGGCTGTGGGAGACTGACATTCACTCTTGAGGCTAATCTTGCATTGTTTTTTCTCTATGTCTGTAAAGAATTCTTCCATCCAATGCTTGACTGCATTGTATTCTTCACTAATCTGACACTGAGAAGCAAGGGCAGAAGTGTGTAGAGTTCTGCCTTCAAATTTGTAACTGGTACAAAAATAATCTGTTTGACAGTGTCAAAAGGAGCTAGAAGAGTGCAGGTGATTTTTATCTGAGATTAGTTTGCTGATATGTATTAAATGTTTGTATCCCCAAAAAAGTCATGTGTTGGAATCTTAATCCCTTGTGGAGGGTTGGGTCCTTGGGAGATAATTAGGTTTAGATACTGTCATGAAATTGGGGTCCCTATGATGCTATTAGTGTCCTTATAAGAAAAGAGATTTAGAGGCACTCTCTCCACCATGTGAGTATAAGCTAAAAGTTCAGTAAAAGAGCCCTTACCAAGAAATGAACCTGCTGTCACCTTAATTTTGAACTTCTCAGCGTCCAGACTATGAGAAAGTAAGTGTTAAGGCATGGGTAGGTATATTGTCAAAGGTAAAACTCTTTCTAATGCTGTTATTTTTAAATAATGGAAATAGAGGTATAGCCAAGGCAGCAGAATAGGGTGACCCTGAGCTCATCTCCTTCCATAAGAATTACAACTGTTCAATAGAGCAACTATCTATGAGTATGACATGAAGGCTAGCAGAAAGGTTTTCCACAACTAAAGATATTTTAAAAAGAAACAAGACAAGTAGGAGGGGTGAAGACACAGATAGTTCCATGTGGGTGACCTGTAAACAGAATAATTACAATTGCAGAGGTTCTTTCCAAGGAGTGAGGTGTCTGAGAGTCACATCCAGCTCCCCAAGCCAGGGTTCCTGTACCAAAAAAGACAAGCTGCCAGAAGGTCAGGCTTTGAAGACCAGTATGGGGCTTGCATATAGGAGAGCCAGAGGTATAGGAAATGGAGCCTCTGCTATTCAAGGGTGCATACAATATCCCATATGCTCTGGCTTCCAGTGCAGAGGCAGTAATTTGAAAGGAGCCTGGGTCAGACTCAGAGGGCCTTATGGAGAGGCAGGAGCCTGCTGAGCTTTTCCCTGGGGACATAGACACTAGTGGCAACCATGTTTGTAACTTGTTTTATCATGAGGATCTCGGTGCTGGCAAGCACCATTTTAGAGTCCTCCCTCTAACATATTAGTGCTAAGGGCTTACTTACCTGCCAGTGAGCTGGCACCAGCCTTGGGTCCTCCCTGACCCAGAGCTGTTCCTCCTTCCAGTAGGCTGGCACCACAGCTCCCTACAACCAACTACTCCAGCCCGCCCCACATAGCAGCTGGTTAGCATATGTATTAAATGTTTGTATCCCCAAAAAAGTCATGTGTTGGAATCTTAATCCCTTGTGGAGGGTTGGGTCCTTGGGAGATAATTAGGTTTAGATACTGTCATGAAATTGGGGTCCCTATGATGCTATTAGTGTCCTTATAAGAAAAGAGATTTAGAGGCACTCTCCACCATGTGAGTATAAGCTAAAAGTTCAGTAAAAGAGCCCTTACCAAGAAATGAACCTGCTGTCACCTTAATTTTGAACTTCTCAGCGTCCAGACTATGAGAAAGTAAGTGTTAAGGCATGGGTAGGTATATTGTCAAAGGTAAAACTCTTTCTAATGCTGTTATTTTTAAATAATGGAAATAGAGGTATAGCCAAGGCAGCAGAATAGGGTGACCCTGAGCTCATCTCCTTCCATAAGAATTACAACTGTTCAATAGAGCAACTATCTATGAGTATGACATGAAGGCTAGCAGAAAGGTTTTCCACAACTAAAGATATTTTAAAAAGAAACAAGACAAGTAGGAGGGGTGAAGACACAGATAGTTCCATGTGGGTGACCTGTAAACAGAATAATTACAATTGCAGAGGTTCTTTCCAAGGAGTGAGGTGTCTGAGAGTCACATCCAGCTCCCCAAGCCAGGGTTCCTGTACCAAAAAAGACAAGCTGCCAGAAGGTCAGGCTTTGAAGACCAGTATGGGGCTTGCATATAGGAGAGCCAGAGGTATAGGAAATGGAGCCTCTGCTATTCAAGGGTGCATACAATATCCCATATGCTCTGGCTTCCAGTGCAGAGGCAGTAATTTGAAAGGAGCCTGGGTCAGACTCAGAGGGCCTTATGGAGAGGCAGGAGCCTGCTGAGCTTTTCCCTGGGGACATAGACACTAGTGGCAACCATGTTTGTAACTTGTTTTATCATGAGGATCTCGGTGCTGGCAAGCACCATTTTAGAGTCCTCCCTCTAACATATTAGTGCTAAGGGCTTACTTACCTGCCAGTGAGCTGGCACCAGCCTTGGGTCCTCCCTGACCCAGAGCTGTTCCTCCTTCCAGTAGGCTGGCACCACAGCTCCCTACAACCAACTACTCCAGGACCCTGCCCCACATAGCAGCTGGTTAGCACCAGCCCCATGACCCCCTGGACCACACAGTCAATTGTGCCCGTACAAGGCTCCATCTGTCAGTGATCTGGCACTAACCCTGGGCCCCCTTGGGACTGGCAGCCAGCTTCCCCATGATCTGGTCAGCAGCTAGTGCATGAGGCCAGGCTTGGCACTCAGCTAGGCTTCAGTGTGCCCACAGTTGTCAGGCTTACAACAGAAGATCCCAAGAAGCCCTTAGAGGGGCTCACCTGGAGTATAAAGCTTTAATGACCAGAGCAGGGTGTGCATCTGGACCCCACGGGATGTCTTCTATATGAGGCTACTTCTCCAGGATCAAGAAATGTAACTGACGTACCTAATAACAATAAAACAATTTGGCAAAATGAGTACGCAGGGGAATATGTTTCAAATGAAGGAACAAAACAAAACCCCAGAATAAGAACCAAGCAAAATGGAGATATAGAATCTACACTATAAAGATTTCAAGGTAATGATCATAAAGATGCTCAATGAACTTAGGAGAAGAATAATCACAATGAGGAGTTTAACAAACAGTTTGAAAATATAATGAAGAACCAAACAGAACTATTTACATAGTAACTAATATAAAAAATACACTCCAAGGAGTCAACACTAGCTTAAATGATACAAGGGAAGAGATTAACACATTGCAAGACAGAGTAGTGGAAAGTACTAATGTTAAATAGAAATGATGAAAAAGAACTTAAAAATAGAGGATGGTTTAAGAGACCTCTGGGACAAGATTAAGCATACTAACATTTGCCTTATAAGAGCCCAGAAGGAGAAGAGAGTGAAAGGGGCAGGAAACTTATTTGAGGAAATAAAAGTTGAAAACTTCCCTAACCTGGGAAAAGCAACATCCAAGTTCAGAAAGCAGTGTCCTAAACAGGATCAGTCCTAAAAGGACTACACAAATGCACTATAATTAAAATGGCAAAAATTAAACACACAGAATCTTAAAAGCAACTAAATATGTTCAAGGGAACTCCCATAAGACTAGCTGCTGACTTCAGGAGAAACTTTGCAAACCAGAAGGGAGTGGCATGATATATTCAAAATGATGGAAACACCTATGATCAAGAATATTGTTCCTGGCAAAGCTATAAATCAGATTGAAGTAGGTATAAAAAAATTTTACAGATGAACAAGTAAAATAGTTTAGCATCACTCTAATTGGAAAATAAAAGACCACAACTAGAAATAAGAAAATTCGGAAAGGAACCGTATTGTTAGTAATGGCAAAAATAAAGGTGGTAAATCAGCCACTTATAAAGCTAAGGGATTAAACGACAAAAGTAGTAAAATCAACTTGAATTGACCCTTAAATAACATGGGAGTTAGGGATGCACACACTTTTGCACAGTTGAAAATGCACTTGGAACTTACAGTTAGCTCTCACATACAAGCTTCCATATCCACAGTTCTTACATATCTAAGGTTCTGTATCTGGATCCAACCAACCACTGATTATATAGTATTTGCTATTCAGAGAGATCCACATAGCAGTGTACCTGTGGAGTTCATACATGTCCCAGGGTCAAATCTGTATTCACAAAATCTACTTAAGGGGTACACAAAATAAGTAATAAAATATGTCAAAAACACTAAGCATAGAGGGGGAGTAAAAATGCAGGGCTGTTAAAATGTGTTCAAACTTATGGGATAATCAACTTGAAATAATTATGTGTATGTGTGTGTGTGTGTGTATTGTTCAATTGCTAAGTCATGTCCAACTCTTTGTGACTCCATGGACTGTGCACAACGTATGTAAACCTCATGGTAAACTCAAAATCCTGTAATAGATACAAATACACACAAAAAATGAATCCAAATACAAAACTAAAAATAGTCCTCAAAAATCAAGGGAAGAAAGCAAAAGAAGAAGAAACAGAAAAGAGCTACAGAAACAACCTGAAAACAAAGTGGCACTAAGTACACGGATTAGATGCTCCTATCAAAAGACAAGAGTAATTGAATTAATTAAAAAACAAGACCCATATGTATGGGCCTGCGTATATATGAAGAGATTCACTCAAGATCTTAACGCTTCTCTAAAAGAGTGTATAGTGATATCAGCATATCTCAGGAAACAAGAAACATCTCAGACCTTACACTTGATAAACTGAAAGTGAGGAAATGGAAAAAGATCTTCCATGCAAATGGATATGAAAAGAAACCCAGAGTAGCAATATTTACTTCTGACAAAATCATTGAAACAAAGCCTGTAAGAAGAGGCAAAGAAGAACATTGCTACTGCTGCTTAGTCCCTTCAGTTGTGTCTAACTCTGTGACTCTATGGACTGTAGCCCACCAGTCTCCTCTATTGGAGTGGGTAGCCATGCCCTCCTCTAGAGGATTTCCCCAAACCAGGGACTGAATCTGAGTCTCCTGCATTGCAGGCAGATTCTTTTTTTTTTTTTTTAAATCACTGAGCCATCAGGGAAATCCCAAAGAAGGACATTACATAATGATAAAGACATTGAGTGAATAAGAAGATATAACAATTGTAGATATGTATGAACCCAGCATTGGGGCACCTAAATACATAAAGAAGATATTAACAAATACAAAAGAATATGACACAATTATAGTAAGGAACTGTAACACCCCACTTACATCAAGAAGTTATCCAGACAAAATCAGTAAGGAAACACTGGCCTTAAATGACATATTATGTCTGATGAGCTTAATAGATGTATAGAGAACATCCCATCTAAAAGCAGAATACACATTCAAGTGCACATGGAACATTCTTCAGGATAGATCATATACTGTCTTAGTGAGACAAAGCAAATTTCACTAAATTTAAGAGGACTGAAATCATATCAAGCACCTTTTTGACCACAATGATATGAGATAGAAATGAACTATAAGAAAAAAAAGACATAGAAAAAATGTGCAAAAAAACAGAAACACATGGAGGCTAAACAATATACTACTAAACAATCAATGAGTCACTTGAAAAATCAGAGGAATTTTTTAAAAATTCCATGGAGACAAAAACAAAAACACAGTGATCCAAAATGTATGTGACAGAGCACACAAAGCACATTTCTTAAAAGAGTTTATAGTGATATCAGCATATCTCAGGAAACAAGAAAGGTCTCAGACCTTACACTTGAATTAGGAAAAAACCAAACATACAATCTCCAAAGACTGAACCAGGTGACAATTTCAATACCACTAATGAAACTGAATCAGTGATAAAGCAAATAAACTCAACAAACAAAAGCCAGGACCAGATGCCATTACACTGAATTCTACCAAATGGATATGAAAAGAAACCCAGAGTAGCAATATTTACTTCTGACAAAATCATTGAAACAAAGCCTGTAAGAAGAGGCAAAGAAGAACATTGCTACTGCTGCTTAGTCCCTTCAGTTGTGTCTAACTCTGTGACTCTATGGACTGTAGCCCACCAGTCTCCTCTATTGGAGTGGGTAGCCATGCCCTCCTCTAGAGGATTTCCCCAAACCAGGGACTGAATCTGAGTCTCCTGCATTGCAGGCAGATTCTTTTTTTTTTTTTTTAAATCACTGAGCCATCAGGGAAATCCCAAAGAAGGACATTACATAATGATAAAGACATTGAGTGAATAAGAAGATATAACAATTGTAGATATGTATGAACCCAGCATTGGGGCACCTAAATACATAAAGAAGATATTAACAAATACAAAAGAATATGACACAATTATAGTAAGGAACTGTAACACCCCACTTACATCAAGAAGTTATCCAGACAAAATCAGTAAGGAAACACTGGCCTTAAATGACATATTATGTCTGATGAGCTTAATAGATGTATAGAGAACATCCCATCTAAAAGCAGAATACACATTCAAGTGCACATGGAACATTCTTCAGGATAGATCATATACTGTCTTAGTGAGACAAAGCAAATTTCACTAAATTTAAGAGGACTGAAATCATATCAAGCACCTTTTTGACCACAATGATATGAGATAGAAATGAACTATAAGAAAAAAAAGACATAGAAAAAATGTGCAAAAAAACAGAAACACATGGAGGCTAAACAATATACTACTAAACAATCAATGAGTCACTTGAAAAATCAGAGGAATTTTTTAAAAATTCCATGGAGACAAAAACAAAAACACAGTGATCCAAAATGTATGTGACAGAGCACACAAAGCACATTTCTTAAAAGAGTTTATAGTGATATCAGCATATCTCAGGAAACAAGAAAGGTCTCAGACCTTACACTTGAATTAGGAAAAAACCAAACATACAATCTCCAAAGACTGAACCAGGTGACAATTTCAATACCACTAATGAAACTGAATCAGTGATAAAGCAAATAAACTCAACAAACAAAAGCCAGGACCAGATGCCATTACACTGAATTCTACCAAACATTTAAAGAAGAGTTTACACCTGTCCTTTCCCAAAATTAAAAAGAATTGCTTCTGAGGGACTGTCCTAGTGGTTCGGTGGTTAAGAATCTACCTGCCAATTCAGGGGATGTGGATTTGATCCCTGGTCTGGGAAATAAGATCCCACATGCCTTGGGGCTACAAAGCACATGCACCAAAATTACTGTGCTTGCTCTCTGGAACCCCTGAGCAACAAATATTGAAGCCCACATGCCCTAGAGCCCATGTTCCACAACAAGAGCAACCACCGGAATGAGAAATCTATGTAGCATGACGAGAGGAAGCACAGCAACAAAAAGCTTGTGGGCCACAACAAAGACCCAGCAAGCCAAAAATAAAAATAAACTGCCAGACTGTTTAAATGAAAAGGCTTCTGGACCAATGATGAGATCAGCATCACTCAGATACCAAAACCAGACAAATATAACGCAAGAAAGAAAATTACAGGCCGATATTCCATATGAATATTAATGCAGAAATCCTTAACAAAGTATTAGCAAACTGAATTTAACAGGATATTAAAAGGACCATGCACCGTGATTGGGGGCTTCCCAGGTGGTTCAGTGATAAAGAATTTGCCTGCCAATGTAGGAGATGCAAGTTCGATCCCTAGGTCAAGAAGGTCCTCTGGAGGAGTAAATGGCAACCCACTCCAGTATTCTTGTTTGGAAAATCCCATGGACAGGAGCCTGGTGGGCTACAGTCCATGGTGTCGCAAAGAATCAGATATGACTCAGTAACTGAGCTCACAACTCCTGCAACATGGTCAAGTGGGATTTATCCAAGGGATGCAAGAATGGTTCAATATCTGCAAATCAAATCAATCAATGTGATACTCCATATTAACCAATTGAAGGATAATAATCATATTATCATCTTAATTTGTTGTTCAGTTGCTCAGTCGTGCCTGACTTTAATATGCCATGGAGTGCAGCACATTAGTCTTCCCTGTTCTTCACCATCTCCTGAAGCTTGCTTAAACTCATCCATTGAGTCAGTGATGCCATCCTGGCATCTTGTTGTGGCCTTCTTCTCCTGCCTTCAGTATTTCCCAGCATCAGGGTCTTGTCCAGAGAGCTGGCTATTCACATCAGATCACCATAGTGTTGGAGCTACAGCTTCAGCATCAGTCCTTCCAATAATATTCAGGGTTGATTTCCTGTAGAATTGGCTGATTAGATCTCCTTGCTGACCAAGGGACTTTCAAGAGTCTTCTCCAACACCACAATTCAAAAACATCAATTCTTCGGTGCTTAGCACTTTTTGTGGTCCAAAACTCACACCCATACATGACTACTGGAAAAACCATGCTTTGACTATACAAGACCTTTGTCGGCAAAGTAATGTCTTTGTGTAGGTTTACACTGTCTAGGTTGGTCATAGCTTTTCTTAGCTTTTTTCGATTCAGAGCAGAAGCACAGCAACAAAAAGCTTGTGGGCCACAACAAAGACCCAGCAAGCCAAAAATAAAAATAAACTGCCAGACTGTTTAAATGAAAAGGCTTCTGGACCAATGATGAGATCAGCATCACTCAGATACCAAAACCAGACAAATATAACGCAAGAAAGAAAATTACAGGCCGATATTCCATATGAATATTAATGCAGAAATCCTTAACAAAGTATTAGCAAACTGAATTTAACAGGATATTAAAAGGACCATGCACCGTGATTGGGGGCTTCCCAGGTGGTTCAGTGATAAAGAATTTGCCTGCCAATGTAGGAGATGCAAGTTCGATCCCTAGGTCAAGAAGGTCCTCTGGAGGAGTAAATGGCAACCCACTCCAGTATTCTTGTTTGGAAAATCCCATGGACAGGAGCCTGGTGGGCTACAGTCCATGGTGTCGCAAAGAATCAGATATGACTCAGTAACTGAGCTCACAACTCCTGCAACATGGTCAAGTGGGATTTATCCAAGGGATGCAAGAATGGTTCAATATCTGCAAATCAAATCAATCAATGTGATACTCCATATTAACCAATTGAAGGATAATAATCATATTATCATCTTAATTTGTTGTTCAGTTGCTCAGTCGTGCCTGACTTTAATATGCCATGGAGTGCAGCACATTAGTCTTCCCTGTTCTTCACCATCTCCTGAAGCTTGCTTAAACTCATCCATTGAGTCAGTGATGCCATCCTGGCATCTTGTTGTGGCCTTCTTCTCCTGCCTTCAGTATTTCCCAGCATCAGGGTCTTGTCCAGAGAGCTGGCTATTCACATCAGATCACCATAGTGTTGGAGCTACAGCTTCAGCATCAGTCCTTCCAATAATATTCAGGGTTGATTTCCTGTAGAATTGGCTGATTAGATCTCCTTGCTGACCAAGGGACTTTCAAGAGTCTTCTCCAACACCACAATTCAAAAACATCAATTCTTCGGTGCTTAGCACTTTTTGTGGTCCAAAACTCACACCCATACATGACTACTGGAAAAACCATGCTTTGACTATACAAGACCTTTGTCGGCAAAGTAATGTCTTTGTGTAGGTTTACACTGTCTAGGTTTGTCATACCTTTTCTTCCGAGGAACAAGTGTGTTTTAATTTCATGACTACAGTCACTGTCCATGGTGATTTTGGAACTCCCCCAAATAAAGTCTGTTACTATTTTCATTGTTTCCCATCTATTTGCCATGAAGTGATGGGACCAGATGCCATGGTCTTCATTTTTTCAGTATTGAGTTTTAAGCCAGCTTTTTCACTCTTCTTTCACCTTCATCAAGAAGGTCTTTAGTTCCTCTTGGCTGTCTGTGGTGTCATCTGCATGTCTGAGATTATTGATATTTGTCCTGGAAATCTTGATTCCAGCTTGTGCTTCATCCAGCTCAGCACTTAGCATCATGTACTCTGCATATAAATTAAGTAAGCAGGATGGCAATATACAGCCTTGATATACTCCTTTCCCAGTTTTTAATCAGTTCTTTGTGCCATGTCCAATTCTAACTGTTGCTTCTTGACGTGCATACAGGTTTCTCAGGAGGCGGGAAAGGTGATCTGGTATTTTATTCTCTTTAAGAATTTTCTGGTTTGTTGTGATCCACACAGTCAAAGGCTTTAGTGTAGTCAATGAAGCAGAAGTTGATGTTTTTCTGGAATTATCTTGCTTTTTTATATGATCCAAAAGATGTTGGCAGTTTGGTCTCTGTTTCCTCTTCCTTTTCTAAATCCAGTTCTCTGTTGAATCCTAGCTTGGAGGATTTTGAGCATTACCTTGCTAGCATGAAATGATGAATTGGCAGTTTGGTCTCTGTTTACCATCTTCCTTTTCCAAATTTGCTGTGAACTATTGACATCCTTGGCATCTTGTTGTGGCCTCTTCAGACAGATCGTCTCAAACACACCATCACATGTGTTGGAGCTTCTGCTTCAGCATCAGTCCTTCCAATAATATTCAGGGTTGACTTCCTGTAGAATTGGCTGATTAGATCTCCTTGCTGACCAAGGGACTTTCAAGAGTCTTCTCCAACACCACAATTCAAAAACATCAATTCTTCGGTGCTTAGCACTTTTTGTGGTCCAAAACTCACACCCATACATGACTACTGGAAAAACCATGCTTTGACTATACAAGACCTTTGTCGGCAAAGTAATGTCTTTGTGTAGGTTTACACTGTCTAGGTTTGTCATACCTTTTCTTCCGAGGAACAAGTGTGTTTTAATTTCATGACTACAGTCACTGTCCATGGTGATTTTGGAACTCCCCCAAATAAAGTCTGTTACTATTTTCATTGTTTCCCCATCTATTTGCCATGAAGTGATGGGACCAGATGCCATGGTCTTCATTTTTTCAGTATTGAGTTTTAAGCCAGCTTTTTCACTCTTCTTTCACCTTCATCAAGAAGGTCTTTAGTTCCTCTTGGCTGTCTGTGGTGTCATCTGCATGTCTGAGATTATTGATATTTGTCCTGGAAATCTTGATTCCAGCTTGTGCTTCATCCAGCTCAGCACTTAGCATCATGTACTCTGCATATAAATTAAGTAAGCAGGATGGCAATATACAGCCTTGATATACTCCTTTCCCAGTTTTTAATCAGTTCTTTGTGCCATGTCCAATTCTAACTGTTGCTTCTTGACGTGCATACAGGTTTCTCAGGAGGCGGGAAAGGTGATCTGGTATTTTATTCTCTTTAAGAATTTTCTGGTTTGTTGTGATCCACACAGTCAAAGGCTTTAGTGTAGTCAATGAAGCAGAAGTTGATGTTTTTCTGGAATTATCTTGCTTTTTTATATGATCCAAAAGATGTTGGCAGTTTGGTCTCTGTTTCCTCTTCCTTTTCTAAATCCAGTTCTCTGTTGAATCCTAGCTTGGAGGATTTTGAGCATTACCTTGCTAGCATGTGAAATGAGTGTAATTGTGCAGTGGTTTGAACACTCTTTGGCATTGCTCTTTGGGATTGGAATGAAAAGTGACCTTTTCTAGTCCTGGGGCCACTGCCAGTTTTCCAAATTTGCTGGAATATTGAGTGTAGCACTTTAACAGCATCATCTTTTAGGATTTGAAATCACTCAGCTGGAATTCCATCACCTTCACTAGCTTTGTTCATAGTGATGCTTCCTAAGGCCCACGACTCCTCATTCCAGGTTGTCTGACTGTAGATGAGTGATCACACCATCATGGTTATCTGGGTCATTAATATGACAAAATTCAGCAATGATTTAGTATAAAAATTTTCAACAAAGAGGTTACATGAGGAACATACTTCAACATAATAAAGGTCATATAAAGGACAAATCTAAAACCAACATTATACTGAATGGGGAAAAGCTGAAAGTATTTCCTCTATGATCAGGAATAAGGAAAGAACGCCCACTCTGGCCATTTTTATTCAACATAGTATTGGCCTATAATCCCAGCCATAGTTCTAGCCACAGCAATAAGACAAGAAAAAGAAATAAAATAGTCCAAATTGGAATGGAAAAAGTAAAACTATCACTGTTTTGCAGACATTTGCAAATGTCCTAATACTATATGTAGAAAATCCTAAAGACACCAGCTAAAATCTGTTACAGCTAGTAAATGAATCCAATAAGTTAGTGAGACATAAAATTAATGAATAAAAATATGTTGTTTTTACACTAACAACAAAGTGTCAGAGAAATTAAGAAACAGTCACTCTTATAATCACATGAAAAAGAATAAAATACCTGGGAGTAAATCAAACTAAGAAATAAAAAGGCCTGCACTCATGAAACTATAAGACATTAATGAAAGGAACTGAAGACAATGCAAATAAATGGAAAGACATCCTGTACTCTTGAATTTCAGGAATGAATATTGTTAAAATGAGTATATTGCCTTAGGCAATTAAATATAATGCAATCCCTTTCAAAACACCAATGGACCAAGGGAATTAAATCAGTTTTCCCCAAAGTTCTCTGTTGAATCATAGCTTGGAGGATTTTGAGCATTACCTTGCTAGCATGTGAAATGAGTGTAATTGTGCAGTGGTTTGAACACTCTTTGGCATTGCTCTTTGGGATTGGAATGAAAAGTGACCTTTTCTAGTCCTGGGGCCACTGCCAGTTTTCCAAATTTGCTGGAATATTGAGTGTAGCACTTTAACAGCATCATCTTTTAGGATTTGAAATCACTCAGCTGGAATTCCATCACCTTCACTAGCTTTGTTCATAGTGATGCTTCCTAAGGCCCACGACTCCTCATTCCAGGTTGTCTGACTGTAGATGAGTGATCACACCATCATGGTTATCTGGGTCATTAATATGACAAAATTCAGCAATGATTTAGTATAAAAATTTTCAACAAAGAGGTTACATGAGGAACATACTTCAACATAATAAAGGTCATATAAAGGACAAATCTAAAACCAACATTATACTGAATGGGGAAAAGCTGAAAGTATTTCCTCTATGATCAGGAATAAGGAAAGAACGCCCACTCTGGCCATTTTTATTCAACATAGTATTGGCCTATAATCCCAGCCATAGTTCTAGCCACAGCAATAAGACAAGAAAAAGAAATAAAATAGTCCAAATTGGAATGGAAAAAGTAAAACTATCACTGTTTTGCAGACATTTGCAAATGTCCTAATACTATATGTAGAAAATCCTAAAGACACCAGCTAAAATCTGTTACAGCTAGTAAATGAATCCAATAAGTTAGTGAGACATAAAATTAATGAATAAAAATATGTTGTTTTTACACTAACAACAAAGTGTCAGAGAAATTAAGAAACAGTCACTCTTATAATCACATGAAAAAGAATAAAATACCTGGGAGTAAATCAAACTAAGAAATAAAAAGGCCTGCACTCATGAAACTATAAGACATTAATGAAAGGAACTGAAGACAATGCAAATAAATGGAAAGACATCCTGTACTCTTGAATTTCAGGAATGAATATTGTTAAAATGAGTATATTGCCTTAGGCAATATACAGATATAATGCAATCCCTTTCAAAACACCAATGGACCAAGGGAATTAAATCAGACGAGACAAATAGAATGTGATTTTATTTATAGATGGAAGCTAAAAAGCAAATGAGTAAACATAACAAAACACAAACAAACTCATAAATACCTAGAACAAATAGATGATTTCCAGAGGGGAGAGAATGGAGGAGATGAGTAAAATAAGTGAGGAATAGTTAGAGGTACAAAACAGTTATTAAATAAATTCTGGGGCTATATATGTACAGTATAGAGCACATTACCAGTAATATTATAATTATTGGTGACAGATGATAACAATACTTTTCATGTATGTATTAAAATATTGGTCAGTTTTATACATAAAACTAATATAATATTGTGGAGAAGGGGATGGCAACTCACTCCAGTATTCTTGCCTGGAGAATTCCTTGGTCAGAGACTATAGTCCATGGTGTCGCAAAGAGTCAGACATAATTGAGTGAATAACACTTTCACTCTTCAGTATAATATTGTAAGTCCATTACATTTCAATTAAAAATAGATTAAAAAATAATACATTAGAACCACGACTTTATTTCATTCAAATCAAGCCTGAAGAATAAGACAGAGGCTTGAGGTCTTTCCACTGACAAAGGAATAAAGGAATTGTCTATGGCATTATGGACACCAAGTTGAATAGTTTCCCATGACAACTAGTTAGTATGTTTGAAATTGATGGTTGCATTCCAAAGGAAGTAATATTAGAGTTTTGACATTTTATCTTGAGGTCTGGCTCTCTGCCCCCATGGACTGTAATTAGCCAGGCTCCTCTGTCCATTGATTTTTCCAGGCAAGAATACTGAGGTGAGTTGCCTTTTCCTACTCCAGGAGATCTCCCCAACCCAGAGGTTGAATCCATGCCTCTTTCTTGCATCTCCTGTATTGGCAGGTGGATTCTTTATCATTGCATCACCTAACATGTTAGAAATATGGTTGACCCTTGAGAAATATGAGAGTTCAGTCACTGACACTGTATGGTCAAAAATGTGAGCATAACTTTACAGTCAGCTCTGTATCCATAGTTGTATATTCCTGGTTCTTCATCTGAGGATTTTACCAACTGAGGTTTGTGTAGTACTATCATATGTATTTATTGGAGAAAATCCATGTTTTCAGTGAACCTATGCAAGTCACACTCATGTTGTTAAAGGGTCAAATGTGATCTGTCATTTTTGGTTATAAAATGCTAAGTAGATGATCATAAGACATGGAAAAGATATAAATTTCTCCAAGGGCCAGTTCCCAGTCTTTTCTTTTTATTTTTTTACTTTTTGCTTTTGCAGAGTTTTGTTGTTTACAGATATGTATAATCCCAGATTAGTCATATGTATACCCCTGACCCTTCCCTCCTCTGGACCCCGCCCAGTGCCCCCCATCCCACCCCTCCAGGCCATCGTATAGCCCCCATGTAGGATCCCTTACTCCCACAGCCCATTGACAATAGTTAAGCCCTTTTACATATGATAGTATAGGTTTCCTTGTTACTCTTTCCATGACTCTCACCCACTGTTTACTCCCCACAGTGTGCATAAGTCCATTCTCCATGTCTGTTTTTTCAAAAAATATGGAATGCATCATGAATTTGCATGTTATCCTTGTGTAGGGGCCTTGCTAATCTTCTTTGTATTGTTCCAATTTTAGTACATGTGCTGCTGAAGTGAGCATCCCAGTCTTTTATGTTTATTGTAGAACTCTTATGTGATCATTACTTTGCAACATGATTTTACAGTGTTCTGTAGGCCCCAGGAAGCTATGACCTCCAGAGCTAAACTGGCCACCTGAGAGTAACTGGGCAAGAGTCCTGTCATGACTTCCCATAACCCCTGGGTGAAGGACTGAGAGCAAGATATCGCAAATAACATCTTACACACAAGGTGTTTGGCAAATGGTATGACTGATGACAAGCCATCCATTCCTGTTCTAATGACCATATCCTTGAGGGAATTGTTAGGAAATGATATGTTCTGCCAAGAACATAAACAGGACTATTAAGGGTCAGGAGTTAAACATTATGGCTTTTTGTATAGAACGTTGAGGTCTAAGCATTGTATGATGTTGGTCATTATTATTCTCTTGTGAAAAAACAGGTGCCTACACTGCATGTACAGCGAAGCAATCTGAGACAATAAAAAGATATGTGTGGACTCAGAGTGGTGCTATTGCCTTCTGATGGCTTTAGCCCCCTGATCCCCTCTCTATTTCTTTGTTTGTTTCTTTATTCTTCTGTGGCACCGTACTTTCAGGTTTGTTCATTGTGGATCAGGCACTGACAGTTTTCTCTGGGTCACTTTCTTCCGTCCTCTTAACAAAGCTATGCCTAGTTTCTGAAACCTTTGTTTCCTATAAGTAAAGATTTTTTAAAGAGTACACAACTAGTACGATAGTTGCTTTGAAGATTAAAAAGGTATGATGTATTCTGAGTACTGATTTAATAAATTTGTTGTTAAGAAGATTAGTTATTTATTTTGGCTGCACTGGGTCTTCATTGCTCCACGTAGTCTTTTTCTAGTTGTAGTGAACAGAGGCTATTCTCTAGTTGTGGTGTGTGGGCTTCTCACTGTGGTGACTTCTCTTACTGCAGAGCAAGAGCTCTAAGCCTGTGCGTTTCAGTTGTTGTGGCTTATGGACTCAGTAGTTGTGGCTTCTGGGCTCTAGAGTGCTGGCTCATTAGTTAGGACATATAGACTTAGTTGCCCTGTTGCATGTAGGATCTTCCCTGATCTGGGTTTGAACCCTTGTTCCCTGCTTTGCCAGGTGGATTCTTTGCCACTGGACCACCAGGGAAGCCCAAACTATTTTTACACTATGTGAATACAGATTCTTAAATGCTGAGTTTCTCACAATGTGAGCATTTATCTCCCATTACTTTGTTCTTTTGCTTATCTTCCATTATTTTTCAGTATTGTAAGGCCGAAACATGGTAAACTGCTACATGGTAATCTGACTTTTCAACCCCAAGTACTTTTAAGCTTCTCTTGACTTCCTTTTTTTTTCAAGTTTTAACTCTGCTCTGGTTAGACTAAGCTGCTCACTGCTCTCCATGAGTGCTTGACACCTGTGATCATTCCTCCCTTTCTTTGAAATGTTTCCCTGCTCTCCTTTCTTATCTGAGACCTTCCCATTTTGTAAAGCACAGCTCACAACTACCCTGGTCTCTTCCCCATAGGATGAGTTCTCCTCTTTTGAGTATCTATTTGTTCCCTCCCCCATCCTTCTCCCATCTTTGTTTTGTCTCAAGAATGGTTCCATTATGTATGCAACTCTGTTTATACTACTTTGCAACTCTTTAATTTCTAAGTTTTGCATTTCTAAGTATGATTAATTGGTGGGTGTTGTGGACAAACTATGTTATTCCATCCATGAGTATTGGGAATAATGTTTAATATTTTCCCAATGAGATTATTTCATATTTAAAAAGTTTTTTTAACTTCTTATTTTGTATTGGGGTATAGCCAATTGACAATGTTGTGATAGTTTCAGAGTACACAACTAGTACGATAGTTGCTTTGAAGATTAAAAAGGTATGATGTATTCTGAGTACTGATTTAATAAATTTGTTGTTAAGAAGATTAGTTATTTATTTTGGCTGCACTGGGTCTTCATTGCTCCACGTAGTCTTTTCTAGTTGTAGTGAACAGAGGCTATTCTCTAGTTGTGGTGTGTGGGCTTCTCACTGTGGTGACTTCTCTTACTGCAGAGCAAGAGCTCTAAGCCTGTGCGTTTCAGTTGTTGTGGCTTATGGACTCAGTAGTTGTGGCTTCTGGGCTCTAGAGTGCTGGCTCATTAGTTAGGACATATAGACTTAGTTGCCCTGTTGCATGTAGGATCTTCCCTGATCTGGGTTTGAACCCTTGTTCCTGCTTTGCCAGGTGGATTCTTTGCCACTGGACCACCAGGGAAGCCCAAACTATTTTTACACTATGTGAATACAGATTCTTAAATGCTGAGTTTCTCACAATGTGAGCATTTATCTCCCATTACTTTGTTCTTTTGCTTATCTTCCATTATTTTTCAGTATTGTAAGGCCGAAACATGGTAAACTGCTACATGGTAATCTGACTTTTCAACCCCAAGTACTTTTAAGCTTCTCTTGACTTCCTTTTTTTTTCAAGTTTTAACTCTGCTCTGGTTAGACTAAGCTGCTCACTGCTCTCCATGAGTGCTTGACACCTGTGATCATTCCTCCCTTTCTTTGAAATGTTTCCCTGCTCTCCTTTCTTATCTGAGACCTTCCCATTTTGTAAAGCACAGCTCACAACTACCCTGGTCTCTTCCCCATAGGATGAGTTCTCCTCTTTTGAGTATCTATTTGTTCCCTCCCCCATCCTTCTCCCATCTTTGTTTTGTCTCAAGAATGGTTCCATTATGTATGCAACTCTGTTTATACTACTTTGCAACTCTTTAATTTCTAAGTTTTGCATTTCTAAGTATGATTAATTGGTGGGTGTTGTGGACAAACTATGTTATTCCATCCATGAGTATTGGGAATAATGTTTAATATTTTCCCAATGAGATTATTTCATATTTAAAAAGTTTTTTTAACTTCTTATTTTGTATTGGGGTATAGCCAATTGACAATGTTGTGATAGTTTCAGGTGAACAGCAAAGGAACTCAGTCATACATAACATTGAACAGAGTTCCATGTGCTATATGTGGTAGGTCTTTGTTGGTTACCCATTTTAAATATAGTGGTCTGTATGTGTGCATCCCAAATTTCCTCACTATCCTCTCTTCCTGGAAACATCCTCCTGGCAATTAAGTTCATTCTCTAAGCCATTGAGGCTTTTTCAGATGAGTCATAAAAGATTGCCAAAGGATGAGCAAAATATAAAAACAGATATCCTTCATGAAATGAATGTAAACGTTTAAATTTTGAGATACTCAATATAAAAGAGGCCACAAAATTCCATTTATTACTAGCATGAATTTCCTAAGTCTTTTCTTTTTTTTTTTTAAAGACCTTTATTTTGCTTTTAACATTTACAAAGTTTTGCTGTTTAAAGATATGTAGGTTCTCAGATTAGTCATGTGTATATCCCCCCCTTCCCACCCCTCCCAACCATCACACAGTACCCCTGAAGGATCCCCTTTTCTCACAGAGCAATGACTAGAGCTATTTTCTTCACTTATGATAGTACAGGCCTTCATGCTACTTCCTTTATGCCTCCCACCCTCTGTTCCTTCCCCACAATGTCCATATGTCCACTGTCCATGTCTGTCTTTCTGTCACTTCACTCGTGTGCCATCAGCACCGTCCTACTAGATTCCATATGTATGTGTTAATATACTGTATTTGTCCTTCTCTTTATGACTGACTTCACTCTTTATGATACGTTCTAGATCCAGCCACATCATTAGGGCTGATTTTTCATCTTTTTCAGCTTTTGGATCCATTCATTTGTCGATCCTCACAACTACCCTGGTCTCTTCCCCATAGGATGAGTTCTCCTCTTTTGAGTATCTATTTGTTCCCTCCCCCATCCTTCTCCCATCTTTGTTTTGTCTCAAGAATGGTTCCATTATGTATGCAACTCTGTTTATACTACTTTGCAACTCTTTAATTTCTAAGTTTTGCATTTCTAAGTATGATTAATTGGTGGGTGTTGTGGACAAACTATGTTATTCCATCCATGAGTATTGGGAATAATGTTTAATATTTTCCCAATGAGATTATTTCATATTTAAAAAGTTTTTTTAACTTCTTATTTTGTATTGGGGTATAGCCAATTGACAATGTTGTGATAGTTTCAGGTGAACAGCAAAGGAACTCAGTCATACATAACATTGAACAGAGTTCCATGTGCTATATGTGGTAGGTCTTTGTTGGTTACCCATTTTAAATATAGTGGTCTGTATGTGTGCATCCCAAATTTCCTCACTATCCTCTCTTCCTGGAAACATCCTCCTGGCAATTAAGTTCATTCTCTAAGCCATTGAGGCTTTTTCAGATGAGTCATAAAAGATTGCCAAAGGATGAGCAAAATATAAAAACAGATATCCTTCATGAAATGAATGTAAACGTTTAAATTTTGAGATACTCAATATAAAAGAGGCCACAAAATTCCATTTATTACTAGCATGAATTTCCTAAGTCTTTTCTTTTTTTTTTTTAAAGACCTTTATTTTGCTTTTAACATTTACAAAGTTTTGCTGTTTAAAGATATGTAGGTTCTCAGATTAGTCATGTGTATATCCCCCCCTTCCCACCCCTCCCAACCATCACACAGTACCCCTGAAGGATCCCCTTTTCTCACAGAGCAATGACTAGAGCTATTTTCTTCACTTATGATAGTACAGGCCTTCATGCTACTTCCTTTATGCCTCCCACCCTCTGTTCCTTCCCCACAATGTCCATATGTCCACTGTCCATGTCTGTCTTTCTGTCACTTCACTGCGTGTGCCATCATCACCATCCTACTAGATTCCATATGTATGTGTTAATATACTGTATTTGTCCTTCTCTTTATGACTGACTTCACTCTTTATGATACATTCTAGGTCCAGCCACATCATTAGGGCTGATTCTTCTGCATTTCTCTTTACAGCTGTGTAGTATTCCATTGTATATATGTACCAGGGCTTTTGGATCCATTCATTTGTCGATGGGCATCTAGGTTGCTTCCATGTTCTGGCTATTGTATAGAGAGCTGCAATGAACACTGGGGTACAGGTGTTTCTTTCAGATTTGATTTCATCAGGGTATAATCCTAAGAGTGGGATTGCTGGGTCATAGGGTGCTTCTATCTTTAGCTATTTAAGAAATCTCCAGACTGTCTTCCATAGAGGCTGTATCAATTCCCACCAGCAATGGAGGAGTGTTCCCTATTCTCCGCACCCTCACAAGCATTTATTGTCTGTCGATTTGTTGATGATGGCCATTCTGACGGGTGTGAGGTGATATCTCATTGTAGTTTTGATTTGCACTTCTCTAATTATTAGTGAAGTTGAACATTGTTTCATGTGCTTTTGGGCCATCTGCATGTCCTCTTTGGAGAGGTGTCTGCTTAGGTCCTTTTCCCATTTTTTGATTGGGTTGTTCGTTTTTCCAGTGCTGAGTTGTCTCAGTTGCTTGTAGATTTTGGAGATTAATTCTTTGTCTGTTGTTTCATTTGCTGTGATTTTCTCCCACTCTGTGGGGTGTCTGTTCAGCTTTTTTGTGACTTCGTTTGCTGCACAAAAGCTTTTAAGTTTCATATGGTCCCACATGTTCATTTGTCTTTTTAGTTCTGCTATTCTAGTAGGTGGGTCAGAGAAGATCTTGCTTTGATTGATGTCCTTGAGGGTTTTGCCTATATTCTCCTCTAAGAGTTTGATGGTTTCTGGTCTTCCATTTAGGTCTTTAATCCATTTTGAGTTGATCTTTGTGTATGGTGTCAGGGTATGTTCCAACTTCATTTTCTTGCATGTAGCTGTCCAATTTTCCCAGCACCATTTGTTGAAGAGGCTGTCTTTGTCCCATTTTATATGTTCGCCTCCTTTGTCAAAAATAAGGTACCCATAGGTGCGTGGCTTTATCTCTGGGTTCTCGATCTTGTTCCATTGGTCGATATTTCTGTTTTTGTGCCAGTACCATACTGTCTTGAGGACTGTTGCTTTGTAGTAGAGTCTGAAGTTGGGGAGGCTGATCCCCCCAGCTCCATTCTTCTTCCTGAGGATTGCTTTGGCTATTCGAGGTCTTTTGTGTTTCCATATGAACTGTGTTATTTGTTGGTCTAGTTCTGTGAAGAATGTTATTGGAAGTTTGATAGGGATCATATTGAATCTGTAGATGATATTTGGTAGTATGGTCATTTTCACAATATTGATTCTTCCGACCCAGGAACATGGAATATCTCTCCATCTGTTCAAGTCTTCTTTAATGTCTCTCATGAGTGTCTTGTAATTTTCTGTGTACAGTTCTTTTGTTTCTTTGGGTAGGTTTATTCCTAGGTATTTGATTCTTTTGGTTGCGATGGTGAAGGGGGTTGCCTCTTTGATTTCGTTTTCTGATTTTTCATTGTTTGTGTATAGGAATGCCAGTGATTTCTGTGTGTTGACTTTGTATCCTGCCACTTTGCTGAATTCGTTGATTAGCTCTAGTAGCTTTGTAATAGTGTCTTTGGGATTTTCTATGTATAATATCATGTCATCTGCAAATAGAGAGAGCTTGACTTCTTCCTTTCCAATCTGGACTCCTTTTACTTCTTTCTCTTCTCTTATTGCTGTTGCTAGAACTTCCAGGACTATGCTGAATAAGAGTGGTGAAAGTGGACAGCCCTGTCTTGTTCCTGATCTTAGAGGGAATGCTTTGAGTTTTTCACCATTGAGGATAATGTTCGCTGTGGGCTTCTCATATATGGCTTTCACTATGTTGAGATAAGTTCCTTCTATGCCCATTTTTTGAAGAATTTTCATCATAAATGGATGCTGTACTTTGTCAAAGGCTTTTCTGCATCTATTGAGATGATCATGTGATTTTGCCTTTTTTTATTTTGCTCAAATTGATCGTGAGGTCTTAATCCATTTTGAGTTGACAGGGTAGGCCTTTTGTCCAATTTTCCCAGCACCACTTGTTGAAGAGGCTGTCTTTGTCCCTTTTTATATGTTCGCCTCCTTTGTCAAAAATAAGGTACCCATAGGTGCGTGGCTTTATCTCTGGGTTCTCGATCTTGTTCCATTGGTCGATATTTCTGTTTTTGTGCCAGTACCATACTGTCTTGAGGACTGTTGCTTTGTAGTAGAGTCTGAAGTTGGGGAGGCTGATCCCCCCAGCTCCATTCTTCTTCCTGAGGATTGCTTTGGCTATTCGAGGTCTTTTGTGTTTCCATATGAACTGTGTTATTTGTTGGTCTAGTTCTGTGAAGAATGTTATTGGAAGTTTGATAGGGATCATATTGAATCTGTAGATGATATTTGGTAGTATGGTCATTTTCACAATATTGATTCTTCCGACCCAGGAACATGGAATATCTCTCCATCTGTTCAAGTCTTCTTTAATGTCTCTCATGAGTGTCTTGTAATTTTCTGTGTACAGTTCTTTTGTTTCTTTGGGTAGGTTTATTCCTAGGTATTTGATTCTTTTGGTTGCGATGGTGAAGGGGGTTGCCTCTTTGATTTCGTTTTCTGATTTTTCATTGTTTGTGTATAGGAATGCCAGTGATTTCTGTGTGTTGACTTTGTATCCTGCCACTTTGCTGAATTCGTTGATTAGCTCTAGTAGCTTTGTAATAGTGTCTTTGGGATTTTCTATGTATAATATCATGTCATCTGCAAATAGAGAGAGCTTGACTTCTTCCTTTCCAATCTGGACTCCTTTTACTTCTTTCTCTTCTCTTATTGCTGTTGCTAGAACTTCCAGGACTATGCTGAATAAGAGTGGTGAAAGTGGACAGCCCTGTCTTGTTCCTGATCTTAGAGGGAATGCTTTGAGTTTTTCACCATTGAGGATAATGTTCGCTGTGGGCTTCTCATATATGGCTTTCACTATGTTGAGATAAGTTCCTTCTATGCCCATTTTTTGAAGAATTTTCATCATAAATGGATGCTGTACTTTGTCAAAGGCTTTTTCTGCATCTATTGAGATGATCATGTGATTTTTGTCTCTCAATTTGTTGATATGGTGTATCACATTGATTGATTTGTGGATGTTGAAGAATCCTTGCATGCCTGGGATGAACCCAACTTGATCGTGATGAATGAGCTTTTTGATGTGTTGTTGAATTCTGTTTGCTAGGATTTTGTTGAGGATTTTGGCGTCTAGATTCATCAGTGAAATTGGCTTATAATTTTCTTTTTTTGTGTTGTCTTTGCCTGGCTTTGGTATCAGGGTGATGGAGGCCTCGTAGAATGTGTTTGGAAGTGTTCCTTCCTGGGCAATTTTTTGCAAGAGTTTTAGAAGGACAGGCATTAGCTCTTCTTTAAATGTTTGGTAGAATTTGGCTGTGAAGCCATCTGGCCCTTGGCTTTTATTTTTGGGTAGATTTTTGATCACAAGGTTGATTTCTGAGCTTGTGATTGGCTTGTTCATAGTTTCTGTTTCTTCCTGGCTCAGTCTTGGGAGATTAATCTTCCCCAAGAAACTGTCCATTTCTTCCAGGTTGTCCAGTTTGTTGCCATAGAGTTGTTCATAATAGTCTCTTAGAATCCTTTGGATTTCTGCATTGTCTGTTTTAATCTCTCCTTTTTTGTTTTTTGATTTTGGTGATCTGGTTCTTCTCTCTCTTTTTCTTGATGAGTCTGGCCAGTGGCGTGTCGATTTTATTTACTTTTTCGCGAAGAACCAGCTTTTTGTTTTATTTATCTTTACTATTGTTTCTTTTGTTTCTTTTTCATTTATTTCTGCTCTGATCTTTATGATTTCCCTTCTTCTGCTGGCTTTGGGGTGTTTTTGTTCTTCTTTCTCCAGTTGTTTTAAGCGGAGGGTTAGGTCATCTGCTTCATATTTTCCTAGTTTCTTGAGGTGGGATTGAATTGCTATAAACTTCCCTCTTAGGACTGCTTTTGCAGTATCCCATAGGTTTTGCACTGTCGTGTGTTCATTGTCGTTTTCTTCTAGGAATTTTTAAATTTTTCCTTTGATTTCCTCAATGATCACTTGGTTTTTTGGGTACGTGTTGTTTAATCTCCATGTGTTTGTGTTTTAGCGGTTTTTTCCTGTAGTTGATCTCTAGTCTCATTGCATTTCGGGGGTTGTTTTAATCTGCCAATGTGGTCTATCGTGCTGTGAGTTTTCCCATTTTTTGAGATGATCATGTGATTTTTGTCTCTCAATTTGTTGATATGGTGTATCACATTGATTGATTTGTGGATGTTGAAGAATCCTTGCATGCCTGGGATGAACCCAACTTGATCGTGATGAATGAGCTTTTTGATGTGTTGTTGAATTCTGTTTGCTAGGATTTTGTTGAGGATTTTGGCGTCTAGATTCATCAGTGAAATTGGCTTATAATTTTCTTTTTTTGTGTTGTCTTTGCCTGGCTTTGGTATCAGGGTGATGGAGGCCTCGTAGAATGTGTTTGGAAGTGTTCCTTCCTGGGCAATTTTTTGCAAGAGTTTTAGAAGGACAGGCATTAGCTCTTCTTTAAATGTTTGGTAGAATTTGGCTGTGAAGCCATCTGGCCCTTGGCTTTTATTTTTGGGTAGATTTTTGATCACAAGGTTGATTTCTGAGCTTGTGATTGGCTTGTTCATAGTTTCTGTTTCTTCCTGGCTCAGTCTTGGGAGATTAATCTTCCCCAAGAAACTGTCCATTTCTTCCAGGTTGTCCAGTTTGTTGCCATAGAGTTGTTCATAATAGTCTCTTAGAATCCTTTGGATTTCTGCATTGTCTGTTTTAATCTCTCCTTTTTTGTTTTTTGATTTTGGTGATCTGGTTCTTCTCTCTCTTTTTCTTGATGAGTCTGGCCAGTGGCGTGTCGATTTTATTTACTTTTTCGCGAAGAACCAGCTTTTTGTTTTATTTATCTTTACTATTGTTTCTTTTGTTTCTTTTTCATTTATTTCTGCTCTGATCTTTATGATTTCCCTTCTTCTGCTGGCTTTGGGGTGTTTTTGTTCTTCTTTCTCCAGTTGTTTTAAGCGGAGGGTTAGGTCATCTGCTTCATATTTTCCTAGTTTCTTGAGGTGGGATTGAATTGCTATAAACTTCCCTCTTAGGACTGCTTTTGCAGTATCCCATAGGTTTTGCACTGTCGTGTGTTCATTGTCGTTTTCTTCTAGGAATTTTTAAATTTTTCCTTTGATTTCCTCAATGATCACTTGGTTTTTTGGGTACGTGTTGTTTAATCTCCATGTGTTTGTGTTTTTAGCGGTTTTTTTCCTGTAGTTGATCTCTAGTCTCATTGCATTGTGGTCCGAGAAGATGGTTGATAGAATTTCAGTTTTCTTGAATTGACTGAGGTTTGATTTGTGGCCCAAGATGTGGTCTATCCTGGAGAATGTTCTGTGAGCACTTGAGAAGAAAGTGTATTCTTCTGCTTTTGGATGGAAAGTCCTAAAGATATCAATGAGGTCCGTTTCTTCTAGTGTGGCATTTCAGGCTTGTGTTTCTTTTTTATTTTTTAAACCTTTATTTTACTTTTAACTTTTACAGAGTTTTGTTGTTCACAGACATGCATGTTCTCAGATTAGTCACATGTATATCCCCCCCTTCCCTCCCCTCCCGACCATCACACAGCACCCCTGAAGGATCCCCTTTTCTCACAGAGCAATGACTAGAGCTATTTTCTTCACTTATGATAGTACAGGCCTTCATGCTACTTCCTTTACGCCTCTCACCCTCTGTTCCTTCCCCACAATGTCCATATGTCCACTGTCCAGCACTTGAGAAGAAAGTGTATTCTTCTGCTTTTAGATGGAAAGTCCTAAAGATATCAATGAGGTCCGTTTCTTCTAGTGTGGCATTTCAGGCTTGTGTTTCTTTTTTATTTTTTAAACCTTTATTTTACTTTTAACTTTTACAGAGTTTTGTTGTTCACAGACATGCATGTTCTCAGATTAGTCACATGTATATCCCCCCCTTCCCTCCCCTCCCGACCATCACACAGCACCCCTGAAGGATCCCCTTTTCTCACAGAGCAATGACTAGAGCTATTTTCTTCACTTATGATAGTACAGGCCTTCATGCTACTTCCTTTACGCCTCTCACCCTCTGTTCCTTCCCCACAATGTCCATATGTCCACTGTCCAGCACTTGAGAAGAAAGTGTATTCTTCTGCTTTTAGATGGAAAGTCCTAAAGATATCAATGAGGTCCGTTTCTTCTAGTGTGGCATTTCAGGCTTGTGTTTCTTTATTAATTTTCTGTTTGGATGGTCTGTCCATTGGTGTGAGAGGAGTGTTAAAGTCTCCTACGATGACTGTGTTAATGTTGGTGTCTTCTTTTATGTCTGACTGGGGTGCTCCTGCGTTGGGTGCATAGATATTTATGATTGTTATGCCTTCTTCTTGGATCGATCCCTTGATCATTATGTAGTGTCCTGCCTTGTCTCTTCTAATCTTCTTTATTTTGAGGTCTATTTTGTCTGATATGAGGATTGCTACTCCAGCTTTCTCTTGATTTCCATTTGCATGGAATATCTGTTTCCAGCCTTTCACTTTCAGTCTATGAATGTCTCTAGGTCTGAAGTGAGTTTCCTGGAGGCAGCATATGTATGGGGCGTGTTTTTGAATCCATTCAGCTACTCTGCATCTTTTGGTTGGGGCATTTAGTCCATTTACATTCAAAGTAATTATTGATACATATGATCCTATTGTCATCTTCTTAGATGTTATGATGGGTTTGTTTTGTAGATCTTCTCCTTCTTTTATACTTGTTGTCTATATAAGTCCCTTTAACACTTGTTGTATGGCTGGTTTGGTGTGACTAAATTCTTTTAAGTTTTGCTTATCTGTAAAGTTTTTGATTTCTCCATCCATTTTGAATGAGTTCCTTGCAGGGTAGAGGATTCTTGGTTGCAGATTATTCTCTTTTAGCCGTTTAAATGTGTCCTGCCATTCCCTTCTGGCCTGCAGAGTTTCTGTTGAAAGATCAGCTGTTAAACGTATGGGATTTTCCTTGTATGTCACTAGTTGCTTTTCCCTTGCTGCTTTGAGAATTCTGTCCTTGTGTTTCATTTGCGTTAGCTTCATTAATATGTGTCTTGAGTTTCTTCTCGGATTGATTCTGTATGGTACTCTTTGCGCTTCCTGGACGTGATGGACTATTTCTTTTCCCATGTTGGGGAAATTTTCAACTAGAATCTCTTCAAAAATTTTCTCATAGCCTTTCCTTTTTTCTTCTTCTTCTGGAACCCCTAAAATTCGAATATTGGTGCATTTGATATTATCCCAGAGGTCTCTGAGGCTATCCTCTGCTCTTTTCATTCTTTGAGCTAGATTCTGTTTTTCAGCAGTTACTTCCACCATTCTATCTTCCAGCTCACTTATCCGGTCTTCTGTCTCAGATACTCTGCTCTTGATTCCTTCTACAGTGTTTTTCAGTTCAGCAATTGAGTTGTTTGTCTCTGTTACTTTTTTGGTAAGTTCTTGTATTTCTTTATTCAGTGTGTTAGTTGTGTCTTGAAATTTCTCTACCATTCTGTTTTCAGTGTCTTTGATCTTCTTTACTATCATTCTTCTGAAATCACTTTCAGAAAGTTTGTCCAAATTCTCTTCATTGATTTGATCTTGCATGTTTGTGGATTGTTCCTTCACTTGTGTGGTATTTCTCTGCCGTTTCATTGTTATTATTAATTTTTAAACTGACTCTGCTTGGAATTTCCTTTCCCCAGACTTTGAGTTACATCTGTTGGTGTTTGTTGTTTGGATGGGGATTCTTATTCTGGGTGATGCTGGTGATTGGGTGATGTCAGGACTTGCATACAAGTGATTACCTTTGTTGGCGTTCTCACTTGTATACTGCTCTCTAGTGTTAGGCGTTCTCTAGTATTGTAGAGTTTTGGAATCAGTGCTCCCTCCCTAAAGCCCCGGGGCTTGTTGCCTGACCAGGGAATGAAGATTTCAAGGCTGGTTTGTTATGGCATTAAATGATATTAAAACATATATATGCGAATGAGAAACAGAAGGTATACCTTTGACAAATGGCAATTAAAAAATTATGCAAATACTATCTAGTGTATTGAATTATATACATAAACATATACAGTTGTAACATAGCCCAAGCATTCCAACCAAAAATACAATACAATATGTTAGCACAGCAAATAGAGAAAACCGAGAATGATCTCTACCAGTTAATAACCAAACTAAGTAGAGCACCAATTGGAGCATAATGCTAGAGCAGGGTCCCCGTTGGGGATAAGGCAATTAGGACAGAACAGACTAAGAAATATGGTGGGTAAAGGGAAAAAGAGAAAGGGAGGATAGAAGAGAAATATAGGATAATATTGTAAAGTTAAATACAGGGAGATAAAGATTTGTATGTATTAGAGTTTAGTGCTATAGGAAAGGAGCTTCAGAGAAAGCAAAGAATTATAGAGGAAGTAGTAGTACAAATTAAGAATTAAAAAAATTAAAACAGAGATAAGTATATTGAAAACTATAGAAAAACAAAGCAAAAATAATAAAAACAAACAAAACCCCCACAGAACCTTAAAAGGCCAATGGGGAACCAGAAGTTTATACCAAAATAAAATGTGTGGTTTAAAAGGAAAAAGAAAAAAAAATTATGTAAACTTGAATATATTCAGTCCTACTGGTAAGATTAGTAGCTTCAATAGAATTCAGTGAAGGAAATGAACACACTCACTCTCACACATACACACCCCCCAAAAAAAAACAACCAAAAAAGCGAGGGATGCACTGAGTGGGTTTGGAAAAAAGAGAAAAAAAAAATTGAAACAAAGGAATACAATACAAAAAATGAAATTTTAAAGTCCAGCAGTAACTCCAGCTTCAGACAAAACGTGAAAATTGTGTTTATGTTCTTCTGTCTCTTGCTGACTATTCAGGAATTATCAGTCTTTTTCTTGCCTCTGGCAGTGGTTGGATCTGAAGACCTCTTTGACTGCTTGTTTATTTCGGCCTATTCCAGAACTAAAAGGCCCGCCCAGGCTGGCCCTGGGAGTTTCTTAATCCAAGTCCCTTTTCTTGCTGGGTGGAGCTAAATTCCCTCCCTGTAGCTTGACCAGCAGCCCTGCAGTTTGACCAGCAGCCAAACTACAGTAGGGAAAATGGCGTCTGTCTCACAAAGGATTTATTCCCACACGCTCTATGGGAAGCACTTCTGCAGTGACCCTGACCCTGCTGCAAGCCACCGTCGACCCCTGCCACCGCGGAGATGTCACATTACTCAGAGGTGAGTCTGACTCAGTCTCATGCAGGATCGCTATTCCCCTCTCCCGGATCACAGTGCGCACAGACTTTCCAGTCCTCCTCGGGGGCTCTGTGATTGGGTTAATGGTAACCTCCTCCAAAGGAAACTGAGTGCTGTCCTTCCGAGGCCTGCTCAAGGGCACTTCTAGCTCAAGGGGGCACCTGGACCCTCCAAAGCGGGTCTGGCTCAGTCTCTTGTGGGTGTCACTGCTCCTTTCCCGGGTTTTGATCTGCAACAGACTTTGCGCCTTTGGCCCGCCCAGCCTCTCTGGCAGGTATGAGGTTTGACTTTTAAAAGTGCGATTGCGCCCCTCCTACCGTCTTGATGCGGCTTCTCCTTTGTTCTTCGATGTGGGGTATCCTCTCTGTGATCAGATCCAACCTCCTTTCGTCGATGGTTTCCCAGGAACTCATTGCAATTCAGGCGATCTTGCAGGAGAGATGAGTGCACGTCCTTCTATGCTGCCATCTTAGCCAGCCTTACCTTTATTATTTCAAGCATGGCCTTGACCATGGGATGATACCATCCTGTTCTTTGCTTGGTCCACAAACATGGTAAATAATATTACTGGACAGGTCACTGAGCTGCAGAGCCAGAGCTCTAACCACAAAGCATGGAAGGAAGCCTAACATTGTAAAGGGACTGTTTTAAAGCCATTATGAGATTTCATCTCTGTCAGTCTTTCAAAAGCCCCAGAGAACTCAACCAGAGAAGCAACCTGAGATTGAGGGCCCTCAAGCTGCTGCTGTCAGCGTGGATTTCTGAAGACCTCTTTGACTGCTTGTTTATTTCGGCCTATTCCAGAACTAAAAGGCCCGCCCAGGCTGGCCCTGGGAGTTTCTTAATCCAAGTCCCTTTTCTTGCTGGGTGGAGCTAAATTCCCTCCCTGTAGCTTGACCAGCAGCCCTGCAGTTTGACCAGCAGCCAAACTACAGTAGGGAAAATGGCGTCTGTCTCACAAAGGATTTATTCCCACACGCTCTATGGGAAGCACTTCTGCAGTGACCCTGACCCTGCTGCAAGCCACCGTCGACCCCTGCCACCGCGGAGATGTCACATTACTCAGAGGTGAGTCTGACTCAGTCTCATGCAGGATCGCTATTCCCCTCTCCCGGATCACAGTGCGCACAGACTTTCCAGTCCTCCTCGGGGGCTCTGTGATTGGGTTAATGGTAACCTCCTCCAAAGGAAACTGAGTGCTGTCCTTCCGAGGCCTGCTCAAGGGCACTTCTAGCTCAAGGGGGCACCTGGACCCTCCAAAGCGGGTCTGGCTCAGTCTCTTGTGGGTGTCACTGCTCCTTTCCCGGGTTTTGATCTGCAACAGACTTTGCGCCTTTGGCCCGCCCAGCCTCTCTGGCAGGTATGAGGTTTGACTTTTAAAAGTGCGATTGCGCCCCTCCTACCGTCTTGATGCGGCTTCTCCTTTGTTCTTCGATGTGGGGTATCCTCTCTGTGATCAGATCCAACCTCCTTTCGTCGATGGTTTCCCAGGAACTCATTGCAATTCAGGCGATCTTGCAGGAGAGATGAGTGCACGTCCTTCTATGCTGCCATCTTAGCCAGCCTTACCTTTATTATTTCAAGCATGGCCTTGACCATGGGATGATACCATCCTGTTCTTTGCTTGGTCCACAAACATGGTAAATAATATTACTGGACAGGTCACTGAGCTGCAGAGCCAGAGCTCTAACCACAAAGCATGGAAGGAAGCCTAACATTGTAAAGGGACTGTTTTAAAGCCATTATGAGATTTCATCTCTCTGTCAGTCTTTCAAAAGCCCCAGAGAACTCAACCAGAGAAGCAACCTGAGATTGAGGGCCCTCAAGCTGCTGCTGATCAAGCAATCCTCCATGTGATCATCTCACTCTGCTGTGATTGACAGGACCCTCATTCAGTCAGTTTTCACTAATTTTCCTTGAGAACATAGTCTGATGGGTCTTAGTCTTGGTCTTAGTCTACCTCCATCTCTCTCTAGATAGATAGGCAGATAAGTAGATATATACATGCACATACACAGAAAGCTCATCCGATGAGATAGCCAAGAGATCCAGAGGATGTGCAGGGTATTCACCAACATTCACTTATTATTCAACAAACAGTGTAAAGCACTTACTCTGTACCAGGCCCTGTATCAATGAGTGTGTGTGTGCAAGATACATGTTTACTACTGTATACACATACACACACACACACACACACACACACACACACACACACACTATGAATATGCTTAGTTAATGAATTTGTGCCCTGAGAGAATTCATAGCTCTGTAACAGTCCTTGCCTAAATTTTCAATATTTATGCTATTTCCCAGCTTTCCTATGTACCCTGGAGCTGTAGGTTGCTGTTAGTCAGTTGCTAAGATGTGTCCATCTCTTTGCAACCCCATGAACTGCCACAAGTCAGGCTTCTCTGTCCATAACTGTTTTGCTGAGTTTGCTCAAACTCATGTCCATTGAGTCAATGAAGCCATCCAACCACCTCATCATCTGCTGTCCCTTTCTCCTCTTGCCCTCAGTCTTCCCCAGCATCAGGGTCTTTTTCAATGAGTCAGCTCTGTGCATCAGATGGCCAAAGTATTGAGATTCAGCTTTAGCATCAGTCCTTCCAATAAAGTACGATCTGCAGGAGATATGCTTTATGCTGCCATCTTAGCCAGCCTTACCTTTATTATTTCAAGCATGGCCTTGACCATGGGATGATACCATCCTGTTCTTTGCTTGGTCCACAAACATGGTAAATAATATTACTGGACAGGTCACTGAGCTGCAGAGCCAGAGCTCTAACCACAAAGCATGGAAGGAAGCCTAACATTGTAAAGGGACTGTTTTAAAGCCATTATGAGATTTCATCTCTCTGTCAGTCTTTCAAAAGCCCCAGAGAACTCAACCAGAGAAGCAACCTGAGATTGAGGGCCCTCAAGCTGCTGCTGATCAAGCAATCCTCCATGTGATCATCTCACTCTGCTGTGATTGACAGGACCCTCATTCAGTCAGTTTTCACTAATTTTCCTTGAGAACATAGTCTGATGGGTCTTAGTCTTGGTCTTAGTCTACCTCCATCTCTCTCTAGATAGATAGGCAGATAAGTAGATATATACATGCACATACACAGAAAGCTCATCCGATGAGATAGCCAAGAGATCCAGAGGATGTGCAGGGTATTCACCAACATTCACTTATTATTCAACAAACAGTGTAAAGCACTTACTCTGTACCAGGCCCTGTATCAATGAGTGTGTGTGTGCAAGATACATGTTTACTACTGTATACACATACACACACACACACACACACACACACACACACTATGAATATGCTTAGTTAATGAATTTGTGCCCTGAGAGAATTCATAGCTCTGTAACAGTCCTTGCCTAAATTTTCAATATTTATGCTATTTCCCAGCTTTCCTATGTACCCTGGAGCTGTAGGTTGCTGTTAGTCAGTTGCTAAGATGTGTCCATCTCTTTGCAACCCCATGAACTGCCACAAGTCAGGCTTCTCTGTCCATAACTGTTTTGCTGAGTTTGCTCAAACTCATGTCCATTGAGTCAATGAAGCCATCCAACCACCTCATCATCTGCTGTCCCTTTCTCCTCTTGCCCTCAGTCTTCCCCAGCATCAGGGTCTTTTTCAATGAGTCAGCTCTGTGCATCAGATGGCCAAAGTATTGAGATTCAGCTTTAGCATCAGTCCTTCCAATAAATATTCAGTGTTGATTTCCTATAGGATTGACTGGTTTCTTCACCTTGCAGTCCAAGGGACCATCAAGAGTCTTCTCCAGCACCACAATTTGAAAGCTTCAGTTCTTTGGCACTCAGCATTTTTTATGGTCCAGCTCTCACATCTGTACATGACTACTGGAAAAACCATAACTTTGACTATATGGATCTTTGTCAGCAAATTGATGTCTTTGTTTTCGCATACACTGTCTAGGCTTGTCATTGTTTTCCTTCCAAGAAATGAGCGTTCCAAGGAACTTTGGGACAAACCCCAAATATCAGTGTCTGGAGATCCCCAGGCTATCTTGTGGGTGCATGGGCTGCTCAAAGATAAGGAAAGTTCATGAGACAAAGCTCTCTATGTTTCAACATGTCACAAGAATAAACACAGAGTCACAAGGCAATTATAAACAATTCTAAAGTAACACTGTCCAAGTTTCTGCCATAAATACTATTCTGTCTTTTATATTTCAGGAGAAATGCAGCAAGGACCATTGCCAGCTGCTCTGAGTGGCTCTGTATTTCAGATAAGGAAATGGCTCTGTATTTCAGAGAATAAGGAATTCATAAGGAGAAAAGACCACTGAGTTTCCCTACATGTGTTGGTCATGTAACTAACACTATAGTCAAATGCACTGGTGTACAATCTTAGAACCCCACCTGGAGTTCTTCACCAACTAACTTCAAACTCTGCTACTAACCCTGCTTTCTAACCTGTTATATCATATGCTGTCCCTACCCAGAAGACTTCAAAAGGTCCCCACTGTCTTCAGCCAACAGTCGAAATTTTCAATATTTATGCTATTTCCCAGCTTTCCTATGTACCCTGGAGCTGTAGGTTGCTGTTAGTCAGTTGCTAAGATGTGTCCATCTCTTTGCAACCCCATGAACTGCCACAAGTCAGGCTTCTCTGTCCATAACTGTTTTGCTGAGTTTGCTCAAACTCATGTCCATTGAGTCAATGAAGCCATCCAACCACCTCATCATCTGCTGTCCCTTTCTCCTCTTGCCCTCAGTCTTCCCCAGCATCAGGGTCTTTTTCAATGAGTCAGCTCTGTGCATCAGATGGCCAAAGTATTGAGATTCAGCTTTAGCATCAGTCCTTCCAATAAATATTCAGTGTTGATTTCCTATAGGATTGACTGGTTTCTTCACCTTGCAGTCCAAGGGACCATCAAGAGTCTTCTCCAGCACCACAATTTGAAAGCTTCAGTTCTTTGGCACTCAGCATTTTTTATGGTCCAGCTCTCACATCTGTACATGACTACTGGAAAAACCATAACTTTGACTATATGGATCTTTGTCAGCAAATTGATGTCTTTGTTTTCGCATACACTGTCTAGGCTTGTCATTGTTTTCCTTCCAAGAAATGAGCGTTCCAAGGAACTTTGGGACAAACCCCAAATATCAGTGTCTGGAGATCCCCAGGCTATCTTGTGGGTGCATGGGCTGCTCAAAGATAAGGAAAGTTCATGAGACAAAGCTCTCTATGTTTCAACATGTCACAAGAATAAACACAGAGTCACAAGGCAATTATAAACAATTCTAAAGTAACACTGTCCAAGTTTCTGCCATAAATACTATTCTGTCTTTTATATTTCAGGAGAAATGCAGCAAGGACCATTGCCAGCTGCTCTGAGTGGCTCTGTATTTCAGATAAGGAAATGGCTCTGTATTTCAGAGAATAAGGAATTCATAAGGAGAAAAGACCACTGAGTTTCCCTACATGTGTTGGTCATGTAACTAACACTATAGTCAAATGCACTGGTGTACAATCTTAGAACCCCACCTGGAGTTCTTCACCAACTAACTTCAAACTCTGCTACTAACCCTGCTTTCTAACCTGTTATATCATATGCTGTCCCTACCCAGAAGACTTCAAAAGGTCCCCACTGTCTTCAGCCATAATTTCTCCAGCGTTCAAAGCCTCTATAACCTGGCTCCAAATTTATCTCCTTGGTGTAGACTTTCTGTACATATCAAACTGATGTGTAACAAGCCATGTCCATCCCCATCATAAGCCTTTTAAAATGCCCTCTCCTTTCACTGTTCATCCAAATTCTCACTCAACACCTACCCAAAGTACCGTCCCTAAAGGTCTTCCCTCTACACAATGCTACCAATAAAATGCTCTTTCAAGGGGCATCAGTTTTGCCATTAGACTGCTCTCCTGCTGGTCAATTTTTCATGTGGGTATAATGTATTATCATTGTCATGCTTAGCATCTACAGTGATCTGCTGTTGGCATCCTTAAGAAAAAGGAAAAGACCTATATTTCTCATGGAAGGAAGACTGAAAAATTCAGGCTGTGCCTACTAGAGGAAATAGACAGTGGAGTCACAGTCCACAGAGAGCCTCCTTGGGCAAGTCTGTTCCTTGGGCTGTTTCTCTAGGATCCTGACTCAAAGCAAAGTCAGAGAACAAATTCCCAAAGGCCAAGTTCCTCCTAATGATCCACATGGCAAAGAGCTCAGCTGTGGGATATACCCCTTAATTCTAGACTCCTCTCTGTCAATGAAGTCAGGCCCCTTGCTTCATTTACATGAGAGAAGAAATGCAGGTTAAAACAAATATATAGAATTAAGTGTGTACAAAAGTACACTCCCCTCTGCATACAGTGACATGGCCCCTAACCCCAGCCCTATACTCCTTTACTGGACTCTCCACCGCACTTAATCTTGGTACAGAAGACAGCTTCTTAGGAGCTCTTCCTTTAATGAAAAAAAAAAAAAAAACCTTTGCACATCAACTAAAAATTTCCCAAAGCCTAGAACCTGATTATTCCTATACTTCATGAATTATTCATGCTGCTTCAACTGGGCAAGATCAGATTTAATAATGTTCAGAGGGGGAATCTTCCCTGGAATTGGATGGAAAATATCCTCATCTGTCTACTGAGCTGTTTTAAAAACAGGTTATCATGGGTTTTCTCCAGAATGGTATACGCTGAGAAACAAAACAGGGTTCACTGGATTGGCATAAGGGAAATAAATATGAAACCTGAGAGTCTTTTCCATATCCATGTGGAGCCTGTTTCTATTAAACCCAGCTGAGAATGACAGCAACACCAACACATGCAAACCCTAATAAATTAGCTGCACCCAATTATTAAGAAGGCAGCCTTAGGTCATAGAAACGATTTTGTGAAATTGATCTTAAATGAAAAATGTGTAATTACACATAAAGTAGTTACAGGCTGCTAGACAATGAAAAATTTATATTTCCTGTGGAGTTAGACCACTTACCATGCATATAAAATTAGTTGGACTGGTAGAACCTACATTACAATCGGAAGTGGTTCAAGAGACAGAAACATTTTTCAATATACTTTTCAAAATGATCCCACAAACTGGCCAGCTATGCACCCAATGTGCACGTTATAATTTTACTGCCTTTGGCCAAAAACCACTGTAAAACCAAGTGTTCAGAATTCTAAGCAAGTATTTCACAGTATTTTTAAAGCCATGAATGCATTTTTTTCTATATTCATTTTGTTAGTCTTTAAGATCTAAGAGACTTACATTTAGTAAAAGCAAAAATGACCTGAAAAGAAAGGATGCATATAGGTGAAAAAGTCATGGGATTCATCCCTTACCTCATCCACCAAATCCCATCTATAACCAACTTCTGGGGGGTTCCATCTCCAAATTTATCCCAAAGCCATACACTCAGAAAGAACAAGAAAACCATACACTCCTCTTCATCTCCACTGCTGAAACCCTGGCCCAAGCCACCATTGCACCAGTCTCTTGACAGGCTTTTCCTTCTGCTCTTGATCCCTCCAATTCATACTTCCCATAATAGGCTGAGACATCCCTTTCAAAATTCAATCAGGTCAAATCATTGCTCTGCTTTAGATTGTTCAAAGGCTTCCAAATGCCCTCTAAGTACAAATTCATGTAGCCCACGAGGCCTTGCTTGATCTGGCCCCTTTCTTGTATTTGCTTCCTCTCGTTCTCACCCTGCTTCACAGTGGACCATCACATTGATCATCTTTCTGTTCCCGAAGTTCTTCTACCTCCAAGATTTTGTGCTTACTATTCCCTTCCTCTGGAATGCCCTTCACCTGACTCATGATATCTAAGTTCCTTTGCTTATTTCTTGTAGAATAATCACTTTATTAATTTTTTTTGTTTACTTATTGTGGCCTGTTTTAACCTTCAGTATATGCAAAACTATTGAGTGAATGAAATAACATATTTAATAAATGGTAAAATTATGAAGAAATACTTGCATAAATACACAAATACCTTAAGGGAATTCAGATTTAAGTGTATAATTGTCTGCTTAAACACCTAGCCAATTTTCAGGGCTAATTCAGAAATTCAATTCAAGAAAACTGAAATTCTATCAACCATCTTCTCGGACCACAATGCAGTGAGACTAGAGATCAACTACAGGAAAAAAACCGCTAAAAACACAAACACATGGAGATTAAACAACACATACCTAAAAAACCAACAGATCATTGAGGAAATCAAAGGAGAAATAAAAAAATGCCTAGAAGAAAATGACAACGAACACACGACAGTGCAAAACCTATGGGATACTGCAAAAGTAGTTCTAAGAGGGAAGTTTATAGCAATACAATCCCACCTCAAGAAACTAGGAAAATCTCAAACAGACGACCTTACCTTACGCTTAAAACAACTGGAGAAAGAAGAACAAAAACACCCCAAAGCCAGCAGAAGAAGGGAAATCATAAAGATCAGAGCAGAAATAAATGAAAAAGATACAAAAGAAACAATAGTAAAGATAAATAAAACAAAAAGCGGGTTCTTCGAAAAAGTCAACAAAATCGACACACCACTGGCCAGACTCATCAAGAAAAAGAGAGAGAAGAACCAGATCAACAAAATCAAAAATGAAAAAGGAGAGATTACAACGGATAATGCAGAAATCCAAAGGATTCTAAGAGACTATTATGAACAACTCTATGGCAACAAACTGGACAACCTGGAAGAAATGGACAGTTTCTTGGAGAGGATTAATCTCCCAAGACTGAGCCAGGAAGAAACAGAAACTATGAACAAGCCAATCACAAGCTCAGAAATCAACCTTGTGATCAAAAATCTACCCAAAAATAAAAGCCAAGGGCCAGATGGCTTCACAGTCAAATTCTACCAAACATTTAAAGAAGAGCTAATGCCTGTCCTTCTAAAACTCTTGCAAAAAATTGCCCAGGAAGGAACACTTCCAAACACATTCTACGAGGCCTCCATCACCCTGATACCAAAGCCAGGCAAAGACAACACAAAAAAAGAAAATTATAAGCCAATTTCACTGATGAATTTTTTTGTTTACTTATTGTGGCCTGTTTTAACCTTCAGTATATGCAAAACTATTGAGTGAATGAAATAACATATTTAATAAATGGTAAAATTATGAAGAAATACTTGCATAAATACACAAATACCTTAAGGGAATTCAGATTTAAGTGTATAATTGTCTGCTTAAACACCTAGCCAATTTTCAGGGCTAATTCAGAAATTCAATTCAAGAAAACTGAAATTCTATCAACCATCTTCTCGGACCACAATGCAGTGAGACTAGAGATCAACTACAGGAAAAAAACCGCTAAAAACACAAACACATGGAGATTAAACAACACATACCTAAAAAACCAACAGATCATTGAGGAAATCAAAGGAGAAATAAAAAAATGCCTAGAAGAAAATGACAACGAACACACGACAGTGCAAAACCTATGGGATACTGCAAAAGTAGTTCTAAGAGGGAAGTTTATAGCAATACAATCCCACCTCAAGAAACTAGGAAAATCTCAAACAGACGACCTTACCTTACGCTTAAAACAACTGGAGAAAGAAGAACAAAAACACCCCAAAGCCAGCAGAAGAAGGGAAATCATAAAGATCAGAGCAGAAATAAATGAAAAAGAAACAAAAGAAACAATAGTAAAGATAAATAAAACAAAAAGCTGGTTCTTCGAAAAAGTCAATAAAATCGACACACCACTGGCCAGACTCATCAAGAAAAAGAGAGAGAAGAACCAGATCAACAAAATCAAAAATGAAAAAGGAGAGATTACAACGGATAATGCAGAAATCCAAAGGATTCTAAGAGACTATTATGAACAACTCTATGGCAACAAACTGGACAACCTGGAAGAAATGGACAGTTTCTTGGAGAGGATTAATCTCCCAAGACTGAGCCAGGAAGAAACAGAAACTATGAACAAGCCAATCACAAGCTCAGAAATCAACCTTGTGATCAAAAATCTACCCAAAAATAAAAGCCAAGGGCCAGATGGCTTCACAGTCAAATTCTACCAAACATTTAAAGAAGAGCTAATGCCTGTCCTTCTAAAACTCTTGCAAAAAATTGCCCAGGAAGGAACACTTCCAAACACATTCTACGAGGCCTCCATCACCCTGATACCAAAGCCAGGCAAAGACAACACAAAAAAAGAAAATTATAAGCCAATTTCACTGATGAATCTAGACGCCAAAATCCTCAACAAAATCCTAGCAAACAGAATTCAACAACACATCAAAAAGCTCATTCATCACGATCAAGTTGGGTTCATCCCAGGCATGCAAGGATTCTTCAACATCCACAAATCAATCAATGTGATACACCATATCAACAAATTGAGAGACAAAAATCACATGATCATCTCAATAGATGCAGAAAAAGCCTTTGACAAAGTACAGCATCCATTTATGATGAAAATTCTTCAAAAAATGGGCATAGAAGGGACTTATCTCAACATAGTGAAAGCCATATATGAGAAGCCCACAGCGAACATTATCCTCAATGGTGAAAAACTCAAAGCATTCCCTCTAAGATCAGGAACAAGACAGGGCTGTCCACTTTCACCACTCTTATTCAGCATAGTCCTGGAAGTTCTAGCAACAGCAATAAGAGAAGAGAAAGAAGTAAAAGGAGTCCAGATTGGAAAGGAAGAAGTCAAGCTCTCTCTATTTGCAGATGACATGATATTATACATAGAAAATCCCAAAGACACTATTACAAAACTACTAGAGTTAATCAGCGAATTCAGCAAAGTTGCAGGATACAAAATCAATATACAGAAATCACTGGCATTCCTATACACAAACAATGAAAAATCAGAAAATGAAATCAAAGAGGCAATCCCCTTCACCATCGCAACCCAAAGAATCAAATATCTAGGAATAAACCTACCCAAAGAAACAAAAGAACTGTACACAGAAAATTACAAGACACTCATGAGAGACATTAAAGAAGACTTAAACAGATGGAGAAATATTCCGTGTTCCTGGGTCGGGAGAATCAATATTGTGAAAATGACCATACTACCAAATGTCATCTATAGATTCAATGCGATCCCTATCAAGCTTCCAATAACATTCTTCACAGAACTAGACCAACGAATAACACAGTTCATATGGAAACACAAAAGACCTCGAATAGCCAAAGCAATCCTCAGGAAGAAGAATGGAGCTGGGGATCAGCCTCCCAACTTCAGACTCTACTACAAAGCAACAGTCCTCAAGACAGTTCCCAAAAGAATGGAACAAGATCTAGAGGCCAAGAAAGCAAAGACAACACAAAAAAAGAAAATTATAGGCCAATTTCACTGATGAATCTAGACGCCAAAATCCTCAACAAAATCCTAGCAAACAGAATTCAACAACACATCAAAAAGCTCATTCATCACGATCAAGTTGGGTTCATCCCAGGCATGCAAGGATTCTTCAACATCCACAAATCAATCAATGTGATACACCATATCAACAAATTGAGAGACAAAAATCACATGATCATCTCAATAGATGCAGAAAAAGCCTTTGACAAAGTACAGCATCCATTTATGATGAAAATTCTTCAAAAATGGGCATAAAAGGGGACTCATCTCAACATAGTGAAAGCCATATATGAGAAGCCCACAGCGAACATTATCCTCAATGGTGAAAAACTCAAAGCATTCCCTCTAAGATCAGGAACAAGACAGGGCTGTCCACTTTCACCACTCTTATTCAGCATAGTCCTGGAAGTTCTAGCAACAGCAATAAGAGAAGAGAAAGAAGTAAAAGGAGTCCAGATTGGAAAGGAAGAAGTCAAGCTCTCTCTATTTGCAGATGACATGATATTATACATAGAAAATCCCAAAGACACTATTACAAAACTACTAGAGTTAATCAGCGAATTCAGCAAAGTTGCAGGATACAAAATCAATATACAGAAATCACTGGCATTCCTATACACAAACAATGAAAAATCAGAAAATGAAATCAAAGAGGCAATCCCCTTCACCATCGCAACCCAAAGAATCAAATATCTAGGAATAAACCTACCCAAAGAAACAAAAGAACTGTACACAGAAAATTACAAGACACTCATGAGAGACATTAAAGAAGACTTAAACAGATGGAGAAATATTCCGTGTTCCTGGGTCGGGAGAATCAATATTGTGAAAATGACCATACTACCAAATGTCATCTATAGATTCAATGCGATCCCTATCAAGCTTCCAATAACATTCTTCACAGAACTAGACCAACGAATAACACAGTTCATATGGAAACACAAAAGACCTCGAATAGCCAAAGCAATCCTCAGGAAGAAGAATGGAGCTGGAGGGATCAGCCGACTCTACTCCAAAGCAACAGTCCTCAAGACAGTATGGTACTGGCACAAAAACAGAAATATCGACCAATGGAACAAGATCGAGAACCCAGAGATAAAGCCACGCACCTATGGGTACCTTATTTTTGACAAAGGAGGCGAACATATAAAATGGGACAAAGACAGCCTCTTCAACAAATGGTGCTGGGAAAATTGGACAGCTACATGCAAGAAAATGAAATTGGAACATACCCTGACACCATACACAAAGATCAACTCAAAATGGATTAAAGACTTAAATGTAAGGCCAGAAACCATCAAACTCTTAGAGGAGAATATAGGCAAAACCCTCAAGGACATCAATCAAAGCAAGATCTTCTCTGACCCACCTACTAGAATAGTGGAACTAAAAAGACAAATGAACATGTGGGACCTAATGAAACTTAAAAGCTTTTGTACAGCAAAAGAAATTACAAAAAAGTTCAACAGACACCCCACAGAGTGGGAGAAAATCATAGCAAATGAAACAACAGACAAAGAATTAATCTCCAAAATCTACAAGCAACTGAGACAACTCAGCACTGGAAAAACGAACAACCCAATCAAAAAATGGGAAAAGGCCCTAAACAGACACCTCTCCAACGATGACATACAGATGGCCCAAAAACACATGAAACGATGCTCAACTTCACTAATAATTAGAGAAATGCAAATCAAAACTACAATGAGATGTCACCTCACACCCGTCAGAATGGCCATCATCCACAAATCGACAGACAATAAATGCTGGAGAGGTTGCGGAGAAAAGGGAACCCTCCTGCATTGCTGGTGGGAGTGTAAATTGATACAGCCTCTATGGAAGACAGTCTGGAGATTTCTTAAAAAACTAAAAATAGAAGCACCATATGACCCAGCAATCCCACTCTTAGGCTTATACCCTGATGAAATCAAAACTGAAAGAAGCACCTGTACCCCAATGTTCATTGCAACTCTCTATACAATAGCTAGAACATGGAAGGAACCTAGATGCCCATCGACGAACGAATGGATCCAAAAGCCCTGGTACATATATACAATGGAATACTACACAGCTGTAAAGAGAAATGCAGAAGAATCAGCCCTCATGAGGTGGCTGGATCTAGAACGTATCCTAAAAAGTGAAGTCAGTCAGAAAGAGAAGGACAAATACAGTATATTAACACCCAGAGATAAAGCCACGCACCTATGGGTACCTTATTTTTGACAAAGGAGGCGAACATATAAAATGGGACAAAGACAGCCTCTTCAACAAATGGTGCTGGGAAAATTGGACAGCTACATGCAAGAAAATGAAATTGGAACATACCCTGACACCATACACAAAGATCAACTCAAAATGGATTAAAGACTTAAATGTAAGGCCAGAAACCATCAAACTCTTAGAGGAGAATATAGGCAAAACCCTCAAGGACATCAATCAAAGCAAGATCTTCTCTGACCCACCTACTAGAATAGTGGAACTAAAAAGACAAATGAACATGTGGGACCTAATGAAACTTAAAAGCTTTTGTACAGCAAAAGAAATTACAAAAAAGTTCAACAGACACCCCACAGAGTGGGAGAAAATCATAGCAAATGAAACAACAGACAAAGAATTAATCTCCAAAATCTACAAGCAACTGAGACAACTCAGCACTGGAAAAACGAACAACCCAATCAAAAAATGGGAAAAGGACCTAAACAGACACCTCTCCAACGATGACATACAGATGGCCCAAAAACACATGAAACGATGCTCAACTTCACTAATAATTAGAGAAATGCAAATCAAAACTACAATGAGATGTCACCTCACACCCGTCAGAATGGCCATCATCCACAAATCGACAGACAATAAATGCTGGAGAGGCTGCGGAGAAAAGGGAACCCTCCTGCATTGCTGGTGGGAGTGTAAATTGATACAGCCTCTATGGAAGACAGTCGGGAGATTTCTTAAAAAACTAAAAATAGAAGCACCATATGACCCAGCAATCCCACTCTTAGGCTTATACCCTGATGAAATCAAAACTGAAAGAAGCACCTGTACCCCAATGTTCATTGCAACTCTCTATACAATAGCTAGAACATGGAAGGAACCTAGATGCCCATCGACGAACGAATGGATCCAAAAGCCCTGGTACATATATACAATGGAATACTACACAGCTGTAAAGAGAAATGCAGAAGAATCAGCCCTCATGAGGTGGCTGGATCTAGAACGTATCCTAAAAAGTGAAGTCAGTCAGAAAGAGAAGGACAAATACAGTATATTAACACATATATATGGAATCTAGTAGGATGGTGATGATGGCACATGCAGTGAAGCGACAGAAAGACAGACATGGACAGTGGACATATGGACATTGTGGGGAAGGAACAGTGGCTGAGAGGCGTAAGGGAAGTAGCATGAAGGCCTGTACTATCATAAGTGAAGAAAATAGCTCTAGTCATTGCTCTGTGAGAAAAGGGGATCCTTCAGGGGTGCTGTGTGATGGTCGGGAGGGGAGGGAAGGGGGGGATATACACGTGACTAATCTGAGAACATGCATGTCTGTGAACAACAAAACTCTGTAAAAGTTAAAAGTAAAATAAAGGTTTAAAAAAAAAAAAAAAAGAAAATCCCAAAGACACTATTACAAAGCTACTAGAGCTAATCAACGAATTCAGCAAAGTGGCAGGATACAAAGTCAACACACAGAAATCACTGGCATTCCTATACACAAACAATGAAAAATCAGAAAACGAAATCAAAGAGGCAACCCCCTTCACCATCGCAACCAAAAGAATCAAATACCTAGGAATAAACCTACCCAAAGAAACAAAAGAACTGTACACAGAAAATTACAAGACACTCATGAGAGACATTAAAGAAGACTTGAACAGATGGAGAGATATTCCATGTTCCTGGGTCGGAAGAATCAATATTGTGAAAATGACCATACTACCAAATATCATCTACAGATTCAATACGATCCCTATCAAACTTCCAATAACATTCTTCACAGAACTAGACCAACGAATAACACAGTTCATATGGAAACACAAAAGACCTCGAATAGCCAAAGCAATCCTCAGGAAGAAGAATGGAGCTGGGGGGATCAGCCTCCCCAACTTCAGACTCTACTACAAAGCAACAGTCCTCAAGACAGTATGGTACTGGCACAAAAACAGAAATATCGACCAATGGAACAAGATCGAGAACCCAGAGATAAAGCCACGCACCTATGGGTACCTTATTTTTGACAAAGGAGGCGAACATATAAAATGGGACAAAGACAGCCTCTTCAATAAATGGTGCTGGGAAAATTGGACAGCTACATGCAAGAAAATGAAGTTGGAACATACCCTGACACCATACACAAAGATCAACTCAAAATGGATTAAAGACCTAAATGGAAGACCAGAAACCATCAAACTCTTAGAGGAGAATATAGGCAAAACCCTCAAGGACATCAATCAAAGCAAGATCTTCTCTGACCCACCTACTAGAATAGCAGAACTAAAAAGACAAATGAACATGTGGGACCATATGAAACTTAAAAGCTTTTGTGCAGCAAACGAAGTCACAAAAAAGCTGAACAGACACCCCACAGAGTGGGAGAAAATCACAGCAAATGAAACAACAGACAAAGAATTAATCTCCAAAATCTACAAGCAACTGAGACAACTCAGCACTGGAAAAACGAACAACCCAATCAAAAAATGGGAAAAGGACCTAAGCAGACACCTCTCCAAAGAGGACATGCAGATGGCCCAAAAGCACATGAAACAATGTTCAACTTCACTAATAATTAGAGAAGTGCAAATCAAAACTACAATGAGATATCACCTCACACCCGTCAGAATGGCCATCATCAACAAATCGACAGACAATAAATGCTTGTGAGGGTGCAGAGAATAGGGAACACTCCTCCATTGCTGGTGGGAATTGATACAGCCTCTATGGAAGACAGTCTGGAGATTTCTTAAATAGCTAAAGATAGAAGCACCCTATGACCCAGCAATCCCACTCTTAGGATTATACCCTGATGAAATCAAATCTGAAAGAAACACCTGTACCCCAGTGTTCATTGCAGCTCTCTATACAATAGCCAGAACATGGAAGCAACCTAGATGCCCATCGACAAATGAATGGATCCAAAAGCCCTGGTACATATATACAATGGAATACTACACAGCTGTAAAGAGAAATGCAGAAGAATCAGCCCTAATGATGTGGCTGGACCTAGAATGTATCATAAAGAGTGAAGTCAGTCATAAAGAGAAGGACAAATACAGTATATTAACACATACATATGGAATCTAGTAGGATGGTGATGATGGCACACGCAGTGAAGTGACGGAAAGACAGACATGGACAGTGGACATATGGACATTGTGGGGAAGGAACAGAGGGTGGGAGGCGTAAAGGAAGTAGCATGAAGGCCTGTACTATCATAAGTGAAGAAAATAGCTCTAGTCATTGCTCTGTGAGAAAAGGGGATCCTTCAGGGGTACTGTGTGATGGTTGGGAGGGGTGGGAAGGGGGGGATATACATATGACTAATCTGGGAACATACATATCTGTAAACAACAAAACTCTGTAAAAGTTAAAAGGAAAATTAAGGTCTAAAAATAAATATATAAATAAATAAAGATAAGGCTGGTGGGTCACATTTGGGTCTTATGTGAAAAGACTATGGAGCTTGGACTATCTCCAAAGGAAACAAAGATGGGGGCCATTGTGAAATTTTAAAGCAGAGGATCTGTAATTCTCTCATGTATATTTTAGAAACATAACATGGTTGAAAAGTGGATGGAACTGGAAAAGAAGAAAGTGAAAAGCAGAAAATTGAGTAAAAATGCTGTTTCCATACCCAGGAGACCACTGCTCTAGAGTAGATGATTTTTCATTATTTCTCTATCTGCAATTTAGTGAGTGATACAATTTGGTCAGTGATGCAGTCATATCTGCAAAATGGCAGAACTCTTGTATTTTCATAGTTGAATAAGTTATGGGGTGAGTTATGTCCATCAATCAATTGACAAATTGCAAGTCTGGGACTTTCGCCATGTGGCAGAATTACATCTCCTTACATTTTGTTCTTTGCCAGAAGGCATGTTTTTGTTATATTGCTTTTCTTTTTGTAGAAGATGAGTTGGAATCACTTAAAAATATAGCAGAACATTGTTTACTGAGAAGCACTAATGAGATAGGCCCCTTATACCTTGAAATAGTTGCTTCATCTATCAAAGCATGTGTTATAACTAGGGAGGAATTTAGGTTTGAGCTCACCTTCATAGAGGGTAATAAACATACAGGTTCTCTAACTTTGGTCAGAGGCACTGTGAGAACTGTTGTTTAGATAGTCTTTAAATTTCTTTTTTTACTCCCTGCACCTGACTGCCATAATCATAATTCCTGGGACTCCATGGGTGTGGTCTGAGCTTATTCAGCCTAGGTATGAGGAGTAGCTTTTTAAACAGAAGTTTGGTGGAAGAATCTGAGAAATTGTGTTCTTAGCTAAAAGGAAGGGGAAGTCATTGTCATTTGTTTTCACTCCATGAATCTCTGATTTCTGAAGACCCTCTGGATTAATTATGACAGAAAAGGAGAGACTAGCCCAGTTTCAACAAAGGCATAGTGATTAAAAAATAAAATTTTCTTGTTTTTGGTTGAAAAGTTAGCTAACAGCCTTGCTTAGTGCTAATTTGGAGCTCATACCTGTCAGAGAAAGCTCACCTCTAGGGTCTTTAGTCTAGGCCAGGGGTTGACAAACTTTTCCTGTCAAAGGCCAGGTGGGTAGATATTTTAGCCTTTGTAGGCCATATAAAGGCCTCTGTCATGACTCTCAACTCTGCCACTGTAGTGAGGACAGTGACCACAATAATACCTAACTGAACAAGCATGGCTGTGCTCTAATAACTCATTATTTATAAAATGGATGGTCGCAAGATGTGGTGTGTGTGCTGTGGTTTGCTGATTGCTGGTCTAGGTAATAATTAATGGTAGAGAAGTGGCTTAAGGTGAACACGACCTCATTATTAGACTCTTACACTGCATCTGCCACCCTCCACCTGGTTTTTCATCATGTTTGCCTCTAGGTGAAAGTGTTAGTCACTCAGTCATGTCTGACTGTTTGCAAGTCCATGGATTCTTTGCAGCTACATTTCTCTGTCTATGGAATTCTCCATGCGAGAATACTGGATTGGGTTGCCATTCCCTTCTCTAGGGGATCTTCTCAACCCAGAGATCAAACCTGTGTCTCCTGCATTGCAGGAAGTTTCTTTACCACCTGAGCCACTAGGGAAGCCGTTACTCCTAGGTGTCTTCCCACAAGTAAACAGGAAGTTATAGCAGCCTCCAAACTTTGCAGCTTGCTTTATTTAACCATGTCAAGGTGAATTAGAGAAATGCCCGAAATCATTATGGGTATGTTGGCAAATATATTTGTTGATGGACTGAATGACTGCTAATCATGGGACACTGGGTGATCATATAAACAGATAGAAGTTTATATCTTAAATTCTTTTGGTGTACCCCAAAGAGGTCTGGGTTTTTTTGCTGCGTGTCTATGAACCCCTGGGTTTCCCTGTTCATGTTTCATTGACTTTTCAACTCTGATTTTATCACTGTCCAGAGGTTGTGATGCTGCACTGGGAATCGTTAGGTGTTAGGCTGCCTTCCTATTTCTTCATAGGTGAGAAAATGCATTGTATTTAACCTCTCTGTCCACCTGTTGACATTATCTCAGTCTTGCCTTTTCTTGCTCTAGCTTTGCGGAACCCTGAGTGATTTCACCAGGTACAACCTGACAGCATCTCGCTCCCCATCCAAGGCTTTCTTGTTGAACACTGTTGTGGGTACCCATGCCAACTCCACAATCCATGAGTAGTGAACTTTTAACAAATAGGTTAAATAGTAGATAAATTCTTTGACTTTCTCCTCCCCTATGTAGGATGGTCTTGAAATGTTATTTATACAACTTTTCATGGATGCAGTCCTACAAATCAAGCGACCAGTCACAGTTAGTGGTGTAGCTAATTCCATGATGCATCAGATATTGGCTCTCAGTCCTTCCATGCTCCATTTGGCTTGTTCTTCCCTTCTGCTGTCTGGGATCTTACTTTCTAATTGAATACTAGCTACAAATCTTCTGGCTCATGCTGTGCTTTCTAGGGAACCCAGGCAAAGTCTCTGCTCTAGGAAGAAGCAGCTTACAAATCAAAGGAATTACCAGACCTTAGAGGACATAGACAGGAAAGGATCTTGTGGATGTCTTGTGGGGAGATGTGGAATATAAGCCTGGGGAAAACAGCCCCTCAAGTGGATTACTCAGCAGTTTGCTAAGGATCCCATTCTTCTTTTTTTATTGTTTTTTTTTTTTCTTTAATTTTGGCCTCTTTTATTGGTTTTCTGTCTACTTATTTTCATCCATCTTCAGTCTTTGGCCTGTGTGGGCCTCCCATTGCAGTGGCCTCTTTCATTGCAGAGCACTGGCTCTGGTTGCATGTGCTCTAGGGTGCTGGCTCACAATTGGACTCACCAGTCCAGCTGCTCTGTGGCACGGGGTATCTTCCCGGGCCAGGGATCGAACCAGTGCCCCTTGCACTGCAAGGCAGACTCTTTACCCACTGGACCACCAGGGAAGCCCAGGATCCCATTGTTTTTTAAAAAATATTCGTTTATTTATTTTTGGCTGCATTGGATCTTTGTTACGGCATGTGAGATATTGGCTGTGGCAAGCAGGCTTCTCTCTAGTCATAATACATGAACTCTGTGGACTCTGTAGTTAGTGTCACACAGGCTCTCTAGTTGAGGCGCCCAGGCTCAGTAGTTGTGGCATGCAAGCCTAGTTGTCCCACAGCTTATGGAATTTTAGTTCCTCACCCAGGGATCGAACCTGCGTCTCCTGCATTGGAAGGCAGATTCTTAATCACTGGGCCACCAGAGAAGTTCCAGGATCCCACTGTTTGTTGTAAAGGAGGGGGTGATCATCCTGGTGTGCAGTGGTGTTGCAATCATTCGTGCTTCTTTCACCTGTAGTTCACTGGGTTGCTGTGCAGTGCAAGAGGAGGTCCTGGGTCATGTGCTGACAGTGCTGATGGATCAGTGTGGGGCATGATGCAGGTGTGGAGTGCTATGGCTTCTATTAGCTGCGTTACTCTCATTTTATACAAATCTTTAAAAATTTATTGAAGTATAGTTGATGTACAGTAAGTGACTCAGTTACATATATATATGTGTGTGTGTGTGTGTGTGTGTGTGTATATATATATATATATATATATATATATATATATATATACATTCTTTTTCATATTCTTTCCCATTTTGGTTTAATCACAGGATACTGAATGCAGTTCCCTATGCTATACAGTTTGACCTTGTTCTTTATCCGTTCTCTGTTTATAATAGTTTATATCTGTTAATCACTAACTCCCAGTCCTTCCTGCCCCCACTCACCTTCCCCTTTGGCAACCACAAGTCTGTTCTCCGTGTCTGTAAGTCTGTTTCTGTTTTATAGATAAGTTAGTTTATGCATAGTTTAGATTCCACATAAAAGTGATATCATATGGTGGAGCTTCCCTGGTGGTCCAGTGGTTAGAGACACCATCTTGCAGTGCAGGGGGTGCCAGTTCGATCCCTGGCCTGGGAGGATCCCACGTGCCGTGGAGCAGCTGGACTGATGTGTCCAATTGATGAGCTGGAGCTCTGGAGCGCATGCGCCCAGAGCCGGTGCTCTGCAACAACAGAGGCCACCGTGATGGGAGGCCCACACGGGCAAAAAGAACACAGATGGATGAAAATAGATAAATGAAAGACCAATAGAAGTGGCCCGCCTGCTCCCCTTCATTCCCACCCTGACCCCCCCAAAGGGAAAAAAAAAATAATACTAATAAAGTTACTTTAAAAGTGATATAATATGATATTTATCTTACTCTTTCTGACTTTCTTAGCATGATAATCTTCCATCCATGTTGCTGCAGATGACATTATTTAATTATTTTTTATGGCTGGGTAGTATTCCATTGTATATATGTACCACATCTTCTTTATCCATTCATCTGTCGATAGACATTTACATTGCTTCCATGTCTTGGCTATTGCAAACAGTGCTGCAATAAACATAGTGCAGACATCTTTTTGGATTCTAGTTTTATCCAGATATGTGACCAAGGATGGGATTGCAGGATCATATGGCAACTCCATTGTTAGTTTTTTGAGGAACCTCACTATATCAACTTACATACCCACCAACACTGTGGGAGGGTTCCCTTTTCTCTATACCCTCTCCAAGCATTTGTAGATTTTTAATGATGGCCATTCCGACTGTGAGTTGGAACGTCATTGTAGGTTTGAATTGGATTTCTCTAATAATTAGCGATGTTGAGCATCTTTTTATGTTTAACTGCATTGCTCTTAAAAACAAAAAAGACAGTAGTAGACTAGTATGATTAACTTCCAACTCATGACATGCTTTGAAGCCAGAAGACCATTTGAAGCTCCAAAAGAGGCTGTCACCACATGCTGCTTCAGGAAGGCTGAATGGAATTGTAAGGATCTTGTTATAAGGGGGGCAGAGTTAAATGAGGCCGAAAGAATAAACCCAGAAGGTCTTTTCTGTCAGAGTCAAGGCTCTGATAGGAAACAAGTGGGCCCCAGAAACTTGAGAGGGGCCCATTTGGTAGATGTGTCTGAGAACAGTACATCCCCAGATTGTCCTGAAACCTCCAGGATAGCGGAAATAGCACCTGTAGTCAGTGCAGATGATCTCACTTGAGGCTTATCCTTGAAAGAGAATGCTCATTCTCAAGATATACCCCTCCCACAACTTGTGAATTTCAAGTTGATAAATAAAGTAAGGTCTCAGTACAGCCTAAGAGGGGAAGAAATAGCTTAGACGCCTAAAGTGTTGTAGCTCCTGGAGGAACCTGTGTAGGAGGGGATCTTGTGGGTGACTGACTGTCGAGTCTGCTTGGAGAGGTTTCGTTGACACAGGGCACTCACCCATGACTCTGGGCTCCATGTGCTGGCAGTGACATCTGGAATCAGCACAGAAAGTCATGGGGACTGCCTCTGCTTCACCTCTCTTAGTGCTTCCTCCTCTGATCTTACTGATGATTTTACATGTGTCTGGAAGACCCCTTTTGCTTGATGGTCTCACATTTTAGGAGTTTGCCCAGAATGCAAAGAATACTGCTGGCTGATATTTGTTCTGCCTTATTTTTGCAAGTCTGTAGGAGGAAAGGGTGATGCACTCTGTTCTGCCTTTTCTAACATATCCTTATCTCATCCCTGGTGCCTGTGCCTGCTTTCTTTGTGAACAGCCTTGGCCAGCAGCCTGGGGAGGCGTTGAGGATGTAACTCATAGCAAGCAGCATGTGGCACTGTCATGGAGTCTCAGGGTTTCCAGCTGGGTATGTGACATCTCAGAAGGTGGCAAGAATTTTGTTCCAAATCTGATCTTGGGCTTGGAACCAGGTTCTAGCAATCCCTACTCTCACAGAGCCACAGGGATGGTAGGAAAAAATAGAAGAAGAATGTCATGGCAAAGCAGGATGCTCTCTCTTGCTCTGGCCTAGTGCCTTAAAGGGAAGGTGTACTGCTCACAGTTACCCTGTGTCCCAGCTAATGCTGGTGTGAATAATTATTACTTTCCCTCCAGTAATGGTCCTTCCAGTTCATTTACCCAGCAGTAAAGTTTCTGATTCGACATTGTCTCTTTTTTAAAACCAGCCCCTAGGATTTTTCTGTTACTTTTCTTGTTCGTATTAGTTTCATGCTTCAGCTGTTCGTGCTTCTATAAGTGCATCTGCATTTTTGTCTCCAGTCCCAGGCTGATTTCAGACAATATCGTCAGTGTTAGAACATTAGAAGGGGAAAAAAAGGAAATGCTCAAGTAGATTGAGTGGCAAGAAAAGAATGAGACAACATCTGGACCATCAAAAGCTCCTACTGCTCAAACCTCCTGGCTTGCAAATGAATTTATAGTGAGTTTATTCACATATTTTCATTTGAATGTGTCCCCTACCCTCTTTCCTAGTTTTGAAGCAATGATAAAAGATATTTTTTCCCAGCTTTTTTTTTCTTCTTCCTGATGCATTTCCATTAGTGTCTTTAAACTTCTTAGAGCTTGTTTAAAAGCTATGAACTTTGGACCTTGAAACCTACTTGCTGAAAACAAAGGAAGTTGTGCTTAACCTCTCTTAGCAACTTATGAGTTGCTTTTATTCAAAGGTTGAGTCCTGACTTTGGCTCATATAATCAGAAAAACTCATCAGATTGAAAATACACATGAGCCTGCAGTACCCTAAGTACATTCCAATCTCAGGACAGTGACCATACCATTGTTTTCATCTCTATTCTATGGTAATCCATGAGAGGAAGATTCATAATGCATGAATAAAACAGTGTTCAGATTTTCATTGTACCATCATTAGTTGTGTTATTAGTTTGCCTTTCTGAGCTTCTTTCTGTCAGTTGTAAAACCTTGTTTGGCTGGTGCAAGGTTAGAGTTTGTTAAGCAATTCACATAGAGCACATAGTACATATACAGTGTATGACTGTTTTTATTAGACAAGTAAGGCAAGTTGTGTATATGTTAATGCTTCTGCACTTGCAGCCTTGGATTGCATTTGTGGGGCACATCAAGAAAACAGACTTTCAAAGACCAATAAGAATCTCGTGGAGAGAATAAAAAAGCATTGGCACTATTTATTACTATCAAAGAATTCTTTTTGATATGCTGAGAAGATCCTCCTCAAACAACATTATCAATGAAATGAGCCCATCATTAGATTAGGAGATATATTATCAAACACAATCAACTTATTTGCCCATCACAGCTAAATATTATACAATGCACAAAGAATAACAGTATTTATGGGTCACTTTGTATGTTCTAAGTGCTAGACGATTAATAGTTGATCTACTTCTCCCAGCCATCTTTCTTGAGTTTAAATTAAAACCACAGTTGAATGAATACCATTTCATACTTTTCAGAGGGACAAAAATGAAAAAGTCTGATAAAACCCAGTGATAAAAAAGACATTGGCAACAGATCCTTCCATGCACTGGTAATAGGAGTGGCAACTAGAACAGTCACTTTGGAGTAATTCTACAGTAGCAAGTGAATATGAAGATGCGAGTGTGTTAAGACCCAACAATTCTAGTTACAAATGTTGGACAAATTCTTGCACAAGAAGAAAAGTACAAGTGTTCTCACTGTGGTACTATTTGCAATTATAAAAGTCAAAGATTATTTAAATGCTCATTAACAAAAGAACAAGTAATATGTCATGATGTGTCTATGAAGTGGAATATTATATAGCAGAGAATATAAATAAGCTAGAGGTAAAGTTGCCAACACGATAAATTTCATCCACTCACTATAGGTGAAAAATCAAATTGTAAAAGGATACTTACAGGGTATTGTTTACTTAAAGTTTAAATAAGCATGCAAAACAATATCATATACTATTTAAGTACACAAGCGTATGTAGAAACAATACAGAGGGATGCTCATGAATGGTAAACACCAAATTAAGGTTTATGGTCATCTCTGTAAGAGAGGGAGTGAAATGAACATAGGAGCCTAATGTATTTAAAAGGTTTTTTTCTTAATCTGGGTAGTGAGGACATTGATGTTCACTATATTGTTCTTAATTGCTCTGTTATCTCTGGTACTTCATTTGTTTCAAATGAGAAAATCTTTCATTATTGAAGTAATTTTTAAAGGCCCAGGTATTAGAATTGGACTTGAATTAAAAACCTTATTTTTCTCTTAGATATCATAATTTGACTGTTTTAACAGATCACTGTTAAATAGACTGAAAAGCATGGAAAGAAAAAGAAGGAAGACCATAAAGGAGGCTTTCATGGGAATCAAGGTGAGTCCTAGTTTCCCCATCAATAAAATGAAGATAGTAATTCCCCACAGGGTTATGTTGTCAAGTGAGATTAACTCAGGCCAAGAAGATAGCTCAGCATCTGGCACATTTATTGAACATTCTATTAATACCACCTGTGATAAACCTAGAAGGCTCTTGATATACATTTGTTAAATTTCAAATGAAATAATGTCAGTTGACACAGGGAGTCATGGAGTGGGAGAAGTGGGTAAAGGTAGTCAAAAGATACAAACTTCCTTTTATAAGATAAATAAGTTCTGGGGATGTAGTATTTACCATGGTGACTATAGTAGACAATATAGCGTTATACATTTGAAGGTTTTTAGAGAATAGATCCTAAAAATTCTCTTATGTTCATGTGAGATGAGGGATGTTGACTGGACTTACTGTGATCATCATTGTGCAATATATGCATATATCATATAAGTCATTATGTTGTATACCTTAAACATATAATGTTATATGCCAGTTATAATCTCAGTAAAACTAGGAGAAAATAATATTAGTTGTAACAAATATATCATTAGTTCCCTTTCTGCCCACCACATTCCTCAAAGCCTCAATCCAAAAGGTGAATGTTATGTTCAGGTTTTCATGTTTTGAGTTTAATTATGTCTTTCCTTTATGTCATGGGCACACAGGTCAATATTTATCTTTAAGATTGGGTTAATGTCCTTGACTTTTTGGCTAACTTAGATAATTGAGGTGTTCTGGGCAGGGTCTATGTAAATACATGGTTTGTTGAACTCACAGGGGAGTATGGGCATATTAAATGTTCTGTCTATCTCACACACGCTCACATATACACACGTTGCAATCTGCACTTTGCATTACTCTTCTTGCTTTGTTTTCAGTGGCTCTCAGGTTACCGCAAGCTGAGTCCTGCAGACTGAATCACCTCAGCCCACATCACTTTGTTGCCTGTATTAGCCTTCCTTTCCACCCTTTCTCTGCTCTAGCCAGACCACTTCCACATCTGCACTGCTATATCAGCAACCAGGTACTGGCACTACCCTGGAATGCGCAGGACTCTTGTCAGTCTGACCTCTCATGGAGGGGTAGAAAAACCAAGGAATCAAGGACCACCTGTGCCTACTGCGAAAGAGAGTAATATAAAGAGTAGTGTGGTAGTAACCAGGCAGACATCAAAAAGCTGGGTCAGGCAACATACTGAATTTTGTAATAAATTTTATGATAATCTGCTCCTACCACTTAATTGAATAATAGCTGTAAAATCAGTTATGAACATCATGACTTAATTTTCTAATTAATTAAAACTGCATGGAGGATCTAAAGTCTTAGGAAGCAAATCCTTCTATGATTCAAACGTTGCTCAAATATTCTGGAACTGGAATTCCAGGATTTGAACCCCAGCTCTGCCTCAGTGCAGAGAGATAAGTGTTTAACTTGTGACCTTTGGTAAATCATTTCCTCTCTGTGTCACTTTAAAATGGGGGGACATAAATAGTGTCTATTTCACAGGTTTGTTGTAAAGATTAAATAATCGATTATGTGTAATTTTATGTGATATGTGCAATTTTATGTGATATATGTAATCTTAAGATTATATGTAAATCATATAGTGCCTAATAATAGAAAGTGTGCCATAATTATTAGCTATTATTCTCTGCCTCATCTGATTGGACCATGAAGTCTCCTGTGTCTTCTTGTAAGTTGTTCCCGTTTTAACAACACAAACTTGAGCAGTACGATGGTAATCACTTTGCAATATATAAGTGTATTGAATCAACCCAATACATCTTAAACTTATACAATATTATGTGTCAAATTTTATCCCAATAAAGCTGGGAAAACTGAAAGCACAAGCAATCGCTGTTAAATAGACTGAAGAGTAGCTGAAGAAAAAGAAAGACCAGAGAGCAGGCGTTTATGGGAATCAAGGTGAAAGATAGTGGTGGTTTTGACAGGGTGGCGACAGTTGAGGTAGCGAGGGGTCTACACACCAGCATCGACTAAATAATCTGTGCTCTGTGGTACCCATCTTTATCACAGATCAAATGTCTATATGTGTGTGTGTGTGTTAACTGTATGTGTATCTCTGAGTTCTATTCTATTCAGTTTATTCTTAGTGAGCAACATATTATTTTTGATACTTAGGTTTTACAGTATATATTAATGTCTGGAAGAGCAATCTTCCCTTTTTGCTCTTCTTTTTCAAAGTTGACTTGGTTGTCTATGTTCTTTTATTTTGTTATAAAAATTTGGAATAAATTTATCAAGTCTCTCAAACTGGAAATTTTGTTTGGGATTATATTAAGTCTAGAAGTTAATTTGGAGAGAATTGGCACCTTTAGTAGCTTGCTATCACATCCATGAACATGGTTGAACTCCTCAATTTATTCATATCTTAAAAAAAATTATTGGAGCATAGATGACTTATAATGTTGTGTTAGTTTCAGATGTACAAGGTGAATCATTTATACATATATCCATTTTTTAAAGATTCTTTAAAAAAGAATATAGAGTATTGAGTAGAGTACCCTGTGCTAACAATATGTCCTTATTAGTTATCTATTTTATATATAGTAGTGTGTATATGTGGTGAAGGGAATGGCAATCCACTCCAGTATTCTTGCTTGGAGAATCCCTTGGACAGAGCAGTCTGATGGGCTACTGTCCAAGGTCGCAAAGAATTGGACATGACTGAGTGACTAACACACAAACATTAGTGTGTATATGTCAGTCCCAATCTCCCTGTTTATCCCTTCCTGCTTATATTCTGGTAACCATAAATTTACTTTCTACGTCTGTGACTCTACTTCTGTTATATAAATAAGTTCATTAGTACCACCTTTTTAAAGATTCCACACATAAGTCCTATTTTTTATTGCTTACAATTAAAGTCTTAAGATAATTTCTTTATAAAGGTCTTATATGTTCTTTTTTAGGTTTATAGTTCATAAATATTTTCTTGTCAAGAATATATTGGTTATTGCAAATTGATTTTGTTTCTAGAAACCTATGGAAGTTTTTTTATTATACCTCATAAAAGATCTCTTTATTTCTTTTTATATTTTCTTTTTATTGATTATTTATTTATTTTTCATCCATCTTTTTTCTTCAGCCTATGTGGGCCTCCCACTGCAGCAGCCCCTCTTGCTGCCGAGTGCCGGCTCGTAATTAGACACACCAGTCCAGCTGCTCTGCGGCACATGGGATCTTCTCATGCCAGGGAGCGATACAGTACCCCTTGCACTGCAAGGTGAACTCTTTACCCACTGGACCACCAGGGAAGCCCCATATTTTCTGTAATGTATTAGTTTGGAGCTGCAGTTCAGAGTTCTTGGACTAAAAATTGAATTTCTAATCTTAGTATAAATAAAAATTCAAGATCCCTCCTTTTCATAAGGATAAACAAAATGTACAATTCTAGGGTCTTAGCAAAAAGCCAACTAGGAATAAGTGTTTGTCCCATTATAATTCCACTAAACCCCATTCCCAAACATAATATCTTTTTTACTGGTAGTGATAAAAATAGCAACAAAACAGTTCTAATCTTTCAACTTATCTATATTCTCAGCATGGAAATTCAGAAGTAAATATGAATATCTCAGTTCCTTATGTATTTAACTTAATTACACAGCAACTAAATATCATGTTTTTTATTTTATTCATAATACACAGTTTTTACTGATAGTATGAATACTAATGTTATGTTATTTTCAATTTTGTTCAAATATTGTATCTATCAGTTTAATACAAAGTATTATTTAGAAAATTATCAACAGTGAAATTCACCAGGTAAACACAAATCTGTAAAAGGAGTCTATTTTCAATTTTATTTAAATATTCTCTCACATGAAAGGACATAGAAATTCATCAGTTTCTAACCAAATCAGAGTTCCAGTTTTTCACATTTTAAAAAGGTCACCCATTTATATAGGTTTACAGAGAATAATAATTGTTGATTTCTATGAAATACTCAAATAATTTATATAGTCATATCACATTTTAGTAAATATAAATATTCAAACTTGGTCATAATTTTAAAAATTTCTAACAGTGCTATTTTTCTGCTGATATTTTTTTGCTTGATATAAAATACCAAGTGATACCATTTCTAGTTGGGGACAGTCCAGTGAAAACACTAGCATAAGACTTTGTTTCTAGACCATTAATAAGAATGCTCACATAGCTTAACTCTCTGGGACCTGATATTCTTCCATTTAGGAGTTTGAAATTTTCCAGTGGAAAGGAATAAGTTTTATGTCAAAGATGTCTCTTAAAAAATTAGAAGCAGCATAGTTGGTCAAAACTAAAGAAATAATGCCATAAATTATGGCATGCCCACCTGAGGAAATAGTGGGCAGCAACTGAAATTTGAAGAATGTATAGCATGTGAAAAACTATGAAGAAAGAAAGTCTATTAAAACTGGAAATATACAGAATCTTTTTTTGTGTGTGGGGGTGGGTTGGGAAGGGAGGGGGGCGGGCGGGCCACTTTTATTGGTCTTTTATTTATCTATTTCCATTCATGTTTGTTCTCTGGCCCATGTTGGCCTCCCATCGCAGTGGCCTCTGTTGTCGCAGAGCACCGGCTCTGGGTGCATGAGCTCCAGAGCTCCGGCTCAGTAATTGGACACATCGGTTCAGCCGCTCCACGGCACGTGGGATCTTCCCAGGCCAGGGATGGAACCAGCGCCCCTTGCACTGCAAGGCGGTGTCCTTACCCACTGGTCCACCAGGGAAGCCCAAGATACAGAATCTTGATGGCATGTCTAAATAAACAAATAAAAAATGAAATTGTTATTGGGTGATGAGGTCTTGGGAGACTCCATCATTCTTCAAATTTTTCTGTGGTAGTGATAATAATAGCCAAAAAATGTCTTGAGGATCTGCTTTTATGCTGGGTGCTATACTAAACACATGGTATACATAATTTGTTATCTTCACAACAATCTATATCAGTATTTCTCAAGCTTTAGTGAGCATCAGAATCCTCTGAAAGGCTTGTTAAAATACAGGTTGCTGGGCTCAATTTTCAGAGCTTCTGATTTAATAGGGCTATTGTATGGTTCAAGAATTTGCATTTATAATAAATTCTTTAAAATGTTGATGCTGCTTGTCCAGTGCTATGGACTGAATGTTTCTGTCCATTGTATGTTAAAATCCTAATTTCCAGTGTGATGGTATTAGGAAGGGGGCCTTTCAGGGGTGATCAGGTCATGAGCTCTCATGAATAGGATTAGCCCTTATGACAGAGGGCCAGGGGAGTTCCCTTGTCCCTCTATGTTTTCACAAAGCAAAAGGCACAGCCATTTACGAACTAGGAAATGAGTCTTCACCAGGCACCAAGCCTGTGGGTGCCTTGATCTTGGACTTCCCAGCCTCCAGAACTGTGAGAAATAAGCCACCTGTTGTTTATAAGCCATCCAGTCTGTAGTGCTCTTTTATAGTAGACTGAGCAGACTAAGACATCCAGGGTCTATAGTTTCAGAACCACTAGTTTATAATTAAGGCATTTCTCCTGCTTTACAAGTGAGAAAGTTGAGAGTCAGAAGTTAAGTAACAAAACCAGTAAATTGTAGAGCCAGGATTTAACTGCAAGTTTGTCTAACTCCAAGGTTTGTCTTTTTTCCTCTCTGTTTCACTCATTCTTTAAGTGTGGTGCTATTGCTCAACCACAAAGGATATAAGTTGCCTTGTCAGTGTCATTCATCCAGGGTGCAGCACAACTAGATGACTGATCACTTGTAGCTTCCTCAAAATGGCATATACTTGAAGGAATAAGAGTCTTGTTCTCTGGGCTTCGAAACCCAGAAGCTGAGATCTTGTTGGTATTCCTGAGTTGACTGAACTTATGGAAGATGCCTTGTATGAAAAGTCTCAACCGGCTGATGTGTAAAGTCATGATACCAGGTTAATAATTTACTATGACAAATACCATGGGCCCAGAAACTCTTGGTTGACCTGACAGGTGTGCTTTCCCTGGAGAAATATTAAGTGCATGAGAAGTGAAATTATCAGAAGGCTACTTATCGACCATGCAAGCAAGACTAGGAAACTTAATATGCCTCAGATATTTCATGTGGCTAGCTCTGTTGGCATGTCCCAGTATATATATTTCTAGAAAAGAGATAACACATCAGGTGGATTGGTATTCACATTGGACTGACCAAGTTCTTCTGGTATTGGTCCCTGGATGTTGCTCAAATGGGTCCACACTGTTGTCTGCTGGGAGTCCTCTCTCCCCCATGTTTCTAAAACCAGTTTTCCTTCTTACAGAGTCCCTGTGTTTCAGTTGCCTAGATAGGCTGAATATGATGAAATCAAGACTTGTGAGTCTGTGACCTTTATAGACTGAACGATCATGCCCTTTCCAAAGTTATATGTAGCTCCCATGGTGATGGTGTTAGGAGGTAGGGCCCTTGGGAGACATTTAGGTTAAGGGGGTGGAACTCTCATGAATGGGACTAGTGCCCTTATGAAAAGGGCCCTATAGAGGTCCCTTGCTCCTTATGCCATGTTAAGTCACAGTGAGAAAACAGCATCTTCGAGGAAATAGGCCCTTATCAGATGCTGAATCTGCTAGATTTCCCAACCTTCAGAATTGTGAGAAATTTCTCTTGTTTATAAGCTACCCAGTTAATGTTATTTTTGTTATGGTCTAAAAAGACTAAGATAGCACAAAAACAGAAATATCGACCAATGGAACAAGATCGAGAACCCAGAGATAAACCCACACACCTATGGGTACCTTATTTTTGACAAAGGAGGCGAAACTATAAAATGGGACAAAAACAGCCTCTTCAATAAATGGTGCTGGGAAAATTGGACAGCTACATGCAAGAAAATGAAGTTGGAACATACCCTGACACCATACACAAAGATCAACTCAAAATGGATTAAAGACTTAAATGTAAGGCCAGAAACCATCAAACTCTTAGAGGAGAATATAGGCAAAACCCTCAAGGACATCAATCAAAGCAAGATCTTCTCTGCCCACCTACTAGAACAGTGGAACTAAAAAGACAAATGAACGTGTGGGACCTAATGAAACTTAAAAGCTTTTGTACAGCTAAAGAAATTACAAAAAAGCTGAACAGACAGCCCACAGAGTGGGAGAAAATCATAGCAAATGAAACAACAGACAAAGAATTAATCTCCAAAATCTACAAGCAACTGAGACAACTCAGCACTGGAAAAACGAACAACCCAATCAAAAAATGGGAAAAGGACCTAAACAGACACCTCTCCAACGATGACATACAGATGGCCCAAAAACACATGAAACGATGCTCAACTTCACTAATAATTAGAGAAATGCAAATCAAAACTACAATGAGATATCACCTCACACCCGTCAGAATGGCCATCATCCACAAATTGACAGACAATAAATGCTGGAGAGGCTGCGGAGAAAAGGGAACCCTCCTGCATTGCTGGTGGGAGTGTAAATTGATACAGCCTCTATGGAAGACAGTCTGGAGATTTCTTAAAAAACTAAAAATAGAAGCACCATATGACCCAGCAATCCCACTCTTAGGCTTATACCCTGACGAAATCAAAACTGAAAGAAGCACCTGTACCCCAATGTTCATTGCAGCTCTCTATACAATAGCTAGAACATGGAAGGGACCTAGATGCCCATCGACGAACGAATGGATCCAAAAGCCCTGGTACATATATACAATGGAATACTACACAGCTGTAAAGAGAAATGCAGAAGAATCAACCCTAATGAGGTGGCTGGATCTAGAACGTATCCTAAAAAGTGAAGTCAGTCAGAAAGAGAAGGACAAATACAGTATATTAACACATATATATGGAATCTAGTAGGATGGTGATGATGGCACACGCAGTGAAGCGACAGAAAGACAGACATGGACAGTGGACATATGGACATTGTGGGGAAGGAACAGAGGGTGGGAGGCGTAAAGGAAGTAGCATGAAGGCCTGTACTATCATAAGTGAAGAAAATAGCTCTAGTCATTGCTCTGTGAGAAAAGGGGATCCTTCAGGGGTGCTGTGTGATGGTCGGGAGGGGAGGGAAGGGGGGGATATACATATGACTAATCTGAGAACATACATATCTGTAAACAACAAAACTCTGTAAAAGTTAAAAGTAAAATAAAGGTTTAAAAAATAAATAAATAAATAATAAAAAAATAAAAAGACTAAGATAGTGAGCCATTTTTCTCTTTAATGGGACTTTACACGTGTCTGTTCTGATTTGTTTTTATTTAGATTTATAGTTTTATGTCCCGACCCGCGGGCTTCGTCAGCGCAGACCTAGGATTTGTCAACGCAGGCCCTAAAGGGAGGAAGTGGGAATTGAGAGGACAAGAGACACGAGAAATGGAGACAAGACAGGCGTCTGATCAAGTCTCGTTTTATTGCAAAAACAAGGGGGTAATTATGCTACACAGAAACAGGAAGGAGCTACTCATAAACCAATCGTGTAAAGGTCAGATGCACACGCGCTTCCGACCCCATAGGAATGCAAGGGAAGCATGCACTGATCACGAGCACGGAAACTAGGAACCACCTATCAGAGCAATATGCACACGCCTTAAACCACACCCCGATACATCCACCAAGCGCCATTTTTGTGCAAATATGACGATGCTCCTAAACTGGAAGCTGCAAAGCGCGGCCAGGGCTCATGCGTGAAAGGCTCCGCTAGGCACCATGCCAAGTGGCGCACCGCAGCATTCATGCGCGGGAGGCTACAGAGTATGGCCGGTCCGCCCCGCGGTCCCGGACAGTTTTAATGTTTGGGAGAAATCTTACTTTTATCGGAAATGGCTTGATTCTTGGATTACATGACTAAATCCATGGAGGTGTTAGTTTTATTGGCTTTGAGAATATGAGCCCCAAAGTTTAGAGGTAGGCTAGAGAAAGGATTATAGTCAGCATCTGGAAGTATATACAAGACCCTAGATCTTAGACAGTGAGAGTCTGAGAGCCCTCTGCTGGCCAACACAGCAGGGCTTGGAGTAAAATGGTATCAGTGATGCTTATCAGTAACAACAGATTCAAACCAACACGTTCAGTTTGTTGGAGTGACTGACCCTGAAGGGCTGGGGCATGCCTTTTACATGTGCCCGTTGCATTTTCTAGACCAGCAGTTCTCCAGCTGTGGCACAATCACGGGTTGAATTATGTCCCCTCCCAAAATTCATATGTTGAAGTTCCAACTACTAGTTCCTCAGAATATGACTACATTTGGAGATGGAGCCTTTGAAGAGATAAGATTAAATGAGATCTTGTGGCAGGCTCTAATCCATGTGACAGCATTTGGAGACAGGAGCTTCAGAGAGGTAATTGAGTTAAACTTAGATGCCTAGTAGGATTCCCTTGTAGCTCAGTTGGTAAAGAATCTGCCTACAGTGTCGGAGATCATTGTTCAATTCCTGGCTTGGGAAGATCCTCTGGAGAAGGGATAGGCTACCCACTCCAGGATTCTTGGGCTTCCTTGGTGGCTCAGATGGTAAAGAATTCTCCTTGCAATGCAGACCTGGGTTTGATCCCTGGGTTGGGAAAAGCCCCTGGAGAAGGGAAAGCTACCCACTCCAGTATTCTATGGCTTGTCCATGGGTTCCAATGAGTCAGATACAACTGAGGCACCTTTTAGGCCCCTAGTAAGGGCCTAAGTCAATATGACTCAGAGACACCAGAGTTGCACACACACCCAGGCTGTGTGAGGACATAGCAAGTGACCATCTGCAAGCCAGAGGAAGGCCTCAGGAGAAACCAGACCTGCCAACACCTTGTTCTTGAACTTCAACTCTCCATAACTGTGAGAAAAATAAATCTCTGTCATTTAAACCATCCAGTCTATAGCATTATGTTATGGTAGGCCTAGCTGACCAATACAGGTTCCTTTCAGTGGCAGTAGCAGCGCCTGCAAGTGGAGCCCAACAATCTAAGTTTTAACAAGGCTTCCAGGTGATTTTGGTTCTTGCTATAGGATGAGAACTACTGTCCTACACCTTCATGTCTAAGTTATGGAGAATAGAGACTAACATGTTTTAATATATTCCACAAACTGACAATATAAACATTAACATATTATCTATATAATCCTTTTTGACAATATGTATACATTTTACATTAGATGATCATGACCAAGGTTATTGGTTATTCACACTTATGCAGAGCAGTGTGTACCTAAGAGCCCAGACAGCATGCATTTATATCACTTACAAGCTATGTGACCTTAGGTAATTTACTTAGTCTCTCTGTGCCCAGTATCCTCATTTACAGAATAGGGATAATGAAAGTATCATCTAAGAGGCTTGTTAAAAGGATTAAAGCAGTTAGACCCTATCTGGCACATAGTTAGGACTATGTGTGTATTAAATGAAATGACAAAATGACTTCATTAGTAAAAGGAATAATTTTTTGAGCAGTTTAGAAAGCAGCTGGAAAAGTTTGGGTAGGCTTTGGTGACTTCTCTTGGAGCTAGTCTATGAAGGTATTACCATTCTTTCTACTTTACCACCCCCTAAGGATGACTTTTCAGTGAACACTTGATAATTAGCCCCTGTCTAGGAAGGCCGCTTTCTCAGGGTGTTCCTCAGAAGTGCTGCTAGAGGTGACAGGACCCAAACACGTGTAAAGCTGTTCCAGTGTGTTTCAGTCAGTTGTCTCTGGTCGATGGTGGTAAGAGCTACAGATTTTCCCTCAGAGAAGATAGTTTCTTGGTTTGGTATGGATCAATGTAGGCATCTGTCTCCAGAATACTCAGAAAGTATCTCTTCCTGAGGGAGGACACTGATATATGTGTGACTGCTTCACTAATGCTTTTACAATCTGTGTTCAGAAAAAAAAGCCTTCACTCCCATTTAGGGGAACATTTAGAGCTTGAATTTCAGGACATTCCAGTTTAGAAGTTTCTTTAATTTGTTATGCTTCCTTTTATGCCTAGAACTGCATTTTTAATATCTAGGCAGATGGTGTGTAAACTCTTAGGAACTTTACACCCACAGTTTGCTTGGAATGCTAGTAGGGCATTTCTTTATGTATAGATTTTCTTCATTCTAATTGTAATATAACTGCTAGATTTTCATCAGCCAACCTGGAGGAATTTAGGCATATCATACTTGTGGCTGTGTGTTAAGCAGTTGTTTCCAGCTCTATTTCTTGTCATCTGATATGTATTTCTTTTTCGTCTTCAACCAAATCTTGCAATTTTTTCTATAGATATTTCATTAAGGAGTAAAAGCCATTTAGGTCCAGAGTATGTAAAAAATAAACTTATGCCAAGTTATGCACAGAGTGTTTGGGTGAAATGTGTTCTGAATAATGAAATAGAGATTTCCCCCCTTTGTTACAGTAGAGAAAAAGGCTACGTGGTTTTGGGTCAAGTCGTTTGGATATGAGAGTTTAACTTGGGACCCAGGTGCACACCAGCCAACCTATTGATGAAGCAGATTAGAATTTCTAAGGTTTAGTTTTTTTAATTTTTTTTAACAAATGGGAATTGTTAACTTTATAATTCCCTTTTGGTTTTTTTTGACTTCTCTTGGAGCTAGTCTATGAAGGTATTACCATTCTTTCTACTTTACCACCCCCTAAGGATGACTTTTCAGTGAACACTTGATAATTAGCCCCTGTCTAGGAAGGCCGCTTTCTCAGGGTGTTCCTCAGAAGTGCTGCTAGAGGTGACAGGACCCAAACACGTGTAAAGCTGTTCCAGTGTGTTTCAGTCAGTTGTCTCTGGTCGATGGTGGTAAGAGCTACAGATTTTCCCTCAGAGAAGATAGTTTCTTGGTTTGGTATGGATCAATGTAGGCATCTGTCTCCAGAATACTCAGAAAGTATCTCTTCCTGAGGGAGGACACTGATATATGTGTGACTGCTTCACTAATGCTTTTACAATCTGTGTTCAGAAAAAAAAGCCTTCACTCCCATTTAGGGGAACATTTAGAGCTTGAATTTCAGGACATTCCAGTTTAGAAGTTTCTTTAATTTGTTATGCTTCCTTTTATGCCTAGAACTGCATTTTTAATATCTAGGCAGATGGTGTGTAAACTCTTAGGAACTTTACACCCACAGTTTGCTTGGAATGCTAGTAGGGCATTTCTTTATGTATAGATTTTCTTCATTCTAATTGTAATATAACTGCTAGATTTTCATCAGCCAACCTGGAGGAATTTAGGCATATCATACTTGTGGCTGTGTGTTAAGCAGTTGTTTCCAGCTCTATTTCTTGTCATCTGATATGTATTTCTTTTTCGTCTTCAACCAAATCTTGCAATTTTTTCTATAGATATTTCATTAAGGAGTAAAAGCCATTTAGGTCCAGAGTATGTAAAAAATAAACTTATGCCAAGTTATGCACAGAGTGTTTGGGTGAAATGTGTTCTGAATAATGAAATAGAGATTTCCCCCCTTTGTTACAGTAGAGAAAAAGGCTACGTGGTTTTGGGTCAAGTCGTTTGGATATGAGAGTTTAACTTGGGACCCAGGTGCACACCAGCCAACCTATTGATGAAGCAGATTAGAATTTCTAAGGTTTAGTTTTTTTAATTTTTTTTAACAAATGGGAATTGTTAACTTTATACAATCTCTGCTCTTATTATTAGTCCTTTCAAAGACAAATATTTATTAAATACTTATGACTTACCTAACATTGTATTTGCTTTCATGAGTGACACAAAACATGTAAGACATGGCTCTTGTCCCGAAGGTAAAGAACTAACATGAGTGGAGAAATTGAATGCAGAGCTATGTGCCTGAGCAGAACAGTTTTTTCTCATCATTGGCTTTTTTGAGGAAAAATTTTTCTGAGCTCAGTCCAGGCTTTTCTCTCCATTTTATTCACTCTATTCCCAAAGTATGTTTTTAACCTGAGCGTTTGTCTATCCCTTGTCCTAGTCCAGGACTGCCTGTGATTGGGGTCAAGTCTACCTAAATAAGTTTAGGAGTTAGTCCTGGCAAAATCACTTGGTAATGAAACTGATATTTTGGCCTCTATATGTATTTTTTGTTTGATCTCAGTTTTTACAGAAATCAGATTAAGAAGAGACTTCAATAGTATATGATACTGCAGCTAACATCTATGGTAAATCAGTATGGGCTGCATATGTCTGGGGAAGACGTCGTGAAGATTTACTTATTGGGGTTGGATTTTGAAGAAAGACTAAGACTTAGAAAGTTTGAAGTCTTTTCAGCCTCATTTGCAGTCACTTTAGCTTTTAGACTAATGTAGTGGGGAGAAGTAACAATGATTTTCTGGTTATAGATGACTTCACAAACATCACAAAGGAAAATAAATTGGCTTCCCAGATTTGTGAATAGAATAAAATTATGTTCCTGACTGATTCGTCAACAAAACCTTCTCTCAAGAAGTGTCATTTGCCCAAAACCACTGGTAAAACTCATCCAGTTCCTTGGAGAAATGACTCTATCTGTGGATGCTGATGCCTTTAAGTCCTACCAGTTGAGAGGAGGAAGGTTCTAGGATGCGGTCACATCCTGGGCCACCTCCTAGAACCAATCAACATCTTCAGTGTTTGCCACTTCTTCAGGGTCTTTAGGACAGACAGTGAGAATCAGTTGCCAAACATGTAGCACAACCTTCTAAAGATGTGTTTGGTGGAGTCTCCTCTGGCCACTGTGGGACTGTGGGCAAATCATCTGAGTGCTCAGGATCTTGCTCCTCTTGATCAGATGTTGGACTGTAGGTTCATGAACATCACTTCCAGGTCTTGGACAGAGCTTTTGTTTAAAGAATTTATGTTCACCAACAAGTTCCTGGAGTTCTATAAAACCTTGTGGATTTGAATACAAAGGGAAAATGTGTGTTATCTCCAGATTAACTCTCCAACTGAGTTTTCAAATGGATCTGAAACCTCCATTTACATGCTACAACAGAAAAAGCTTCTCAAAGGTTATTTGAACTCTGAGCTGATTGCAAAAGGATTGATTACCAGCAAATGTGGCCAAATGACCAAGAGGGATTCAGGACAACATCTTACACACTGTGATGCTCAATTAAATGTCATTGACTCGAAATGAGATGAAGAATTCCTTAGCAGATCATAAACATTCATGTGCTTTGCTGCTCCCTGACTTCCTCCGTGCCCCAAATCTTTCCTTCATGCTCAATTAAGAAGAGACTTCAATAGTATATGAAAAATTTGGTAAATCAGTATGGGCTGCATATGTCTGGGGAAGACGTCGTGAAGATTTACTTATTGGGGTTGGATTTTGAAGAAAGACTAAGACTTAGAAAGTTTGAAGTCTTTTCAGCCTCATTTGCAGTCACTTTAGCTTTTAGACTAATGTAGTGGGGAGAAGTAACAATGATTTTCTGGTTATAGATGACTTCACAAACATCACAAAGGAAAATAAATTGGCTTCCCAGATTTGTGAATAGAATAAAATTATGTTCCTGACTGATTCGTCAACAAAACCTTCTCTCAAGAAGTGTCATTTGCCCAAAACCACTGGTAAAACTCATCCAGTTCCTTGGAGAAATGACTCTATCTGTGGATGCTGATGCCTTTAAGTCCTACCAGTTGAGAGGAGGAAGGTTCTAGGATGCGGTCACATCCTGGGCCACCTCCTAGAACCAATCAACATCTTCAGTGTTTGCCACTTCTTCAGGGTCTTTAGGACAGACAGTGAGAATCAGTTGCCAAACATGTAGCACAACCTTCTAAAGATGTGTTTGGTGGAGTCTCCTCTGGCCACTGTGGGACTGTGGGCAAATCATCTGAGTGCTCAGGATCTTGCTCCTCTTGATCAGATGTTGGACTGTAGGTTCATGAACATCACTTCCAGGTCTTGGACAGAGCTTTTGTTTAAAGAATTTATGTTCACCAACAAGTTCCTGGAGTTCTATAAAACCTTGTGGATTTGAATACAAAGGGAAAATGTGTGTTATCTCCAGATTAACTCTCCAACTGAGTTTTCAAATGGATCTGAAACCTCCATTTACATGCTACAACAGAAAAAGCTTCTCAAAGGTTATTTGAACTCTGAGCTGATTGCAAAAGGATTGATTACCAGCAAATGTGGCCAAATGACCAAGAGGGATTCAGGACAACATCTTACACACTGTGATGCTCAATTAAATGTCATTGACTCGAAATGAGATGAAGAATTCCTTAGCAGATCATAAACATTCATGTGCTTTGCTGCTTCCCTGACTTCCTCCGTGCCCCAAATCTTTCCTCATTCCATGCCCAAAGCAGTTACCGAATGTTGGCAGAGGAAAGCTGGAGTCCTGCTGTGTTTATTTTGCTTTATTTGTTCTGGATTTAGAGTTAAAACCTTCTAGTAGATGAACTGTATCAAGGGCTTTTCATTTCATATCGTGAAGTGTGTTGTTATGCACAGTTCATTCTATTAAAAAAAGAAACATGTAGACCTAAATTAAAATGCAGACTGTGGATCCCTCAGAAGGGTCTTCTGAAACACCGGGCATGAAATGTTGCATAGATTTCTTGTTAACCAGAAAATGATTTTAGCAAGCAATCCTTCCTGCAGCCTTCGAAAGGAGCTGGGCCGTCGTGAGCCTCTGAAGCTGCAAAGTGGGTGCTGAATATTACAAACATTTATCTCGGTTGCCAGGAGCTCTGCATTGCCATCTGTCTCAAGCCTCACCAGAAGCTACTTGTGGTTTAAAGGTCAGAAAGGTCTGGACAACAAGAGGGCTTAAGGAAATAATGTGCAAATAAAATATTTGCGATTTTTTGGTTAACTCTCCTCTTGACGCTGTGCGAGGTATTCAATTCTTTCTCAGGTTTCATGCTGTGAGGATACTTTTGTGATGATTTTTTAAAAAGACAGAATCATAACATGGTATCTAGGAATACAGTTATCAGCCCTTATATTTGAGCTATTTGGTAGTGCTCTCAGTGGAAAAGTCAACAGCTGGGGAAAGAGGGCTCTGTGAGAAGAGCTGAAATTATACACTAATGTCAGGCTCCTCTATAGCCAAAAGGAATAAGATAACTGAAATGGTCATCAGCTGAGTTCAGAAAAATCCTCTTTCAGGCTACATTTCCAGTAATTGTCTCAATGCAGTGGCATTAATACTGGTATCTGGCCCTTCTGCAACTGCATTCTAAAGACATAGCTTTGGGAATCAGATTGAAAATTGTGATTACTCAGTGAACTGTGGACCACTAAGGCCTTAACTAGGTATGTGAAGGGGAAATGGAAATTGTCCATGTAAATGAAGAATTCCTTAGCAGATCATAAACATTCATGTGCTTTGCTGCTTCCCTGACTTCCTCCGTGCCCCAAATCTTTCCTCATTCCATGCCCAAAGCAGTTACCGAATGTTGGCAGAGGAAAGCTGGAGTCCTGCTGTGTTTATTTTGCTTTATTTGTTCTGGATTTAGAGTTAAAACCTTCTAGTAGATGAACTGTATCAAGGGCTTTTCATTTCATATCGTGAAGTGTGTTGTTATGCACAGTTCATTCTATTAAAAAAAGAAACATGTAGACCTAAATTAAAATGCAGACTGTGGATCCCTCAGAAGGGTCTTCTGAAACACCGGGCATGAAATGTTGCATAGATTTCTTGTTAACCAGAAAATGATTTTAGCAAGCAATCCTTCCTGCAGCCTTCGAAAGGAGCTGGGCCGTCGTGAGCCTCTGAAGCTGCAAAGTGGGTGCTGAATATTACAAACATTTATCTCGGTTGCCAGGAGCTCTGCATTGCCATCTGTCTCAAGCCTCACCAGAAGCTACTTGTGGTTTAAAGGTCAGAAAGGTCTGGACAACAAGAGGGCTTAAGGAAATAATGTGCAAATAAAATATTTGCGATTTTTTGGTTAACTCTCCTCTTGACGCTGTGCGAGGTATTCAATTCTTTCTCAGGTTTCATGCTGTGAGGATACTTTTGTGATGATTTTTTAAAAAGACAGAATCATAACATGGTATCTAGGAATACAGTTATCAGCCCTTATATTTGAGCTATTTGGTAGTGCTCTCAGTGGAAAAGTCAACAGCTGGGGAAAGAGGGCTCTGTGAGAAGAGCTGAAATTATACACTAATGTCAGGCTCCTCTATAGCCAAAAGGAATAAGATAACTGAAATGGTCATCAGCTGAGTTCAGAAAAATCCTCTTTCAGGCTACATTTCCAGTAATTGTCTCAATGCAGTGGCATTAATACTGGTATCTGGCCCTTCTGCAACTGCATTCTAAAGACATAGCTTTGGGAATCAGATTGAAAATTGTGATTACTCAGTGAACTGTGGACCACTAAGGCCTTAACTAGGTATGTGAAGGGGAAATGGAAATTGTCCATGTAAATGAAAATGTCACAGTAAATATGTTGTGTTTTTATTTCAGCCTTAAAAACCAAAGCCTGAGCCATGAAATATAATCCGAAAAAAATGAAGCAGGCAGTTGAAATGGTAATTGGCCAGCACTTCTAAAATATCAAGTATGGGCCAGCTACCTTGTTATTTGCTCTGTGACTTTGGTCAGGGTCCTCTGTGACTCCTGTTTCCTGATTTCTACAACAAGGAGCAGTGAGGATCCTATGACACACCACATATAACTCACCAAGCCTGTGTTTGGTACATTGGGAGGTTCAATATTTCTACCTTTTTGTTTCCATCCCCTTTCCTATCCTTCTTTTGTATTTTCTGTCTGACAAGATTAAGCAGTAGAAATAACAAGGTGACATCAGGAATCACGCTTTCCTATTTATTTAAAAACGGACTTCACTGTATTGAAGAGATTTTCCTTGCTAAGATCAGGTAAATAAATCACCCAATTATAGACAGTCACCAGAATAAGAATAATTTTTCTTTTTGCATGACTGTGTGACTTCAAGATGTCCTATTCTAACCCTTAGCATCTTGCCTTTCCTTCTTCATTTCCTCCATGACATTCCTTGCATCCTTTGTCAGTAAATGATTATTGAACATCCAATTGTTTAGAAGTAGAGGCAGCTTTAGGATCTTTGAAAGACCTGGGTACTAGGAGATGGGGAGACTGTCTCAGAGCTCCCTCTACCTCTGACTTGCTGTAATTCCTTGGACAACTTCAAATGAGAAAATCATTAATATTATAAAAGTATTTATAAGGTCCTTTATGCACTCCTTCCTGGATGGAGACAATGTGAGCCTATGTCCTTAAAGGGCTTCCAGTGTTCAGCTTGGTGATAGAAGAGAGTAGGATTTCATGGGTTCTTGAAAGGCAAGTGTGTTGGTTAGAGGTCCTGGGCCTACAATGATGGGTAGGTAAGTGACTGAGGATAGAAGCCCAATAAGAGTGGAAATGGTGGAGATTCATGAGTTGGAAAGCATGGTACTTGTAACCTTTGTTATAAATTTTCTAAACTTATTTAAATGCTAACCTATAAAAAGGGCATCTGCTACTGGGCTGGCCTCTGGTTGCCAGATGACAGATTCCAGTAGGGATGGTGGGTTGGAAACTCAGGTGAACCTGAGAAAGGTGCTGACCGCCTCTTCTGACTGTAGTTTTTTTGGGAGGGATGGGCCTCAGTCTGAGTTTTTCCCCTCTGATTCTGAAGGATTCAGCCTCATTAGAGCTTCTTAACCTGGAAAATCAGCAGAATTCTCTGAATTTTCAAAATATTATGTATGGGCCAGCTACCTTGTTATTTGCTCTGTGACTTTGGTCAGGGTCCTCTGTGACTCCTGTTTCCTGATTTCTACAACAAGGAGCAGTGAGGATCCTATGACACACCACATATAACTCACCAAGCCTGTGTTTGGTACATTGGGAGGTTCAATATTTCTACCTTTTTGTTTCCATCCCCTTTCCTATCCTTCTTTTGTATTTTCTGTCTGACAAGATTAAGCAGTAGAAATAACAAGGTGACATCAGGAATCACGCTTTCCTATTTATTTAAAAACGGACTTCACTGTATTGAAGAGATTTTCCTTGCTAAGATCAGGTAAATAAATCACCCAATTATAGACAGTCACCAGAATAAGAATAATTTTTCTTTTTGCATGACTGTGTGACTTCAAGATGTCCTATTCTAACCCTTAGCATCTTGCCTTTCCTTCTTCATTTCCTCCATGACATTCCTTGCATCCTTTGTCAGTAAATGATTATTGAACATCCAATTGTTTAGAAGTAGAGGCAGCTTTAGGATCTTTGAAAGACCTGGGTACTAGGAGATGGGGAGACTGTCTCAGAGCTCCCTCTACCTCTGACTTGCTGTAATTCCTTGGACAACTTCAAATGAGAAAATCATTAATATTATAAAAGTATTTATAAGGTCCTTTATGCACTCCTTCCTGGATGGAGACAATGTGAGCCTATGTCCTTAAAGGGCTTCCAGTGTTCAGCTTGGTGATAGAAAGAGAGTAGGATTTCATGGGTTCTTGAAAGGCAAGTGTGTTGGTTAGAGGTCCTGGGCCTACAATGATGGGTAGGTAAGTGACTGAGGATAGAAGCCCAATAAGAGTGGAAATGGTGGAGATTCATGAGTTGGAAAGCATGGTACTTGTAACCTTTGTTATAAATTTTCTAAACTTATTTAAATGCTAACCTATAAAAAGGGCATCTGCTACTGGGCTGGCCTCTGGTTGCCAGATGACAGATTCCAGTAGGGATGGTGGGTTGGAAACTCAGGTGAACCTGAGAAAGGTGCTGACCGCCTCTTCTGACTGTAGTTTTTTTGGGAGGGATGGGCCTCAGTCTGAGTTTTTTTTTTCCCCCCCCTCTGATTCTGAAGGATTCAGCCTCATTAGAGCTTCTTAACCTGGAAAATCAGCAGAATTTTAACTGCTGCAATTTCTCCAAGTCAGCATGAGATGCTGATGTGCTCCCAGTCACACCTTTGGCTTGTTTTGCAATTCAGAATTGGGTTTCCCTGCTGTGGCTGATGTACTTGGCTTTGGTTATAGTGCAATAAATTCAAATAAACATTTATGAGGGTAAGTAATCATATTTTATGCAAACAAATTATTCTTCCTTAAAAGTCACTTTTTAAAAATGCATGCTATTTCTTTTCTCAGTCAGCATATCAAACTAATAAAAGTTATTGTATCATCAAAATTCCCTTCACGACTATTTATTGTTTCATTTATGTTAAATTTAGAAGATTGGTGTCCATTTTGTTTCTCCCCTTCTTGCCCATTAAAATTTTATGCTCTTTACCATTTGTATAAGAAATCATGGTAAGTTCATGTATGCCATAATTATGGCAAAATTTCTGAGAGAGGACAATGTCCATTAAAAATGTACATAGTTTCCAAATTCAAGAAACATAATTTACTAGCTTAGTAAAATTGAAATTCAGTCTGAGTGCCTAAGAATTGATGCTTTCAAAAGCATTTTTTGTGGTGCTAGAGAAGACTCTTGAGAGTCTCTTGGACAGCAAGGAGATCAAACCAGTCAATATTAAAGGAAATCAACCATGAATATTCATTGGAAAGACTGATGCTGAAGCTGAAGCTCCAGTACTTTGGCCACCTGATGTGAAGGGTCGACTCACTGGAATTTCCAGTTGATGGTAAAGATTGGGGGAAGAAAAAAGGGGAGCATTTCATGGGTTCGGCAAGTGTGTTGGTTAGAGGTCCTGGGCCTACAATGATGGGTAGGTAAGTGACTGAGGATAGAAGCCCAATAAGAGTGGAAATGGTGGAGATTCATGAGTTGGAAAGCATGGTACTTGTAACCTTTGTTATAAATTTTCTAAACTTATTTAAATGCTAACCTATAAAAAGGGCATCTGCTACTGGGCTGGCCTCTGGTTGCCAGATGACAGATTCCAGTAGGGATGGTGGGTTGGAAACTCAGGTGAACCTGAGAAAGGTGCTGACCGCCTCTTCTGACTGTAGTTTTTTTGGGAGGGATGGGCCTCAGTCTGAGTTTTTTTTTTCCCCCCCCTCTGATTCTGAAGGATTCAGCCTCATTAGAGCTTCTTAACCTGGAAAATCAGCAGAATTTTAACTGCTGCAATTTCTCCAAGTCAGCATGAGATGCTGATGTGCTCCCAGTCACACCTTTGGCTTGTTTTGCAATTCAGAATTGGGTTTCCCTGCTGTGGCTGATGTACTTGGCTTTGGTTATAGTGCAATAAATTCAAATAAACATTTATGAGGGTAAGTAATCATATTTTATGCAAACAAATTATTCTTCCTTAAAAGTCACTTTTTAAAAATGCATGCTATTTCTTTTCTCAGTCAGCATATCAAACTAATAAAAGTTATTGTATCATCAAAATTCCCTTCACGACTATTTATTGTTTCATTTATGTTAAATTTAGAAGATTGGTGTCCATTTTGTTTCTCCCCTTCTTGCCCATTAAAATTTTATGCTCTTTACCATTTGTATAAGAAATCATGGTAAGTTCATGTATGCCATAATTATGGCAAAAATTTCTGAGAGAGGACAATGTCCATTAAAAATGTACATAGTTTCCAAATTCAAGAAACATAATTTACTAGCTTAGTAAAATTGAAATTCAGTCTGAGTGCCTAAGAATTGATGCTTTCAAAAGCATTTTTTGTGGTGCTAGAGAAGACTCTTGAGAGTCTCTTGGACAGCAAGGAGATCAAACCAGTCAATATTAAAGGAAATCAACCCTGAGTATTCATTGGAAAGACTGATGCTGAAGCTGAAGCTCCAGTACTTTGGCCACCTGATGTGAAGAGCCGACTCATTGGAAATCTTTACCAGTTGATGGTAAAGATTGAGGGGAGAAAGGAGAAGGGGGAAACAGGAGATGAGATGGCATCAATGGGCATGAGTTTGAGCAAACTCTGGGAGATAGTGAAAGACAGGGAAGCCTGATGTTCTGTAGTCCAGAGGGGGTCGCAAAAAGTTGGGTACAACTTAGCAACTGAGTAACAAAGCAAAGCAAATACCTTCGTGATGCCAAGTGTCTTCTTGGTCAAATGGCCTTCTTTCTTGACCTCTTTTAGGTATCCAGTTTACTTCCCTATGGAGGAATGCCTGGTTGCTGCTGAGGGATATTTGCAGATTGTGATGGAGAACATTCTTTAGTCCCTTCCTATAAAGGGAGAGTACAGTGAAAATTTGTCACCTTCAGATTTGTCACCTTGATGCACTCCTTTGAACATGTGCATTTGACTGCTGGAAAGTGACTCTAGAGAAGAGAGTGAGAGATGCTTTCAGTTCTCCTACTCGGTTCTCTAAGGAGTATGTAGTCTGTTGGGGGAAATATCCAAGGGCATCTGAACCCACAGGCTGAACCAGACTCCCCAGGTACTGCAGTGGTGTAGAAGGTTCCTGCTGAGAACTCAGCTTTCTGAGAAGAAGAAACCCACTTGAGTTCAACTTGCAGCCCACATGAGTGTGAGTATACAGTGTGATAACTTCTTGGCAGTAGAACATAACTCTGTAGAGTCACTGCTTCTGTATATGACAGATTCTACAAATAAGATGATGGCATCTGACCGGGCAAAACCTTGAACCCAGAATAAGTTCCTGCATATTATCCCCTAAAGCTTGAGATGGAGGAGACAATGTCAGAGCACAAAACATGTAGACTTGTGCTGCATGATAGAAATCTCAGTGGTATTTGGCCACTTAATGGCTCTGTGACGTTGAGCAGATTAATTGTTTTGCACTTTGATTTCCTCATCTACAAAATAGGGTCAGTAAAATCTACTTCCTGGAACCATTGTATTAAATGACAGAACATATGTAAAATATCCATAATGATCCTGGAACTAAAATAGGAGCTCAGAAATTGTAGCTTTATTGTTTTTATTGTGGTGATTTCCCATCATAGCAACTCTAACATAAAACAGCTAAACTGATTTGCATGTACTACTTAGGTATGCAGTTCTCTCTGGTTATTTAAATCCATTTTTATTCCATATTCAGTTTGAAGTATAGTTCTTGTCATGAATATTACTTTCAATCTTTATACCAGAAACACTCAGAAAATTATTGTGAGCAATGTATAATAATTATAGTATTTTTGACTTCATGTTTAAAAAATAACCAGTCATAAATATCTAAGTGTAATATTTCCCTTTCTACTGAAGAGAAAATATTTTTTATTTATTGCAGTTCTACCTCTGAAAATAAACACCACAGTGTAACCATACAGCAAGGTTGTCTTGAGTTTAAATATCAGTGAAAATAAATTTAATTTCAAAGATAGATATTGAATAAACACATCAAATTCCTGTTTGAGAAGAGGTAAGTTTTAAAGGTAAAGGTGCAGAAAAGTAGCTAGTAAAAATGAAATGCTGTCTCAAAGTCTGGCTAAAACCAGTGTGTTATCGCCATAATTGCCAAGTTTGCTGGGCTCTGGTTGTTGCTGTTTAGTCACTAAGTCATGTCTGACTTCTTTGTGAGCCAATGGACTATAGCGGCTCCTCTGTCCATGGGGTTTCCCAGTCAAGAAAACTGGAGTAAGTTGCTATTTCCTTCTCCAGTGGATATTCCTGATCTAGGGACTGAACCCACATCTCCCGTGTTGGCAGTTGAATTATCGTTGAACCATGGGGGAAAGCTCTTGCTGGGCTTAATAATGTATCATAATTTGGCTTTGCCTTCCATAGAAATGAGGTCTGAGGTCTCACCCTGCAAAAATATCGGCAGTCTTCAAATTCACAAGTGGACTTTCTGGCTCAGAAAAAAACTGCTAATAGTTGAAAGCTGTGTTGGTATTTATAAGTAACTGTAGCCAGGGACTTCCCTGGTATTCCAGTGGTTAAGAATGTGCCTTGCAGTGCACAGATGCAGGTTCAATCCCTTATCAGGAAACAGATTCCACATGCTTCAGAGCAACTAAGCCCATGGACCCCAACTGCTGAGTCCACACACTCTGGAGCCCATGTGTCAAAACTAGAGAGTCTGTGGGCTGCAATGAAAGATCCCTCATGATGCAATGAAGATCTCGAGTGCTTCCACCTTAGTGGAGGCAAACCCATGGACTGTAGTTCACCATGTTCGTCTAGGTCCATGGGATTCTCCAGGCAAGAATACTGGAGTGGGTATCCATTCCCTTCTGGCGATCTTCCTGACTCAGGGATCGAACCTGCATCTCCTGTGTCTCCTGCATTGGCAGGCAAGTTCTTTACCACTAGCACCAGCTGGGAAGTCCTAGTCAAGTAAATGAACAAATACTGAAAAAAGAAACAGCATCCATTTCCCATAGTACCCACAGTTTCTGCTTCTGGAGACAGTGTAAGTATCAGTACACCTGTCTAGCTTCCACCCTTCTCTCCCCAGCTGGCCTCTGTTCCTGGAGTTATTCCTCCCTCTGTTCTTTCTATCACCTGCCTCTCTGCCTCTGTGTTGACACTGACTCCACTGAGCTGCCCTATCTGTGGCTATGGGCTCATAATTCTTCATTTTGTTTAGTTGTATTCTCCCACTTTCTACTTTGCACACTTATTGGGTCCCTGGATTCTTTGCTTCTGTTCCTGGAAGCCAGTGCAGTCACATTATGAGTCACCTTTGACCTGGCCCTTGACATGCTCCACGTTTGGCCAAGCTTCAAGTACCTCTACCTGCAAGGAAGTCCTTCACATGAACTAGTCATCATGTGAATTGATAGTCTATTTTGAGCCTTGCCAGAGGTGAGTGAGTCCATGCCTGCTTATGTCACCTAGAGCTAAAAGGAGTTCATTTACTATTTTTCTGTCTTGAATTAATCCTTTGGCTCAGGAACCTACTTCATGGGCCAGATGATGTCTTAGATGGATGTGTGTGTGTGTGTGTGTATGTGTGTCTGTGTGTGTGTAAGTGTAAGATTCTTCTCTCTACATGTGGTGGGAAGAAAATTTTGTCAATTTAAGTGCTGTTGCTTTAGGAGATTGTGTTCAAGTTACAGTTTGGGATCCATTAGTGGGTCAGAAAATCAATATAACAGGTTGCAGCCTAGTAGAATATTTTCATTAAAAATCAAGTAGAAATAAAAAATATCAGAGAGCATTTTATTGAGGCGCTAGTGTCTTTACATCTCTTTCTCTTTCTTCCTCTTATCTGTCATGTTTGTATGTGTATATATACTAGTATAAACAGTATAAACTAGTATATACAGTATAAATGTATTTCTCACTGAGGTTCCCATCCAAGAAATTTGACTTAGAAGAATTCTAAATTCTAGTAGAATTAGAGAACAATTTTACCTAGGAAGAATATTTCTCTTTTGTTTTGAAAACTAAATACTTCCTTGGGAAGTATTGTGCCTTCATAAAAACTGTGACTCCTCTGTGTACCCTTCCCCCAGATCCATCCCAACTGCTACATGCTCTGCTCAGAGGAGGGCATTCAAGAGAAAATGACACGTGTAATAACGTTACTTCCTTCACTGCCACTATCTTAACCCCTTTCCATGGTTAAGAGAGTCCAGGACCTGTGTTTTTCATATTCTTCCCCCATCACCTGCCTCTCTGCCTCTGTGTTGACACTGACTCCACTGAGCTGCCCTATCTGTGGCTATGGGCTCATAATTCTTCATTTTGTTTAGTTGTATTCTCCCACTTTCTACTTTGCACACTTATTGGGTCCCTGGATTCTTTGCTTCTGTTCCTGGAAGCCAGTGCAGTCACATTATGAGTCACCTTTGACCTGGCCCTTGACATGCTCCACGTTTGGCCAAGCTTCAAGTACCTCTACCTGCAAGGAAGTCCTTCACATGAACTAGTCATCATGTGAATTGATAGTCTATTTTGAGCCTTGCCAGAGGTGAGTGAGTCCATGCCTGCTTATGTCACCTAGAGCTAAAAGGAGTTCATTTACTATTTTTCTGTCTTGAATTAATCCTTTGGCTCAGGAACCTACTTCATGGGCCAGATGATGTCTTAGATGGATGTGTGTGTGTGTGTGTGTATGTGTGTCTGTGTGTGTGTAAGTGTAAGATTCTTCTCTCTACATGTGGTGGGAAGAAAATTTTGTCAATTTAAGTGCTGTTGCTTTAGGAGATTGTGTTCAAGTTACAGTTTGGGATCCATTAGTGGGTCAGAAAATCAATATAACAGGTTGCAGCCTAGTAGAATATTTTCATTAAAAATCAAGTAGAAATAAAAAATATCAGAGAGCATTTTATTGAGGCGCTAGTGTCTTTACATCTCTTTCTCTTTCTTCCTCTTATCTGTCATGTTTGTATGTGTATATATACTAGTATAAACAGTATAAACTAGTATATACAGTATAAATGTATTTCTCACTGAGGTTCCCATCCAAGAAATTTGACTTAGAAGAATTCTAAATTCTAGTAGAATTAGAGAACAATTTTACCTAGGAAGAATATTTCTCTTTTGTTTTGAAAACTAAATACTTCCTTGGGAAGTATTGTGCCTTCATAAAAACTGTGACTCCTCTGTGTACCCTTCCCCCAGATCCATCCCAACTGCTACATGCTCTGCTCAGAGGAGGGCATTCAAGAGAGAAAAATGACACGTGTAATAACGTTACTTCCTTCACTGCCACTATCTTAACCCCTTTCCATGGTTAAGAGAGTCCAGGGTTTGGGGTCCCTGCAAATAGACCAGAGAGGAAATATTGCTGTGAGGCTGACTTTAAGATTAAGAGGACAGAAGAACAGATGGATAGAAGCACAGATAAATATGTAAACAAGCTGGTATCCTGGGGCTTCCCTGGTGGTCCACAAATAGACCAGAGAGGAAATATTGCTGTGAGGCTGACTTTAAGATTAAGAGGACAGAAGAACAGATGGATAGAAGCACAGATAAATATGTAAACAAGCTGGTATCCTGGGGCTTCCCTGGTGGTCCAGTGGGTAAGGACACTGCTAGCCTGGGAAGATCCCATGTGCCGCGGAGCAGCTGGATCGATGTGTCCAATTATCGAGCTGGAGCTCTGGAGCGTGTGTGCCCAGAGCCGGTGCTCTGTGACAACAGAGAGCACTGTGATGAGAGGCCCACACAGGCCAAAGAACAAAGATGGATGAAAATAGATAAATGGAAGACCAATAGAAGTGGCCTGCCCACCCCCACCCCCAACCCGCCCCCCTTCAAAACAGCTGGTATCATGGAGGTAAGAGAGCAAGGAGAACCCAGGTAAAAGAATGTTAAAGGATGATGGGGATAGAGGAGAGTGACAGTGGGGAGGAGGTGAGAGGGAGGAGCTGAGAAATTGTAGCACATGGACGTACATTAATCAGCTTTAAGTTACGTGTGCTATTCTGTACTCCATTACTTTCAAGTCCTTACACAAATACTTGTCTTGCTCATAGTCTTGCATTTGTGGTATTCTTCAGAAAGAAGGCAAAAGACGATGGTCCTAGAGCTCCTCAGGTAGAACTAAGAGTGACAGTTAGCATCTAGAGAACTTCTGTGAAGCCAGATTGACTCAGGTGTAGAAGTCAGACAGACCTCAAAGATACCAAGTGCCATCTGAAAAGTTAGGAAGGATAAGCACTGATACCTTTTGTTGTTGATATCCTCTAGCCAAAGACCACCAGGAATAGACGACTGTTGAGTTTATGCTTGTTGAACTGGGCAGCATCTCAGTGAGAGGATGTTCAGAAGGACTCACAGGATTTGGACCTGTGTTTAGTGACGAGGGGGTATATTTTAAGGAAACAGAATTTTGCTCTGATTGGATTCTGTCAGAAGCAGGGATAATTCTGTACTTGGGTATCTTAACTAGTGGAGAGGCTCAAGGTGCGATTGGTTAAAAAGCATCAGCCGCTTTTGTTACTGGGTATGGGGGGATGTATGGTGTTTTTGTCGGTTGGACAGTGTTCATGTTTTATCTGTGTTCATACATATGGAGTTGTCCTGTTTTTGTCTTTACCCATCATGGCCACAGAGTCACCTTGTCTGATATTGATGTTCCATAAAGTTGTTTATGTTCAACAGGAGAACACCTATCTGTGTGTGCCAGGCCAGTTCTTGGATTTCAGGGGCTGCTTTTCTCTTTCCAAAGAGTAATATAGTTTGAATGATTTTATTTAAATGTTAAGACAGGCTTTAAGATTGGAGACATCAGGGTGAAAAACACTTGTGTGCTTAATATGTGATGTATTTGACATATACGTAAAAGTTGCCTAGGTAATTGTTGAATGTATGTTGACATGCATGTTAAGTACTAAGCTCCCTCTGTGAAAGGAGGGAAAATTCACATCCTCTCACAAATTAAAGGAAATTCTGCATCTCTCTGGTGAATCCCATTCATACCATCAAACTTGCTTAAAATGACAAATTAGAAAGCTCTGACCCCCAACGTAAAAGTTTTGTAGTATAATTTGAGCGACAAGGTCAAATGTCTTTAACGATAGATAGAACTGATTGCCTCCATACATTATAATGGGATTCTGTGGATGTGGAGTCGCAGCATTCTTTACTAAAACCCAGAAACCCTGTGGATGGTTTGAAGCAGGTAGCTTCCTCGAGGCAGCCGGTGGGACTAGGGAATGGTGCTGGCCACACAACATGTCCGTGTGGCTAAATTCACCTGAGCTCCATTTGAAAGACAGCTGCCTGGGCTGCAAAGGAAAGCTTAGGTCTATAATAAATCACTGCACAGAGGGCGGAATACCATAATATCACCAAGAAATCATTTGTAATGATGGTGGGTTATACAATGCTGCAATATGCTGACTTTAATTCAGGACTCACAGGATTTGGACCTGTGTTTAGTGACGAGGGGGTATATTTTAAGGAAACAGAATTTTGCTCTGATTGGATTCTGTCAGAAGCAGGGATAATTCTGTACTTGGGTATCTTAACTAGTGGAGAGGCTCAAGGTGCGATTGGTTAAAAAGCATCAGCCGCTTTTGTTACTGGGTATGGGGGGATGTATGGTGTTTTTGTCGGTTGGACAGTGTTCATGTTTTATCTGTGTTCATACATATGGAGTTGTCCTGTTTTTGTCTTTACCCATCATGGCCACAGAGTCACCTTGTCTGATATTGATGTTCCATAAAGTTGTTTATGTTCAACAGGAGAACACCTATCTGTGTGTGCCAGGCCAGTTCTTGGATTTCAGGGGCTGCTTTTCTCTTTCCAAAGAATAATATAGTTTGAATGATTTTATTTAAATGTTAAGACAGGCTTTAAGATTGGAGACATCAGGGTGAAAAACACTTGTGTGCTTAATATGTGATGTATTTGACATATACGTAAAAGTTGCCTAGGTAATTGTTGAATGTATGTTGACATGCATGTTAAGTACTAAGCTCCCTCTGTGAAAGGAGGGAAAATTCACATCCTCTCACAAATTAAAGGAAATTCTGCATCTCTCTGGTGAATCCCATTCATACCATCAAACTTGCTTAAAATGACAAATTAGAAAGCTCTGACCCCCAACGTAAAAGTTTTGTAGTATAATTTGAGCGACAAGGTCAAATGTCTTTAACGATAGATAGAACTGATTGCCTCCATACATTATAATGGGATTCTGTGGATGTGGAGTCGCAGCATTCTTTACTAAAACCCAGAAACCCTGTGGATGGTTTGAAGCAGGTAGCTTCCTCGAGGCAGCCGGTGGGACTAGGGAATGGTGCTGGCCACACAACATGTCCGTGTGGCTAAATTCACCTGAGCTCCATTTGAAAGACAGCTGCCTGGGCTGCAAAGGAAAGCTTAGGTCTATAATAAATCACTGCACAGAGGGCGGAATACCATAATATCACCAAGAAATCATTTGTAATGATGGTGGGTTATACAATGCTGCAATATGCTGACTTTAATTCTAGTGCCATATGGCTTTAGGTTTAAGTTTATGCTTTTGGGGGGTGAGCTGAGATGGTTTAAGGCTTTTTGCATAGAGAAGATCATAAAAACATGATGCTATTTTATTAGTAGAGTGGAAATCTCAATAAAATATAAACTTAAGAAAGAAAATGACGACAGAATATAGCAAATGCAGAATGACTTTTATTATTTTGTAGTCAGTGAAAGTTGTGGGATATTTATAGCTTCTTTTCATGATTCCTGAAACAGTAGATGACTTCAGAGTGCCCGACTCTGCTCTGGGACTGTAGTGTCTCTGGTTACTTGGACTAAAGGTGGCATGGAATGCATATATCCAAGTCAAGAATCTTGCTGGAGTAATGCTGAATTGAGTGATGAGAATTCTAGTAATAGTTAATATTTTTGAGGTATTTATATTATATATTGTACTGAGCTAAAGATTTTCATACACATCTGAGTTAATTCTCAGCATAAATCTTTAAGGTTGAGAATTGGAATATTTCTTGCCATATCAATAAATAAGGATGTCACAGTCATCAGTGATTCCAGCCCTCCAGGGCACTCAGGAAGGAGAAGATTCCCTGTGACTGACATCTATTAGGCTGCAGCCGCTCCTTCCCGGGAGCCTTGAGAAACTCAGGATGTGAAGAACACAAGATATTGGCTCCAGATAGTTGAGATGCATATGAAAAGAATGATCTCAGTGAGCCCAGGCTTTTGCATCTTCCCATACAAAAAAAGAGGCTGAATTCCTTAACTTCGGATATCTGACTTTTGTTTTTTAGCAAACTTACTATATGACCTGGCTCCTACCCCTGGCTGCTTGGAGATGCTGTCTCCAACCCAGAAGTCCAAAAGTTTTCTGCCAAATAATACATAACTCTGAACTTTTAGGTTGTGACTATGTTTTAGGACAACAAGGTAGATACCACTAATGCTCCCATTTTACAAGATGGGCACACTGAGGCTTTGAGTAGCTAAATCATTTGTTTACAATCACACAGCTAGTAAATACAAGGCTGAAACTGATGTAGCTAGAACAGAAAGTGAAAAATGCAGTGTTTTGAATACCAGGAAGTGTTTTAGAGGGAGAAACAGTTGTTTAGATTTCTTGGTCCAATTAAGCCAGCAAGCATTCATTGAGCATCCACCCTGCAGGGTGCTGTCACAGGTATTAATCCCCACTGTCCTATAAAAAAGCCATCTACACCAGTGAGAGCTGGAGGAGCCTTGAGGAGGAGTAGGGGAGGCCTGGACACAGAGGGTATGGTGCCCATGAAGTAGAGATAGTTACCAAGAAAGTAATGGGCTTCCATGAAGACACCTGTATTTCACATTCCACTTTGACATATATCTTGTGATTTAAATGCTGCCTACATATGCTTGCAAAGGTTGTGGGTGCCCTGTTTTTCAGAAGAGACTTTTGAAGTTGAGAGGTGGCACTCAACTTGCTGTAACTACACAGGACAAAAAGCTATGCCTTCTAAGTGCCAAACTCATTTCAGATCATGGCAGGTACAGGTCGGCCACAGTGAGATAAAAGACGTCACCAGTTGCTCTTCTCTGTACTTCTTTCCCGTGTTCTAACCAAATGCTCATCCTTGTGTCAGTTTTGAGCCTTGGGTCTGCCAGGTGCTGGGACTGACGCCCCCATTGCCCCAAGTCCTATGATCAGTAGGACTACAGGATCGGTTGCACATCATCTGGTGCCTGGCTGGTGATTCTGTCTAAACTTCTGGGCTCGGCTTCTACTCCTTGTTTGCCCTCCTAAGCTCTGATCTGTGCTGGCCTCTGCCCCCGGGGCACCTGTGCATCCTTCAAATCCTACCTGGCCTCCTGCCTCCTTCTACATCTCAGTTACTCCAACTATCTAAGACTTAGCTTTGGTCTCAAATCCTGGGCTTCATTATCTCTTAGCTGTCCAGGTATAAATCACTCTTTTATCCTTAATTTTGAGGGTTGTCATTGTTGTTGTTCAACTGCTCGGTTGTGTCTGACTCTTTGTGACTCTGTGGATTGCAGCACGCCAGGCTTCCCTGTCCATCACCATCTCCTGGAGCTTGCTCAGACTCATGTCCATTGACTCAGTGATGACATCCAACCACCTCATCCTCTGCCATGCCCTTCTCTTTCTGCCTTCTATCTTTCCCAACATCAGAGTCTTTTCCAATGAGTCACCTCTTCTCATAAGGTGGCCAAAGTACTGGAGCTTCAGCTTCAGCATCAGTTTCTTCCAATGAATAATCAAGTTTGATTTCCTTTAGGATGATTGGTTGATCTCCTTGCAGTATAAGGGACTCTCAAGGGTCTTCTCCAATATCATAGTTCGAAAGCATCTATTCTTATATGCTCAGCTTTCTCTATGGTTCAAGTTTCTTATCCATACATGACTACTGGAAAAGCCATAGCCTTGACTATATGGACCTTTGTTGGCAAAGTAATGTTTCAGCTTTTTAGTACATTGTCTAGGTTTGTCATACCTTTCTTCCAAGGAGCAAGCATCTTTTAATTTCATGGCTGCAGTCACCATCTGCAGTGATTTTGGAGCCCAAAAAGATATCACTTGCTGTAACTACACAGGACAAAAAGCTATGCCTTCTAAGTGCCAAACTCATTTCAGATCATGGCAGGTACAGGTCGGCCACAGTGAGATAAAAGACGTCACCAGTTGCTCTTCTCTGTACTTCTTTCCCGTGTTCTAACCAAATGCTCATCCTTGTGTCAGTTTTGAGCCTTGGGTCTGCCAGGTGCTGGGACTGACGCCCCCATTGCCCCAAGTCCTATGATCAGTAGGACTACAGGATCGGTTGCACATCATCTGGTGCCTGGCTGGTGATTCTGTCTAAACTTCTGGGCTCGGCTTCTACTCCTTGTTTGCCCTCCTAAGCTCTGATCTGTGCTGGCCTCTGCCCCGGGACACCTGTGCATCCTTCAAATCCTACCTGGCCTCCTGCCTCCTTCTACATCTCAGTTACTCCAACTATCTAAGACTTAGCTTTGGTCTCAAATCCTGGGCTTCATTATCTCTTAGCTGTCCAGGTATAAATCACTCTTTTATCCTTAATTTTGAGGGTTGTCATTGTTGTTGTTCAACTGCTCGGTTGTGTCTGACTCTTTGTGACTCTGTGGATTGCAGCACGCCAGGCTTCCCTGTCCATCACCATCTCCTGGAGCTTGCTCAGACTCATGTCCATTGACTCAGTGATGACATCCAACCACCTCATCCTCTGCCATGCCCTTCTCTTTCTGCCTTCTATCTTTCCCAACATCAGAGTCTTTTCCAATGAGTCACCTCTTCTCATAAGGTGGCCAAAGTACTGGAGCTTCAGCTTCAGCATCAGTTTCTTCCAATGAATAATCAAGTTTGATTTCCTTTAGGATGATTGGTTGATCTCCTTGCAGTATAAGGGACTCTCAAGGGTCTTCTCCAATATCATAGTTCGAAAGCATCTATTCTTATATGCTCAGCTTTCTCTATGGTTCAAGTTTCTTATCCATACATGACTACTGGAAAAGCCATAGCCTTGACTATATGGACCTTTGTTGGCAAAGTAATGTTTCAGCTTTTTAGTACATTGTCTAGGTTTGTCATACCTTTCTTCCAAGGAGCAAGCATCTTTTAATTTCATGGCTGCAGTCACCATCTGCAGTGATTTTGGAGCTCAAGAAAATAGTCTGTCACTCTTTCCCATCATTTCCTTATCTATTTGCTATGGAGTGATGGGATTGGATGCCATGATCTTTGTTTTTTGAATGCTGAGTTTTAGCCCAGCTGTTTCACTCTCCTCTTTCACCTTCATCAGGAGACTCTTTAGTTCCTCTTTGTTTCCTGCCGTAAGTGTGATGTCATCGGCTTGTCTGTGGTTATTGATACTTCTCCTGGCAATCTTGATTCCAGCTTGTACTTCATCCAGCCTGGCATTTCACATAATGCACTCTGCATACAAGTTAAATAAGCAAGGTGACAATATATAGCCTTGACACACTCCTTTTCCAGTTTGGGGGATAGTTTGTAATATAAAAAGCAAGCTTTTATTTTTTCAAATATAATGTTATATTAAAATGTTGAATATGCTTTAGAAAAGACATGTATTTCCCTACACTAGATGTGAGACACCTCTGATAATGACTCTGAGATTTTACTTTGGAGCCAGTAAACTCCTTGCATAGTGGTTCTGAAATCTGGCTTCCAATTAGAACCTTTGGGAAGCTTGAAAACATGTCTGTGCCCCACTCCAGAGACTGCTCTGGAGTGCTCTGAAAGAGGATGCGCTCTCTGAAGGGTGGGCTCAGGGAACCACAGAGAATTCAAATGTGTAGCCAGAATTAGAAACTATTAAGCTAGTGCTACTAGCGTTTTTAATGTTAAGTGAAGCTTTACGATTTGGCTTAAAAGGTAGGGCTACTAGAGTTAGCAAATAAAAATACAAGACTCTAAGCTGAATTTGAATTTCAGATAAATTACCAATAATTTTTAGTATAAGCAGATCCCATACAATATTTATGGTATATTTTTATTAAAATTATTTGTTGTTTAACTAGGCATCTTGCATTTTATTTGACAACCTTATTTTTAGGAAAAAGTAAAAATTATTTGTTTTTATCCATACATGACTACTGGAAAAGCCATAGTTTTGACTAGGTGGACCTTTGTTGGCAACGTAATGTTTCAGCTTTTTAGTACATTGTCTAGGTTTGTCATACCTTTCTTCCAAGGAGCAAGCATCTTTTAATTTCATGGCTGCAGTCACCATCTGCAGTGATTTTGGAGCTCAAGAAAATAGTCTGTCACTCTTTCCCATCATTTCCTTATCTATTTGCTATGGAGTGATGGGATTGGATGCCATGATCTTTGTTTTTTGAATGCTGAGTTTTAGCCCAGCTGTTTCACTCTCCTCTTTCACCTTCATCAGGAGACTCTTTAGTTCCTCTTTGTTTCCTGCCGTAAGTGTGATGTCATCGGCTTGTCTGTGGTTATTGATACTTCTCCTGGCAATCTTGATTCCAGCTTGTACTTCATCCAGCCTGGCATTTCACATAATGCACTCTGCATACAAGTTAAATAAGCAAGGTGACAATATATAGCCTTGACACACTCCTTTTCCAGTTTGGGGGATAGTTTGTAATATAAAAAGCAAGCTTTTATTTTTTCAAATATAATGTTATATTAAAATGTTGAATATGCTTTAGAAAAGACATGTATTTCCCTACACTAGATGTGAGACACCTCTGATAATGACTCTGAGATTTTACTTTGGAGCCAGTAAACTCCTTGCATAGTGGTTCTGAAATCTGGCTTCCAATTAGAACCTTTGGGAAGCTTGAAAACATGTCTGTGCCCCACTCCAGAGACTGCTCTGGAGTGCTCTGAAAGAGGATGCGCTCTCTGAAGGGTGGGCTCAGGGAACCACAGAGAATTCAAATGTGTAGCCAGAATTAGAAACTATTAAGCTAGTGCTACTAGCGTTTTTAATGTTAAGTGAAGCTTTACGATTTGGCTTAAAAGGTAGGGCTACTAGAGTTAGCAAATAAAAATACAAGACTCTAAGCTGAATTTGAATTTCAGATAAATTACCAATAATTTTTAGTATAAGCAGATCCCATACAATATTTATGGTATATTTTTATTAAAAATTATTTGTTGTTTAACTAGGCATCTTGCATTTTATTTGACAACCTTATTTTTAGGGAGAATCCCCAAGAGAATATATTTCCCTTTTACTGGTTTGATTGGTATTCAGATTAATACTGTTTTTATGCTCATGTTCCACTGAGAAAGTGTATGAAACCAGGGATTCATGCTTATACTCTCCCAGAAATTTTTATAAGAGAAAGCCTTACATATTCAAAGAAGCCAACATTTCAGCTAGCAAAAGATTTCTCACTGTCTAGCCTCCTCTCACTTTTGCATACGTTGGTTGGTGGCTTATCCAGCCAACTTTATAATCAGGACATTATGCTAGTTTCTTTTTTTAAATAAATCAGCTATAAGTCAATTTTCCTAGATTAGAATAAGAGAGTATTCCAAAGAGCTCTATTTGGAAGAACAGTGGGAGACCTGGGAACAAAAATCAAGAGGGAGAAGCGTGTGATGGAATGTGGAGAAAGCATGTGCTGTGTTGGCTTTGTCAAATGGAAGCAAAGTGATTGTAAACCAAGATTTCATCAATAATGCATTATTATTTTGAAGACATTAGAGGCAACTGTTTATAAGCTTTATGACAGTTCTGACATTTTAATGGACCCTTAAATGAAGTGAATTATTAAAAAGCATACTTTGGATGAGATCATGGACTCTTTAAGTTTAGGAATCAATAGAAATAAACTGTGCATGCCAATATGGCTACAGCTATGCTGGTAATTTGTGCTGTCAGGTTATTATATTACAATGGAACAATGAGGACCTGCCTTCTTCTCCTTACTGCACATCTATCTAATACTTATCTAGGGGATCAGATACACAACAGGGATGCAATACTGAAAGCCTCTTCTTTTTCACTTCTCATATGGAAAATACTCCTATCTGTTTATTAAGTCATTAGGCTGAAAATAACAAGAAGAAAAATAAGAAATAGTAAGAAGATAAAGATGGCATCTGTCTCTTCCTGTCTTTTCCTTATGATCTGATTATTTTTGCCAGACTTCAAACATCTGTATTGCTCAAAACACCAAGTGTTGTTAGTATTTAAGAAATAAAAATACAAGACTCTAAGCTGAATTTGAATTTCAGATAAATTACCAATAATTTTTAGTATAAGCAGATCCCATACAATATTTATGGTATATTTTTATTAAAAATTATTTGTTGTTTAACTAGGCATCTTGCATTTTATTTGACAACCTTATTTTTAGGGAGAATCCCCAAGAGAATATATTTCCCTTTTACTGGTTTGATTGGTATTCAGATTAATACTGTTTTTATGCTCATGTTCCACTGAGAAAGTGTATGAAACCAGGGATTCATGCTTATACTCTCCCAGAAATTTTTATAAGAGAAAGCCTTACATATTCAAAGAAGCCAACATTTCAGCTAGCAAAAGATTTCTCACTGTCTAGCCTCCTCTCACTTTTGCATACGTTGGTTGGTGGCTTATCCAGCCAACTTTATAATCAGGACATTATGCTAGTTTCTTTTTTTAAATAAATCAGCTATAAGTCAATTTTCCTAGATTAGAATAAGAGAGTATTCCAAAGAGCTCTATTTGGAAGAACAGTGGGAGACCTGGGAACAAAAATCAAGAGGGAGAAGCGTGTGATGGAATGTGGAGAAAGCATGTGCTGTGTTGGCTTTGTCAAATGGAAGCAAAGTGATTGTAAACCAAGATTTCATCAATAATGCATTATTATTTTGAAGACATTAGAGGCAACTGTTTATAAGCTTTATGACAGTTCTGACATTTTAATGGACCCTTAAATGAAGTGAATTATTAAAAAGCATACTTTGGATGAGATCATGGACTCTTTAAGTTTAGGAATCAATAGAAATAAACTGTGCATGCCAATATGGCTACAGCTATGCTGGTAATTTGTGCTGTCAGGTTATTATATTACAATGGAACAATGAGGACCTGCCTTCTTCTCCTTACTGCACATCTATCTAATACTTATCTAGGGGATCAGATACACAACAGGGATGCAATACTGAAAGCCTCTTCTTTTTCACTTCTCATATGGAAAATACTCCTATCTGTTTATTAAGTCATTAGGCTGAAAATAACAAGAAGAAAAATAAGAAATAGTAAGAAGATAAAGATGGCATCTGTCTCTTCCTGTCTTTTCCTTATGATCTGATTATTTTTTGCCAGACTTCAAACATCTGTATTGCTCAAAACACCAAGTGTTGTTAGTATTTGAAAACTTAAAAAAGAAATCTTTTCTTCAAGTCGAATATTCTGACAAGATCAATTGGTATGTAATACAGATTTTTTTTTTTTAAAGCAGAGCTTTTCATTTGAAGAGGGGGCCAACTCAATTCCTCCTATCCTCATCTGAGATATTTCTGCAGAATCCTTAGGGTTCTATGGAGCTTATAGAATCTATGAAAACCACTTATGTAGATTACCTAATTTAACTTTTTATTTATCTTCAATGGATATTTACAACCGTTGAGATGGTTATTAATAGGGCCAGCCATTGTTCATCTGTGACAGAATCTGCACAATGTGCCAGTTTAGAGCTCTTACTCTCAAAATCTTGTCAGGGTGCTCAGTTTTCAGTGTATTGTAGGAGATGAAGAGATGTCAAGAGATTTGCATTCAAGAGCAGTAGCAAATGCCACTTGTCATTCATTATAATTCATCCTCTTGAATCAGAGGCTGTAAGTGCTCAGCGTTCTGTATTTGTATCTGAGAAAGAAGGTAAAGCACCCTGAGCACAAGGCATTTGGAACACAGGAGAGAAACAGTCATGTAAACTCTTGGTACAGTGAGGACTAAAGGAGGTTCATGGAATGCCCTCTCATAGATGTGTAGTGGCTGTGTAGTTCCTGAATTAATCTGTAATTAATTTGGTTCTTAAACCTGAACCAAGTTTCTAAATGGTATGAAAGAAATAAACTGTGCATGCCAATATGGCTACAGCTATGCTGGTAATTTGTGCTGTCAGGTTATTATATTACAATGGAACAATGAGGACCTGCCTTCTTCTCCTTACTGCACATCTATCTAATACTTATCTAGGGGATCAGATACACAACAGGGATGCAATACTGAAAGCCTCTTCTTTTTCACTTCTCATATGGAAAATACTCCTATCTGTTTATTAAGTCATTAGGCTGAAAATAACAAGAAGAAAAATAAGAAATAGTAAGAAGATAAAGATGGCATCTGTCTCTTCCTGTCTTTTTCCTTATGATCTGATTATTTTTTGCCAGACTTCAAACATCTGTATTGCTCAAAACACCAAGTGTTGTTAGTATTTGAAAACTTAAAAAAGAAATCTTTTCTTCAAGTCGAATATTCTGACAAGATCAATTGGTATGTAATACAGATTTTTTTTTTTTAAAGCAGAGCTTTTCATTTGAAGAGGGGGCCAACTCAATTCCTCCTATCCTCATCTGAGATATTTCTGCAGAATCCTTAGGGTTCTATGGAGCTTATAGAATCTATGAAAACCACTTATGTAGATTACCTAATTTAACTTTTTATTTATCTTCAATGGATATTTACAACCGTTGAGATGGTTATTAATAGGGCCAGCCATTGTTCATCTGTGACAGAATCTGCACAATGTGCCAGTTTAGAGCTCTTACTCTCAAAATCTTGTCAGGGTGCTCAGTTTTCAGTGTATTGTAGGAGATGAAGAGATGTCAAGAGATTTGCATTCAAGAGCAGTAGCAAATGCCACTTGTCATTCATTATAATTCATCCTCTTGAATCAGAGGCTGTAAGTGCTCAGCGTTCTGTATTTGTATCTGAGAAAGAAGGTAAAGCACCCTGAGCACAAGGCATTTGGAACACAGGAGAGAAACAGTCATGTAAACTCTTGGTACAGTGAGGACTAAAGGAGGTTCATGGAATGCCCTCTCATAGATGTGTAGTGGCTGTGTAGTTCCTGAATTAATCTGTAATTAATTTGGTTCTTAAACCTGAACCACAGTTTCTAAATGGTATGAAAGAAATAAGTGAGCAAGGTGTCAATTAAAAAAATATACAGGCCACCTAAAAGTTGGGAGTTAGATTTTATTCTACAGGAATGTTAGGACTTGAGTCCAGGGGACAGTATCTCAGGTGACCCTGAGAGAGCTGACTCTGAGGAGGTGGGAGAGGAGCCAGGCTATATATAAGGTTGCAACAAGGGGCAGATAATCTGAATATTAAAAGACTACTGTTAAGTAAGGGAAAACTAAATCTCTCACATGAGGAGATTTACCCATCTTTTATGGGGAGATGCGAGCATTCTAGCTATCCGAGGCCAGTCCTGCTTTCTTTATTGTTCACATACTAATTCCTTCTTACCTGTATGCCATAAGAGATGGCAAATATTAGGGATGACTGTCTTTCTCATCCCTACCTCACCTCCCCTTCTTCAGGGTTTGCCAGGGAGGAAGTAACTGATGATTTCCAAATAGCTGGATTTGTTTCATTTGGGCTCAGAAATTTGCGTTTGGAAAACGCTAGTGTACTGGTAGAGTGTAAAGCTGAAAGCATTTCATTTCACAAAGGAGAAAAATATCAGAGGTTTTAAAATTTAGAATGCCTTCAGTCAAAAATAACAGAAGAGACATCTAAAAGTGGCTTAAAAGTAGGAATATGTATTATCTCATAGAACATTTTCTTAGATAGGGCAGTTCTGAGGTTGATTAAATTTTTTCCTCAGTAGCATGTAAACCCAGGTCTTAACCATTTGTCTGCTCTGCCATCTCTAGTATTTGTACTCTAACCTATCTTCTCATGATCACAAGGTGCCCAACATGTTTCAGGCATCACATGCAAGTAGCCACTTTGATGGAAAGGTCTCTTTGTCACTGAGAAAAACTATTTGCAAAAGTTTCCCCCTCCCTACCCTCTTTTCCCCTTGCATATCATTGGCCAACCTGGTGAGACAAGCCCAAGCTTAAAACAATCACAGAAAAAGGAAATGCTTGACTTGGGCCAGTCATGACACACCACCTGGGGCTGGGGAGGAGCCCAGGAACCATAGAAGCACTTGTCTCTTCTATAGTTGTCAGAAAAACAGGGAAGAAATTTCGATCAATAGTATGTAACACAGGCTTCAGGTTTATTACTCTTGACTATTTTTTTGTGGAGACAAACTCATTGATCTCAAGTGAGCTCTAAAAACATTGTAAAATGTAAAGTGAAGCTCCTGTGAACTATTTTAAAAATTGAATAAGCTAAAAGAACAACTTTTAAAAAATCTATATTTACAGTGTACACCAAAACAAACTCCAGATGGATTTGAGGTAAATACAACAAAACAAAACAAAACACCTCTTCATAAGTTTTAGAGAAACTAGAAGAAAACAGCAGTTAATATCAGAGGCAAAATGTGTCGATTAAAAAAGATAAACAACTTGAGAGTTGAGAGTTAAGTTTTATTTGGGGCACAATTAGGACTGCAACTTGGGAGGCAGCACCCCAGATAGTTCTAAGAGACTGCTCCAAAAGGCAGCAGGAGAAAAATCAGTTATATGGTTTTGATGAAGGAGGACTTTCCATACAATTAAACACTCATTTTAAAAAGGAGATTTCTGGTTAGTCATCATGAAGGGATTTAATATTTTTCTAGGTATGAGGAGATACAAAGATTGAGATCATGAAGTCTTTTCCTAAAAACATCTGCCTGTCTAAAGACCTATCCTACCAGATCCTCTGGAGCACAGCGTGCCTTACTCCACCCTGAGCTCCCCCAGAGGGTGTTGAGAGTCAGCAGCTGCCACAGCACAGGGTCAGTCTCCATAGAGGTAGATGGCAAATGCCCTTGTTGTTCTGTCATTGGTAATATATCTGACAAGTGCCAACTGGTAGTTGACAGCAGCAATAGAAAGTAATAGAAGAAATTATGTAAAAGTATTGATACATATGAATGTAAAAAATTTGAATTTTTGTATAATTAGAAAACTAACAAAACTGGACAACTGACAGGAAAAACATTTTAATCAAAAATTTTTATAAAAGGTTAATATTTCTAATCTAAAATTTATAAGTAAATGTTATTGGCCAACCTGGTGAGACAAGCCCACGCTTAAAACAATCACAGAAAAAGGAAATGCTTGACTTGGGCCAGTCATGACACACCACCTGGGGCTGGGGAGGAGCCCAGGAACCATAGAAGCACTTGTCTCTTCTATAGTTGTCAGAAAAACAGGGAAGAAATTTCGATCAATAGTATGTAACACAGGCTTCAGGTTTATTACTCTTGACTATTTTTTTGTGGAGACAAACTCATTGATCTCAAGTGAGCTCTAAAAACATTGTAAAAATGTAAAGTGAAGCTCCTGTGAACTATTTTAAAAATTGAATAAGCTAAAAGAACAACTTTTAAAAAATCTATATTTACAGTGTACACCAAAACAAACTCCAGATGGATTTGAGGTAAATACAACAAAACAAAACAAAACACCTCTTCATAAGTTTTAGAGAAACTAGAAGAAAACAGCAGTTAATATCAGAGGCAAAATGTGTCGATTAAAAAAGATAAACAACTTGAGAGTTGAGAGTTAAGTTTTATTTGGGGCACAATTAGGACTGCAACTTGGGAGGCAGCACCCCAGATAGTTCTAAGAGACTGCTCCAAAAGGCAGCAGGAGAAAAATCAGTTATATGGTTTTGATGAAGGAGGACTTTCCATACAATTAAACACTCATTTTAAAAAGGAGATTTCTGGTTAGTCATCATGAAGGGATTTAATATTTTTCTAGGTATGAGGAGATACAAAGATTGAGATCATGAAGTCTTTTCCTAAAAACATCTGCCTGTCTAAAGACCTATCCTACCAGATCCTCTGGAGCACAGCGTGCCTTACTCCACCCTGAGCTCCCCCAGAGGGTGTTGAGAGTCAGCAGCTGCCACAGCACAGGGGTCAGTCTCCATAGAGGTAGATGGCAAATGCCCTTGTTGTTCTGTCATTGGTAATATATCTGACAAGTGCCAACTGGTAGTTGACAGCAGCAATAGAAAGTAATAGAAGAAATTATGTAAAAGTATTGATACATATGAATGTAAAAAATTTGAATTTTTGTATAATTAGAAAACTAACAAAACTGGACAACTGACAGGAAAAACATTTTAATCAAAAATTTTTATAAAAGGTTAATATTTCTAATCTGTAATGTTACATTCAAATTTATAAGAAAAAGTATACATTAAGACTAGAATATGCATAAAATGTAGGAGGAGATAATCCACAAGAGGGGAAACAAATACTAATGAAACATGCAAAAAAAAAAAAAAAAAAGAAAACCATGCTACAGCCTCTTTAGAAATCAGAGAAATTCAAATGAGAGCAGACTTGAGATGTAATTTTGCACTTCCTAGCAAAACTTTAAAAGATTATAATACAATCATGATTATAGCAGAGTTAGTAGACCTGTTCATTGCTGACAAATTGATACATCTTTTGCAAAGGTAAATATGACAATATGTAATGAAAGCCACAAAGATGCTCATAATGTTTTATCATAATTCAAATATAAAAGGTTTGTTGTGACCAAATAAATCAAGAGAAGCAAGAAGCTGTATATTCAAAGATACTCACTATATTAAAAGCGCTAGTAGAAGAAGCTGGAAACCACTGAAATGTGTAATATATGGAAATGGTTTAATAAATTATGATCAAATATTAATCAAACATTTAAAATGTTTACTTTGAAAACATAATCATTAGGGAAATATTTCTTATGAAACATGAGAAAATGACAGAAGTCAGAATTGTATTTGCATTATGAAAACAATTATATAAAGCATTTCCATATGGAAGAGAATATGCGAAAATGAAAACCATATTTGTAGGATGGGCTATTGGTATTTACTAATTGTACAAAATATTTCTTTAATGTAGCTGTTTTAGTCATCTATTCCTATGTGATAAATTAATGGTTTAAAACAAGCATTTTTAATTTCTTGGTTTCTGTGATCAGAAGTTTGTAAGCAGTTTGCATGATTCTGGCTCACAGTCCTCATGAGGTTGCAGTCATTTGAGATTTGACTGAGGTTGGAAGATCTGCCTCCAAGCTCATGCACAGGACCTCAGTTTCTTGCTTCATGGGTCTCTGTATAAGGCTTCTTGAGTGTCATAATGGACCCTTCTCCAAGAGTGAGTTATGAGAGAGACAGAGAGATGGAGATGGAGATGCAGAGAGAGAGAGAGAGAGAGACGCAGAGAGAGAAAAGATGAAAGGAAGGAAGGAAAAGAGAAATGAAAGGAAGGGAAAGAGTAAGTAAGAAAGAAAGACAACAGAGAAGGAGGAGATAGTGCCTTTTATCATCTGGTCTTCCATTCATCCATTGTCATTTTCTTTATATTTGTCAGAAGTGAGTCACTAAGTGTAGCCTACATTCAAAGGCAAGGAAAATAAGCTATACTTTTTGAAATGAGGCAGGTCAAAACATTTGTTAATATATTTTAAATCACCACAGTTATTAAGATTTCTTTTCATTAGTAATACGCTGAAACAAAAAAGTGAATGACTCACTTAACATATATGAGGTATAAGTGTTGAGTGAGGGAAAGTATTAAAACCAAATGGGGGCTTCCCCTGGTGGTCCAGTGGGTAAGGACACCGCCTTGCAGTGCAAGGGGCGCTGGTTCGATCCCTGGCCTGGGAAGATCCCACGTGCCGCGGAGCGGCTGGACCGATGTGTCCAATCATCGAGCCGGAGCTCTGGAGTGCATGCGCCCAGAGCCGTAGCTCTGCAGCGATAGATGCCACCGCGATGGGAGGCCCACAGGAGCCAAAGAACAAAGACGGATGAAAATGGAGAAATGAAAGACCAACAGAAGTGGCCCGCCCGCCCCCCTCCCTCCCCAACCCGACCCCCGCCCAAAATAATAAATAAATAAATAAATCTTTAAAAAAAAAAAAAAAACCAAATGGAGAGGAAGTGACCTATTATGACAAAACTAAAAGCCAAAGGAAATAGACTGCATTCCCAGGTGAGAGTAATGACTTCTGTCTTTGTGGGCTGGAGTAATGGTATTGCTGGTTTGCCTCTCTCATAGGTCCAGAGGAATAGGTAGAGGAACGGGGTCTTGCCAGCAGATGGCGAGACATTTCCTTTCTTTCTAACAGCATTGCATGGCACAAGTACAATATTTTCTTAGCCACCTCTGAGGGTCCTTGTCTGCCTGAAAGCTCTGGCTGTTGGGTATACATTTCATCTAAATGAACAATTACCTCTGAGCTGTCACAGTGCATTTGAAATTCTTTCTTTTTTAAATCACAGAATATGAGCTATGATCTATAATTACTAAATGCACATAGGAATATGAAAAGCAAATGCCAGTTGGTACTAAAGCTACAATTAAGTAGAGCAGAGCATCCTGCTTGAATTCTGAACTATTATCATTATTTCTATTCAGCTTTCAATTTTCTTGGGGACTGGGGACTAAACAGACCCCTGGGTTGTTTTCAGGCTCTGTTTTCCTCCTTCTCACTCTAGAGTGACTTTTGGTCACTCTAAATGTTTCTGTGTCTTCTATGAGACAACAAGCAGAAAATGTGATAATGATGATGATGATGGTGATGATGATGATGATGTTGTTGAAAATAAAGCTCCATAGTGTCTCTGAAGGGAAGGCTGGAGAACTTTCAATGGATTTATTCATTTATTTATTTGGCTGTGTCTGGTCTTAGCCAAGGCACATGGGATCTTCGTTGTGGGATCTTTCCTTGCCGGGCATGGACTGTCTAGTTGTGGTACATGAGCTTAGTAGTTGCAGCATGCAGGCTTACTTGCTCCGTAGCATGTGGTATCTTTGTTCCCCAACCAGAAATTTAATCAGCATCCTATGAATTGCAAGGCTAATTCCCAACCACCGGACCACTGGGGAAGCCCCTCCAGTGGATTTTTGAAAGGTTTTATCCTAGGAGTCAGTGTTATCTAGCGAACAGATCATAGAGTTTAGAATTGGAATGACCTGAATTTGACACCTGGCTTCGTCTCTTTACTCATTCAGTTAAAGTTTATTGTGTCAGATGTTGTGATGGATGCCAGGGATATGGCAAGGAAGAAGATGCGGTGTTACTCTCAAAGAGTTTGGTCTCGTGGGATCAGATGTTGGTGATGGATGCCAGGAAAAAAAAAAGGCATGTAAGTCAGGTGTAACAGGACATTCCGAAGGCCCAAAAAACCTTGCCAGCAGATGGCGAGACATTTCCTTTCTTTCTAACAGCATTGCATGGCACAAGTACAATATTTTCTTAGCCACCTCTGAGGGTCCTTGTCTGCCTGAAAGCTCTGGCTGTTGGGTATACATTTCATCTAAATGAACAATTACCTCTGAGCTGTCACAGTGCATTTGAAATTCTTTCTTTTTTAAATCACAGAATATGAGCTATGATCTATAATTACTAAATGCACATAGGAATATGAAAAGCAAATGCCAGTTGGTACTAAAGCTACAATTAAGTAGAGCAGAGCATCCTGCTTGAATTCTGAACTATTATCATTATTTCTATTCAGCTTTCAATTTTCTTGGGGACTGGGGACTAAACAGACCCCTGGGTTGTTTTCAGGCTCTGTTTTCCTCCTTCTCACTCTAGAGTGACTTTTGGTCACTCTAAATGTTTCTGTGTCTTCTATGAGACAACAAGCAGAAAATGTGATAATGATGATGATGATGGTGATGATGATGATGATGTTGTTGAAAATAAAGCTCCATAGTGTCTCTGAAGGGAAGGCTGGAGAACTTTCAATGGATTTATTCATTTATTTATTTGGCTGTGTCTGGTCTTAGCCAAGGCACATGGGATCTTCGTTGTGGGATCTTTCCTTGCCGGGCATGGACTGTCTAGTTGTGGTACATGAGCTTAGTAGTTGCAGCATGCAGGCTTACTTGCTCCGTAGCATGTGGTATCTTTGTTCCCCAACCAGAAATTTAATCAGCATCCTATGAATTGCAAGGCTAATTCCCAACCACCGGACCACTGGGGAAGCCCCTCCAGTGGATTTTTGAAAGGTTTTATCCTAGGAGTCAGTGTTATCTAGCGAACAGATCATAGAGTTTAGAATTGGAATGACCTGAATTTGACACCTGGCTTCGTCTCTTTACTCATTCAGTTAAAGTTTATTGTGTCAGATGTTGTGATGGATGCCAGGGATATGGCAAGGAAGAAGATGCGGTGTTACTCTCAAAGAGTTTGGTCTCGTGGATAATATGGATGAGAAAAAAGGCATGTAAGTCCAAGGTGCTAACAGGAAGGCATTTACCCAGATTTGGTGGTGGGAAGTTCCAAGTCAGGAAAAGATTTCAAAGAAAAGGAAACATTTACATTGAGCTGAAGAGAAGAGCAGGAAGAACAGGTGCATAGATCTGGAAACAAGAGTGATCATTGACATGTTGTGCATGTGAAGTAACTCTGGATGGTTGGATGGCAGTCATTGCTGATGGGCTGACTCGAGAACCATTTGTATCTTTTGTTTCCTTTTGCACTTTTTGTCATTGAGGCCATGTCACTAATGGTGACTATGTGATGAAGTTCTGGACAGTGAAATATTAGCACAGTTTGCTGGAAGAAACCTGGGAAGTTTTTCTTTTAAGGGTTAAGGAGGCAAACTTGGTTGGCATGGGTTTTTGCCCTTCCTCCTCCTCCTTGCTTTGAATGATAATAGAAATCTTGCAAGAACCTCTACCATTTGTGACTTGGAAATAACAACACAGCATATTGGAGTAGTGTGAAGAAGAAAAATAGAAGGAGCCTGGATTCTTGCTGACATCATGGAGTTATTGTGATACCCCTGCATTTCCTACCTGTACTTCTTAGATGAAAAAATAAATTCTGTTTTAGCCACTGTATGCCATGTTTCTAACTGATAGAGAATGCAGTGTCAGATTGGAATTTCAGCCAAGAAAAAAAATGAGGTTGTAAACCATGTTAAGAAATCTAAACCCTCTCTCAAGGGCAAACAACTTAATTTCTCTAAGCTTCAGTTTTCTCATCTGTAAAGTAGGAAGAATAATGTCTGTCATGTCACTTGTGAAGATAAAATGGTATAATATATGAGAAATACCCAATAATATCAACACTTAATAGGTAACCTAGTGATCTGCTGCTGTTTCTATGATGGTAACAATAATAAAGAATTTAAAAAATTCAGTTGTTTGTGCAATCCTGAACTGGCAGATATGGTATACAACTGCTTTGTTTTCTCTGGCCTTCTTGTTAATTAATTCATTCATTTACCAAATATAAATTAAATGACAATTGTGTGTCAGATGCCATGTTAGGCCAGGACTGAAATGATCCTTGTTCTCATAGAATTTAACATTTTAGAGAGAGGATACAAAAATAAGCAAGCAACTGGGAAACAAGATAATTTCAGCTATGATTGACTTGCTGTACAGGTTGTGTAGTAACTTGGTGACAGAGCTACTTCCTGAAAATGGGTCTCTCATAGGCAGAGAAAAAGAGTTACTAATAAATCTGAAAATACCAAAACGTCTGAAAAGACCAAGGGAAACACATGGTAGATAAATGTGCTTCCTTAAGTAGCATTATTCTATGGTACGGTATGTAGATTGTGGAGAAAGGAAGATTGCAGAGAAGGAGAAAGAGTGAGGGGTGAGGTGAGGTTTGCTGAGCAACCCTCTCATTAGACTCTTTCTTTGGCCTGTGGTGAGGTTTCTTCTCTGTCTTAAGCACAGACCAGGCCCAGTGGCACTCCCTCTCCCAGGAGTCCAACTATACCTTAGTCTGAATGAAGGGGCTAGCGTTTTGTAGGAAAATAGGGATAATTTTAAAGGAGTGTTAATGTGGGCTCTGGAATTAGACTATCTAGACTGAATATGAACCCAACCCCTTCAAAGCTACGTGAGCTTATGAAAGTTACTTAACCTTGCTAAGTCTTGATATTCTAACTGTACAATGAGGAACACTAATAGTACTTAATCGTCTGAGCTCATTTTGAAGAATGAATGAGCTCATCTAATTCAAGCATTGTAAACATCCAATAGACCTTAGCTGTTTTTGTTAGTCAGTTTCCCCAGTGGTAGAATCTGACCTACTATCTGACCCATCAAACTCAATCATCACTTTAGGGAATTCACAATCTCCCTCTCTCTCTTGAAGAAAGGAAGAAGAAAGAAAGTCAAGTCACTCAGTTGTGTCTGACTCTACTACCCAATGAATGAGCCATGGAATTCTCCAGGCAAGAGTATTGGAGTGGGTAGCCATTCCCTTCTCCAGGGGATCTTCCCAACCCAGGTCTTTTGCATTGCAGGCAGATTCTTTACCATCTGAACCACCAGGGAAGCCCTTTTAAAGAAGGCATACACATTATTTTTTTTTAAAAAAGAACTGTTCAACATTAATATGAATGATTTTGTCCACTCAGATCTTACAAGGCATCCCTGATGATTACTGGCAGTGATTTGGTGCTCTCAAAAGAAAGTTCTTTCAGTTGGGACCTAAGTCTTTGAGCCCAGGGCACTTGGATTTACAAAGTAGGTGGACTCCCCATTAGCCCTTCACTCCCCTTTCTTCAGAAACCAGGCCATCTTGCCATGGTCTATGTGAATTGTCATTCTACCTGCTCATTTGTTTTTTTCTATAAAAGTTTGAATATGGCCAGTGTCACTTTTCAGGGGCTTTCCCTTTTTTTTAAAGTTAGAAAATGTGCATACATTGATCAAATATTTATTGAGTACTTAGTGTATGCTGGGAGTGTTTTTCAGAGCACATAGTATTTAGCTTCTGGGGCTTCTCTCAGACAGACTGCGGAATTTGGGTGATAGTTGATAGTTGCACATAATTGAGGCAAGACTGCCTATAACCAGATGAACAGCTTGTTTGCCTGTGAATGATCATTGGGTCCTGGAGGACTGACCACCTTTCTTCAATTTCATCAACTGTTGAAAGATATCAGTCTTTCATTTAGTTAGGCAAATTCTTCTCTCTGTGAGAGACCACTCTTGTGCAAATTTTACTGTTGTGACACCATGATTTTAAGATTTACCACCTCCTTATTGGCAGCTCTCTGAGTCTGCTTTTATGGGAATAACTTTTCCTTCTGTACTTGAACCATCTGCCACACCATAATGTTAACTGGCTGTGAAAATCATTTTTTTGTGTGTGACCAGGATAGACCCAGGCAGATGAACCAACCTATTTTCTCGTGTCTTGAGTTGTGAGGGTAAAACACCATTGTCATCTCTTTATGGTTTGGTCTTTCAGGAGGACAGATTCTTGTGGACCTAATGTATTATAAAACTGACAAAATAATGGATTATAAGAGGAATCCCGAATTAACAGACTGTTTAAGAATTGGTGATCTTCAAGAGAAACCATAGTTTCTCCATTCTCAAAGCCATAGAAGGTGAACAGATATTTTAAGTTGGAAATGAGTTCTACTGTTAACAACAGGAATCCCAACTACATGCCCTTTTTCCATTGTAACAAGCTGGCATTATTAGCTCAGATCAATTTAAAAAGAACTGTTCAACATTAATATGAATGATTTTGTCCACTCAGATCTTACAAGGCATCCCTGATGATTACTGGCAGTGATTTGGTGCTCTCAAAAGAAAGTTCTTTCAGTTGGGACCTAAGTCTTTGAGCCCAGGGCACTTGGATTTACAAAGTAGGTGGACTCCCCATTAGCCCTTCACTCCCCTTTCTTCAGAAACCAGGCCATCTTGCCATGGTCTATGTGAATTGTCATTCTACCTGCTCATTTGTTTTTTTCTATAAAAGTTTGAATATGGCCAGTGTCACTTTTCAGGGGCTTTCCCTTTTTTTTAAAGTTAGAAAATGTGCATACATTGATCAAATATTTATTGAGTACTTAGTGTATGCTGGGAGTGTTTTTCAGAGCACATAGTATTTAGCTTCTGGGGCTTCTCTCAGACAGACTGCGGAATTTGGGTGATAGTTGATAGTTGCACATAATTGAGGCAAGACTGCCTATAACCAGATGAACAGCTTGTTTGCCTGTGAATGATCATTGGGTCCTGGAGGACTGACCACCTTTCTTCAATTTCATCAACTGTTGAAAGATATCAGTCTTTCATTTAGTTAGGCAAATTCTTCTCTCTGTGAGAGACCACTCTTGTGCAAATTTTACTGTTGTGACACCATGATTTTAAGATTTACCACCTCCTTATTGGCAGCTCTCTGAGTCTGCTTTTATGGGGAATAACTTTTCCTTCTGTACTTGAACCATCTGCCACACCATAATGTTAACTGGCTGTGAAAATCATTTTTGTGTGTGTGACCAGGATAGACCCAGGCAGATGAACCAACCTATTTTCTCGTGTCTTGAGTTGTGAGGGTAAAACACCATTGTCATCTCTTTATGGTTTGGTCTTTCAGGAGGACAGATTCTTGTGGACCTAATGTATTATAAAACTGACAAAATAATGGATTATAAGAGGAATCCCGAATTAACAGACTGTTTAAGAATTGGTGATCTTCAAGAGAAACCATAGTTTCTCCATTCTCAAAGCCATAGAAGGTGAACAGATATTTTAAGTTGGAAATGAGTTCTACTGTTAACAACAGGAATCCCAACTACATGCCCTTTTTCCAATGTAACAAGCTGGCATTATTAGCTCAGTGACTCAATGTTGTTATAACTGGCATCTCAAAGATTCTCTTGGCCTTTTTTTCTTCCTGGTAGCAAAATGTCCAAGCTCATGATGTTGTATCTGTGTTCAAATTAGGAAGAAAAGGGGGAGTAAAGGATAGTGCCAAACACATTTCTCTCATTTATTAGAAAAGTAAAGCTTTCCTCAAAGGCCCCTGCCTGACTTCCCTTAACAGGTCATTACCAGGAATGGGTCACAAGGTTACCCCTCAGCGTAGGAATATATGGGAAAGTGGACAGTGGGTGGTCGTGACTGATTTACACAATCAAAACTCATTCTCTGGGATGGGGACATATTTCCACCCCAATCAAAATTAAGGTTTTATTAGCCAGAAAGAGAAATAGGTATAGTTATTATTATTATTATTATTTTGGCCACTTCTATTGGTCTTTCATTTGTTTCCATCTTTGTTCTTTAGCCTGTGTGGGCCTCCCATCACAGTGGCCTCTCTTGCTGCAGAGCACTCGCTCTGGGTGCATGAGCTCCAGGGCTCTGGCTCGGTAGTTGGACACATCGGTCCAGCCGCTCCACGGCACATGGGATCTTCCCAGGCCAGGCACGCCTTGCACTGCAAGGCGGTGTCCTTACCCACTGGATCATCAGGGAAGCCCCGGAAAGAAATAGACATTTTTTAGACTTGTGTGTCCCACAATTTATTTTTTCTGTCATTTTTACCATCAGGAGCCACACGGAATGGGCTTTTGGGAAGCTCTTCAGAACACACTTCTTCCAATTTTTTGCCCACTGTGATCCCAAGCACAGCAGGAACCAGGAACGCCCATCTCATAAGTGAGGAAATGTTCTCATGTTGCAGTTCCTGTCCTCAGGGGCACTGCCTCCTCCAGTGCAAGCCGGCATGGAGACCAGCAGGTTTACCTCATTCCCTAACCTCCGTCTGAGCTTGGTTCCAAAACCTTTTGATGGTTGCAGAGTAAACAAATAGAGCCTTTCCACCTGTCACAGTTATACAGACCTTTCTGGACTGATAATAGAGGAAACTGGGGTGTCAGTAACAGATGATTACTTCAGCTCTATGTGCTAGAAATGAAAAGCAAAGCAAATCTCCAACCTGTAAACATTAGAGATCCAGAGATGTGTGATAAAAGAATTTACATTTAGTATCAGAGCTCTACCTAGCAGAAAGGAAATACAGGTTTCTTCCTGGTAGCAAAATGTCCAAGCTCATGATGTTGTATCTGTGTTCAAATTAGGAAGAAAAGGGGGAGTAAAGGATAGTGCCAAACACATTTCTCTCATTTATTAGAAAAGTAAAGCTTTCCTCAAAGGCCCCTGCCTGACTTCCCTTAACAGGTCATTACCAGGAATGGGTCACAAGGTTACCCCTCAGCGTAGGAATATATGGGAAAGTGGACAGTGGGTGGTCGTGACTGATTTACACAATCAAAACTCATTCTCTGGGATGGGGACATATTTCCACCCCAATCAAAATTAAGGTTTTATTAGCCAGAAAGAGAAATAGGTATAGTTATTATTATTATTATTATTTTGGCCACTTCTATTGGTCTTTCATTTGTTTCCATCTTTGTTCTTTAGCCTGTGTGGGCCTCCCATCACAGTGGCCTCTCTTGCTGCAGAGCACTCGCTCTGGGTGCATGAGCTCCAGGGCTCTGGCTCGGTAGTTGGACACATCGGTCCAGCCGCTCCACGGCACATGGGATCTTCCCAGGCCAGGCACGCCTTGCACTGCAAGGCGGTGTCCTTACCCACTGGATCATCAGGGAAGCCCCGGAAAGAAATAGACATTTTTTAGACTTGTGTGTCCCACAATTTATTTTTCTGTCATTTTTACCATCAGGAGCCACACGGAATGGGCTTTTGGGAAGCTCTTCAGAACACACTTCTTCCAATTTTTTGCCCACTGTGATCCCAAGCACAGCAGGAACCAGGAACGCCCATCTCATAAGTGAGGAAATGTTCTCATGTTGCAGTTCCTGTCCTCAGGGGCACTGCCTCCTCCAGTGCAAGCCGGCATGGAGACCAGCAGGTTTACCTCATTCCCTAACCTCCGTCTGAGCTTGGTTCCAAAACCTTTTGATGGTTGCAGAGTAAACAAATAGAGCCTTTCCACCTGTCACAGTTATACAGACCTTTCTGGACTGATAATAGAGGGGAAACTGGGGTGTCAGTAACAGATGATTACTTCAGCTCTTTGTGCTAGAAATGAAAAGCAAAGCAAATCTCCAAACTGTAAACATTAGAGATCCAGAGATGTGTGATAAAAGAATTTAAATTTAGTATCAGAGCTCTACCTAGCAGAAAGGAAATACAGGTTTCATTGTTGGTAGCAGGTAAGTAGAGTGTCTACACACTGACTTTTAATTTCAGACTCATTTTATCTTAATGTTCTCTTGTCCTAGAATGTTACCTCTCCAGTAGCAATAAATTAGAATTATGACCAGTTGGTTTGTCATCCTATTTGTAGGATTGGAGGCTGGAGGTAGTTGTGAGGAGGGGGAAGCAAGACAGACGAGGGATATTGAAGACATAGTTTGTCACCATGTGCTTCCTAGGGCTGTCTCTTCACCAGGACCATCTTTGCATCAGTGCAGGTGAGAACTGCTGTCGCTTTGTGCTGCTCATGCTTGGCTGTTTGACAGTATAAGAGCTTAAATTGGCATGTGCATTACCTTTTCAGGCCCTCTGTATGAGAAAAGCCTTCTCATGACTTCGGAAGGATTGTTAGTCTTGACTCCTTTCATGATCCTTTCTTCCTCCTGCCTTGGGGGAAGCCATGTGGAACTCAGCCAAAGGAGTTCTGTGTAACAAGTCCTTTATTTTTCTATCTGGTCTTCTGTTTCTCTATTGGCTTCTGACTGAAGTTTGCAATTATGTTCCAAATGTCCAAAGTGGCTGCATTACTGATGTTGCCCTGAGAAGAGGATGGACAGTTTGACTGTGCTTCTGTCTTTAGAGTCAGTTGTGGGTTGTTAAGGACTAGCCAGCGACACTGGTGAAGCTGGGGCTGGACACTTCTTAGGACAGAAGCACATTCATCTAAATGGAAATCTGTGGTGGGCTGTCGGCCTTACCCTTGACGGAAGACCCAGACTTACAGCGTTCTATTAGAAACAAGTGAAGAATTTGGGAGAATTCCCCAGGCAGGTGGTCCGTTCCTATGTTTAAAAGCATAGGTGAAGTTTTCTTTCGTGGGCAGGGACAGTTATACCCATGCAGTTGTTCCAAAACCTTTTGATGGTTGCAGAGTAAACAAATAGAGCCTTTCCACCTGTCACAGTTATACAGACCTTTCTGGACTGATAATAGAGAAACTGGGGTGTCAGTAACAGATGATTACTTCAGCTCTTTGTGCTAGAAATGAAAAGCAAAGCAAATCTCCAAACTGTAAACATTAGAGATCCAGAGATGTGTGATAAAAGAATTTAAATTTAGTATCAGAGCTCTACCTAGCAGAAAGGAAATACAGGTTTCATTGTTGGTAGCAGGTAAGTAGAGTGTCTACACACTGACTTTTAATTTCAGACTCATTTTATCTTAATGTTCTCTTGTCCTAGAATGTTACCTCTCCAGTAGCAATAAATTAGAATTATGACCAGTTGGTTTGTCATCCTATTTGTAGGATTGGAGGCTGGAGGTAGTTGTGAGGAGGGGGAAGCAAGACAGACGAGGGATATTGAAGACATAGTTTGTCACCATGTGCTTCCTAGGGCTGTCTCTTCACCAGGACCATCTTTGCATCAGTGCAGGTGAGAACTGCTGTCGCTTTGTGCTGCTCATGCTTGGCTGTTTGACAGTATAAGAGCTTAAATTGGCATGTGCATTACCTTTTCAGGCCCTCTGTATGAGAAAAGCCTTCTCATGACTTCGGAAGGATTGTTAGTCTTGACTCCTTTCATGATCCTTTCTTCCTCCTGCCTTGGGGGAAGCCATGTGGAACTCAGCCAAAGGAGTTCTGTGTAACAAGTCCTTTATTTTTCTATCTGGTCTTCTGTTTCTCTATTGGCTTCTGACTGAAGTTTGCAATTATGTTCCAAATGTCCAAAGTGGCTGCATTACTGATGTTGCCCTGAGAAGAGGATGGACAGTTTGACTGTGCTTCTGTCTTTAGAGTCAGTTGTGGGTTGTTAAGGACTAGCCAGCGACACTGGTGAAGCTGGGGCTGGACACTTCTTAGGACAGAAGCACATTCATCTAAATGGAAATCTGTGGTGGGCTGTCGGCCTTACCCTTGACGGAAGACCCAGACTTACAGCGTTCTATTAGAAACAAGTGAAGAATTTGGGAGAATTCCCCAGGCAGGTGGTCCGTTCCTATGTTTAAAAGCATAGGTGAAGTTTTCTTTCAGCGTTTCTGTTTTAACTAACTCACAAATGAATGAAAGTTCAGAAGTTTTAGTAAAGAAACTGATTATTGTTATGGCTTTTATACATTTAATAGAAAGCATTAGAAACATGGAACTTACGCATTGGTTTTGGCTGCAGGTAATTTGAAATGAAAAATTAGCTTGGTGCTGTTTCTTTCCTTCCTTCATAACTTGCTTATAAGTGTAAAAGTTTTAAACTTACCATGAGGAGAATGATTGAAACAAAATGATTGAAAGGCAAAAAAGACAAAAACAAAACCCTAAACAGAAAGCCCTAGTATCTTCTGGATTCCCATTTCTTTTGATTCCTTCAACTATGTTTTCCTTTATCTTGTCTGCCTTGCAGGTGAAAACCCTAGAATGACAGAAGGAGAAATCCTCTTTTCAGTAATTCCAGAAAAGGAAGGCCAGTGTTTCTATCCTTGATGGAACAGATTTATTTCCTGCAGGAACCTGTGTGGCCCTGACTCTGTCCACTGGTTCTTTGTGGGGTAGGTTTGTGAGCTCTGATCTCTTGCCTGAGCTGACGATGTTGGGACTTTGCTGTTTAGTGTTCACAGAAAAGTCTGCCCTGGGGGCTTTGAGGGGAAGGATGTTGTGGGTGGAAATTGTCAATTTTAACCTTTCTAGACTCTATTATCTTATTTCTGTTGTATGTTATTTCCTGAAATGAGCTTTTACAAGTGTGGTTTCCAGAATCATTTTAACTTGACCTTTTCATGGATAATCACTTCCACAGTCTTTTTGTGGGGAAGTGCCACAGTCACTGTGTGGGTTTGTCACTGTGTGTATCAGTTCACAGATGAATAAACTGCAGTGGTCTTTAGCGGGGGTGGAGGGGTATTTATCTAGATTGTAGGGGTGAACGTGTAGCAAGTATGTGCTGTGTGCCGTGCTGAGTTGCTCAGTTGTGTCCAACTCTTTGCGATCTCATGGACCGTAACCTGCCAGGCTCTTCTGGCTGTGGGACGCTCCAGGGGGTCTTCCCAAATCAGAGATCAAACTTCCATTAACAGTTGGGGGGTCTTACCCTTGACGGAAGACCCAGACTTACAGCGTTCTATTAGAAACAAGTGAAGAATTTGGGAGAATTCCCCAGGCAGGTGGTCCGTTCCTATGTTTAAAAGCATAGGTGAAGTTTTCTTTCAGCGTTTCTGTTTTAACTAACTCACAAATGAATGAAAGTTCAGAAGTTTTAGTAAAGAAACTGATTATTGTTATGGCTTTTATACATTTAATAGAAAGCATTAGAAACATGGAACTTACGCATTGGTTTTGGCTGCAGGTAATTTGAAATGAAAAATTAGCTTGGTGCTGTTTCTTTCCTTCCTTCATAACTTGCTTATAAGTGTAAAAGTTTTAAACTTACCATGAGGAGAATGATTGAAACAAAATGATTGAAAGGCAAAAAAGACAAAAACAAAACCCTAAACAGAAAGCCCTAGTATCTTCTGGATTCCCATTTCTTTTGATTCCTTCAACTATGTTTTCCTTTATCTTGTCTGCCTTGCAGGTGAAAACCCTAGAATGACAGAAGGAGAAATCCTCTTTTCAGTAATTCCAGAAAAGGAAGGCCAGTGTTTCTATCCTTGATGGAACAGATTTATTTCCTGCAGGAACCTGTGTGGCCCTGACTCTGTCCACTGGTTCTTTGTGGGGTAGGTTTGTGAGCTCTGATCTCTTGCCTGAGCTGACGATGTTGGGACTTTGCTGTTTAGTGTTCACAGAAAAGTCTGCCCTGGGGGCTTTGAGGGGAAGGATGTTGTGGGTGGAAATTGTCAATTTTAACCTTTCTAGACTCTATTATCTTATTTCTGTTGTATGTTATTTCCTGAAATGAGCTTTTACAAGTGTGGTTTCCAGAATCATTTTAACTTGACCTTTTCATGGATAATCACTTCCACAGTCTTTTTGTGGGGAAGTGCCACAGTCACTGTGTGGGTTTGTCACTGTGTGTATCAGTTCACAGATGAATAAACTGCAGTGGTCTTTAGCGGGGGTGGAGGGGTATTTATCTAGATTGTAGGGGTGAACGTGTAGCAAGTATGTGCTGTGTGCCGTGCTGAGTTGCTCAGTTGTGTCCAACTCTTTGCGATCTCATGGACCGTAACCTGCCAGGCTCTTCTGTCTGTGGAACTCTCCAGGGGATCTTCCCAAATCAGAGATCAAACTCAGGTCTCCCACATTACAAGCAGATTCTTTACCATCTGAGCACCTGGAGATGAGGTGTGTTTGAGTTTGTTACCTTTACTTTTGCTATGATCAGAAATAATAACATTTTATCAGGGATATATTCTATCAAGTTGATATAGGAAGAATCAAAATAGTTCTTTTATCTTGTTGGGGAAATATAATTAAAAGCCAGATTTTCTCCCAACCCAGAAAACCTCTTCATAAAAGTAGTAGAGAAATAAAACAGTTTTATTATTAAATAAGCATTGAACCAGGATGTGATGTGTGTCTCAGGTAGTCCACTAAGAAACTGCAAAGGCAGGAAGGAATCTCACTCCTTATGTAACCAAGTACATACTACTCACTCCATACATGTTCCAAGACAGACCTGAGCTAGTCCTCAAGGAAGAGGACTTGATGGAGCCAGTTGCCACAAACAGTTCATTCCAACTTTATCTGGTAACTGAGGTAACCATCTGTGTTAGCTTCTTGGCTTGATCCAGAATAAAACAAGCCTCATGTCTTTATGACAGGAAATAGCTTTGCAAATTGGAGAACCACCGCCAAGGTTAGGCTCAGACCCTCGACAGAAACTGGGAGGGAGGAGTGCTACCTTCCTATATATTTACCTTTCAAAGAGAAGTTTCCCAGGTCCTCTGAGAAAGACATTCCTGGGTCCTCGAGCTGACAGATGGCCTATCTCATTTTCAGAAGGATGTATATGCATTTCAGAAGGAGAAAGTACTTCACGATTCCAAGAGTTCTAAAGTAAATGTTCTAAGACAAAGGAGGTAGGAGAATCTCTTCTATTATTTTCTACAGGAAGAATCAGGCCTCGTATTAAAAAAAAAAATTTGTCCTTACACCACTACTGATTCCAGTAAAAAATGCCCTTGGCATTAGCCACAGAAGAGCAAACCATAAACATAGAACAGCTTCCAAGAGGAGAAGGTGTGCTTTCCAGGCTGTAGCATGTGTTGGTCCTCCATCAGGAGGGTGTGACTACCTGCTGATCTGTGAACTGACCCAGGCAATTGGAGGCTCCTCATCCCCTTCTCTCTGGAATGTATGTTCTGCCCACTGTTCTCATAGCTGAAGCCAATTCAAGGATGCAGCCTTCATAGAGTAGTATGATGCTGAGACCATCTGGATGGTATACGTGACTGGCCTCAGTTAAGGCCTCTATACATAATTTTAAGATTCTGTCTTCTAAAGCAAAGGAAATAAAAGCAAAAATAAGCAAATGGAACCTAGTTAAACTTAAAAGCTTTTGCACAGCAAAGGAAGTCATCAACAAAATGAAGACAACCTACTGAACTGGAGAAAATATTTGCAAATGATATGGCTGATAAGAGGTTAATATTCAACATATGTAAACAACATATATAATACAATATCAAAAACCAACAAAAAGAAACAACCTGATTAAAAAGTGTTCAGAAAGAGTGAATAGACATTTTTCCCAAAGAGGAAATGCAGGTAGCCAATAGGCATGTGAAAAGATGCTCAACACTGATAATCATCAAGGAAATGCAAACAAAAATCACAGTGAGATTTTACCTCACATCTGTCAGAATGGCTTTCATCAAAAAGAACATAAACAGAAAATGTTGGCGAGGATGTAGAGAAAAGGGAACCCTAGTACACTGTTGGTGGGAATGTAAATTGGTGCAACTACTGTGGAAAACAATACAGAGGTTCCTCAAAAAATTAAAAATAGAACTACCACATGACCCAGGAATTCCACACCCAAGTATATATCTGAAAGAGAGAAAAACATTAGTTCAAAAACATAAATGCACCTCAATATTTATAGCAGCATTCTTTACAATAGCCCCCAAATGAGATGACAATATTAGACCACCTTACCTGCCTCCTGCAAAACCTGTATGCAGAACAAGAAGCAACAGTATGAACTGGACATGGAACAATGGACTGGTTCCAAATAGGAGAGGAGACATTAAGGCAACATTAAGGCTGTATAGTGTCACCCTGCCTATTTAATTTATATGCAGAGTACATCATAAGAAATGCTGGTTTGGATGAAGCGCAAGCTGGAACCAAGATTGCCAGGAGAAATATCAACAACCTCAGAAGCAAACCATAAAGCTTCCAAGAGGAGAAGGTGTGCTTTCCAGGCTGTAGCATGTGTTGGTCCTCCATCAGGAGGGTGTGACTACCTGCTGATCTGTGAACTGACCCAGGCAATTGGAGGCTCCTCATCCCCTTCTCTCTGGAATGTATGTTCTGCCCACTGTTCTCATAGCTGAAGCCAATTCAAGGATGCAGCCTTCATAGAGTAGTATGATGCTGAGACCATCTGGATGGTATACGTGACTGGCCTCAGTTAAGGCCTCTATACATAATTTTAAGATTCTGTCTTCTAAAGCAAAGGAAATAAAAGCAAAAATAAGCAAATGGAACCTAGTTAAACTTAAAAGCTTTTGCACAGCAAAGGAAGTCATCAACAAAATGAAGACAACCTACTGAACTGGAGAAAATATTTGCAAATGATATGGCTGATAAGAGGTTAATATTCAACATATGTAAACAACATATATAATACAATATCAAAAAAACCAACAAAAAGAAACAACCTGATTAAAAAGTGTTCAGAAAGAGTGAATAGACATTTTTCCCAAAGAGGAAATGCAGGTAGCCAATAGGCATGTGAAAAGATGCTCAACACTGATAATCATCAAGGAAATGCAAACAAAAATCACAGTGAGATTTTACCTCACATCTGTCAGAATGGCTTTCATCAAAAAGAACATAAACAGAAAATGTTGGCGAGGATGTAGAGAAAAGGGAACCCTAGTACACTGTTGGTGGGAATGTAAATTGGTGCAACTACTGTGGAAAACAATACAGAGGTTCCTCAAAAAATTAAAAATAGAACTACCACATGACCCAGGAATTCCACACCCAAGTATATATCTGAAAGAGAGAAAAACATTAGTTCAAAAACATAAATGCACCTCAATATTTATAGCAGCATTCTTTACAATAGCCCCCAAATGAGATGACAATATTAGACCACCTTACCTGCCTCCTGCAAAACCTGTATGCAGAACAAGAAGCAACAGTATGAACTGGACATGGAACAATGGACTGGTTCCAAATAGGGAGAGGAGACATTAAGGCAACATTAAGGCTGTATAGTGTCACCCTGCCTATTTAATTTATATGCAGAGTACATCATATGAAATGCTGGTTTGGATGAAGCGCAAGCTGGAACCAAGATTGCCAGGAGAAATATCAACAACCTCAGGTATGTAAATGACACCACCCAATTGCAGAAAGTGAAGCTGAACTGAAGAGCCTCTTGATGAAGGTGAAAGAGGAGAGTGATAAAACTGGCCTAAACTCAACATTCAAAAAACAAAGATCATGGCATCTGGTCCCATCACTTCATGGCATAGATGGGAACAATGAAAAGAGTGACAAATTTTATTTCATTGGGTTCCAAAATCACTGCAGATGGTGACTGAAGAAAAGCTATGACAAGTCTAGACAGTATATTAAAAAGTAGACATTACTTTGCTGACAAAGGTCCATATAGTCAAAGCTATGGTTTTTCCAGTAGTCATATATGGATGAGAGCTGGACTGTATAGAAGACTGAGTGCCGAAGAATTGATGCTTTTAAACTGTGGTACTGGAAAAGGCTCTTAAGAGTCCTTTGGGCTACAAGAAGATCAAACCAGCCAATCCTAAAGGAAATCAACCCTGAATATTCATTAGAAGGACTGATACTGAAGCTGAAGCTCCAATGCTTTGGCCACCTGATGAGACGAGATGACTCATTGGAAAAGTCCCTGATGTTGGGAAAAATAGAAGGCAAAAGGAGAAGGGCATGACAGAGGACAAGATGGTTGAATGGCATCACTGAGTCAATGGACATGAGTTTTAGTAAGCTCCAGGAGATGGTGAAGGACAGGGAAGCCTGGCCTGCTGCAGTCCACAGGGCTACAAAGGATCGTACATGACTGAGTGACTGAACTGACTACTGAGCTGCACTGCAGCCACTCAGTGCTATACTTTGTACTTATTCCTTTCCTGGGCCTGTGCTTTTGCAAGTGCTTTGCCTTGGAATGTCCTTCCCTGGCTGATCAATTTTGAAAATAACTCCTTCTTAAATTTCTATATCAAAATCATCTCCCGTTTCATGTCTTTTATAACCTTTCTGCCACATCCCAACCAAGCAGAGCTATAGTCTCTCATTTCTCTAGGGTTTTAGAGCAAAGAGCACAGCTTTCTTGTGGGAACTTATCAGCTGTTTTTGTCCAGTCACTCATTTGTGTCCAACTTTTTGTGACCTGTGAACTGCAGCACTTCAGACTTCTCTGTCCTTAATTATCTCCCTCAGTTTGCTCAAACTCATGTGCATTGAGTGATACCATCCAACCGTCTCACTGCCCCGCACTTCAGACTTCTCTGTCCTTAATTCAGCATTCAAAAACAAAGATCATGGCATCTGGTCCCATCACTTCATGGCATAGATGGGAACAATGAAAAGAGTGACAAATTTTATTTCATTGGGTTCCAAAATCACTGCAGATGGTGACTGAAGAAAAGCTATGACAAGTCTAGACAGTATATTAAAAAGTAGACATTACTTTGCTGACAAAGGTCCATATAGTCAAAGCTATGGTTTTTCCAGTAGTCATATATGGATGAGAGCTGGACTGTATAGAAGACTGAGTGCCGAAGAATTGATGCTTTTAAACTGTGGTACTGGAAAAGGCTCTTAAGAGTCCTTTGGGCTACAAGAAGATCAAACCAGCCAATCCTAAAGGAAATCAACCCTGAATATTCATTAGAAGGACTGATACTGAAGCTGAAGCTCCAATGCTTTGGCCACCTGATGAGACGAGATGACTCATTGGAAAAGTCCCTGATGTTGGGAAAAATAGAAGGCAAAAGGAGAAGGGCATGACAGAGGACAAGATGGTTGAATGGCATCACTGAGTCAATGGACATGAGTTTTAGTAAGCTCCAGGAGATGGTGAAGGACAGGGAAGCCTGGCCTGCTGCAGTCCACAGGGCTACAAAGGATCGTACATGACTGAGTGACTGAACTGACTACTGAGCTGCACTGCAGCCACTCAGTGCTATACTTTGTACTTATTCCTTTCCTGGGCCTGTGCTTTTGCAAGTGCTTTGCCTTGGAATGTCCTTCCCTGGCTGATCAATTTTGAAAATAACTCCTTCTTAAATTTCTATATCAAAATCATCTCCCGTTTCATGTCTTTTATAACCTTTCTGCCACATCCCAACCAAGCAGAGCTATAGTCTCTCATTTCTCTAGGGTTTTAGAGCAAAGAGCACAGCTTTCTTGTGGGAACTTATCAGCTGTTTTTGTCCAGTCACTCATTTGTGTCCAACTTTTTGTGACCTGTGAACTGCAGCACTTCAGACTTCTCTGTCCTTAATTATCTCCCTCAGTTTGCTCAAACTCATGTGCATTGAGTGATACCATCCAACCGTCTCATTCTCTGTCATCCCCATTCTCCTCCTGCCTGCAATCTTCCCAGCATCAGGATCTTTTCCAATAAGTCAGCTCTTCGCATCAGGCGACCAAAGTATTGAAGCTTCAGCTTCAGTATGAGTCCTTCCAATGAATATTCAGGGTTGATTTCCTTTAAGATTGGCTGCTTTGTTCTTCTTGTAGCCCAAAGGACCCTTAAGAGCCTTTTCTAGCACCACGGTTTGAAAGCATCTATTCTTCAGCACTCAGTCTTCTATGTGGTCCAGTTCTCACATCCATACATGACTACTGGAAAAACCATAGCTTTGACTATGCACACCTTTGCTGGCAAAGTGGTGTCTCTGCTTTTTACTATGCTGTCTAGGTTTGTCATAGCTTGTCTTCCCGGGAACAAGCCTCTTAATTTCATGACTGCAGTCACCATCCACAGTGATTTTGGAGCCCAAAGAACACAGTCTTATAGGAGCTTATCAGAGTCTCTTGTAATTACGTGCATACTCATCTTTCCTGTTCAACACTGAGGCCATGCCTATGTGTTCCTAATAGCCTGTGAAGTATTTGGCCCTGGGTTGGTACTCAGTGACTATTGTATAAATAGATGAATAAACAAACTCACTATGCAGTATACCTACATTAGAGTTAACTTTTTGCAAGCTGCCTTCACATTCGTTGCAATAAAATACTTGTGTGGATATGACACTAGTTATCACTTTATGATGCTCATTTTGATTGATCCTGAACATAGCTAACATGGTCTAAGAATATTTATATGTTGCGGACCTCCTCTCAAGGTGATACTGCTCTTTTCTAAAGAAAGACATTTGAAGTGGTATCCATACTCCTGAGCTATATAACCTTAAATTTTAATGCAGTAGCTTCATGCTTTGTTAAGAGTGTATCTGATCAAGAAGGGATAAGTAAGGGAGGATACATGGGGAACTTTTTTTTTTTTAATACTGCTCTTTTTACAATGCAGTGACAGAATTATTAGAGGAGTTCAAACAAGGATGAATATGTATGCTATATGCATTGACAAAGCAGCAAAAAGTAGTTATCTGAGAAATTCCATTGGTGTTTAAGTTTACTGTTCTAGGTACACTTCTAAACCCTCCTTCTGGCAACCCAAGCCACTTCACATTTTTCTCATCTTGCAAATGGGAACTTTGTAAATGTCACTTTTGGTGTTAGTTTTAAAAGAAAAGGAAAGCATGCTAAGTGTAATGGCTAAGTTATAAATTTAATCAAATCTGTAATTTAAATAAGCCCCCAATAATAATAGGCTGAAAGCTTCTCAGGCTTTGTTGGGTCTGGTTTGTTTTACATGGATTATGACAGTGGAACCACAAAGCATAGCCTTTTAAGTGCTTTTACCCATTAGCTTCATCAAGTAATTGCAGGCTTGCAGCCGTCAATAACAACGACACTTGACACCTTGGGAAGGAGAAGTGAATCTTTCCACTTACAGATCTGGCAGGAAAGAAAAGTGCCTTGATGAATGCACTGCAGGCATGTGAGTGTTCAGAGCCCAGAGAAAAGAAGTCAGATGAGTGCATGATCGAGTAGCTTTGACCTGCTTAAATTAAGAACACACGTTTCATTTCTCCTTGGTCCCTTTGACTACTCATTCAGCATCCTGTAGGGTCTCATTTGGCTCACTACTGGTCATTTCAGCATGAGTAGTCTTCAGAAAATACTGTTTACTGAAAATCTAAATGGAAAACAAAACACTGTTGATGAGAGTGGGCAAAGAGAGAGCAAGAGATGGCTTCCTAACTCCAATTTGTTTAAATGCGCAGGAAAAAACTGACAAAGTAATGAGAAGGTACAGAAGAAAATAATTCCATTTATCTGAAACCAAGAATTTTCCCCCACTCTCAAATCATTTATTGTGAAAAATTTTGTTTTCTTATTGACCCTCATTTTGGAAAGGTCAGTTTTCTCTGATTAGAAATATTTGCTAGTATCTCTGGAATAAACAATATCTTTTTCAGTCTGAGACAAGTTTTTGGGTTTTTTTAAAATTCATTTATCATTTGGCTGGGCACATTTATTCATTTAGTCTCCGCACACAGGATCTTTGCTCTTACATGCAGCATGTGGGATCAGTTCCCTGATCAGGAATTGAGCCCCAGGCCTCCTGCATTGGGCGTATAGAGTCTTAGCCACTGGACTGCCAGGGAAGTCCCTAAGACAAGTTTTGTATCAATAAAAAAACCTAAAATATATATTTAGAAAAAAGTCAAATATATTTCTAGATTAGCATTAAAAATGTTGACTTTGGGAAATTAAATTGCCAGATACTTTTTCTCCTGGATGAGATAGATTGTTGGAAGCTCTTTTGATTTATTAAAATATACATTTTACTGACACTTTTAGGGAAACATAAGCATTTGAGTTACCTCTTAAGTGCTTTTACCCATTAGCTTCATCAAGTAATTGCAGGCTTGCAGCCGTCAATAACAACGACACTTGACACCTTGGGAAGGAGAAGTGAATCTTTCCACTTACAGATCTGGCAGGAAAGAAAAGTGCCTTGATGAATGCACTGCAGGCATGTGAGTGTTCAGAGCCCAGAGAAAAGAAGTCAGATGAGTGCATGATCGAGTAGCTTTGACCTGCTTAAATTAAGAACACACGTTTCATTTCTCCTTGGTCCCTTTGACTACTCATTCAGCATCCTGTAGGGTCTCATTTGGCTCACTACTGGTCATTTCAGCATGAGTAGTCTTCAGAAAATACTGTTTACTGAAAATCTAAATGGAAAACAAAACACTGTTGATGAGAGTGGGCAAAGAGAGAGCAAGAGATGGCTTCCTAACTCCAATTTGTTTAAATGCGCAGGAAAAAACTGACAAAGTAATGAGAAGGTACAGAAGAAAATAATTCCATTTATCTGAAACCAAGAATTTTCCCCCACTCTCAAATCATTTATTGTGAAAAATTTTGTTTTCTTATTGACCCTCATTTTGGAAAGGTCAGTTTTCTCTGATTAGAAATATTTGCTAGTATCTCTGGAATAAACAATATCTTTTTCAGTCTGAGACAAGTTTTTGGGTTTTTTTAAAATTCATTTATCATTTGGCTGGGCACATTTATTCATTTAGTCTCCGCACACAGGATCTTTGCTCTTACATGCAGCATGTGGGATCAGTTCCCTGATCAGGAATTGAGCCCCAGGCCTCCTGCATTGGGCGTATAGAGTCTTAGCCACTGGACTGCCAGGGAAGTCCCTAAGACAAGTTTTGTATCAATAAAAAAACCTAAAATATATATTTAGAAAAAAGTCAAATATATTTCTAGATTAGCATTAAAAATGTTGACTTTGGGAAATTAAATTGCCAGATACTTTTTCTCCTGGATGAGATAGATTGTTGGAAGCTCTTTTGATTTATTAAAATATACATTTTTACTGACACTTCAAAATTAATTGAGGGAAACATAAGCATTTGAGTTACCTCTTAAAATTAGTTTAAGTTGGTTTTTGAAGGGACACATTTTGGAGAGAGTAGGTCAGATTTAAAGCCATTTTAGTCGTTCTAATCATTAGCTCCACATATCATTCTTCAAGGCGGTAAAGGGTTATGGACAGTGGATGTGTATGAGAATTGATTTTAAGTAATTAATGCCCAAACTTCCCCCAGAATTAACTGAGAATTCTCAAATTTAATTTATAGTGGAGAGAATGGAAAGGACATTGGAATGTGTGTGTGTGTGTCTGTGTACTTGTGTATCTCTGTCCTTAACTTTCCCCTAAGTGATTCTGACGTGTGTTCAGAATTGAGAACCACTGGAATCATGAAAATGGGGTGATCTGCTGTGATGAATTAAATTATATTCCCTCAAAAGATTATTTGAAGTCCTAGTTCCTGGTATTTATTTGTGAATATGATCTTATTCAAAAATACAGTCGTTACAGAGCTAATTAATTCATACATACACATATGTATTAGTTGTTGTTTTTGAAGTTATTTGGTTACTAAGTTGTCTCCAACTCTTTTGCAGCCCCATGGACTGTAGCCCACCAGGCTCCTTTGTCCATGGGATTTCCCAGTCAAGAAATCCAAGAATGGGTTGCCTTTTTTTTTTCTCCAGGGAATCTTCTTGACTCAGGAATTGAAACCATGTCTCCTGCATTGGGCGTATAGAGTCTTAGCCACTGGACTGCCAGGGAAGTCCCTAAGACAAGTTTTGTATCAATAAAAAAACCTAAAATATATATTTAGAAAAAAGTCAAATATATTTCTAGATTAGCATTAAAAATGTTGACTTTGGGAAATTAAATTGCCAGATACTTTTTCTCCTGGATGAGATAGATTGTTGGAAGCTCTTTTGATTTATTAAAATATACATTTTTACTGACACTTCAAAATTAATTGAGGGAAACATAAGCATTTGAGTTACCTCTTAAAATTAGTTTAAGTTGGTTTTTGAAGGGACACATTTTGGAGAGAGTAGGTCAGATTTAAAGCCATTTTAGTCGTTCTAATCATTAGCTCCACATATCATTCTTCAAGGCGGTAAAGGGTTATGGACAGTGGATGTGTATGAGAATTGATTTTAAGTAATTAATGCCCAAACTTCCCCCAGAATTAACTGAGAATTCTCAAATTTAATTTATAGTGGAGAGAATGGAAAGGACATTGGAATGTGTGTGTGTGTGTCTGTGTACTTGTGTATCTCTGTCCTTAACTTTCCCCTAAGTGATTCTGACGTGTGTTCAGAATTGAGAACCACTGGAATCATGAAAATGGGGTGATCTGCTGTGATGAATTAAATTATATTCCCTCAAAAGATTATTTGAAGTCCTAGTTCCTGGTATTTATTTGTGAATATGATCTTATTCAAAAATACAGTCGTTACAGAGCTAATTAATTCATACATACACATATGTATTAGTTGTTGTTTTTGAAGTTATTTGGTTACTAAGTTGTCTCCAACTCTTTTGCAGCCCCATGGACTGTAGCCCACCAGGCTCCTTTGTCCATGGGATTTCCCAGTCAAGAAATCCAAGAATGGGTTGCCTTTTTTTTTTCTCCAGGGAATCTTCTTGACTCAGGAATTGAAACCATGTCTCCTGCATTGGTAAGTAGATTCTTTATTGCTGAGCTACCAGAAAAGCCCACATGTATGTATCTATATCTTTTAATGAAATATAGTTGATTTGTAATATTGTGCTAGTTTCTGCTAAACAGCAAACTGATTCATATATATATATTTCTGTATCTTCTTTTTTTATATTTTTTCCATTATTGTCTATCACAGGATATTGAATCTAGTTCCCTGTTCTATGCAATAAGACCTTTTTGTTTATCCATTCTATACATTAAAGTTGCCTCTGGGGGGTGGAGCCAAGATGGTGGAAGAATGAGGGGAAGATTTCACCAGCTCCCCAACAGAATCACCAGAACTAATCAAGAAATGAAACACCACCAACAAACCAGCCGCTAGATGACAGAAGAACTCCTTAGGTCTGCGAGGGCCCAAGAGTGAACAGTCACAACTTTCCCGGAGCTACTGTTCTGAGAACCCTCTATCCTAACCGCCACACCGGACCAGACTGACGGAGAACATGCCAGCAAGTGCCCTAAAAGGGGGCCTGAGTGGAGCGTCGGGGGAGAGAGGGCAGCGCTCAGTGCCAAAAATTCCAAGAATCCGCCCGGATCACTGGCAGAAATTAAGACACTACGAAGATAGGATACTGGAGCAGGGCCAGGCGGAACACAATTGGGAAGTTCCCAGCGGTGAGCTTCCTAGAGACCTGGAGCCGGAAGGGAACACCCACCACGAAAACCGCGCCGCTTGGGCAGGCGAAAATCGCGACTTTCCATCTGGCACCGGGTAAGTGCAAACACTCCCAGTGGGGGGCTTACTGAACGGAGTGGGGAAGTCGCCCACGGATTGCTGACCAGGGACCGGGCTCGAGCCGGAAGGGAAAGCTTGTGCCTGCCTTTGGGACTTGGACATGTAACTGGCAGTGCGAGCGCGCCAGTGGTGGAGGAGCCCATGCACCCCCATAGCTACACCCACAGCAGAGGAAGCCGGGAGGAGGGCAGGTATTGGAGGCGGGTGCGCGGTAGAGCCGGGGTGCCCCCCTCCAACAGGGGACTGCACGTGCCCCGGCTCCCCGCCCGACGGACTGGAATCAGCCCGCCGCCCCGGCCAGCACCTGAACTTCCAGCAAAGCCATTATTTTGCTGAAAACAGAAACCATAGCAACCGGTGCCATAAGGGAAAGGCTACATCATCAAGACAACACCATTGAGAGCAGATTGGCTTCCACCAGACAGATGAGAGGATAAAAACCAGGGACAGTATTTAGCTTTTTTTGTTTATTTGTTGTGGACAGTTCTGTTTATTTGATTGATCAGTCAATTTGGTTTTTTTTTTTTTGTTACTTTTTTTGTCTCTTCTTTTTTTTATTTTTTTAAAAATTTATTTATTTATTTATCTTTTGGGGTTAGGGTGGGGAGGGGGGGATGGGCGGGCCACTTCTATTGGTCTTTCATTTCTCTATTTTCAACCGTCTTTGTTCTTTGGCTCCTGTAGGCCTCCCATCGTGGTGGCCTCTGTTGTCGCAGAGCACTGGCTCTGGGCGCACGCGCGCCAGAGCTCCGGCTCGGTAATTGGACACATCGGTCCAGCCACTCTATGGCATGTGGGATCTTCCCAGGTCAGGGATCGAACTGGCGCCCCTTGTACTGCAAGGAGGTGTCCTTACCCATTGGACCACCAGGGGAAGCCCCTTTTTTGTCTCTTTATTAAGTTTTTCTTCCCTTTTTAATTTTTAATTTCTTTTTTTGATTTTTAATTTTTAATTTTTTTTTAAATTTTAATTCTTGGAAACTTCTAATTTTCTTTCCTCTTTGCCACTGCTTTCTCCTTCTGTGTTCTAAATGTAAAACTTTCTCCTATCTACCACTATCCTCTAGATAAATATTTCCTACCTTCCTGTCTCCACTATTCTCTTCCAACTGCACTAAACAATACAACACACTAATCTTGGCTACGTAACCCTATAAAATCCTTCCAAGACGAATCTATTCCTTCTCATTACCCATACACTCTCCTCCTCCTCACCCCCAACACATGTCTTAGCAAAAAATTGCTTTCAATGAAATAGTCCAAGCCAGGACCTTGCCCCGGATCTATTTTTCCAGGCACTATTTTAATTAATTCAGAGCTTAACCGGCAAGTATCATCTTTGATTGCATCGTTTGCCAGAAAAATTTCCTATACTTTATCTCTGTAAGACTGGTTAGATGTGGTTATTGCTGTGTATGTATGTATATCTTATGACTATGTTAGAAAGCGTCGGCATGCTTTTATGACTGTCACCCATCAGGGATACACCTCTTGTTCCTCAGATGCTAGTATTTGAACTAATATCACGGAACACCACAGCAAACCAGACATAGAGCCTGCAACCCCTGACCAGCCATCAAACCAAGGATCCTCGGAGCGGAAGCCCTGATTCCAAGACCCCACGCTACCAAAGAACATACAACACTAGAGATTATTCACCTGTAAACAAGACCTAACACCACCCAAGACACAAACCACTGAACCCTTCTAGAAGGACAGAAACCCAAAGGAAGGGAGAATTCAACCAAGAAGCCTGGTGGGATAAAGAACTCCACACACACAGACACACACAAAGAAACAAAAACTAACCTAATAATGAAACGACAGAGAAACACTGCACAAGTGAAGGACCAAGCTAGAGAAACACCGCTTCAAATGACAGAGGAGGAGATAGACAAATTATCTGAAAGAGAATTCAGAAAAGCTATACTAATGAGGATGCAAAACACCGAAAACAGAATATTAGAGGAAGTTAGTGCACTGAGAAGAGACATGCAAGAAATGAAAAAAAAGCAAATAGAGACCACCAACTCAATTGTTGAACTCAAAAATACTATAGAAGGTCTCAACAGTAGAGTATCAGAGGCAGAAAAACGGATAAGTGAGCTGGAAGACAGAATGGTAGAATTAAGTGCTGAAGAACAGAACAAAGCCCAAAGAATTAAAAGAACTGAGAATAGCATCAAAGACCTATGGGACAATATCAGACGCACCAACATTAGAATTATAGGAGTTCCAGAAGAAGAAGAGGGGAAGAAAGGCTGCAAAAAAATTCTTGAAGAGGTTATAGGTGAAAACTTCCCCAGCATGGGAAAGGAAATAGTCAACCAAGTCCAAGAAGCACAAAGAGTTCCATACTGGACAAACCCCAGAAGAAACACACCAAGGCACATTCTAATCAAACTAATGCAGACTAAATATAAAGACAGATTACTAAAAGCAGCTTGGAGCCCAAAAAAAAAACAAATTGCATCTTGCCAGAAAAATTTCCTATACTTTATCTCTGTAAGACTGGTTAGATGTGGTTATTGCTGTGTATGTATGTATATCTTATGACTATGTTAGAAAGCGTCGGCATGCTTTTATGACTGTCACCCATCAGGGATACACCTCTTGTTCCTCAGATGCTAGTATTTGAACTAATATCACGGAACACCACAGCAAACCAGACATAGAGCCTGCAACCCCTGACCAGCCATCAAACCAAGGATCCTCGGAGCGGAAGCCCTGATTCCAAGACCCCACGCTACCAAAGAACATACAACACTAGAGATTATTCACCTGTAAACAAGACCTAACACCACCCAAGACACAAACCACTGAACCCTTCTAGAAGGACAGAAACCCAAAGGAAGGGAGAATTCAACCAAGAAGCCTGGTGGGATAAAGAACTCCACACACACAGACACACACAAAGAAACAAAAACTAACCTAATAATGAAACGACAGAGAAACACTGCACAAGTGAAGGACCAAGCTAGAGAAACACCGCTTCAAATGACAGAGGAGGAGATAGACAAATTATCTGAAAGAGAATTCAGAAAAGCTATACTAATGAGGATGCAAAACACCGAAAACAGAATATTAGAGGAAGTTAGTGCACTGAGAAGAGACATGCAAGAAATGAAAAAAAAGCAAATAGAGACCACCAACTCAATTGTTGAACTCAAAAATACTATAGAAGGTCTCAACAGTAGAGTATCAGAGGCAGAAAAACGGATAAGTGAGCTGGAAGACAGAATGGTAGAATTAAGTGCTGAAGAACAGAACAAAGCCCAAAGAATTAAAAGAACTGAGAATAGCATCAAAGACCTATGGGACAATATCAGACGCACCAACATTAGAATTATAGGAGTTCCAGAAGAAGAAGAGGGGAAGAAAGGCTGCAAAAAAATTCTTGAAGAGGTTATAGGTGAAAACTTCCCCAGCATGGGAAAGGAAATAGTCAACCAAGTCCAAGAAGCACAAAGAGTTCCATACTGGACAAACCCCAGAAGAAACACACCAAGGCACATTCTAATCAAACTAATGCAGACTAAATATAAAGACAGATTACTAAAAGCAGCTTGGAGCAAACAACAAATAACATATAAAGGAAACCCCATATGTCTAACTGCGGATCTTTCAACAGAAACCCTGCAGGCCAGAAGAGAATGGCAAGACACATTTAAACGGCTCAAAGAGAATAACCTCCAATCAAGAATCCTCTACCCAGCAAGAGTCTCATTCAGAATTGATGGAGAAGTCAAAAGCTTCTCTGACAAGCAAAAACTAAAAGAATTCTGTACCACAAAACCAGCCCTACAACAAGTGTTAAAGGGCCTGATATAGCCAATAAATAAAAGTGTAGGAGAAGCACTACAAATCAAACCCCAAACTTCTAAGAAGATGACAATATGAACATTCGTATCAATAATTACTTTGAATGTAAATGGATTAAAAGCTCCAACCAAACGACACAGGCTGGCTGAATGGATCCAGAAACAAGACCCATATATATGCTGTTTACACGAGACCCACTTCAGACCTAGAGACACTCATAGACTGAAAGTGAGAGGCTGGAAAAAGATATTCCATGCAAATGGAAATCAAAAGAAAGCTGGAGTAGCAATCCTCATATCAGAAAAAATAGATTTTAAAGTAAAGAAGATTCAAAGAGACAAGGCAGGTCACTACATCATGATTAAGGGATCTATCCAAGAGGAAGACATAACAGTCATGAATATCTACGCACCCAACACAGGGGCACCTCAATACATAAGACAAATACTTTCAGACATAAAAGAAGAAATCAATAATAACACAGTAATAGTAGGAAACTTTAACACTCCTCTCACACCAATGGACAGATCATCCAAACAGAAAATTAATAAAGAAAGACAAGCCTGAAATGCCACACTAGAAAAGATGGACCTCATCGATATCTTTAGGACGTTCCATCCAAAACCAGAAGAATACACTTTCTTCTCAAGTGCTCACGGAACATTCTCCAGGATAGACCACATCTTGGGTCACAAATCTAACGTCAGTGAATTCAAGAAAACTGAAATTATATCAACCATCTTCTCGGACCACAATGCAATGAGACTAGAGATCAACTACAGGGAAAAAAAACCCTAAAAATACAAACACATGGCGATTAAACAACACATACCTATAAAACCAACTGATCATTGAGGAAATCAAAGGCGAAATTAAAAAATTCCTAGAAGAAAATGACAATGAACATATGACCATGCAAAACCTATGGGATACCGCAAAAGCAGTTCTAAGAGGGAAATTTATAGCAATACAATCCCACCTCAAGAAACTAGGAAAATATGAAGCAGATGACTTAACCCTCCGCTTAAAACAATTGGAGAAAGAAGAACAAAAACACCCCAAAGCCAGCAGAAGAAGAGAAATTATGAAGACTAGAGCAGACATAAATGAGACAGAAATGAAAGAAACTATAGTACAGATAAATAAAACAGAAAGCTTGTTCTTTGAAAAGGTAAACAAAATTGACAAGCCACTGGCCAGACTCATCAAGAAAAAGAGAGAGAAGAACCAGATCAACAAAATCAAAAATGAAAAAGGAGAGATTACAACAGAGAATGCAGAAATCCAAAGAATTCTAAGAGACTATTATGAACAACTCTATGGCAACAAACTGGACAACCTGGAAGAAATGGACAGTTTCTTGGGGAAGATTAATCTCCCAAGACTGAGCCAGGAAGAAACAGAAACTTTGAACAACACAATCACAACCTCAGAAATCGAATCTGTGGTTAACAATCTACCCAAAAATAAAAGCCCAGGGCCAGATGGCTTCACAGCCGAATTCTACCAAACATTTAAAGAAGAGCTAATGCCTGTCCTTCTAAAACTCTTCCCAAAAATTGCACAGGAAGGAATACTGCTAAACACATTCTATGAGGCCACCATCACCCTGATACCAAAACCAGGCAAAGACAACACAAAAAAAGAAAATTATAGGCCTATTTCTCTGATGAACTTAGATGCCAAAATCCTCAACAAAATCCTGGCAAACAGAATTCAATGACACATCAAAAACCTCATACATCACGATCAAGTCGGGTTCATCCCAGGCATGCAAGGATTCTTCAATATCCGCCAATCAATCAATGTGATACACCATATCAACAAATTGAGAGACAAAAATCACATGATCATCTCAATAGATGCAGAAAAAGCCTTCGACAAAATACAGCACCCATTTATGATAAAAACTCTTCAGAAAATGAGCATAGAAGGAACCTATCTCAACACAGTGAAAGCCATATATGAGAAGCCCACAGCGAACATCATCCTCAATGTTGAAAAACTGAAAGCATTCCCTCTAAGATCAGGAACAAGACAGGGCTGTCCACTTTCACCACTGTTATTCAACATAGTCCTGGAAGTTCTAGCAACAGCAATAAGACAAGAGAAAGAAATAAAAGGAATCCAGGTTGGAAAGGAAGAAGTCAAGCTCTCTCTTTTTGCAGATGACATGATATTATACATAGAAAATCCCAAAGACACTATTACAAAGCTACTAGAGCTAATCAACGAATTCAGCAAAGTGGCAGGATACAAAGTCAACACACAGAAATCACTGGCGTTCCTATGCACAAACAATGAAAAATCAGAAAATGAAATCAAAGAGGCAATCCCCTTCACCATCGCAACCAAAAGAATCAAATATCTAGGAATAAACCTACCCAAAGAAACAAAAGAACTGTACACAGAAAATTACAAGACACTCATGAGAGACATTAAAGAAGACTTGAACAGATGGAGAGATATTCCATGTTCCTGGGTCGGAAGAATCAATATTGTGAAAATGACCATACTACCAAATATCATCTACAGATTCAATGCAATACCTATTCAACTACCATTGACATTTTTCACAGAACTACACCAAAGAATCACACAAACATTTAAAGAAGAGCTAATGCCTGTCCTTCTAAAACTCTTCCCAAAAATTGCACAGGAAGGAATACTGCTAAACACATTCTATGAGGCCACCATCACCCTGATACCAAAACCAGGCAAAGACAACACAAAAAAAGAAAATTATAGGCCTATTTCTCTGATGAACTTAGATGCCAAAATCCTCAACAAAATCCTGGCAAACAGAATTCAATGACACATCAAAAACCTCATACATCACGATCAAGTCGGGTTCATCCCAGGCATGCAAGGATTCTTCAATATCCGCCAATCAATCAATGTGATACACCATATCAACAAATTGAGAGACAAAAATCACATGATCATCTCAATAGATGCAGAAAAAGCCTTCGACAAAATACAGCACCCATTTATGATAAAAACTCTTCAGAAAATGAGCATAGAAGGAACCTATCTCAACACAGTGAAAGCCATATATGAGAAGCCCACAGCGAACATCATCCTCAATGTTGAAAAACTGAAAGCATTCCCTCTAAGATCAGGAACAAGACAGGGCTGTCCACTTTCACCACTGTTATTCAACATAGTCCTGGAAGTTCTAGCAACAGCAATAAGACAAGAGAAAGAAATAAAAGGAATCCAGGTTGGAAAGGAAGAAGTCAAGCTCTCTCTTTTTGCAGATGACATGATATTATACATAGAAAATCCCAAAGACACTATTACAAAGCTACTAGAGCTAATCAACGAATTCAGCAAAGTGGCAGGATACAAAGTCAACACACAGAAATCACTGGCGTTCCTATGCACAAACAATGAAAAATCAGAAAATGAAATCAAAGAGGCAATCCCCTTCACCATCGCAACCAAAAGAATCAAATATCTAGGAATAAACCTACCCAAAGAAACAAAAGAACTGTACACAGAAAATTACAAGACACTCATGAGAGACATTAAAGAAGACTTGAACAGATGGAGAGATATTCCATGTTCCTGGGTCGGAAGAATCAATATTGTGAAAATGACCATACTACCAAATATCATCTACAGATTCAATGCAATACCTATTCAACTACCATTGACATTTTTCACAGAACTACACCAAAGAATCACACAGTTCATATGGAAACACAAAAGACCTCGAATAGCCAAAGCAATCCTGAGAAAGAAAAACGGAGCTGGAGGAATCAGCCTCCCCAACTTCAGACTCTACTACAAAGCAACAGTCGTCAAGACAGTATGGTACTGGCACAAAAACAGAACTATAGACCAATGGAACAAGATCGAGAACCCAGAGATAAACCCACGCACCTATGGGTACCTTATTTTTGACAAAGGAGGCGAAACTATAAAATGGGACAAAGACAGCCTCTTCAACAAGTGGTGCTGGGAAAATTGGACAGCTACATGCAAAAAAATGAAGTTGGAGCATTCCCTGACACCATGCACAAAGATCAACTCAAAATGGATTAAAGACCTAAATGGAAGACCAGAAACCATCAAACTCTTAGAGGAGAATATAGGCAAAGCACTCAAGGACATCAATCAAAGCAAGATCTTCTCTGACCCACCTACTAAAATAGCGGAACTGAGAAGAAAAATGAACATGTGGGACCTCATGAAACTTAAAAGCTTTTGTACAGCAAAAGAAATTACAAAAAAGCTGAACAGACAGCCCACAGAGTGGGAGAAAATCATAGCAAATGAAACAACAGACAAAGAAGTAAGCTCCAAAATCTACAAGCAACTCAGACAACTCAGCACAGGAAAAACAAACAACCCAATCAAAAAATGGGAAAAAGATCTAAAGAGAATCCTCTCTAAAGAGGACACACAGATGGCCCCAAAGCACATGAAACGATGCTCAACCTCGCTTATTATTAGAGAATTGCAAATTAAAACTACAATGAGATATCACCTCACACCCGTCAGAATGGCCATCATCAACAAATCTACAGACAATAAATGCTGGAGAGGGTGCGGGAAAAGGGAACCCTCTTGCATTGCTGGTGGGAATGTCAATTGATACAGCCTCTATGGAAGACAGTCTGGAGATTTCTTAAAAAACTAAAAATAGAAGCACCCTATGACCCAGCAATCCCACTCTTAGGCTTATATCCTGATGCAATCAAAACTGAAAGAAGCACCTGTACCCCAGTGTTCATTGCAGCTCTCTATACAATAGCTAGAACATGGAAGCAACCTAGATGTCCATCGACGAACGAATGGATACAGAAGCCCTGGTACATATATACAGTGGAATACTACTCAGCTGTTAAAAGAAATGCAGAAGACTCAGTCCTAATGAAGTGGCTGGCTCTAGAACCTATCATCAAAAGTGAAGGAAGTCAAAAAGAGAAAGACAAAGACAGTATACTAACACACATATATGGAATCTAGTAGGACGGTCTTGGTAACACACGCAGGGAACTCATGGAAAAACAGAGTATAGACATAGGGACATTGTAGGAAAGAAATAGGGCAGACAAGGCATGGAAGGAGTAACATGGAAACCTATACTCTCATGTGTGGAAAAGACAGCTATTGTCATTGTGCTAAGGGAATAGGAGTGCTCACAATGGCATGGGGCGATGGTCCGGAGGGGTGGGATGGGGGGAACTGGGGTGGTGGGGACCAGGGATATGCATATGACTGATCTGGGAACATACATGTCTGCGAACAACAAAACTCTGTAAAATGTTTAAAATAAAGAATTAAAACAGAAAAAAAGAAATAACATCTATATAGATATTACTTGAAAGAGAATGGGAATTACAACCTTCAGTAAGAGATAAGTTTTTTAAAAGTGCATTAAAAGTACCCAAAAATGAGAAGCAAAAAAATATATATATACATGTAACCACATATCAGTAAAAAGGGGGAATTACCAACCTTCAGTAAGAGATAAGTTTTTAAAAGAGGACACACAGATGGCCCCAAAGCACATGAAACGATGCTCAACCTCGCTTATTATTAGAGAATTGCAAATTAAAACTACAATGAGATATCACCTCACACCCGTCAGAATGGCCATCATCAACAAATCTACAGACAATAAATGCTGGAGAGGGTGCGGGAAAAGGGAACCCTCTTGCATTGCTGGTGGGAATGTCAATTGATACAGCCTCTATGGAAGACAGTCTGGAGATTTCTTAAAAAACTAAAAATAGAAGCACCCTATGACCCAGCAATCCCACTCTTAGGCTTATATCCTGATGCAATCAAAACTGAAAGAAGCACCTGTACCCCAGTGTTCATTGCAGCTCTCTATACAATAGCTAGAACATGGAAGCAACCTAGATGTCCATCGACGAACGAATGGATACAGAAGCCCTGGTACATATATACAGTGGAATACTACTCAGCTGTTAAAAGAAATGCAGAAGACTCAGTCCTAATGAAGTGGCTGGCTCTAGAACCTATCATCAAAAGTGAAGGAAGTCAAAAAGAGAAAGACAAAGACAGTATACTAACACACATATATGGAATCTAGTAGGACGGTCTTGGTAACACACGCAGGGAACTCATGGAAAAACAGAGTATAGACATAGGGACATTGTGGGGAAGAAATAGGGAGGCCGAGGCATGGAAGGAGTAACATGGAAACCTATACTCTCATGTGTGGAAAAGACAGCTATTGTCATTGTGCTAAGGGAATAGGAGTGCTCACAATGGCATGGGGCGATGGTCCGGAGGGGTGGGATGGGGGGAACTGGGGTGGTGGGGACCAGGGATATGCATATGACTGATCTGGGAACATACATGTCTGCGAACAACAAAACTCTGTAAAATGTTTAAAATAAAGAATTAAAACAGAAAAAAAGAAATAACATCTATATAGATATTACTTGAAAGAGAATGGGAATTACAACCTTCAGTAAGAGATAAGTTTTTTAAAAGTGCATTAAAAGTACCCAAAAATGAGAAGCAAAAAAATATATATATACATGTAACCACATATCAGTAACCATATGCAGGCCAGTTCCAATCAGGAGATTCATAAACTCATTTTTAACTCTATTGTGAATATTATCTAAGATGTCAACCCTTAAGTTTATTTGAATAAGTAAGTTACTTTAAAGTATAACCTTTTAAATTGTCATTCCTTTCATCTCTTAGAATTATTGCTAAAAATATCAAATGACCTGAAATTGTAAATTGGTTGTGCAACCAATGACCGCAATGTTTTCATTTTGCAATTACTAGGATACTGCTGGTTTTTCTGAGGTTGCAGTCTGGCCTCTGCTTATCCCACCAACTGCTCTTGTATGTGTTCCGTTAGTGTAAACTCTTGTGTCTTCACAGCTCCCCTCCCTGTCCGACCAATTACCCCAACAAGGAGAGCTTATCTTGAGTTCCCACAAGCTTCCTACATGTTTCTCAATGAACTGATTTTGGCATCAAATTTTTCTTCCCCTTACTCTTTCCCTGCCACTCAGCCCCATCAATGCTGTTTGATTACAAACTTGAAGCTTTAAAAAAAAAAAAAAAAGTAAAATGGAAATTACATAGTCTACAGTAAATATTTTACTCCCCCTGACTGTTACCTGAAGAGTAGGTCAGCTGAAAATATACATTTGCCATCTGTAAGGGGTCTCCTTCCACGTATGTTATAATTTAGTTTACATCTGGGTTTTCAACACACACCTGCAATTCCACATGAAACTCCTGAACAGACAAATAAATGGTTTTATGAAATAAACAGTTAGAAAAATAGCCTAGCAACTCTTTCAAAATCCAACAGGGTCCCCAAATATATAATTTTATTCAGTGACAACTGTAGCCAAATAATAAGGAATTACAGCACTAAGTACCAAAAAGAATGGGCTCTAATCCATCACAGCTCATGTCCACAGAACATAGGTGGGACCAAATGACCTGTGTAATTCCTACCAGCCCAAGCACCTGCAGTTGAGTTTTCAGATATAACTTTTCAGAAGCAAAATGCCCAGTATAGTGGAGACCATCTAACTCTTATATAATTTTAGATACAGAATTTTAGTAACAAGTAAAAAGTGAAAGAAAAAATGTGTGTGCAATTGTCAGCCTATCAACTCCTAACAAATAAAAAGATTCCAGTCATCTAAACTCTATTTGGGTCTAGTGACGGATAACTTGAACTGATATTTTCCTGTGCTTATCAAAATAGAATCCATCAATCCTGGCAAGAAGATGAGTTGTGTGTGTCCTCTTACAGTGCTAAAACTAATTATCAGGGTCTTAAAAACCTTTTGATGGATTAAGAGTTCCTGGTGAGCACAGTTAAGCAAACCATTAGATTGAGAACAAAATTCTTTCCAAACTACAATGATCTGCTAATGAGCTGACTGCTGCCAGATTAATCAGTCAGGAACTTGAACAATAGAAAATCTGAACTATTTTTTCTTTGTTTTCTTTACTTCTTTTCAAATTGAGATAATTTATATAATAAAACACATAGATTTTTAGGTGTATATTTTGTGTTTTGATAAATGTATATATCCATGTAGCCATAATGATGGTTAAGACATAAAATATTTCCATCACCCTAGAAAGTTCCCAGTGCTTGATCCAGTGAATCTCATAACCACCACCCAGAGGCAAGCTTGGTTCTCATTTCTATTGCCAGAGGCGAGTCTTGCTTGTTCTAGAGCTTCATGTAAATAGAATCATACTGTATGTACTATTTTGTATCTGGCTTCTTTCAACCCAGTGTTTTCTAAGTTCATCCATGTCTGTATTTTATTGGTTATTACGTGAATATATCACAGTTTGTTTTCCACCTTCCTGGTAATGGACATTTGGGTTGTTTCCAGTTTGAGGCTGTGAAAAATAAGCTGCTCTGAACATATTTGTACAAGTGTTTTGGTAAGCATATGCTTTATTTCTCCTAAGTAAATACCTAGAAGCAGTCTTGCTGAGTTGTAGGGTAGCTATAGAATTTAACATTTAAAAAAATTGCTGAGTCTTTTTTTTTTCACATGAAAACGTCTACCTCCTCCAGTTTCTTCTACTGATGCCCACATGGTAGGCCCCAATCACAGGCCCAGTCTAAAAATAATGTATAATTTAAGATTTTTGGTTTCTTTCTAGCTCTAGCAAGTAACTTTGGTTGTCATTGGCAAGACTAGTTTTAAGAACTCAATCCCAACCACTGAAAGTAAAATTTAAAAAACAAACAGCAAAAAATGAATATATACATATATGTGTGTATACATATATATACATATATATATATATATAATATATACATATACATATATATATATATATATATATATAGCTGAGTCACTCTGCTATACACCAGAAACTGACATAGCATTGTAAATCGACTACACTACAATAAAGTAAATTTTAAAAAAGAATGACTAGCTGCCCAGACAAGGTTCTTCAGAAGTTCTGCCAATAAGGGATATTATGCTTTTTGTTACAACTGCATAATTTCTGGTTTAGCTTCTGAGCTAGACAACTTAGTTGGAAACTTTTTTTTAATAACACCACTTGGTTTAAGCAGCGAAACGACTGCTAAAAGAGGGTAGTGTGCAAATTAATATTACAATTAACTACAGGTTACCAAAGTAATCTTGGACAAGTCTTTCCCTTTGTTTCTGCTTTGGAGACCTGGGGTTCCCCAAATCCTCTGGAGTGGCATTCACCAGCACTAGTGGGAGGAATGCAGGTGTTCACTTTAAGGCAGATTCAGTTTGGGTGTGATCAACAGCCATGCTCTTCACAGGATTAAGATTCATCCCTTTGATAATATGAAAAAACAAGGGAACAAAAGGCACTGCTTGAAAATAATGATTTACCACGGAACACATTTTGCTTTAGTCAAACCTTTTTTTTTTTTTTCCCAAGGAAAAAGTGTGTGGGCTTATCTCTTGAAAATGCCAGCATGGCTGTGAACACTGGGGAAATTAAAAGACTGAATAGAATTGTAAGCATATGCTTTATTTCTCCTAAGTAAATACCTAGAAGCAGTCTTGCTGAGTTGTAGTAGCTATAGAATTTAACATTTAAAATTGCTGAGTCTTTTTTCACATGAAAACGTCTACCTCCTCCAGTTTCTTCTACTGATGCCCACATGGTAGGCCCCAATCACAGGCCCAGTCTAAAAATAATGTATAATTTAAGATTTTTGGTTTCTTTCTAGCTCTAGCAAGTAACTTTGGTTGTCATTGGCAAGACTAGTTTTAAGAACTCAATCCCAACCACTGAAAGTAAAATTTAAAAAACAAACAGCAAAAAATGAATATATACATATATGTGTGTATACATATATATACATATATATATATATATATAATATATACATATACATATATATATATATATATATATATAGCTGAGTCACTCTGCTATACACCAGAAACTGACATAGCATTGTAAATCGACTACACTACAATAAAGTAAATTTTAAAAAAGAATGACTAGCTGCCCAGACAAGGTTCTTCAGAAGTTCTGCCAATAAGGGATATTATGCTTTTTGTTACAACTGCATAATTTCTGGTTTAGCTTCTGAGCTAGACAACTTAGTTGGAAACTTTTTTTTAATAACACCACTTGGTTTAAGCAGCGAAACGACTGCTAAAAGAGGGTAGTGTGCAAATTAATATTACAATTAACTACAGGTTACCAAAGTAATCTTGGACAAGTCTTTCCCTTTGTTTCTGCTTTGGAGACCTGGGGTTCCCAAATCCTCTGGAGTGGCATTCACCAGCACTAGTGGGAGGAATGCAGGTGTTCACTTTAAGGCAGATTCAGTTTGGGTGTGATCAACAGCCATGCTCTTCACAGGATTAAGATTCATCCCTTTGATAATATGAAAAAACAAGGGAACAAAAGGCACTGCTTGAAAATAATGATTTACCACGGAACACATTTTGCTTTAGTCAAACCTTTTTTTTTTTTTTCCCAAGGAAAAAGTGTGTGGGCTTATCTCTTGAAAATGCCAGCATGGCTGTGAACACTGGGGAAATTAAAAGACTGAATAGAATGGATTTCTTAGGAAAAATCAGTATGAATATGCTGAGGGTTGCATGGCTTATTTATTAAGTTGTGTGCTAGGGGAGGATTATCTGCCTCAGACTTTTCTATTATTTTGTGGCAGTGGGTTTTAAATATAGAAGCTTTCTTGCATTGCACAAAGTCAAATTCAAATGGAATCTAAAACTAGTAACTTTGGCAGCTTTGGTGATGTTACAGAAATCAGAAAATCAGAGCTTTAAATACCATCTCTACCACCATCCCTTGCCCAGAAAAAGGAACAGTTTTGAAGAACATTCACATAGACATAGCACAAGAATATTGACATAGCACTAGAGGACAGTGGTATATTAATGAAGATGTCTAGAGAATGAATACTGTCTAATAAGGTTGACAGCCAGGACATCCCATTTACCACTGTGGCCAAAAAGGACCAAGATCGAGATGCCTTTGTCATGTGAGGAAGAGATTCATAATCTGGAATTACATAATACAGAAAGAGAACCAGTAACAGGATTGCGAGTATCTGTGTAGCTTCCAGCATATTGGTTGGGTGCATTGAGGTTACATGCTGCCAGCTAATAGCACTATCTGCATCAGTAATCGTTTTTTGTTTTTAAGTTGAAAAGTGCTTCATAGCTATTGGTCAACTTTCCGGATATTCTGAAAATAAGTAGCTGAGTCAATCCTTTTATTCTGATTTTATCTCAAAAGGAGAAGATGACCAAAAATAGAAAAGTCACATAAAGAATAAAGACAGGGCTTCCCCTGGTGGTCCAGTGGGTAAGGACACCGCCTTGCAGTGCAAGGGGCGCCAGTTCAATCCCTGGCCTGGGAAGATCCCACGTGCCGCGGAGCAGCTGGACCCATGTGTCCAATTACCGAGCCCGAGTTCTGGAGCGCATGCGCCCAGAGCCGGTGCTCTGCGACAACAGAGGCCACCGCGATGGGAGGCCCACAGGAGCCAAAGAACAAAGACGGATGTAAATAGAGAAATGAAAGACCAATAGAAGTGGCCCACCCGCCACTCCCTCCCCAACCAGACCCCCGCCCAAAATAAATAAATAAATAAATCTTTTTAAAAAAAAAAAAAAGAATAAAGACAAATATTAGTCCCCAAGAATGCCTCCTTCCAGTCCCTGACCAAGCTTAGTACTTTCAACTAAAAATAGGAGTGTCTACAAAGAGTCTATGAAATGCTCTTGATAGCTCTTCAAAGCTGACACTATTCAATGAAAGTCCATGCTGAACAACAACAATATGGAATGCAGAACATTAAAAATAGGATGGATTTTGTCCTATTCTGGGTTCTACAGTTACCCTTGTGCATACATGCTATCACTATTTCCCTTAAGGCAGCACTTGAAATTTGAGTGTCCTTCAAAGTAAATCTTTCACCTATTGGCAATAATCTAACTGGACTAGACATTTTTTTTTTTTCTAAAGATTTATTTATTTATTTATTTAGGGCAGGGGTCTGGTTGGGGAGGGAGGGGAGCGGGCAGGCCACTTCTATTGGTCTCAGTTCTCTATTTTTATCCGTCTTTGTTCTTTGGCTCCTGTGGGCCTCCCATCGCGGTGGCGTTTGTCATTGCAGAGCGCCGGCTCTGGGCGCATGCGCTCCAGAGCTCTGGCTCTGTAATTGGACACATCGGTCCAGCCGCTCCGCGGCACGCGGGATCTTCCCAGGCCAGGGATTGAACCGGCGCCCCTTGCACTGCAAGGCTGTGTCCTTACCCACTGGACCACCAGGGGAAGCCCTGGACTAGACATTTAATTAGAACTTTGTCCTAAATGCACAGACTACTTGCTATTAGAAAATATTAACTAGAGAAAATTTTGCACTTTCCATCAAAGATTAACAAATGGCCTATTATTCCAGAGAAGCATCCTTTCTTCCACAGACACCACAGTTCTATTTATTTCAAGAATCATAGTTCCAACCTAGCACAGTCTTACGAGTATTATCAGGAATGACAGACTAGGAAACACAAGTGTAACATGACTCATCCCCTATCCAGATCCAGTATGAGGAGAGTGGATCTTAGAACTTGGCCAAGGGTTCTGGCTCCTGTGACATAACAATTTTATCATAAGGAAGTTTACCTAAAGGCATCAGAATGGCTCTCCAATGAGACAACAGGAAGTGGCAACTCCTTGAGTGGTATTCTCACTTGCCTTGGGTCCTGGCTTCAGTCACTTTTTATTCATGGAACAGAAATCCTGCCTCCTCTGAAATGACCCTGTGTTCCTTGAAAGGAGATCAATCTGGCCATACTCAGATCATTAGGCTTCTCCTGAATTCATATCTGATCCCTGATTTCCATAATAGACAGCAAACAGAAGAACTGATCACCTGTGACAGGTTCATTAGATAAAAGAGATCTGGTGGTCCAGTGGGTAAGGACACCGCCTTGCAGTGCAAGGGGCACCGGTTCCATCCCTGGCCTGGGAAGATCCCATGTGCCGCGGAGCAGGTGGACCGATGCCTCCAATTACGGAGCCGGAACTCTGGAGCGCATGCGCCCAGAGCCAGTGCTCTGCGACAACAGAGGCCACTGCGATGGGAGGCCCACACGGGCCAAAAAACAAAGATGAATGAAACTAGATAAATGAAAGACCAATAGAAGTGGCCTGCCCGCCCCCCTCCCTCCCCACTTCCCCCCCACAAAAAAATTAAAACAACAAAAAAACAGATCTGGTTACTTGCCAATCTTCCTGTTTAAAGAGTCTAAAAATAGCACATTGGCCTTCAACACAAAAAACCAATTCTAGAAATTGAAAAAAAAAAAAAGACATTAACATGCTTTTACTTAAGTTCTGTCCAAATTTAAAGATCCTCACTGGCTTATCTATTGTCATTCAGGACTCTCTGACAATCTGATTTGATAAGCCTCCATCCTGTTTGGGGTGAACAATTTGTCCTGGGTTTCCTGGGACTTTCTGTAAATTTCACACTCACTGAAAATGCCACATCCCCAAAATTCTCTTTTCTACAAGTTTATGCCATACTTCTAGATGATAGAGAGCAACAGAATAGGTACACTAATTTCCTAGGGCTGCAGTAACAAACTGCCACAAACTGAGTGCCTTAAAACAATAGGAGCATATTGTCTCAAAGTTCTGGAGGACAACAGAAGTTCTAAACCTTCCTTCCAAAGACAATAAGAAATTTTAGTCCTGTTTTCTCATGTTTTCTAGCTTCTGGAGTTAGCCAGCAATGGCTCTCCAATGAGACAACAGGAAGTGGCAACTCCTTGAGTGGTATTCTCACTTGGGTCCTGGCTTCAGTCACTTTTTATTCATGGAACAGAAATCCTGCCTCCTCTGAAATGACCCTGTGTTCCTTGAAAGGAGATCAATCTGGCCATACTCAGATCATTAGGCTTCTCCTGAATTCATATCTGATCCCTGATTTCCATAATAGACAGCAAACAGAAGAACTGATCACCTGTGACAGGTTCATTAGATAAAAGAGATCTGGTGGTCCAGTGGGTAAGGACACCGCCTTGCAGTGCAAGGGGCACCGGTTCCATCCCTGGCCTGGGAAGATCCCATGTGCCGCGGAGCAGGTGGACCGATGCCTCCAATTACGGAGCCGGAACTCTGGAGCGCATGCGCCCAGAGCCAGTGCTCTGCGACAACAGAGGCCACTGCGATGGGAGGCCCACACGGGCCAAAAAACAAAGATGAATGAAACTAGATAAATGAAAGACCAATAGAAGTGGCCTGCCCGCCCCCCTCCCTCCCCACTTCCCCCCCACAAAAAAATTAAAACAACAAAAAAACAGATCTGGTTACTTGCCAATCTTCCTGTTTAAAGAGTCTAAAAATAGCACATTGGCCTTCAACACAAAAAACCAATTCTAGAAATTGAAAAAAAAAAAAAGACATTAACATGCTTTTACTTAAGTTCTGTCCAAATTTAAAGATCCTCACTGGCTTATCTATTGTCATTCAGGACTCTCTGACAATCTGATTTGATAAGCCTCCATCCTGTTTGGGGTGAACAATTTGTCCTGGGTTTCCTGGGACTTTCTGTAAATTTCACACTCACTGAAAATGCCACATCCCCAAAATTCTCTTTTCTACAAGTTTATGCCATACTTCTAGATGATAGAGAGCAACAGAATAGGTACACTAATTTCCTAGGGCTGCAGTAACAAACTGCCACAAACTGAGTGCCTTAAAACAATAGGAGCATATTGTCTCAAAGTTCTGGAGGACAACAGAAGTTCTAAACCTTCCTTCCAAAGACAATAAGAAATTTTAGTCCTGTTTTCTCATGTTTTCTAGCTTCTGGAGTTAGCCAGCAATCCTTGATATTCCTTGGCTTGTGGCAGTGTACCTCCAGTTTCTACCTCTGTCTTCACATGGTTGTCTTTTGTAAGTGTCTATGTCTCTTTGGGTCTTCCTCTTCTACTGAGGAAATCAGTCATATTGGATTTAGGGCCCTAATTCAGTGTAACATCATGTTTTTTTCTTTTCCCCATCATGCTTCTTTTATTTATATTTATTTTCACCCATATTTTTAAAAATTTTTGGCATGTGTGGGCCTCCCATTGCAATGGCTTCTCTCACTGCAGAGCACCAGCTCTGGGCACATGCACGCCAGAGTGCTGACTTGTAATTGGACACACCGGTCCAGCCACTTCATGGCACATGGGATCTTCCCAGGCCAGGGATCAAACTGGTACCCCTAGCACTATAAGGCTGAATCCTTACCGCCTGGACCACAAGGGAAGCACAGTGTGACATCATTTTAAGTTAGCTGATTATATCTGAAGGATAGATAAAGGAGATGTGGTACATATCTACAAAGGAATACTAGTCAGCAATAAAAATGAAGGAAATAAGGTAATCTGCATCAACATGGATGGACCTAGGAATTATCAAAAAAGACAAAGGCCATATGATGTCACCTATATGTGGAATCTAAACTATGGCATAAATGAACTTATTTATTAAACAGAAGCAGACTTTCAGACATAGAAAACAGATATCTGGTTGTCAAGGGGGAGGGCAAGTGGAGGAGGGATGGATTGAGAGGTTCGGATTAGCAGAGGCAATTTTTTTTCTGTTTTAATTCTTTATTTTAAACATTTTACAGAGTTTTGTTGTTCGCAGACATGTATGTTCCCAGATCAGTCATATGCATATCCCTGGTCCCCACCACCCCAGTTCCCCCCATCCCACCCCTCCGGACCATCGCCCCATGCCATTGTGAGCACTCCTATTCCCTTAGCACAATGACAATAGCTGTCTTTTCCACACATGAGAGTATAGGTTTCCATGTTACTCCTTCCATGCCTCGGCCTCCCTATTTCTTCCCCACAATGTCCCTATGTCTAACCTTCCTTCCAAAGACAATAAGAAATTTTAGTCCTGTTTTCTCATGTTTTCTAGCTTCTGGAGTTAGCCAGCAATCCTTGATATTCCTTGGCTTGTGGCAGTGTACCTCCAGTTTCTACCTCTGTCTTCACATGGTTGTCTTTTGTAAGTGTCTATGTCTCTTTGGGTCTTCCTCTTCTACTGAGGAAATCAGTCATATTGGATTTAGGGCCCTAATTCAGTGTAACATCATGTTTTTTTCTTTTCCCCATCATGCTTCTTTTATTTATATTTATTTTCACCCATTTTTTTAAAAAAAATTTTTGGCATGTGTGGGCCTCCCATTGCAATGGCTTCTCTCACTGCAGAGCACCAGCTCTGGGCACATGCACGCCAGAGTGCTGACTTGTAATTGGACACACCGGTCCAGCCACTTCATGGCACATGGGATCTTCCCAGGCCAGGGATCAAACTGGTACCCCTAGCACTATAAGGCTGAATCCTTACCGCCTGGACCACAAGGGAAGCACAGTGTGACATCATTTTAAGTTAGCTGATTATATCTGAAGGATAGATAAAGGAGATGTGGTACATATCTACAAAGGAATACTAGTCAGCAATAAAAATGAAGGAAATAAGGTAATCTGCATCAACATGGATGGACCTAGGAATTATCAAAAAAGACAAAGGCCATATGATGTCACCTATATGTGGAATCTAAACTATGGCATAAATGAACTTATTTATTAAACAGAAGCAGACTTTCAGACATAGAAAACAGATATCTGGTTGTCAAGGGGGAGGGCAAGTGGAGGAGGGATGGATTGAGAGGTTCGGATTAGCAGAGGCAATTTTTTTTCTGTTTTAATTCTTTATTTTAAACATTTTACAGAGTTTTGTTGTTCGCAGACATGTATGTTCCCAGATCAGTCATATGCATATCCCTGGTCCCCACCACCCCAGTTCCCCCCATCCCACCCCTCCGGACCATCGCCCCATGCCATTGTGAGCACTCCTATTCCCTTAGCACAATGACAATAGCTGTCTTTTCCACACATGAGAGTATAGGTTTCCATGTTACTCCTTCCATGCCTCGGCCTCCCTATTTCTTCCCCACAATGTCCCTATGTCTATACTCTGTTTTTCCATGAGTTCCCTGCGTGTGTTACCAAGACCGTCCTACTAGATTCCATATATGTGTGTTAGTATACTGTCTTTGTCTTTCTCTTTTTGACTTCCTTCACTTTTGATGATAGGTTCTAGAGCCAGCCACTTCATTAGGACTGAGTCTTCTGCATTTCTTTTAACAGCTGAGTAGTATTCCACTGTATATATGTACCAGGGCTTCTGTATCCATTCGTTCGTCGATGGACATCTAGGTTGCTTCCATGTTCTAGCTATTGTATAGAGAGCTGCAATGAACACTGGGGTACAGGTGCTTCTTTCAGTTTTGATTGCATCAGGATATAAGCCTAAGAGTGGGATTGCTGGGTCATAGGGTGCTTCTATTTTTAGTTTTTTAAGAAATCTCCAGACTGTCTTCCATAGAGGCTGTATCAATTGACATTCCCACCAGCAATGCAAGAGGGTTCCCTTTTCCCGCACCCTCTCCAGCATTTATTGTCTGTAGATTTGTTGATGATGGCCATTCTGACGGGTGTGAGGTGATATCTCATTGTAGTTTTAATTTGCAATTCTCTAATAATAAGCGAGGTTGAGCATCGTTTCATGTGCTTTGGGGCCATCTGTGTGTCCTCTTTAGAGAGGATTCTCTTTAGATCTTTTTCCCATTTTTTGATTGGGTTGTTTGTTTTTCCTGTGCTGAGTTGTCTGAGTTGCTTGTAGATTTTGGAGCTTACTTCTTTGTCTGTTGTTTCATTTGCTATGATTTTCTCCCACTCTGTGGGCTGTCTGTTCAGCTTTTTTGTAATTTCTTTTGCTGTACAAAAGCTTTTAAGTTTCATGAGGTCCCACATGTTCATTTTTCTTCTCAGTTCCGCTATTTTAGTAGGTGGGTCAGAGAAGATCTTGCTTTGATTGATGTCCTTGAGTGCTTTGCCTATATTCTCCTCTAAGAGTTTGATGGTTTCTGGTCTTCCATTTAGGTCTTTAATCCATTTTGAGTTGATCTTTGTGCATGGTGTCAGGGAATGCTCCAACTTCATTTTTTTGCATGTAGCTGTCCAATTTTCCCAGCACCACTTGTTGAAGAGGCTGTCTTTGTCCCATTTTATAGTTTCGCCTCCTTTGTAAAAAATAAGGTACCCATAGGTGCGTGGGTTTATCTCTGGGTTCTCGATCTTGTTCCATTGGTCTATAGTTCTGTTTTTGTGCCAGTACCATACTGTCTTGACGACTGTTGCTTTGTAGTAGAGTCTGAAGTTGGGGAGGCTGATTCCTCCAGCTCCGTTTTTCTTTCTCAGGATTGCTGTGGTTATTCGAGGTCTTCTGTGTTTCCATGTGAACTGTGTGATTCTTTGGTTTATTTTTGTGAAAAACGTCAATGGTAGTTGAATAGGTATTGCATTGAATCTGTAGATGATATTTGGTAGTATGGTCATTTTCACAATATTGATTCTTCCGACCCAGGAACATGGAATATCTCTCCATCTGTTCAAGTCTTCTTTAATGTCTCTCATGAGTGTCTTGTAATTTTCTGTGTACAGTTCTTTTGTTTCTTTGGGTAGGTTTATTCCTAGATATTTGATTCTTTTGGTTGCGATGGTGAAGGGGATTGCCTCTTTGATTTCATTTTCTGATTTTTCATTGTTTGTGCATAGGAACGCCAGTGATTTCTGTGTGTTGACTTTGTATCCTGCCACTTTGCTGAATTCGTTGATTAGCTCTAGTAGCTTTGTAATAGTGTCTTTGGGATTTTCTATGTATAATATCATGTCATCTGCAAAAAGAGAGAGCTTGACTTCTTCCTTTCCAACCTGGATTCCTTTTATTTCTTTCTCTTGTCTTATTGCTGTTGCTAGGACTTCCAGGACTATGTTGAATAGCAGTGGTGAAAGTGGACAGCCCTGTCTTGTTCCTGATCTTAGAGGGAATGCTTTCAGTTTTTCAACATTGAGGATGATGTTCACTGTGGGCTTCTCATATATGGCTTTCACTGTGTTGAGATAGGTTCCTTCTATGCTCATTTTCTGAAGAGTTTTTATCATAAATGGGTGCTGTACTTTGTCGAAGGCTTTTTCTGCATCTATTGAGATGATCATGTGATTTTTGTCTCTCAACTTGTTGATATGGTGTATCACGTTGATTGATTGGCGGATGTTGAAGAAGCCTTGCATGCCTGGGATGAACCCAACCTGATCGTAATGTATGAGTTTTTTGACCTGGGAAGATCCCACATGCCGCAGAGTGGCTGGACCGATGTGTCCAATTACCGAGCCGGAGCTCTGGCGCGCGTGCGCCCAGAGCCAGTGCTCTGCGACAACAGAGGCCACCACGATGGGAGGCCTACAGGAGCCAAAGAACAAAGACGGTTGAAAATAGAGAAATGAAAGACCAATAGAAGTGGCCCGCCCATCCCCCCCTCCCCACCCTAACCCCAAAAGATAAATAAATAAATAAATTTTTAAAAAAATAAAAAAAAGAAGAGACAAAAAAAGTAACAAAAAAAAAAAAAACCAAATTGACTGATCAATCAAATAAACAGAACCGTCCACAACAAATAAACAAAAAAAGCTAAATACTGTCCCTGGTTTTTATCCTCTCATCTGTCTGGTGGAAGCCAATCTGCTCTCAATGGTGTTGTCTTGATGATGTAGCCTTTCCCTTATGGCACCGGTTGCTATGGTTTCTGTTTTCAGCAAAATAATGGCTTTGCTGGAAGTTCAGGTGCTGGCCGGGGCGGCGGGCTGATTCCAGTCCGTCGGGCGGGGAGCCGGGGCACGTGCAGTCCCCTGTTGGAGGGGGGCACCCCGGCTCTACCGCGCACCCGCCTCCAATACCTGCCCTCCTCCCGGCTTCCTCTGCTGCGGGTGTAGCTATGGGGGTGCATGGGCTCCTCCACCACTGGCGCGCTCGCACTGCCAGTTACGCGTCCAAGTCCCAAAGGCAGGCACAAGCCTTCCCATCCTGCTCAAGCCTGGTCCCTGGTCAGCAGTCCGTGGGCAACTTCCCCACTCCGTTCAGTAAGCCCCTCACTGGGAGTGTTTGCACTTACCCAGTGCCAGATGGAAAGTCGCGATTTTCGCCTGCCCGAGCGGCGCGGTTTTCGCGGTGGGTGCTCCCTTCTGGCTCCAGGTCCCTAGGCAGCTCACCGCGGGGAACTTCCCAATTGCATTCCGCCCTGTCCTGCTCCAGTATCGTATCTTCACAGTGTCTTAATTTCTTCCGGCGATCCGGGCGGATTCTTGGAATTTTCACGCTGAGCGCTGCCTTCTCTCCCCCGATGCTCCGCTCCGGCCCCCTTTCAGGGCACTTGCTGGCGCGCTCTCCATCGGTGCGGTCCGGTGTGGGGTTCAGGATAGAGGGTTCTCAGAACGAGCTCCGGGAAAGTTCTGGCTGTTCACTTCTCTACTCTCGCAGACCTATGGAGTTCTTCTGTCGTCTAGTGGCTCTTTGGTGGTGTTTCATTTCTTGTTTAGTTCTGATGATTCTGTTGGGGAGCTGGTGAAATCTTCCCCTCATTCCTCCGCCATCTTGACTCCTCCTCCGTGGTTACATATTGATACTTGTTTTTTAATTATTTAAAACATTTTTTTTTGAAATATAGTTGCTTTACAATATTGGTCAGTTATATGTATACATTTTCTCCTGTTTTCTCCATTTCCTTCCTATTTAGGTCACCAGAGAGCATTGAGTAGAATTCCTTGTGGTATACAGTAGGTTCTCATTAGCTATATATTTTATACATAGTAGTGTATATATGTCAGTGCCAATCTGCCAGTTCATCTCACTTACTTTCCCCTGGCTTGATGTCCATAAATTCATTCTCTATGTATTTCCCTATTTCTGTTTTAGAAATATAATCATCTATAACATTTTTATAGATGCTACATATAAGCATTAATATACAATATTTGTTTTTCTCTTTCAGACATATATTACTCTCTGTGACAGTCTTTAGGTCCATCCATATCCCTGATACTTATTTCTATTTTAAAGCCTGGTAAGAAGCAATAAAATACCTGTTAGGAATTTTAACAACATGAAAACAAGGCGATAACACAATTTAGTGAATTTAACAGGTTTAAAAATACATATTTAATTTTTTTAAGATGCAAATTATCCAAGGCTAACTCAGCATTCAATACTATAACCACTAATTGAGTAGGGAATGAGTTTGTATGTGTGTACATATGTTGAACATTTCTTTAAAGCAAAATAGGGTGGGAGAAATGATTCATCAAACCTTTAAAAAACAGATAGTTCTTATTTTATTAAAAAATGTTTCTTTATAAATAAATAAAATAATTTATATACAGGAAAGTGCACTAATGTGAAGTACATGGTTAGGTGGATATATATACATCACCCCTGAAAGTTCCTTCCTATTTCTTTATAATTAAAGCCTCTTTAGAAGTTGCTACTATTCTGATTTCTTATTGTTGTTATTATTTGCACAGTTGTGTCTGACTCTTGCGATCCCATGCTCTGTAACCCAACAGGCTCCTCTGTCCATGGGATGTCCCAGGCAAGAATACTGGAGTGGGTTTCCAGTGGGTTTACTGGAATTGCTTCTCCAAGTAATTCCTGGTCCAGGGATTGAACCTGTGTCTCCTGCTTGGCAGGCAGATTCTTTACTACTGAACCACCTGGGGAATCCCATTCTGATTTCTGTCACCCAATAGCGAAGCCCATTCTTTTATTTTTATTTGTTTATTTTTACAATTTTGTTGTTTACTGGCAAACATCAGCATGAATCAGTCATAGGTATACACATGTTTTCTTCCTCTTGAACTTACCTCTTGTCTCCCTCTCTATCTCAGCCCTCTAGGTTGTTACAGAGCCCCTATTTGATTTCCTTCAGCCTTACAGCAGATTCCCATTGGTTATCTATTTTATATATGGTAATGTAAGCTTCCCAGGTCTCTTTCCATGCATCTTACCCACTCCTCCCTCCTGCCAATGTCCATAAATCTGATCTCTATGTCTGTTTCTCCATTACATGCATATTCATCAGTACCATATTTCTAGATTCCATATATATGTGTTAGTATATAATATTTCTCTTTCTCTTTCTTTTTTTTTGGGGGGGGGGGGGGTTGGGCCACTTCTGTTGGTCTTTCATTTATCCATTTTCATCCATCCTTGTTCTTTGGCCCATGTGGGCCTCCCATTGCAGTGGCCTCTGTTGTCACAGAGCACCGGCTCTGGGCACATGTGCCCCACATCTCCTGCTCAGTGATTGCACACATCAGTCCAGCCGCTCTGCGGCACATGGGATCTTCCCAGGCCAGGGATCGAACTGGCGCCCCTTGCACTGCAAGGCTGTGTCCTTACCCACTGGACCACCAGGGAAGCCCTATCTTTCTCTTTCTGATATACTTTACTCTGTATAATGTGTTCTAGGTTCATCTACCTCATTAGAACTGACTCAAATGCATTCTTTTTTATGGTTTTTTATTCCATTGTATATATGTATCACAGTTTCTTTATCCATTCATCTGTGATGGACATTTAGGCTGGGGAAGCCCCATTCTGATTTCTATCACCATAGGCTAATTTTACCTTTACTTGAACTTCTTAATAATGGAATCATTCAGTTTGTACTGCTTTGAGTCTGATTTCTTTTGCTCAGTATAATACTTTAAGAATTCATCCATGTTATTGCATCAGTGGCTTTTTTTTTTTTTAACAATCTTTTTGGCCTCTTTTATTGATTTTTTATCCATTTATTTTCATCCATCTTTATTCTTTGACCTGTGTGGGCCTCCCACTGCAGTGGCCTCTCTCGTCACAGAGCACCAGCTATGGGCATATGCACTCCAGTGTGTCAGCTCTCAAATGGACATACCGGTCCAGCTGCTCTGCGGCATGTAGGATCATCCTTGGCCAGGGATCCGACCAGTGCTCCTTGCACTGCAAGGTGGACTCCCCACCCACTGATCTACCAGAGAAGCCCTCATTAGTGACTTTTTATTCTTTCTTTTATTGTATGTGTTATTTCACTCTGCTGAGATCTGTCCATTCTCTAGTTGAAAATTTGGGTTGTCTTCACTTTGGAGTTATGGGGAATGGAGCCTATAAGCACAGTGGTGTGAATTTTGGGAGACATATGCACTTGTTTCCAAGTCCCATCTTAGGGATTTGGTAGCCCTTCAGTCTTTCTTTCAAGCCTCGCTACTCCCCATGTCCCCTTCTTGTGCGTGATTCTAGTTATTGGTTGGATTTGGGAACTTTGACCCAAGATAAATAGATGCCAAACAGAATATAATTCAGGGAAACAAATTATAATCTTGAAAGTTGAAAGCCCATGTAAAATCTGATTCTGCAAGCTGAGAAGCTTTATTTTATTTTAATGACACCCCCAGCTATCTGTTCTGGATAGCTGTTTGACCAGCTGTCCTGAGGTGGAAGCTAACTTGCCTTGTACTGTGGAGTCCTATTCTGGCTTCTGGGGGGCTCAGTCTACTGTGATGAGGAAGGAGGATTTGTTTTACTTCATACTGAGAATGGGAGCACCCTGTGGGTTTATCCTCTTTCCCATGTATAACTCACATGACCCTTCTGGCTATGGAAAATAGCCTTTCATGCCCTTGACTGGGAGATACAGACTCAGGCAGCTTCTGTGCCTCTGGAGGCTGCTAGGAGCTTTTGTGTTCAAAGTACCATGAGCTTGAACTTCTTAATAATGGAATCATTCATTTTGGTTTTGAGTCTGATTTCTTTTGCTCAGTATAATACTTTAAGAATTCATCCATGTTATTGCATCAGTGGCTTTTTTTTTTTTTAACAATCTTTTTGGCCTCTTTTATTGATTTTTTATCCATTTATTTTCATCCATCTTTATTCTTTGACCTGTGTGGGCCTCCCACTGCAGTGGCCTCTCTCGTCACAGAGCACCAGCTATGGGCATATGCACTCCAGTGTGTCAGCTCTCAAATGGACATACCGGTCCAGCTGCTCTGCGGCATGTAGGATCATCCTTGGCCAGGGATCCGACCAGTGCTCCTTGCACTGCAAGGTGGACCCCCCACCCACTGATCTACCAGAGAAGCCCTCATTAGTGACTTTTTATTCTTTCTTTTATTGTATGTGTTATTTCACTCTGCTGAGATCTGTCCATTCTCTAGTTGAAAATTTGGGTTGTCTTCACTTTGGAGTTATGGGGAATGGAGCCTATAAGCACAGTGGTGTGAATTTTGGGAGACATATGCACTTGTTTCCAAGTCCCATCTTAGGGATTTGGTAGCCCTTCAGTCTTTCTTTCAAGCCTCGCTACTCCCCATGTCCCCTTCTTGTGCGTGATTCTAGTTATTGGTTGGATTTGGGAACTTTGACCCAAGATAAATAGATGCCAAACAGAATATAATTCAGGGAAACAAATTATAATCTTGAAAGTTGAAAGCCCATGTAAAATCTGATTCTGCAAGCTGAGAAGCTTTATTTTATTTTAATGACACCCCCAGCTATCTGTTCTGGATAGCTGTTTGACCAGCTGTCCTGAGGTGGAAGCTAACTTGCCTTGTACTGTGGAGTCCTATTCTGGCTTCTGGGGGGCTCAGTCTACTGTGATGAGGAAGGAGGATTTGTTTTACTTCATACTGAGAATGGGAGCACCCTGTGGGTTTATCCTCTTTCCCATGTATAACTCACATGACCCTTCTGGCTATGGAAAATAGCCTTTCATGCCCTTGACTGGGAGATACAGACTCAGGCAGCTTCTGTGCCTCTGGAGGCTGCTAGGAGCTCTGTGTCATAGTTGTTTCCTTAAAAAGTAGCCTCCTGAGATGTGGGTCCTCAAGGCCAATGTTTTCCCTATATATAGGTAATACTTTAGGCTTTATTTTCTAATGTTGTGGCTCTATGACCACCAAGATGCCTGCCAGACCTGGATGAGCCAGTGCTCAACAATGTTCTGGGCAGCCCAATCAAGTCTTGTTCCAAAGAGGAATGTGGCCAGCACTACACCTGGGAGATACTCTCCAGTGGCTCTCACCTTTGGTTTAAAGAAAAAGGGAACTTTTTGGCTAGCCCATGAGCTTCTTTATTGTTTTCTCTGTTCAAAGAACCACTTTGTGACTACAGACTGTATTTCATTGTCACTTACATTTTGGGGAGATTGTGGGAAACAATTTACCTGCCTCAATTAAGGAAGTAAATGGAGCATTCTAGGTTTTTCTAATTTTCTTTTATCTACTCACAGTTCTGAGGAATTATGATTTCTTTCATTTTGATGAAACACTAAAGTTTCTCTTAAGTTCTTTTTCCTTCCAAGTGTAATTTTCAAATAAATTGATGTATTCAATTCCCTCCTGTCCAGACGGTCACATTCAAAACCACAGTGCCATCCCTGTTGGAGATAAAATAGAAGGCTTTCATAAATGAAGTGGTTCCATTTTTATGAAGTGGAACTTTTCAGTCAGCTGAATCAGTAGCCACAGCTTCAGGCCTGACCTAGGTAAAATTGTTAAGTGGAGGATGTCCACTACGTTTTGATTCAGTGTGTATTTTTCCTCCTTGAAAAGCTAGCTCATGCCCACAAAAGGATCTAACACTCTTTAACATTAAACTGCAAATGTCTGTGAACTTTAATATACAGTCTTCATGGTGCAATTGGCATTTTAGCATCCATCCTACCACAAGATCAGTCAGATGTTGGTTATCAGCCTGCATGAGTATTTCTAGAGCAATAGGAGTGTTAGTCCCTAAAATACCTAGTTGTTAGACCTATGAGGCCTTCTGAGGTCCACCGGCTTAGTTAGGACTCTCTATGATGTTCTGGGCTTCCCAGGTGATGCTAGTGGTAAAGAAACCTGCCAATGCAGGAGACATAAGAGATGCGGGTTTGATCCTTGGGTTGGAAAGATCCCCTGGAGTAGCATATAGCAACCTGCTCCAGTATTCTTACCTGGAGAATCCCATGAACAGAGGAGCCTGGCGGGCTACTCTCCATAGAGTTGCAAAAAGCTGGACATGATGGAAGTGATGTAGCATGCATGCACACAACGACATCCCAGGTGTTCTGGATTTTGAACTCTGAGGTACTCTATGAGTGCCCTTTGTAGAAAGAATCTGTTTCAAGAGTTGGTTGTTTTCCTTAATGTTCATTGTTCATCTCGTGCAGATGACTGGCAAATGCAGTGTTTCTTCAGGCACAGAAGAAAGCACAGTCATAAGTCTGACCCCAGTACACAGGGGAAGAGGCAGGGGAGAAAGGAAAGGGTGGGATACATGGAGAGAGTAACATGGAAACTTACATTACCATATGTAAAATAGATAGCCAATGGGAATTTGGTGTATGACTCAGGGAACTTAAGCTCCACCTCTTTAACAACCTAGAGGGGTAGGATGGGCAGGTAGGTGGAAAACAGGTTCGAGAGGGAGGGGACATACGTACACCTATGACTGATTCATGCTGATGTTTGGGAGAATCCAACACAATTCTATAAAGCAATTATTCTTCAATTAAAAAGTATATAAACTTTTAAAAATGGGAAAAAAAATGAGGCTCTTGCCAGACTTGGGTGTCAGTCTTTGCTTGTTAGATGGGGAGCTGACAGTTATGATGGATGGTAAGAGACAAGGCAATCACCACAGAGCTGTTTCTGGTTTCATTTTGTCCTTCATTGCTCACCTTGAGTCTGTGCTGCCAGAAGCAAGGTGCCTTAATATCCCTCCCACATGGGGGTGACATTCTGACTGACGTGTCTACGGAATCTGTCCCTTTAAGAAACTTCACATGCCTCATTTCACATTTCAGGACAGTGCTACAGAAAAGTCAATAGTGTTCCTAACTTGTGGGAGAAGAATCCAAGATACTTTGTTTTAGGGTCCAGTATGTTTCCCTTCACTATGTATTTCTTGTCCAATTAGAGTATATGTAATTTTAAAAATTGTTATTTCTGGGCTTCCCTGGTGGTCCAGTGGGTAAGGACACTGCCTTGCAGTGCAAGGGGCACCAGTTCGATCCCTGGCCTGGGAAGATCCCACATGCCCTGGAGTGGCTGGACTGATGTGTCCAACTCCCGAGCCGGAGCTCTGGAGCACATGCACCCAGAGCCAGTGCTCTGCAATGAGAGAGGCCCTGGCGATGGGAGGCCCACACAGGCCAAAGAACAAAGATGGATGAAAATAAATAAATGAAAGACCAACAGAAGTGGCAAAAAAAAAAAAAAAAAACCTAAAAAAAAATCATTATTTCTATTAGTGGTTAATATTGTATAGGACTTTATATATTCTTAAAAATAATTTTATTTGCTTATATGGCTGTGCTGGATCTTCATTGCTTTGGGGGCTTTTCTCTAGTTGCAGGGAGTGGGGGCTAATCTCTGGTTGTGGTGCATGGGCTTCTCACTGCAGCAGCTTCTCTTGCTGGGGAGCAAGAGGCTCTAGGGTGCGCGGACTTCTGTAATTGTGGTGCATGGGCTTAGGTGCTCTGCAGCATGTGGGATCTGATTGGATCAGGGATTGAACCCCTGTCTCCTGCATTGGTAGGCTGATTCTTTACCACTGAGTCACCAGGGAAGTATCCTACTTTAAACTTTCCAAATCACTTCTATATTGTCAATCTCTCCAAATGGACGAAGTGAGTTTGCATAAGGATTATGTCAGAAGATGCTATCTGAGTGTTAAAAAAATGAAACAAGGAAAGAAGAGAAACAGAAGAATTACATTTCATGTTATGTTTTAATATTAATTCCCAGTATGAGAAGAATTATTTTTTCTTCTAGTTAGTTTTTATCTTCTAATTATGTTTGTTCTAAAAATTAATTAATTATTAACTTATTCTCTTGTTATAAGAAATTTCTATTATTTCAGATTTTCTATTTCTTGCTGAGTCAGGTTGATAATTTATATCTTTTTAGGGATTTGTAGGATACATCTAAGTTTTCTGATTTTGTGGCATCAGATTGTTTATAATATTTTCATTATACTATTTTTTATTTTTGCAAGGTCAGTAGCAATACTTCTTTCATTTCTTTTTTTTTTTTGGTCAACGTATTAGTTTCCTGTGGCTGCTACAAATTCCTGTGTACAAATTACTGCAAACTGGATGGTATAATAATATTTAATATTGATTGCATATTGAAACACCAATTTGAGTATGAAAAATACTTTATTGAAATTAATTTCACTTTTTAAATGTGGCTTCTAAAAAAATTAACATGATATCTGTGGCTCACATATTTCTATCAGAGAGCATTGCATTAGACGGTATGTTTCTTTCTTGAGAATCTCAAAGGAATATGATAAAAGGAGTCTGGTCCCATGATTAAGAGCCGCTGTAGGTGGTTTAATTATCTGACCCTGGATCAAGCCACAGAGCTAGATGTCTACATAATAGGTCTAAATTATCTTGTCCACTAAAATCCCTTCACCATGGGAAACTGTAGCATGTCATAATAATGTTGTTGAGAATTTGTCCATTTATTCATTCATTCAGTTAATTTGCCAGATAATGTTGCAAGTCCTGGGATATAGTAATGAACAAAACAGGAAAATTTGATTCCATGGCACTCATATTCTGGTTGGTGATGGGCCTGGAGTTAAAGGCAGTAAACAAAACGGATATATTTTATGGTATGTTAAAAATGGTAGAAACTATATAGAAAAATAAACCAGAGAATGGCAGGGTAGGGAGGGTGGAGGAAAAATGGAGATTTTAATGCAGTTTTAAGCAGGGCTGTTGAAGCCTCCTTGAGACTATGACACTTGAGCTAAGACCTGAGGCACTGAGGGACTGAGGTCTGTGACTGACAGCGGAAGAGTATTCCAAAGAGCAATGAGTATAAAGGCCTTGAGGCATGAGTGGAAACATGGCTGCTCAACCCAAGCCCTGCTCAGTGCTTTTTAAATAACAGAATAGGGTATTGCATATGAGCATATTATTTTAATACTGATGCTAATGTAGAATCTGCTTTCTTTTAAAAAATTAAGGTGTTTTATCCTTTCTGGTAACACAGATGTATGAGTAACTGAACAAAATTCTTCTTTTGGGTCTTGGGAAGTTTGGAAGCAACTCAACAGACTGTTATTACCCATATACAGTGCATTTTCATTGTTATCCTCACCTTGTTCTGACTCATACTTTGCTTGATTTTCATGTTTAGCCCTTATTTATATTTTACTACAATGTGTGTGTGTGTGTGTGTGTATGTTTGTGCGATGATATCAACTGCATGATAGGAGGAGGCAGTGAACACTTAGGGAAGCAAGATAGACCAGTAACAAGATCCACAATTTATTAATGTTGTCACCCATTCATTCAAAGCATTCAGTAAACACCTACCATGTGCCACTCACTATGGTATCAAAGAAGCTGCTGTATATGAAAATAAACACAGTTTTAGACATTTGTAACTTTGAAAATATATTTAATTTCTGGCTTACTCACTGAATCTGTTGCCTCATATTATCATGGGTCAAAGGTTATAATCTGATTGTAAATCACAATGTGAAAACACTCTGTAATGTCAGCTCTTCTCCTTTATGCTTTCCATAAAGTCTGCATGTAAAATCTGCAGTGGTTGCATCAGCTTTAGAGTTTGAGGTGGCTATCTGTTCAGATGGAGCTTCCTGATGGCTCAGCAGTGAAAAGTCTGCCTGCAGTACAGGAGATGCGGATTTGATCCTTGGGTTGGGAAGATCCCCTGGAGAAAGAAATGGCAGCCCACTCCAATGTTCTTGCCTGGAAAATCCCATGGACAGAGGAGTCTGATGGACTACAGTCCATAGGCTCTCCCAGAGTTGGACGTGATGGAGAACACACACCTTGCATCTTAGCCATTCAGATGACCAAATTAATACAATCTCAATTTCTCTTTCCAAAGATGTTCAGAAATCTTCCTTAGAGACACTGGGGGCTCCTTATCATGCACTAACACATGAAAACTTTGAATTTGATGGTGTTTCTTTGGTGGGTAGAGGAGACGGGCTGCTAAGGAGTGAGGCATATTTATGACTGTGGGTGGCTATTTTCTGTGTGGATATTATGCATCACTTGGAGATTTTGTTGTTGTTGTTTTCACAGTTGTCACCCATGCATTCTCTTTTCCTCCTGTTCTGTGGCTCAGGCATGTTTTTTGTAGACGAAAGGGAAAAAAATAATGACAGTTTCGGGTTTGCAGAATATCTGAGGTCATTCATAAGAGAGATAAGAAAGTTTATTAAGTGTGCACCTGCTGAGATACTAAAGAGAGGCAGAAAGTGTTTGTCCTTCATCTTTATTCATGAAGCCCTTGAGGGTGATGGGAAAGGAGACTGGTGATTAGGAGACCAGGCAGCCTCGCAGACAGCCTATGCAGACACATTCAGGCGGGTGGGTCCCGGTTGCCTCTGTTGATGTGTGTTCAGGGCCTTGCCAGGTTGGCTACCCTGGTGTGCTCTGCATTATTAATGCCTTCCAGGGGCGCTCATTGGTATGCTGTGGGCGAAGCTGGCTTGGCACAGTCTCATCTCCACCCAACCCTTCCTATTCGCTGCTATGACACCAGGGCTCTCAAAATGAGGTAGAATTGAGCAAGCACAGCTGTAAGACAGCAGATTGTCTGGAACTGAGAATAACACGCGTTTAGTCAATTTTAAATTAAGAGGCTTTGTTTACGTTTTCTCAGCTCCTCTTACAGAGTTAGTCAAATTTTAGATTCCCTCCAAAATTAAACAAGTGTCAGGAACAGATGGCAGGTTTATTTAACTTCATTCAACCTGTTCAAGGAGTGTGAGCTCAGGGACTGATCAGTGCAACGCAACTTTTCATGTAGATTGTCAAAAGAAAGCTTAATGCATGGCTCCCCCAAAGAGAACGATTTACACATGTGTGAGGTAGTGTCCTGGGGTTAGACTAGTCAGCTGTCTGTTGTGGAATTCGTGTTCTTGTCCTGGGGATCCAGACTGGTGGGAAGGCTATATAGGAAGGCAGAAAGACAGGTGCATATCTGGATTTCTGTCTTCTGTCTATTTGATTTCCTTTAGGGAGAAATATGTAGTAAATCTGGATAGCAGGGTTAAAATAAAATTTATTGATTTCGTCCATGCTCTCTGTGTCAGTGATTCTGACTTTGCTGCCACCTTTGAACCAATTCAGATTGTTCTGTAGACTTCACTCTTATGTATCTCTTCTACCTACCATGATCTCACTGAAGGGAGCAGGGGAGGGAAGCTGCTTCATTGGCTTGTTTTGTTGCTTCTCATTTGAGCTTGCATTTGGGCAAGGCTGAAATTGTGGAGAAAACCTAAATAATTTAGACAGAAGTTTTACTTGTGATGTCACTGTCCCGAGTTCTCCCCTTTTTATAGATGTGAATAATTGTTTTTTTCAAGTGCTTTGAAAAACAGATATAATCACATTGAAATATATTTTCTTTGCTTTGGAGATTTTTGTCTCCTGAATGAGGCATTTCATTTGGGAACTAATGGTGGTAAAAAGAGAGGCAATGATTTTTTAATGGATAATTTGAGTTTCCGTTGCCTACTTCCCACCCTTTTCCCTTAATAGCATATCATGATTTTAAAATTATCCAGATAGTTACTTCAATCCCCCATGTAATATTGCATTTGTAGAAACAACATATAATATCAGGTTTTTAGGTAAACGTCAAAATACTCTAAATCTCCTGCTTGTTTTAATCTGTTACTAATGTAAAGTGACTGCAAAAGTCAATTTCTAATTAAAAATAGAAAAACACTCAGATCAATAGATGCTCAGTTGGTTGGCATTCAGCTGCGACTTCTCTCAGAGGTTCCCATTTCTTATTGAATCTGCATGGCTGATGTTCTTAGCTACTCAGCAAGGCTTCAGTCATAAATTAACTTAATACATTGCCAGATAATTCTTATGTGAGGTAAATCATTATCCAGATATCTCAGAGATTTAAAAAATCTTATTGTTAGTATATTTTCAGGCCTGTGACAAGCATTAACAATGTCACAGATAATATTAAAGACATCTTTTCATTAATAATAATAGAAAGGAAATACTGACTACTATTTTAAAACATACACCCAGAGAAATGGTCTCATTGGTTATTACCGCAGATTTGCAGAGAAATGAAAAGGAAAAAGATGTAAGACAAATGGCTGGTGAGGGAAGTTGTCTATGAAAATATTAGACTCCAAATATTGATGGAGTAATTTGTCACAGGATGATTATGGAGGTGTGCTTTGGTTGTGTGTGGCCTGCCCTCAGTCTGATACTTTTCAAGATAAAAAGAAAGTGAATTCCTGAATTCTTGTAAGAAAGGAAGGATGAAAGGGTTAAGAAATAATGAATTGGTTTGTATGTAACTTTGGGCGAGCCCAAGACGTGATAGGCATATAAAGGAAGTAGATGTTCCTAATTATTTGCTTGCATAAAGGTGAATCTGAAGCCCACCATGATTAAGCATAATTTGTTATTCAGTTCATGAATGTAACTATACTACTTTGTGTATTTTCATAATTGATGTTTCATATATTTAAAGCATTTACCCATAAGCAATAGAGTTAATGACAGTTGCTGTCGTTTTCTGAGTTGCTTACTCTGCATCAGATATTGTTTTCAATGTCTATTGGATCCTTATGATAACCCTGGAGATGATCATTTTATGGGTAAAAAAAAAATCTAGGCTAAGAACATTAAAGACAGTCACTTGTCCTAGGTCACAGTGATGGTCAGAACATTTGAGCTCAAATCTGCTCGATTTTGTTATGCTACCTTGACAAGAATCTAATCTATGGTTAAAAACATAAAAGAATTTTATGTTTCCTAGAGCTAGCAATATTTTAGACTCTTATTTTTGACACTTGTCTTTATCTACTTAAAATTTTTCTGAAGATGTTGGCCTGTTTTGTATAAGCCCTAAAGCACCCAGTGACTCTTCTTACCTTGTGGCAAAGAACTGAGGGAGAAACTAAAACTTATAGCAAGATAGTGAATGATCTAATTACTGCAAATTTCTAAAAATCCTTAGATTTTAGTGGCAAACTGAGTTAGAAATATAAAAGTTCAAATAAAGTTGATTGAAATATGGACTAATGATTAATATGTTAAAATCAGATTAGTTATATACAATTATTACTTTACAGAGTATTTGCATTCTCCTGGCAAGTTAAAACTCAAGCATGTAGAAGTGGTTTTTTTTTTTTTTTAGTGATTTATAAAATTAGCCCACAAGTTTAAAAATCTCAGCTTTCTTCTGTAGTTGTTTAGGACTTAATATGACAAATTGCAAATAGGCTTACATTTTTCCTGTAAGGGTCTTACGATGCATTTGTAGCAAGTTTATTAAAGAATAAAAAGGATAAAGTGTTATATAGGCAAATACTGTTCACATTGTCATCTAGGAATTATTTAAACTTCTTTGAAATCAGTCAGACTGCTGGAAAAGTCTTTTTTTGAAAAAATTCCTGAATTCTTGTAAGAAAGGAAGGATGAAAGGGTTAAGAAATAATGAATTGGTTTGTATGTAACTTGGGGAGCCCAAGACGTGATAGGCATATAAAGGAAGTAGATGTTCCTAATTATTTGCTTGCATAAAGGTGAATCTGAAGCCCACCATGATTAAGCATAATTTGTTATTCAGTTCATGAATGTAACTATACTACTTTGTGTATTTTCATAATTGATGTTTCATATATTTAAAGCATTTACCCATAAGCAATAGAGTTAATGACAGTTGCTGTCGTTTTCTGAGTTGCTTACTCTGCATCAGATATTGTTTTCAATGTCTATTGGATCCTTATGATAACCCTGGAGATGATCATTTTATGGGTAAAAAAAAAATCTAGGCTAAGAACATTAAAGACAGTCACTTGTCCTAGGTCACAGTGATGGTCAGAACATTTGAGCTCAAATCTGCTCGATTTTGTTATGCTACCTTGACAAGAATCTAATCTATGGTTAAAAACATAAAAGAATTTTATGTTTCCTAGAGCTAGCAATATTTTAGACTCTTATTTTTGACACTTGTCTTTATCTACTTAAAATTTTTCTGAAGATGTTGGCCTGTTTTGTATAAGCCCTAAAGCACCCAGTGACTCTTCTTACCTTGTGGCAAAGAACTGAGGGAGAAACTAAAACTTATAGCAAGATAGTGAATGATCTAATTACTGCAAATTTCTAAAAATCCTTAGATTTTAGTGGCAAACTGAGTTAGAAATATAAAAGTTCAAATAAAGTTGATTGAAATATGGACTAATGATTAATATGTTAAAATCAGATTAGTTATATACAATTATTACTTTACAGAGTATTTGCATTCTCCTGGCAAGTTAAAACTCAAGCATGTAGAAGTGGTTTTTTTTTTTTTTTTTTTTTTAGTGATTTATAAAATTAGCCCACAAGTTTAAAAATCTCAGCTTTCTTCTGTAGTTGTTTAGGACTTAATATGACAAATTGCAAATAGGCTTACATTTTTCCTGTAAGGGTCTTACGATGCATTTGTAGCAAGTTTATTAAAGAATAAAAAGGATAAAGTGTTATATAGGCAAATACTGTTCACATTGTCATCTAGGAATTATTTAAACTTCTTTGAAATCAGTCAGACTGCTGGAAAAGTCGGAAGTGAAAGATAAATAGAAAATTTAAGCTTGGATATTTAGAACTTTTGGAGGAAGTTCAGTTTTACTAAAAATATTTATTCTTATTCTGGTAAAAATTTGAGTAATGTGAGATATTTGTGTATTCTCATGGATGAGATCTAAAATTGAGAGAGATGGACTGTTACCAGCATTTCAGGAAGAGTCATGAAGAAAGGAATGGTGTTATAAGCAACAGAAAAATATACTGATTAATTAAAGGAAAATATGTATAATTTTCTCAACAAAGGAGGGAACTAGCATAAGAAAGGAAATATTAATTTTCAATTGGCTCTAGATTGTGAAAGATGCTGGGGGTCAGACTGAACCCCATTTTTGATTCTCCAAGACTATATATTGAATATCTACCATATGAACTGGTTTTATTTTAGAAGGTATTGGGATAAAACAGTAAGGAAAAGGTACAAGTTACCCCCTCAAGGATATTTTAGCCCAAGTGGACATGTCAGGAGAAATATTGAAAAATTAGTGTATACACACACTTTACTCATATGCATAAAAATGAAAACTAGAAATATGTGAAGGCCACACATTTGGTAGAGAGGAAGAGTGAGAGATCAAATGACGTATCTAGTCATTGAGCTTCTACATGGACTCTGTGCTTCTGCTCTCTTTGGAGAGTGTGTCAACTGAAGAAAACTCCCTAGCTCACTTTTATGCTTCCTTCCAGATGGCCCCACATCTAATAACTGATCAACACTCGGTATAAAGCTTAGGATAACTCAGGAGGTCCCTCCCCGCTCCTGGGCCCCTTGGGAAGTAGGTGGAAGTGTTTGTTGGTCCTGCATTGCAATGTAAATCCTTCTTCTTCTCAGCTGTGTCTCCTTCCCCATGCTTCTGCAAGTGCTGGTCCCCCGACATCTGCAAGCCAGCTTCCATCCCGCCATCTTCCTTCCATAGGTTGAGAAACCCAGCTGATGATAGCTTCTCAGGTCAATGTGTGCTGCCTCCTTTCGTTTTGGCCGCACTCCTTGTTTCTGACTTTCTTCCCGTCTACCATTCTCTGTATATCTGTGTTTTTCCCGTCCAGTCATTCTTCAGTTTTCCTCCTGTTCTTCCTCCAAAATGAGACCTAAAATAAGCTTATTTTATTATACTTATTGAGTGGTGGTAATTGGGCCCTAATCTTAAGTAGTATTTTCTAGTTCTGTTTCTTTCATAATGCATTCTCCTTTCATGCCTTCTCATGGTAATGTGAGATATTTGTGTATTCTCATGGATGAGATCTAAAATTGAGAGAGATGGACTGTTACCAGCATTTCAGGAAGAGTCATGAAGAAAGGAATGGTGTTATAAGCAACAGAAAAATATACTGATTAATTAAAGGAAAATATGTATAATTTTCTCAACAAAGGAGGGAACTAGCATAAGAAAGGAAATATTAATTTTCAATTGGCTCTAGATTGTGAAAGATGCTGGGGGTCAGACTGAACCCCATTTTTGATTCTCCAAGACTATATATTGAATATCTACCATATGAACTGGTTTTATTTTAGAAGGTATTGGGATAAAACAGTAAGGAAAAGGTACAAGTTACCCCCTCAAGGATATTTTAGCCCAAGTGGACATGTCAGGAGAAATATTGAAAAATTAGTGTATACACACACTTTACTCATATGCATAAAAATGAAAACTAGAAATATGTGAAGGCCACACATTTGGTAGAGAGGAAGAGTGAGAGATCAAATGACGTATCTAGTCATTGAGCTTCTACATGGACTCTGTGCTTCTGCTCTCTTTGGAGAGTGTGTCAACTGAAGAAAACTCCCTAGCTCACTTTTATGCTTCCTTCCAGATGGCCCCACATCTAATAACTGATCAACACTCGGTATAAAGCTTAGGATAACTCAGAAGGGCCCTCCCGGCTCCTGAGCCCCTTGGGAAGTAGGTGGAAGTGTTTGTTGGTCCTGCATTGCAATGTAAATCCTTCTTCTTCTCAGCTGTGTCTCCTTCCCCATGCTTCTGCAAGTGCTGGTCCCCCGACATCTGCAAGCCAGCTTCCATCCCGCCATCTTCCTTCCATAGGTTGAGAAACCCAGCTGATGATAGCTTCTCAGGTCAATGTGTGCTGCCTCCTTTCGTTTTGGCCGCACTCCTTGTTTCTGACTTTCTTCCCGTCTACCATTCTCTGTATATCTGTGTTTTTCCCGTCCAGTCATTCTTCAGTTTTCCTCCTGTTCTTCCTCCAAAATGAGACCTAAAATAAGCTTATTTTATTATACTTATTGAGTGGTGGTAATTGGGCCCTAATCTTAAGTAGTATTTTCTAGTTCTGTTTCTTTCATAATGCATTCTCCTTTCATGCCTTCTCATGTCTCTTTTTTTAAAAAAATCTATAATCCAATACACTCCCCCATCAAAAACAAATTTAAGAATTAGCACAGACAACCACATCTCATATTTGAAATTATCTCAGTGGCCCTTAATTAGGATGACAATATGTTCTAGTTTACATTATTTTTACAGAACAGTTAATAGTGTCTCTGTTTACTCTCAAAAGTGTCCTGTTTTAGATAAAAAATTATTTACTCACTTTATCCTTAATAGTATTTTGCAGGTTTCTTTGAATCTGTAATTGGAAAATGTTCCCCTCTTATAGGTCAAGTTGACATTTGTCTAATAAAAATTTAATTTCAAAAAAAATCAAAATTGATGTGTCATTATCTCTAAATAAAACAGAACAAAACTGTTTTGATCTGACTTAGATATAAGCCCTTGCCCTTTTAGAATTAAGTTAAATATTTTAAATGGGAAGAAATGGTAGCCCAAGTAATGATTGCCAATAGTCTTTATAATAGTTTGCAATATTTCCTGAAGATTCATACATGTTAACTAATCTCACAGGGGCTTTATTAAAGAACTGCTTCAAACATTTACTCTGAGGACAAAATTCATTGATTCACCAGCAAAGCCTTGACAGAACTATGGTCAGGCGCTGGTCTAGACATTTTGGGAGCATAGTAGTTAGGGCCTCTGCTTAAGCAGATAATTACACGAGAGAAATTCAACTTATGAATAGAACTAAGGAAAAAAATGGAATAATGATAGGAAGTAACTGGTTGATGGGACTGATATTCAAGGAAGGTCTTACTGAGGGGGCAGTACTTGAATCATGATCTACATCATGAAGACTGGCATGTAGAGTGTTCTGTGGAGAAGGAACAGTGAGTACAAAGACCTAGAGGTGGCGATGGGCTTCAGTATCAAGGAATAAAAAGAAGACCTGGGCATGTGGAGGGCAGCAAATAGGTGGGCAAGAAGAATAAGTGGGACTGGTAGTATGCATGTCTTGCAGGATTTTATTCCAAGTAGATTAGGAAGCTACTGGGATGTTTTAAGCAGTAGATATGACATAATTTGAGTAACATTTTTTAGAAGATTCCCTGGGTTCCTGGGTGGAGGATGCAATGTAGTGGGGCAAGAGTGGAAGCTGGGAGACCAGTCAGGCTGTAGCAGGGATCTCAGTGAGTGAGGATGGTGGCTTGGATCCAGGCTGGGAGCAGAGAACATGGAGTCAACGGGTTTGCTGTTGAGTTGGATGTAGGGGAGAAGAGATGTTGAGCCTGTGTTCTAGGTTTCTGGCTTGATCAGCTGGTAGGTTGGATAGCAGCATCATGTAATGAGTTGAGGAGACTGGAAGAAGACTAGCTTTTTATCTGTTGAAGAGGCAGTTAAAAATAAAAAAGACAAACCTCTTTGGGCTATATTAAATTTAAGATGTATCTAACAAGATGCTTGTTCCCTTGTGGTTTAGCTGGTAAAGAATCTGCCTGCAATGTAAGAGATCTGGGCTTGAACCAAGCCGTAGAAGGGATAGGCTACCCACTCCAGTATTCCTGCCTGGAGAATTCCACGGCTTGTCCATCTGGTAATAGTCTTTATAATAGTTTGCAATATTTCCTGAAGATTCATACATGTTAACTAATCTCACAGGGGCTTTATTAAAGAACTGCTTCAAACATTTACTCTGAGGACAAAATTCATTGATTCACCAGCAAAGCCTTGACAGAACTATGGTCAGGCGCTGGTCTAGACATTTTGGGAGCATAGTAGTTAGGGCCTCTGCTTAAGCAGATAATTACACGAGAGAAATTCAACTTATGAATAGAACTAAGGAAAAAAATGGAATAATGATAGGAAGTAACTGGTTGATGGGACTGATATTCAAGGAAGGTCTTACTGAGGGGGCAGTACTTGAATCATGATCTACATCATGAAGACTGGCATGTAGAGTGTTCTGTGGAGAAGGAACAGTGAGTACAAAGACCTAGAGGTGGCGATGGGCTTCAGTATCAAGGAATAAAAAGAAGACCTGGGCATGTGGAGGGCAGCAAATAGGTGGGCAAGAAGAATAAGTGGGACTGGTAGTATGCATGTCTTGCAGGATTTTATTCCAAGTAGATTAGGAAGCTACTGGGATGTTTTAAGCAGTAGATATGACATAATTTGAGTAACATTTTTTAGAAGATTCCCTGGGTTCCTGGGTGGAGGATGCAATGTAGTGGGGCAAGAGTGGAAGCTGGGAGACCAGTCAGGCTGTAGCAGGGATCTCAGTGAGTGAGGATGGTGGCTTGGATCCAGGCTGGGAGCAGAGAACATGGAGTCAACGGGTTTGCTGTTGAGTTGGATGTAGGGGAGAAGAGATGTTGAGCCTGTGTTCTAGGTTTCTGGCTTGATCAGCTGGTAGGTTGGATAGCAGCATCATGTAATGAGTTGAGGAGACTGGAAGAAGACTAGCTTTTTATCTGTTGAAGAGGCAGTTAAAAATAAAAAAGACAAACCTCTTTGGGCTATATTAAATTTAAGATGTATCTAACAAGATGCTTGTTCCCTTGTGGTTTAGCTGGTAAAGAATCTGCCTGCAATGTAAGAGATCTGGGCTTGACCCAGGTTGGGAAGATCCTCTGTAGAAGGGATAGGCTACCCACTCCAGTATTCCTGCCTGGAGAATTCCACGGCTTGTCCATGGGCTGTAAAGAATTGGACACGACTGACCGACTTGACTTTGACTTTTGAACAAGATGTTAAATTAAACTTTTCCTGTTTTGAATTTTTAGCTGAAGCTTAAAGCTGAGAACAATAGGTGACCATTGCTCCCTTTTTCTAAAGAGATGTTAGATTCACTCTCACTTGACATCTTAAGAGGTGGTCAAAACTAGGCTTGTAACCTGCCTCTAGTATCTAACACAGAGAAAGATTTTTAAAAGGTGGTTCAGGGAATCAGAATGCTGTGTCATTTTCCATCTCTTTTTATGAAGGATAGGAATATCTTCCACTGCACAAACTGAGAATGGGGACCCAGAGACCCTTAGAGAGATTGGAGTTGCTTGCCAAAAGAAGTGTACTAGTTTGCTCCTTGCTTATCAGTAAATCAGCTTTGCAAGTACTGTGCAGCTTTATTGCCCAAATCTCTTGGCTGTAGAGGTGGGGAGGAGTATTGCTTGTGCTCATTTTGTGTTGTGTTTATTTTCCTAGGTTTTCATACAAATGTACTGTGAAGTATTGCCTCTATTGATGCCCACAAAACTTTCAGATTTTATAGGTAAGACAGGAGTTCAAATGGGTTTTTTTTTTTTTTTTGGCATAAGATCAATATTGGGATCTTAGCACTGGTAGTTGAATCCAATGTCCTCAACTTTTAAATAAGCTATCAAGGGCCAAAAACATTAATTGACATGACCTAGGCTATAGTCAGTGAACGGTATAGACAGGACTGGCACCCAGGCATCCTGTTTCTTGGTGATAATTCTTGCTTTAACTATCTGTTGTTATTTCTGAGTGGAGGAAATAAAATAAGTTCTCACTATTCTGGGATTCTTTTAGAAGCTTACGAGTAATGGGGATAGGAACAGTCATTTTTTCGTCTTGTCTCCACTGCTCAAAGACACTCTCCACTTCTCTAAAATCTATAAGTGTGAAAATTCTTTGACATTTTGGTTTAAGAAGAAAAAAAATTGAAATGCTGCTGGTCACTTATTAATTGCCTTTCTGCGTATAGTACTCTTCTATGGCTTGTCTTCTCTCCCTACCTCCTCACTATATTTTGGGGGGCAGAGGGCACTTCTATTGATCTTTCATTCATTTATCTTTGTTCTTTGGCCTGTGTCGGCCTCCCATTGCAGTGGTCTCTCTCGTTGCAGAGCACTAGCTCTGGGCGCATGCACTACAGAGTTCTGGCTTGATAGTTGGACACATCTGTCCAGCCGCTCCGCGACACATGGGATCTTCCCAGGCCAGGGATCGAACTGGTGCCCCCTGCACTGCAAGGTGGTGTCCTTACCCACTGGACCACCAGGGGAAGCCCCTCACTTTTTTTTTTTTTGTCTTGTTAGCAGACTATTGACCCTCTCTGCATTAAATACCTTCTTTCTTTTTAAAAATTATTACTATTATTATTATTATTTGCCTCCAAGTCATCATTTGTTTTCATCCATCTGTATTCTTTGGCATGTGTGGGCCTCCCATTGTGGCGGCCTTTCTCCTGGCAGAGCACTGGTTCTGGGTGCATGTACTCCAGAGCGCTGGCTCATGATGGTTCACATTGGTCCAGCTGCTCTGTGTCTCATGGAATCTTTCTGTGCCAGGGATTGAACCAGTGCCCCTTGCACTGCAAGGTGGACTCTTCACTCACTGAACCACCAGGGAAACCCAAATACATTCTTTCTTAACTCTGCCTTCGCTGCCCCTTGCATAGAAAGAGAGGAATAACATGTGTATTCTACCTTCATAGTGACATATTTCCCTTGGCATTGTATTTAAATGGGTAACAGTGAGTGTCATGCTGTGCAGTACTATGTTTTATTAAGGCCAAAATGTGATTCCATGATAAGCTTACGAGTAATGTGGGTATAGGAACAGTCATTTCTTCGTTGTTATTTCTGAGTGGAGGAAATAAAATAAGTTCTCACTATTCTGGGATTCTTTTAGAAGCTTACGAGTAATGGGGATAGGAACAGTCATTTTTTCGTCTTGTCTCCACTGCTCAAAGACACTCTCCACTTCTCTAAAATCTATAAGTGTGAAAATTCTTTGACATTTTGGTTTAAGAAGAAAAAAAATTGAAATGCTGCTGGTCACTTATTAATTGCCTTTCTGCGTATAGTACTCTTCTATGGCTTGTCTTCTCTCCCTACCTCCTCACTATATTTTGGGGGGCAGAGGGCACTTCTATTGATCTTTCATTCATTTATCTTTGTTCTTTGGCCTGTGTCGGCCTCCCATTGCAGTGGTCTCTCTCGTTGCAGAGCACTAGCTCTGGGCGCATGCACTACAGAGTTCTGGCTTGATAGTTGGACACATCTGTCCAGCCGCTCCGCGACACATGGGATCTTCCCAGGCCAGGGATCGAACTGGTGCCCCCTGCACTGCAAGGTGGTGTCCTTACCCACTGGACCACCAGGGGAAGCCCCTCACTTTTTTTTTTTTTTGTCTTGTTAGCAGACTATTGACCCTCTCTGCATTAAATACCTTCTTTCTTTTTAAAAATTATTACTATTATTATTATTATTTGCCTCCAAGTCATCATTTGTTTTCATCCATCTGTATTCTTTGGCATGTGTGGGCCTCCCATTGTGGCGGCCTTTCTCCTGGCAGAGCACTGGTTCTGGGTGCATGTACTCCAGAGCGCTGGCTCATGATGGTTCACATTGGTCCAGCTGCTCTGTGTCTCATGGAATCTTTCTGTGCCAGGGATTGAACCAGTGCCCCTTGCACTGCAAGGTGGACTCTTCACTCACTGAACCACCAGGGAAACCCAAATACATTCTTTCTTAACTCTGCCTTCGCTGCCCCTTGCATAGAAAGAGAGGAATAACATGTGTATTCTACCTTCATAGTGACATATTTCCCTTGGCATTGTATTTAAATGGGTAACAGTGAGTGTCATGCTGTGCAGTACTATGTTTTATTAAGGCCAAAATGTGATTCCATGATAAGCCCTGCAATGCAGTGCAACACGGACTTTGTAGCAACACCTGTGTCTGCTATAGTGTAGATGGTAAATACTGACTGAAATATCTTTGGAAGGGAGAAAAAGGCCAGAGGAGATGCTGTTGTCTGATTTTAAAAAATTGTCAGCCTGAAGAAGAAAAGCTTAGTTTATGATAGAAAATTTAAACTTTTATCATAGTATGAAAATGGAGTATTTCATTTTGGGTTTGGAATTATAGTCTAGGCAGGCATTGTTGTAGAGCGAGATCAGTGATGGACCTGTTTATCTGTTCACTTATCCATTGTTTTAGTAAATATTTATTGATCATGTGCCTTTCACATACCATGGTGGGAATGCATACCATGGTTTCTTTCTCAGGGAGCTTGCCCTACTGATCTACTTGTTAGTTTTGTTTTCCTTACTATTGAAGTGAACTCTGGCTACAATGATATGGCTTTCAAGAATGATTCTAATCCATCCAATGATGGTTGACTGGCTATATGACAAAAATTATACTGAATCATTTCCTTGTTCACAGCCTTGGCTTTTTTTTTTAAATAAATGTTTGCTTTTCATCTTTTATTTTCATGTTTTATTTTTCTTTTTTGGCCATGATTTGTGCTAAAGGATATGTGAACATTTTTTATTATGAGGTTATTGTAACTGTTGGTTCTGCTTTATCTTCTTCTTGCATGGAATAACTGGAGACTCATAGAGAAATATGCCAAGACACACCAAAATGGCATGGGAAGAAACTACATGTTGCAAATGTGTCACTCCCTTAGTCAAAGGATGCTGTGCTAGTTGCTGGTATCCATGGAGCATACTCTATTTTTTAAAAAAATTTGGCCTCTTTTATTGTTTTTAAAAATTTATTTATTTTCATCCATTTATATTCTTTGGCTGATGTGGGCCTCCCATTGCAGTGGCCTCTCGTTGCAGAGTACCGGCTCTGGGTACATGTGCTCTAGAGTGCCAGCTCATAATTGGACTTACCGGTCTAGCTGCTTAGTGGCACGTGGGGTCTTCCCAGGCCAGAGATTGAACCGGTGCCTTGCACTGCAAGGCGGTGTCCTTATCCACTGGACCACCAGGAAAACCCTGTACTCTAATTTTATCTGACCTGTGTTCAGTCCTAGACTGCACTAGCCTCTCACAAGGCAGGTTTGTCTGGTGTCTGATGCCATTAAGATGTCAGAGTGAATGCTGATAATTGGAGTGTGTGAGATTCCACTTCAAGAGCCAGGCCCAGTTAATTTAGAGGATAGACTTTCCAGGAGACTTTAAAAGCAGTATGGGGACTTCCCTGGTGCCATAGTGGATAAGAATCCTCTTGCCAATGCAGGGCACACAGTCCCTGGTCTGGGAAGATTCCACATGCCTCGGAGCAACTAAGCCTGTGTGCCACAACTGCTGAACCCCTGTCCTGGATTCCATGTACCACAACTACTGAAGCCCATATGTGTAGAACCTGTGCTCTGCAATAGGAGAAGTCACCGAAGTAAGCTTGTGTACCCCAGCTAGAGAGTAGCTTTCACTCACCACAAGTAGACACAGCCTGGACACAGCAACACAGACCTATCACAGCCAAAACAGATAGGTAAATTGTAAAATAAACAAATAAAAGCAGTATGGAGGGCTTCCCTGGTCATCCAGGGGGTAAAGAGTCTGCCTTGCAGTGCAAGGGACACTGGTTCAATCCCTGACATGGGAGGATCCTGCATGCTGTGGAGCGGCTCGACCAATGTGTCCAATTACGAGCTGGCATTCTGGAGCACACGCACCCAGAGCTGGTGCTCTCTGAGGAGAGAGGCCACTGCAATGGGAGGCCATGGAATAACTGGAGACTCATAGAGAAATATGCCAAGACACACCAAAATGGCATGGGAAGAAACTACATGTTGCAAATGTGTCACTCCCTTAGTCAAAGGATGCTGTGCTAGTTGCTGGTATCCATGGAGCATACTCTATTTTTTAAAAAAATTTGGCCTCTTTTATTGTTTTTAAAAATTTATTTATTTTCATCCATTTATATTCTTTGGCTGATGTGGGCCTCCCATTGCAGTGGCCTCTCGTTGCAGAGTACCGGCTCTGGGTACATGTGCTCTAGAGTGCCAGCTCATAATTGGACTTACCGGTCTAGCTGCTTAGTGGCACGTGGGGTCTTCCCAGGCCAGAGATTGAACCGGTGCCCCTTGCACTGCAAGGCGGTGTCCTTATCCACTGGACCACCAGGAAAACCCTGTACTCTAATTTTATCTGACCTGTGTTCAGTCCTAGACTGCACTAGCCTCTCACAAGGCAGGTTTGTCTGGTGTCTGATGCCATTAAGATGTCAGAGTGAATGCTGATAATTGGAGTGTGTGAGATTCCACTTCAAGAGCCAGGCCCAGTTAATTTAGAGGATAGACTTTCCAGGAGACTTTAAAAGCAGTATGGGGACTTCCCTGGTGCCATAGTGGATAAGAATCCTCTTGCCAATGCAGGGCACACAGTCCCTGGTCTGGGAAGATTCCACATGCCTCGGAGCAACTAAGCCTGTGTGCCACAACTGCTGAACCCCTGTCCTGGATTCCATGTACCACAACTACTGAAGCCCATATGTGTAGAACCTGTGCTCTGCAATAGGAGAAGTCACCGAAGTAAGCTTGTGTACCCCAGCTAGAGAGTAGCTTTCACTCACCACAAGTAGACACAGCCTGGACACAGCAACACAGACCTATCACAGCCAAAACAGATAGGTAAATTGTAAAATAAACAAATAAAAGCAGTATGGAGGGCTTCCCTGGTCATCCAGGGGGTAAAGAGTCTGCCTTGCAGTGCAAGGGACACTGGTTCAATCCCTGACATGGGAGGATCCTGCATGCTGTGGAGCGGCTCGACCAATGTGTCCAATTACGAGCTGGCATTCTGGAGCACACGCACCCAGAGCTGGTGCTCTCTGAGGAGAGAGGCCACTGCAATGGGAGGCCCACACAGGCCAAAGAATTAAGATGGATCAAAATAGATGAATGAAGGACAAATAAAGGAGGCCAAAATTAAAAAAAAAAAAAGCAGTATGGAAATGAACATAATGAAGCCACTATTTCAGGCCTCCCCTTATATTTGAAACCTTGGAAGACCAAGAAATGGGGCTGTATGGTTAGCATCTGTCCTGCCATGGACTCTGAAAAGCTTCTGTGGGCTGTGAACTTTCCTAGATTAGGTAGAATCCAGTTTCCTTAAAGGGCCGTAGGTCTGCATCTCCTAAAATGTTTCCAAAAAGGCAGCTGGTAGTCCTCTTTGGTAGGAATTACAGAAATTAGATGGTGTCCCTAGACTATTTAGGGATGAGGCACTGTAGCTTGGTTACCAGGACAACACAGTTTGATCTGTCCTGGCAGTGAGCCCTATCAGGGCTAGCATGGGTAGCTGGAGCACAGCAGTTCTGGTATTCATGAACGTTTCAGCCCAAAAGATGATCTATTGCTGTGATGTGGGTACCACTAGAAAGAGGAGTTACTGACAGAATGTGATAAATAACACAGCTACATTATACATGAGAAGAGGCCCATGTCTTTCGAAAGCTAATGAATAGATAACAATGATAGCTCAGTCAATGCTGATAAATAATGACAAGTTGCTAGGATTAATTTGTGCACCATTCAGCATACAAGATTTTTAAAAGTCAAGGAGTCAAGTATGTGTAGCATTAAATATGAACGATGGGAATGAAGGTGGGATGAAGTGAACGTCAAATCTGTATGTGCCATTCAATGTGAGCCTGCAGTAACTGAAAGCATTTTTTCCCTCTCTTGGAGAATCAAAGGGTACCCAACTCTGACTTCTGATATGTATGTATGTTTTTAATGGGAAAAAGAGGCAATAAAAAAAAAAGCTATGAAAATGGACAGCATATTCAGAAGGAATTGCTAATGTGACTTTTGATTCTGAATGTTTGGAGCAGTGTGAGGAGTATTGATATTTGGGTCTGTGAGCCTGCAGCTAGATCCAATTACGAGCTGGCATTCTGGAGCACACGCACCCAGAGCTGGTGCTCTCTGAGGAGAGAGGCCACTGCAATGGGAGGCCCACACAGGCCAAAGAATTAAGATGGATCAAAATAGATGAATGAAGGACAAATAAAGGAGGCCAAAATTAAAAAAAAAAAAAGCAGTATGGAAATGAACATAATGAAGCCACTATTTCAGGCCTCCCCTTATATTTGAAACCTTGGAAGACCAAGAAATGGGGCTGTATGGTTAGCATCTGTCCTGCCATGGACTCTGAAAAGCTTCTGTGGGCTGTGAACTTTCCTAGATTAGGTAGAATCCAGTTTCCTTAAAGGGCCGTAGGTCTGCATCTCCTAAAATGTTTCCAAAAAGGCAGCTGGTAGTCCTCTTTGGTAGGAATTACAGAAATTAGATGGTGTCCCTAGACTATTTAGGGATGAGGCACTGTAGCTTGGTTACCAGGACAACACAGTTTGATCTGTCCTGGCAGTGAGCCCTATCAGGGCTAGCATGGGTAGCTGGAGCACAGCAGTTCTGGTATTCATGAACGTTTCAGCCCAAAAGATGATCTATTGCTGTGATGTGGGTACCACTAGAAAGAGGAGTTACTGACAGAATGTGATAAATAACACAGCTACATTATACATGAGAAGAGGCCCATGTCTTTCGAAAGCTAATGAATAGATAACAATGATAGCTCAGTCAATGCTGATAAATAATGACAAGTTGCTAGGATTAATTTGTGCACCATTCAGCATACAAGATTTTTAAAAGTCAAGGAGTCAAGTATGTGTAGCATTAAATATGAACGATGGGAATGAAGGTGGGATGAAGTGAACGTCAAATCTGTATGTGCCATTCAATGTGAGCCTGCAGTAACTGAAAGCATTTTTTCCCTCTCTTGGAGAATCAAAGGGTACCCAACTCTGACTTCTGATATGTATGTATTTTTTTAATGGGAAAAAGAGTCAATAAAAAAAAAAAAAAGCTATGAAAAATGGACAGCATATTCAGAAGGAATTGCTAATGTGACTTTTGATTCTGAATGTTTGGAGCAGTGTGAGGAGTATTGATATTTGGGTCTGAGAATATAAGGCAAAGAACAGAAGAACAAAGAGCAGCTCTGGTTGGCAATGGATGAGTGTGGAATGGTAGATAATGAGGTGAGGACAGCCAGACACACAGGGCCTTAGATCTCTGGAAGGATAACAGATGAGAAAGTGTGCAGTCAGGGCAGAGAATGTAGAATCATGATGCCTTTGATGAATCTTCTTCACATCAGTCTAGGTATGCTATAAAGCAGACAGAAAGAAATGAAAAGCACAGTCCAAAGGCCCATCTTTGAGTTCCACTAATGATGATGTGACGGAAGACAGAACACCTATGTCCATATGTAGACTGTTTGAAGACACCGATGAGGGGGATGTCATTGAATCTTTCATGTGTTTATTAAATCGTTTGGAATAAAGTGTTTTGGTTAGAGGCAAAAATATATGTCTGGCTAGTTAAAAAGTAAAGAGACAAGCTTATTTGTATCAATCCAGGGAAAACTAGAGGGGAGATTGCCGCCATGTCCTGTGGTGGGATGCTGATCTAGGACCTTGCTTCAGATGTGTAAGCTCCCCCATCCATTAAATCTTTGATATGTCTGTTGCTAACTCACGGCCCTTCCTTTGGTCTTAAAACTGAGCAAGCAGAGACCTTGTAGACCTTCTGGGTACATACCAACAATTGGCAGAGGCAACCAGAAAACCAAGGAAACTTCTGTGATCACTGAGATGTCAGGAGTCAGGAACAGGACAGGAACGGAAAGTTGTGGGCCTCCACTAGCCTGTCCCATCTTCAAAACTTTGCAGGGCATACAAAAAATTTTTAAAAGTCAAGGAGTCAAGTATGTGTAGCATTAAATATGAACGATGGGAATGAAGGTGGGATGAAGTGAACGTCAAATCTGTATGTGCCATTCAATGTGAGCCTGCAGTAACTGAAAGCATTTTTTCCCTCTCTTGGAGAATCAAAGGGTACCCAACTCTGACTTCTGATATGTATGTATTTTTTTAATGGGAAAAAGAGTCAATAAAAAAAAAAAAAAGCTATGAAAAATGGACAGCATATTCAGAAGGAATTGCTAATGTGACTTTTGATTCTGAATGTTTGGAGCAGTGTGAGGAGTATTGATATTTGGGTCTGAGAATATAAGGCAAAGAACAGAAGAACAAAGAGCAGCTCTGGTTGGCAATGGATGAGTGTGGAATGGTAGATAATGAGGTGAGGACAGCCAGACACACAGGGCCTTAGATCTCTGGAAGGATAACAGATGAGAAAGTGTGCAGTCAGGGCAGAGAATGTAGAATCATGATGCCTTTGATGAATCTTCTTCACATCAGTCTAGGTATGCTATAAAGCAGACAGAAAGAAATGAAAAGCACAGTCCAAAGGCCCATCTTTGAGTTCCACTAATGATGATGTGACGGAAGACAGAACACCTATGTCCATATGTAGACTGTTTGAAGACACCGATGAGGGGGATGTCATTGAATCTTTCATGTGTTTATTAAATCGTTTGGAATAAAGTGTTTTGGTTAGAGGCAAAAATATATGTCTGGCTAGTTAAAAAGTAAAGAGACAAGCTTATTTGTATCAATCCAGGGGAAAAATAGAGGAGATTGCCGCCATGTCCTGTGGTGGGATGCTGATCTAGGACCTTGCTTCAGATGTGTAAGCTCCCCCATCCATTAAATCTTTGATATGTCTGTTGCTAACTCACGGCCCTTCCTTTGGTCTTAAAACTGAGCAAGCAGAGACCTTGTAGACCTTCTGGGTACATACCAACAATTGGCAGAGGCAACCAGAAAACCAAGGAAACTTCTGTGATCACTGAGATGTCAGGAGATGTCAGGAAGTACAGGACAGGGAACGGAAAGTTGTGGGGCCTGTCCACTAGCCTGTGGGCCCCACAAGTTGTGGGTGTAATCCCTAGTTGACTGTCCACTAACAAGTGGGGCCCCAAAATTTCAGGGGTGATCCTGAGGTGGCTGTTTACTAACATGTGGGGCTTGAAAGTTTTAGTGGTGATTCCAAAGTTTTTTAGGGTGGTTGTCCTCGAGTGTGTGGGGCCTTGTGCTGACTGTCCTTAATTAATCAGAGCTGCCAAGAGGTATGGAGAACAATGGCCTCTAATGGCTCTGCTCTTGTATCAGAGTGAGCTTTTGTAATTGGCTAACTTAGCTCTCTAGAAGAAATTGGTATGTTTCTCATGCCTTTGAGATGTAAATGATCCACCTGGGATCTCTGGAACTTTAATATTATGTGACCTCTAAGAGTAAAGGAGAAAACAAGAGATATTATAATAGCTAAACTAATTATGTTTAGGGAATGTCTATATAAAAGAGTCTGTCTAGATTTTGGTAACTTGAAGTTAAAAGAAGAGAATTCACTGACTCTCTGGGTTATTATAAATAGGATAAAATATTGCAACATTAATTGCTGAGTGGGCCTAAATTTATCTACCTTTACCTTCTTGGGGCTTCCTTGGTGGCTCAGATGGTAAAAAATCTACCTGCCAATGTAGGAGACTGGGATTTGATCCCTGGGTTGGCTCAGTGGTGAGGAATCTGCCTGCAATACAGGAGACCCAGATTCTGTCCCTGGGTTGGGAAGATCCCCCCAGAGGAGGACATGGCAACCCACTCCAGTATTCTTGCCTGGAGAATTCCAGGGTTATTTGTATCAATCCAGGGAAAACTAGAGGGGAGATTGCCGCCATGTCCTGTGGTGGGATGCTGATCTAGGACCTTGCTTCAGATGTGTAAGCTCCCCCATCCATTAAATCTTTGATATGTCTGTTGCTAACTCACGGCCCTTCCTTTGGTCTTAAAACTGAGCAAGCAGAGACCTTGTAGACCTTCTGGGTACATACCAACAATTGGCAGAGGCAACCAGAAAACCAAGGAAACTTCTGTGATCACTGAGATGTCAGGAGATGTCAGGAAGTACAGGACAGGGAACGGAAAGTTGTGGGGCCTGTCCACTAGCCTGTGGGCCCCACAAGTTGTGGGTGTAATCCCTAGTTGACTGTCCACTAACAAGTGGGGCCCCAAAATTTCAGGGGTGATCCTGAGGTGGCTGTTTACTAACATGTGGGGCTTGAAAGTTTTAGTGGTGATTCCAAAGTTTTTTAGGGTGGTTGTCCTCGAGTGTGTGGGGCCTTGTGCTGACTGTCCTTAATTAATCAGAGCTGCCAAGAGGTATGGAGAACAATGGCCTCTAATGGCTCTGCTCTTGTATCAGAGTGAGCTTTTGTAATTGGCTAACTTAGCTCTCTAGAAGAAATTGGTATGTTTCTCATGCCTTTGAGATGTAAATGATCCACCTGGGATCTCTGGAACTTTAATATTATGTGACCTCTAAGAGTAAAGGAGAAAACAAGAGATATTATAATAGCTAAACTAATTATGTTTAGGGAATGTCTATATAAAAGAGTCTGTCTAGATTTTGGTAACTTGAAGTTAAAAGAAGAGAATTCACTGACTCTCTGGGTTATTATAAATAGGATAAAATATTGCAACATTAATTGCTGAGTGGGCCTAAATTTATCTACCTTTACCTTCTTGGGGCTTCCTTGGTGGCTCAGATGGTAAAAAATCTACCTGCCAATGTAGGAGACTGGGATTTGATCCCTGGGTTGGCTCAGTGGTGAGGAATCTGCCTGCAATACAGGAGACCCAGATTCTGTCCCTGGGTTGGGAAGATCCCCCCAGAGGAGGACATGGCAACCCACTCCAGTATTCTTGCCTGGAGAATTCCATGGACAGGAGAGTCTGACGGGCTGCAGTGCATGGGGTCACACAGAGTTGTACATGACTGAAGTGACTAAGCAGCAGCAGCACCCACTCTAGTATTATTGCCTGGAAAATTCCTTTGACAAAGGAGCCTGGCTAGCTATAGTCCATGGGGTCGCAAAGAGTCAGACACAACTGAGCGACTAACACTTGCCTTCTTAGGAGAAGAAGACTAAGGCACAAGTTTTCCAATCAGGAAATGCAAAATGACTTGCTTCTTGGTTTTTGCTAGAGATTAGGACTTTTAAGGGTTAAGATTATAATTAATCAGTCATAATTCTAATTATTGTAACCAAGTTATTTGATTGATTATATTGTAATCAGGTATTTAACCCCATCTTTTTAAGTCTTGTCTTCTGTAGACAGTTACTGTTTTACTCTGATGATTTTGCAAAAGAGCTTCATCTTTAAGAAGATTCATAGGAAGGATCTTTTGACAGTAAAAGTCTCTGATAAATTGCTAAAGTGGATAAGAATTTAAAGAATGCTAATGGAAGACCTGATGGCTTCATAAAAAGTTAACAAAATATTACTTACTGAGTGAGCTGGTGAATATGGTTTTAATGTTTATGGATTTTGCCTGGAATGTCATTGGTTTTGATCTATGTTTTCCTGATAGAGGGAAGGCCTTCCCTTCAAGTTCAGTATAATTTATAGCAACTTTGTTCATAGAATTAAAGCATTTTCCTTTTTCACTCTGCATGGTCCCTTCAGAAATTAGAGACTCTTGGATTTTAAGCAGCCTTATCAAGGAATGAAAAAGACTGTCTGCTGGCATGTGCATGAATCTCAGTATTTTGGGGACTTCCAAAAGAGAGAAATCAGTCAAAGTGGAGTCTGATGGCAGGTCTTTGGCATGGCTTTCCTGATCTTGAGAGGCCTTTTGGGAATTCAGTTTGAGACTCCTGAGGAGTTTCCCCTTGCCCAGTTTGAAGGAGACTATATGGACACATGACCAGACTATTTTGCAAACAAATTAGTTTTGATTGGCTGTGTTTGGTAGAGATAAGGGTATTTTAGTGGCTTCCCTGGTGACTCAGATAGTAAAGAATCCACCTGCAATGCAGGAGACTAGGGTTCAATCCCTGGGAAGATCCTCTGGAGAAGGAAATGGCTACCCATCCCAGTATTCTTGCTTGGAGAATTCCATAGGCAGAGGAGTCTAGAGGGCTCCAGTCCATGAGCTTACAAAGAGTTAGACACAACTGAGTGACTAACACATACACAAGGCTATTTTAGGGAGAACCATATTATGTTTTAGTGGATGTTCAATTCTATTTCTGTTAATTGAGGCCTGTATTTATGAAAATTATTGTGTTTGCTATACTTTTACCCTGATTTTCTGCACGGAAAGAAAATCCTGTAGTGAAGTCACCAGGGTTTAACTACTGATGAAGTATGATGCTGAATGCTTTAAGTCTGTTGCTCAAAACACATTATAATGCTGGTGTCACAACTGGGTACATGTGATAAAATGTACAGTCAATATAGTGTTTCCCCATTAATATACCTCTGAGCTTATTCATGAGATCTGATTAGTTTTCTCCCAACATGAATAACTAGGTGAATGTAATGGAGGGACATGATTTGAACCTGGGGTAGGAACTCAGCACCCCAGTATGGTGAGATGAATATTTTGATAATTAAGTGCTTTCTATTAAAAGATTTGCAACCAAAGGGGGAACTGATAGAAAAATCTGCATGTCCTGAGGTGTAGGAAAGTCGTTCTGGCTTATATATGATTGAATTTAAATTTTGATGACTAGAGCAGTCTGTTTCGTGGCCTTTCTGACATGCATTGTACATCTGCTTTGGGCACTGAGAAAGAGCACACATTTGAAAGTCAAACGGGAGTAGCTGTGGTTCAGATGTCCAAAGTAAAGCTCGGTGGCCATTGTATACATGACTTAGGAGACGTTCCTTTATTACTGAAAACTTGAGTTTTCCAAACTGTATTGCAGACCAGGACAAAAAACCCACAGGTGAGTGTGGTATTATCTCAGAATGTGGTTACTGCTTGTACTTTGCTTAATTGTCATAATCTTCCCTGGATTGTGCCTATTATATGTCATTGTCTCTAGCCTGAGGGAGGAAATCTATTTAAGGAGTGGATGCATGCTCACAAGATCCACTGCAATGCAGGAGAACAAATTTTGATTGGCTGTGTTTGGTAGAGATAAGGGTATTTTAGTGGCTTCCCTGGTGACTCAGATAGTAAAGAATCCACCTGCAATGCAGGAGACTAGGGTTCAATCCCTGGGAAGATCCTCTGGAGAAGGAAATGGCTACCCATCCCAGTATTCTTGCTTGGAGAATTCCATAGGCAGAGGAGTCTAGAGGGCTCCAGTCCATGAGCTTACAAAGAGTTAGACACAACTGAGTGACTAACACATACACAAGGCTATTTTAGGGAGAACCATATTATGTTTTAGTGGATGTTCAATTCTATTTCTGTTAATTGAGGCCTGTATTTATGAAAATTATTGTGTTTGCTATACTTTTACCCTGATTTTCTGCACGGAAAGAAAATCCTGTAGTGAAGTCACCAGGGTTTAACTACTGATGAAGTATGATGCTGAATGCTTTAAGTCTGTTGCTCAAAACACATTATAATGCTGGTGTCACAACTGGGTACATGTGATAAAATGTACAGTCAATATAGTGTTTCCCCATTAATATACCTCTGAGCTTATTCATGAGATCTGATTAGTTTTCTCCCAACATGAATAACTAGGTGAATGTAATGGAGGGACATGATTTGAACCTGGGGTAGGAACTCAGCACCCCAGTATGGTGAGATGAATATTTTGATAATTAAGTGCTTTCTATTAAAAGATTTGCAACCAAAGGGGGAACTGATAGAAAAATCTGCATGTCCTGAGGTGTAGGAAAGTCGTTCTGGCTTATATATGATTGAATTTAAATTTTGATGACTAGAGCAGTCTGTTTCGTGGCCTTTCTGACATGCATTGTACATCTGCTTTGGGCACTGAGAAAGAGCACACATTTGAAAGTCAAACGGGAGTAGCTGTGGTTCAGATGTCCAAAGTAAAGCTCGGTGGCCATTGTATACATGACTTAGGAGACGTTCCTTTATTACTGAAAACTTGAGTTTTCCAAACTGTATTGCAGACCAGGACAAAAAACCCACAGGTGAGTGTGGTATTATCTCAGAATGTGGTTACTGCTTGTACTTTGCTTAATTGTCATAATCTTCCCTGGATTGTGCCTATTATATGTCATTGTCTCTAGCCTGAGGGAGGAAATCTATTTAAGGAGTGAGCAGCCACACTGACCTCGCTGTGAGATGAGTCTAATTGCTGAACATACAGCGAGATGTCATTGTCACCCTCTAGACTTCCACGATAAATTGACCTGATTAATGTGACTATGTGGGGACTCCTCACCATGGGAGAGAAAGAGTCTCACCACCTTCTAGTCCCGCATGCCAATACATCAGAAAGATCCCTACTGGTAACACTACTGAACAACTGACTGCCCACGAGCCTCTCTAGGCTGTGCTGTGTTGAATGGAATAGGCTGTCTTTTGGACGCACAAGTTCAACCGTTTTTTGTTTGGAAAGACCTAATGGGTGTATCTCTGATGGTACTCACCATAACATGGAATAACAGATCTGTACTGTGACTGCTGACTCTTGCAGACTCTTTAATTTTGGCATTTTTTGTTTGGTCTGTATGTGTTTTCATCTGCCTTTGTTCTTTGGCTTGTTTGGGCCTCTCATTGCAGTAGCCTCTCTCATTGCAGAGCACCGGCTCTGGGCGCATGCGCTCCAGAGTGCTGGCTCGTTATTGAACATACCGGTCCAGCCACTCCATGGCATGTGGGATCTTCCTGGGCCGGGGATTGAACCGGCAACCCTTGCACTTCAAGGTAGATTCTTTACCCACTGGACCACCAGGGAAGCCCTAGAATGTATCCTTTAAAGTCAGGCCTTCCCCTCCCTGTGAGGGAGGCTCTGGATTTGTGAAAGTCCCAGGGGTGGCTTGTCTGTGTTGTACTTGTATCTGGTTGCATTGCCCCTCTGTGTACCTGACCCCAGGGGTTTTGTGGAAGAGGGGCAGGTCATAATTCTAAGTGTTGTGCAGGGTATGTAAGTGTGAAGTGTATTGCCAGGCCACTCAAGATGGTTGCTGTTTTGTTCTCTGTATGACCAGGGGGCAACCAGTGGCTGCTTCTGGCACTAATTACTGGACGGACCTTCCTACATGCTTGCCCCAGGCCCCATCTGCTGATTGTTCTTATCAAAGGAGCGGTGTGGGATGTGATCCTTTGCTGGTTTCCCTGATAACTAACAAGCCCACCTGATGTCAATTTTGCTATAACTGCTAACTTCTCCCTGCTCTGGGAGTGAAGACTGCCACCACACACTGCCCGCCATCTGCCGCAAGGGTGGAGTATTGCTCTAGAACTTTGTTTCAGACATGTAAGCTCCCCATTCTTTATTTCTTTTTTTATTTTTTAATTGAAACAAGTGGTTTAATTGGGATTTCTCTCTCTTTTTTCCCTTCACAATCACAAGTTTTTTTTATTCTGCTTTTTTGATTTTACAGTTTTATTGTTTACAGATGTGTATAATTCCAGATAAGTCATATGTATATCCCATTCCTCCCATCTCCCCCATCCTTTAAACCATTAATGTCTCAAAAAAATTTTTTTCAGTAAAACTGGTTGTCCATATCTAAATGACATGGTTGGAATGGGTCTCCCTATTTAGTCAAATGAGCAGCATTGAACATATCTGTATACCCTAGCCTCCCTCTGTAGATCATCTGAAGATGGAATTTGATGAAATTTGTCTCATGGGGTGATCAGAGAGACCCTCCCAAGGAGTTACATCAAGTATAGCAAGATGTCACCTTTGTCCATAGACTGTTTTTGCTACTGCTTAACAAGTAAAAATTTAATTAGTTACCTCTGTTCCTTGGTTTATAATTAATGAAACAATCAGTTTCGAGGCATTTCAAATGGAAATAGGACAGTTGGATGTAATGATGGTTTCTACATGTAGGATACCAAGACATCCATTTGAGAAGAGAATGATTCAGTCACGCTGCCTCCTTTTTTTCTCCTTTGCCTTTTCCTACCTTCTGAGAAAGGAATCTCAGAGCCTAGAAATCTGTCTTCTATGCCCTAAGAATCTCTCAGTAATCAATATCTCCCTTTTCTCCCATGCAAAGATCTAGAATGAGGAAAACATACAAGAGATCCCAGGTCAAGGAATGTTAGTGCCTTTCAGCACTCATGGTAAATCTCAACCTCCTGTCTCATTAGACAAAACCAACCAACCAAATAAGCTATTTTTGGCAGTTGTGCAGGAAGGAGAGTGTTTTTCTTTGAAAGGGTGTTTTTGTTTTGTTTTGTTTTGTTTTGTTTTTGCATTACCGAGATTTGTTTCCCCTGACTTCCCTGGAAAAATTGAAAGGTTTAGTTTATTAGAAATGACAAAGATTGCAAAACAGTTTCTAGTTGCTTTGAGAGAATATATTAAAACCATATTTTAGGAACCTAACTCCTTTGCTCCTACTTTTGTTTATTCATTCAGTTATTTATTCTTCAAGGTTTTAGGGCTATAGAGTTGAGTGAAAATATGGCCTCATAGACCTTATTCTAGTTGGAGGAGAAGCTAGTTGTGTATGTAACTAGTTACACACGTGAGAACGTGAGGTCACCATAATAATGAAGGTGCTAGAAGAAGGGCACCAAGTTTTTTTGTAAGCATATACAACAGAGAAGCTAAACTTAGACTTGGTTGGGTTAAGAAAGCCTTAACTTGAAAGCTGAAGTGAGTAGAAGGTACTTAGATTTGGTGGGGGCTTCCCTGGTGGCTTAGTGGTAAAGAATCAGTCTCCCAATTCAGGAGACGTGGGAATGGGTCTCCTATTTAGTCAAATACTGCATTACCCAGAGATCATCTGAAGATGGAATTTGATGAAATTTGTCTCATGGGGTGATCAGAGAGACCCTCCCAAGGAGTTACATCAAGTATAGCAAGATGTCACCTTTGTCCATAGACTGTTTTGCTACTGCTTAACAAGTAAAAATTTAATTAGTTACCTCTGTTCCTTGGTTTATAATTAATGAAACAATCAGTTTCGAGGCATTTCAAATGGAAATAGGACAGTTGGATGTAATGATGGTTTCTACATGTAGGATACCAAGACATCCATTTGAGAAGAGAATGATTCAGTCACGCTGCCTCCTTTTTTTCTCCTTTGCCTTTTCCTACCTTCTGAGAAAGGAATCTCAGAGCCTAGAAATCTGTCTTCTATGCCCTAAGAATCTCTCAGTAATCAATATCTCCCTTTTCTCCCATGCAAAGATCTAGAATGAGGAAAACATACAAGAGATCCCAGGTCAAGGAATGTTAGTGCCTTTCAGCACTCATGGTAAATCTCAACCTCCTGTCTCATTAGACAAAACCAACCAACCAAATAAGCTATTTTTGGCAGTTGTGCAGGAAGGAGAGTGTTTTTCTTTGAAAGGGTGTTTTTGTTTTGTTTTGTTTTGTTTTGTTTTTGCATTACCGAGATTTGTTTCCCCTGACTTCCCTGGAAAAATTGAAAGGTTTAGTTTATTAGAAATGACAAAGATTGCAAAACAGTTTCTAGTTGCTTTGAGAGAATATATTAAAACCATATTTTAGGAACCTAACTCCTTTGCTCCTACTTTTGTTTATTCATTCAGTTATTTATTCTTCAAGGTTTTAGGGCTATAGAGTTGAGTGAAAATATGGCCTCATAGACCTTATTCTAGTTGGAGGAGAAGCTAGTTGTGTATGTAACTAGTTACACACGTGAGAACGTGAGGTCACCATAATAATGAAGGTGCTAGAAGAAGGGCACCAAGTTTTTTTGTAAGCATATACAACAGAGAAGCTAAACTTAGACTTGGTTGGGTTAAGAAAGCCTTAACTTGAAAGCTGAAGTGAGTAGAAGGTACTTAGATTTGGTGGGGGCTTCCCTGGTGGCTTAGTGGTAAAGAATCAGTCTCCCAATTCAGGAGACGTGGGTTTAATCCCTGGGTTGGGAAGATGCCCTGGAGAAGAAAATGGCAGCCCACTCCAGTATTCTTACCTGGGAAATTCCATGGACAGACGATCCTGGAAAATTACAGTTCATGGGGTCACAAGGAGTCAGACACAACTGAAGTGACTAAGCAAAAACAAAGATGTAGTAAGATGGGGGTAGAGTCTCCAGGTAGGAGGAATCCCATGAGTATCATCCTCTAGAGGTAGTATGGTTTTTCTTAAAATTCTCCAAACAGAATACTTAACTAGGTTCTAGGGCTCCCTGCACAGTGAAATCCTGGTTTCATTATTTAGTAACTCAGCATGGGTAGTTACCTTCTCTGAGCTTCAGTTCCTGAAAGGAAGATAAAAAAACAGCAAAGGATAAATGTTAATAGCAAGGTCATTGGGTTGTTTTGAATGAAATGAGCTAATGATCTAAACTACTTAGAACGGTGCACAGCGTATTCTAAATAATTGCTGATTAGTTTTATTTGATGTTGACATTCTAAATTCTTACAGTTTTTAGAATCAGGAAAAATGTCTTCCATGTAGCTTAAAAGTTTATTGAAGTAATACATATACTATTCTTATTACTTGAAAGTTTAACATCCTTGACTAATGCCCTAATTTTTATTCATTTTCCTCTCATATTTTATCTCTTTTATTTTTCTCTTTTTATAACATTTCTTCAAAATTATTTTCTCTGCTTTCTGTTGAATTTTTATTTCTGTTGTTACACTTTAAATTTATAAGAGCTTTTTAAAAATTGTCTTTTGAATGTTTCTTTTTAAAATAGAATACCTTTCTCATTTTATTGGTGCAACATAACCTTTTGTCTTTCTGATGATTATTAATTATATTATTTGGGGAAAATTTTCTTCTTCATAGCCTTGAACTTGCCTTTTAGTTTATTTTATTATAGTCTATGACTTTTACATAGATGCAGTCTTCAAATGTCTGTTGATTTTCTTTTAAAAATCTTCAAACTGCCTTAACTTGAAAGCTGAAGTGAGTAGAAGGTACTTAGATTTGGTGGGGGCTTCCCTGGTGGCTTAGTGGTAAAGAATCAGTCTCCCAATTCAGGAGACGTGGGTTTAATCCCTGGGTTGGGAAGATGCCCTGGAGAAGAAAATGGCAGCCCACTCCAGTATTCTTACCTGGGAAATTCCATGGACAGACGATCCTGGAAAATTACAGTTCATGGGGTCACAAGGAGTCAGACACAACTGAAGTGACTAAGCAAAAACAAAGATGTAGTAAGATGGGGGTAGAGTCTCCAGGTAGGAGGAATCCCATGAGTATCATCCTCTAGAGGTAGTATGGTTTTTCTTAAAATTCTCCAAACAGAATACTTAACTAGGTTCTAGGGCTCCCTGCACAGTGAAATCCTGGTTTCATTATTTAGTAACTCAGCATGGGTAGTTACCTTCTCTGAGCTTCAGTTCCTGAAAGGAAGATAAAAAAACAGCAAAGGATAAATGTTAATAGCAAGGTCATTGGGTTGTTTTGAATGAAATGAGCTAATGATCTAAACTACTTAGAACGGTGCACAGCGTATTCTAAATAATTGCTGATTAGTTTTATTTGATGTTGACATTCTAAATTCTTACAGTTTTTAGAATCAGGAAAAATGTCTTCCATGTAGCTTAAAAGTTTATTGAAGTAATACATATACTATTCTTATTACTTGAAAGTTTAACATCCTTGACTAATGCCCTAATTTTTATTCATTTTCCTCTCATATTTTATCTCTTTTATTTTTCTCTTTTTATAACATTTCTTCAAAATTATTTTCTCTGCTTTCTGTTGAATTTTTATTTCTGTTGTTACACTTTAAATTTATAAGAGCTTTTTAAAAATTGTCTTTTGAATGTTTCTTTTTAAAATAGAATACCTTTCTCATTTTATTGGTGCAACATAACCTTTTGTCTTTCTGATGATTATTAATTATATTATTTGGGGAAAATTTTCTTCTTCATAGCCTTGAACTTGCCTTTTAGTTTATTTTATTATAGTCTATGACTTTTACATAGATGCAGTCTTCAAATGTCTGTTGATTCTTGACTGTATATATAAGTGTGAGGTCCTTAAGAAGATTACAAGCTTTGTTTGAGCTGTCTGCTATGGTCTTCCTCACAGGGAGATCATCTGGTTGGGCTATTTACCTTGGAAGCCTCTGATATCAGTTATTAGGTCTGTTATTAGGTTTGTTCTCTTGGAATAGTCAGATATGCAGAGAGGATCTTGCATCCTCTCTGTGTGTGTGTGCATGTGAACATGTGTGTGTTTGTGTTTATGTTTGTAAATGTGCTTAGCTGTCAGCATTCAGGAACCAATTAGGGGAAGAAATCTGGGAGTCTTAATATCAGTATAATTATTCCTTGGTGTCTGTGAGGAACTGGTTCCAGGACCAAACTGGTTGTTTTCCATACCAAAATCCTTGGCTGCTCAAGTTCCTTACATAAAATAGTAATAGTATTTGCATATAACCCCGCCTCATCACTCTGTGTACTTTAAATCATCTCTAGATCACTTATAATATCCAATAAAATATAAATATAAAAAGATATGTAGGTCAGAAAGAGAAAAACAAATATAATAGTGAATATGTGTCTGGAACCTAGAAAAATGGTACTCATGAACATATTGCAGGGCAGGAACAGAGATGCAGACATAGAGCACAGACTTCCGGACTCAGTTGGAGAAGGAGAGGGTGGGACCAAGTGAGAGAGTAACATTGAAACATATACATTACCGTATGTAAAATAGACAGCTAGTTGGAAGTTGCTGTATAACACAGGGAGCTCAGTCTGGTGCTCAATAACACCCTAGAGGAGTGGATGGGGTGTGGATGTGGGAGGGAGGTTTAAGAGTGAGCGGACATATGTACACTTAGGACTGATTCATGTTCTTGCATGGCAGAAACCAACACAACACTGTAATGCGATGTTCTGCCAATTAAAATATTTTTAAAGGCATGTAAATAGTTGTAAATATAAAGTAAATGTTCTCCAATAGTTGCTAACACCCAGAAAATTCAACTTTTGGTTTCTGAAACTTTGTGAAATTTTGTGGGGAACATTTTGATCTGAAGTTGGTTGTGGATGTGGAACCTGAGGATATGAAGGCCTGACTGTATGTATATATTTATGGTATTTTATTCAAGTGGGCAAGGTGTCTCCCAGTCCAGGGGCCTTAAACAGAGGATAAATCTTTAGTCCTCTACCAGAGGGGAAATGGATTCACCTGTTTGCACTGAATGAAGGGGACAAATCCTGGGTGTCACTGCATTTGCTCTTTTTTTTTTATTTATTTATTTATTTATTTATTTATTTATTTATTTATTTTTGTACATGTATGTTCCCAGATCAATCAGATGCATATCCCTTGGCCCTCCCCCCACCCAGTGCATTTGCTCTTAAACAAATTTCCAACCCAGTCATCCCACTTTTATCTTCACCTTCACCTTTATATCAAAAGGCACTGCTATTTTCTGGGCCAGTAGCAGGAGGTGAGTCTGTGGTGTAAGTTGGGCTTGTTCTTTTTCCTGCTGGCTAAGAGAATTCAGCTAATTTAGGGCCTTCTGAGAACTTGAATTTACTTGGTTTTCTAACTCCCAGTTTATAAAATATGTTATTGTTTTCCCCATTTTTTTGAGCTTTTACCTTCAGATTTTCCTTTATTGTGATTTTTAGAAGCTTAAGGGTAAGATGCATGTGTTCAGTCTACCATCTTTAGCTGAAAGTGAAGACATTCCTTGAATTTAAATATTTTCTTATACAGAGAGCACCTAACACATTTGAAATGTTTTTCTGCTCTTTCCTCATCTTACTTTACATATATTTTCATCTAGAAAAACCCAAAACATTTTAAAGTAACATTTCAGCATAACATTTTTATTACCACTACCACCTGTAGTATGTTTTCTAATGTATGAATTCAACATGTTCAGACTTTGTGGAAAGAAAAGTTCAAATCACATTCTTTATGTTCTTTAATAGCTGTTGGTTGGTTTTAAGAAAACTGTAATTGTAGTTTAAAGAATGGTAGTTAATTCTTTATAGCTCAGGGACTCATTGTCAATTTGGGAATTGTTTAGATTCCTTGATTTCTAATTCCTTTCTTTAATTCTGCTTTGTTTCTGAACCTTTCATTTCTCACTAAGGTCTTCCTCCATTAAATTTTTAGAAAAGATAGGAAGTAGAATAAATTCCAATTACCGTCTTTGGTGTAGTTTGATGAAACTTTCTCAAATGCTGATAGTATTGTACCAGGCACTGGAGATATGAAAATAAGGCTTGGTCTCTATACAGCCTAGCTCCTTAACTAATAGTTCAGTACCAAGAAAGTTGAAACTAAAATATACAAGAATTAGTTTCTGGTTATCTGTGTATTTTATCTGAGGTACTGTTTCTACTCATTTAAAAATTTTTATTATAACTTTTTGGTTTAATCTTTTAAAGCAAAGTCAAAACATACAAAGCACTGCCCACTTCTAAACACTTTTCCTAGTCAGTTAACAAATGACTAAAATCCACTATTAATATTCATGTCTTTATTTAAGGGTCTGAACCCCATTAAAATTAAAAAAGGCATTATCCAATTCATACTTCAGTACTCTCAGATTCTTTCCTGTCAATAGGTTTGGCAGGCTTGCAGATTGAAAGAACGTGAGACTCTTGGTCATCTATAGATGATGGTAAGGGATGTTTTGGAGGGGGTTAAGAGAGAACAGAACATTTGAAAAAGAAGGCTGGAAGTGCCAAAAGTAGATCACTAATTTCTCAATGTTTCTTACCAATTCTAGGAAATTAACAATCCTTGAATGGTCTGTGTAGCAATTCTCAACTAACTAGCATATTTGATTGACCATAACATCTTTGTTGCCAACTACTATGGACCATTGAGCGTTTACGGTGGATCATTAGTTCCTGGAGGGAGGAGGCCATGTGTGTCTTTTATTTCTCTCATATCCCTTCTGAGTGCCAACACCTGTCCTCCCAGCAGGAGTTGTGGGGCCTCAGTTAAGGCTGTTGATTGACTGAAGGTGTTCTGCCATCCTGCATCATTCTACCCAGCATGTTTCCTCTTGGCCTGAATATTTTTAGGATTGTCTTTTCCTATTGAGCACTCAGATCTGCTCTCTTTCCAGCTTATTGGCCTGGCCCTTATTACCCCTTGCAGTTGAAATTGATCCCTAAAAGCTGAAAATAGCTCCAGTTAGTGGTTCACGGATCGCTGGGTTGTCAGACCCTGCAGCCTGCAGTGACTATCATTAAGGGGAGGCTGGATGTCACAGGGGCTGGGGAGGTATCTAAGTGTTTAGATGAGAAAGTTGCAGTGCCCCTTACTTTGTAGGGAAGCACAACCCCTGAGAAGAATTGCAAGGACTTGACCCTTTAGGACAGGTTTTTTGATAGAAGTCGCCAGATAAGATGCTCTTTCAAATAACCCATTCTTCCTCTATTCTCTTTTATCAATTAAAAAAAACCCATTTGTACCAGAGTGATTAGTGCTCAGGCTCCAAGGTCATTCTACTTGTTTCCAAATTCAAGCTTCAGTGTTCTCTACTGCAGTTTTTAGAAAAGTTGCCTAACCTTTCCGTACCTCAGTTTTTTCCGTTTTAAAATAAGGATAATAATACTATCAACTCCATAAGGTGACTGGGGGGGGATTGGGGAGGGAATTAAATGAGTTAAATGCTTAGAATGTAAATGTCTCGTGTGCGTGGGTGCTCAGTTGCTAAGTTGTTTCCGATGTGGTGTGACCTCTATGGACTGCTGCAGCCTCAGTCTCCTCTGTCCATGGGATTTTCCAGGCAAGAATACTGTAGTGGGTTGCCATTTCCTCCTCCAGGGCATCTTCCCAACCCAGGGATTGAACTCACCTCTCCTGGTTGGCAGGTGGATTCTTTACCACTGAACCACCTGGGAAGCCCTAAGTGTCCAGTAGATGTTAGTAATCATCATTATTATCATCCAGATGATCAGATCAAAAGTCTCTGCAAGGATTCAGGGGATTTGGAAACCCCCTGACTTCCACGTCCTTCTGAATTGCTTTCTACTAGGAAGAAAAGAACGATCTGCTCTGTGTAAACCCTCACTGTCACTAGCGTACTAATTAGGTTTCCAACTTATCATAGCCCAGAGGGTGACAGACAAAATTAGAGTGTGGAAGAAGAGTTGTGCCTAAAAATAATGAGAAATTTGCTAAAATGTATTGTTGCTATGGAGGCAACAGTGTGTAATGTGTGTGGAAGCAGAAGCAGCAGTGGACATGGCGAGAGACAGCTTCCGCCTCTGGGAGACCACTTAACCTCTTGGACCCTCTGATTTCTCGCCTGTAAAATGAGGATAAGAATATCTGCCTAAAAAAAAAAAAAAAAGAATATCTGCCGCACAGTGCATTTTGAGGAATAATTACACAAACATGAGTGTATGTGCATGTTGTGGGTGTGAGTGCAGTGTGCGCACACACACACTAATAGCGAATATTTACTGAGTAGTTAGTGGGGTGCCTGGTGTATAAAATCATTCAGTAAGTGTTAGCTGTTTTCCTTATGCTATTGCATTATAAATAAATGTATGGCTTTTTCTCCGAGTCAGCCTTGCCTAAGAATCCTTTATAAGAAGGCTCTGTGTATTTGCTCCTGAGACTATGAGAATTCAAGGAGCAAAGAAGACAAAGCAATGAAGAACACAGGAGAATATTGTGGCTGAGGGCTCTGAGGATAAGTAGGCATGAATTATCTTGGCTGGAATAGTAACCTGGTAGAAAGCCCCCTCTGACAAGATGGAATTTATCTAAGTATTGAGTTCAGGGCAATTCTAAGCACCTGGGCAGAGTATTACAAAAGAAATAGCCTCTAAAGTTTTGGTATCCAGAGATCTATTTTATTTGGACAATTGAGTTATCAATAATAAACATTTTTCTGACATCATCCTACCCTATCAACTAGTCTCTTAGTATGAAAAATTCTTCCCTTGTCCTCCTTGACACCATTCTTTGGTCTGTGATGGCTTTTCTCAGTCTCTTCTGTGGGTTGCTTTCCCTTTGCTTATCTTTCAAGTGTTGATGATTCCCAAGTATCTAATCCTCTTCTCCTCTCAATTTATACATTGTAACAGAAAGAACTAGCCTTTTACCTCCAAGTCTAATCTCTCCTTTGTCCTTAGCAACAGATCTTTATTTTATATGGGCATATGCCCACTTAGGATAAAGACACGATTTCCCAGTTCCCCCCCACCCCACCCCCACCTTGTAGCTATGTGATGAAGGAAAGGTTATTTTGTGTGATACTTCAAGGAAGAGCAGAGTTTTCTCTCTGACTGTCATCCTCCTTCTGACTCATAGTGGGGATGTGATAGTGGATCTTTAGCAGCTCTCTTGGACTATGAGGTGACCTTGAGGATGGAAGCCATGTTCTAGAAAGGCAGGGCTGAAGCACAGGGCGTGCCTACCTCTGGACGTCTTGAGAATTCCTATCTTGTTTGAGCTGTTGCTATTTTAGGTTTTCCTGTTATATGTTTGGCACACCTCAAGGAACACGCAGGCATGGAGGATGACTGGAGGGGAGGATGATGAACTGAAGTGCAGGGGCCTTATTTTATTTTGTGGGCACCATCTAAGGTTCTGAGAGTCTTATACAGACGTGGGAATTTGTGATGTATGATGCCTTGTCTGAGATGAAACTTTCTGCCAGACTGGGGCCTCAAAATAAATCTGAGCTGTCATGAAGAAATGAGATGTCACTTGTACACGTAAGCTAGTAAAGTCAGATTCATCTTGGTACACTCATCAATGATATTTATTTTTGGTTGTGCTGGATCTGTGTTGCAGCACTGGCTTCTCTTTAGTTGTGGCAGGCAAGGCTACTCTTGTTGCAGGGTGCGGACTTCTCATTGTGGTGGCTTCTCTTGTTGCTGAGCATGGGCTTTAGGGATGCAGGCTTCAGTAGTTATGGTTCCCGGGTTCTAGAGCACAGGCTCAATAGTTGTGGTGCATGAGTTCACTGTTCTGTGGCATGTGGGATCTTCCCAAACAAGGGATCGAACCCCCGTGGGGTCTCTTAGTATGAAAAATTCTTCCCTTGTCCTCCTTGACACCATTCTTTGGTCTGTGATGGCTTTTCTCAGTCTCTTCTGTGGGTTGCTTTCCCTTTGCTTATCTTTCAAGTGTTGATGATTCCCAAGTATCTAATCCTCTTCTCCTCTCAATTTATACATTGTAACAGAAAGAACTAGCCTTTTACCTCCAAGTCTAATCTCTCCTTTGTCCTTAGCAACAGATCTTTATTTTATATGGGCATATGCCCACTTAGGATAAAGACACGATTTCCCAGTTCCCCCCCACCCCACCCCCACCTTGTAGCTATGTGATGAAGGAAAGGTTATTTTGTGTGATACTTCAAGGAAGAGCAGAGTTTTCTCTCTGACTGTCATCCTCCTTCTGACTCATAGTGGGGATGTGATAGTGGATCTTTAGCAGCTCTCTTGGACTATGAGGTGACCTTGAGGATGGAAGCCATGTTCTAGAAAGGCAGGGCTGAAGCACAGGGCGTGCCTACCTCTGGACGTCTTGAGAATTCCTATCTTGTTTGAGCTGTTGCTATTTTAGGTTTTCCTGTTATATGTTTGGCACACCTCAAGGAACACGCAGGCATGGAGGATGACTGGAGGGGAGGATGATGAACTGAAGTGCAGGGGCCTTATTTTATTTTGTGGGCACCATCTAAGGTTCTGAGAGTCTTATACAGACGTGGGAATTTGTGATGTATGATGCCTTGTCTGAGATGAAACTTTCTGCCAGACTGGGGCCTCAAAATAAATCTGAGCTGTCATGAAGAAATGAGATGTCACTTGTACACGTAAGCTAGTAAAGTCAGATTCATCTTGGTACACTCATCAATGATATTTATTTTTGGTTGTGCTGGATCTGTGTTGCAGCACTGGCTTCTCTTTAGTTGTGGCAGGCAAGGCTACTCTTGTTGCAGGGTGCGGACTTCTCATTGTGGTGGCTTCTCTTGTTGCTGAGCATGGGCTTTAGGGATGCAGGCTTCAGTAGTTATGGTTCCCGGGTTCTAGAGCACAGGCTCAATAGTTGTGGTGCATGAGTTCACTGTTCTGTGGCATGTGGGATCTTCCCAAACAAGGGATCGAACCTGTGTCTCCTGGATTGGCAGGGGGGTTTCTTTTACCATTGAGCTACTAGGGAAACCCCAGAGATGATCTTCTGCATAGACATTCTATAACCTCCATTTTTTCTCCTCACTCTATGGAGAACTCCTTTCCATAACTGTAAATACACATGTGTAAAATGTCTTTAATGAGTGCACCACGGTCTACTCTACAGATGTGCTGCAATATATTTAACTGATTTTCTTTCTTCTTTACCGTCCTCGCCAGCTAGTAACTCAGATGGCATAGTGGACTGTGGTGCTGGCTGTCATTTGTGCATATATTGAGTGACTTGTACTTTAACTTAGCCCTTCTTTCAGTGTAATGTCTTAGGACCCTACACTAACCTCTGGTAGGCATTCTCCTGACTCTTTTAGGTTTATCTGGTCCCATGCTGATACAGGCCCTCTGAAAGGATCTTAGGCTTTTGTGATATGAGGTATTCATGTCCAGATATGTCCATGTCTTACCCACCTAAAGCCCAACTCAAATACCATCAACTGCTCAAAGTCTCCTCTGACCCACACCAAATGGGAGTCATCTCTCCTCCATCCTGCCAGTGTAGAGCCTTACCTGTGCTTCCTGTGTAACTTCACAATTTTCCCTCTATCTCTTTAGGTCTTAGCCCATTTTAACGTCTCTTCCTAGGTTTGGAGTTCCTTAAATAAAAAGACTGATGTTTGACTCTTCCAACCCCAGCAATCACAACATATTTTCCCAGCAAGGGCTTAGAAGATGTTTGTGGGGTGAATGGTATTTCTCTTGATTTTCCTCATAAAAATTTATGCTTGGTATCCTGGCATCTCAGCATCATTTAGAGGCTTGTCATTGTGATAAAATCTCAAGACTCTAGAGATAAATTTTGAGTGTATGAAATCACACCTACCATCCTGCAGAAGCAGGTAGCAGGAAATCGCAGTTTTACAAATGACATAACTGCAAGGTTCTGTGTTGTTTTGATGCTTTAAGAGACATGACGAAGGCAGGAAGAGTCGTTTTCCCACTGTCTCAGAATCTGGAGTCTGTCTCAGATTGCTCTTGAGCTAAACTCACCAACCTGCAGAAATCTTTAGCCCTGAAATATTCAATTATAACATGTAATATCTTTAAGTGATCAGACAGATAGACTGATCCAATCTTTTCAAATGGCTGACACACACTAGGCATCTAGGACACTGAGTTTGGATGAGGTTCCTTTCAGTGCTAAGTGGAGATTCAAAGAGAGGAAAAGTGGGTTGCTTTTTTTTTTTCTTTTTGCAAGATGTGAGTGTCCGGAAAGCTTAACGAGGCCAGGTCTGGTCTTTGCAGTCTGCTGATGGGAGGCCTGGTGTGACAGGCAGTTAATATTTAAGGACAATGAACTGTCTTGTCGCATGATCACCACAAGATGGTCTTTCATGGTCTCATTGATGAGTCATCCTCCCTGGGCAATCCATTTTTAGCTCATAGTCACTCTGCTTTCCCTATGAGTAAGTTTATTTATGATCTTCAAATCCTCTATTCCTGCGTGGTCTTTGGTTTTGAACTTTGACTGGGTACTGACTGGGAAAATTCAGGCTGTTTAGGTGTGGGGTATGTATTTCAAAGTCAAATTGTCTAGACATCTGTTATAGAAGTTGGTGCAGCTTTGCTGAGCATGTCACTTGGGAGATGAATTTCTTTATGGCTGGCCTGGCATCGTTAATTTTAGTAAAAAGTTTTTGCATTGTAGTTTTATACACTAATAGTCTGAAAGTGCTCTGCATTACTAATCCCACAGGCCCTGGGAGATGAAAGCCTCTGACAGAGTCTATGACAGGAAAATATCACCAGTTCCAACACCTGATTACTCACTGACGTTTCCAGTGAATCTGCCAAGGTCTGAGCCATCTGCTCCACCTAGATGTTTTTCTTTTCCCACTTCATATGAGAATGTAAATGTGCCAGTAGTGCAGATTTAGATAAAGAGCCTCGCAACAGCAAGAGCGATGATGATGGTAATGGTGATGGCCACCATTTATCAAGCATCAAGTATCGACCAGGCACTGGGCGAGATGCTCTGTGTCTATCAGTGTTTCCATCCCTGACTGCATGTGAGAACCACCTGGGGTGAGAAGACAACAAAAATATGCTGGAGTACCCCCAAGCCCCATCAATTAAATCAGAATATTTTCCAATATTACTCCCAGAGCTCCCTTCTAAAAAATTAACATGAATTTTCCATGATTATTAAAGCAATGTATAATCTATGTAGAATAATTGGACAATAAAAATATAAAATTAAAATCGTATATGATTCTACCACTGGAAAATCTTCTGTGAACATTTTTAAACAACTTCATTGAGGTGTAATTGAGATGCAATAAACTGCATATGTTTGAAGTGTGCAAATTGAAGCTTTGATGCTCTAGTAACGTTTTGATATATTGCTTCTGATCCTTTCCTTCTCTTTTACCTTCCTTCCTTCTTCTCCCCTCCCTTGGACACATATAATTGGTATTATAAAGCCTAAGCATTTTTGTATCCTTTTCTTTTTCAAAAGGTTTATTTATACATTTGGCTGTGTCAGATCTTAGATGTAGTATATGGATCTTCAATCTTTGCTGCAGCATGCAGGATCTTTTAACTCCAGCATGTGAACTCTTAGTTGCGGCATGTGGAATCTAGTTCCTTGACCAGGGATTGAATTTGTGCCCTCTGCATTGGGAACACAGACTCCTCTTAGCCACTGGAACCCCGGGAAAGTTCCTCTTGTTCTTCTTTCAACTAGTATGAGTCATAAGTATTTTTCCAGTGTGATCTTAACTTTCTTCAATAGATGAATTTAATGGTTATACTAAATCTTTATCCTTATAATTCTCTTATAATTTAACACTCCATTGTTGTTGAATAATTACATAAGTTTTGCCTTTTTTACTATTAGAAACAAAGGTGAAATGAACTATTGTTGGATTAGACTTTAATAGTAAAGGACTTTGGTCAAGTTCAAAAAAAATTCTTGTGCCTCAGTTTTCTCATTAGCAAATGGGACTATTGTTAATAGCTACACAGAAGGATGTTAGACAATTTAATAAAATACTGCTTTAGCATAGTCATATTTATCCCAACACTCAACACTTCATAAGTGTTCAGTTTATATTACCTTTTATCATTATCATCATGGACATCTAGATATTTGTGTGAATGCCCTTCTTCCCATATTAAGTGGAGCCTGTGCTATGATTTTTTCTCTCCTTTGGAGGTGACCCCACAGTGATAGGCATGTAACTTTCAGTAAAGTCACTGAATAGATCCAGCAGTCAATTAATTGACCTTTTAAAATGGGGTTTCAGCCTTCTTGGACTTTTACAGCTGAAGAACTGGCAAGGGCCCCAGTGCTTGCCTTCGCTTCTGCCCCAGGCTCATCCTCTTTTAATGCATTCGGCCTGCAGGGTACTGAGGTCACAGGGGACCTGCAGCTGGAGTGCTCAGGAGAATGAGGAGACTCTGTCAATCAATACCTCAGTCAGTTGCCCCTAGAAAGGACTGAGGGGACTGGCGACTGCAAGAAAAAGAAGGCAGAACAGATGCAAGAAAATAAGGTAAGACAAGAATTGAAATGGGGGTAGGAGTCAGCTCCTAGTACTCCCTAGCCTAACAAGAGTGGAAGTGATGTTATATTGGTGCCAGGGGGCCCCGATTGAGGATGACTGCTGGATGCATGTGTTCCCCGCTTCCTATGGCTAATCTATGTAAGGTAAAGCAATTTTCCCACAGTCTCACATTATTATAAGGCTCAAGATCTGCTCATAAATATAAGGCAGCCATGAGCAGCAGGTACCTCCCAGTATTTGCCACCTACATTTGGGGGGTGTATGACTGTATGGGGATTGAAGGCAGAACCCTAGATGATGGATGTAGCTTCTTTCAGCATTTCGGTTATTTCATCTCTGGGCAGGATAATCACTTTGGCTTCTAACTAGTATTTGTTTTCTATTTTGTCCTCTTCCTTTTAAGCAGGTTGCTAGGCCTTTAGTGAGCCTGGGAATCAAAGATTCAGGAAATTTTTGATGTGCGAAAATAGAAGCAGCTGGAAGTCAGTGTTTCTTTCTTCTTTTGGAATAGCTAAACCGAAAAACCAGATTATACTTACCATCAAGCAAGGACTTGTACATTAGACAATTTAATAAAATACTGCTTTAGCATAGTCATATTTATCCCAACACTCAACACTTCATAAGTGTTCAGTTTATATTACCTTTTATCATTATCATCATGGACATCTAGATATTTGTGTGAATGCCCTTCTTCCCATATTAAGTGGAGCCTGTGCTATGATTTTTCTCCCCTTTTGGGAGGTGACCCCACAGTGATAGGCATGTAACTTTCAGTAAAGGCACTGAATAGGTCCAGCAGTCAATTTAGTTGCCTTTTAAAATGGGGTTTCAGCCTTCTTGGACTTTTACAGCTGAAGAACTGGCAAGGGCCCCAGTGCTTGCCTTCGCTTCTGCCCCAGGCTCATCCTCTTTTAATGCATTCGGCCTGCAGGGTACTGAGGTCACAGGGGACCTGCAGCTGGAGTGCTCAGGAGAATGAGGAGACTCTGTCAATCAATACCTCAGTCAGTTGCCCCTAGAAAGGACTGAGGGGACTGGCGACTGCAAGAAAAAGAAGGCAGAACAGATGCAAGAAAATAAGGTAAGACAAGAATTGAAATGGGGGTAGGAGTCAGCTCCTAGTACTCCCTAGCCTAACAAGAGTGGAAGTGATGTTATATTGGTGCCAGGGGCCCAGATTGAGGATGACTGCTGGATGCATGTGTTCCCCGCTTCCTATGGCTAATCTATGTAAGGTAAAGCAATTTTCCCACAGTCTCACATTATTATAAGGCTCAAGATCTGCTCATAAATATAAGGCAGCCATGAGCAGCAGGTACCTCCCAGTATTTGCCACCTACATTTGGGGGGTGTATGACTGTATGGGGATTGAAGGCAGAACCCTAGATGATGGATGTAGCTTCTTTCAGCATTTCGGTTATTTCATCTCTGGGCAGGATAATCACTTTGGCTTCTAACTAGTATTTGTTTTCTATTTTGTCCTCTTCCTTTTAAGCAGGTTGCTAGGCCTTTAGTGAGCCTGGGAATCAAAGATTCAGGAAATTTTTGATGTGCGAAAATAGAAGCAGCTGGAAGTCAGTGTTTCTTTCTTCTTTTGGAATAGCTAAACCGAAAAACCAGATTATACCTGGTGCTCTCAGTGGGGAAGGGAGAGGGGAGGGAGAGATTTCCAGAACTTGAGATGCCTTACCCTTATTATGAACCCACACCTGGCTTCGCAACGGTGCCCTGGAAACCTGCTTCGGCTCAGAGGGGATGCCGTGTAACAAGCCTGTGGGATGGGACTTGAAGAAGCAAAAGTCCAAGCCCCATACATGGCCTGGAAGCAGAGGGTCACTGTATCTCGGGTACCACAGTGGGCTTGCTCAGTGAGGATGATATGGATAGCCATGATGAGCTAATGTCAGTTCCTGCTTCCATTTTTTTCTAGTACCACACATTACCAGTGATGTCTGAATGAATTTCTTCCCTGGCCTGGCAAGGTGGAGATTGGGAGTCGAGTGAAATTTATTAAAACAAATGAAAGAAATGTGTATTTTTTGCAAGTTCAAGATGTCATATCCATTGAGATTTTGATTCTGTTTGCATCTCAGAATGGAAGATGACATTTCCCCTTGTCCATGGCAGAGATGTAGTCACTGTGAAGGTGCAAGTGGAAATGATAAGGAATTTAAGTTCCTCGAGGGCAGGGATCTATCCAGACCCAATCTGTAAATCTTTAATATACATGTATTGAATATATGATTAGTAAATAAACAAGTCAAATATAAACAGTTATTTTTGCTCGACAAGTTTAGGAAGGAAAACTGGGAGATGTACCAGGGTGGGATCATGCTCTATTTATGCTACCACTCTTGTCCTGATGATTACTGTCAGTTCACACACCTTACAAAGGACCAGCACAGTGGATCATCCAGAGGCGGGAGATGTCCTCTGATGTCCACCTAATAACAATCCATCCTGGCACTGAAGAGTCAGAGCTGGGGAAGGCAGACACATCCAATGACTTTTCTTTAACTTTGCTAATTTGTCATCAGGCCTGCTGACTTACTTCACTTAGGCTGCTCTAGGGTCTTAGACACATGATCTAGGAGATACACCTGTCTGATCAATAACCCCAGGTGTCAGAAAAGGTCACATCCACATTGCAAGCCCCTCACCAGGAAAATGGCTTGTTTTGGACTGGGCCCCTCTGTGGCTGGCATAGGAGCAGCCGTCTGTCTCTTGCCGACCCCTTGCATTTTCCAACTTGATGGTGCAGGAAGCCCTGATTCAAGCCATTTTCCCCATTAGCACTATCTGTGCATGAATGCCTCATTGCTTTCCAAATGTCAAACTCTAATGGAATAATAAGCTTTAACCTAGAGCAGACAGAAAGGCTGATCAGGTGTTAAAGAAGGATTATTGATGAAAATGAGAAAAACAGCGTGTTTAAGAGAGTGTCAAACGAAGAGAACAGTGGGATGGGGGTGATGGTTTCCTACTGCTCGAGGGAAGCAGCTGCAGAGGCACAGCGTCTGTTTTCACAGCAGCCATGGGGATGCTCTGTCTCGGGGAGTAATGAAGATTGCACCTTTCATCACAGAGGGGCAGCAAATTTCCTGAACATTAGCTCCTTGCTTCTCACTGTGTCCCTGAGACAGATGTCGCAGAGGGTGGGAAGAGATGCTGGCAGGAAGCTATGTTCTGGAACTATTCCTTTTAAGCAATGTGAGCTCCTGCCTGCTGTGGAAGATGACATTTCCCTTGTCCATGGCAAATGATAAGGAATTTAAGTTCCTCGAGGGCAGGGATCTATCCAGACCCAATCTGTAAATCTTTAATATACATGTATTGAATATATGATTAGTAAATAAACAAGTCAAATATAAACAGTTATTTTGCTCGACAAGTTTAGGAAGGAAAACTGGGAGATGTACCAGGGTGGGATCATGCTCTATTTATGCTACCACTCTTGTCCTGATGATTACTGTCAGTTCACACACCTTACAAAGGACCAGCACAGTGGATCATCCAGAGGCGGGAGATGTCCTCTGATGTCCACCTAATAACAATCCATCCTGGCACTGAAGAGTCAGAGCTGGGGAAGGCAGACACATCCAATGACTTTTCTTTAACTTTGCTAATTTGTCATCAGGCCTGCTGACTTACTTCACTTAGGCTGCTCTAGGGTCTTAGACACATGATCTAGGAGATACACCTGTCTGATCAATAACCCCAGGTGTCAGAAAAGGTCACATCCACATTGCAAGCCCCTCACCAGGAAAATGGCTTGTTTTGGACTGGGCCCCTCTGTGGCTGGCATAGGAGCAGCCGTCTGTCTCTTGCCGACCCCTTGCATTTTCCAACTTGATGGTGCAGGAAGCCCTGATTCAAGCCATTTTCCCCATTAGCACTATCTGTGCATGAATGCCTCATTGCTTTCCAAATGTCAAACTCTAATGGAATAATAAGCTTTAACCTAGAGCAGACAGAAAGGCTGATCAGGTGTTAAAGAAGGATTATTGATGAAAATGAGAAAAACAGCGTGTTTAAGAGAGTGTCAAACGAAGAGAACAGTGGGATGGGGGTGATGGTTTCCTACTGCTCGAGGGAAGCAGCTGCAGAGGCACAGCGTCTGTTTTCACAGCAGCCATGGGGATGCTCTGTCTCGGGGAGTAATGAAGATTGCACCTTTCATCACAGAGGGGCAGCAAATTTCCTGAACATTAGCTCCTTGCTTCTCACTGTGTCCCTGAGACAGATGTCGCAGAGGGTGGGAAGAGATGCTGGCAGGAAGCTATGTTCTGGAACTACCAAGAATGTGGGCCTGTAAAGTGAAGTGGAAAGTCAGGGTGACTGTGAGTTGCTTTGGGACCAAAGGGGCCCAGAACAGACTGAGGACCATGAGAGCAGAGTTGAGCAGAGAAAGCCCCACTTTAGTGCTGAAAGCAAGGATAAATGAGTTTATCTGCCATGCCTTCCAGGGGGGAATCTAAGGAAAATTCCTTCCTTTCTGGTCCTGCTTTTACAGGGACAATGGTAACTGTTCCTCTTTTCTCAAGTTGTGGCCATGACTCAATCATTCACACAAAAGTAATCTCAGATTGAAAAGTAGGTTTTATCTATAAACATTTATTCAACAGTGTGTTATTAGTGATTTTGCACCCATAATGTGGGAGGCACTATGTTGCAGGCAAAGATATGTGAAACAAGCCTTTTGAATCTACATGATGACAAGGTAGGGGAGGCAATGACAAACCTCCATCTAAAGTGCAATGTATTTATTTAAAATTTTTATTGATTGATTTATTTTTGACTATTTTGGGTTTTCACTGCTTATACAGGCTTTTCTCTAATTACAGGCAGTGGGGGCTACTCTCTAGTTGAGGTGAGCAGGCTTCTTGGTTGCAGTGATTTCTCTTGTTGTGGAACTCGGGCTCTATCTAGGGCACACAGGCTTCAATAGTTGTGGTACATGGGCTCAACAGTTGCAGCTTTGAGGCTCTAGAGCACAGGCTCAATAGCTGTGGCTCATAGGCTTAGTTGCTCTGCATCATGTGGGATCTTCTTGTTGCAGTGACTTTTCTTGTTGTAGAACTTGGACTCTAGGGCACATGGGCTTTAGTAGTTGTGGCACATGGGCTCAACAGTTGTGGCTCTGAGGCTCTAGGGCACAGGCTTAGTAGTTGTGGCTCACAGGCTCAGTTCCTCTGCAGCATATGGGAGCTTCCTGGATCAGGAATCGAATCTGTGTCTCCTGCATTGGCAGGTGAACTCTTCACCAATGAGCTACCAGGGAAACCCCTAAAGTGCAATTTAAATTAAGAGTTTATGAGACCTTAGAGGAAGAAGAGGTCTCTTCTGGCTTGATAGCCTAATGGAAAGCTGCCCATAGATATAGGTGTCAGAAAAGCTAAGACTCAAGATTGGGCACTTAAGGTGGAGGGTGCATTCAGGAATAAGGATGAGAAAGATCTGCAGTGTAAAAGGCCTAATGGGATTCAGAGAGCGGGGGTACCCCAGATGTCTGGAGTGAAGGGCACATGTCGGGGAGGGTAAAAGATGAAGTTGGAGTGTGAAGAAGCAACATAAGGACCAGAGAAGTCAGGCTGAGAAATGGGAACTGTATCTGAAGCTAGTGGGACCTTTGTCAAAGGAGTCTTTTCAGTGATTTAATTTTGTTGGGTGATATAGGGTGGATTAGAGCACATAAAGATAGGAAACCCCTGTTAGGAGGTTCCTGGAATCCGTTATTGATTGCACCCATAATGTGGGAGGCACTATGTTGCAGGCAAAGATATGTGAAACAAGCCTTTTGAATCTACATGATGACAAGGTAGGGAGGCAATGACAAACCTCCATCTAAAGTGCAATGTATTTATTTAAAATTTTATTGATTGATTTATTTTGACTATTTTGGGTTTTCACTGCTGATACAGGCTTTTCTCTAATTACAGGCAGTGGGGCTACTCTCTAGTTGAGGTGAGCAGGCTTCTTGGTTGCAGTGATTTCTCTTGTTGTGGAACTCGGGCTCTATCTAGGGCACACAGGCTTCAATAGTTGTGGTACATGGGCTCAACAGTTGCAGCTTTGAGGCTCTAGAGCACAGGCTCAATAGCTGTGGCTCATAGGCTTAGTTGCTCTGCATCATGTGGGATCTTCTTGTTGCAGTGACTTTTCTTGTTGTAGAACTTGGACTCTAGGGCACATGGGCTTTAGTAGTTGTGGCACATGGGCTCAACAGTTGTGGCTCTGAGGCTCTAGGGCACAGGCTTAGTAGTTGTGGCTCACAGGCTCAGTTCCTCTGCAGCATATGGGAGCTTCCTGGATCAGGAATCGAATCTGTGTCTCCTGCATTGGCAGGTGAACTCTTCACCAATGAGCTACCAGGGAAACCCCTAAAGTGCAATTTAAATTAAGAGTTTATGAGACCTTAGAGGAAGAAGAGGTCTCTTCTGGCTTGATAGCCTAATGGAAAGCTGCCCATAGATATAGGTGTCAGAAAAGCTAAGACTCAAGATTGGGCACTTAAGGTGGAGGGTGCATTCAGGAATAAGGATGAGAAAGATCTGCAGTGTAAAAGGCCTAATGGGATTCAGAGAGCGGGGGTACCCCAGATGTCTGGAGTGAAGGGCACATGTCGGGGAGGGTAAAAGATGAAGTTGGAGTGTGAAGAAGCAACATAAGGACCAGAGAAGTCAGGCTGAGAAATGGGAACTGTATCTGAAGCTAGTGGGACCTTTGTCAAAGGAGTCTTTTCAGTGATTTAATTTTGTTGGGTGATATAGGGTGGATTAGAGCACATAAAGATAGGAAACCCCTGTTAGGAGGTTCCTGGAATCATCCAGATGTGATATGTAAGCGGTGGACTAGGATGATGATAAAGGAATGAAAAGAAAGGAGAAAAGGCAAGAAATGGAAAGAAAGAAAACTCATCAGGTGCCCATTGGATATAAGGATCCAGAGGAATAGGAAGGTTAAGGATAGGAAGGAGAGGGGTTAGGAATGAACATGAAGAGACAAGCTGGAGTGGGACTCACAGGGGTCTCGGGCCTTCTTCCAGTGCCAGGCTTCATTTATTAGGTACATGGAACCCATGAACTTTCAAGGGAAAGGAAGATGGGATCCAGTTTGTCTTTTAGGAGGATTTCTGTCTAGGTTGGAGTTCAGAAAACCTGGTGGCAGAGAGAACTGTCAAAAATTTTATAATCTATTGTTCAGATAAAAAGTTATGGAATATTGGCTCACACTGTGCTTTAGGTGTTGTGGGCCTTGAACGCCCGCAGCTTTCAGCCGGGCCAGCGGGGTGGACAGCCCAGGTGCGTGCTATGGCTCCCGCTTCTCACCTTCACCTACCACTGCCAGGCCGGCGCGGAGTGCGGGCTCACGCAACAAGTGAACGCCGAGGTCACGAGATGGGTCCGAGTGAACCAGAGACCCCGAAAACGGAAAAGAAAGGACACAGAAGTGGTGTTTGAGAAGCTTCTTCTAGACCAGCTGGTCTTGCTTCTGGAACATCTCTTGGAGCAGAAGACTGTGGCTGCCCGAACTCTGCAAAGCCTTGAGAGGGCGTACTGCCTCTTAGAGCAGGATGCTGAGGTTTGTCATTGCTGGTGTGAACTTGTCGTTAAGCACAAGCATGCAAGAACATACAGAGACATGGAGAGAGACTCCTTCAGGAGGATCAGAGTCTGCGTAACTCTAGACCAGCAAGACTGTGTGGAGCCAGCACAGACTGCGCTCGAGCACATGGTTCTCTTTTTCAAGCTGTCTGTCCTCTGTACCTCCCACAGGCCATGGGCATCTACCTCTACCGGGAGCTGATGCTGAGTGAGGACGCCCAGCAGCAAAGTCTACCATCCCACAGGATGGACAGATTGTCAGCCAAATCTGAAGGGACCTTTGTCAAAGGAGTCTTTTCAGTGATTTAATTTTGTTGGGTGATATAGGGTGGATTAGAGCACATAAAGATAGGAAACCCCTGTTAGGAGGTTCCTGGAATCATCCAGATGTGATATGTAAGCGGTGGACTAGGATGATGATAAAGGAATGAAAAGAAAGGAGAAAAGGCAAGAAATGGAAAGAAAGAAAACTCATCAGGTGCCCATTGGATATAAGGATCCAGAGGAATAGGAAGGTTAAGGATAGGAAGGAGAGGGGTTAGGAATGAACATGAAGAGACAAGCTGGAGTGGGACTCACAGGGGTCTCGGGCCTTCTTCCAGTGCCAGGCTTCATTTATTAGGTACATGGAACCCATGAACTTTCAAGGGAAAGGAAGATGGGATCCAGTTTGTCTTTTAGGAGGATTTCTGTCTAGGTTGGAGTTCAGAAAACCTGGTGGCAGAGAGAACTGTCAAAAATTTTATAATCTATTGTTCAGATAAAAAGTTATGGAATATTGGCTCACACTGTGCTTTAGGTGTTGTGGGCCTTGAACGCCCGCAGCTTTCAGCCGGGCCAGCGGGGTGGACAGCCCAGGTGCGTGCTATGGCTCCCGCTTCTCACCTTCACCTACCACTGCCAGGCCGGCGCGGAGTGCGGGCTCACGCAACAAGTGAACGCCGAGGTCACGAGATGGGTCCGAGTGAACCAGAGACCCCGAAAACGGAAAAGAAAGGACACAGAAGTGGTGTTTGAGAAGCTTCTTCTAGACCAGCTGGTCTTGCTTCTGGAACATCTCTTGGAGCAGAAGACTGTGGCTGCCCGAACTCTGCAAAGCCTTGAGAGGGCGTACTGCCTCTTAGAGCAGGATGCTGAGGTTTGTCATTGCTGGTGTGAACTTGTCGTTAAGCACAAGCATGCAAGAACATACAGAGACATGGAGAGAGACTCCTTCAGGAGGATCAGAGTCTGCGTAACTCTAGACCAGCAAGACTGTGTGGAGCCAGCACAGACTGCGCTCGAGCACATGGTTCTCTTTTTCAAGCTGTCTGTCCTCTGTACCTCCCACAGGCCATGGGCATCTACCTCTACCGGGAGCTGATGCTGAGTGAGGACGCCCAGCAGCAAAGTCTCACCCACAGGTGCTCTGAGCTGAGCAAGAAACAGATGGACAGATTGTCAGCCGAGGTGGTGGCCTAGATGTTCTTTTAAGAGGAAATATCACAGTGAGGTTCTTTTCCATGCATCTACTCGTTGCCCTGGTGGGACCAGGATTGCGTTGACCCTGGACATCAAAGGAGGGATGGTGGGCCTGCTGGAGCCCGCAGCCGTGTGTGCGTCGTGGGGCGACCTTCCCAGAGCACCTCCTGGCAAGCTTATGTTGGAGGCCCAGCCCCGTCGGCAGTCTCCACGGGGCTGTAGGATACCTCTGTGACCCCCCGGGACGTGCCACCTCAAGATCCTGAATCTGAATGGAGTCTCCCCTTCGAGTCCAAGGCAGTTCTCCCACCCGAAGATGGAAGACACCCGAGCACTTGGGAAAACCTGCTGCACCATCTCCTGGCCCCTCAGCATGTGGATACGTGTTTCTACACATTGAAAAAGTCACAGCTTCAGTGTACTAGGACCAGGGAGCTCCATATGCTGTCTACCTCTGCAGAATTATTTTGATCGGTAGATCCATCATTTAGATTTTCCAGCGATTTAGTGACTTGGTAGAAGTGCAGGATGATGAGACTCTTTGGGATGTGGTAATAATAAAAGATAATGGTTTCTTTAAAAAAAAATTATGGGATATTAATAAGGACAACAGAGGAGTTATTTTTTTTTTTTTTTAAGATTTATTTATTTATTTTTGAGCTGGGGGTCGGGTTGGGGAAGGAGGGAGGGGAGCAGGCGGGCCACTTCTATTGGTCTTCCATTTCTCTCTGTTCATCCGTCTTTGTTCTTTGGCTCCTGTGGGCCTCCCATCGCGGTGGCGTCTGTTGTTGCAGAGCACCGGCTCTGGGCGCATGCGCTCCAGAGCTCCGGCTCGGTAATTGGACACATCAGTCCAGCCGCTCCGCGGCACGTGGGATCTTCCCAGGCCAGGGCTCGAACCGGCGCCCCCTGCACTGCAAGGCAGTGTCCTTACCCACTGGACCACCAGGGGAAGCCCAGGAGTTATTTTTAAATTAGAATGTAGAGGAGGAAGCAAGAGAGGTATTGAAGATGACTCAGTTTTTTATCTGGAGAAATAGGTGAACAGTGACATCTATTACTGAAAGTGAGGGAAACAGGCAAGGAATGGTTTTGTGGGCAGTGGTGAGTGAATCAACTTTGGATGTGCTGAATAGGAAGTGACTTTAGGACATACAGGTGAAGATGTTCACAAGGTAGTTGGAAATAAAAACCTAGAGTTTACTACAGAGAGACTCAAGGGAAGAAAATAGAAGCATGAATGAGCAGCAGATCTTCTGTGTAAGTAGAAGCAGATCTTAGAAGATGATAATAGGACCAAGAATGGGCTCCTGGGTTAAGGTCAACCAGTATGAGGCATTTTTATAGTCTGGGTGGAGCTGTAATATCTTTTGGTCATTTGAACTCTGTCAGGTAGATGGTCAAACTTGCATTATAGGCTGAGAGTCTTGGCAAGGCAATCATAAAGATGGGAGATTCAGTGATCAGATAACATGACCTACCTTGTGGAGGAAATTTGTCCACTTTTCTTTATCATCTCTTTATTGCTTATGGGTCTTTGGAGGAAACTTTCTCCTTTCTACTCTTTGAGCTGAATTTTATCTCTTAAAGAGAAATTTCTTTAAGAAGATGTAGGGCCATGAAGTGGATAGGATATATGTTGTATGAGTCAGGAATGCTTTCAGCTGTAGGTGACCTACAGAGGTTAAAGAAAACAACGAATTGCATTTCTTATATAATGAGAGGTCTTTGGAGAGGGAACTGAAGGTGTTGGTTCAGCTGTTCAGTGATGCTGGATCTACTGTTTCTAACCCTCTTGGCTTTTACCTTGTGGTTGTTAAGTGGTTTCCATACTCTGAGTATCATGTTCACCTTCAATGCAAGAGAAAGAGAGGATGCCATCTACATGGATTTATTTTTAATCAAGAAAGCAGAAACATAACCATAAATGCTACAGAGGGCTTACTTTTACTTTTTGTTGTTCAAAACTGTGTCATGCCTTTACTTCTAGCTTCTCAGTGTTTAAGAAAGTGAGTATTTCATTTTCCAGCTTCCCCACTAGAGCCAGGCAAGAAATAAGGGACTGGAAATGACATTTAGTTGGCCAACCAGCAAGGTCTATCATTCACGTCACCTGATCATGCTGCTTTGTCTCTGTCATAATGATTACTATTCTTGTTAAGAATTGTAACCATAAAAATATCAGAGCAATGACAGTAATCCATGACTATTTTGTAGCATGTTTCACTTTTTTTCTTTTTTTTTCACATTTTCCAGAAATGTCATTCCTTACAATTAATTCTAGGAGGCTGGCATTCTTTGATAGAGGAAGAAACTTAGTCCAGGAGTGGCTTAGTGACTCTCTGGAATCATCAAGTTGGTTGGTAGCAGAGCTAGAATGATCTGATTCTGGTCACCTTCCCATGAGAGCAGGGCAAAATAGAATAGAACAAAAACTTCAAGCCTCCTGACCACCTCCAGTCCAGAGCAGTTTCCACTGAACCACAATGCCTTTTGTCCAAATGCTAAAATGCTTATTATTCCAAATTCTGAGTCCTTCATATCTTTACAGATAGGTTTAAATTTGCTCTAAGTGTCAGGATATCCTTCAGGGCTTCCCACGTTGTTCTTGATCATAGATGAGTTGGGACAGTAGGAAGCTGGAGAAACACTGCTGAGTCCTTCTCCACTCTGTGACTATAATTTTCCCTCCCACTTCACCTTACAGCTGAATAGATATTGTAGATTGATAGACAAAAATGGCTTTATTAATGATAAAACATAATAAAGCATCTAGGAAACTTGAGAAATAGGAAATATTCAGTTGTAAATAAACAGCAACAGAAACCACACATGTAATTGTAGCCCAACTGCTAGTCACTCAGATGGGTCATAAGGTCACTATCCTTATGAGAGGATATCATGGTCTTTAAAACAAATGTTTTGCTACTGTGACATCTCTTATTTATTGGTGGTTGTTAAGTGGTTTCCATACTCTGAGTATCATGTTCACCTTCAATGCAAGAGAAAGAGAGGATCATACTTTTTTAAAAAAAAATAAATGCTACAGAGGGCTTACTTTTACTTTTTGTTGTTCAAAACTGTGTCATGCCTTTACTTCTAGCTTCTCAGTGTTTAAGAAAGTGAGTATTTCATTTTCCAGCTTCCCCACTAGAGCCAGGCAAGAAATAAGGGACTGGAAATGACATTTAGTTGGCCAACCAGCAAGGTCTATCATTCACGTCACCTGATCATGCTGCTTTGTCTCTGTCATAATGATTACTATTCTTGTTAAGAATTGTAACCATAAAAATATCAGAGCAATGACAGTAATCCATGACTATTTTGTAGCATGTTTCACTTTTTTTCTTTTTTTTTCACATTTTCCAGAAATGTCATTCCTTACAATTAATTCTAGGAGGCTGGCATTCTTTGATAGAGGAAGAAACTTAGTCCAGGAGTGGCTTAGTGACTCTCTGGAATCATCAAGTTGGTTGGTAGCAGAGCTAGAATGATCTGATTCTGGTCACCTTCCCATGAGAGCAGGGCAAAATAGAATAGAACAAAAACTTCAAGCCTCCTGACCACCTCCAGTCCAGAGCAGTTTCCACTGAACCACAATGCCTTTTGTCCAAATGCTAAAATGCTTATTATTCCAAATTCTGAGTCCTTCATATCTTTACAGATAGGTTTAAATTTGCTCTAAGTGTCAGGATATCCTTCAGGGCTTCCCACGTTGTTCTTGATCATAGATGAGTTGGGACAGTAGGAAGCTGGAGAAACACTGCTGAGTCCTTCTCCACTCTGTGACTATAATTTTCCCTCCCACTTCACCTTACAGCTGAATAGATATTGTAGATTGATAGACAAAAATGGCTTTATTAATGATAAAACATAATAAAGCATCTAGGAAACTTGAGAAATAGGAAATATTCAGTTGTAAATAAACAGCAACAGAAACCACACATGTAATTGTAGCCCAACTGCTAGTCACTCAGATGGGTCATAAGGTCACTATCCTTATGAGAGGATATCATGGTCTTTAAAACAAATGTTTTGCTACTGTGACATCTCTTATTTATTGGTGGATTGAAAACATTCAAAATTATAGTTAAAAATTCTCTCTCAGGCTTCCCTGGTGGTCCAGTGGGTAAAGAGTCTGCCTTGTGGTGCAAGGGGCACTGGTTCAATCCCTGGCCTGGGAAAAGCCCACATGCCACAGAGCAGCTGGACCAGTGTGTCCAATTACGAACCAGTGCTCTGGAGTGCATGTGCCCAGAGCTGGTTCTCTACAATGAAACAGGCCACTGTGATGAGAGGCCCACACATGCCAAAGAATAAAGATGGATGAAAAATAGATGAAAAAAAATTCTTAAAAAATAAAAAAGTGTTTTAAAAAAATTTCTCTCTAGTAGTTCCAATCAGAGGAGCTAGATCACAAAATATTAATCCTATGAATGAAGCAAATACATTTGTTGGGAGTTAAGGTATGAACAATAGCTCACTGAGTGATGGAGGTATTCAAAACTGCAGGTCAAAGAACAATGGGTATTCTCATTTTCCTCTTAGATATACAGGAGAGTCTCAGCAAGCAGTGGCTTGCTGAAATGAGGAAGACATTTTTCCATTATTCTAGTTTTTTTTCTAAGGTTTCTAACTAGAAATAACTGGGTAAATTATTTCTGAAGTAAAACAAGGCATACATCTTATTTAATTAATAACCAGTGGAAAAAGTTAAATTAGCAAAAATCCTGTATTAAGAAAGTGAGACAGAATATTAACCTTTTACTTGTCTTAATTCAATTTCCTTAATAGTATTAATTAAATACTCTTTATTTTATGTATTTTAATGCAGAATAATTCCTTTTCTCTTGTCATTTGGGAAAACCTATTGACCTGTTTATAATGAAAACACTGATATTTCCTCTAAATATTCCTAGATCCAAATGCAGTAAGGAGGAACATTCCAATTGGTCAGTCTTCACTCTGTGACTATAATTTTCCTCCCACTTCACCTTACAGCTGAATAGATATTGTAGATTGATAGACAAAAATGGCTTTATTAATGATAAAACATAATAAAGCATCTAGGAAACTTGAGAAATAGGAAATATTCAGTTGTAAATAAACAGCAACAGAAACCACACATGTAATTGTAGCCCAACTGCTAGTCACTCAGATGGGTCATAAGGTCACTATCCTTATGAGAGGATATCATGGTCTTTAAAACAAATGTTTTGCTACTGTGACATCTCTTATTTATTGGTGGATTGAAAACATTCAAAATTATAGTTAAAAATTCTCTCTCAGGCTTCCCTGGTGGTCCAGTGGGTAAAGAGTCTGCCTTGTGGTGCAAGGGGCACTGGTTCAATCCCTGGCCTGGGAAAAGCCCACATGCCACAGAGCAGCTGGACCAGTGTGTCCAATTACGAACCAGTGCTCTGGAGTGCATGTGCCCAGAGCTGGTTCTCTACAATGAAACAGGCCACTGTGATGAGAGGCCCACACATGCCAAAGAATAAAGATGGATGAAAAATAGATGAAAAAAAATTCTTAAAAAATAAAAAAGTGTTTTAAAAAAATTTCTCTCTAGTAGTTCCAATCAGAGGAGCTAGATCACAAAATATTAATCCTATGAATGAAGCAAATACATTTGTTGGGAGTTAAGGTATGAACAATAGCTCACTGAGTGATGGAGGTATTCAAAACTGCAGGTCAAAGAACAATGGGTATTCTCATTTTCCTCTTAGATATACAGGAGAGTCTCAGCAAGCAGTGGCTTGCTGAAATGAGGAAGACATTTTTCCATTATTCTAGTTTTTTTTCTAAGGTTTCTAACTAGAAATAACTGGGTAAATTATTTCTGAAGTAAAACAAGGCATACATCTTATTTAATTAATAACCAGTGGAAAAAGTTAAATTAGCAAAAATCCTGTATTAAGAAAGTGAGACAGAATATTAACCTTTTACTTGTCTTAATTCAATTTCCTTAATAGTATTAATTAAATACTCTTTATTTTATGTATTTTTAATGCAGAATAATTCCTTTTCTCTTGTCATTTGGGAAAACCTATTGACCTGTTTATAATGAAAAACACTGATATTTCCTCTAAATATTCCTAGATCCAAATGCAGTAAGGAGGAACATTCCAATTTGTGGTTCAGGACTTAATAAGTGAAGCAAAATTCCTTATCATCCATGGAGAATTGAAGTGTAAATTTTTAAAAATCACAGTAGCAGAAGAGTCAAATGCATTTTCCACGGTCAGCCCTGCTTTATAATTAGGATGCTATACTTCAGTTACATTACATTTTCCATAAATGGGACTGAATTTTAGAGAACTAGTACAATTTATCAGAAGATGCTTGCAGCTGTGGTTCAGTAAAATGCCTGTATGTAGAGGAATTGCAAATACTGCTAGAATTGAATCCTGGTGACTTGAGCATACTACATAATTTTGACTGTAGATGTTGATGCCAGTAGGTTATGATGTCTGTCCGTCTGTCAGTCCAAAGCTGCATCAGTCATGTCTGACTCTTTGTGACCCTATGGACCATAGCCTGCCAAGCTTCTCTGTCCATGGGATTCTCCAGGCAAAAATATTGGAATGGGTCATCACGTTCTTCTCCAGAGGATCCTCCTGACCCAGGGATCGAACCCGTGTCTCTTATGTCTCCTGCATTGGCAGGCGGGGTCTTTACCACTAGTGCCACATTATGCTGTGCTTATGATGTCTGTAATTCACTTTAAATGCTCTAGCATAGATTGAATAACATTAAGAATGTTTGAATTAGTTTAAGCCACATTTTAAAAGCAACCGGTTGACCTAATCAGTAGTTCATGTTCCAGAAGTGATTTTAGTTAAGAATTCATCAGAAAAACCACACTCCATATGGGACTACTGGATATTTATGATTTGGTCAACCCCAGAGGTTTTACTGATTAGAATAATAGCTATTAGGAATGAGTTTTAACAGGTGAAATTAGTGGGCTAAGCCGTTATCATAATGGATGTTTGAAAACAATTCTGTATTAAGAAAGTGAGACAGAATATTAACCTTTTACTTGTCTTAATTCAATTTCCTTAATAGTATTAATTAAATACTCTTTATTTTATGTATTTTTAATGCAGAATAATTCCTTTTCTCTTGTCATTTGGGAAAACCTATTGACCTGTTTATAATGAAAAACACTGATATTTCCTCTAAATATTCCTAGATCCAAATGCAGTAAGGAGGAACATTCCAATTTGTGGTTCAGGACTTAATAAGTGAAGCAAAATTCCTTATCATCCATGGAGAATTGAAGTGTAAATTTTTAAAAATCACAGTAGCAGAAGAGTCAAATGCATTTTCCACGGTCAGCCCTGCTTTATAATTAGGATGCTATACTTCAGTTACATTACATTTTCCATAAATGGGACTGAATTTTAGAGAACTAGTACAATTTATCAGAAGATGCTTGCAGCTGTGGTTCAGTAAAATGCCTGTATGTAGAGGAATTGCAAATACTGCTAGAATTGAATCCTGGTGACTTGAGCATACTACATAATTTTGACTGTAGATGTTGATGCCAGTAGGTTATGATGTCTGTCCGTCTGTCAGTCCAAAGCTGCATCAGTCATGTCTGACTCTTTGTGACCCTATGGACCATAGCCTGCCAAGCTTCTCTGTCCATGGGATTCTCCAGGCAAAAATATTGGAATGGGTCATCACGTTCTTCTCCAGAGGATCCTCCTGACCCAGGGATCGAACCCGTGTCTCTTATGTCTCCTGCATTGGCAGGCGGGGTCTTTACCACTAGTGCCACATTATGCTGTGCTTATGATGTCTGTAATTCACTTTAAATGCTCTAGCATAGATTGAATAACATTAAGAATGTTTGAATTAGTTTAAGCCACATTTTAAAAGCAACCGGTTGACCTAATCAGTAGTTCATGTTCCAGAAGTGATTTTAGTTAAGAATTCATCAGAAAAACCACACTCCATATGGGACTACTGGATATTTATGATTTGGTCAACCCCAGAGGTTTTACTGATTAGAATAATAGCTATTAGGAATGAGTTTTAACAGGTGAAATTAGTGGGCTAAGCCGTTATCATAATGGATGTTTGAAAACAATTCTCATTGGTGAAATGGATGTTATGCAAAAAGTATGGGTCAGTTAAAATATTTTAGAGACACTCTTCACCTTTGTACAAATAAGGTGTAAAAATCTATAATGCCATCTAGTCTGTATCATGAGGGATATCTCATTACCTGATGCCTTGAATCAGCAGTCTCTTCTTATAAGTGACCAGATAATATTTTATGCTTTACTGGTCACGTGGTCTCTGTTCCAGATACTCAGCTCCGCCTTTGCCCTGTGAAAGCAGCCATAGACAATATTTAAAAGTACGGGATTGGTGTGTGCACCAGTAGAATTTTATTTATGAAATTGGGCAGGGCTAGATTTGGCCTGAGAACAGAAGTTTGCTGACCTCTGTTCTTAGACTATTGTTTCATTGGCCCCAGGTGAATTTTTCAGGCCAAGGTGGATCACCTAAAGTGATGGAATCCTGGAATGTCTGTGAGTGGAAAGAACAGGTTGTATGTGTGATTTTTGTGGCTACTTGCTAATAAATGTTAGTGTGTGGTCAAATTTGGTTAGAAAAGAGTATATACGCTCATAGAAAAGAGTATATATTGGAAAAGAGCCTGATGTTGGGGAAAATAGAAGGCAAAAGGCCAAGGGGACGACAGAGGATGAGATGGTAGGATGGAATCATTGAGTCATGAGTGATGATGGACATGACTGATGATGGATGTGAGTTTGAGCAAGCTCTAGGAGATGGTGAAGGACAGGGAAACCTGGTGTGGTGCAGTCCATGGGGTCACAAAGAGTTTGACATGACCGAGCAACTGAACTAACTTATGCTTATAGAAGGGAATTAGATAACCCTCAAGCATCTAGAACATGTTGGTATTCTAACCTACCAACTTAATGGTTGTATATATTGAATTGGCCTAAGCTATTATCTCAGATGGCTTGGGCAAGAGCATTCTCCTCTTAGATGTGGTCCTGGTCTTGCAGTGATTCATGACTGTGCTGGCCTGTGGTTTGTGCCTAGTGCAGATTTGTTGAATTAGTGAATGGATAAATTTTACTTGGCAACTTCGTTTTAGGTGAGCTATTTTTTGGGTCCTGATGTACTTAGCATTTAGCTCTCAGTTTGAAAATGGAAACTAGGTAGATGTATGGATTAACAGTTAAGCAAATTTATTGCATTGGTGTTAGTAATGTTAAGTCATAAATTTAACGCTGATGTCCAATTGAAATCTGCTTCATATCAGGAGTAGAAAAATGAAAGAAAAGCTTATGAACATTGTTTACAAACTATTTTTATGCCCGACATTGCTTGATTTAGTCAGCATGACTTGGAAACAAATTTTAAATTTGGGTGCAAGTTAACCCTCATTGTGGATAATCCACTAAAGATAATTTAGGTCATCAATTGCTGGTTGTAACTGGGAGAATGGGGATGACTGTCCCTCTTTTTTTCCTGTTGCAATTCTTCTCTCTGCTTTCTTCTATAGCCCTTCCCACCACCATGAGAGTTTTCTTGTTCTAATACCTGTCTTGTCATTTGCAAATTAAGCACAGATATTTTAAAAGCAACTCTTCTGTGTGTAGCACTGTGCTAGTTGCCCTGGAGGCACAGAGCTGAAAAAAGCAAAATCCCGGATCCTCAGGTCAGATGGAGGAAATAAGGGAAGCTTTTATCCTTTGGGGAAAGTCATGGAGCAATTCATTTGATCTGGTCCTTTGAGGTCAGGTAGGAGTTTGATGGGTGATGGTAAAAGCTTTCTGGTAGAGAAAAGTGGGCGAGTTGAGAAATACAGAGGGGGAAAACTCAGGGTGTGTTTGTGTAAAAGTAAATAGTCTAAGGTCAGATCTCGAGGGGATTGAGGGGGTGCTGCATTCCTGTGTAATTGTCCTTGTTTTCAGTCAATAAAGAAGAGATGCCACAGTAGGCAAAACACTTATTTTAAAGTATATTGATAGCCTCTCAAAACTGAAAGGAAAATAACAGAACTCAGTGACAACATTTTCCCAGAAGTAGCACTGAATACTGCCTAGAATCTACCCTGTTCTTTGGCTGATATTGAGAATTAAGTCCACACACAAGACACAGACAAAGGGAGTTGTGAGAATTCTTTCATTTTTTAAAAATTTTATTTATTTATTTATGGCTGTACTGGATCTTTGTTGCTGCATGGTCTTTTCTCTAGTTTCAGCAAGCAGGGGCTACCCAGTAGTTGTGGTGTGTAGGCTTTTCATTGCAGTGGCTTCTTCGTTGTGGAGCACAGGCTCTAGGGCATGTAGGCTTCAGTAGCTCTGGCATGTGGGATCAGTAGTTGGGGTTCCTGGGCTCTAGAGCACTGGCTCTATGGTTGTGGTACAAGGGCTTGGTTGTTCTTCAGCATGTGAGGTCTTCCTGGAACAGCGACTGAACCTGTGTTTCCTGCAAAGATAGGTGGATTCTTAACCACTAAAGCCACCAGAAAAGCCCCCTTAGCATAACTTCTGCAGCCATATCTCAACAGACTCCTACTCAAGGAGTGCTTTCAAAATGCCCTTGAATGAGAAACAGACCCTCAAGAGAGAAGTTTTTGTGTGTTTTCCATTTAACTATCATGCAAAATCTTAGGAGTGTGGTTGGAGTTCTGATGAATCCCTCTTTTTTCCTGTTGCAATTCTTCTCTCTGCTTCTTCTATAGCCCTTCCCACCACCATGAGAGTTTTCTTGTTCTAATACCTGTCTTGTCATTTGCAAATTAAGCACAGATATTTTAAAAGCAACTCTTCTGTGTGTAGCACTGTGCTAGTTGCCCTGGAGGCACAGAGCTGAAAAAAGCAAAATCCCGGATCCTCAGGTCAGATGGAGGAAATAAGGGAAGCTTTTATCCTTTGGGGAAAGTCATGGAGCAATTCATTTGATCTGGTCCTTTGAGGTCAGGTAGGAGTTTGATGGGTGATGGTAAAAGCTTTCTGGTAGAGAAAAGTGGGCGAGTTGAGAAATACAGAGGGGGAAAACTCAGGGTGTGTTTGTGTAAAAGTAAATAGTCTAAGGTCAGATCTCGAGGGGATTGAGGGGGTGCTGCATTCCTGTGTAATTGTCCTTGTTTTCAGTCAATAAAGAAGAGATGCCACAGTAGGCAAAACACTTATTTTAAAGTATATTGATAGCCTCTCAAAACTGAAAGGAAAATAACAGAACTCAGTGACAACATTTTCCCAGAAGTAGCACTGAATACTGCCTAGAATCTACCCTGTTCTTTGGCTGATATTGAGAATTAAGTCCACACACAAGACACAGACAAAGGGAGTTGTGAGAATTCTTTCATTTTTTAAAAATTTTATTTATTTATTTATGGCTGTACTGGATCTTTGTTGCTGCATGGTCTTTTCTCTAGTTTCAGCAAGCAGGGGCTACCCAGTAGTTGTGGTGTGTAGGCTTTTCATTGCAGTGGCTTCTTCGTTGTGGAGCACAGGCTCTAGGGCATGTAGGCTTCAGTAGCTCTGGCATGTGGGATCAGTAGTTGGGGTTCCTGGGCTCTAGAGCACTGGCTCTATGGTTGTGGTACAAGGGCTTGGTTGTTCTTCAGCATGTGAGGTCTTCCTGGAACAGCGACTGAACCTGTGTTTCCTGCAAAGATAGGTGGATTCTTAACCACTAAAGCCACCAGAAAAGCCCCCTTAGCATAACTTCTGCAGCCATATCTCAACAGACTCCTACTCAAGGAGTGCTTTCAAAATGCCCTTGAATGAGAAACAGACCCTCAAGAGAGAAGTTTTTGTGTGTTTTCCTTAGGCTGCTCCTACCCCCTCATTCCTGCATCTATGGTCTCTTAAGTTAGTCTTAGGAGTGTGGTTGGAGTTCTGTCACTTTTGAACCATAAGTCATTAATTGGACTTGCCTCTTAAGCCCCTTCCTAATGGATACTTCTGAGAGAGGAGCTCTGTGCAGGGTGACCTCCTGTAGCAAGTCATTCAGCACGAAACATGGCAGGCTACCCTCCTGGAGCATGGCTTTGGTGTCCACTGCATCTTAGGTACCTCACACCAGTCCAGCTCTGTATTTACCATGACCATAAGCTTTCTTCTTCCTGTTGATTATGGCTGTGGTCTCAAAGATCTGAGAACAGTCCACAGAAAATGAATCAGTGGTGGGTATATTGAGGCCTTCCACACTGAGGAACTTGAGTTTCAATTTGTACGTGAAAAGGAGCCAAGAGTTTGGTTTGTGGGGTAGCAGATGCACTGGTGAGGGGAGAGCATGAATTTGGGAATCAAATTGCTTGAATCTAGGCTTTACCATTTACTATGGTGTGACTTTGGCACGTCATTTAGTCTTCCTGTGCCTTAATAGATAATACCTATTCCCTTAGGTCTGCTGTGAGTATTAAATAAGATAATACATGGAATGGGGTTTCCCAGGTGGTGCTAGTAGTAAAGAATCTGCTTGCCAATGCAGGAGACACAAGAGACATGGGTAGGATCCCTGGTTGAGACAATCTCCTGGAATAGGGAATAGCAAACATCTCCTGTATTCTTGCTTGGAAAACTCCATGGAGGGGAGCCTGGCAGGCTATATAGTCCGTGGAATCACAAAGGTTCAGACACTACTGAGCCCACACACAGGGATATACAGGATACATGGAATGAACTAGAATCCTGCCTAGCTTATGAGTGCTCAGTAAGTATTAGAATCAGCATACTTTATACACACATGCATGCTCTTCAGGGCTGTGTATAGATAGTCATATATGGACACAATTTAATCCTTGTGATAATATAGGAATGGGCTGGGACAGGGTTACGTTGCATCACTCCAGGGGTCTCTGAACAAGTAAATGTCTGAGCAGGCTTCATGCTAAGGTCATTCAGGTACAAATCCCTGCTTTTTCTATGGCATCACTGCTGCCCTAGCAACAATAAGAGCTTCTAAAAGTTAGCTCTAAATATTTTTGAATGATGGCATATTCTGGCTTTTTTTAGATGAACACATTAGGAGACCCTAAGGATATCAAAGTAAAGATTTCTTTTCAGCAACCAAAGATGGGTACTTGTCAAAGTCAAAAGTTTTCAAGAGAAGGGCAAGGGTGACCTCCTGTAGCAAGTCATTCAGCACGAAACATGGCAGGCTACCCTCCTGGAGCATGGCTTTGGTGTCCACTGCATCTTAGGTACCTCACACCAGTCCAGCTCTGTATTTACCATGACCATAAGCTTTCTTCTTCCTGTTGATTATGGCTGTGGTCTCAAAGATCTGAGAACAGTCCACAGAAAATGAATCAGTGGTGGGTATATTGAGGCCTTCCACACTGAGGAACTTGAGTTTCAATTTGTACGTGAAAAGGAGCCAAGAGTTTGGTTTGTGGGGTAGCAGATGCACTGGTGAGGGGAGAGCATGAATTTGGGAATCAAATTGCTTGAATCTAGGCTTTACCATTTACTATGGTGTGACTTTGGCACGTCATTTAGTCTTCCTGTGCCTTAATAGATAATACCTATTCCCTTAGGTCTGCTGTGAGTATTAAATAAGATAATACATGGAATGGGGTTTCCCAGGTGGTGCTAGTAGTAAAGAATCTGCTTGCCAATGCAGGAGACACAAGAGACATGGGTAGGATCCCTGGTTGAGACAATCTCCTGGAATAGGGAATAGCAAACATCTCCTGTATTCTTGCTTGGAAAACTCCATGGAGGGGAGCCTGGCAGGCTATATAGTCCGTGGAATCACAAAGGTTCAGACACTACTGAGCCCACACACAGGGATATACAGGATACATGGAATGAACTAGAATCCTGCCTAGCTTATGAGTGCTCAGTAAGTATTAGAATCAGCATACTTTATACACACATGCATGCTCTTCAGGGCTGTGTATAGATAGTCATATATGGACACAATTTAATCCTTGTGATAATATAGGAATGGGCTGGGACAGGGTTACGTTGCATCACTCCAGGGGTCTCTGAACAAGTAAATGTCTGAGCAGGCTTCATGCTAAGGTCATTCAGGTACAAATCCCTGCTTTTTCTATGGCATCACTGCTGCCCTAGCAACAATAAGAGCTTCTAAAAGTTAGCTCTAAATATTTTTGAATGATGGCATATTCTGGCTTTTTTTAGATGAACACATTAGGAGACCCTAAGGATATCAAAGTAAAGATTTCTTTTCAGCAACCAAAGATGGGTACTTGTCAAAGTCAAAAGTTTTCAAGAGAAGGGCAAGGGTAAATCCCTGGCTCCCATTAAAATTACCTTGAATTTTGGAAGATTTTGTCCACGTTTCACACCTTCTTTTCCTGAGGTGCTATTCTGGATGGTCAAGTGATGAACAGGAGGTTTCAAAAGAAAGAATGATACGTTTCAGGTGTGCTGCTTAATGATGTTCAAAAGAAGCTATTGTAGGTGATTGGAGTATGAACCCATGGGCAGGGTGCATTTTAATTTCCATTTAAAGTGGGGAACGAGCCTGTGGGGAGCCAGCCTGACCTCATTTAGCTTGCAAAAAGTAGATATGTGCATAGCTAATAATAAGAGTATCTTACATCTGTAAAGGGTTTTATGCTTTAAAAAGTTCTTTGACACACTTTATGAAATTTTGATCCATCCAGTGGTTCCAAGAGGAGGCCGAAATTATTCTCTTTTTGGATACATGGGAAATAAGACTCAGAAAAATGCAGCAATTTGCCCAAAGTCACTAGGTCACCCAGGATCACATGGGCACAACTGTAGCTTTAGGGATCATGTTGGTGCTAGTTATCTTACAGTGAAACCACCCATGAGACGGTGGCATCCTCCTTTTAAAGTCAAAATTAAATCATTATTGTACTAGATATCACTTCTGACTGCACCAAATTCATAGTCCAGACAGGCAAGATACTTTTTTCCCCTGGATCTTAAAGTACTCTTTTTAAGGATCTCATAGGCACCCACATTTCCCCCATGTATTAAGATTGTGGGATTCAGGCTCTGCGTCAGTTGACTGGAGTCTGCATTTGTTGGGATCCGAGGTTTGGCTGGATAGGCTAACCCAGGATTTCCCTGGGGAAGGATCTTTACTCAGAGCTTGCTGACAGCCAAAGATGGAGAGCAAGGGGCCCTTGGCATCTCTGTCCCCTGAGAACTCAAATGCGTGGGACCCAGCAGCAGCAGCAGTGGGCTGGTGGGAGTGGAAGTCAGGACAGCACCTGTGAGTGGGGCGTCTACCTGGACGCAGCCAAGCTGTGTGGCTACCTCTTCTGTTGACTGTGTTTGTATCAATGGTTAGAGATGAGACCTAACAGACAGATGGGTCCCATCTCAAAGCTGGCATCTGCCTTGACCAGGTCTTCCTGCTCCACAGCAGAGACAGCACTGGGTAGCAGAACCCCAGAGAGCAGATTCCTCCCTATCCTCAAGGACAGATGCTGGAGCTGGGAAGCAGAGGGGGATCCCAAGGGTGTGGACTTGGAGATGGTGGCTTCCAGATGTCTTTTGGATTTGGAGTCTTTCCCTGTGGCATGTCTGCCACAGCATTTACCATAAATGATGGGTGGCCTCCTCCACCTGTCCTGGGACAGTACGTAAATGAGCACTTCCTGTCGTGCCTCTTCATGTTTGTGGCCCTGGTGATCATGTTCCAGCTATTGATTGCCTCATGCTGGGCTCCCAGCGCAGATCCACGGCAGGGCCTGTGGGACCTGGGAGACCTGCACATGACTCTGATTTTGGCGTGGTGTGAAGACCCTTGTGTAGGTGCTAGAACCAGAGATGCACACAACTCTAGAGCATGCAGCACCCAGTAGTTTGTGAAGCTAGGCACAGAGCCCAGGAGCCCCAGCACAAGAAAAGAGTGTGGTCTTCCTGTGGAAGTTCTTCCCTGGAAACTTTCACTGAAGTTATTCTTCCCAAGTCCTTGATTTGATTGTCAACTTCACAAACTTACAGAGTAAAGTGAGTCAGAAAGAGAAAAACAAATATCATATATAATGCATGACTTCCCAGATGATGCAATGGTAACGAATGTGCCTGCTAATACTGGAGACACAGATATGAGTTTGATCCCTGAGTCAGGAAGATTGCCTGGAGAAGGAAATGGTAACCCACTTCTGTATTCTTGCCTAGGAAATCCCTTGGGCAAGGGAACCTGGAGGGCTACAGGCCATGGGGTTGCAAAGTGTTCTACACAACTGAGCAACTGAGCCTGCAAAAGTGATATACATCAAAGAAAGTTTTAAAAATATTGTAGGATTCTCTTAGTCATTTTTTTTTCTGGAAAATTTGATTACATGGTCCTTACTTAACTTCCAGGAGAGTCAAGGGCATTTTAATTTGCTTCCTAGGAATGGCTGTTTTGGATTTTGTAAGCAAATCTAAAGAACCTTAAGAATGTTTTCTTTTATCCCAAGGTTTGAGGGGAAAGATTAACTCAGCCAATGAGGTCCATCTTTTTTCTTAATAATGTGAGTAAACTAAAGTTATTGTATTATTAGAAATGCATTCAAATCGATTGGCGGAGATGCTTGTAAAAAGAAGGGAAGGAAAAGTAGAAAAATGAAAGAAAGGAAGAAGGAAAAAACAAACTGTTCTGGTAGAAGTTAAAAAATGCAAAACATATGTTTTAGAACAGAAATAGGCATCAACAAAGTGCAGAAGCAGAGAGTATTAGGGAGGCCTTTAAAATCTACGATCCTAGCCTATTTTCTTTAGAGGAATGTTCCACATAATCAGAGAGGTTAAATAACCTACCCAGAGTTTATGGTGGGCAATGGCAGTACCAGGACTGGGGAAAATTAGGAACCAATTTTTGAATGCACACAACTCTAGAGCGTGGTGTGAAGACCCTTGTGTGGTGCTAGAACCAGAGATGCACACAACTCTAGAGCATGCAGCACCCAGTAGTTTGTGAAGCTAGGCACAGAGCCCAGGAGCCCCAGCACAAGAAAAGAGTGTGGTCTTCCTGTGGAAGTTCTTCCCTGGAAACTTTCACTGAAGTTATTCTTCCCAAGTCCTTGATTTGATTGTCAACTTCACAAACTTACAGAGTAAAGTGAGTCAGAAAGAGAAAAACAAATATCATATATAATGCATGACTTCCCAGATGATGCAATGGTAACGAATGTGCCTGCTAATACTGGAGACACAGATATGAGTTTGATCCCTGAGTCAGGAAGATTGCCTGGAGAAGGAAATGGTAACCCACTTCTGTATTCTTGCCTAGGAAATCCCTTGGGCAAGGGAACCTGGAGGGCTACAGGCCATGGGGTTGCAAAGTGTTCTACACAACTGAGCAACTGAGCCTGCAAAAGTGATATACATCAAAGAAAGTTTTAAAAATATTGTAGGATTCTCTTAGTCATTTTTTTTTCTGGAAAATTTGATTACATGGTCCTTACTTAACTTCCAGGAGAGTCAAGGGCATTTTAATTTGCTTCCTAGGAATGGCTGTTTTGGATTTTGTAAGCAAATCTAAAGAACCTTAAGAATGTTTTCTTTTATCCCAAGGTTTGAGGGGAAAGATTAACTCAGCCAATGAGGTCCATCTTTTTTCTTAATAATGTGAGTAAACTAAAGTTATTGTATTATTAGAAATGCATTCAAATCGATTGGCGGAGATGCTTGTAAAAAGAAGGGAAGGAAAAGTAGAAAAATGAAAGAAAGGAAGAAGGAAAAAACAAACTGTTCTGGTAGAAGTTAAAAAATGCAAAACATATGTTTTAGAACAGAAATAGGCATCAACAAAGTGCAGAAGCAGAGAGTATTAGGGAGGCCTTTAAAATCTACGATCCTAGCCTATTTTCTTTAGAGGAATGTTCCACATAATCAGAGAGGTTAAATAACCTACCCAGAGTTTATGGTGGGCAATGGCAGTACCAGGACTGGGGAAAATTAGGAACCAATTTTTTGAATGCACATTATGCCAAGGGCTTTAGAAGTGTTCTCTCCCAGTGCACTGGACTGAATTGTAATCTCCCTCTCACCCAGTTCATAGGTTCAAGTCCTAACCCCAGAATGTACTAACCTTATTTGGAAATAGGGTTTTTAATAGAAGTAATCAAGATAAAATAAGGCTTGGAGTGGGTCCTAATACAGTATAGTGTGTTCTTACGAAAAGGGGAAATTTGGACATAGACATCGATATAGAGAGAACATTGTATGAACCTAAAGATGGCCACCTACAAACCAAGGGGAGGGGCCTGGAACAGAGCCTTCCCTCACAACTTTTTAGAAGGAACCAAGGCCGCTAACACCTTAACCTCAAACTTTTCAGTCTCCAGAGCTGTGAGACAGTAAGTTTTTTTTAAAGTTACTCTGTTTGTGGTACTTTTTTACAACAGCTCTAGCAAATGATTGCACCCAAGGCTTCCTTGTTGACTCAGTGGTAAAGAATGAACCTGCCAATGCAGGAGATGCCAGAGATGTGGGTTCAATCCCTCAGTCAGAAGGTCCCCTGATGTAGGAAATGGCAACCCACTCCGGTATTCTTGCCTAGAAAATTCCATGGAGAGAGGAGCCTGGCAAGCTGTAGTTCATGAGGTCTCAAAGAGTAGGACATGGCTGAATGAGCATGCATGCACATCCTATTAGGCTGGCATATTTTCCCTGCCTTGTAGGAGGAGACTGAAGGGTGTTAAGTTGGGGATTTGGGATCAGAATCTAGGTGAGTTAGACTTGGAAGTCACATCTCTTCTGTTGTGTGAGGTGACTCAGCAGAGAGGGTGAGTTACAAGGCACATTGTCCTTCCTTTGTCCCACAGCATTTATGCATGAAACTGCCCATTAAAAACCTCAAAGCATTTAGTGACCATCCAACTTCCTTTACAGTTGAGGCATGTAGTTTTTCTTTCTTTTACAGAGAGGGATTTTTCATCAGGTATTTGAACTGTGAGAATAGGTATGCCTTAGACAGAGAGCTGAGCCCTCAGCTTCAGCAGTTAGAGAATTTAAACACTTCACACTCTCCAGAGGTGCATTTCACTTTGAACCCAAATACCTACAGTTGTAACTAGAAATAGTATAATCAGTCAAGTGTCAGGTCACGTCCTGCGGAAGTTAAGACGCGGCACTTCTTTTCAACAGCAGGAAGCCCACTGTGAATGGGGCTCAAGAGTGAGTTTAGGAGGCCTGCCGGAGTGATAAAAGCAGCTTCGGTGCAGGACATGTGTCTTTATCTAGGTGGTTCCACTTCTTGAAACAGAGTTCCAAAAAATAGTTTATCTCAATGGTTAGTGCATAAGCGCTGGCAGATTTCTAAATCAGGGTAGAAATTTTATAGAAAATTGTGTTTTATAGTACAATGTTTTATACAAAAAGCCACCTAAACAACTGGAACAGAGCTTAAGAAGGAACCAAGGCCGCTAACACCTAAAAAGACTCAGTAAGTTTTTAAAGTTACTCTGTTTGTGGTACTTTTTTACAACAGCTCTAGCAAATGATTGCACCCAAGGCTTCCTTGTTGACTCAGTGGTAAAGAATGAACCTGCCAATGCAGGAGATGCCAGAGATGTGGGTTCAATCCCTCAGTCAGAAGGTCCCCTGATGTAGGAAATGGCAACCCACTCCGGTATTCTTGCCTAGAAAATTCCATGGAGAGAGGAGCCTGGCAAGCTGTAGTTCATGAGGTCTCAAAGAGTAGGACATGGCTGAATGAGCATGCATGCACATCCTATTAGGCTGGCATATTTTCCCTGCCTTGTAGGAGGAGACTGAAGGGTGTTAAGTTGGGGATTTGGGATCAGAATCTAGGTGAGTTAGACTTGGAAGTCACATCTCTTCTGTTGTGTGAGGTGACTCAGCAGAGAGGGTGAGTTACAAGGCACATTGTCCTTCCTTTGTCCCACAGCATTTATGCATGAAACTGCCCATTAAAAACCTCAAAGCATTTAGTGACCATCCAACTTCCTTTACAGTTGAGGCATGTAGTTTTTCTTTCTTTTACAGAGAGGGATTTTTCATCAGGTATTTGAACTGTGAGAATAGGTATGCCTTAGACAGAGAGCTGAGCCCTCAGCTTCAGCAGTTAGAGAATTTAAACACTTCACACTCTCCAGAGGTGCATTTCACTTTGAACCCAAATACCTACAGTTGTAACTAGAAATAGTATAATCAGTCAAGTGTCAGGTCACGTCCTGCGGAAGTTAAGACGCGGCACTTCTTTTCAACAGCAGGAAGCCCACTGTGAATGGGGCTCAAGAGTGAGTTTAGGAGGCCTGCCGGAGTGATAAAAGCAGCTTCGGTGCAGGACATGTGTCTTTATCTAGGTGGTTCCACTTCTTGAAACAGAGTTCCAAAAAATAGTTTATCTCAATGGTTAGTGCATAAGCGCTGGCAGATTTCTAAATCAGGGTAGAAATTTTATAGAAAAATTGTGTTTTATAGTACAATGTTTTATACAAAAAGCACATTTATGCATTTTGAATTTTTTTGGTGTGTTTTAAAGCGTTTAAATTTCTGTGAAATATGGTAAAATCTTCCTGTGAGGTTGTTGTGAGGATGAGATGAGCTGTTTGTTGGGAGGTTTTGGAAAACCCGAGTCTAAACTAGGGGAACTTTTAACCAAACTGTAAGTTTACCCAGATAAATATTAAAATAGCTGTAAAGTCCATTGATTCAGTAGTTATAGCAAAGGCTCCTTCCTCCTAATTTTGAGTCTGGACTGAGTGTACTTGTGTATGGCATATTTTGACCTTTGGGGAAAAAGTGCTAAGTGAATTTAAAATCTTGATATTATTAACTAGTGTCCTCTCATAGTTGATACATGGCTTAAAGGTACATCTAAAGGTTTCTTCTCTGTTGTTGTGTTTCTGGCTCTGAGTCAGACAGGACTTTCTCTGGCCACAGTCCAAAGTTTGGGTGAAAAAGTTAAGAGGACAAGTGGCTATGTCATACCTATAGCTTCAAACCCAGCTGTACAGCATAGTGTCTTGCTATTCTCTCTTCCAGCCACCTGGATGGGTTTATGGGAGTCACAGGGAAAGAAGAGTGAGGTCATATGGGATTTGGGGGGGGGACTTGATGGGAGGAGCTGGCAGAAGGTGCCTGCCAGAGTTAGGGGTGAGGGGCTGAAGTACATGGTGGTGGTAGAGTTGGTGGCTCTGGAGCTCGGCTTGTTGGGTTTAACTCTATACCTCTGTCTCCTCATCCCCAAAATGGGAATGATGGATGTGTGAGGTTGAGCTGAATTATCCTCATAAGCTGCTGAGGCTGTTCTGACTGTGCTCATTTTCAGCTGTCCTCAGTCGCTTCTAGGGATGATCTGTGTGTGTGTGCTCTCTCCTGTTAGGCTGTGAGCAACTTGAGGAGCCTGGTGGATTCTTGTTCATCTTTTCGTCTTCTTACATGAATATCGTTAAGTAAGTGAGCCATGAGGACTATATTGTTTATCTTCACTCTCTCTCTGAGCCTCATGTGACATTCCCTTGAAACAGAGTTCCAAAAATAGCTCAATGGTTAGTGCATAAGCGCTGGCAGATTTCTAAATCAGGGTAGAAATTTTATAGAAAATTGTGTTTTATAGTACAATGTTTTATACAAAAAGCACATTTATGCATTTTGAATTTTGGTGTGTTTTAAAGCGTTTAAATTTCTGTGAAATATGGTAAAATCTTCCTGTGAGGTTGTTGTGAGGATGAGATGAGCTGTTTGTTGGGAGGTTTTGGAAAACCCGAGTCTAAACTAGGGGAACTTTTAACCAAACTGTAAGTTTACCCAGATAAATATTAAAATAGCTGTAAAGTCCATTGATTCAGTAGTTATAGCAAAGGCTCCTTCCTCCTAATTTTGAGTCTGGACTGAGTGTACTTGTGTATGGCATATTTTGACCTTTGGGGAAAAAGTGCTAAGTGAATTTAAAATCTTGATATTATTAACTAGTGTCCTCTCATAGTTGATACATGGCTTAAAGGTACATCTAAAGGTTTCTTCTCTGTTGTTGTGTTTCTGGCTCTGAGTCAGACAGGACTTTCTCTGGCCACAGTCCAAAGTTTGGGTGAAAAAGTTAAGAGGACAAGTGGCTATGTCATACCTATAGCTTCAAACCCAGCTGTACAGCATAGTGTCTTGCTATTCTCTCTTCCAGCCACCTGGATGGGTTTATGGGAGTCACAGGGAAAGAAGAGTGAGGTCATATGGGATTTGGGGGGGGGACTTGATGGGAGGAGCTGGCAGAAGGTGCCTGCCAGAGTTAGGGGTGAGGGGCTGAAGTACATGGTGGTGGTAGAGTTGGTGGCTCTGGAGCTCGGCTTGTTGGGTTTAACTCTATACCTCTGTCTCCTCATCCCCAAAATGGGAATGATGGATGTGTGAGGTTGAGCTGAATTATCCTCATAAGCTGCTGAGGCTGTTCTGACTGTGCTCATTTTCAGCTGTCCTCAGTCGCTTCTAGGGATGATCTGTGTGTGTGTGCTCTCTCCTGTTAGGCTGTGAGCAACTTGAGGAGCCTGGTGGATTCTTGTTCATCTTTTCGTCTTCTTACATGAATATCGTTAAGTAAGTGAGCCATGAGGACTATATTGTTTATCTTCACTCTCTCTCTCTGAGCCTCATGTGACATTCCCACAGTTGAGGATAAGGTGGAAGTAAGTTAGATGGGATTTGTTCAGTCAGAAAATGGCAATGGTTAGAGTGGATAATGGCTTACATTTTTGAAGCTATATAATTCTCTCTGTAGACAAGACACAAATAGATCATGGAGAGCACTTCAGTGTCAGCAGCCATTGTTTTAAAAATTAAAGCTCTTTAGTGGGTGGGAACTATATATAGTTCATACCTTGTAATAACGTATAATGGAAAAGAATCTGAACAGACTATATGTATATGTATGTATATATATATATATATATATATATATATATACATATATATAGTTAAGGATCAAAAAAGGCACTGAAGGTTTGTTACTATTTAGAGGATGTAGCAAGTGTCTGCTTAGAATACAATGACTGAATATAAAATTTGCCTTTAAGAAGCAACATCAAAGGTAAGGTCATTCTTTTACAGATACTGAGCAGCTCATTTGTCATCACGGTCCTCTGCTGTCCTGCCTGTGTCTTTCTTTCCAGCCATGAGAGGCCTTGATTTTGCCTCCATCCCATCTTTCCTCTCTTCCCGTGTCATGCTGGTCCTCTCCTAAGGGAGGGACCCCCTGTCCTTATACTTCCCAGATTTCAGCCCTTCCTTATCTCATATTGATCAAAGCAAAGTAAGCGCTCAATAGATGTTGGCCGAATTTAGTTCCTGTCTCCCTCTCTTCTGCCCTCTTTTCCCCAAAGCCAAACAGGCTGAAATCAGACATACATAGCTTTGAGGCTCATGCAATTCAACACATTTTCTAGGATCAGAAATGAATTATTAGATCAGCTCACGTGCAGTGAGTAATCGTAAATAAGCACATAATTCAGTGGGTTTTATACCCACAGTAGATTTACATTTTCCCAGCTGCTGAGGCTGTTCTGACTGTGCTCATTTTCAGCTGTCCTCAGTCGCTTCTAGGGATGATCTGTGTGTGTGCTCTCTCCTGTTAGGCTGTGAGCAACTTGAGGAGCCTGGTGGATTCTTGTTCATCTTTTCGTCTTCTTACATGAATATCGTTAAGTAAGTGAGCCATGAGGACTATATTGTTTATCTTCACTCTCTCTCTCTGAGCCTCATGTGACATTCCCACAGTTGAGGATAAGGTGGAAGTAAGTTAGATGGGATTTGTTCAGTCAGAAAATGGCAATGGTTAGAGTGGATAATGGCTTACATTTTTGAAGCTATATAATTCTCTCTGTAGACAAGACACAAATAGATCATGGAGAGCACTTCAGTGTCAGCAGCCATTGTTTTAAAAATTAAAGCTCTTTAGTGGGTGGGAACTATATATAGTTCATACCTTGTAATAACGTATAATGGAAAAGAATCTGAACAGACTATATGTATATGTATGTATATATATATATATATATATATATATATATATATATACATATATATAGTTAAGGATCAAAAAAGGCACTGAAGGTTTGTTACTATTTAGAGGATGTAGCAAGTGTCTGCTTAGAATACAATGACTGAATATAAAATTTGCCTTTAAGAAGCAACATCAAAGGTAAGGTCATTCTTTTACAGATACTGAGCAGCTCATTTGTCATCACGGTCCTCTGCTGTCCTGCCTGTGTCTTTCTTTCCAGCCATGAGAGGCCTTGATTTTGCCTCCATCCCATCTTTCCTCTCTTCCCGTGTCATGCTGGTCCTCTCCTAAGGGAGGGACCCCCTGTCCTTATACTTCCCAGATTTCAGCCCTTCCTTATCTCATATTGATCAAAGCAAAGTAAGCGCTCAATAGATGTTGGCCGAATTTAGTTCCTGTCTCCCTCTCTTCTGCCCTCTTTTCCCCAAAGCCAAACAGGCTGAAATCAGACATACATAGCTTTGAGGCTCATGCAATTCAACACATTTTCTAGGATCAGAAATGAATTATTAGATCAGCTCACGTGCAGTGAGTAATCGTAAATAAGCACATAATTCAGTGGGTTTTATACCCACAGTAGATTTACATTTTCCCAGCTCTCAGTTTTGAAGCCTTATTGATCTGTAAAGGGAAACATAGGGCTATTATTGTAAATTCCCTGTAATATAAGAGTCCTGTAAATAGATTCGGTGGCATGATCTTATATGCTGTGAACAGCCATAGGGAAGCTGGATTTGGAAGCTGAGGGCTAAGCTGTTGTGTAACTGTTGGATTCACCAAGAGGTCATGAAGCTCATGATCTGTGGAACTCATATTGGGAAATGCTGCTTTATGAATACTTTCCATTAATATATCTTATTAAAAAAATGAGTGTCCTCTCACTCTTTGTTCACACAGAATTTTATGAAAATGGTTTATTGGAGGGTAGAATCTGATTGTCCTTTAGAAATTATGTTTAAAATTTTTTTGTATGAAGTCATTTTGTAGAAAGATTTATAAAATGAAAATATTAACTGGTATATGTGCGCGCATGTGTGTAGAGTGTGTGTGGGGTGTGTGTGTGTGTGTGTGTGTGTGTGTGTGTGTGTTGGAGGTGTGTGGCAAGGAGAGCCCAGGAATGGTTTAGAACCAGCTGGGTCAGTAACTACATTCAAGACAGAAACAAGAACAGAATCATTCACCCTGGGATCCTGGGAAGGGCAGTTGGGAAACCTGTGTTCTACCCTTTTGGCTCTCTTCAGTGGAGGACATGGCCGGCTGCTTTGGCACACCAGGTCTAGTGGATTACATTGTGGGTATTTGTTTATTCTGCCTTGGGAACAAGCTTCCTCAGAAGCAGAGCTGTGCTCAGCAGTACTTCCTCTGCTGTGTGGACTCTTGCACGAAGCAGGGGACCATGGACATCACCTGTGTGTGTAAGTGGACATAACACTGATGCACAGTACAGCTTCATATAAGGAGCAATCAGCGTCTTTAACTAAGTTGAGGAAACTTTTTTTTTTTAATAAGATGTTTTAATGGAAAGTATTCATAAAGCAGCATTTCCCAATGTGAGTTCCATAGAAGACTAGTCTTCTGACCCCAAAATGCACAAAAAGGGTGGGTTTGGAGCTCTATGGTTTAATGTGTTTGGGAAATGGTTGTGGGAAACCATACCCTCCTTTTGGAAATTCACTCTGTAGACTTGTTATAGGCTCTGAGAAGTTATACAATAAACACACACATCTAACTTCATTTTATCTAGTGTTTCTCAAGCATAGTTGACTTTGGAACACTTTTCTTTTTGTGCATAATATCTATTAGCGTCCTGGATAATCATGTTTCTTGTAACATACTTTTGAAAGCGCTAAAGTACAGCCTTAGGGCTAGTAGGAAGAGGGGTTGTTTTGAATTGTACTAATTCTGGCCAAATTATTTTCTTTCTATCAAGTTGTAGAGAAGCCTACAAAATGCCTTATATTCACATACACAGAAGGCAGTATTTTACAGTAGGCATTTTTTGCCAAATGAGCATTAGGGAAGCAATGTGTCTCAGGGTTTCTGTGTTGGTACTGAATTTGTGTAGCAGTAAATAAATCAAGAGCTGGTTTGAGTTGCAGAGCTCTGATGCTAACTGAATTCCGAGCTGCTGCATCAGGAGACTCTGAGGATCCTCTGTGGCCACTCAGCAAGTATTTAATAGTTACTGACTAATCTCTAACCCTCTGCTGAGCTCTGATGATGCAACTGAGAAGGGGCCAGCTCTCATGGACTAGTGAGGGAGACCTGAAAGGGCACAGGCAAAGCCGCTGCATCTCGAGGCAGTCTGTTCAGAAAGGCATTGTGGGTCATTATCCACAAAGGAGAAACACACAGTCAAGCTTTGCTGGGGCAGCAGAGTTTGTTAGAAGGAAGTGGCAGACACATAGAGGGCTTAGGGATGGGAAGGGGTCAATGGGAAGAGCATCGTGGACAGAGGCAGTGGCTGTGCAAAACCCAGGAGGAGAGCCAACATGGCATGTTTGGAGAACTTAGAGTAGATCTATGAGTGGAGCTGGAGTGCTGTGTTTGGGGAGCAGAACTGACTGTTAGGTGGAGCTAGTCCTGACTAGATGGAGCTAGACCGAGTACTGCACAGGAAATTGCTGGCTCATGAGGAGTCCTGACTACTGTGCTGATGATGTAGTTCAAGGGACGGGTCCAAAGAGGTGAGCAACCTGTGGGAACATTGTGGCATGTGAACAGCTAAGGAATAGGAGGAACTGGACCAGTAAATGACTTAGGACCAGACAATAAGACCAAGTTCTGGGTAAGAGTATCTCCCAAACCCACTCATGTATGGATTTCACTAATGTTCTAGAGAAGAGAAATAAGCAATTAAGCCAGAAGCCCCTCCCACCCCCAGCCCTGGGGGGAGTTGGTGATATAGTGTGACGTTTTGGCCATATTATTTGTTAGCAGCCTGTGTGTTATTAGCGTCCTGGATAATCATGTTTCTTGTAACATACTTTTGAAAGCTAAAGTACAGCCTTAGGGCTAGTAGGAAGAGGGGTTGTTTTGAATTGTACTAATTCTGGCCAAATTATTTTCTTTCTATCAAGTTGTAGAGAAGCCTACAAAATGCCTTATATTCACATACACAGAAGGCAGTATTTTACAGTAGGCATTTTTTGCCAAATGAGCATTAGGGAAGCAATGTGTCTCAGGGTTTCTGTGTTGGTACTGAATTTGTGTAGCAGTAAATAAATCAAGAGCTGGTTTGAGTTGCAGAGCTCTGATGCTAACTGAATTCCGAGCTGCTGCATCAGGAGACTCTGAGGATCCTCTGTGGCCACTCAGCAAGTATTTAATAGTTACTGACTAATCTCTAACCCTCTGCTGAGCTCTGATGATGCAACTGAGAAGGGGCCAGCTCTCATGGACTAGTGAGGGAGACCTGAAAGGGCACAGGCAAAGCCGCTGCATCTCGAGGCAGTCTGTTCAGAAAGGCATTGTGGGTCATTATCCACAAAGGAGAAACACACAGTCAAGCTTTGCTGGGGCAGCAGAGTTTGTTAGAAGGAAGTGGCAGACACATAGAGGGCTTAGGGATGGGAAGGGGTCAATGGGAAGAGCATCGTGGACAGAGGCAGTGGCTGTGCAAAACCCAGGAGGAGAGCCAACATGGCATGTTTGGAGAACTTAGAGTAGATCTATGAGTGGAGCTGGAGTGCTGTGTTTGGGGAGCAGAACTGACTGTTAGGTGGAGCTAGTCCTGACTAGATGGAGCTAGACCGAGTACTGCACAGGAAATTGCTGGCTCATGAGGAGTCCTGACTACTGTGCTGATGATGTAGTTCAAGGGACGGGTCCAAAGAGGTGAGCAACCTGTGGGAACATTGTGGCATGTGAACAGCTAAGGAATAGGAGGAACTGGACCAGTAAATGACTTAGGACCAGACAATAAGACCAAGTTCTGGGTAAGAGTATCTCCCAAACCCACTCATGTATGGATTTCACTAATGTTCTAGAGAAGAGAAATAAGCAATTAAGCCAGAAGCCCCTCCCACCCCCAGCCCTGAGGAGTGTTGGATGCTTGGTGGTTTATATGAGTGTGCACGTTTTTCTGTGGCCATATTATTTGTTAGCAGCCTGTGTGTTATTTATTACATGGTTTGCATTAATGTATTCTCAGCTAATCTTTCTTGTTTATCTCCTCATTTATTCTGCAAGTGTTTATTGAGCGTCTGGCAGAGCCAGGTGCCGAGGATATAATACATGACAAAACAGTTACAGTCTGCCCTACAGTCTAGAGTGGGAGACTGACATTACTCAACGAATCATAGTAATAAACATAAATTCACAACTGTGCTATGTGCCCTGAGGGAGAAGTACATGGTAGTGTGAGATCAGAGTCATCAGCATCAGGAAAGGCTTACTTGACCAGGTGGGCTATAGGCTGGCAGTTAAAGAATGAGCACGAGTTAGCGAGATGTACAGGAGGGGAGAGTGAGAGCTTGGGGCATTTGAGGAACTGAAGGGAGAGGGGCTGGACCCCCAGGAGTAAGGGGCAGTAGTGGTGCAGTAGGGATTGGCGGTTAGAAGATTCCAGTCTCTGCAGGGCCTCATAGTTATGGTAAGGAATTCACTTTTGTTCCAAGAGCATTGCACAAGCTTTGGACAATTTTAAGTGAGAGGTTACATCATCAAATTCGTGTTTTATTTTTCTTTTTATGCTGAGTATCTTCTGTATTCTTTTATTATCGTCATCATCATCTTTTCATCAAGATACCTAGCAATGAGAGCAAGTTTCCTTTTAAAGCTTGGTATTAAATATTAAATATCTTTTCCCATTTTAATTTTACATTGCTCTGCAGAAAAAAATTAAAGCAAGTTATTTGAAGCCTAGACACACTTGCATGATTAGCTGGGCTATGTAAAAGTTGGTGGCTCTTTGTTCTTCCTGCTGTGTGAGCAGGTCCAGGCTTGAGAAAACTGGGACCAGGTTATAATTGCTTTGGAAAAGTTTGCTACAAAACATATGACCTGCTTAGCAGCCAGGTTTTAAAGGAAGAATGTGGGCAATGGAGGGATATTTTCTCCCAGTGACAGTAATGACTTAGGCCCAAACAAAAAATTGGTTCTAAATGAGATTTCACTAATGTTCTAGAGAAGAGAAATAAGCAATTAAGCCAGAAGCCCCTCCCACCCCCAGCCCTGAGGAGTGTTGGATGCTTGGTGGTTTATATGAGTGTGCACGTTTTTCTGTGGCCATATTATTTGTTAGCAGCCTGTGTGTTATTTATTACATGGTTTGCATTAATGTATTCTCAGCTAATCTTTCTTGTTTATCTCCTCATTTATTCTGCAAGTGTTTATTGAGCGTCTGGCAGAGCCAGGTGCCGAGGATATAATACATGACAAAACAGTTACAGTCTGCCCTACAGTCTAGAGTGGGAGACTGACATTACTCAACGAATCATAGTAATAAACATAAATTCACAACTGTGCTATGTGCCCTGAGGGAGAAGTACATGGTAGTGTGAGATCAGAGTCATCAGCATCAGGAAAGGCTTACTTGACCAGGTGGGCTATAGGCTGGCAGTTAAAGAATGAGCACGAGTTAGCGAGATGTACAGGAGGGGAGAGTGAGAGCTTGGGGCATTTGAGGAACTGAAGGGAGAGGGGCTGGACCCCCAGGAGTAAGGGGCAGTAGTGGTGCAGTAGGGATTGGCGGTTAGAAGATTCCAGTCTCTGCAGGGCCTCATAGTTATGGTAAGGAATTCACTTTTGTTCCAAGAGCATTGCACAAGCTTTGGACAATTTTAAGTGAGAGGTTACATCATCAAATTCGTGTTTTATTTTTCTTTTTATGCTGAGTATCTTCTGTATTCTTTTATTATCGTCATCATCATCTTTTCATCAAGATACCTAGCAATGAGAGCAAGTTTCCTTTTAAAGCTTGGTATTAAATATTAAATATCTTTTCCCATTTTAATTTTACATTGCTCTGCAGAAAAAAATTAAAGCAAGTTATTTGAAGCCTAGACACACTTGCATGATTAGCTGGGCTATGTAAAAGTTGGTGGCTCTTTGTTCTTCCTGCTGTGTGAGCAGGTCCAGGCTTGAGAAAACTGGGACCAGGTTATAATTGCTTTGGAAAAGTTTGCTACAAAACATATGACCTGCTTAGCAGCCAGGTTTTAAAGGAAGAATGTGGGCAATGGAGGGATATTTTCTCCCAGAAACATAATTTCTGAAGAGTCACAGTCCAAAAGAGTTAGAGGGGGGTAAAATCTCTCCATGAACTTCAAAATACTGTCTCTGTGAAGGGATAGTAGGCACCTTACCAAGGTGGGGGTGGGGGAGGAGGAGGTCAGCTAAGTTTGACCGTTCCTACCTGTCTTAGCTGAGGAATGGAGGAGTTTACTGCCCAGTGGGCATCAACTGGGCTGAAGCTTGACTGGTACTGAATTCTCTAAGAGGTTTCTTCTCATGTTTGTGATTTGAAAAAGTTATGCTGGTTGAATTGTGGAGAATATATTGGAGGGAGAGAGAGTAGATGAGGGTGTATAGATGTGTGAGAATCCAGGCTACAGATTGTGGTGCCTTGGACTAAGGTGGTGCCCGAGGATGTGCAGAGACATCAAAGCACCGAAGAGTCACTTAGGGAGTAAGATTTATGTTCATGGTAATGCATTGTGTGTGGAGCAGGGATAGAGAATAGCTCTCCTAGATTTTGTGCAACTGAGATAGAGAATAGTGGATCAGATTTTAGGGGAAGGATCATACAGTCAATTTTGGCTACATGGATAGGAAGCTGAGAGAAGGGTTCTAGAATGAGATATAATTTGAGAACATTGGTGTTTGGAGAGTGATTGATGCTGTGGTATATGCAAGGAGTGTTTGGGAGAGATTGCAGACAGGAGGAATTAAGCTGAGAAAAGACTTGAGGTGCTTCCCTGAGAAGGACCAGCCAGAGAAGTAAGAGAAAAAAAAATCAGAAACAGGAAGAATGAAAGAAAAGGGAAGTGATTATTTAAAGAGGAAAGATGTGGTCATCAAATGTGATGAGGAATAAAAATGAAAATCTAGTACCATGGAGGTGATTGTTGACCTTAATGAGAATTGTTTTCTTGGAGAGGAGGGGCAGATGTCTAAATGGAACATCTTTTATAAAATCAGTCATAAGGACTCCTTTGTAGTTATGGATATTTTTGCTGTAAGAATCTTTGTTGTAGACATCTTTGCCCCAAGCATTTTTGCCATATAACTTATTGGCCATAAGGCAATTTTGCTGTGAAAGATAATATAACTGCCTGACAGTTTGACTTGACAGTTTGGTTTCAACAGCTTGCATGTCTTCTGGTTAGAGACGTTATTGATGGTTTTATCAAGCTAACAGAGAGCTTAAGCCGTATTTCCCATAGAACTTTGGAACGTCTACCAGTGGCCATGTGACAACATGCCAAGAACAGGATAGAAGCTTTCACAACATGACACAATCTTCTTTACCAATCGCATTTTAGTATTTGGAAACTGAGACCCTTCTTTTTTTAAAAAAAAACTTTTATTTTACTTTTAACTTTTACAGAGTTTTATTGTTTACAGACATGTAGGTTCTCAGATTAGTCATATGTATATCCCCCCATCCTACCCCTCCAGACCATCATACAGCACCCCTGAAGGATCCGCTTTTCTCACAGAGCAATGACTAGAGCTATTTTCTTCACATATGATAGTACAGGCCTTCATGCTACTTCCTTTATGCCTCTCACCCACTGTTCCTTCCCCACAATGTCCATATGTCCACTGTTCATGTCTGTCTTTCTGTCGCTTCACTGCATGTGCCATCATCACCATCCTACTAGATTCCATATATGTGTGTTAGTATATTGTACTTGTCCTTCTCTTTCTGACTGACTTCACTTTTTATGATAGGTTCTAGCTCCAGCCACCTCATTAGGACTGATTCTTCTGCATTTCTTTTTACAGCTGTGTAGTATTCCATTGTATATATGTGCCAGAGCTTTTGTAATCATTCGTTTGTCGATGGGCATCTAGGTAGCTTCCATGTTCTAGCTATTGTATAGAGAGCTGCAATGAACAATGAGGTACAGGTGCTTCTTTCAGATTTGATTTCATCAGGGTATAAGCCTAAGAGTGGGTTGCTGGGTCGTATGGTGCTTTTATTTTTAGTTTTTAAAGAAATCTCCATACTGGAAACTGAGACCCTTCTTGATGAAGAAAGGAAGTGTGATGCTGAATGAGAAGACCAGCAAAACCAACAAAAAGAAAAAAGCACAAGATGATGAAGATAAGCAAAAGATTTTGAAGATAAGTGCCTAGGTACAGCCCACAAAAATAAAGCCAGTTATTTTAACAATATTGTCATGAATCTACGTTTAGTTTAAGTGTATTCAAATACTTTGTGTTTTGCAACAAATTCTTAGTTTTCTTGTTCATTTCTCATGTGCCATTATTTCTATTTTAATGGTCCTCTTTTATTTTTCATTATTTTATATTTTATGGTAAAATTGCCTTCTGGCTAATTAGTTATGTGGTCAAAATATTTTCTCAAAAAATACTTGCAGCAAGGATCTTTAGGGAAAAGAAACTTATGGCAAAAATATTGGGCACATCCTTCATGTATTACAATGCAGAGGCACGTAAACTGGGTAGACTCCTTAGCTGTGTGTATTCCCAGGCCTAATGCTCTGAGTGTAAGATCAAGTAAACTGTATTTGTACAGTGGTATGGAAATAAACCCTTCCTGTTTATTTGTTGACCACAGACACACACACATACATATACGCACGTGCATGCTGAGCGTGCTTTGTTGAAGTAGTCTGAGGTACATGATTACCTTATATCTTGCTCGTCTTTGACTAAAGGGTGTTCAATAAACACTTGTTAAGTTATAATAGTTTGTTTAAACGTCTTTTAAAAATACACTAAAAATGCTGAAAGTGCTTTATCACATTTTTCTTTGTTGAAGTAGAAGACTTATTAGACTTTATATTGTTAAAAAACAAAACAAAACAAAATCCTCTACTTTTATCATCATCCCACAGAGAACCTGAAAAAGATAGAAATGCCCTATTTTTTCCCCAGAGGCTGTAGCTGATTAGTTTTGGTAGATATCGAATGCTTTCAAAATTCTTGCTTAGGTCAAACTCTTTGAATATAATTTATCCTTTGTTTATCCTCTTGGGCAATGAGAATAAGAATTTGTCTCCAACTTATATTACCCCACTTTATTGAACCACTCTGCAAAGACTGAAGTGTGATTTATGGTAATGTTTCATAACAGCCAGTATTAATAAAATGGGTAAAGGTTTTGCAGGCTCTAAATTTCGGAGGAAAAAAGAGTATTATGGATTGCCATTTTAAAAAGAACTGGGTTAAATTCAGTTCTCAGACACAAGGGCTAACTGTCTGCTTATATTTCTGCTGGTTGTGAAAAAATAAATTAAAATTTGGGTTTTAAAGCCAGTTATTTTAACAATATTGTCATGAATCTACGTTTAGTTTAAGTGTATTCAAATACTTTGTGTTTTGCAACAAATTCTTAGTTTTCTTGTTCATTTCTCATGTGCCATTATTTCTATTTTAATGGTCCTCTTTTATTTTTCATTATTTTATATTTTATGGTAAAATTGCCTTCTGGCTAATTAGTTATGTGGTCAAAATATTTTCTCAAAAAATACTTGCAGCAAGGATCTTTAGGGAAAAGAAACTTATGGCAAAAATATTGGGCACATCCTTCATGTATTACAATGCAGAGGCACGTAAACTGGGTAGACTCCTTAGCTGTGTGTATTCCCAGGCCTAATGCTCTGAGTGTAAGATCAAGTAAACTGTATTTGTACAGTGGTATGGAAATAAACCCTTCCTGTTTATTTGTTGACCACAGACACACACACATACATATACGCACGTGCATGCTGAGCGTGCTTTGTTGAAGTAGTCTGAGGTACATGATTACCTTATATCTTGCTCGTCTTTGACTAAAGGGTGTTCAATAAACACTTGTTAAGTTATAATAGTTTGTTTAAACGTCTTTTAAAAATACACTAAAAATGCTGAAAGTGCTTTATCACATTTTTCTTTGTTGAAGTAGAAGACTTATTAGACTTTATATTGTTAAAAAACAAAACAAAACAAAATCCTCTACTTTTATCATCATCCCACAGAGAACCTGAAAAGATAGAAATGCCCTATTTTTCCCCAGAGGCTGTAGCTGATTAGTTTTGGTAGATATCGAATGCTTTCAAAATTCTTGCTTAGGTCAAACTCTTTGAATATAATTTATCCTTTGTTTATCCTCTTGGGCAATGAGAATAAGAATTTGTCTCCAACTTATATTACCCCACTTTATTGAACCACTCTGCAAAGACTGAAGTGTGATTTATGGTAATGTTTCATAACAGCCAGTATTAATAAAATGGGTAAAGGTTTTGCAGGCTCTAAATTTCGGAGGAAAAAAGAGTATTATGGATTGCCATTTTAAAAAGAACTGGGTTAAATTCAGTTCTCAGACACAAGGGCTAACTGTCTGCTTATATTTCTGCTGGTTGTGTAAGAAAACACACTAAGTAACACATGCTTATTTAAAGGCTGTTTTAATCTTCTGTGACCAGATAGAATGCCATATACTTTCAGAAGGCACACATATATTTTGTCTCATTCTCTAGGACATTAGTTCTCCCCATGGTGTCCTGGGACCAGCAGCAGCAACATCAACTAGAAACTGTTGGATGTAAATTCCATGGCCCCACTTAGGCCTTTAGGGTTCCAGGTGGTGCGGTGGTAAAGAATCTGCCCGCCAGTGCAGGAGACGGAGGAGATGTGGGTTCAATCCCTGGGTTGGGAAGATCCCCTGGAAGAGGAAATGGAAACCCACTCCAGTATTTTTGCCTGGAAAATTCTATGGGCAGAGGAGTCTGGTGGAGTATAGTTCATAGGGTCGCAGAAAGTCAGACAAGACTGAACACACACATGTGCATGCGCACTTGCACACACACACACACACACAAGCCTACAGAAAGAGAAACTCAGGGGTGAGACCTAGGAATTCCTGTTTCAACAAGCCCTGTACATGGTGCTGACTTACATACAAATTAGAGAGCCACTGCTTGGGAGAAGAAATATCTCAGAGAGAGAGTGTGTGTGTATGTATGTGTGTATGTGTTGATGCTAAAATATTAGACCCTAAAATAAACATCAAAAACTATCTCAAAGGGAGAAGCAAAACAGCATATTTTACTTACCTTATGAATGTGTGCTCGTCTTATTTATGGCTCCTCATGATTATAGTGGCCTGGGTTTTTCCTGAAGCACTGGCCCGAACTGTCCCTTGGTTTCATCATTCAAGGATCCCAAGAACAAAACTGTTGATAATTCAGTCTGTTACACTCACCAGGGAGCACAGAGATCATTTCTTTTAAGGGTCCATCTAAAGAGCACTTACTACAAGCCAGGCACTGTGCTAAGTATACTTTACATTTAATATCTTGTCCCCTTAAGGGCAATGAGAATAAGAATTTGTCTCCATAATTACCACTTTATTGAACCACTCTGCAAAGACTGAAGTGTGATTTATGGTAATGTTTCATAACAGCCAGTATTAATAAAATGGGTAAAGGTTTTGCAGGCTCTAAATTTCGGAGGAAAAAAGAGTATTATGGATTGCCATTTTAAAAAGAACTGGGTTAAATTCAGTTCTCAGACACAAGGGCTAACTGTCTGCTTATATTTCTGCTGGTTGTGTAAGAAAACACACTAAGTAACACATGCTTATTTAAAGGCTGTTTTAATCTTCTGTGACCAGATAGAATGCCATATACTTTCAGAAGGCACACATATATTTTGTCTCATTCTCTAGGACATTAGTTCTCCCCATGGTGTCCTGGGACCAGCAGCAGCAACATCAACTAGAAACTGTTGGATGTAAATTCCATGGCCCCACTTAGGCCTTTAGGGTTCCAGGTGGTGCGGTGGTAAAGAATCTGCCCGCCAGTGCAGGAGACGGAGGAGATGTGGGTTCAATCCCTGGGTTGGGAAGATCCCCTGGAAGAGGAAATGGAAACCCACTCCAGTATTTTTGCCTGGAAAATTCTATGGGCAGAGGAGTCTGGTGGAGTATAGTTCATAGGGTCGCAGAAAGTCAGACAAGACTGAACACACACATGTGCATGCGCACTTGCACACACACACACACACACAAAGCCTACAGAAAGAGAAACTCAGGGGTGAGACCTAGGAATTCCTGTTTCAACAAGCCCTGTACATGGTGCTGACTTACATACAAATTAGAGAGCCACTGCTTGGGAGAAGAAATATCTCAGAGAGAGAGTGTGTGTGTATGTATGTGTGTATGTGTTGATGCTAAAATATTAGACCCTAAAATAAACATCAAAAACTATCTCAAAGGGAGAAGCAAAACAGCATATTTTACTTACCTTATGAATGTGTGCTCGTCTTATTTATGGCTCCTCATGATTATAGTGGCCTGGGTTTTTCCTGAAGCACTGGCCCGAACTGTCCCTTGGTTTCATCATTCAAGGATCCCAAGAACAAAACTGTTGATAATTCAGTCTGTTACACTCACCAGGGAGCACAGAGATCATTTCTTTTAAGGGTCCATCTAAAGAGCACTTACTACAAGCCAGGCACTGTGCTAAGTATACTTTACATTTAATATCGTTAAGCCTCAAAACAACCCTTTAAGTAGGTATTTTAATTTCTACATTAGAGATTAGGACACTGAAACTGAGAGAGGCTTAAAGACATACTTCAGCTCACTCAGATGGTCAGCAGCAAACATGGGATTTAAACCTATGTATTTAACTATTATATCTTGCCAATGTGGATGGTCACCATCAACAAAAGGGCTTTCCTGATAGCTATTCCTGTCTATTTATGCCCTGGAGCCCCAGGCTCCAGGTTTATTTTCCCAAACATGGTTGGCTTGGAACTTTTGAATTTGATAATTCCATATACTCAGATAAAGAGTCATTAGCAAGATAGTCAAAGATGTTTTGGAATATTGTGAAGAGTCAAGGAAAGATGAACATGAATATGAGGAACATGTTGTGAGAGACTGGAGTAAAGGGGATCTTTGTTTCACAGTGGTAGAAAGCCCACCACTTTACTTCAATCAGGTCTTTGTTTCTGAAGTTTGGGTTAATAGATGTTTAGCAGCATCCCTAAGCTCTCCTCACTACATGACAGTAGCAACCATCTCCCCAGTGTGACAACCCAAGATGCCTTTGGCCATTGCTAAATGTCCTCTAAATGGGAAAATCACCCCTCAGTTGATCACCGCTGTCATACAGGGACTCTTTGTATCTCCTTTTGCTTTGCTTCTATAATTTATTGGAGACTTTCTCCAATTTTTCATTTCTGTCATCATGATTTAATATTCATTGTTGCTCTGAATGTTCCTTTTTAAAAGATAAAGGTTATATCTATATGTTTTCCATGAGGTGGTATCTTTTTCCTTTCAATGCATTATTTATAGTTTATTGTTTAAATACTTTATATTAAAATTAATTAAAAATTTTATTGACATAGTTGATTTATAATGTGTTAATTTCTTCTGTACAGTAAAGTGACTCAGTTATATATATTTCATATTCTTTTCTATTATGGTTTGTCACAGGATATTGAATACAGAACCCTGTTGTTTATCCATTTTGTATGTTACAGTTTGAGTTTACTGTTTTGATGGTTGCTTTGACTAGCTTTGTTTCCTCTAAGTTCTCTTGTTCTTTTAGTTTATTTTGTTCTTTGTCATTCTGCTAGATGAGTTGTTCTAATGTTTGATCACTCTTGCATAATAATTCATACCTAAGAGTGAGACATGACAACACTAACTGAAGCCTGTGTGTGTCTGGGGCACATTTGGTGGTTTTCACATAGGATAGTTGGATAGTGATCTCGTTTCATTGAGGAATCCTTAATATCAGTATCTATGGGTCTTTTGACCTGATTAGTTTTGCCTGAGAGGCTGTGATCAACTTTCTGCTTTTCAGTTTGAGTTCGACTCAAGGGAAGGGGTCAGAGGTGGAGGATAAGGTGGTGGTGGGTTATGGTCTCACCTTTCAGTATGTAGATCTTTCTTTTGTGTCTCCAGCTTTTCAGTAAAGTACTTTCTGACCTTTGCCAGGTTACTCTGGCACCAGATCTTTCATGGTTTAATTTCTTCTGAGGGGAAACATGCAATCTTCTGCTGGGATATAGAAGGAAATCTGGGTCTTGGTTGTCCCACATTTTGAACTAATTCTCCTATTTCAGTCCTATTTCTTATCCTTAGAAATACCTGATGCCTGCTGTTCTTAAGGATTGTATATTCTGTTTGCTATCGCCTATTCTTGAAGGAATAGTTTTCTGTTTTCTGTGGTCTTCTAGGTCAATTGCCTCTTACCTGTTTTTCAACTCTTAAAACATTTTTTCTAAATGAGAAAGAATTGAGATAAATACAAATACACAGCAGCCTTTTGTGCAAATAGATGAATATATTCAGTCCGTTGTGTTTAATTGGACAGGGACTCTTTGTATCTCCTTTGCTTTGCTTCTATAATTTATTGGAGACTTTCTCCAATTTTTCATTTCTGTCATCATGATTTAATATTCATTGTTGCTCTGAATGTTCCTTTTTAAAAGATAAAGGTTATATCTATATGTTTTCCATGAGGTGGTATCTTTTTCCTTTCAATGCATTATTTATAGTTTATTGTTTAAATACTTTATATTAAAATTAATTAAAATTTTATTGACATAGTTGATTTATAATGTGTTAATTTCTTCTGTACAGTAAAGTGACTCAGTTATATATATTTCATATTCTTTTCTATTATGGTTTGTCACAGGATATTGAATACAGAACCCTGTTGTTTATCCATTTTGTATGTTACAGTTTGAGTTTACTGTTTTGATGGTTGCTTTGACTAGCTTTGTTTCCTCTAAGTTCTCTTGTTCTTTTAGTTTATTTTGTTCTTTGTCATTCTGCTAGATGAGTTGTTCTAATGTTTGATCACTCTTGCATAATAATTCATACCTAAGAGTGAGACATGACAACACTAACTGAAGCCTGTGTGTGTCTGGGGCACATTTGGTGGTTTTCACATAGGATAGTTGGATAGTGATCTCGTTTCATTGAGGAATCCTTAATATCAGTATCTATGGGTCTTTTGACCTGATTAGTTTTGCCTGAGAGGCTGTGATCAACTTTCTGCTTTTCAGTTTGAGTTCGACTAAAGGGGAAGGGGTCAGAGGTGGAGGATAAGGTGGTGGTGGGTTATGGTCTCACCTTTCAGTATGTAGATCTTTCTTTTGTGTCTCCAGCTTTTCAGTAAAGTACTTTCTGACCTTTGCCAGGTTACTCTGGCACCAGATCTTTCATGGTTTAATTTCTTCTGAGGGGAAACATGCAATCTTCTGCTGGGATATAGAAGGAAATCTGGGTCTTGGTTGTCCCACATTTTGAACTAATTCTCCTATTTCAGTCCTATTTCTTATCCTTAGAAATACCTGATGCCTGCTGTTCTTAAGGATTGTATATTCTGTTTGCTATCGCCTATTCTTGAAGGAATAGTTTTCTGTTTTCTGTGGTCTTCTAGGTCAATTGCCTCTTACCTGTTTTTCAACTCTTAAAACATTTTTTCTAAATGAGAAAGAATTGAGATAAATACAAATACACAGCAGCCTTTTGTGCAAATAGATGAATATATTCAGTCCGTTGTGTTTAATTGGAACTCCAACATCTTTAATACAGGGTGTTGGTTCACACAGTGTCCTTGGATCAGTGGCATCACCATTTCCTTGAAATATGTTACAATTACAATCTCTTGAGCTTCATCCCAGACCTTAGGGATCAGAAACCCTGGGGATGGGACCCAGCAATTTGTTATGACTGGCTTCCAGGTGATTTTGACACACTAACATCTGACAATCATATCACAGATAACAATCAGAACTCTCTGAAAATTAAGAATCTGTTGAAATAATCTATTACAAGATCTAATGCTCTTTCCACTTTTTCTTTTTTTTTCCATTTTAGGAAAACAGTTTAATTTTCCAGTTGTTTGGTTCCTATGAGCTCATTTAAAATTTTTTTTTTATTTTACAGTTTTGTTGTTTACTGCTCCACATCAACCTGAATCTACTGTAGGTATATCTATGTCCCCTTCCTCTTGAACTTCCCTCCTATCTCCCTCCTCATCACACCCCTCTAGAGCTCACTTCTGAGAGATCTAAAAAATTAAAGGGCATTTTAATTTGAAATATAATATTTGACTTTGCACATTTGCTGTTTTTGAAATGTCTGCATAGTTTATAAGCAAATATTTCAGTATTCCCTAAAAGGCTCCTTACATTTTCAGAATCATTTTTAAATTTTCTGTTTTCCTTTATATCTTATTTAGCTACATTGTCCTCTATAGCCCCCTTAAATTGAATTCAAATACATTGCAGTTATTTATTTCAATGCTTTTTGAATACTTTTCATTTTTATAGTTCTAGAATGTATAATATTCTATAATATATAACTCTAATTAAAATTCCTGTTTACCCCCATTTCCTCTCAACTAATTTTCCAAACATCAATGTCTTCAGCTTTTCTTTCCTCAATTTTAAGCTGTCCTGAGCAAGCTCTGGGAGATGGCGAAGGATAGGGAAGCCTGGCATGCTACAGTCCATAGGGTCACAAAGAGTCAGACACGACTGAGCAAATAAACTGACTGAACTAGAGTAAATATTGAGATGACTTTTTTCCTTTCTAATCTGGAATATTTGTTGTTATTTTCAGAGTTACAAGAAAAACATGATAGGCTAGAGAACCGTCTTACTCATACTTAATGTTTACCTGTCTATCCTCACCTGTCCACAGCTTGAGCCAGGAGCATAAATCTGGGTTAATCTTATGGACGATGCTGGACATGTCATAGCTGGCTTCAAATCCAGGAAAGGGACTACCAGGGAAATGCTTCTCAGAATAAATCATGTAAGCGGTTAAATTTGTGTAAACTTATTTGCAGTTTTTTTTCCAAAATATAATTATCCTTAAAAATTATAATAGGGTAGGGCAGAGTTGGTAGGCAGGGTCAGTTGTGTCTTTTTCTGTTTTACAGATGAGGAAACAAGCTACTTAGGTAATTGTGACAAGGTTTTTACTTTGGTTTACTAGGGATGTCATAATAAAATACTACAGGCTGGGTGGCTTATACAATAGGAATTAATCTTTGTGTCGTTCTGGAGGCTAGAAGTCCAGAATCAAAGTGTTGACAGGGGCTTCCCTGGTGGTCCAGTGGGTAAGGACACTGCCTTGAAGAGCAAAGTATTGGCAGATTTGGTCTCTTCGGAGGCCTCACTTTTTTTGATGATGCCCATCTTCTCTCTGTGTTTAAGTGATCTTTTCTCTCTGTACCTGTATCCCTGGTGTGTCTCTGTGTGTCCATATTCCTTCTCTTAAGGCCACCATTCACACTGATTTGGAGCCCACCAAATGGCCTTATTTAACTTAGTCACCCCTTTAAAGCCCTGTCTCCAAACACATCAGATTCTGAAATTCTGGGGGCTGGAGCTTCAACCTATGAATTTTGGGAAACATGATTCAGACCATAACAGTAATAGCAATCAGTGGTTCTGATTGCAAGTTGATAGAGGAGAAAATATAAGATGAAGACGGAGATAGATGAGAGAAATAGAAAAATTCAAGAAAGTCCATTTAGGACAAAAGCTAGTCAAGATGGCTTCAAGGCCACTCTCCAACAAAACTTCCTCTTGTCTCAGTCTTTCTAAATTTTAAGATTTCCAATTTACTTTCCTGTTCTTAAAAAATCTTTTTTTTTTCCTACCTAGGCGATGTTTGTGCTTCCTTTTTAAGCTCTACTGAAAAGCTTCTAATACTGTTCTCCCCTGCAGCTTGAGCTTTTGTAAGTAGAGAGACACAGTTACTGTTTCAGACTCAAGCAAACCCTCATCTAACTATTTTTAGGTTGTCTGTTTCCTGAAAGCAACATAGAACTTGAGGAAGTCTGTGATGATTATGGCTTTCAGGTGCTGGAAAGTCTTGAGTTCAACCTAGAAAAGCACTCCTCTCCTTGAAGTACTCCCTGTCCTCCTGTTCTATTGCTAAAAGCTTCAGGCTTTGTGAATTAACATAGTACAGATTCTGCCTCACTGCAAATTCACAGCCAGGTTTCCTCTTAACTATTTTATGATTTTAATAAAATAAGATTCTTCTCTCACTGGAAACAGTGAGAAATTACCCTTCTTTCCCCCAAAGTATGTAATAGAATTTAAGAATGACTGAGATTTGCTGTCTTTGCACAAATACATTTTTGAGTCAAATTTTGCAGAAAGGGACATTTTAAAACTGTGTATTTTACTTAAGAAGCAGAGATGTGCCAAGAGAATAGGGTTTAATCTCTGGGAATATGAACATTTTCAGAAACTTTGTGTCCTTGGATCTTTTCCCCATTTCTTAAGCTTTGTACAAGAGTCATTTGAAGATCAAATTTAATGTGTGTTACATTAGCTGTACCTGTATCCCTGGTGTGTCTCTGTGTGTCCATATTCCTTCTCTTAAGGCCACCATTCACACTGATTTGGAGCCCACCAAATGGCCTTATTTAACTTAGTCACCCCTTTAAAGCCCTGTCTCCAAACACATCAGATTCTGAAATTCTGGGGGCTGGAGCTTCAACCTATGAATTTTGGGAAACATGATTCAGACCATAACAGTAATAGCAATCAGTGGTTCTGATTGCAAGTTGATAGAGGAGAAAATATAAGATGAAGACGGAGATAGATGAGAGAAATAGAAAAATTCAAGAAAGTCCATTTAGGACAAAAGCTAGTCAAGATGGCTTCAAGGCCACTCTCCAACAAAACTTCCTCTTGTCTCAGTCTTTCTAAATTTTAAGATTTCCAATTTACTTTCCTGTTCTTAAAAAATCTTTTTTTTTTCCTACCTAGGCGATGTTTGTGCTTCCTTTTTAAGCTCTACTGAAAAGCTTCTAATACTGTTCTCCCTGCAGCTTGAGCTTTTGTAAGTAGAGAGACACAGTTACTGTTTCAGACTCAAGCAAACCCTCATCTAACTATTTTTAGGTTGTCTGTTTCCTGAAAGCAACATAGAACTTGAGGAAGTCTGTGATGATTATGGCTTTCAGGTGCTGGAAAGTCTTGAGTTCAACCTAGAAAAGCACTCCTCTCCTTGAAGTACTCCCTGTCCTCCTGTTCTATTGCTAAAAGCTTCAGGCTTTGTGAATTAACATAGTACAGATTCTGCCTCACTGCAAATTCACAGCCAGGTTTCCTCTTAACTATTTTATGATTTTAATAAAATAAGATTCTTCTCTCACTGGAAACAGTGAGAAATTACCCTTCTTTCCCCCAAAGTATGTAATAGAATTTAAGAATGACTGAGATTTGCTGTCTTTGCACAAATACATTTTTGAGTCAAATTTTGCAGAAAGGGACATTTTAAAACTGTGTATTTTACTTAAGAAGCAGAGATGTGCCAAGAGAATAGGGTTTAATCTCTGGGAATATGAACATTTTCAGAAACTTTGTGTCCTTGGATCTTTTCCCCATTTCTTAAGCTTTGTACAAGAGTCATTTGAAGATCAAATTTAATGTGTGTTACATTAGAGCCTAGGTTTTAAATTAGAGTTTCTGGAAGTGTGGACTTGGCATATCAGAATACCTTGGTGTTTACATGCAATTCACTTGGTGTGTTTGTTAAAAATGATTATGTTAGACTTCCTGATTCAGATTCTGGGATTCTGTATATAACAAGCACCTGGTAAGTCTTCAACACCTAAAGTACTACTTTGAATGAGAGCCTGTTAAAAATTAATCTTTATTTCCTGCCTTTTTTTTAAAAAAAAATTCTAAATCTGCTTTCAATTTTGACACATGATGATAACAGAATCAATCCAATCTGTTATGTATATAAAGTTTATACCTTACACCTGAGATTTATGTCCACTAGATATTTGGTAAGTGCTAGATGTATACACTGGGCTTTCCAGGTGGCACTAGTGGTAAAGAACTCACCTGCCAATGCAGGAGATGTAGGTTTGATCCCTTGGTTGAGTAGATCCCTTGGAGGAGAGCATGACAACTCACTCAAATATTTTTACCTGGATTGTAGTAGCCTTCCAGACTACTCTGTCCATAGGAATGCAGAATCGAACACAACTGAAGTGACTTAGCATGCATGCATGAAGGTGTATACACATGTGTGCAGTCCTAGGACTGGAGTGCTTTACTTTTAAGAGAAGGAAAACACAACATTGAAGGAGTCCGTCCTTTAGGCTTTACCTTGTCTTAGTCTTTTTCTTCTGGGAACTTGATTCTTCTCTGGTAACCTTTCTGTGCATAAATAAAACTAGAGACTAATGGCTCTTGCAGAGTTCATGGATACCTTTGATGGTGGTGTCTCATAATGGGTAGCTCTCTACTTGAGGATCTGGTGACACACTAACCATAGTGGAGGTGTGCTCTGCTTCCATTTATTCTGTGACACACTGACCCCCATAATCCATAGTGGCATGTACTGGCAATTATATTAGCAGATAATTCATATATACCTTCTAAAAATTGTAGGCTATGTCTACTTACAGAAGATCAATGATTTGTGCTCCTGAGACTTCATTGTTTTTATGATTTCTACTCCTACAGGGAAGAGCTGAAACCTACTTTTCTTTCCTGTCCCACAAGGGTATAAATGGTCTCAGATGCTTCCATATTTCAGCAATTCCTAGAGGCAAATGGTAAGGGAGCTCCTGGGAAGACTTGCTTTAGGAACCTTGTTTTAATTAATCGTTCATTGGATTGGTCATTGAAAGAACCATGAAAGGTGTCCCCAAGGTCTAATCATAGATGACTGGGTCATCCTATGAGTGGCGATCCTATGAGGGTAGGTGAGTTTTATGGAAGAAATGTTCAAGAGGAGATATCATCAGGATGGTCTAGAGAAGGGGACATTGCCTTAGATATTCAGTAGAGTTAGACTTTCAGAGTGGGAATGGTTTATGACAGCTGCTGAAAGGAATGAAATAATGCTAAGGAGTTGTCAGCCCTCTTGCTTTTGGAGTGCAGTCAACAGAATACTTATGGAACTATCTCTTTCTAAACTACAGGACTGGAACATATGAAATACGATTCTCAAAACTTTGCTTCTTGATTATTTCTCAAGTGCTAGATGTATACACTGGGCTTTCCAGGTGGCACTAGTGGTAAAGAACTCACCTGCCAATGCAGGAGATGTAGGTTTGATCCCTTGGTTGAGTAGATCCCTTGGAGGAGAGCATGACAACTCACTCAAATATTTTTACCTGGATTGTAGTAGCCTTCCAGACTACTCTGTCCATAGGAATGCAGAATCGAACACAACTGAAGTGACTTAGCATGCATGCATGAAGGTGTATACACATGTGTGCAGTCCTAGGAATGGAGTGCTTTACTTTTAAGAGAAGGGAAAAACACAACATTGAAGGAGTCCGTCCTTTAGGCTTTACCTTGTCTTAGTCTTTTTCTTCTGGGAACTTGATTCTTCTCTGGTAACCTTTCTGTGCATAAATAAAACTAGAGACTAATGGCTCTTGCAGAGTTCATGGATACCTTTGATGGTGGTGTCTCATAATGGGTAGCTCTCTACTTGAGGATCTGGTGACACACTAACCATAGTGGAGGTGTGCTCTGCTTCCATTTATTCTGTGACACACTGACCCCCATAATCCATAGTGGCATGTACTGGCAATTATATTAGCAGATAATTCATATATACCTTCTAAAAATTGTAGGCTATGTCTACTTACAGAAGATCAATGATTTGTGCTCCTGAGACTTCATTGTTTTTATGATTTCTACTCCTACAGGGAAGAGCTGAAACCTACTTTTCTTTCCTGTCCCACAAGGGTATAAATGGTCTCAGATGCTTCCATATTTCAGCAATTCCTAGAGGCAAATGGTAAGGGAGCTCCTGGGGAAGACTTGCTTTAGGAACCTTGTTTTAATTAATCGTTCATTGGATTGGTCATTGAAAGAACCATGAAAGGTGTCCCCAAGGTCTAATCATAGATGACTGGGTCATCCTATGAGTGGCGATCCTATGAGGGTAGGTGAGTTTTATGGAAGAAATGTTCAAGAGGAGATATCATCAGGATGGTCTAGAGAAGGGGACATTGCCTTAGATATTCAGTAGAGTTAGACTTTCAGAGTGGGAATGGTTTATGACAGCTGCTGAAAGGAATGAAATAATGCTAAGGAGTTGTCAGCCCTCTTGCTTTTGGAGTGCAGTCAACAGAATACTTATGGAACTATCTCTTTCTAAACTACAGGACTGGAACATATGAAATACGATTCTCAAAACTTTGCTTCTTGATTATTTCTCTAACTGAAGTTATTGATTCTAGTCATAAATGTTCTAGGTTTTCACTCTATTGTGAATTCCAAGAGCTGGTGCAGTAGCTATGAATAAGGATGAAAAGGCCTTGACATTTAATTGATACTGAAAATTGCTATAAATTACTAGCCTAAATTTTTATAGCAAATCACTTTGTGCATGCACACTCAGTCGTGTCAGACTCTTTTGACCCCTTGGACTGTAGCATGCAGGTTCCTCTGTCCATGGAACTTTCCAGGCAAGAATACTGGAGTAGGTTGCCATTTCCTCCTCTAGGAGATCTTCCGACCCAGGGAGCCAACCTATGTCTCCTCACTGGCAGGTGGATTCTTTACCACTGAGCCACTTGGGAAGTCCCAGAGTAAATCACTGCATGAATACAAATGAGATGAAACAAGGAAATAAAATAAAAGAAAACCAAAATAAAAAGACTAAACCTTAGCATTTCCCAGCTCACTCAAAGATGCAAATAATTTTAGTTCAGCCCTTCCACAGAAAGCAGCAAAGAATATGTATTTTTTCTCTCTTTTCTTCTAAGACAAAGGAAAATGTTGATGAGTTGACAGGTCTTTATTATCTAGAAATACCTGATTCCTTTGAATTAATACACAGGATTCAGTTCTACATTATCAAGCTGAGTGCTATCCAGTGAAATATAATGTTAGCCACGTGTGCACTTTAACAAAAACGTCATTTAAAAAGTAAAAAAGAAATAGGTAAAATTAATTTTAGTTATCTATTTTAGCCTAATATATTCTAAACATCATCATTTCAGCATGTAATAAATATAAGATAATCATTGAGATGTTTTGGATTCTATTTTCATGCTACATTTGTGTGCGGGGTCCTAGAGAAGGACATTGCTTAGTTGTAGAGTTAGACTTTCAGAGTGGGAATGGTTTATGACAGCTGCTGAAAGGAATGAAATAATGCTAAGGAGTTGTCAGCCCTCTTGCTTTTGGAGTGCAGTCAACAGAATACTTATGGAACTATCTCTTTCTAAACTACAGGACTGGAACATATGAAATACGATTCTCAAAACTTTGCTTCTTGATTATTTCTCTAACTGAAGTTATTGATTCTAGTCATAAATGTTCTAGGTTTTCACTCTATTGTGAATTCCAAGAGCTGGTGCAGTAGCTATGAATAAGGATGAAAAGGCCTTGACATTTAATTGATACTGAAAATTGCTATAAATTACTAGCCTAAATTTTTATAGCAAATCACTTTGTGCATGCACACTCAGTCGTGTCAGACTCTTTTGACCCCTTGGACTGTAGCATGCAGGTTCCTCTGTCCATGGAACTTTCCAGGCAAGAATACTGGAGTAGGTTGCCATTTCCTCCTCTAGGAGATCTTCCGACCCAGGGAGCCAACCTATGTCTCCTCACTGGCAGGTGGATTCTTTACCACTGAGCCACTTGGGAAGTCCCAGAGTAAATCACTGCATGAATACAAATGAGATGAAACAAGGAAATAAAATAAAAGAAAACCAAAATAAAAAGACTAAACCTTAGCATTTCCCAGCTCACTCAAAGATGCAAATAATTTTAGTTCAGCCCTTCCACAGAAAGCAGCAAAGAATATGTATTTTTTCTCTCTTTTCTTCTAAGACAAAGGAAAATGTTGATGAGTTGACAGGTCTTTATTATCTAGAAATACCTGATTCCTTTGAATTAATACACAGGATTCAGTTCTACATTATCAAGCTGAGTGCTATCCAGTGAAATATAATGTTAGCCACGTGTGCACTTTAACAAAAACGTCATTTAAAAAGTAAAAAAGAAATAGGTAAAATTAATTTTAGTTATCTATTTTAGCCTAATATATTCTAAACATCATCATTTCAGCATGTAATAAATATAAGATAATCATTGAGATGTTTTGGATTCTATTTTCATGCTACATTTGTGAAATCAGATCTGTATTTTTTTTTTTTAAGATTTATTTATTTATTTATTTTGGGCGGGGGTCATGTTGGGGGGGGGGGGGGGCGGGCGGGCCACTTCTATTGGTCATCCATCTTTGTTCTTAAGCTCCTGTGGGCCTCCCATCGCGGTGACGTCTGTCAGTTGCAGAGCACCGGCTCTGGGTGCATGCACTCCAGAGCTCCGGCTTGGTAATTGGACACATCGGTCCAGCCGCTCCGCGGCACGTGGGATCTTCCCAGGCCAGGGATCGAACTGGCACCCCTTGCACTGCAAGGCGGTGTCCTTACCCACTGGACCACCAGGGAAGCCCTCAGATATGTATTTTAAGTCTATGGCACATCTTAATTTAGACTCTCCACATTTGAAGTTCTCAAGAACCACATGTAGCTATTAATTTGGACATCTCAGATATAGAAGAATCATGTATTTCACATTAATGTAAAATATTACCATGTGTTCGCAAGACTGCTTGCTGAAGTTGGGTAGTATACTCTGGAATTTTCCCAGCTAATATCTCTTTGAAGTTTGCCTAATTAGAAGCATCTAAGCTACAATGTTTTACCTTGAGGGCTTTTAGGGATCAAGTCTAAAACCATTTTCTAAATCCATTTTCTAAAGTGGATTTCCTTTGTGGAAGATAGTAAAAATCACAACTGTTTGAACAAATGAGTTTGTTTTTCTTCTGTTTGACTCTAAAGTCAGTAAATTTTGAATTTTAATCTTATATTTGCAAAAAAAAATTTAAACCTAGTTCCCTCTCTCTTTAGTTCAGCCCTTCCACAGAAAGCAGCAAAGAATATGTATTTTTCTCTTTTCTTCTAAGACAAAGGAAAATGTTGATGAGTTGACAGGTCTTTATTATCTAGAAATACCTGATTCCTTTGAATTAATACACAGGATTCAGTTCTACATTATCAAGCTGAGTGCTATCCAGTGAAATATAATGTTAGCCACGTGTGCACTTTAACAAAAACGTCATTTAAAAAGTAAAAAAGAAATAGGTAAAATTAATTTTAGTTATCTATTTTAGCCTAATATATTCTAAACATCATCATTTCAGCATGTAATAAATATAAGATAATCATTGAGATGTTTTGGATTCTATTTTCATGCTACATTTGTGAAATCAGATCTGTATTTTTTTTTTTAAGATTTATTTATTTATTTATTTTGGGCGGGGGTCATGTTGGGGAGGGAGGGGAGCGGGCGGGCCACTTCTATTGGTCATCCATCTTTGTTCTTAAGCTCCTGTGGGCCTCCCATCGCGGTGACGTCTGTCAGTTGCAGAGCACCGGCTCTGGGTGCATGCACTCCAGAGCTCCGGCTTGGTAATTGGACACATCGGTCCAGCCGCTCTGCGACACGTGGGATCTTCCCAGGCCAGGGATCGAACTGGCACCCCTTGCACTGCAAGGCAGTGTCCTTACCCACTGGGCCACCAGGGGAAGCCCTCAGATATGTATTTTAAGTCTATGGCACATCTTAATTTAGACTCTCCACATTTGAAGTTCTCAAGAACCACATGTAGCTATTAATTTGGACATCTCAGATATAGAAGAATCATGTATTTCACATTAATGTAAAATATTACCATGTGTTCGCAAGACTGCTTGCTGAAGTTGGGTAGTATACTCTGGAATTTTCCCAGCTAATATCTCTTTGAAGTTTGCCTAATTAGAAGCATCTAAGCTACAATGTTTTACCTTGAGGGCTTTTAGGGATCAAGTCTAAAACCATTTTCTAAATCCATTTTCTAAAGTGGATTTCCTTTGTGGAAGATAGTAAAAATCACAACTGTTTGAACAAATGAGTTTGTTTTTCTTCTGTTTGACTCTAAAGTCAGTAAATTTTGAATTTTAATCTTATATTTGCATGGTATTGTTTTTCCTTGTGAAACAGAAAAAACATTGTTAATCTTTGAAGAGTTGGGGAATTACAGCTAGAATTACAGCTTTATGTTGGATATGTTTATATGATTACAACACTTGCTTCAGTGTATTGGGTGGGAGTACAGCCTCCCAGGGATTTTCTACATCCCTATTTGACACGGAAGTAGTTGGATGATTTTGTTGCTCTTGAGAAAGTATAGTAATAGGAAAATCCACTGGACTGGTGGGGCTATTTGGACAGAAACAAGGGACATTTTGTGTTTGGGTTGTAGTCAGGGGTTTCAGTAGATGTCTTCACAGCTAGAAGATACTGCTTTATGATTTATTTAACAAATAATTAAACGATGCTTAGTAAGCACCAAAAGCTTTTCAAGTGCTTAATTAATATTAACTCACTTAGTTCACATGATGACTCTTCACATAAGTACTATTATTGTCCCCAGTTTACAGATGAAAATACTGAGCAACAGAAGGAGAAGGGTTAAGTGCCTTGCTGTGGTCTCATGGCTAGGAAGTAGCAGAGCTGGAATGCAAACCCAAGCTTCTGACTCTATATCCGTACCCTTCCCTCCTAGCTCCTACCAGCTGCTCCAGCCAGTTGTCACTGAGGGCTTCTCTCCAGACCTCTTGGCAGATGTCCATGCCCCGCTCTCCTGAAATCCTGGAGAGAGATCACTGGGATTTATTTTCACCATTCCCTCAGAATAAGTCATTAAATAAAATTACCACATTTCAAAACACAGTCATATCCACAAAAACTCTATGAATATGAAGAATCATGTATTTCACATTAATGTAAAATATTACCATGTGTTCGCAAGACTGCTTGCTGAAGTTGGGTAGTATACTCTGGAATTTTCCCAGCTAATATCTCTTTGAAGTTTGCCTAATTAGAAGCATCTAAGCTACAATGTTTTACCTTGAGGGCTTTTAGGGATCAAGTCTAAAACCATTTTCTAAATCCATTTTCTAAAGTGGATTTCCTTTGTGGAAGATAGTAAAAATCACAACTGTTTGAACAAATGAGTTTGTTTTTCTTCTGTTTGACTCTAAAGTCAGTAAATTTTGAATTTTAATCTTATATTTGCATGGTATTGTTTTTCCTTGTGAAACAGAAAAAACATTGTTAATCTTTGAAGAGTTGGGGAATTACAGCTAGAATTACAGCTTTATGTTGGATATGTTTATATGATTACAACACTTGCTTCAGTGTATTGGGTGGGAGTACAGCCTCCCAGGGATTTTCTACATCCCTATTTGACACGGAAGTAGTTGGATGATTTTGTTGCTCTTGAGAAAGTATAGTAATAGGAAAATCCACTGGACTGGTGGGGCTATTTGGACAGAAACAAGGGACATTTTGTGTTTGGGTTGTAGTCAGGGGTTTCAGTAGATGTCTTCACAGCTAGAAGATACTGCTTTATGATTTATTTAACAAATAATTAAACGATGCTTAGTAAGCACCAAAAGCTTTTCAAGTGCTTAATTAATATTAACTCACTTAGTTCACATGATGACTCTTCACATAAGTACTATTATTGTCCCCAGTTTACAGATGAAAATACTGAGCAACAGAAGGAGAAGGGTTAAGTGCCTTGCTGTGGTCTCATGGCTAGGAAGTAGCAGAGCTGGAATGCAAACCCAAGCTTCTGACTCTATATCCGTACCCTTCCCTCCTAGCTCCTACCAGCTGCTCCAGCCAGTTGTCACTGAGGGCTTCTCTCCAGACCTCTTGGCAGATGTCCATGCCCCGCTCTCCTGAAATTCTGGGAGAGAGATCACTGGGATTTATTTTCACCATTCCCTCAGAATAAGTCATTAAAAATAAAATTACCACATTTCAAAACACATCTCAGTAGCATACCTGCCACACACTTGTCAACATCAGTAACAGGCTTCTGAAGTCTGGTTTGTCTGTATGCAGACTCTTCAGTTCTGGGGAACGCTGAAGAAAAATAGGTTACCTTAGTGCCACGAGGTAAGACTGTGGATTTGGGGGGCTCAGGGCAGAGAGGAGCTCCTCTTCTATCATCTCCAGTTGCCTAGATGAGAATGGCAGTCCTCCTTAGCTTTTCCTGTCAAAGGGTAAACAGACAAATCAGGCAATGTCTAAACAGGAAGCTCCTTCTATTGAATGTATTCTTGGAATGACTAAGACTGTCAATAGTGCAGTATGAAAACAAGGGTTGGATATGGGCTAGCCCCAGAGGACAAGGTTGAAAGGTTAAAACTTGTACAATAATGTCAAAAGACATAGAAACAATAAAAAATTCTTCCTTTTTTTATAACTTAAAATGGAAGTCATGCCAAATCACTCCAGTATTAGTTTTAACTGTGGACACTGAGAACATGGAATTCATGTCAGTGTAGGAGACAAAATGTTGGAGGTGGTCTGTGTGTATTGGGAGATAGCTGGTCTAGACAGGGTTTGGCTTTTTAGTGAAGGACAAGGTAATGCATGCTTTAGGCTTTGTGGATCACATATGGTTTATATTATATAATCTTCATTTTTCTTTATATCCTTTAAAACCATTTAAATCTTTTATTCTAACTTTTGGTCTGTACAAAAACAGGTGAGAAGCTAGAGTTGGCTTGTGGGCTATAATTTGCTGATCCTTGTTCTAAAAACTTCTTATATTGATGGATCTAATAATGAGTATAGTCTTTGAAAGGAGATTTGAGATGAGAAACTCCTATATTTATTTATGGCATCTTCTACCTTCTAGTTCTATATTAATAGGGCAACAGTATTGTATTCTTATAAAGGAGTAATTTTTCACTAAATTTGATGAAGTATAAATAATTAATATGATTATAGGCATATCTTCAGTATTTAATGTTGTTTTAATCTCTGAGTTGTGTCTAGCTCTTTTACAACTCCATGGACTGTAGCCCACCAGGCTCCTCTGTCCATGGGATTTCCCAGGCAAGAACACTGGAGTGGGTTGCCTTTCCCTTCTCTGGGGAATCTTCCTGACCCAGGGATCGAACCCATGTTTCCTGAATTGGCAGGTGGATTCTTTACTGCCGAGCTGCCAGGAATCCCATCTTAATATATATATGCATATGTATATACAGGTATATACATATGGACAAGTTGATATATATGTATTAATTCCTAATCTAGTATCCAATTTATTTTCCTATAGATAATACATTGGGAAAAATCAAAGTAGCTATGGAATAAAACCTTGGTATAAATTATTGAGTTTCAGGATGGGAAACACTAGGAAATTACATCCTTATTTTCTCTTCCAGGTTTTAGCCCAATTGGGATAAAAGGATTTGAAGAAGATTAAAATGTTGACTTTGATACTGATAGGACTATGTGAAAGAAAATAGCTTAGGTGTAGGTTTCTAATTATTCACCTAGGCTTCACTGGTTAACTGCAGACCTCCTTCCACAGGACAGTCTTTCCTGCTGTGTACTGTGTGCTTCCTGAGGGGTGGAGCAAGGCCGTGTCTTCACTTCTGGATGAGAGGAGGAATGAGTTCTGTACATCCAGTCCCCCTGCCCCGCACTTGAGCGTCACCCATGAGAGCCAGAAGCAAGAGACTGAGCCTAAGATTTCCAATTAAAATACTGGTTTTAGTGTCCAAAGTGGAGACCCTGAATGGAGGAGTTGATACTCACGTGTGAAAGGCACACTGGTAGCTATTTTATCACCATTTTATGGGAAACTAGATGAAAACCGTAGATGTCATTTCATCTTAGCTTAGCCTGGAAAGGTAAACGTGCTTGGGGCGTTGTGTGTTTTGTCTGGTCAGTGACACAATGTCAATCTAATGATTTATTGTGCTGCTGCACTGCTGGAAGTGATCTGGGCTGTGTCATTTGCTGTGGTGGTGGCTTGTCCCCTGGGGCAGGGTTGTCTGCCACCCCTGATGTACATCCCTACAGGAATGTAGGCATCCCTGAGGGGCCTAGTGGTGGAGCCATGGTCATTGTTTTGATTTTGTTCAATTCTAATCATCCTGGTCAGAAAGGCCATGGGTGGGGACAGAAGCTTGCTTGTGTTTAGCTTAAATCAAAGTGTCAGAAGCAAAACTGGTTAAATTGCCCTGTTATTCTCTCTTCCTAACAACAGCCATTGCATGGCACAGAAAAGCCACTGATTTTTCTCCCTTATCATTCCTGGCTCCTTGCTTTTACCTTATCATTGGAGTAGAGACTACAGGAGGGGTGGAGCCATCCTGTCAATGTCAAGTGGTTCTCTTCATTCCATCTGCACACCCAAGAATCTCAATTAACTTCAAGTAGACAAATGCTGGCTTCCTTGGTGGCTCAGTGGGTAAAGAATCTGCCTGCAATGCAGATTCTTTTGGTTACGATCTGGAGAAGGAAATAGTCACCCACTCTAGTATTCTTCTCTTTTTTTTAACCACTCCGGTATTCTTGCCTAGGAAATTCCTTGGATGAAGAGGCTGGAGGGCTGCAGTCCATGGGATCGGAAGAATTGGACACAACTTAGCGACTAAACCACCACCAGACAAAGGCTACAATGAAAGTTTCAACCTCTTGGAGGCCCTCAGGTTCTTGAATGTGTAGATATATATATCTTCATCAAATTTTGCCTGGAAGCTTAATCCTATATATTATTTTGCCTGATTTGTGAATTTATTTACACAGAAAGGATTTAGAAGACATAAGATTGTATATATTTTACATTTAATGAGTTGTATTGGTTAACCTGTTGACTTTTTTTTTTTTTTTTTTAAAGAATAAGAAATAGAAATGTACTGAACTGGGCAGAACTGACGGCCCCATTATGTCTGATAGGTACTGACCAGGCATCCTCACACTACAAAGTACAGTGGTATCAGTACTTGCTCATGACAGGACCCATACTGCCTTCCTATCAGTTTCCTGTTAGCCCTGTGTCTATCTTTAGCCTATAAAAATGTAATGGTTTTGGTTTTTCTTTGTAAATGTGGTCAGTAGTGAGAACATTTATTTTGAATGACAGGAAGGCTGGGTTGAGGCCAGAGAGCCAGAGATGAGATTTCTCTTATGTGATTTAGTAATTCACAGGGAATGGTGGTGAATAGCAGCTGGTCATTGGAAGAAATGAGAGCACTTTGAGTTCGGGGTGCTTTTAGCTAATTCACGACAGAGACAGAGAACTGGTAATAACCTCGGTCATAGGAATACCCCACAGGAGTGGTAGGAAGGTTGGAAATGAAGTTTTTGCTCAAGGGGTGTGATTTCAGAAATTCACTTTTGCCTATTTGGTTATGAATCACAATAATTACCCTTGAAATCACTGCTGGCTGAAGTGTCCCGGCCTTGTCCCCTGAGAGTAGCTCCTCCTGTTCTTGACTCTCCTTCCATATCTTGAAGAATCATTCACCAGGTGACAGTTTCCATATTAGTAACAAGGTAGCCTCAGGTTTTCTCTTCTTTCCTCTTTTCTCTGATATACCACTGGAGTTGATTTACCTTAATTTACAGCATTAGAGTTCACCCCCTGGGGCATGAATGACTCCCGGCTGATCATGCTCTTTCAGTAGATTTTTAACCTTTCTTTGCTTAATATATTTATGACAAGGGTCAGTGACACTTCATTCCAGAGCAGATGGGTGGTTCTGGAAGTGAAGGACTTTTTTCTTGTTTTTTAATTTAAGAAAGTTGAAGACTAATCAGCAGTAAAAGTGAGGCTGGAGAACAGAACAGTCTAAGATTTGGCGGCAGTACTTGGTTGCTCAGCAGGGCTGAAATGATTTAGTAGAGCACAGATGATGTAAAGTAATAAATGGCAGGGTCCAAAAGATCAGTTGATGGGTTACACACATCAGACATGGAGCCCTCCTCCTGGAAATGAGTCTCCTCTCCTCTCTATCCTCACAGAGAGGGAGAGATGTCATCCAGCTGTCATGCTGAAATATGCCTCTTGGTAGCAATGCTAGAATGGTTGGGTATTTAAATGCCTTGTGTGAGAACCTCTTACTCTTCTCTCCTTAGTACAGTGATTGGGAATAGAGGGTGAATTATAAGCAATAAAAAAGGTGAAGAAATGACAACTTTCCTCACATCTACCCTTCATGCACTCACGGAGTGGTGCAGCTGCTTCACAAAGTAGAATTAAATTCCATTAGCCTCAGAAACAAAAATATTATGTGTGTTGCTGGGTATAAGTCTGAATAGTTAGTTGCTAAAGAGTCATGGTTAAATGCCTTATACAAACCGTTGAAGATGTGATAAAACTCTAAAATTATAGAACAGAACTTTATAAATTATGTTTCAATTTGATAAAAATCTTGCCACTGATTTTAGTAACTTTATGTGCCAAAACCATTCTTTGAAAAGCTAACAACTGCCTTTGTCTTGCAAATGTCTAAACCAGAATGTGCACACAGGTGACAAGGATCTAGACTAAGCCCAATTAAGTAGGAAAGACCTGCAAGATCAAAAAAAAAAAAAAAAAGGTACTGTTGAGAATGTTCCCTCAGTCATATCTTATAGATAGTAAGCCTTAATCATCTGAACAAACAACTTTAAGGTTTTCCAACTGAACTGAACAGTTGGAAAACAGTTAACAAACTTAACTAGTAAGTTTATATCAACAATGTAAGTACCTGGTTCATATCTAAGCTTTTACTAAAAGCCATGAGATCTCTAGTTTGTTTAAGTTTGTGCCCTGTAGCTCCGATGGTAAATTTCAAAGCAATGGTCATAGTAAACCTGGTTTTCATGAGAGCAGAAGGGTGGTTCTGGAAGTGAAGGACTTTTTTCTTGTTTTTTAATTTAAGAAAGTTGAAGACTAATCAGCAGTAAAAGTGAGGCTGGAGAACAGAACAGTCTAAGATTTGGCGGCAGTACTTGGTTGCTCAGCAGGGCTGAAATGATTTAGTAGAGCACAGATGATGTAAAGTAATAAATGGCAGGGTCCAAAAGATCAGTTGATGGGTTACACACATCAGACATGGAGCCCTCCTCCTGGAAATGAGTCTCCTCTCCTCTCTATCCTCACAGAGAGGGAGAGATGTCATCCAGCTGTCATGCTGAAATATGCCTCTTGGTAGCAATGCTAGAATGGTTGGGTATTTAAATGCCTTGTGTGAGAACCTCTTACTCTTCTCTCCTTAGTACAGTGATTGGGAATAGAGGGTGAATTATAAGCAATAAAAAAGGTGAAGAAATGACAACTTTCCTCACATCTACCCTTCATGCACTCACGGAGTGGTGCAGCTGCTTCACAAAGTAGAATTAAATTCCATTAGCCTCAGAAACAAAAATATTATGTGTGTTGCTGGGTATAAGTCTGAATAGTTAGTTGCTAAAGAGTCATGGTTAAATGCCTTATACAAACCGTTGAAGATGTGATAAAACTCTAAAATTATAGAACAGAACTTTATAAATTATGTTTCAATTTGATAAAAATCTTGCCACTGATTTTAGTAACTTTATGTGCCAAAACCATTCTTTGAAAAGCTAACAACTGCCTTTGTCTTGCAAATGTCTAAACCAGAATGTGCACACAGGTGACAAGGATCTAGACTAAGCCCAATTAAGTAGGAAAGACCTGCAAGATCAAAAAAAAAAAAAAAAAGGTACTGTTGAGAATGTTCCCTCAGTCATATCTTATAGATAGTAAGCCTTAATCATCTGAACAAACAACTTTAAGGTTTTCCAACTGAACTGAACAGTTGGAAAACAGTTAACAAACTTAACTAGTAAGTTTATATCAACAATGTAAGTACCTGGTTCATATCTAAGCTTTTACTAAAAGCCATGAGATCTCTAGTTTGTTTAAGTTTGTGCCCTGTAGCTCCGATGGTAAAGCATCTGCCTGCTAATTAATGCAGGAGACCTGGGTTCAATCCCCAGGTCAGAAAGATCCCCAGGAGAATGGAATGGCAACCCACTCCATTATACTCACCTGGAGAATGCCATAGACAGAGAAGCCTGGTATGTTATAGTCCTTGAGGTCTCCAAGAGTTGGATAGGACTGAGCGACTAACACTGTTACTACCAAGAGCTAGTCAGTGCAGAAATTTGTCTTTAAACTATTGTGTGCCCAACAGTATAGTAAAGTATATCTATATCTATTATCTATGGAAAGGATTTATGATGCATTTGTTAAGAGAAAGATCCTCAAGTGGAATGAAAATTGTGATTCTAGTTTGTGTTGGGTTGGAAGAAAAGTTCATTCAGGTTTTTCCATAAGAGAAACCCCAATAAAAAAGCATACATTGATATATGTTTAGAAATACATATATCATAATATTATTAGATATTGAGTACTTATCGATTGGTGGGATTATGAGGAGTTTTGTTTTCTTTGAATTCTAATTTTTCTATAAGAGGTGTGTGTTAAGAATAACACATAATTATTAAAAAGAAAATTCCTAGTCAGTTGAGTTGCCTATCAGTGGTTCATAAATCTGAGATTCCTTAATGAATTGCATTTGAAGCACAGAACCTTTACACAGAGGTTAGCTGAAGATTTCTAACTAAGACTCACCATTTTTGAAGCTGCTGATTCTTCTAATAGCTTGAGGGGCTGAGAGTTTGAATAGGGGAAAACTTCTTAGAAGTCTCCCAGCACCCTAGGCAAGACTCTTACTCAACTGCTTAGCATTCTTGTAACAAAGTCATATTCAGACGGGAGAAGATGGGAATTATTCCTGGTGAAGATCTTTCCACCTGCACCTGTCCATAATGATTGAGTTCCAGTTTCTCCATTTCTAGTATAGATAGTAAGCCTTAATCATCTGAACAAACAACTTTAAGGTTTTCCAACTGAACTGAACAGTTGGAAAACAGTTAACAAACTTAACTAGTAAGTTTATATCAACAATGTAAGTACCTGGTTCATATCTAAGCTTTTACTAAAAGCCATGAGATCTCTAGTTTGTTTAAGTTTGTGCCCTGTAGCTCCGATGGTAAAGCATCTGCCTGCTAATTAATGCAGGAGACCTGGGTTCAATCCCCAGGTCAGAAAGATCCCCAGGAGAATGGAATGGCAACCCACTCCATTATACTCACCTGGAGAATGCCATAGACAGAGAAGCCTGGTATGTTATAGTCCTTGAGGTCTCCAAGAGTTGGATAGGACTGAGCGACTAACACTGTTACTACCAAGAGCTAGTCAGTGCAGAAATTTGTCTTTAAACTATTGTGTGCCCAACAGTATAGTAAAGTATATCTATATCTATTATCTATGGAAAGGATTTATGATGCATTTGTTAAGAGAAAGATCCTCAAGTGGAATGAAAATTGTGATTCTAGTTTGTGTTGGGTTGGAAGAAAAGTTCATTCAGGTTTTTCCATAAGAGAAACCCCAATAAAAAAGCATACATTGATATATGTTTAGAAATACATATATCATAATATTATTAGATATTGAGTACTTATCGATTGGTGGGATTATGAGGAGTTTTGTTTTCTTTGAATTCTAATTTTTCTATAAGAGGTGTGTGTTAAGAATAACACATAATTATTAAAAAGAAAATTCCTAGTCAGTTGAGTTGCCTATCAGTGGTTCATAAATCTGAGATTCCTTAATGAATTGCATTTGAAGCACAGAACCTTTACACAGAGGTTAGCTGAAGATTTCTAACTAAGACTCACCATTTTTGAAGCTGCTGATTCTTCTAATAGCTTGAGGGGCTGAGAGTTTGAATAGGGGAAAACTTCTTAGAAGTCTCCCAGCACCCTAGGCAAGACTCTTACTCAACTGCTTAGCATTCTTGTAACAAAGTCATATTCAGAAGGGAGAAGATGGGAATTATTCCTGGTGAAGATCTTTCCACCTGCACCTGTCCATAATGATTGAGTTCCAGTTTCTCCACTTCCTCAAAGCTTTCTTTCATGGCTCTAGAAAAGACAGGAGTAGTTTTTGTCATACAGCTATATTCATTAAAAAGAAATAAGGGGGATGACCAACTCAGAAATGAGGGTGCACTCGCCTATTTAAATGCATTCACATGTCTGTGTTTTCTTTTCTTACTTTTTTTTTTTTTGCCACTTCTATTGGTCTTTCATTTGTTTCCATCTTTGTTCTTTTGACTTGTGTGGGCCTCTCATCACAGTGACCTCTCTCGCTGCAGAGCACCGGCTCTGGCTCCGGCTCTGGCTCGGTAGTTGGACATATCGGTCTAGCTGCTCTGCAGCATGTGGGATCTTCCCAGGTCAGGGATCGAACCAGTGCCTCTTGCACTAAAAGGTGGTGTCCTTACCCACTGAACCATTGGGGAAGCCCCACATCTCTGTGTTTTCTAATCATTTGCTCAAATGGTCGTCCCAGAGAGTAGGAAGTCTGTTACTTTCTACCTGTGATTCACCTACCTCTATCCTAACCCACCCCACTCCCACCTCCAAGAACTCAGGCTCATTCATTCGACTGGAGCTGCCTGTCTCCACCAGAACTAAGCAAAGGGAACTGGAGTTCTTTGCACCTTTGTTTCACAGGGCCACAAGGTATTGCTGTTGAAGTTGGTTTCTGAGGCTGTAGTGCCTCATCTGTATATAAGAAACAGTGTGACCAAGCTGGGACTCCAGGATGACTGCTTTCTTAGTGTCCTTTTATAAATTTGGCCACCCCTGAAGCATAGGGTATACATAATCATCTGTTCTTTCTGACCAGATTTCTCTGTCCCAAACCCTTGAATGTGGGTCACCAGTCTAGATTTTCCAGGGAAATTGATTTCATGGAGTTTTTTTTTTTTGTCTTCCCATGCCACAGGTGTCTTGGTCAGAGCCTGTCTGGTCCACTCCAGCAGACAGACCTAGTTTTGGATGTCAGAATCAGGGATGTCATATAGGTACTTCTCATCTCCTTTCTCCCAGTGCTCTGGGATCCTCCTGTGAAAGAATCTAGTGGGAGGTTTGTCAGTGTGACTAGGTTCTCTGTGCTTGCTTATGTTTAAAGGTCAAAGTTGGGTTCCTACCCTCCCTTCCACAGAGACTGGGGAGAAGGATCCCATCTTTCTTGATGATTGATTACATTGTAAGGGGATGGCTTTCAGATCCTTGAGTTAGACATTCCTGAGCTGTACAAGTTTTACATCTCAAAGGGGCAGAGAAAGAACTTACAAGTGTCTAATGTAAATGCTCTAATGAAAGGACACTGAAGTCAGGGAGTAATCTGTCTAAAGGTTTGTCAAGCTAAGGGGGATAGTAAGGCTGTCTTGGAGAGTGGTGGCCTTGATGTAATCAGAAGTTCTATTTTACCTCCCCTCACTCCCATCCTGTGGTGGGAAACTACTGTTCTGGTTACCTATAACTCAGAGAGATTCTGAGAGTGAGTTTTCTACAGGAGGGACTAACAGCATCCTACCTTAAAACAAATTTTATCATAAAAGCATTCATGGCATAAGGTGCTGTTCTGACTTTATGGTAATCCATGAGTGGATCATTCATATGATGCTTTGGGTACAAAAGAACTTAAGAAATTACACCTCCTTAAGGAGATGCAAAACTACAGGTTGGGGAGTCTATATTTTTGTCTCAGTGACAACTTTGTAGGTTTTCTGCTGCAACCTTATGAACAAACTGGTGCCCATGTTCCCATTGTGCCTCCAAGTTAGCAACTCAAAGAAAATTTACTTTACCACAATGCCATTTCTTATTGTATATAGCTTTAAGATGTGTTGTAATGTGTATTCATTTGCTCTTCTTCAATGGTTAAAGAAACTTATAAGGGAGTTGGTAAAATCTATTAGGCCGATAGAGTTTTAGAGACTATTCTGAGTCCTGTTTAACTACTGTTAAGACCCACATGGGGAATTATGGCTAGAATTATTAGCTCTGTTTACGTCAAGGCATAATACAGAAACCTCTGTCCAATTAGGAACTCATTCCATTGCCTCTTTCTGACTATTAAGTTGGGTTCTACAAAAAAGACTATTTCCTGAGTACCTTCACAAGGGACATACTGTGTTGTTTGTTGTTTGTCACTAGTGAGAAGTAACTTGATGCTTTCATTGCTAATAATTCCCTTGCAAAGTATGTTGACATGTCAGGCATTCTGGAACAAAATCAACATATAATGAGTGTCTCTGTCCTTGCTTACACCCACACAGTTCTTGCTTGCAAATAACTCTATATCTGAAGAGCCAAGATATAGATGTATGGATAGTGAGGTCATGATGGACTGCTTATATAAATGTTCAGAATATTAGCAGAGATTTCACCTTGAGGTATGTGATTAATTACAAAACAAACTCTGAAGATGCTAATTATCACAAGAGGTGAGAGGATGGAAGAACATGTACAAAATGGACCTTGTGTTTCTTGCAAAGCCTGCTTTTTCTTTTAGTCTCTTTTGCATAGGGCAAATATCCTTAAAAAAATTTCCCCATGCATATATCAGGGGATAGTAAGGCTGTCTTGGAGATGCATAAAAGCTTTTTCTCCCTCACTCCCATCCTGTGGTGGGAAACTACTGTTCTGGTTACCTATAACTCAGAGAGATTCTGAGAGTGAGTTTTCTACAGGAGGGACTAACAGCATCCTACCTTAAAACAAATTTTATCATAAAAGCATTCATGGCATAAGGTGCTGTTCTGACTTTATGGTAATCCATGAGTGGATCATTCATATGATGCTTTGGGTACAAAAGAACTTAAGAAATTACACCTCCTTAAGGAGATGCAAAACTACAGGTTGGGGAGTCTATATTTTTGTCTCAGTGACAACTTTGTAGGTTTTCTGCTGCAACCTTATGAACAAACTGGTGCCCATGTTCCCATTGTGCCTCCAAGTTAGCAACTCAAAGAAAATTTACTTTACCACAATGCCATTTCTTATTGTATATAGCTTTAAGATGTGTTGTAATGTGTATTCATTTGCTCTTCTTCAATGGTTAAAGAAACTTATAAGGGAGTTGGTAAAATCTATTAGGCCGATAGAGTTTTAGAGACTATTCTGAGTCCTGTTTAACTACTGTTAAGACCCACATGGGGAATTATGGCTAGAATTATTAGCTCTGTTTACGTCAAGGCATAATACAGAAACCTCTGTCCAATTAGGAACTCATTCCATTGCCTCTTTCTGACTATTAAGTTGGGTTCTACAAAAAAGACTATTTCCTGAGTACCTTCACAAGGGACATACTGTGTTGTTTGTTGTTTGTCACTAGTGAGAAGTAACTTGATGCTTTCATTGCTAATAATTCCCTTGCAAAGTATGTTGACATGTCAGGCATTCTGGAACAAAATCAACATATAATGAGTGTCTCTGTCCTTGCTTACACCCACACAGTTCTTGCTTGCAAATAACTCTATATCTGAAGAGCCAAGATATAGATGTATGGATAGTGAGGTCATGATGGACTGCTTATATAAATGTTCAGAATATTAGCAGAGATTTCACCTTGAGGTATGTGATTAATTACAAAACAAACTCTGAAGATGCTAATTATCACAAGAGGTGAGAGGATGGAAGAACATGTACAAAATGGACCTTGTGTTTCTTGCAAAGCCTGCTTTTTCTTTTAGTCTCTTTTGCATAGGGCAAATATCCTTAAAAAAATTTCCCCATGCATATATCTCTTTCTTCTTACCTGCTTTCCTATGATCATTCTTTACTACAGATAAATAGATCCATTCTTATTTTAAATAGAAGTATAGCTGATGTTCAATGTTACATAAGTTATAGGTGTATGTGTGTGTGTGCTCCATGGCTTCAGTCATGTCAGACTCTTGGTGACTTCATGGACTGTAGTCTTCCAGGCTCCTCTCTCCATGGGACTTGCCAAGCAAGAATACTGGAGTGGGTTGCCATTTCCTCCTCCACAGGATCTTCCTGACCCATGGATCAAACCTGCATCCGCTGCATTGCAGGCAGATTCTTTACCACTGAGCCACTGGGCAAGCCCACACTTTCTCTGGAGAATACCCCTGTGTCTCCAAGCAGGCTGAGGAGCTGGTGACAGAGTTCTCTAAAGCCAAGCTGCCGACAGATGCTGTGAGATGAAGAGAAACTAACAGAAAGCTAAATAGTCAAGCCTTTTGGGAAGACACCAGACTTGGCTGAATTGTAAAACAACTCAGGAATGCGTATCAGACACTGATCTGTGACTCTATTGTCCTAATCATTAGCTGCTTGAGCTAATTCCTTTGTGACTCAGGGAGGCTGAGAGACTTCAGTTTTTCTGCAAATAAGAGGCAGTGGGCATGGGAGCCTTTGTACTTGGAGTGGGGATGGCGGGTTCTCCTTTGTTTGATCAGCATCTTACGGATATTAGAAATAAAAATTCTTGGGCCCCACCCCATACCTACGAAAGCCTCATCCCTGGAGTGGGGCCCAGGAACCTATGGTCTAATGTGTTTTCCAGGTGATCCTCACGCACATAAATGTTTGATAAATGCCATGTTGATTCCTAGGTAGCGCTAAGAACCTGACTGCCGATGCAGAAGACATAAGAGATGCTAGTTGAATCCCTGGGTTGGGAATATCCCCTGGAGGAGGGTGGCAGCCCACTCCACTATTCTTGCGTGGAGAATCCCACGAACAGAGAGGACTGGCTGGCTATAGTCCATAGGGTTGCAAAGGATTGGACTTGACTGAAGTGACTTAGCAGGGACACATACATATGTTGAAATGTTCTGTTCTGTCCTCTTGATTGTTGTTGTTGTTGCTCCATTGCTCAGTTATGTCTGACTTTTTACAACAGGAACTGCAGCACTCCAGACTTCCCTGTCCTTCACGATTTCCCGGGGTTTTTCCAAACTTATGTCCATGGAGTCAATAATGCCATACAACCATCACATCCTCTGTTGTCCCCTTCTCCTCCTGTTAATCTTTCCCAGCATCAGGGTCTTTTCCAAATGTCAGACTCTTGGTGACTTCATGGACTGTAGTCTTCCAGGCTCCTCTCCATGGGACTTGCCAAGCAAGAATACTGGAGTGGGTTGCCATTTCCTCCTCCACAGGATCTTCCTGACCCATGGATCAAACCTGCATCCGCTGCATTGCAGGCAGATTCTTTACCACTGAGCCACTGGGCAAGCCCACACTTTCTCTGGAGAATACCCCTGTGTCTCCAAGCAGGCTGAGGAGCTGGTGACAGAGTTCTCTAAAGCCAAGCTGCCGACAGATGCTGTGAGATGAAGAGAAACTAACAGAAAGCTAAATAGTCAAGCCTTTTGGGAAGACACCAGACTTGGCTGAATTGTAAAACAACTCAGGAATGCGTATCAGACACTGATCTGTGACTCTATTGTCCTAATCATTAGCTGCTTGAGCTAATTCCTTTGTGACTCAGGGAGGCTGAGAGACTTCAGTTTTTCTGCAAATAAGAGGCAGTGGGCATGGGAGCCTTTGTACTTGGAGTGGGGATGGCGGGTTCTCCTTTGTTTGATCAGCATCTTACGGATATTAGAAATAAAAATTCTTGGGCCCCACCCCATACCTACGAAAGCCTCATCCCTGGAGTGGGGCCCAGGAACCTATGGTCTAATGTGTTTTCCAGGTGATCCTCACGCACATAAATGTTTGATAAATGCCATGTTGATTCCTAGGTAGCGCTAAGAACCTGACTGCCGATGCAGAAGACATAAGAGATGCTAGTTGAATCCCTGGGTTGGGAATATCCCCTGGAGGAGGGTGGCAGCCCACTCCACTATTCTTGCGTGGAGAATCCCACGAACAGAGAGGACTGGCTGGCTATAGTCCATAGGGTTGCAAAGGATTGGACTTGACTGAAGTGACTTAGCAGGGACACATACATATGTTGAAATGTTCTGTTCTGTCCTCTTGATTGTTGTTGTTGTTGCTCCATTGCTCAGTTATGTCTGACTTTTTACAACAGGAACTGCAGCACTCCAGACTTCCCTGTCCTTCACGATTTCCCGGGGTTTTTCCAAACTTATGTCCATGGAGTCAATAATGCCATACAACCATCACATCCTCTGTTGTCCCCTTCTCCTCCTGTTAATCTTTCCCAGCATCAGGGTCTTTTCCAAATGAATTAACTCTTTCCATCAGGTGGCCAAAGTATTGGAACTTCAGCTTCAACACCAGTCCTTCCAATGAATATTCAGGGTGTGTTTCCTTTAGGATTGACTGGTTTGATCTCCTTGCGATCCACGGGACTCTGAGAGTCTTTTCCAGCACCACAGTTTGAAGGCATCAATTCTTTGGCTTTCAGTCTATTTTATATTGTCTAGCTCTCATATTTGTACCAGACTACTGGAAAAACCGTATCTTTGATGGTACAGACCTTTGTCGGCAAAGTAATATCTCTGCTTTTTAATATATTATCTAGGTTTGTCATAGCTTTTCTTCAGATCTTTTAATTTTCATGACTAAAGTCACTCTCTGCAGTGATTTCGGAGCCCAAACTCACTGTTTCCATTGTTTACTCATCTATTTGTCATGAAGTGATGGGACTAGACACCATGATCTTCATTTTTTTGAATGTTGAGTTTTAAGCCAGCTTTTTCATTCTCCTCTTTCACCTTCATCAGGAGGCTCTTTAGTTCTTCTTTGCTTTCTGCCATTGGGGTGGTATCATTTGCGCACCTGAGGTTATTGGTGTTTCTCCTGGCAACCTTGATTCCAGCTTATGCTTCATCCAGACTGGCATTTCTGCATGATGTACTCTGCATATAGGTTAAATAAGCGGGTCGACAATATATAGACTTGATGTACTACTTTCCCAATTTGGAACAAGTCCTATGTTCCACATCTGGGTTTAATTGTTGGTTCTTGATCTGCATACAGGCTTCACAGGCAGCTAAGGTAGTGTGGTATTCCTATCTCTTGAAGAGTTTTCCACTGTGTGTTGTAATCCACACAGTCAAAGGCTTTAGTGTAGTCAACGAAGCAGAAGTAGATGTTTTCTGAAATTCTCTTGCTTTTTCTATGATCCATTGGATGTTGGCAATTTGATTTCTGGTTCCTTTGCTGTTTTTATTTATTTATTTATTTTGGGCGGGGGTCGGGTTGGGGAGGGAGGGGAGTGGGCGGGCCACTTCTATTGGTCTTTCATTTATCTATTTTCATCCGTCTTTGCTCCTTTGGCTCCTGTGAGCCTCCCATCGCAGTGGCGTCTGTCGTTGCAGAGAGCCGGCTCTGGGCGCATGCGCCCCAGAGCTCCGGCTCGGTAATTGGACACATCCGTCCAGCCGCTCCACGGCACGTGGGATCTTCCCAGGCCAGGGATCGAACCGGCGCCCCTTGCACTGCAAGGCGGTGTCCTTACCCACTGGACCACCAGGGGAAGCCCCAGGGGAAGCCCCTCCTTTGCTGTTTTTAAAGTCTTGCTTGTATATCTTGAAGTTCTTGGTGCACATACTGTTGAAGTCTAGCTTGAAGGATTTTGAGCATGACCTTGCTAGCATGTGAAATGAGTGAAATGAGTGCAATTGTGTGGCAGTGCCCTTCTTTGGGACTGGAATGAAAACTGACCTTTTTCAGTCCAGTGGCAACTGCTGAGCTTTCCAAATATGCTGGCACATTGAGTACAGCACTTTAACAGCATCGTTTCTTTCTTTTCTTTCTTTTTTTTTAGGATTTGAAGTAGCTCAGCTGGAATTCCATCAACTCCGCTAGCTTTGTTCGTAGTGATGCTTCCTAAGGCCCACTTGGCTTCACACTCTAGGATGTCTGGCTCTAGGTGAGTGATCACACCATTATGGTTATCTGGATTACTAAGACCTTTTTTGTATAGTTCTTCTGTGTATTCTTGCCACCTCTTCTTTATCTCTTCTGCTTCTGTTAGATCCATACCATTTCTGTCCTTTATTGTGCCCATTTTTGCATGAAATATTCTCCTGGTATCTCTGATTTTCTTGGAGAGAGCTTTTGTCTTTCCCATTGTGTTGTTTTCCTCTATTTCTTTGCATTGTTCACTTAAAAAGGCCTTTTTCGATCTCTCTTTACTATTCTTTGAAACTCTGCATTCATGTGAGTATGTCTTTTCTCCTTTGCCTTTCACTTATTTTCTCAGCTATTTGTAAAGCCTCTTCAGACAACAGTTTTGCCTTTTGCATTTCTTTTTCTTGTCCTCTTGATGGGGTGCCTCTGTTCTCAGTATAGCTCTCTGCCCTGAATCTATTTATAGAACTTATGTGGGTCTCTCCCCCAGGTCCATCAAGGGGCAGTTGTTTTGGGGGCTATGGATGAAAATGGACATGTGAGGATGTCCACAGACATTTATGCCAGGCCCCTTGATGGTCAGCATGGAACGTAGGGCAAGAAGGGAAGGGAAGTGAACCTCAGGCCAGGGGATAGTTTTTCTGTTATTCTAGTTCTAAATTTGAACCTACCTTCTGGGTTGTTTTGAAGTTGAATTTATTAAGATAGCAGTAGAGAACGTATTTTACTTAACTGTTTGCTAGCTTAATATATGGGTTTCCCCTGTGACTTAGTGGTAAAGAATCCACTTACCAACGCAAATTTGATCCCTGAGTCAGGAAGATCCCCTGGAGAAGGAAATGGCAACCAATTTCAGTGTTCTTGCTTGGGGAATTCCATGGGCAGAGTGGAGGGCTACAGTCCTTGGGGTTGCAAAAGGGTCGGACTGGACTCAGCAACTAAACAACAAAACAAGCTTGATTCATACCATTTTGATATTCAGATACACGGTATGTGGGTCTCTATTTGTACCCCATGCCTGGGCTTGAGAATATTAAGATGGAGTCTGCTGTGAAGTTTTAATGTTAGTTCCCTTTCTGGGTTTTCCACTGCACTGGAACTCCTTGGGGATAAAGACTGGTTTTTTTTTTTTTTAAATTAATTAATTAATTAATTAATTAATTTATTTTTGTACATGTATGTTCCCAGATCAATCAGATGCATATCCCTTGACCCTCTCCCCACCCAGGTTCCCCCCACCCCCCATCCCTCCAGACCATCGCCCCAAGTGGTTGTAGGTACTCCTATTCCCCTAGCACAATGACAATAGCTATCTTTTCTACACATGACAGTATAGGTTCCCATGTTACTCCCTCCCATTGTTCGGTCTCCACAATGTCTTTATGTCTATTCTCTGTTTTTTCATGAGTTCACTGTGTGTGTTATCATGACCATCTTACTAGATCCCATATATATGAGTTAGTATACTATACTTGTAAAGACTGGTTTTTATTTGACCCTAACTCCATTACCCCCTGCAGCTCTTGGCATAAGTGACTTAGTGTATGTGAGCCAAATGGCGAATAAATAGATGAACGCTCTTGTGAAAATTGAGGCTGTCAGGGAAACCTTGTAGGGGAGATGCTGGGCCCACATGGTGTTTGTTTTGTGAGCAGGACCAGTGAGACCACAGCAGGCAGATGGAGTGTTCTCAAGCAGGCAACACTCTCTGCTATTGTCAGATAAATTGTTAAAATTAGGACAAATAAAGGGGGTATAACAGGGACATAATATCATCTGATGGAACTGATTCTTCAGACCAGACAAAGCTATGTGGACTTTAAAGTCCAAGCAAGGTAGCAAAGAGAACTAAAGCCCACAGATTAATTAGAAGTAATGAAAACAGCTGTCAAACTAGTCTGAAATCTTGGCCTACTACAATTAAGTGCTCAGTGTGAACTAATTAAATTAGCAGTTCCCAGGTGTTGGCTTTACAGACTGTATAAATTATGCATTGAGGCAAGAAGCTCTGTCTATACCAGGGCCTTATTTTGGTGGTTCTTTTTGTTGTAGGGTTTTCTGTGTGGCATTTGTTTCTGATTTTTTAGTGGCTGTATAATAAAACATTATGTTAGTGTCTGGTGTACTACATGATTTGACACTTGCATACATTATGAAATGATCATCACAATACGTTTGGTAGCCATCTGTCCCTATGAAAAGTTATTATAATATAATTTACTATATTCCTTAGGTGGTATATTGCATCATCGTGGCTTGCATATTATATAGCTAGTTTCATAACTCTTAATCTCCTTCAGCTGTTCCCACTACTTCTCTCCCCTCCTTCATTCTGGCAATCACATTTGTTCTGAGTACCTATGAGTCTGTTTTTCTTTTGACCTTTTTGTTATAATTTTTAGGCTCCACATGTAAGTGAGATCATGCAGTACTGGTATTTCTCTGCCTGACTAACTTCACTTAACAAAGCACACTTTAGGCATACCCAGGTTCGGTCTCCACAATGTCTTTATGTCTATTCTCTGTTTTTTCATGAGTTCACTGTGTGTGTTATCATGACCATCTTACTAGATCCCATATATATGAGTTAGTATACTATACTTGTAAAGACTGGTTTTTATTTGACCCTAACTCCATTACCCCCTGCAGCTCTTGGCATAAGTGACTTAGTGTATGTGAGCCAAATGGCGAATAAATAGATGAACGCTCTTGTGAAAATTGAGGCTGTCAGGGAAACCTTGTAGGGGAGATGCTGGGCCCACATGGTGTTTGTTTTGTGAGCAGGACCAGTGAGACCACAGCAGGCAGATGGAGTGTTCTCAAGCAGGCAACACTCTCTGCTATTGTCAGATAAATTGTTAAAATTAGGACAAATAAAGGGGGTATAACAGGGACATAATATCATCTGATGGAACTGATTCTTCAGACCAGACAAAGCTATGTGGACTTTAAAGTCCAAGCAAGGTAGCAAAGAGAACTAAAGCCCACAGATTAATTAGAAGTAATGAAAACAGCTGTCAAACTAGTCTGAAATCTTGGCCTACTACAATTAAGTGCTCAGTGTGAACTAATTAAATTAGCAGTTCCCAGGTGTTGGCTTTACAGACTGTATAAATTATGCATTGAGGCAAGAAGCTCTGTCTATACCAGGGCCTTATTTTGGTGGTTCTTTTTGTTGTAGGGTTTTCTGTGTGGCATTTGTTTCTGATTTTTTAGTGGCTGTATAATAAAACATTATGTTAGTGTCTGGTGTACTACATGATTTGACACTTGCATACATTATGAAATGATCATCACAATACGTTTGGTAGCCATCTGTCCCTATGAAAAGTTATTATAATATAATTTACTATATTCCTTAGGTGGTATATTGCATCATCGTGGCTTGCATATTATATAGCTAGTTTCATAACTCTTAATCTCCTTCAGCTGTTCCCACTACTTCTCTCCCCTCCTTCATTCTGGCAATCACATTTGTTCTGAGTACCTATGAGTCTGTTTTTCTTTTGACCTTTTTGTTATAATTTTTAGGCTCCACATGTAAGTGAGATCATGCAGTACTGGTATTTCTCTGCCTGACTAACTTCACTTAACAAAGCACACTTTAGGCATACCCAGGTTGTTTCAACTGGCAAGATTTTTTTTTTTTAATGACTAACATTTCATTTTGTGTGTGTGTGTGTATCTTCTTTTTCCATTCATGTATTGATGAACACTTTCTTTCCTATCTTGGCTATTGTAAAGAACACTGCAATCAACACTGGAATACATATATTGCATGTATCTTTTTAAATTAGTGTTTTTGTTTTCTTTGGGTAAATACTCAGAAGTGAAATTGCTGGATCATGTGGCAGTTCTTTTTTAATTTTTTGAGAACCTCCATATTGTTTTCTATAGTGGTTGTACCAATTTACAATCCTATTAACAGTGCCCAAGTGTTCCCTTTTATCCATATCCTTGAAATTTGTTATTTCTTGTCTTTTTGATAGTATCTGTTCTGACAGGTATGAGGTGATATCTCGTGGTTCTGATTTTTCTGTTGATTAGTGATGTTCAGCATCTTTTACTGTCTCTGTTAGCCATGTGTTTGTCGTCTTTGGAAAAATACCTATTCAGATACTTGGCCCATTTTTTAATTAGGGTTTTTTTTTTTTTTTTTTTTGTATTGAGTTGTATTAGTTCATTGTGTGTTTTGGATTTTAATCCCACATTGGATTATTGTTTATAAATATCTTCTTCCTTGCAGTAGGGGGCCTTTTCATTGCATTGATAGTTTCCTTCACTGTGCAAAGCTTAGTGGTTTGATATAATCTCATTTGATAATTTTTGCTTTTGTTTCCCTTGTCTGATTATTGCTATGACCAGTGTTTTCTTCTAGAAGTTTTATGGTTTCAGGTGTTATCTTTTATTTAAGATTTGACACTTGCATACATTATGAAATGATCATCACAATACGTTTGGTAGCCATCTGTCCCTATGAAAAGTTATTATAATATAATTTACTATATTCCTTAGGTGGTATATTGCATCATCGTGGCTTGCATATTATATAGCTAGTTTCATAACTCTTAATCTCCTTCAGCTGTTCCCACTACTTCTCTCCCCTCCTTCATTCTGGCAATCACATTTGTTCTGAGTACCTATGAGTCTGTTTTTCTTTTGACCTTTTTGTTATAATTTTTAGGCTCCACATGTAAGTGAGATCATGCAGTACTGGTATTTCTCTGCCTGACTAACTTCACTTAACAAAGCACACTTTAGGCATACCCAGGTTGTTTCAACTGGCAAGATTTTTTTTTTTTAATGACTAACATTTCATTTTGTGTGTGTGTGTATCTTCTTTTTCCATTCATGTATTGATGAACACTTTCTTTCCTATCTTGGCTATTGTAAAGAACACTGCAATCAACACTGGAATACATATATTGCATGTATCTTTTTAAATTAGTGTTTTTGTTTTCTTTGGGTAAATACTCAGAAGTGAAATTGCTGGATCATGTGGCAGTTCTTTTTTAATTTTTTGAGAACCTCCATATTGTTTTCTATAGTGGTTGTACCAATTTACAATCCTATTAACAGTGCCCAAGTGTTCCTTTTATCCATATCCTTGAAATTTGTTATTTCTTGTCTTTTTGATAGTATCTGTTCTGACAGGTATGAGGTGATATCTCGTGGTTCTGATTTTTCTGTTGATTAGTGATGTTCAGCATCTTTTACTGTCTCTGTTAGCCATGTGTTTGTCGTCTTTGGAAAAATACCTATTCAGATACTTGGCCCATTTTTTAATTAGGGTTTTTTTTTTTTTTTTTTTTGTATTGAGTTGTATTAGTTCATTGTGTGTTTTGGATTTTAATCCCACATTGGATTATTGTTTATAAATATCTTCTTCCTTGCAGTAGGGGGCCTTTTCATTGCATTGATAGTTTCCTTCACTGTGCAAAGCTTAGTGGTTTGATATAATCTCATTTGATAATTTTTGCTTTTGTTTCCCTTGTCTGATTATTGCTATGACCAGTGTTTTCTTCTAGAAGTTTTATGGTTTCAGGTGTTATCTTTTATTTAAGTCATTAGTGAATTTTGAGTTTGTTTTTGTATGTAGTGTGAGAAAGTAGATGAGTTTGATTCTTTTGCATTTAGATGTCCTATTTTTCTAAACCATTTATTACATAAATAATAATTTAGGTGATCTTTTCACCATTGATTAGTCTTGCCACCTTTGTTGTAGACTTATCATATAAGAATGAGTTTATTCTGGGCTCTCTATTCTGTTCCATTGATCCATATGTCTGTTTTTATGCCACTACCATACTGTTTTGGTGACTGTAGATTTGTAGTATAGTTTGAAACTAGAGAACATGATATTTACAGCTCTGTTCTTCTTTCTCAAGATTGTTTTGGCTGTTTGGGATCTTTTGTGTTGCCATACAAATTTTAGAATTGTTCTAGTTTTGTGGAAAATGCCATTGACATTTTGATAAGGATTCCATTGAATCTGTAGATTGCCTTGTGTAGTGTGGCCATTTTAACAATATCAGTTCTTCCAACCCATGAGCATGGCACATCTTTGCATTTATTTGTCTTATGTTCAATTTCTTCCACCAATGCCTTATAATTTTCTGAGTATAGTTCCTTTACCTCCTAGGCTGGATTTACTTGTAGGATTTAGCTCCTAGGTATTTTATTCTTTTTGATGCAAGTATAAATGTATTTTTTCTTACTTTCTCTTTCTGATTGTTTGTTGGTAGTGTATAGAAATGCACAAATATCTGTATATTAATTTTGTATCCTTGACTTTACTAAATTTATTAATTCTGATAGCTTTTTTGGTGGCATTCATAGGATTTTCTCAACATAGTATCATTTATCTGCACAGTGATAGTTTTACTTCCTTCGCAATTTGCATTTCTTTTATTTCTTTTTCTTGTCTGATTGCTGTGATAGGATTTGGAATGCTGTGTTCAATAAAAATGGTGATCCCGGGCATTCTTTTCTTAGTCCCAATCTTAGATAAAAATGCTTTTAGTGCCACACTATTGATATGATGCTGACTTTTGTCCTTTTACATTGAGTTATATTTCCTCTCTATCTACTTTGTTGAGAGCTTTAATCATAAATAGACTTTGAATTTTGTCAAAAGTTGTTTTGCATCTTTGAGATGATCATGTGATTATCTTTATTTTTGTTAATGGGGCGTATCATATTGATTGGTTTGCAGATTTTGAACATCCTTACATCCCCAGGATGACTCTCATTTGATTATCATGGTATATTATCCTTTTGTTGTATTATTGAATTCATTTTGCTAATATTTTGAGGATTTTTATATCTATGTTCATCAGGGATATTAGCCTATATTTGTGTGTGTGTGTACTTTTTTGTTTTGTACTGTATTCATCTGGAATCAGGGTAATTGGTGGTCTCCTAGAATGAGTTTAAAAGGGCTCCTTCCTCTTCAACTTTTTTGGGAAAAGTTTGAGAAGGATAAGTATTAACTCTTATTTAAATGTTTGATAAAATTCCCCTGTGAAGTTATCTGGTCCTAGACATTTGTTTGTTGGGAGTTTTAAGATTATCAATTCAATTTTATTACTGGTAATTGGTCTGTTGGTATTTTCTCTGTCTTCCTGATTTTTGTGTTGCCATACAAATTTTAGAATTGTTCTAGTTTTGTGGAAAATGCCATTGACATTTTGATAAGGATTCCATTGAATCTGTAGATTGCCTTGTGTAGTGTGGCCATTTTAACAATATCAGTTCTTCCAACCCATGAGCATGGCACATCTTTGCATTTATTTGTCTTATGTTCAATTTCTTCCACCAATGCCTTATAATTTTCTGAGTATAGTTCCTTTACCTCCTAGGCTGGATTTACTTGTAGGATTTAGCTCCTAGGTATTTTATTCTTTTTGATGCAAGTATAAATGTATTTTTTCTTACTTTCTCTTTCTGATTGTTTGTTGGTAGTGTATAGAAATGCACAAATATCTGTATATTAATTTTGTATCCTTGACTTTACTAAATTTATTAATTCTGATAGCTTTTTTGGTGGCATTCATAGGATTTTCTCAACATAGTATCATTTATCTGCACAGTGATAGTTTTACTTCCTTCGCAATTTGCATTTCTTTTATTTCTTTTTCTTGTCTGATTGCTGTGATAGGATTTGGAATGCTGTGTTCAATAAAAATGGTGATCCCGGGCATTCTTTTCTTAGTCCCAATCTTAGATAAAAATGCTTTTAGTGCCACACTATTGATATGATGCTGACTTTTGTCCTTTTACATTGAGTTATATTTCCTCTCTATCTACTTTGTTGAGAGCTTTAATCATAAATAGACTTTGAATTTTGTCAAAAGTTGTTTTGCATCTTTGAGATGATCATGTGATTATCTTTATTTTTGTTAATGGGGCGTATCATATTGATTGGTTTGCAGATTTTGAACATCCTTACATCCCCAGGATGACTCTCATTTGATTATCATGGTATATTATCCTTTTGTTGTATTATTGAATTCATTTTGCTAATATTTTGAGGATTTTTATATCTATGTTCATCAGGGATATTAGCCTATATTTGTGTGTGTGTGTACTTTTTTGTTTTGTACTGTATTCATCTGGAATCAGGGTAATTGGTGGTCTCCTAGAATGAGTTTAAAAGGGCTCCTTCCTCTTCAACTTTTTGGAATAGTTTGAGAAGGATAAGTATTAACTCTTATTTAAATGTTTGATAAAATTCCCCTGTGAAGTTATCTGGTCCTAGACATTTGTTTGTTGGGAGTTTTAAGATTATCAATTCAATTTTATTACTGGTAATTGGTCTGTTGGTATTTTCTCTGTCTTCCTGATTTAGACTTGGGAGAGAGTACATTTCTAATCTGCTGTTGACTCCTTTTAGTGTATTTATTTATTTCAGTTATTACGTTCTTTAGTTCTGAGTAGTTCTTTTCTGTATTTTCTAGTTCTTTTTTGAAGTTCTTACAGTGTTCTTTCACTCTTTTGATGAGTTCATAGAGCATTTTCATGACCTTTGCTTTACTGTCTTTATTAGGTCATTTATTTAGTTTCTATGTCATTAGGGGTTTTTCCCTGGGGTTTCATCTTGTTTTTTCATTTGGAACATATTCATGTGTTTTCTCTCTCTTTTTAGCTTTCTCTGTATATCTGCATGAAATTAGACAAAACAGTTACCTATTTGGTGTTGCAGGTGTCCTTGTGTGGGAATGTCCCTGTGCCCGCTGTGTGTACCCAGTGGCTTTGACTGGAGAGTTGAGTTTGAGGTGAGTGTGGGCTGGGACTTTTCCCACTTTGTTCTGGGGTATTGCCTTATTAAGGGTGGGCTTCAGACAGAGGAAGAGGGCTAGAGATGAAGTTTAGCATGGGCTAGGCTTCTCCTGGGATGCACAGATGGCTACCACCCTGGCAGGAGTAGACTGGAGCAGAGGGCTAGATCCAGAACTCAGAGTGAGTGACAGCATCTCCCAGGGTGGGGCTTACAAAAGGGAGCCACAGGAGCTGAAGCCACAGCCCAGTGCAAGCCATGAGTCCTTCTTAGGAGCGTAGAGGGCTAGACATATTGATTGGTTTGCAGATTTTGAACATCCTTACATCCCCAGGATGACTCTCATTTGATTATCATGGTATATTATCCTTTTGTTGTATTATTGAATTCATTTTGCTAATATTTTGAGGATTTTTATATCTATGTTCATCAGGGATATTAGCCTATATTTGTGTGTGTGTGTACTTTTTTGTTTTGTACTGTATTCATCTGGAATCAGGGTAATTGGTGGTCTCCTAGAATGAGTTTAAAAGGGCTCCTTCCTCTTCAACTTTTTGGAATAGTTTGAGAAGGATAAGTATTAACTCTTATTTAAATGTTTGATAAAATTCCCCTGTGAAGTTATCTGGTCCTAGACATTTGTTTGTTGGGAGTTTTAAGATTATCAATTCAATTTTATTACTGGTAATTGGTCTGTTGGTATTTTCTCTGTCTTCCTGATTTAGACTTGGGAGAGAGTACATTTCTAATCTGCTGTTGACTCCTTTTAGTGTATTTTTCATTTCAGTTATTACGTTCTTTAGTTCTGAGTAGTTCTTTTCTGTATTTTCTAGTTCTTTTTTGAAGTTCTTACAGTGTTCTTTCACTCTTTTGATGAGTTCATAGAGCATTTTCATGACCTTTGCTTTACTGTCTTTATTAGGTCATTTATTTAGTTTCTATGTCATTAGGGGTTTTTCCCTGGGGTTTCATCTTGTTTTTTCATTTGGAACATATTCATGTGTTTTCTCTCTCTTTTTAGCTTTCTCTGTATATCTGCATGAAATTAGACAAAACAGTTACCTATTTGGTGTTGCAGGTGTCCTTGTGTGGGAATGTCCCTGTGCCCGCTGTGTGTACCCAGTGGCTTTGACTGGAGAGTTGAGTTTGAGGTGAGTGTGGGCTGGGACTTTTCCCACTTTGTTCTGGGGTATTGCCTTATTAAGGGTGGGCTTCAGACAGAGGAAGAGGGCTAGAGATGAAGTTTAGCATGGGCTAGGCTTCTCCTGGGATGCACAGATGGCTACCACCCTGGCAGGAGTAGACTGGAGCCGAGAGGGCTAGATCCAGAACTCAGAGTGAGTGACAGCATCTCCCAGGGCATACTGGCAGTTGCTGCCTTGACAAAGGATAAGGTGGAGCCACAGGAGCTGAAGCCACAGCCCAGTGCAAGCCATGAGTCCTTCTGGAGTGTAAGGATGGTCTCTGCTTTCATGGGGCATGGGGCTGGAGCCATAGGCTGCTGTGAGCTATGACTTCTCTGGGATATGATGGTGGTCACTGCTTTGGTGGGAGATGTGGCAGGAGCTGGATGTGTGGCTGTGAGGTGTGGTTTCTTCTGGAATTTACTGGCAACCAAAGCCAATATGTTGGGGTCATGTTGGGGTGTCCTTGGCAGATTGGCCAGTGCACAAGGCAATTTTTAATCTGTTGCTTCTGCTGTTTCAGGGAGTGAGATGTTCTGTGTACACACCCTTTGAGAGTGGAGTCTCAGTTTCTCACAGCCCTTTGGTAAGCCCCATTGATTTTCTAAACCAGCCTGGGGGGCTTATTTTCTCACTGTTGGTCTCTTGTGTTGGGATGCTCAATGTAAAACATGAACCCCTCACTTACTGGGGAGGATCCCTAAGTCTGTGACATCTCCCTCCTCTTTAGTTGACCCACCAGACTTGTAGGTTCTGACTAGATCAGTTTACTTTCCTTTCTACCTGTCTTAGTGTGGTGTTTTCTTTATATCCTTGGTTGTAGATCTGTTCTGCTAGTCTTCATCTCACAGTCAGAGAGAGGTGCTTTATATATTGCTGTAGTTTTTTTTTTTGGCCACTTCCATTGATCTTTCATCTATTTATATTCATCCATTTTTTTTTTTTCTTTTTTTTTGGTGGGCAGGGCAGGTTGGGGAGGGGGAGAGGCGGGTGGGCCATTTCTATTGGTCTTTCATTTATCTATTTTCTTTGTTCTTTGGCCCGTGTGGGCCTCATAGTAGTGGCCTCTGTCATCGCAGAGCACCAGCTCTGGGTGCATGCGCTCCAGAGCTCTGGCTTGGTAGTTGGACACATTGGTCCAGCCGCTCCATGGCACGTGGGATCTTCCCAGGCCAGGGATCGAACTGGCTCCCCTTGCACTGCAAGGTGGTGTTCTTACCCACTGGACCACCAGGGAAGCCCATATTGCTGTAGTTTTTGTGTGTTCATGGAAGAAGGTGAGTCCAGGGTCTTCCTACTCTGCCATCTTGGTCCTGACTCTTGTCTTTTATGTTGTTGTTGTGCAGCTTGGGTGTTTTTCAGTACTCTACCATCCAGTTCATGGATCCATTTGTCCTTATCATTTAATCTGCAGTTGATTAACTTCTAGTACATTTTTATTTTAGTTATTCTATTTAGCTCTGTTTGGTTCTTCTTTATATTTTCAGACTTTTAAAAAAATTTCTCACTGGGTTCATCCATTCTTCTCCTGAGTTCACTGAGTATCTTTATGATCATTATCTTGAACTCTTTATTAGACAGATTTCTTATCTCCATTTAGTTCTTTTTGTCTTTTTGTCTTCTTCCGTCATTTAGAACATATTCCTGACTTTGCCTAATTCTTCATGTTTATTTTTGTATACTAGGTAGGCTGGTTATATTTCCTGATCTTGGAGATGTGGCTTTGTGTAGGAGCAATCCTAAGGAGATCAGCAGCTTATATGCTTCAGGAGTGCCCCCTACATGAGTTGCGTGGGCTCTTTCATTGTGAGTGTGCTGATAGGTGGGACTGGCCGCAGTTGGCTGCCAGGCTCCATCTGATGTTGTGGTTTCTGGTCCACTGGTAGGCAAGGCCAGGTCCTGGGATGACTGGCTGCATGGTCCAGGGGTGCTCAGGGCTGGTGCCAGTCTGCTGGTGGGTGGGTAAGCCCCCAGGGCTAATAGGCTAGAAGGATCACTCCAAAATGGCACTTCCTACCACCAGTGTCCCTGTGGTGGAATGAGTTCCAAAAAAATAGGTGCTAACCAGATCCTTTGGGGGAATCCCAGTGGAGCAAGTGATTCTGACCCAGGGTTTCTTCAAATTACTACCTCTGTACTGAGACTTGGCACCTGTGAGATTCTGTATTGTGCTCTTAAAGATCAGAGCCCTGTTTTCTACAGATCTAGGGCTCTCCCATACACAAGCCCTTCTCAGGGCAGGTTCCCTGGGTTGGGAGCCTGAATGGGACTTGGGCCCCTTGCTCCTTGGAATTGTTGTTGTTTGGTTATTTAGTTGCTAAGTCATGTCCAATTCTTTGTAACCCCATGGACTGTAGCCTGCCAAGGTCCTCTCTCCATGGGCTTTCCCAGGCAAGAATACTGGAATAGGTTGCCATTTTCTTCTCCAGAGGATCTTCGCAACCCAGGGATTGAACCTGCATCTCCTGCATTGCAGGCAGATTCTTTTACTACTGAGCCACCAGGGAAGTACATGTTCCTTGAGAAAACCTCTGTAATTGTGCAGATTCTTCTGTTTGTGGGTTGCCTACCTGGGGGTGTGGGTCTTGACTGTACCACTTCTCTGCCCTTCCTACCCCATCTTGTTGTGGTTCCTGCTTTATACCTTCAATTGTGCAAAATCTTTTCTGCTGGTACTCAGGTCATTCTTATAGATGGTTGCCCTCTAAGTAGTTGTAATTTGGGTGTATTAGTAGGAGGAGGTAAGTTTAGGGTCTTCCCACTTTGTCTGCTTGGCTGTGTGCCTTGTTGCTGGTTTTATTTTAATACTTTATGTTAGATATACCCTAAAACAGAAGTATAATTGGACAATTAGGCATGGATGCTGAATACTTAATAAGTTCACATTTGATATTTTATCTTTCTCTGAAATTCTTCTCCCCCCTGCCGCCCCAGATTTTACCTGAGTCTCTTAATCCACTTGACGGTTTGTAAGATTGAGCCAACCCACCAGTATTCACTAAAGATCTACTTTGTGTGCAAGGCCCTGGGCCAGGCTGGGAGGAAACTGTGGAGTGAAGGTTGTCCTGGTCCATGGAACGCTGAGGGTGCAATTGAGAATTTAGGACACATATGCAAACTCACATTGAATCACAAGCCATGTGTGCCAAGTGCCAATTACATTGTGCAAAACAGGCGATCTTTTCAGGGTGAAGTCTCTTCTAGCTGAGGAGATAAGGGTTGTCCATGAGGAGTGTCTGTTATCCCTCCAACATGGCTCTGAGCAGAGTTTTTCAAACTGTATTGACTTTGAGTCACAGTAGTGAAGTCCTTGATCTCATAATTAAACAAGTTTATGGGTGTGACTCACTGAAACAGAAGTTTCACTAACAATAATTAACCCTTTCTATGTGTTGTGCACTTTCGCCTGTTTTATTTTTTAATACTCTATTTTCTGTAAAAAATACTCTCCCTTATGAAAAACAAAGAAGGTGGCTCTCTCAATAAATTGTTAAATGCTCCGCTAATTAGTTACCATACACAACCTGAAAAACACTGCTTTAAGGACCTGACTTAAAAACCCTTCAGCTTCCGTGTGGTCAGGCCACTCAAGATGGCTGTTCTCTTGTTCCCCCAGTGCCTGCTTCATCTGCACCCTACGCACCTAACTGACCTTCCTACCCACTAGATTGACCAAAAACATTTGTTTGGGTTTTTTCCTGTAACATCTTATGGAAACATTGGAACAGACACTTTGGCCAGCTCAATAGTTGCTGAAGGCCCCAGGTGGTGATTGTTCTCATCAAAGGGGTGGTAATGGGTGTGGCCCTGTGCTGGTTTCCCTGGTAACTAACGAGCCCACCTGAGGGCAGTTCCCCTGTATAAGCCTCCCCCGCCCACACCCTCCAAAGCCGAGTGAGAAAGTTGCCTGTGGCCTGATCCTGCCTGCTGTCTGCTGCACACAGTGGGGGTGTTGCTCCAGGACCATGCTTCAGACATGTAAGCTCCCATATCCATTAAACAACTGAGTCTGTGTTGCTGACTCTGGGTTCTTTCTTTGGTCTTAAAGCTGAGTAACTGTGGCCTCCTACGTAGGCCCACGGGCTGCAGGCCAATGGCTTTCCCCTGTGCCATTTGCCCTGTCCTCCTCTCTACACCTTCGTGTGACAGGAAACTTGTGAAATCAACTGCTGCCTCTGCAGTGGACTCGCTGGGAGTAGTTCTTGGTGTCTCTGTAGGATAGGAGTTCCTTCTACAGAAATTTGAGTACTTAACTTCTCCCCCTTTACATCCCACCTCACCAGGCCAGGTTGGGGCCTCTCGTGTGGCGTACATACTAAAGGAGAACTGTGGAACTCTTTTGCCAACCTCCAGTTACTTGTTTCATGCCTTTTTGATCAGATTGCAGATGGTTATTCAGAGGGAGGTACTAAGACTTGTGAAGAAATAAGTTTGGGATGTAGGAGGAGGATTTTAATAATATTTTCTTGCCCCTGAGGGGTTTGTTCTCATCTAAGATGAAGGTGATTATACCTAAAGTCACTTGAATATTAATCTGTCTTCAGGAAACCTTTTTCTGGGCAAGTTTATATGATGAGAGTTGCTTTTAGGATATCACCAGGTATTTGAATGGAAGAATGCTTCATTAAAATATTATCATTTGTTTATACACTTAAACATTTGCAAAGAAACTTATATTCCAAGCCCTGTTTATGTTCTGGGTTATCATGTCCTGACAGATGAAAGCTGGGGCGAGAGACAAAGGTGTAAACTCAATCCTGTGAACGTTTTATGTAGAAATTTGTGCAGGACACCATGGGCCACAAGAGATACAATTTCCAACTTTCTGTGAAGATCAGGACAGTGTCTGTAACATTTTGTAGGGGGAGGTGGAGTTTGCCAGAAAAGACGCTGAACTTTCCAGGGCAAGGAAACGGCAGAGGTGTGGAGATATGAAAGAGCCCAGAGCTGCAAGAAGCTTCATGAGGCTGGTGGAGAGGAAAGACGGGATAAAACGGTCAGAAGTGAGGTGAAGGAGCTTTCGTGCCATGCTGAGGAATGTGGTCTTCACCACTGTGAACGGGGAGTGATGCATTTAAGGATTACTAGTAGAGGAGTGATGTCGGTAGAATTTACATTTTGGAAAGACTACTCTGGTAAACAGTGTATTTTTAAAGGAATTTAATTGTTCCCAAAGGCCTCATATCATGACCACACAATTTTAGAGTGGGAGACAGGATGTGGAATATAGATCAGTGTTTCTCAAACTTGAATATGCATCACCTGTAGGACTTGTTAAACCAGGCTGCCACAACCCACCCACAGAGTTTTGCATCTGTAGATCCAGGGCAGATCCGCAGAATTTGCTTTTCTAACAAGTTCCCAGGTGGTGCTGATGCTACTAGTCCAAGGACCACACTTTACTTATTAAAGGATGTGGTAGGAAAACTAGTGACCCCTAAAGATGTCTATGGAACCATCATTATATTATACTGGCTAGAGAAAGGGAATTAGGGTTTTGGATGGAAGTCATTTGTAATTAAGTTATTAATCAGTAAAGTTAGGTACCAAGGAGCTGACCTGAGAGGGAGAGTAGCCTGGGTTATCCAGGTGGGCTCAATGTAATCACAAGGGTGCTTAAATGGTAAGAGACCCAGAAGAGGAGAATCAGACAAGGAGACTCAGAGATGGGACAACTGGAGGAGAGGGAATGTGCGGCAACATTGCTGGCTTTGAAGATGGAGGAATGGGGTTGAGTCAAGAAAAGGTAAGAGGATAAATTCTCAAGTCTACAGGAGGAACACCATCCACTGACACCTAGATCCTAGCTGGCAGAACTGTTACATAGCACAGTTACATTGTTTCAAGCCACAAAGTTTGTGGTAATTTAACTCCAAAAGGAAACTAATACACATGTCTCCAAGGATGGGGGTGGGTTCTAGGAGCCCGAAGTTTAAAAACTGACTAGGCCAGTAACTGCCACCCTCCCTGGTTTTTGCCCTCACATTCAACTCAAGGCCAACAGAAAAGTCAAACATGCTTCTGAAACAATCACATGAAGTGCCCTGCCTCTAGCTTCCTCATGCCAACAGCTGCCCGCCAGAGCACTGTTGAAACCTTCCCTTTTTTCTCGGCTTTTGTTCCCTCTATGAAGCCTTTCCACTGTCCTGCCTGCCTCTGAGCCTCTGCCAATCACAGAGGATGGTGATTATTCAGGGCATGCTCTCGCCCTGAATAAATAACCTCTGTTTGGCCTCATTTGGGTGATCTGCACTGATTTCTACAAGTGCTCTATTCCCCTGCTAGCCCTCGCCCCCGTTTTAAAACTGATTATTCTAACATAGGGGTATTCAATGGAGGAGGATTTTTGTCTCTCACCCACCTCCCCAGACCAGGGACATTTGGCAATGTCTGCAGATGATTTGACTTGTCACAGCTGGGGAATGCTACCAGCATCTAATGGGTAGAAGCCATGGTAGGAATCTCCTAAACATCTACGATGTACAGCAATGTCTCTAAGAACAAAGAATTCTCTGGACCAAAATGCAAATAGTGCTGATCTAGTGACAAATTTCTAGTCCCTGTGCAGTGAAGAGATGTTCACTGGAGATCTTTTTATGTGAGGGATAGAAATACTAAAGCCTGACAAAGGTGGCCAGCAATCTGTATTTATCTGACTAGGCTTAGTCTTGTAACAAAGATAGTTCTTGTTTCTGTTTCCAAAAAGGAATATGATCTCTCTTACCCTGACGGAGTAGGAAAGCCTCGCATTTCATTTTGCTCCTCTGCTTAGTAACTCCTTGAGATTTATAGTGTATGTAAAAATATGCCAATATATTTGCATCTATTTATCTTCATAGATACACATGAATATGACTATAACATGAAATTTCCACATACGAGTTGTGGAAATGATCTCTTTACTTCATAGCTATATCACATACCCAGACAACATAAATTTATTTGTTTCTAGCGGGTTCGATTTGCAAAACTACTTGCCTATTTCTCTCTGTGCACCAGTGCCCCGGTCCAGTGGTGCGGTGCTTCATTCGAGCTTTATGTATCTGAGGCACTCTCATTTCTAGATCTTCAGAGCTGATTTGGAATGCATGCTATTGAAGCCTTCATATTCTTCATGCATTTAAAACAGAGCTGTAGGTGGAGACTTCTTCCTCAGATCGACCTCTAGTGTTGCCAATTGACAAGCTCAGGAAGGAAGAGGTGAGGTAAGCTGTTAGTTACAGAGAGGCATTCTCATCCTTTGGTCTGACATTTTGCAAGCTCACAGGCTAATTAATCAATTTCATTAAAAAAAAAAAAAAAGACAGCATGTTGCCATGGCATCATGAGGCATGTTTATACTGCCACATTAAGATTTCAGAGTATTTTTAATTTTTAATTTTTAATTACCTACTTCCATTTTTTTTTTTTTTGGGTTAAGTCCTTAAATTTTTTTTTTCTCCTTTTCATTATGTGATTTTTCTGGCAATGTTTTCTGATATTGAGATACTAATTGAAACGGAGTTGCCTGTCTTCTTTGAGAAGAAATACGATCACCTCAGGAGCCTTGGTTGCATGTAAGATTTGATTAAAAAATTCCATGGAGGGCATTGTGCCAGCTGGCCTTCAGTGCCTGTGCTTATACACAAGAAGCCACTCATTTATTGTCCGAGACACGACCCAGAAGGAGTTTTATCTATAATGAATGTAGCATATGCTTGCCAGGATTCAGAGTATTTCTAGAAACATACTAAATTCTAGCTTTTTCTTTCTATATAGCATCACAGAAATAGTATTAATGATAAAACCGGTGGCTTTTTACCTTGACAATCATTTTATGGGAGTGTCAAGAGAATATGCCCAGGTTCACTTAAAGAAGGTGTTAATTAGTTGAAGTAACAACTTATCCTGATTATTTAAAGAGTCCTTTTCCAGCATGCTTTCTGTCTCCTAGTCATTAAATAGGCTAGGGAAGATAGGGAAAGAGAGGATACCATGGAGCTTTTGAATTAGATCAGACTGAAACTTTGTGATTAAAGTACACTAGGATTAACATAGTAAAAACAAGTCAGACAGGAACACCCTCCTGTATCTTATGAAGGAAATGAAAATGTATGCAGTAATTCTTTTCTTTTTTTCTCTTTTTGATTTACTTTAAAGTGTCTGTGCTTGGGAGGATTTAGAATCTTATTAAAAAAGAAATGAATACATGGAAAATATAAATTGTGCATCTGTATTTTGTGAGGGGCATTCTAACTAGTGTGTCCTCCTCCGGGCCTTTTTTATGCATTGTTTGTAAGGTTTAATCTGGCTTGAGTCGTAATGTTCATTTATAAGATGTGTCCATTTATTAGATCTATATTTCTGAAGCTGACACCTTAGGTTTTTCATGTTGCTCAGTGGTGATTTTGGAAAAAGCCACTTCTTCAAGGACAAAAGTAGTGTTCCAGCAATGCATCTATAAGGAACATTTCAGAAACAGATTGCCTTTCAGTGTGGAGGGGCCTCCCTGGTAGCTCAGATGGTAAAGCATCTGCCTGCAATGCAGGAGACCCAGAGTTGATCCCTGAGTTGGGAAGATCCCTTGGAGAATTCCATGGACAGAGAAGCCTGGCAAGTTACAGTCCATGCAGCCGTGACTGAGCTTACTAACATTTCCAGTGTGAAAGCCTCAGACTTCACTACCAGGATTTCTTGTTTCGCCTCAAAGACTGGCTTATGAGCTGCTTTGTGACCTGGCCTGGCCACTCTCAAGCTTGTGTTGACTCTGTCCTCTTAAATTCTACATGAGAACAACAATGGGGTTGCCTGATAGGTTGGCTGGACCACCAAGCTAGGTGACAAGAGCTGTTGACACATTTCTTCATGGAACACTTTAAGTCTGTTGCTACTAGTAGCCTTTGAGATAGGGTAAAAGTATTATTGCAAATTGGACTTTGGCTAGGATGATCCATCTAGGTCAAATTGATGCCTAGTATTGCATTTTGGGCTTGCAGCAGTGACCTTCAGCTGTGACTCCAAGGACAACACAAATTCCAAACCCCCTGCAATCTATTAATTAAACTAGTACTGAGTGTCTCTTAAATGTCAGGGCTTGTGCTAGGGCTGGAGGTGCGACTAAGGCAAGATACAGTTCCGACTTTCAAGAGCTTAGACTCCTTGATAGGATGGACACAGGTAAGAGATGTCATCGAGGCACAGTGTTTGTAGAGTTAGCTTAGTTGATTTTGGTTTGGAGTTTTGGTGTTTCCTGCACATAGAATCCAATTTACAGTTTGGAATAGGAAGTTCTCCTAGGAAGTGAGCATTTAGTTCCTCTCCCAGTTCTTTTAGGAACACATTGGAGGGTTGTTCTCGTTCAGCCCTTTGATCTGTGACATCCTGAGGGGCAGGTTGGTGTTTGTGATGGAGGACTGGGGTCTGAGGAAAGAGGTATAGTGACAAAAGTTGAGAGTCAGACTGGCTTGTGGGGAGCTCTGCTCAGGCTGTGCATTTGTCAAATGAGACAGTGACACGGAGTTAAGAATGATCTGTTCATTGATTTAGACAGGCAAGAGGCTCTCCCTGGAGTGGCTCAAATGTGCGCCATGTGTGTGAGCTCTGGATTGGGACCCACGAGCTGAATGATGCAGAGCAGCCCACTTGGCTGGCTGAGTCCCTGTGGATTGGGGATGGGGAGGAACTCTGAGCACTCTTCCTTCTAGAAGGTAGGCTACATCATTGATGTTTGAGGCTGGCTGGCTGGCTGTCTCTGATGCCAGATTTTGCTATGGCTGAATCACCCTCTATGGAAGTCACACATGGTTATTTTCTTGTCTCACAATTTAAGATTTATGTGTTAAACAGAATCACATAATCCCAGTTTTGTGGTTCACTTTCAAAGCAATTAGCAGTCTTCGGCTGATGTTGTTCTTGGTGAACTATAGATACACCAGAAGGTCAACACTCATCCCACTTTGGAGGAAGATATATATGAGAAAGTGTGACAAGGACTCAGGAGTCTAGGGAAACTGATTAAATACCCTTCACTTTCATACTTGACAGGTTTGTGCTCAGAGAAAGCAGTGATTTTTTGCCCTTGACAATTACATTTTACCTTCCCATAAAGAGAAACAATGCCAATCCTGGGTGTGGTGCTATCCTCACTCGGGTGTTTTGTGTAGGCGTCCACGCCAGGCTCTCGGCAGTGTGTCAGGGGTTGGCATGCTGGCCTGTGGCTGGTAGTCAGTGTGTTCCTGATGTGAGGCCTGTAATAGGAGTGCCAATGGGGACAGAGGACCCAGTGTTTCCACAAGGGCGGCTGCCTTCTCCCTGTGAGAGGCAGCAGCGCTGAATGAGACAGCACTGGCTGGCGAGGAGCCAGACTCTGGAGTTGGCATCTCAGCCCAGGTGTGGTTATCTGATGAGTTGTCATTTAATCTCCATGCTTCGGTTTTGCTTCTCCTCTCATCGTTGAAACTGAGCCTGTAATAGCTGTCCCTCCCTCATTACAGGGCTATTATGAGTTCCAACAGGATGATGATTTAAGGTAGTCAAAAAATGGAAGGTGAATTAGCATACATAAATATGTACAGTCATATGGTGGCATCAGGGCTCTATCAGTTATTTTTACAGATAATGGAATATTATAGTTTGAATTCAAGCAATTAAAAATTACCATCATTTAATAAAGAACAAAACCTTTCAAGATGCCTGACACTTTTTATGGCCATTCAAACTCAGGTGACACTCAACGAGAGAATCAACAAGGAGGTGGGAAGTGTTTTTCTGTGAACGGCCAGGCAGTAACTATTCTAGGCTTTGTGGGACATACGGTCTCTTCGCCACTACGCACCTCTGCTGTTTTAGTGCTAAAGTAGCCATAGATGCTCTGGTAACCAAGGAGTGGGTGTGCTTCAAACACCTGTATTTACACAGACAGGCGTTGGGCTGAGTTTGGCTCACATGGGCTGTAGTTTGCTATCTCTTGACCTAAGCTAATGTGAAGGTGGTGAGAAAATATCATCAAAACACTTTTCCCAGAGAAGAACTGCAGTATTTGTGAAGAACATGTTTTACTGATTGGGAGTAAGCGTGGGAGAGACTACAGGTATGGGAAAGTCAGTCTGGAACTGGGGAGGTGGTGACTGTTAATGGAGTGTAATGGATGAGGGTTAGGGGAATATGGTGTTCTTAGAGGAGGGATTATTTAAATCTGGAGCTGGGTTACCCAGAGAATGAGGAGGTAACCGAGTGAGAGTGGTGAACACTGTTGGGATCAGCGGCTTGTTGTTTTGGATGAAGTCAAGCAGTCCTGCCATGGGAATAATATGAGTGCACTGGAAGGGTAAAAGGGGGCTAAGCAGCAACCTGGAGGGGTGGGATGAGGAGGGGCTGGGAGGGAGGGTAGGGAGGAGTCAAAGGTACACCTATGACTGATTTGGATTTATGTATAGCTGTAAGTCACAAAACTCTGTAAAAGTAAAATTAAAAAAAGAAATCATGCCCTAGACTGGGGGGAGACTAACAAAAAAGAAAGTGGTGGTCAGTGGGCAGCAATTGGAAATCCTTGGACATGGTTCCACCGGCGTTGGTGGGAGGGGTAGAGGTGAGATGAAACAACTGGAGTTGAGACAGTCAAGAGACAGGCCGTGACGGTGAATGGCTCATCCATGGGGATGTGGAAGATCTCAAGATTGATAGAGAAGTAGAGAAACCGTAAACGAGGTGCTAAGTTGATGGGAGGCCTGTAGGGGTGTGAGTAAGTCTGGAGCTAATGATTCTAAGAGTTTTGGATTGAAAGAAGAAAAATGACAAATGATAGGGAAATAAGCATTGCGACAGTCACCGCCAAGACCAGCACTGATCCTGTTAGTGCTTCTTCCTGGGCAGTTCTGGTCCACAGAATGAGGATGGAAACAGGCTCACGACTTGCAAGGCTGTCTCATTAGAAACCTTCTGTGTGCAAGGCTCCATACTCATCTCTTCTTGATGTAGATGATCCTGCAGACCTCTCAGACCCTGGGGGATGACCAGTCACTAAACGAAAGGATCCTGGGATCCTAGATATTTGCTGCTTTGAGTTGCTCAGTTGGACTTGATAGGAACAAGGAAAAACCACTTCTATTGTGTTAAGTCCCTAGCATTACTCTAATACACATACCCTAAATCTTAGTTCTGAATGACATGGAGTGTAAGAGAGAATCCATAACAACCTAAACCTTAAGAGGGCTTCAAGGAAGGTGGTATCATCTGGAGACAACCAGATGTCTAAGTGTATTACTGACTCTAACAATAACAGCAACAGTGACAATGCCACCATCATCTATTTGACCTCAAAGGCTGTAGGGTGTTCTGTCCTAGATACCGGGAATGCAGTCAGAGATCATGATGACTTTTGGTTTTGAAGCTATGGGCGTATTTCCTGAGAAAACCCAGACATTTTTCTATGTTTCCTTGTCTCTTTGATTTCTCACATGCACACCTATTTGGTGTCCTACTTGGTACCTCAGTTTCTCTGGGGGATCCCTATTGGACTTGACATTCTCTTCTACTGTTCTCTTCACAATCTCCTTGAGCTTCAGTTTCTTACTTGTGAAATAGAAATAATAACGAATATCTCAAAGGGCTAGGATGAGGAGTAAATAACATGATTTCTGTAAGAACTTCACACTTTCTGTCCAGCACACAGTAAGCCCTTGATAAATGTCAAATAGTATTACTGCTGATTGCTCAAGAATTTAATTTATCAAAGTCAAGAAAAGAAAAGTATTTAGAGTGGTTATTCTCCAAATGTGGTTCCCGGACCAGCAGCATCAGTACCAAAATTCTTTGGCCCTATGCCACTTCTACTGAAAGAAACTCTGGAGCAAGGGCCCCTCAATCTGTGCTCCAACAGGCCCTCCAGGTGGTTTCTGATGCTCGATGTTTAAGAATCGTTCGTCTCTTTACAGGCTTTAACAATGTTTGTTATTTTCATTTGAGAATAGTTCTTGTGGGGGAGTCTGTTTAAAAAACCTTGCTGTCATTAGAACTTGGCAAGGCTCCATACTCATCTCTTCTTGATGTAGATGATCCTGCAGACCTCTCAGACCCTGGGGGATGACCAGTCACTAAACGAAAGGATCCTGGGATCCTAGATATTTGCTGCTTTGAGTTGCTCAGTTGGACTTGATAGGAACAAGGAAAAACCACTTCTATTGTGTTAAGTCCCTAGCATTACTCTAATACACATACCCTAAATCTTAGTTCTGAATGACATGGAGTGTAAGAGAGAATCCATAACAACCTAAACCTTAAGAGGGCTTCAAGGAAGGTGGTATCATCTGGAGACAACCAGATGTCTAAGTGTATTACTGACTCTAACAATAACAGCAACAGTGACAATGCCACCATCATCTATTTGACCTCAAAGGCTGTAGGGTGTTCTGTCCTAGATACCGGGAATGCAGTCAGAGATCATGATGACTTTTGGTTTTGAAGCTATGGGCGTATTTCCTGAGAAAACCCAGACATTTTTCTATGTTTCCTTGTCTCTTTGATTTCTCACATGCACACCTATTTGGTGTCCTACTTGGTACCTCAGTTTCTCTGGGGGATCCCTATTGGACTTGACATTCTCTTCTACTGTTCTCTTCACAATCTCCTTGAGCTTCAGTTTCTTACTTGTGAAATAGAAATAATAACGAATATCTCAAAGGGCTAGGATGAGGAGTAAATAACATGATTTCTGTAAGAACTTCACACTTTCTGTCCAGCACACAGTAAGCCCTTGATAAATGTCAAATAGTATTACTGCTGATTGCTCAAGAATTTAATTTATCAAAGTCAAGAAAAGAAAAGTATTTAGAGTGGTTATTCTCCAAATGTGGTTCCCGGACCAGCAGCATCAGTACCAAAATTCTTTGGCCCTATGCCACTTCTACTGAAAGAAACTCTGGAGCAAGGGCCCCTCAATCTGTGCTCCAACAGGCCCTCCAGGTGGTTTCTGATGCTCGATGTTTAAGAATCGTTCGTCTCTTTACAGGCTTTAACAATGTTTGTTATTTTCATTTGAGAATAGTTCTTGTGAGGAGTCTGTTTAGTTCCTTAGTTATTAAGAATAAGAGCAGAGAAAATCCTCCAGACCATTAAACATTACTGTCTTTCTTCCTGTGAGCAGAAAGCAGTGGAGTGTCCGGGAGAGAATGCGACCCTGTGGTCTGACCCTGGGTCTTGGACCACACGTCGACCCCTGTAGCTTGCCTTGTTTTCACCAACACTACAGAATGTATTTCACAGGCCAGTGACCTTGGAGTGTAAATGCCAGCAATGCCAGGATGCTGGCAGGTTTATTGCTATAACTCCTCACTACAAAAGGCATGGTCAGATGGGATTATTTTGCCATTTGAAGCTGAACTCTTGGAGACATCCTCTTAAATTTCTTGGTGGATGACTCAGCATCTGGGGCTGAGATCCAGAATGGCTTGTCTGTGACCTTTTTGGATCGATGTCCCATTTGCACTTTCTGTCTGTCTTCTGCCTTTGGGCTAGATTAGGTTTTGAGATGGATTCTTTTTTTTTTTTTCATTTTTAAAAAGTGTGGTGGTGGTTGTTTTTTTTTTTTGCCTCTAAGTCATCGTTTATTTTTCATCCATCTTTATTCTTTGGCATGTGTGGGCCTTCCTCTGCAGTGGCCTCTCTCGTTGCAGGACAAGAGCTCTAGGCACATGTGCTTCAGAGCACTGGCTTGTAATTGGACACACCGGCCCAGCCACTCCACAGCATATGGGATCTTCCTGGACCAGCGATGGAACAGGTACCCCTTGCACTGCAAGGTGGACACTTTACCCACTGGACTAACAGGGAAGCCCCTCAAAAAGTGTTTTATTTACATTTGTATATTATGAGCAACTGATTAACTTAAATTGAAACATGATGAAATAAAAATTGTAGTTCTAATCATCTCTTCAAAATCCCAATACATTTAAATTAAAATTACTATGCTAATGTAAAAATATTTCCTCTTTCCTAATTTATCAAAGCATATTTTCTTCCAAAGTTATCATACATATTTTTAAACACATTATAGAAATTAGACTTAAAGAATATACAGAAAGACAATAATCAGAAAGTTAATTCAGATGTATAAAATCAGAAAAAGATACTAAAGTTAAATAATACATGGCTTGAAAATCAATACAGCGGGGCTTCCCTGGTGGTCCAGTGGGTAAGGACATTGCCTTGCAGTGCAAGGGACACCGGTTTGATCCCTGGCCTGGGAAGATCCCACGTGCTGTGGAGCGGCTGGACCGATGTGTCCAATTACCAAGCCAGAGCTCTGGAGCGCACGTGCCCAGAGCTGGTGCTCTGCGACAACAGAGGCCACTTCGATGGAGGCCCACATGGGCCAAAAGAACAAAGATGGATGAAAATAGATAAATGAAAGACCAGTAGATGTGGCCCACCCCCTCCCACTTCCTCCCCAACCTGCACACCACCACCCGTGCCCCCCGCCCCCCAAAAAATCGATACAACATCCTTTCTGTTCCCAGTCTCCATATCAGGTAGGTTCTAGGCCCTTGGGTCCACCTTTCTCTTTGGTAACAGGATTAATATCATCTGGAAATTTTGTCTGTGTTTCCTTCTCTAAAGTGGAATCTTCTGGTGCCTCAAAATGACCATCTGTTAACTTTGGCTTCTTAAGGGGAGATTTGCTAGGTTCAGATGTTCCTCTGAGAGAATTTATTTTCCTCAGAGAATGACACAGAAGGAGTGATCTTGCCACTCTCCATGCTGTGCTGGGACATGGCCCAGCAAAGCGAGGTCTGTCACAGGCATAGGCTTAGGTTTCAGCCGTGTCCATGATGGCCTCAAGGTGGATTTTTTTTAAAGTCACAAATACATGTTGATCAGTCTGAATCTTATAGGTCCCATTTCTTTCCTCTCCTTGTGCCTTATGGAGTCCTGGAGCTGGGAAGGGAGATGGGGCCTTCTAACCTGACTTTTTGCTCCACAAAAAGGGACCTATGTCCTGAAATGTGAAATGACTCCCCCCAAGGCCACACAATAGTTCTTGTTTCCAGGCTTATAAGGCTGTCTCTCATATATCCTTTCTCCATCCTTTGTGGGTTGACTTTTCCTTCACGCACCTTCCTTTAGCACGGATAGTCCCCTTGGGAATGGGGTTGTTTGATTGAGTCATGGTTTTTCTTCTACAGGAGTCAAAATGACCATTTTCAGTCTGCTGCTGGCGGTGGTTGCAAGAATTCATGTCTGCAGAACTGGGTCAGATACTTGTTGTGACTCACATGTTCAGGTTTCATGGTACATTTTTTTTCTTTAGAGTTACTTTCCTTCTCTGAAGTTACAATTTCAGAGAGGCGACTTCATTGCTGGGGGAGAGCTGGTTGCTCCAGTGGATTTTCTGACATTCAGAGACTTTTGGTGTGGCCCTCAGGGTGCACGCCTGGTCTTCCAGGCCGTCCAGCTGGGTGGCGTTCCCACTGAGCTGGTCTGAACGCTAACAGTGGAGTAGCAAAAGGACAGTTGTGGAGCCAGGGTAGGCAGTAGATCTCTAAATTCCTTTAACAGATCTCCTTATCTTTCACTTGTGCTCTTTTCTCATTTATTTTTATGATCACCTTATCCCAGTTTAGCTGATTGACTGCAGAGTTCAAGACAGAGTTGTTAGCCTGTTTGTTTCACCCTAAAATTCATATGTTGAAACTTAATCCCTAACGTGATGATATTAGCAGGTGGGGTATTTTGGAGGTAGTGATGTCATAGGGTAGAACCCCCATGAATGAGCTTAGTGCCCTTACAAAAGAGAGACAGAGAGACTTAGCCATCTGAAGATATAGTGAGAAGACAGCCATCCATAAAATAGGAAGTGAGTTCTCAACCAGATGGCAGATATGCCAGCACCTTGAGTCTTTCTATTTTGTAGATATGTTCATTTGTATTTTAGATTCCTCATGTAAGTGATATCATATGGCATTTGTCCTTCTCTTACATACTTGGTTTAGTATGACAGTGTTTAAGTACATCTATATTGCTGCAAGTGTTTTCCTGGTGGCTCCAATGGTAAAGAATCCGCATGCAATGTGGGAGACCTGGGCTGGGAAGATCCCCTGGAAGAGGGCATGGCAACCCACTCCAGTATTCTTTCCTGGAGAAATCCCATGGACAGAAGAGCCTGGTGGGCTGTAGTCCGTGGGGTCACAAAGAGCTGGACACGACTGAGCAGCTAAGCGCAGTGTGGCTTCTGCTGCTGCAAATTGCATTATGTTATGTTAGAATAGCTGAGTAATATTTCAGTGTGTATGTGTATATATACATATAAATACCACATATTTATCCATTCATCTATACGTGGAAGTTTAGTTTGTTTCTGTGTCTTGGCTATTGTGAATAGTGGTGCTATGAATATAGAACTGTAGTATCTTTTCCAGTAAAAGTTTTGTTTGGGTATATGCTCAGGAATGGGATTGCGGGATCATATGGCATCTCTTAGTTTTTTGGGGAACTTTTATGTTTTCCATAGTGGCTGCACCAATTTATATCCCCATCAACAGTGTAAGAGGGTCTCTTTTTCTCTACACCCTCTCCAGTGTTTATCATTTGTAGGGTTTTTTTTTTTTTTTTTTTTTTTTTTAATGATAGCCATTCTGACTGTGTAAAGTGGTACCTCACTGTAGTTTTGATTTGCATTTATATAATACTTAGAGATGATGAGCATCTTTTCATATATCCATTGACCATCTCTGTTTTTTAACAGAAATGTTTGTTTAGATCTTCTGTCCATTTTTTAGTTGGGTTAAAAAAAAAAGATTATCATATGAGCTGTATATATGTATTTTGAAATTAAAATATTGCATTGCATCAGTTGCAAATGTTTTCTCTCAGGTTATGTTTTCATTTTGTTGATGATTTCCTTTGCTATGGAAATGCTTATAATTTTTATTAGGTTTCAATTGTTTATTTTTATTTGTATTGTCTTTGGAGACTGACCTAACACATTGATATGATTTATGTCAATATTTTGCCTATGTTTTCTTTCAGGAATTTTGTGGTGTCTTACCTTATATTTAGGTCTATAAGTCACTTTGAATTTTTTTTGTATGGTGAGAAGGTGTGTTCTAACTTCATTGATTTACATCTAGAGGCCCAGCTTTTCCTATCACCAGTTGCTGAAGAGACTGTCCTTTGTCCACTGTATATTCTTGCCTTCTTTGTCGGAGACTAATTGTCCATTAAGTGTGTAGATTTATTTCTGAAGTCTTTATTTTGTTTCATTGATCCACATATCTGTTTTTGTGCCATTTCCATGCTGTTTTGATTACTGTAGCTTTGCTGTAATTTTTGAAGTCTGGGAGGGTTATGCTTCCTGCTTTGTTCTTTTTCCTCAGGATTATCTTGGCAACTCTAGGTCTAAAAGTTCTATGTCTAGAACTAAAGTTCCATATAAACTTTAGGATTATTTGTTCTAGTTCTGCATAATTTGATAGGGACCTCACTTAGTTGTGTAGCTGAGTAATATTTCAGTGTGTATGTGTATATATACATATAAATACCACATATTTATCCATTCATCTATACGTGGAAGTTTAGTTTGTTTCTGTGTCTTGGCTATTGTGAATAGTGGTGCTATGAATATAGAACTGTAGTATCTTTTCCAGTAAAAGTTTTGTTTGGGTATATGCTCAGGAATGGGATTGCGGGATCATATGGCATCTCTTAGTTTTTTGGGGAACTTTTATGTTTTCCATAGTGGCTGCACCAATTTATATCCCCATCAACAGTGTAAGAGGGTCTCTTTTTCTCTACACCCTCTCCAGTGTTTATCATTTGTAGGGTTTTTTTTTTTTTTTTTTTTTTTTAATGATAGCCATTCTGACTGTGTAAAGTGGTACCTCACTGTAGTTTTGATTTGCATTTATATAATACTTAGAGATGATGAGCATCTTTTCATATATCCATTGACCATCTCTGTTTTTTTAACAGAAATGTTTGTTTAGATCTTCTGTCCATTTTTTAGTTGGGTTAAAAAAAAAAGATTATCATATGAGCTGTATATATGTATTTTGAAATTAAAATATTGCATTGCATCAGTTGCAAATGTTTTCTCTCAGGTTATGTTTTCATTTTGTTGATGATTTCCTTTGCTATGGAAATGCTTATAATTTTTATTAGGTTTCAATTGTTTATTTTTATTTGTATTGTCTTTGGAGACTGACCTAACACATTGATATGATTTATGTCAATATTTTGCCTATGTTTTCTTTCAGGAATTTTGTGGTGTCTTACCTTATATTTAGGTCTATAAGTCACTTTGAATTTTTTTTGTATGGTGAGAAGGTGTGTTCTAACTTCATTGATTTACATCTAGAGGCCCAGCTTTTCCTATCACCAGTTGCTGAAGAGACTGTCCTTTGTCCACTGTATATTCTTGCCTTCTTTGTCGGAGACTAATTGTCCATTAAGTGTGTAGATTTATTTCTGAAGTCTTTATTTTGTTTCATTGATCCACATATCTGTTTTTGTGCCATTTCCATGCTGTTTTGATTACTGTAGCTTTGCTGTAATTTTTGAAGTCTGGGAGGGTTATGCTTCCTGCTTTGTTCTTTTTCCTCAGGATTATCTTGGCAACTCTAGGTCTAAAAGTTCTATGTCTAGAACTAAAGTTCCATATAAACTTTAGGATTATTTGTTCTAGTTCTGCATAATTTGATAGGGACCTCACTTAGTTGGTGTTTCAGTGTACTTACTACAGTGGAGTTAAAAAAAAAATTGAATCGAAAATACAAAATAGCATCTGCTATCCTCAAAGTCAAATCAAGAGAAGTCCATGCAATTCTACTTACATAAAAATCCTAGAAAACGCAAATTAGTCTCTAGAGACTGACAGCAGATCATGTTTGCTTAAAAGTGGGAAAGAAGGGAACAGAAGACACTGTTGGCAGTGATGGCTATGTTCATTATCTTGATTGTGGTGCTGGTCTCACGATATGTACATCTATCAAAACTCATTAAATTGTGTATCTTTACAGAATGTCAGTTATATTTTAATAAATCCATGAAAAGTATTTGCTATTTTTGCTGTTGTGACTAAGTCTAGTAAAGCACGTTTGTTCAAGTGACAACTACATCCCCACCACAGGCCGTTCCTTTATTCTCTAGGTACCACTTGTGTGCCAGAGGTAGATGAACAGGGAGACAGAAGTCTAGTCGGTTTTGTGTCTTCACTCCCCACCCCTCTATTCCTTCTGTTTTTCAATCTCTTCTCCTCCCTCTGTTTCTCTTCGCACCCTTCCCCAAAGTCACCAGAATGTGAAAGGCTACATCTGTTACTGCAAAAGCTGTTTTACAGTGCAATTAAGCATTCCTCACCTTAGCTCCCCAGGAGCTAGAGACTTGTGTGATCGTTGGTATAATGGATGGTATCCAAAGCCCCGGCCCAGTCGTGCAGAGGATGCACACACATCCGTGTGGGCGGGAGGAGGCGTCTTTCTGGCACACAATGTGAGGCTGCCGCTCCCCTCAGAACTCAGAGCATCTGCTGCCCTCTAGGTGACCAGGCCAGTTGGCAAATGGAGTTGGTGCCCTGCAGATGGAATAAATAGTCTGTAGCCATTTCTGGCTCAGGCTGAGGTAAGAGAACAAGATCTATGATCGGATGGGATTCTTTCGGTCTGGAGAGAAAAATGGTTTAGAATTTACATCCATGCTCTTTGCCTTTCAGAAAACTTGAATGGCTCCTAGATATTTTTTTGTGATGTATGGTACCCATTTCCCCATATGGATATAACAATGACTAGAGTATACAAATCCTTTGCAGATAATTAGTGTCTGTCATTTCACTTACTAAAAACAATGCATATATGTTTATAATCTATAGGAATATAAAGCACAAATCAGCAATAAGTAGCTAATAAGTAGTGCATTAATTAGTTCAGTCTGACCATTGTAACTTTTTCAGAATGAATTACTGATAAAATAGGGACACAATTAGAATTTTGGGTATTAAGTCCACATTGAACATTCTGAAAAGATTCTCTGACTGGCTTGCCTGAACATTATCCTATCTGAGACTTCAATTTGTGCTCTAATGAATACCTCTATAAGAGGAGAAATTATATAGACTAACTTTCTTTGTACGCTTCCAGCTTAATTGTACAACTACATTGTTACAAATTGAGTGAAACAGCCTGTTTCAGTTTTTTTCCCTCCATAACCAGCTCTGAATAGATGAACAGAAATAGCTCTCTTCATGTCAGAAGCTTTAATTAAACCATTCTGAAAATAAGCATGTAGAAGTACTGGCAGGACCTTAATTTAATCACATTTCCTGCTCATATGTTCCTGTTGCTTCCTCGAAGGGTTGAAGGTTAGGCCTAGCAGTGCCCTGACTGTTGGAGGCATGGACAGGCAAAGTCTGTGGAACTCAGGAGATTGTGACCTTTGGTCTTCTGGTCTCTCACACTAAATTAAAATCAGGGTTCAGAGAAATAGCACAGAATGGGGCTACTCTGTACTAAAAGCTGTTTTACAGTGCAATTAAGCATTCTCACCTTAGCTCCCCAGGAGCTAGAGACTTGTGTGATCGTTGGTATAATGGATGGTATCCAAAGCCCCGGCCCAGTCGTGCAGAGGATGCACACACATCCGTGTGGGCGGGAGGAGGCGTCTTTCTGGCACACAATGTGAGGCTGCCGCTCCCCTCAGAACTCAGAGCATCTGCTGCCCTCTAGGTGACCAGGCCAGTTGGCAAATGGAGTTGGTGCCCTGCAGATGGAATAAATAGTCTGTAGCCATTTCTGGCTCAGGCTGAGGTAAGAGAACAAGATCTATGATCGGATGGGATTCTTTCGGTCTGGAGAGAAAAATGGTTTAGAATTTACATCCATGCTCTTTGCCTTTCAGAAAACTTGAATGGCTCCTAGATATTTTTTTGTGATGTATGGTACCCATTTCCCCATATGGATATAACAATGACTAGAGTATACAAATCCTTTGCAGATAATTAGTGTCTGTCATTTCACTTACTAAAAACAATGCATATATGTTTATAATCTATAGGAATATAAAGCACAAATCAGCAATAAGTAGCTAATAAGTAGTGCATTAATTAGTTCAGTCTGACCATTGTAACTTTTTCAGAATGAATTACTGATAAAATAGGGACACAATTAGAATTTTGGGTATTAAGTCCACATTGAACATTCTGAAAAGATTCTCTGACTGGCTTGCCTGAACATTATCCTATCTGAGACTTCAATTTGTGCTCTAATGAATACCTCTATAAGAGGAGAAATTATATAGACTAACTTTCTTTGTACGCTTCCAGCTTAATTGTACAACTACATTGTTACAAATTGAGTGAAACAGCCTGTTTCAGTTTTTTTCCCTCCATAACCAGCTCTGAATAGATGAACAGAAATAGCTCTCTTCATGTCAGAAGCTTTAATTAAACCATTCTGAAAATAAGCATGTAGAAGTACTGGCAGGACCTTAATTTAATCACATTTCCTGCTCATATGTTCCTGTTGCTTCCTCGAAGGGTTGAAGGTTAGGCCTAGCAGTGCCCTGACTGTTGGAGGCATGGACAGGCAAAGTCTGTGGAACTCAGGAGATTGTGACCTTTGGTCTTCTGGTCTCTCACACTAAATTAAAATCAGGGTCAGAGAAAGGCGTGTGGCTGATGGAATATTCTAAGAAGTATTCACATGACTGGGTCACTCGAAATTAATTGATCTCTATTTACATATTCATCTTATAAGTCTTATACTTTCTTTGATTTCATTTTATTTTTTTAATAAAAATTTATATCATATATTTGGAAGGACTGCTTTATGCACTTAAAAAAAGTGACTCCTTTAATTCTTTTATCAATCTGTGGGGTAGAGCCTTTTGTTAGTCCCAATTTATATTTGGAAATGTAACTTTCTTGATCATTTCAGCTAGGTTTGAACCCAAAAAGCTGGCCACCAGTGACTGGGTTGGTCATTAGTATTTCTTTCATCAGGATTTAGGAGTGCCTGCTGAGCAGGAATCAGCTGCTTCTTGATGTCTTGGCATGTGAACCCCTGTTACCCTAGAATCCTGCCTGCAATATTAACCCAGTGTGACTTTCCAAACTCAACCCACTGATCTCCAGATTGTGTGCACCATTCAGTTTTTCTGTATTTTTCATCCAGAATTGTCCGACTTTCTTGGCTTTTTCAAAAATACTTTCTCCTGCTTCTTAAATATTAGCTCTTGGGCTTCTCCGCCCTTTTCTTTCCTACTTTGCAGCAATCAGTTTCTTCTGGAATGGTAGAACTGTGTCCTTTCACAAGTCATTCAGGTAGCAGAATGCAAGCAGAAGTGAAATGGGAAAAAAAAGCATAAAATACTCTATCAACGAATTACCTTGTTTATAATCCCCATCCTGCCCACTCCCACACACATAAATAACTTTATAGCAAGAGATATCATAGTCTTATCCACATAAATATTGTTAGATGGCATGTAGCTTTGATGTTTTACATTTTTTTCAGTTGAAAATGATACACATGGTGGAATCAATGCTTCCATTAGAAAAATAATCAATATTAAAGAATTTGTAATACAATGTTAAAATCAAATGTAGTGAAAAGCCAAGGAGAACGTTTTTCAATATAACTGAATTTAATTAGCCTATAAACTGTCTTATTGGCACATGAAAACTTGTTCAGAGTGATACTGAAATAAAACTATTTTGGGTGTCAGATACACATTGACAACGATCAGAAGGCTCACAAGCTTTATTGAATTCTGGACGTCCCTCTCTTATTTCCTTCTATTCTCAGTGAATGTGAAGTTAGTTGAAATCAGAGTGGGAGTCATGGCACCATAGAATCTATTTTTTAAGATGGTTTGTTGGATTTTTCTGAAAAACACTTGTTAGAAGCGACTCATTTATATGACTCTGCAAGTCTAGACGTTCATCTTCTTTTTTCTTAACCACCTGTGGTTATTTCACAAGAGTGGAAGTTGAACCACTTCCTTAGACATCTTTAAAACAAATGGTATAATGAGATGCCTATAAAAAAATCTAAATTTCTGTAAGAGGTTTTGGCTATTAAAAGCCCTGCCTTTAAATAACTGTTGATCAATATGTCATTTAAAAGAAAGGTTGGAGAAGGTTTGGCAGCCTTGAATTAATCTGCTCACTTATCTTTACTTCGAATAATGGGAGAAAAACGCAAACCAGGAATGGCATCAGTCTGTGTGCTGTAGTGTGACTTTCCAAACTCAACCCACTGATCTCCAGATTGTGTGCACCATTCAGTTTTTCTGTATTTTTCATCCAGAATTGTCCGACTTTCTTGGCTTTTTCAAAAATACTTTCTCCTGCTTCTTAAATATTAGCTCTTGGGCTTCTCCGCCCTTTTCTTTCCTACTTTGCAGCAATCAGTTTCTTCTGGAATGGTAGAACTGTGTCCTTTCACAAGTCATTCAGGTAGCAGAATGCAAGCAGAAGTGAAATGGGAAAAAAAAGCATAAAATACTCTATCAACGAATTACCTTGTTTATAATCCCCATCCTGCCCACTCCCACACACATAAATAACTTTATAGCAAGAGATATCATAGTCTTATCCACATAAATATTGTTAGATGGCATGTAGCTTTGATGTTTTACATTTTTTTCAGTTGAAAATGATACACATGGTGGAATCAATGCTTCCATTAGAAAAATAATCAATATTAAAGAATTTGTAATACAATGTTAAAATCAAATGTAGTGAAAAGCCAAGGAGAACGTTTTTCAATATAACTGAATTTAATTAGCCTATAAACTGTCTTATTGGCACATGAAAACTTGTTCAGAGTGATACTGAAATAAAACTATTTTGGGTGTCAGATACACATTGACAACGATCAGAAGGCTCACAAGCTTTATTGAATTCTGGACGTCCCTCTCTTATTTCCTTCTATTCTCAGTGAATGTGAAGTTAGTTGAAATCAGAGTGGGAGTCATGGCACCATAGAATCTATTTTTTAAGATGGTTTGTTGGATTTTTCTGAAAAACACTTGTTAGAAGCGACTCATTTATATGACTCTGCAAGTCTAGACGTTCATCTTCTTTTTTCTTAACCACCTGTGGTTATTTCACAAGAGTGGAAGTTGAACCACTTCCTTAGACATCTTTAAAACAAATGGTATAATGAGATGCCTATAAAAAAATCTAAATTTCTGTAAGAGGTTTTGGCTATTAAAAGCCCTGCCTTTAAATAACTGTTGATCAATATGTCATTTAAAAGAAAGGTTGGAGAAGGTTTGGCAGCCTTGAATTAATCTGCTCACTTATCTTTACTTCGAATAATGGGAGAAAAACGCAAACCAGGAATGGCATCAGTCTGTGTGCTGTAGTTGAATTTTGTTAGCAAAACCTTGCACAAAGCATTGGACTAGAAGGGGTATATGGGTCAGCGAGGCTCCTTTGAATAGATGATCTGTGCTCCTCAGGGCTCCAGGCCACCTCAGGACTCTCCCATTTCCCCTGTTTCCCTCAGCTTTGCAATCTTTTGGGCCAGAGTTTCTAGTGTCCACTGGCTGTGCCTTCAACTGTAGGTACCAGTGGGATAATAAGTCCAAATGCCTGGAGGAGTTTTTCTATCAGGTAATTTGTATTTAAATATAGGTTTTAAAACTCTTACAATTTACTTTTATAACTGTCTTTAAATTTTTTCGTTTTTATGTTAGAGTGGTTGATTTACAGTGTTGTGTTAGTTTCAGATGTATAGAAAAGTGATATGATTATATACATACCTATATCTATTCTTTTTCAGATTATTTTCCCACATAGGTTATTACAATATTGAGTAGAGTTCTCTGTTATATACTAGATCTTTGTTGATTATTTTATTTTATATATAGTTGTATATATGTATGCATATACATACACACACACAAACACACACACACACACACACACACACACACACACACACACACACATATATATATATATTATATACACACACACATATACACCTTTCCCTTTTGGTAACTATAAGTTTGTTTTTCAAGTCTGTGAGTCTATGTGGTAAATAAGATCATTTGCATCCATTTTTAAGATTTCACATATAAGTGATATGATACTTATCTTTTTCTGTATGACTTACTTTACTTAGTATGACAATCTCTAGGTCATGGTTCATGGCATCATTTCATTCTTTTTTATGATTGAGTACTATTCCATCATATGTGTACTGTATCTTTATCAATTTTTCTATCAATGGACATTTAGTTTCCTTAAAATTTTGGTATAATGAGATGCCTATAAAAATCTAAATTTCTGTAAGAGGTTTTGGCTATTAAAAGCCCTGCCTTTAAATAACTGTTGATCAATATGTCATTTAAAAGAAAGGTTGGAGAAGGTTTGGCAGCCTTGAATTAATCTGCTCACTTATCTTTACTTCGAATAATGGGAGAAAAACGCAAACCAGGAATGGCATCAGTCTGTGTGCTGTAGTTGAATTTTGTTAGCAAAACCTTGCACAAAGCATTGGACTAGAAGGGGTATATGGGTCAGCGAGGCTCCTTTGAATAGATGATCTGTGCTCCTCAGGGCTCCAGGCCACCTCAGGACTCTCCCATTTCCCCTGTTTCCCTCAGCTTTGCAATCTTTTGGGCCAGAGTTTCTAGTGTCCACTGGCTGTGCCTTCAACTGTAGGTACCAGTGGGATAATAAGTCCAAATGCCTGGAGGAGTTTTTCTATCAGGTAATTTGTATTTAAATATAGGTTTTAAAACTCTTACAATTTACTTTTATAACTGTCTTTAAATTTTTTTCTTTTTTATGTTAGAGTGGTTGATTTACAGTGTTGTGTTAGTTTCAGATGTATAGAAAAGTGATATGATTATATACATACCTATATCTATTCTTTTTCAGATTATTTTCCCACATAGGTTATTACAATATTGAGTAGAGTTCTCTGTTATATACTAGATCTTTGTTGATTATTTTATTTTATATATAGTTGTATATATGTATGCATATACATACACACACACAAACACACACACACACACACACACACACACACACACACACACACACACATATATATATATATTATATACACACACACATATACACCTTTCCCTTTTGGTAACTATAAGTTTGTTTTTCAAGTCTGTGAGTCTATGTGGTAAATAAGATCATTTGCATCCATTTTTAAGATTTCACATATAAGTGATATGATACTTATCTTTTTCTGTATGACTTACTTTACTTAGTATGACAATCTCTAGGTCATGGTTCATGGCATCATTTCATTCTTTTTTATGATTGAGTACTATTCCATCATATGTGTACTGTATCTTTATCAATTTTTCTATCAATGGACATTTAGTTTCCTTCCATGTCTTGGCTATTATAAATAGTGCTGCAGTGAACACTGGAGTGTGTGTATGTTAGTGAGCTGGTGTTCTCTGGATATATGCCCAGGGTAGGATTGTTGGATCATATGATAGTTCTATTTTTAGTTTTTTAAGGAACGCACATACTCTTCTCCATAATGATTATACAAATTTGCATTCCCATCAGCAGTGTAGGAGGGTTCCTTTTTCTCCACACCCTCTCAAGCATTTATTATTTGCAAACTTTTTGATGATGGCATTCTGACTGGTGTGAGGTGCTACCTCGTTACAGTTTTGACTTGCATTCTCTAATAATTAGTGACACTTGGCATCTTTTCATATACCTTTTGGCCATCTGTATGTCTTACTACTGTCTTTTAATGTTGGGAATTTTAAGTAACTTCTTACATAGTGGCCTCTTCATTTCTCTGATTTTTCATTCATTAGGGTACATATTTAGGGGGGGCATTGGTATGGCCCTACTGATTATTAAGGTATGAAAATCAATACTTGGTTGGTGGTAAGTAGCCTTTATCTTAGGCTTCCTGAGTGATGCCCATAGCAGCCATCCTGACCTACCCCATGTCCACCTCCTTGGAGCTGAAGAGCTGAAGTCAGAGCAGGGTGGTCCCCAGAACCTAGCTCAGGTAATTTGGTCAGCATCCTCTCTGACTATTTGCTGAGCTATGTTGTTTTTTGTTGTTTAGTTGCTTATTCATGTCTGAGTCTTTGCAACCCCATGGACTATAACCCACCAGGCTCGTCTGTCATTGGATTTCCCAGGCAAGAACTTGAGTGGTTTGCCATTTCTTTCTCCAGGGAATCTTCCCAATCCAGGGATAAATTATGCGTCTCCTGCATTGCAAGTGAATTCTTTTTTTTTTTTTTTTTCTTTTTTTGCCAATGAGCCATCAGGCAACCTTGAGCTATGTTGGGTGTTAACTATTTTGGATCTTAACTGTGCGGATGGGAAGCTAACCTAATGTGGAAACGGCTTTGGGCTGAACCAGTCAGTGATCAGTGCAGATAGATTTGAAGACCACCTATAGTGGAAGTTAAATGACTTAGAAATATACTAAGAAGTGGTGTGAGAGGAACAACAAACTTCATAGCAGTCTTCTGAGAGAGGAATTATCATGAAACATTTGAAAGAGAATAGGCTGCCCAAAACAGACTTCTCAATTGTAAGATCTATTTTTATTCTTTCATACTGTATGAAAGTGTGGAAAGTTCTGTCTTGAATATAGACCATGATGAAGCGTTAGCAGTTTATGTTCTAATGAAGTGATTCTTACTGACTTGTAGGTAGGTGGTGATTCATAATGAGGCATTGTTCTTAGTCACAAAAATAGTAGGTCAAATACATGGCAGGTTGGAAGTTTTCAGAGAGAATTGCTACACTCCAGATAGAGATGATGATGTTAAATATCCATCTATGAGAACCCGAATATAGTGTAAAGCACTCATATTTATACCTTGAATAAATGACACAGATTTTGATTTAGACTCAGATTTGAGGAAAGAGGTTTTTATTAGCTTGCCAGTTATATGGGAAAAGCTGGAGGTTCAAGTCAATGAATTAAACATTGGTATGGCCCTACTGATTATTAAGGTATGAAAATCAATACTTGGTTGGTGGTAAGTAGCCTTTATCTTAGGCTTCCTGAGTGATGCCCATAGCAGCCATCCTGACCTACCCCATGTCCACCTCCTTGGAGCTGAAGAGCTGAAGTCAGAGCAGGGTGGTCCCCAGAACCTAGCTCAGGTAATTTGGTCAGCATCCTCTCTGACTATTTGCTGAGCTATGTTGTTTTTTGTTGTTTAGTTGCTTATTCATGTCTGAGTCTTTGCAACCCCATGGACTATAACCCACCAGGCTCGTCTGTCATTGGATTTCCCAGGCAAGAACTTGAGTGGTTTGCCATTTCTTTCTCCAGGGAATCTTCCCAATCCAGGGATAAATTATGCGTCTCCTGCATTGCAAGTGAATTCTTTTTTTTTTTTTCTTTTTTTGCCAATGAGCCATCAGGCAACCTTGAGCTATGTTGGGTGTTAACTATTTTGGATCTTAACTGTGCGGATGGGAAGCTAACCTAATGTGGAAACGGCTTTGGGCTGAACCAGTCAGTGATCAGTGCAGATAGATTTGAAGACCACCTATAGTGGAAGTTAAATGACTTAGAAATATACTAAGAAGTGGTGTGAGAGGAACAACAAACTTCATAGCAGTCTTCTGGAGAGAGGAATTATCATGAAACATTTGAAAGAGAATAGGCTGCCCAAAACAGACTTCTCAATTGTAAGATCTATTTTTATTCTTTCATACTGTATGAAAGTGTGGAAAGTTCTGTCTTGAATATAGACCATGATGAAGCGTTAGCAGTTTATGTTCTAATGAAGTGATTCTTACTGACTTGTAGGTAGGTGGTGATTCATAATGAGGCATTGTTCTTAGTCACAAAAATAGTAGGTCAAATACATGGCAGGTTGGAAGTTTTCAGAGAGAATTGCTACACTCCAGATAGAGATGATGATGTTAAATATCCATCTATGAGAACCCGAATATAGTGTAAAGCACTCATATTTATACCTTGAATAAATGACACAGATTTTGATTTAGACTCAGATTTGAGGAAAGAGGTTTTTATTAGCTTGCCAGTTATATGGGAAAAGCTGGAGGTTCAAGTCAATGAATTAAATAATGTATCACATACAGCTCAGCTACTGTTGCAGACATTTTCATATTCTCTCATATTTCCAGTAACATTGTGAAGCCAAGATTGTTAATTTATTGATTTGAGAGATGAAGCTCAGAGAGGTTATGTGATTAGACGTTCAAAGTCCTTCACACAGAAATGTCTCAAAGCACCTCCTCTGTGTGTGTGTGTGTGTGTGTGTGTGTGTGTGCGCGCTTCCGTGTGGTAAAGATGAGTAAGTCACATCCTCTGCTCTTAGGAAACCTCTTTCTTAACTCCTATTACCTGTTTGGTTCTTTCTTTGATATTAAATGGATGTCTCAGCTCCATGAAAAGCAGAAATGTTTGCTATAGTGATCTGCAGTGATGTATAGTGCTTGGAATTAGGAAGAGATGAGGAGTGAATTTAAAATGTGAAGGATCCCGAGTTCATGAGTCTACACATCTCTAGGTTAAAGGACATTCCTTGACTTCTATCAGTCCTTACAGGTTGAGAGTTTAGAGTAGAAAGTTTAGATTTAAAAGTATCTATTGACAAGTCTGTTCTCTTCTATGTCCTCATCTCCATTGCTTCCCTGTGAAAGAGGATAATCAGTACCATCTTTCTCGATTCCAGTACATAGGCATTAATATACAATATTTGTCTTTCTCTTTCTGACTTAGGGTCTGGGTTCATCTGTGGCTGATTCATGTTGATGTATGGCAGAAACCAGCGCAATATTGTAAAGAAATTATCCTCCAATTTAAATTTTAAAAAATAATAAATAAGAAAAATCTTTATTGAATGAATGCTCATTATTGATGAAGCGTTAGCAGTTTATGTTCTAATGAAGTGATTCTTACTGACTTGTAGGTAGGTGGTGATTCATAATGAGGCATTGTTCTTAGTCACAAAAATAGTAGGTCAAATACATGGCAGGTTGGAAGTTTTCAGAGAGAATTGCTACACTCCAGATAGAGATGATGATGTTAAATATCCATCTATGAGAACCCGAATATAGTGTAAAGCACTCATATTTATACCTTGAATAAATGACACAGATTTTGATTTAGACTCAGATTTGAGGAAAGAGGTTTTTATTAGCTTGCCAGTTATATGGGAAAAGCTGGAGGTTCAAGTCAATGAATTAAATAATGTATCACATACAGCTCAGCTACTGTTGCAGACATTTTCATATTCTCTCATATTTCCAGTAACATTGTGAAGCCAAGATTGTTAATTTATTGATTTGAGAGATGAAGCTCAGAGAGGTTATGTGATTAGACGTTCAAAGTCCTTCACACAGAAATGTCTCAAAGCACCTCCTCTGTGTGTGTGTGTGTGTGTGTGTGTGTGTGTGCGCGCTTCCGTGTGGTAAAGATGAGTAAGTCACATCCTCTGCTCTTAGGAAACCTCTTTCTTAACTCCTATTACCTGTTTGGTTCTTTCTTTGATATTAAATGGATGTCTCAGCTCCATGAAAAGCAGAAATGTTTGCTATAGTGATCTGCAGTGATGTATAGTGCTTGGAATTAGGAAGAGATGAGGAGTGAATTTAAAATGTGAAGGATCCCGAGTTCATGAGTCTACACATCTCTAGGTTAAAGGACATTCCTTGACTTCTATCAGTCCTTACAGGTTGAGAGTTTAGAGTAGAAAGTTTAGATTTAAAAGTATCTATTGACAAGTCTGTTCTCTTCTATGTCCTCATCTCCATTGCTTCCCTGTGAAAGAGGATAATCAGTACCATCTTTCTCGATTCCAGTACATAGGCATTAATATACAATATTTGTCTTTCTCTTTCTGACTTAGGGTCTGGGTTCATCTGTGGCTGATTCATGTTGATGTATGGCAGAAACCAGCGCAATATTGTAAAGAAATTATCCTCCAATTTAAATTTTAAAAAATAATAAATAAGAAAAATCTTTATTGAATGAATGCTCATTATTGATTGGTTCCTTTTACATGTAATTTCCTTTCCAGTGTTTTAAAACAACTCTATCAGAAAGCTAACCTTGTTTTCCTAATGAGGTTCCCGGAGCCGTGTGATGTTGTATGAATTACATGGCTAGTATTTGAAGAGATGTGGGTCCAGCTTCCAAGCTGAAGCCTACCACAGTTGTGATATGAAGTATTTTATTTTTGCAGGTATGAATAACTAAGGAGAGTGTTTACTGGAAACATGTTTTCCTTTCCAGTTTCCAAGTTTAGTACTGAGAGATGAGTATTGGATTTGTAAACATTAATGGTTCATTTCATTGAAGTCAGTAAGCAGTCATGGTGCCAAGGTGTTTATCACACCATATTCTAAGTCTCTAATAATATGAATACATTGTCAACACTTCTAATGCTGGAGAGAAGTAAAGATAAAGCAACTGAAAAATAATTGAAGCTGATACTAAGCACAGAGCCCTATATTTGTGAGACAATATGTTGAGATTAAAATTTTCACTTAAATTTATAGGTATATAAGTTTCATTAATAACTTTTTAACTCATTCTAGCCCAAGCTCCTAGTGAACATAGTTTGTTGCATCGACTGCCTATAAGCAGGTGATTTTTACAAAGCACTGATTCTGACAGTAACTTCCAAGTAGTTCTAATTCAGAGGTCACCACTGCAAGGTGATTCATTAGCTCCTTAATCATATGTATGTGGCCAAAGCCACGCTCCCCTGATACATGTAATAGATATGGCAAACATGTTCCGCATGCCCCATGTGGCTGATCTTTGAAAGAACTCTACTATTCTTGCAGTGTGAAAGTCCTCGTTTCTTTTATTTTTCTGTATTCTGATGACCTTTACTTCCTAATGCGATACCTTGACTAAATACTGCCTTTATTTTAGTTGCTTAGTGTTGGGTCGCAGGCATTAGAAACAACCAGATGAGTCTTGCCAATTGTTTAAGATGTGAACCTGTGACAGAGCATGCAGGATTTACATGGACTTTGTCCTCACTTCAACTTTCTCAGCTTTCACTGAGTCCCCTCTCTCAATGGCCAGAGAAACAGGATATTTACGTTGTCTCTCTTTAAAAGAGTTACAGACCCAGAATGAGTAGCACCTATGAACCTACTGTATGCTCTTGCATCTCTTGCATTTTCTTGCCAAGGAAATACATCCATGCCTGTGCAGGGCCATAAGAATAGGTAAAGTGGGACCCCATTCTCTATTCTACCTTGCCAAAGGGACATGCCTCTTGGTTACTAAAAACACTTGAATTTCAGGAATTGATAATCCTTCTATGGAGTATTCTCGAAGTGGCTTTCTATACTACTAGCAACAGTCCATTTGCATCTCCTTTTCTGTTCACTGAATTTTGTTTAACTACTGTCTCTTCCTTTGTTAGATACAGCATTAGTGAGAAGAGTTGGAAGAATTATCAGTGTTTCAGGGGTAGGAGGAGTAACAGAAGACTGGCAGACCTGTTCCTCCTCCAAATATAAGTATATTTGCTGTCTTAACACATCTGCTATATGACTGGGGTCACACAGAGTTGTGATCAGAGGACAGTGTGATATGAGTATTGTAGAGGTGGCATTAGCCTCGTTAACAACAGGCCATGGATGATAACATAACAGGCCTAAGCATAGGGTTATGGGAGTTGTCTTCCCACAAAATTTTCACTTAAATTTATAGGTATATAAGTTTCATTAATAACTTTTAACTTATTCTAGCCCAAGCTCATAGTGAACATAGTTTGTTGCATCGACTGCCTATAAGCAGGTGATTTTTACAAAGCACTGATTCTGACAGTAACTTCCAAGTAGTTCTAATTCAGAGGTCACCACTGCAAGGTGATTCATTAGCTCCTTAATCATATGTATGTGGCCAAAGCCACGCTCCCCTGATACATGTAATAGATATGGCAAACATGTTCCGCATGCCCCATGTGGCTGATCTTTGAAAGAACTCTACTATTCTTGCAGTGTGAAAGTCCTCGTTTCTTTTATTTTTCTGTATTCTGATGACCTTTACTTCCTAATGCGATACCTTGACTAAATACTGCCTTTATTTTAGTTGCTTAGTGTTGGGTCGCAGGCATTAGAAACAACCAGATGAGTCTTGCCAATTGTTTAAGATGTGAACCTGTGACAGAGCATGCAGGATTTACATGGACTTTGTCCTCACTTCAACTTTCTCAGCTTTCACTGAGTCCCCTCTCTCAATGGCCAGAGAAACAGGATATTTACGTTGTCTCTCTTTTAAAAGAGTTACAGACCCAGAATGAGTAGCACCTATGAACCTACTGTATGCTCTTGCATCTCTTGCATTTTCTTGCCAAGGAAATACATCCATGCCTGTGCAGGGCCATAAGAATAGGTAAAGTGGGACCCCATTCTCTATTCTACCTTGCCAAAGGGACATGCCTCTTGGTTACTAAAAACACTTGAATTTCAGGAATTGATAATCCTTCTATGGAGTATTCTCGAAGTGGCTTTCTATACTACTAGCAACAGTCCATTTGCATCTCCTTTTCTGTTCACTGAATTTTGTTTAACTACTGTCTCTTCCTTTGTTAGATACAGCATTAGTGAGAAGAGTTGGAAGAATTATCAGTGTTTCAGGGGTAGGAGGAGTAACAGAAGACTGGCAGACCTGTTCCTCCTCCAAATATAAGTATATTTGCTGTCTTAACACATCTGCTATATGACTGGGGTCACACAGAGTTGTGATCAGAGGACAGTGTGATATGAGTATTGTAGAGGTGGCATTAGCCTCGTTAACAACAGGCCATGGATGATAACATAACAGGCCTAAGCATAGGGTTATGGGAGTTGTCTTCCCACAAAAGCATTCAGAGTTTATAATCTGAGTGCTGCATAAAATAGGGGCTCCCAGTTTTCCGCTTCTCTGAGGTTTGCTCCCAGAGTTTACCAGCTCTGTACACTGAGGGTTACTATCTTTCTGGGAGACAAGAGCACAGATCTTATTTGTTAGTCAGTGTCTGTCCAAAAGAAGTTATACTTTCTTTACTAATGAAAAGGAAAAATTAGGAGCATTCACCTTTGCAGAAAGTAAGCACACAATCCTGTTTTCATGCAACAACCAAGGGAGTAAACATAGAAGTATGTTTTGCTTAGGATTATCTTTGATGGTTTAATGAGTCTTTATAAAATTTCAGGTGTATTCTCAGTTCTCAGATTGGCCCGCAACTACGTGTTTTAATTACTCTGGAGCATAAAGGGAGAGTTTGTTAATCCTTAGCTTGTAAAATGCTTGAGTGATTTGAATATTTCAGCCTCTTGGTCAGTAGTATGCATATTCTACACAGAGGCCACATTAACTATGCAAGGGGCCAAATGAGGACCTGTGAGAATGGGGTTCAGAACATGATGGTCTCAGCTGAAGGGAGGTATTGTTGTTAAGTCAAAACTCTTTCACAAACTCTCAATGAAAGCCATAGCCTCCTATGTCCTCAAACCAGATATTCATGGCTAAGTCTCTCAGGAGAGGAGCATCATTACTAGTAAGTTTTGAGGCTTATTTGTTATTAAGTTTATTTTATTAAAAGTTTCAGAGTAAGACTGACATACATTTCCTATAGAGTAGTGATGTCATTCACTGGAGTCTTTTATCTGTGAAAAATCAAAATTTACATCATAAATTCATATAAAGACATTATCTTGGAATTCATATCTCCCGAAATAGGTTTTTGTGACTGTCTTTCTATCCACACCATCATTTTGGCTTGAATTTGAAAGGTTGTTCATACTGGTAGGAGTGAAAATGATTAAAAAGGTAGTTCACAAATTAAAATGTTAAGCTGTTGGTGAAAGTGATGGTCTATATCCAGTTCATACTGTCCCCTAGCAGAGTTACTTTGGGAACGTGCATTCCAGTTCTAGTGATGCTGTCAGAGTTAACATATTCCTAGAAGTCTCCTTTGGAAATGTCTATAAATGTCAATTTATAAGTCCCATAAGACTTCCTTATTTATTTATATTAACTCCTTTTTGAAAATTCTATTGACCTTATACCAAATTTTATTTAAAATGTTTGGCTGTTAAAAATAATAAAATTTTTTGGGCTTCCCTGGTGCTCCAGTGGGTAAGGACACCGCCTTGCAGCGCAAGGGGCACCAGTCCGATCCCTGGCCTGGGAAGGTCCCACATGCCACGGAGAGGCTAGGCCGATGTGTCCAACTACTGAGCCGGAGCTCTGGAGCGCATGTGCCCAGAGTCAGTGCTCTGTGACAAGAGAGGCCACTGCAATGGGAGGCCTACATAGGCCAAAGAACAAAGATGAGCTAATGAAAGATCAGTAGAAGTGGCCAAAAAAAAAAAAAAAAACAAATTTTGAAGAGAAAGTTATTTGGAAAAATGGAATGCATCTAAATAAGCTGTGGATTTTGCTCCGTAACAGTGCATTAGCTCATTAATTGGAACAAAAGTAAGTATTATACTAGTTTAGGATGTTGATGCTTCCCTGGTGTCTCAGATGGTAAAGAACCTGCTTACGGTGTGAGACACCTGGGTTTGATCCCTGGTTGGGAAGATAACCCTGGAGAAGGAGTTTTTTTAAAAAAAAGTTTCCAAATTTGGCTAAGTCTCTCAGGAGAGGAGCATCATTACTAGTAAGTTTTGAGGCTTATTTGTTATTAAGTTTATTTTATTAAAAGTTTCAGAGTAAGACTGACATACATTTCCTATAGAGTAGTGATGTCATTCACTGGAGTCTTTATCTGTGAAAAATCAAAATTTACATCATAAATTCATATAAAGACATTATCTTGGAATTCATATCTCCCGAAATAGGTTTTTGTGACTGTCTTTCTATCCACACCATCATTTTGGCTTGAATTTGAAAGGTTGTTCATACTGGTAGGAGTGAAAATGATTAAAAAGGTAGTTCACAAATTAAAATGTTAAGCTGTTGGTGAAAGTGATGGTCTATATCCAGTTCATACTGTCCCCTAGCAGAGTTACTTTGGGAACGTGCATTCCAGTTCTAGTGATGCTGTCAGAGTTAACATATTCCTAGAAGTCTCCTTTGGAAATGTCTATAAATGTCAATTTATAAGTCCCATAAGACTTCCTTATTTATTTATATTAACTCCTTTTTGAAAATTCTATTGACCTTATACCAAATTTTATTTAAAATGTTTGGCTGTTAAAAATAATAAAATTTTTTGGGCTTCCCTGGTGCTCCAGTGGGTAAGGACACCGCCTTGCAGCGCAAGGCACCAGTCCGATCCCTGGCCTGGGAAGGTCCCACATGCCACGGAGAGGCTAGGCCGATGTGTCCAACTACTGAGCCGGAGCTCTGGAGCGCATGTGCCCAGAGTCAGTGCTCTGTGACAAGAGAGGCCACTGCAATGGGAGGCCTACATAGGCCAAAGAACAAAGATGAGCTAATGAAAGATCAGTAGAAGTGGCCAAAAAAAAAAAAAACAAATTTTGAAGAGAAAGTTATTTGGAAAAATGGAATGCATCTAAATAAGCTGTGGATTTTGCTCCGTAACAGTGCATTAGCTCATTAATTGGAACAAAAGTAAGTATTATACTAGTTTAGGATGTTGATGCTTCCCTGGTGTCTCAGATGGTAAAGAACCTGCTTACGGTGTGAGACACCTGGGTTTGATCCCTGGGTTGGGAAGATAACCCTGGAGAAGGAGAAGATGGCAACCCACTCCAGTAGTCTTGCCTGGGAAATCCTATGGACAGAGGAGCCTGGTGGGCTCCTAACTGTAGTCCATGTAGTCTCAAAGAGTTGGACACAACTAAGCGGCTAACACAGCCTCCTTACACTAACACAGGATGTTGACAACAGAAACTGGGTGTAGGTCATATGCAAATTCTCTTCAGTAACTTTGTCATAATTCTATAAATGTAAAGCTATTTCAAAGCAAAACGTTTTTTTAAAAGGACAACTTATATGAAGAAATGTTTCCTTTTCCTGATACCCTCTCATTGACTGAGAAAAGAGGAAATGAAGAATAAGAGTAAAGAAACTGACCTTTTCTGAGTATCTCTTATGTTCCAGAATCTTACATATATATGTTCTCATTTACTTCTCATGATAATCCAGTGACAGTAGTTATTATTTCCATCTTACATGAAAAGAAAAAGGAGGCTCAGAAAGGTCGAGTGATTTCATTGAGGACAAATAGCTATACAATACGTGGTAAACATAAGAATTCAGCCCATTTTCACATAGGTCTTAATTCTCTTCATCACATAGCCATATTTCTTCCTTAAAAATGTGCCTTAGGCTTTGAAATTCATTTTCAAAGAGCAGTTTATAAAGCCATGTCAAGTACAGATTTCCCACAGCTAGTCATCTTAAACAGGGTAACACTAGATATAAAATTTCTGGCACGTATCGTCTTCAAAATCAGTCATACTGACTAATGCCACGGAGAGGCTAGGCCGATGTGTCCAACTACTGGGGAGTCGGCTCCAGAGTCAGTGCTCTGTGACAAGAGAGGCCACTGCAATGGGAGGCCTACATAGGCCAAAGAACAAAGATGAGCTAATGAAAGATCAGTAGAAGTGGCCAAAAAAAAAAAAAAAAAACAAATTTTGAAGAGAAAGTTATTTGGAAAAATGGAATGCATCTAAATAAGCTGTGGATTTTGCTCCGTAACAGTGCATTAGCTCATTAATTGGAACAAAAGTAAGTATTATACTAGTTTAGGATGTTGATGCTTCCCTGGTGTCTCAGATGGTAAAGAACCTGCTTACGGTGTGAGACACCTGGGTTTGATCCCTGGGTTGGGAAGATAACCCTGGAGAAGGAGAAGATGGCAACCCACTCCAGTAGTCTTGCCTGGGAAATCCTATGGACAGAGGAGCCTGGTGGGCTCCTAACTGTAGTCCATGTAGTCTCAAAGAGTTGGACACAACTAAGCGGCTAACACAGCCTCCTTACACTAACACAGGATGTTGACAACAGAAACTGGGTGTAGGTCATATGCAAATTCTCTTCAGTAACTTTGTCATAATTCTATAAATGTAAAGCTATTTCAAAGCAAAACGTTTTTTTAAAAGGACAACTTATATGAAGAAATGTTTCCTTTTCCTGATACCCTCTCATTGACTGAGAAAAGAGGAAATGAAGAATAAGAGTAAAGAAACTGACCTTTTCTGAGTATCTCTTATGTTCCAGAATCTTACATATATATGTTCTCATTTACTTCTCATGATAATCCAGTGACAGTAGTTATTATTTCCATCTTACATGAAAAGAAAAAGGAGGCTCAGAAAGGTCGAGTGATTTCATTGAGGACAAATAGCTATACAATACGTGGTAAACATAAGAATTCAGCCCATTTTCACATAGGTCTTAATTCTCTTCATCACATAGCCATATTTCTTCCTTAAAAATGTGCCTTAGGCTTTGAAATTCATTTTCAAAGAGCAGTTTATAAAGCCATGTCAAGTACAGATTTCCCACAGCTAGTCATCTTAAACAGGGTAACACTAGATATAAAATTTCTGGCACGTATCGTCTTCAAAATCAGTCATACTGACTAATCTGGGATTATACATATCTGTAAACAACAAAACTCTGTAAAGGCAATAAAGCAAAATAAAAAGAATCATATTGTTTTATATTTAAAGTTACTACTTTTCTGATAGAGTCCATAAGGGGGACAGATCTTTCTTATATGGGGAATTGAGCTCTCACTTGAGAGACAGTGGATCTCTTGGACCAAGTCCCTCTCCGAACTTGTCATCAGGCCAAAGTATCCATTTGGTAGAAAGGCCTGAAGTGTGAAAGTCAGGTTGACTCTAGGAAATGTAGGCCAAATAAATGCTTCTGCATTAATAGAAGGTTCAGGGCTTTTGCCAACATTAGAGCATATTCAGGTTACCATGAAGAAATAGAGGGATCTTCTGATGAGGCCAAAGACCTGCTGGCAGTCACACCTGAGGGGCACTGCCCAGATCCTTCGCTGGTCCAGCTGCTGGGAGTTTTGACTGCTGGCAACTCGCAGGTGGCTGTCTTCCTGGGAACTTCCCTATGATGGAGGAGTTGCCTCACCCAGGTTTTACCCTTCCTTGGGGCTGCCTGTTTCTAATACAGATATGTGTTGGTTTACAAAGACTTGGTCACCTTGCCTCAATTTTCAAGGATATCCCTAGCTTCAGAGCTCCCTTTGAGGTTGCCTGAGGTCTCTCTTGCATCCGCTTCACACTTCCAACCTCACCCTTTGCTCAGTTCTGCTTTTCTTTTTTTTTAAAGATTTATTTATTTATTTATTTTGGAGAGGGTGGGGAGGGAGGGGAGCAGGCGGGCCACTTCTATTGGTCTTTCATTTATCTATTTTCATCCATCTTTGTTCTTTGGCCCGTGTGGGCCTCCCATTGTGGTGGTCTCTGTTGTTGCAGAGCACCGATTCTGGGTGCATGCACTCCAGAGCTCCGGCTCGGTAATTGAACACATTGGTCCAGCTGCTCTGCGGCACATGGATCTTCCCAGGCCAGGGATCAAACCGGTGCCCCTTGCATTGCAAAGCGGTGTCCTTACCCAATGGACCACCAGGGAAGCCCCAGTTCTGCTTTTCTTACTTGATTATAGGTGTTGATCCAAGGATCCTTGAGATCCTTGTGCATATCTCAGAGCCACTTTATTGGGGAGAACAGTGTATGCTGCTATCTCAGTGTATTACTAGCTTCTCTCCTTATGGGAAGAATTCAGTACTTTAAAACGCCTTCTTAAAATGTAGACATCACTCTTTCCAGCAGACTTCTCAGTAAGTTAGTGTCCTCTTAGGTGGTCCCTGAACCTTAGTTAAGTACCTGTCCCAGTAGAACACTCTAGTCACCAAACTGTAATTGTACTTAAATATGCCAAACTAGTCAAGCTTCTATAAAGAATTTTAATTTATATTGATTTTGTTCCAAACATAAAATTTGTGATAGAACCATAAACATTGATGGGATTAATCCTCAAAACTTTATTTCTTGTTTTTCAATGCCATTTTGATATTAAAAAATGAATTTCAATTCAAAGAATTGAAATGATTGACATCCCGAAGAAAGAAATCCTGAAAACAGATTTGTCCACAGATAGTTTTTTCTGGTATTATATGTAATTTTAAAACAGATGTATACACCACAGAATATTGATCAGAATTCATGATGTTTCCTTCCAACTGAGAAATGTTTGCTTAACACTGGAGAAAACCATACTATGCTCTGCATAATGTAACCACTTTTTACAGACGATGGAGTTATCAACTATGAGTTAATGACCATAATGGCATTTTCTCACATTCTTCCTGCTCACATCGCCATTCCTCTTTGCTGGCTCTCCATTGTCTGTTTAGTTTGCACCATCTATTGAGTTAATCACGGATGGACATTGAGTACATTTGCAGACAGGCTTCTGGGGAGTTTCTGATCATTGGTACCTTGAACAAAGGACCAACTCAAACTAGATCTGAAAGACTCCCCAACCAGAAAATGTCTCTGTGGTTTCCCACATGGGCACAGAACCTAAGTGAAGATGCAGACATCATAGGCTCAGAGTTGCTCAGTCGTGTCTGGCTCTTTACAATCCCATGAACTGTACCACACTAGGCTTTCCTATCTTTCAGTATCTCCCAGAGTTTGATCAAACTCATGTCTTTTAAGTCAATGATGCCATTCAATCATAGATCCTTAATTTATGAGCTTTCTAGCTGCTTCCTACCATGGTCAGTGGACTTGGAGTCAATCCCTTCTATCTGTATTGTTTTTCTCTCATGGTAGGAGTTTCATCTTGCTTCCTCCCTGTGAGAACACTCTTATTCCTCATTTACTTAATGTCCCAATTTTGCTTACTGCTTTACTTACTGATGTAGATTTTGTTGGGGTTTTCCTCACTATAATGACCTTATAACCCAAGCAGAAGCAGAGAATTGACTCTAATGATGGACTGCAGCCACAGTCAACTGCTCTTGAAGATTTCACCTAGTTTCAGAACTACGTCGATCTTGTTGGAGTTGTGGGTCTGCTTTAACCCTGAGGAGCCTTAAATCCCCTTCAACTCTTTATATTAGCAATGCAGTCTGCATTATTGAAATTTTTTGAGCTGATAAAGAGAAGCAAAGCTGATTTTCTTGCTGCTGATCACTCAAGAAACTTTATACTCAGTTCCATAGTCACTTGTCTGTTGCAGTGACTACCAATGACTTTTTAATTGTTGTTTAATTTCCTCACATATGTCTCTTAGAATAAATGCTCACTGAGGGAAAGGGTCTAACCTTTTTTTTTTTTTTTGTATATTTTTTATTCTTTCAGGAAACTTAGAATACTGCTTTGTGCATAACTTGCTGGGCTAAATATATTTTATTATGCTTAACATTCAATTCCACTTCCTTTTTATCCCTCTAACCAATTCATGTAAAAGGGGTGAGGAGACTAAAAATGACATTTCTTAGACTCCTTTTTTAGCTTTTTGATGGATGCGATTTACTTTCATACAATGAGATGTAAATGCATGGTATTATAAGAGAGTTTGAGCATGTCTTTATTCAGATGTGTCAACTGACAAGCAAATTCCTAAGGATGGAGACATTTTCAGCATCCAGATGCCATGTTCCACCCTCTGGACATCAGCTTGCAAGTATGGGACTCACAGGTGGTCACAGCAATAGTTCAATAACCTTTGGGTCACAGCGGAGGGAGCATGATTTTGAAGAAAAAAAAAAAGTTCCGTCTGCTCAGGAATCACACAGTTCTGACTTTTTTGTTTTGCCAATCTTTCCAATGATTTTGAAAATACCAACTTCCCTATTAAATCCTCTTCTTAATGAAACACTGTTCTCTATTTCTTGCATGTAATCCTGACCTACACAATTGCTTGGCATAATTTGTTGGTGTGGTAAAAATACCTCATGCTTATCCAGATAATACATAAAAATATTTTCCATTATAATTCTATTGCTTTTATGTTTCTGACTTCTGATAGACTACGAGGGCTTTGACAATGCTAGGGACTCACCTTATCCCTTTATTCATATTAAGAGTGGCAGAAAGAGTCCCTGCATTCTTCAAAACGAGTGCAAACACAGTCAGTCAGTAGCAGAATTATAGCAGATGGGACATTAAAGATAGAAGTTTTGAGTTTAAAAACCCAATTATTTTTTGGCAGGTGAACGTTTTCATGATCTGAAATTATTTCCTCCATGGCCCAGTTTAACAGTGAACAATTTGTCTCATTGGTCACTAGTTTCATTTAAGCCTTAACTAAATCTCAGGTGAGTGTGTGGTACAAATCCACCTTCTGAAGCTGAATACTATGGACTATTCAATTTTCTGAATATAATTTTGCATATAATAGGCTTATCACGGGAAGAGCTCAAAACACATAGAAAGATGACGATTCATGAGGCATGAATCTGAAATCATTTGTCTTGCCCCAAATTGCACTTCTGGTTGTGGAGTTAGGACCATATCCCAGTTGTCTCAGTTCTAGCCTGTTGTGTTCTCCACTGGCCTCCCTTTTGTCAGAGGTCTTTTGGGTCTGTGATTAACTTAATCCTTTAATTTGAGCTTTCTGCCATTCTTTCTCAGGTGTGTTTTCCCTTTGGGTTGGTAAATAAGAATACCATCCACTGGGTTGACAACCTTAGCTCTTGAGAATGTAATGATGATGGCTGATACTTTTTTTGGTTTGGCTTCTGATTTTTTTTAAACTTTTAATTTTATAATGGGGTATAGCTGATTTACAGTGCTGTGATAGTTTCAGGTAGACAGAAAAGGGCTTCAGCTATACATGTACATGTATCCTTTCTTCTCTAGACTCCTGTCTCATCTAGGCTGCCATATAACACTGAGCACAGTTTGATGGCTGCTTATATTAACATGGCACTTTATAAATACCTTTCACAAATTTTAGTTATTTGAGCCTCTCAAAACCTTATTATATTATCCTTGTTTTATAGACAAGAAGAGAAATATCTGAGAAATCGACATTTTTAAATGAAGGATGGAATCAGTTTGGATTAAAAAAAAAACTACTTCTGTAATTCAAAAAATATCTGTAGAAACGTGAACCATGTGCCCTCAACTGTTGTAATGAGTGACATGGTCTTTCATTAACTTACTAATGCAAGTTATCATAGTTAGTAAACCAGAGAGAGAAGGTAGGAAAGACCTTCTTTGCAGGAGAATTTATGAGCATTTGGCAATCCTAACAATCTAGATTTTGATTCCAAGGCAAAGGGTTATTTTTCAGTCTCTAGTTTCCTGTACTGTTCTTGTCCAGTAGCTATGAATGACTCAAGGACAAAAAGATCATGTTTTATTCATTTGTAAACCAAATTCCTTGAACTCTGCAGAGAACACAGTCAAATGTCCATTGAGCTACACTAGGGCCTCTTATTTCAAAGTTCTTCTGAATTAATTCATTATCTCTTGAAGTATTGTGTTGAATGCATAACCTCAAATGCTAATGTGAGTCTCCAGGCCTTCATTTGACATTCTTTCCTAGTATAAAGCAATCAATTTTCTTGTCATGATGACTCTTTATAAATGCTTGCTGTGTATTGCATCTGCTTCCCTTCTCTCTCCTTCCACATTTAATTCACTCTTCTATTTTATTTCCCCTGTGCTGGATGCCATTGGTAACTTGCAAAGTACAGACAGAATATGAGTGGAACATTTCCCTCCTCTGATCTAGACAAATGCTCTTTAACCATAACGTGGTAAATGTGGAAGTGAGACGAATAGATGGAGCACTGAGTTATTCCCCAGGGCTTTGAGAAGAGCTGGTGCTCTGGCAAGGGCTCTGCTTTCCCTCCCACACGTCACAATTGTGTCCACACTGGGATATAACAGGGTGCTGACTGCCTTGGTTCTTCCAGTGAATTGAAATGGTTGACAACTGCTTCATAATTCTTCTGTGAGGGCTTTCAAGGGACAGCATATCTGAGGCTGGCTCTGTCATCATCCTGTTGGTGTTTGATTTTCATGCACCCCTTCTTTTCAAAGAAGAAAAGGACTTTTTTCAAGAGTTTCACCCAAAATAGAACAAGAAGAGAAATATCTGAGAAATCGACATTTTTAAATGAAGGATGGAATCAGTTTGGATTAAAAAACGACTTCTGTAATTCAAAAAATATCTGTAGAAACGTGAACCATGTGCCCTCAACTGTTGTAATGAGTGACATGGTCTTTCATTAACTTACTAATGCAAGTTATCATAGTTAGTAAACCAGAGAGAGAAGGTAGGAAAGACCTTCTTTGCAGGAGAATTTATGAGCATTTGGCAATCCTAACAATCTAGATTTTGATTCCAAGGCAAAGGGTTATTTTTCAGTCTCTAGTTTCCTGTACTGTTCTTGTCCAGTAGCTATGAATGACTCAAGGACAAAAAGATCATGTTTTATTCATTTGTAAACCAAATTCCTTGAACTCTGCAGAGAACACAGTCAAATGTCCATTGAGCTACACTAGGGCCTCTTATTTCAAAGTTCTTCTGAATTAATTCATTATCTCTTGAAGTATTGTGTTGAATGCATAACCTCAAATGCTAATGTGAGTCTCCAGGCCTTCATTTGACATTCTTTCCTAGTATAAAGCAATCAATTTTCTTGTCATGATGACTCTTTATAAATGCTTGCTGTGTATTGCATCTGCTTCCCTTCTCTCTCCTTCCACATTTAATTCACTCTTCTATTTTATTTCCCCTGTGCTGGATGCCATTGGTAACTTGCAAAGTACAGACAGAATATGAGTGGAACATTTCCCTCCTCTGATCTAGACAAATGCTCTTTAACCATAACGTGGTAAATGTGGAAGTGAGACGAATAGATGGAGCACTGAGTTATTCCCCAGGGCTTTGAGAAGAGCTGGTGCTCTGGCAAGGGCTCTGCTTTCCCTCCCACACGTCACAATTGTGTCCACACTGGGATATAACAGGGTGCTGACTGCCTTGGTTCTTCCAGTGAATTGAAATGGTTGACAACTGCTTCATAATTCTTCTGTGAGGGCTTTCAAGGGACAGCATATCTGAGGCTGGCTCTGTCATCATCCTGTTGGTGTTTGATTTTCATGCACCCCTTCTTTTCAAAGAAGAAAAGGACTTTTTTCAAGAGTTTCACCCAAAATAGAACTCCTTTTTGATACTTACGGGGCTTCCCAGGTGGCTCACTGGGTAAAGAAACTGTCTGGATTGCCGGAGACACAGGAGACATAGGTTTGATCCCTGGATCAAGAAGATTCCCTGGAGAAGGGCATGTCGATCCACTCCAATATTCTTGCCTCGAGAATCTCACGTACAGAGGAACCTGGCAGGCTACAGTCTGCAGAGTCACAAAGAGTTGGACATGATTGAAGCCACTGAGCACACACTTAAGTTATGAGTATTAAAAAAAAATAAAAAAGCTCCTGCTGCCACTTTCTCCCAAAGTTTAAGATGAACTGACTAGACAGTAAGTGCAGCATTTATTTGCTTCTCTCTTTACCAAGAAATTCCCATGGGATCTGTCGACTAAAAAGATGAACAACTTGAGAGTTGTGGGTTGTTTTATTTGGGGTGTAATTAGGACTGCAGCCCGGGAGGCAGCACCCCAGATAGCTCTGAGAGACTGCTCCGCAGAGGCAGGGGAGGAAAGCCAATATAAGGGTTTCAGTGTGGGGGAAGTTCAAATGCCATCAAGTAAGGGGTTTCCCAAGGGGTTTTTGTTTTACCAAAGGTTTGGGTCTGACAGGAGGAACTTTAAGGGTATTTGTTTTATAGCTAGTTTGGGTCTGTCTAGCGCTTTTCTGGGTGTGAGGAGATGCAAGGATTGAGATGATAAAATCTGTTCCTAAAAGTCATTTACCTATCTAAAGACCTGTCCCACCAGATTCCCTGGAGCACAGAGTGCCTCTACCCAACCCTGATCTCTATCAGAGGGTATTGAAGGTCAGCAGCTCTCAATAGCACAGGGTCTGGTCTCTGCAGAGGCAGAGGTCAGACATCTTTGTTGTCCAGGCATTGGCAATGTAATTGGTAAATTCCAATTTGTAGTTGACAGATCCTTTCTTCAGAGACACAAGCTTGAATTGTGCCCAGTCCTTGTTATTAATGCTCACTAAGAGCGATGGCAACACTAAAACAAGCAACTATTAGCAGTGGCATTTGGACTGTGAGTAGTTTGCAGATGATGAGGGTGAACTATTTCAAAATGGAACTGAATGGAAAAGTCAAATTCAACTTGATAAGGAGGTTGTACATGTGCTTCATTTAATTTCAGACTTTTGACTACTTGTGTCATATGCAAATATGTACAACAATGCTTGAAATTGGATTTCCATTTTACTTAATTAGATTAGTGCAAGACCTGCATAGTAATCAACAGTAGCCTTGCTGCTACTGGGGTTCACAATCTCAAAATGATCGCTGGCTTTGAAGTTCCTTCTGTCTGCTGGAACTGAGGTCAGCTGGTTGATTTTTGGTGTAGCCAAGGTAGGTTTTTGGTTTTATTGGTGGCTCCATGGAAAAAAATCTGCCTTCCAAGCAGGAGACTTGGGTTTGATCCCTAGAGAAGGAAATGGCGACCCACTCCAGTATTTTTGCCTGGGAAATTCCATGGACAGAGGAGCCTGAAGGGCTACAATCTGTGTGTCACAATAGAGTCAGACAAGAATTAGAGACTAAACAACAACAAAGGCTGATTTTACCTTGTATTTGTGTGGTCCAGCTGAAAGACCTCAATTTTCTTTAACTTAAGTAGGGAGACATAAAAATAGAATGTGTTAAAATTTCTGAAGAGGTAATTAAGGATTTTTTTTTCTTTAATTAAAGACTGCCTACTGTAACATAAATACGTTGAAGTACTATTTTTTTTCTGTTTTAAAGGAAATGGGTAATGAGACCTCATTGCATGTTTTCTCTCCAACGTGAATAATAGGAATTTGAAATCCATTATAATTACAATTAGGGTGTTTTCTCTCCAGGTTTTAGATATCTACAGTGTGTGGCCTGCAAAGAGAACAGCTTTACATAATTACAAAAGACAAGGAAGATTGGTTTCAGAAAAGCCAATAGTGGAACAGACGATTACACATAAAATTCTGGGCAAGAAGACAATGACAATACCAAGAGAGAGGGAGCTCAAGAGAGTGATACTAAGAACCCATTCAGAAACCAGGAAAACCCGAATAGCATTTATCCAAGCAGAGAGCTTTAAGAAATTAGCCCAGTCCTTGTTATTAATGCTCACTAAGAGCGATGGCAACACTAAAACAAGCAACTATTAGCAGTGGCATTTGGACTGTGAGTAGTTTGCAGATGATGAGGGTGAACTATTTCAAAATGGAACTGAATGGAAAAGTCAAATTCAACTTGATAAGGAGGTTGTACATGTGCTTCATTTAATTTCAGACTTTTGACTACTTGTGTCATATGCAAATATGTACAACAATGCTTGAAATTGGATTTCCATTTTACTTAATTAGATTAGTGCAAGACCTGCATAGTAATCAACAGTAGCCTTGCTGCTACTGGGGTTCACAATCTCAAAATGATCGCTGGCTTTGAAGTTCCTTCTGTCTGCTGGAACTGAGGTCAGCTGGTTGATTTTTGGTGTAGCCAAGGTAGGTTTTTGGTTTTATTGGTGGCTCCATGGAAAAAAATCTGCCTTCCAAGCAGGAGACTTGGGTTTGATCCCTAGAGAAGGAAATGGCGACCCACTCCAGTATTTTTGCCTGGGAAATTCCATGGACAGAGGAGCCTGAAGGGCTACAATCTGTGTGTCACAATAGAGTCAGACAAGAATTAGAGACTAAACAACAACAAAGGCTGATTTTACCTTGTATTTGTGTGGTCCAGCTGAAAGACCTCAATTTTCTTTAACTTAAGTAGGGAGACATAAAAATAGAATGTGTTAAAATTTCTGAAGAGGTAATTAAGGATTTTTTTTTCTTTAATTAAAGACTGCCTACTGTAACATAAATACGTTGAAGTACTATTTTTTTTCTGTTTTAAAGGAAATGGGTAATGAGACCTCATTGCATGTTTTCTCTCCAACGTGAATAATAGGAATTTGAAATCCATTATAATTACAATTAGGGTGTTTTCTCTCCAGGTTTTAGATATCTACAGTGTGTGGCCTGCAAAGAGAACAGCTTTACATAATTACAAAAGACAAGGAAGATTGGTTTCAGAAAAGCCAATAGTGGAACAGACGATTACACATAAAATTCTGGGCAAGAAGACAATGACAATACCAAGAGAGAGGGAGCTCAAGAGAGTGATACTAAGAACCCATTCAGAAACCAGGAAAACCCGAATAGCATTTATCCAAGCAGAGAGCAGCTCTGCAGTGTTCTATTAAGCAAAAGGAAGGCAGATGTTCCATCTTGTCCCTGTTGGGAAGATTTTCATTTGTAGCTGGGTGATGTTTTTAAGTAAGACTTTCCTAAGTACTGCTTTGTAGAAGGAAATCAAATTTCATGACAGACAAGAGGAGTTTGGGGCGACTCTGTTAGCTCTCAGATGTGCAGTTCAAACTTTGACTTAAAAAGAACATGTAGGAATGGAAAAAGTTTAAGCCTTAGAGCTAAGGACCTTATGCCTGCCTTGGCCATTAAGTCAGGCTATCTACCTTTTCATGCTCCAGTTTCTTCATTGGCTGAGCAGATTATAATAACGCACTGTGACTGTGTGAAATTGGTTGGTACACCTCTTAACTCCCCTGAATCTCAGTGGTTTTATCTATAAAGTGAGATCATTTATGACTTTAGAGAATTTCGAGTTAAGAGACCTTCATTTTTCTTGTAAGCTAATTCTCAGTTAACTCCCTATTTCTCATATTCCATGGTGCTACTGTTTGCCTTTTATGTTTCATGGTGTGTTGATGAAAATGAAATAAGACCGTGTGCAGGTCAATGCTTTAAAGAATATAACTGACTACTTAAAAATCAAAATGGGACTTATTGTTAATACAACAGCAGATTTTGAAATAGGTTTCAGTTTTTGGTCAAAATGTTTATAAATCATATGCCCAAGCTGAGGCAGGGTCCTTGGGGGAAACTTCTTATCCTAAAATTAGTAAGCATAGGAGAGAGAATTTGGATCCAGTTCAGACTGGACCTAAGTTGATCTGTCTGTCTATATTGATAGATAGATGACTATTGTTAAAAGAGAAACTGAAGTGTATTTAAAATATTCAGAGTTTATTTGAGCAAGAATCTATTTGAATCGGGCAGTGTTCAATCTAGCAGATAGAAAGAAACTGAAGAAAATTGCAAAATGAAAGATTTTTATAGCTAGAAAAGAATAGGAGTGAGGAAATTATACTAAGCAAAAGTGGGATGGTTATTGCAAGGTTACTTTCCTTTAGGGAATGACAGTGTATCAGACAGACTACCTAGCTATTGATTAGGTGATTCCTGGTTGACTGGCTTAAGATTCCATTTATGAGAGCTATACGTGTAATTTAGTCTTGGTTTGGTATTGTGGGGCTTAGCATGAGAAACTGTGTTGAGTCTTTGTTCTTTTTTTTTTTTTTTTTTTTTTTTAACATAATGGTGAGAACTAGTTTAGGGAAAGTGGTGATAAAGGGGTTAGAAACTTCTTTATCCATTTTCTTTGAGCTCTTAGAGGGTTTTAAAAAGTCCTCAAAGCACTTCTTTGCTTCTTTAAACATGCCTCTGTAACAAGAGAGATTTCCCCGATGGCTCAGTGGTAAAGAATCTGCTTGCAGTGTAGGAGACCTGGTTCAATCCCTGGGTCAGGAAGATCCCCTGGAGAAGGAAATGACAACCCACTCCAGCCTTCTTGCTTGGGGAATTCCACAGACAGAAGAGCCTGATGGGTTATAGGCCAAGGAGTCACACAGAATCGGACACGACTCAGTGACTGAACAATGGAAACAGTGTGTTATCCCCATATGCTGTACTCTAAGTTTAATGGAATGGTTTGTTTAATGTTGGTCTCCACCCACTAAAATTAGCAGTTTGAGGGCAGGGACTCGTGTTTACTTTGCATCTCTGAAATCACTAAGATTTCCTGGCCCATAGTAGGAGATCTAAAAATACCTGTTGAAAGAAAAAGTAGGCTCATAGAGATCTAAGTCACAGCTCTCATGCAGAAATGGAGGAAGCCCTGATTGTGGTTGGAGAGTGAAGGAAAAATTATATGCTAAGACTTGGTAATGGGAAACTTGAAGCCGCATTTTGTGATTAGAAGATGTTTAAAGAAGACAAATAGCAAAGCAATTTGTCTTCCAGGGAGGATAATTTAGAATATTAATGGGGCTGCTGATAAGTTAGTTGAGAAAATTAAGGATGCACTCACAGTGTTTGAGCAGGTGGAGATTGATGACAGGAGAGCTGATTTGGAGGGACATCAGCGTGTCTGAAAATCCGCCGGGCTGTGACTTGGTTTCTGTGGGCATACTGATCTCTCCTGTGTACTCAGGGTGGTCATAAATGGTAGATCAGGCTTGGTTTCTTAACGTGTTTGTTTTTTAGAAAGGCCTCTATAATTCAGAGAAATCAAGGATTAGAACAGAAATGATCTGAGCTGATAATGAACAGAATGAATATATTGAATTCATTAGAACTTGAAATTAAGTCATTTTAGAGAAAATGCAGTTTTTAGAAGGATACAACTAAAATGAAATGATTTAAAGGTCCCTTTAAAATATATGAAACATATATTTTCATACGTGAAATATAAAATATATGAAACAGTTTAACATAATTTTTTAATTGTAGTTCTTAAATGATATAACCCAGTTGTGTGTAAGACCTTACTTTTCTTCTTGGATCCTCAAAAGCTTCAGTTGGCTCATGGACTTCTTAGAAGTGCAACTTTGCACACTAGGAAGTTGCATGAATGTCCAGGTGGCGCCCCACCTAAGGTGCCATTGCAAGGTCCTAGGCAAACAGTTGTGATGTGGTGTGAAGTCCAGGAGGAGAGTACTTGATTTCTATTGAAATGATGAGCTTGCCAACATAACTTGTATTTAAAAGCTTATTTTCTAAATCACCAATGACTGCATACTATTTGCATATAATCATTGACTTCCTTTTCGGAGGGGAATTTGAATAATTGTTTCTTCTTTTCAATGGACTGATCATTTTCCGTGATGCTTTCATACTTAGGTCTCATCGGTAAGCACAAATTGATCAGTGAAGCTGACACAGGGTTTGAGCTTTCTTAGCTGGAGGAGATCTTCCACTTCTCTTCCCTCTCTCTAAATACACTCATGGCCCTTCATTTGCAAGCCACACACATACCAGTTCTGACCAACTTACAATAAAATGGAACTGCTTGAAAGGTGAGAGTGAACACACAGGTTTGGAGGGCAGGTCCAATCATCAGGTGTGGAGTAGATAAGAACCAAGAAGGTCCAGGTAGCCTTGGTGGCAGATATGTCTGTACAGCTTAAGCTTTCAAATTAATTTTTTCTAGCTGTTTTTGGAGTTTACATCATGATTCATTTCTAAAAAAGGAATGTCTGACTTGTCTTGCTTGGTTAAGGGAAGGGAAGACCTCTGATCCAGAGGTGGGGAGGTTAATTATCCTCAAAGAAATCAAGAATATGAGATAGATAGTGGACAGTGAGAAAGTTAGCCAGTATCCAAAACCCTATGGATTGAGAGAACTAAAAGGTAAGTAAACTGTTATGCCCCGTGTGCAGCAATAGCAGTTTAATTTCTGTACATTTAATTTCAGACACTTATAAGTGCTTGATGTTTTTTCCCTTAGTTTATTAGAGTGCTGGTAGACCATTAGTTGACTCTTTTTCAGTGTCTCATATAATGAGATTAAGGGCTCTATAAAGTTCCAGTCTTCTAATCTGTATTCTGTATGTGAATGAAAATAGAACTTGGAGTAAAACAATTTAGTTAAGAAGTTACTAACCATATTCTAGTATTACCACTCCCAGTAGATTTAATGTTAGAGCTTTCTTGGCATCTTTTCATCATGATACTTTTCAGTGGGAGATCTGTTTTCAGCTTGATCTATATTTAGGGAGAGACTTCCTACCTTAAGAGTTTTTGTTGTTAGTTTGCTGTAATAATGTTATGTAACTCTCCAAATTGCAGGGGCTATCAACAACATCTATTTCTCACTCATTGATCTGAAGGTCTAAGAACTCTGATATTTTTTTTATTTGACGGACTTGCATTTTCCGGGTTGATGCTTTCAATGGACTGATCATTTTCCGTGATGCTTTCATACTTAGGTCTCATCGGTAAGCACAAATTGATCAGTGAAGCTGACACAGGGTTTGAGCTTTCTTAGCTGGAGGAGATCTTCCACTTCTCTTCCCTCTCTCTAAATACACTCATGGCCCTTCATTTGCAAGCCACACACATACCAGTTCTGACCAACTTACAATAAAATGGAACTGCTTGAAAGGTGAGAGTGAACACACAGGTTTGGAGGGCAGGTCCAATCATCAGGTGTGGAGTAGATAAGAACCAAGAAGGTCCAGGTAGCCTTGGTGGCAGATATGTCTGTACAGCTTAAGCTTTCAAATTAATTTTTTCTAGCTGTTTTTGGAGTTTACATCATGATTCATTTCTAAAAAAGGAATGTCTGACTTGTCTTGCTTGGTTAAGGGAAGGGAAGACCTCTGATCCAGAGGTGGGGAGGTTAATTATCCTCAAAGAAATCAAGAATATGAGATAGATAGTGGACAGTGAGAAAGTTAGCCAGTATCCAAAACCCTATGGATTGAGAGAACTAAAAGGTAAGTAAACTGTTATGCCCCGTGTGCAGCAATAGCAGTTTAATTTCTGTACATTTAATTTCAGACACTTATAAGTGCTTGATGTTTTTTCCCTTAGTTTATTAGAGTGCTGGTAGACCATTAGTTGACTCTTTTTCAGTGTCTCATATAATGAGATTAAGGGCTCTATAAAGTTCCAGTCTTCTAATCTGTATTCTGTATGTGAATGAAAATAGAACTTGGAGTAAAACAATTTAGTTAAGAAGTTACTAACCATATTCTAGTATTACCACTCCCAGTAGATTTAATGTTAGAGCTTTCTTGGCATCTTTTCATCATGATACTTTTCAGTGGGAGATCTGTTTTCAGCTTGATCTATATTTAGGGAGAGACTTCCTACCTTAAGAGTTTTTGTTGTTAGTTTGCTGTAATAATGTTATGTAACTCTCCAAATTGCAGGGGCTATCAACAACATCTATTTCTCACTCATTGATCTGAAGGTCTAAGAACTCTGATATGGGCTCTGTTGTGCTGGGTTGGGCTTAGCTGAGTTAGGTTGAGTTTAGGTCCAGGCTGCACGTGGGATTTAAATCTGCTCCAAAAGCACCCTTCTCTGAAACCAGTGGCTACACAGAGTATGCTCTTCTCATAGTGGATACAAGAATGTGAGGGGCTGATGAAACTTGCTAGGACTCTTAAGCCCTCAGGGTGTAAGTGGCATGTATCTCTTATGCCCATGTTCCATTGGCCAAAACAAGTCAGGTGACCGAGTGGGGTGTCAGAGAACAATAGTAGGGGTAGAGTGCAAAGGACAAATTGTAAACATATGATATAGTCCATTATAGGGTTTAAAAATGCCCTGTGTGTCTGCATGTAGCGGCTCAGGGGTTGCAGAAAATGGGAGACTGAGTGTTCTGGTTGGAAAGGGAGTAGAAAGCTGTGGTACCACACAGGCAGCATTAAGCTGTGGTGTAGGAAGGAAGAAAACTTTATATAGGAATCAATCATTAGAAAATTCTGTCTTTAAGTACCCATCTAGGCAGGGATCAAGTACTTAGCAATCAAGAATAGACAGTTTATAGATGGCAGAGGACCTGAACATCATGAAGAAAGCAAAGAGGGGTCCAGATCAGGTTCAAAGGAAACAGAGACTATTCTTTTGACTATGCTGGTCATGTTTTAATCACACCCAGTAAGAAGGAATTAAAGATTAGTTTCAAGACTAATCATTCATATTTCATGGCTCATATATAAACATAAATTGTTTAGAGAAGAAAGCAAAAACCTTTGATACAAAACAGTGTCCACATGATGGTATATCCTCCAATAGCTTCCAAACTGATTATTTGAAAGGGTGTTTAGGGTGGCCCATTCAGTCATGTGCAGTGTAAGTTTTTTTTTTTTTAAACATTTATTTATTTATTTATTTTGGGGGGGCGGGTTGGGGAGGGAGGGGGTGGGCGGGCCACTTCCAATGGTCTTTCATTTGTCTAGTTTCATCCATCTTTGTTCTTTGGCCCGTGTGGGCCTCCCATTGCGGTGGCGTCTGTCGTTGCAGAGCACCGGCTCTGGGCGCATGCGCTCCAGAGCTCTGGCTCGGTAATTGGACACATCGGTCCAGCCGCTCCGCGGCACGTGGGATCTTCCCAGGCCAGGGATGGAACCGGCACCCCTTGCACTGCAAGGCAGTGTCCTTACCCACTGGACCACCAGGGAAGCCCACAGTGTAAGTTTTGATTCCCTTTATGAAGTCCTTGGTCATAGGTAGTCACTAGCTAGGTAGTCACTGCTCAATGGTTTTTTTTAAAAATTTTCATTTTGTATTTGGATATAGCCAATTAGCAATGTTGTGATAGACAGCGAAAGGACTCAGCCATACATAAACATGTATCTATTTTCCCCCAAACCCCCCTCCCATCCAGGCTGTCACATAACATCAACATCTACGTTAAGTCCTTCCTGGTTGTTTCATTTTAAATACAGCAGTGTATATGTCTATCCCAAACTCCCTAACCATCCCTTTCTCCATTTTCTCTCCTGTAAGTTTTGTTTCATTTAAAAATGTTAGTAGAAAGCTGTGGTACCACACAGGCAGCATTAAGCTGTGGTGTAGGAAGGAAGAAAACTTTATATAGGAATCAATCATTAGAAAATTCTGTCTTTAAGTACCCATCTAGGCAGGGATCAAGTACTTAGCAATCAAGAATAGACAGTTTATAGATGGCAGAGGACCTGAACATCATGAAGAAAGCAAAGAGGGGTCCAGATCAGGTTCAAAGGAAACAGAGACTATTCTTTTGACTATGCTGGTCATGTTTTAATCACACCCAGTAAGAAGGAATTAAAGATTAGTTTCAAGACTAATCATTCATATTTCATGGCTCATATATAAACATAAATTGTTTAGAGAAGAAAGCAAAAACCTTTGATACAAAACAGTGTCCACATGATGGTATATCCTCCAATAGCTTCCAAACTGATTATTTGAAAGGGTGTTTAGGGTGGCCCATTCAGTCATGTGCAGTGTAAGTTTTTTTTTTTTTAAACATTTATTTATTTATTTATTTTGGGGGGGCTGGGGAGGGAGGGGAGTGGGCGGGCCACTTCTATAGGTCTTTCATTTGTCTAGTTTCATCCATCTTCGTTCTCTGGCCTGTGTGGGCCTCCCATCGCGGTGGCGTCTGTCGTTGCAGAGCACCGGCTCTGGGCGCATGCGCTCCAGAGCGCTGGCTCGGTAATTGGGCACATTGGTCCAGCCGCTCCGCGGCACGTGGGATCTTCCCAGGCCAGGGATGGAACCGGCACCCCTTGCACTGCAAGGCAGTGTCCTTACCCACTGGACCACCAGGGAAGCCCACAGTGTAAGTTTTGATTCCCTTTATGAAGTCCTTGGTCATAGGTAGTCACTAGCTAGGTAGTCACTGCTCAATGGTTTTTTTTAAAAATTTTCATTTTGTATTTGGATATAGCCAATTAGCAATGTTGTGATAGACAGCGAAAGGACTCAGCCATACATAAACATGTATCTATTTTCCCCCAAACCCCCCTCCCATCCAGGCTGTCACATAACATCAACATCTACGTTAAGTCCTTCCTGGTTGTTTCATTTTAAATACAGCAGTGTATATGTCTATCCCAAACTCCCTAACCATCCCTTTCTCCATCTCTCTCCTCAGCAACTGTAAGTTTACTCTCTCAGGTATTACTTAACATTTAAGGTCAAAATGCTAATGAATTTTGTTCAGAATATGCAAAACATGCAAGTAAGATTTTTTTTTTACAAATTAACGTATGTGTTTTTATGAATAACATTTTATTATTTTATATCTCCAAGAATTGAAGTATAGATACTCCAAATAAAATCAATTCAAAATATAGTTATGAAGCAATATATAGAGATATTGACCTAAATATTTGAGCACAAATGGCATGAAGGCAATTCCTAAATCATGTCATAAACCCTATTTTAATCCAGTCTGACCTTATTTTCACTTGATCACACCTGCAAATATCTTCTGTTCAAATAAGGTTATATTCATAGGGATTAGGACCTGAACATAGCTTTTTTGGAAGATACAAGTCAATCCACTAGAGATGTATATCAGAGTAGAGTGATAAGATGACAAACTGCTCAATCGACAAGATGTTATCAACAGATCAGCAGTACACTGAAGCTGATCGCTGCTCACTTCTTGTAAACAGTCAATGGGAAGCATTAAGTTCCTAAATATTTTCAGAGCACTGAAAGATACTGCTAACCAGGTTTGGAAGAACAAGGCAAACTGATCAAGAGAGATCATAGTCTCTTTATTGTTTTCAGATAATAATTGAAAAGTCAACTTGCAGATGAATGAAAACAATAAATTTAGAGTCAGTAAGTCTACTGAGAAAAAAAAAATCAAATGATCATGCAGCATACTAATCAGCAGTGGGATCAGTATTAAAAAAAAAATCCTTGAATTATCAGACTGCAACATCCCTCCTTTTTAAAAGGAGAAATGGATTAGGACAGAAATGACCCAGCAAGAGAGAAGAGTATAAATAAGAAATAATGTTGATTAGGCACAGTAAATGACCTTTTAGCCAATTAGCAATGTTGTGTAAAGGACTCAGGGCCATACATAAAACATGTATCTATTTTCCCCCAAACCCCCCTCCCATCCAGGCTGTCACATAACATCAACATCTACGTTAAGTCCTTCCTGGTTGTTTCATTTTAAATACAGCAGTGTATATGTCTATCCCAAACTCCCTAACCATCCCTTTCTCCATCTCTCTCCTCAGCAACTGTAAGTTTACTCTCTCAGGTATTACTTAACATTTAAGGTCAAAATGCTAATGAATTTTGTTCAGAATATGCAAAACATGCAAGTAAGATTTTTTTTTTACAAATTAACGTATGTGTTTTTATGAATAACATTTTATTATTTTATATCTCCAAGAATTGAAGTATAGATACTCCAAATAAAATCAATTCAAAATATAGTTATGAAGCAATATATAGAGATATTGACCTAAATATTTGAGCACAAATGGCATGAAGGCAATTCCTAAATCATGTCATAAACCCTATTTTAATCCAGTCTGACCTTATTTTCACTTGATCACACCTGCAAATATCTTCTGTTCAAATAAGGTTATATTCATAGGGATTAGGACCTGAACATAGCTTTTTTGGAAGATACAAGTCAATCCACTAGAGATGTATATCAGAGTAGAGTGATAAGATGACAAACTGCTCAATCGACAAGATGTTATCAACAGATCAGCAGTACACTGAAGCTGATCGCTGCTCACTTCTTGTAAACAGTCAATGGGAAGCATTAAGTTCCTAAATATTTTCAGAGCACTGAAAGATACTGCTAACCAGGTTTGGAAGAACAAGGCAAACTGATCAAGAGAGATCATAGTCTCTTTATTGTTTTCAGATAATAATTGAAAAGTCAACTTGCAGATGAATGAAAACAATAAATTTAGAGTCAGTAAGTCTACTGAGAAAAAAAAAATCAAATGATCATGCAGCATACTAATCAGCAGTGGGATCAGTATTAAAAAAAAAATCCTTGAATTATCAGACTGCAACATCCCTCCTTTTTAAAAGGAGAAATGGATTAGGACAGAAATGACCCAGCAAGAGAGAAGAGTATAAATAAGAAATAATGTTGTTACCATGTAAGCTATCTGAACTGACAAGTTTGCATTTAGACCTCAGGATATCGATCCATTTCAGATGGTAGCTGCAATAGAATGAAATTCTATCATGGTTTAACTTAACCAGGTGAAAAATGCAAAAATCTTTTTATAATGTTCATCAGATTCTTAGGTAGTTTAGTAGACAGTTATCTCTTCTATCCTAATTAACAATAAAGTATTTCTAGTAAATTGCAAGGGAGATTATTTCAGAGCTTCCCATTAAATTGTAGAGCTGTTGTAATTTTACCACTTAGAGTGCTGGTCTAGCTTAAGATGGTGTTTTACAATATTGATATATGTATGATGGCTGGGTTTTTATACAGCATCCCCTACGTGCTTTATAAAACTTCTCTGGTGGCTCAGACGGTAGTCTGCCTACAATTCAGGAAACCTGAGTTCAAACTCTGGATCAGGAAGATCCCTTGGAGAAGGGAATGGCAACTCATTCCATTATTCTTGCTTGGAGAATTTCATGGAAAGAGGAGGCAGTCCATGAGATCACAGAGAATCAAACATGACTGAGTGACTAACACTTTCACTTTCGTCTACATGCACTCTGTATTTATAGAACAATGGACTCTGTCAATGAAGTTAATGATGTGTTAGTACAATGAGTTGTTAGAAATTTAAGGATTCCATTGGTTGGTGTTGGCCACTCTGCCCACTTATGGTTGCTGTGATAGTTGAATTTTATGTCAGCCTGACTAGTCTATGTGCCAAGTTGTGGTCAATCATTAGACTACATCTGAGTAAGTAAAGGAGCTGTGTTGTGCTCAGTCACAAGTAAAGGAGATAATACTCCAAAATGGAGTTGAGTCTCATCTAATCAGTTGAAAATCTTAAGAGCAAAAATGGAGGTTCCCAGAGGAGAGAGAATTCTGTCCAAAGACTGTAACATAGCAATTCTGCCTGTGTTTCTAGCCGACTAGCCTGTCCTACAAATTTTAAATGTGCCAAATATACGCTATGCTTGTGTCTCTCTGGAGAATCCTGACCAATGCAGTTGGTTTAGACTGCTTTTAAGTATATACTTGTGGTAGTGCTGCACATGTGGCAACAGCTGCTCTGCCCCAACATCCACTGTAGGATAGCATGTGGAGTGCTCAGTCTCAGACGGGAGCAAGTTTGTTAGAGTGCCCTTTTGTCTGCAGTGCCAGAATCTTACAGGCTATTTCAGATCTGTGCTTTCAGTTGAGCTGTTTTATTCACAGCATTATTTAAGAGATTCTTGATATTTAACTTTTTAAAATTTTAGGGGTCTATAATGATGATAAAAGGATACATTGAGAGTGATATCCCGTAATCCAGTATATCATTACATATAAAATAAACATATAAGATACATATATATTATTCACATGTAAAACAAGCATGATAACCTATATAATAAACTGATATTTTGATATCCACCTTCCAACTTTGTAATGCAAAAAGCCATACTAGGTGGGAATCGTCTCACTTCTAGTTCTATCCACACCATCATCTTCGTTGTCTTGGTTCTGTATGTGGACTGATTAGCACTTGATTCCTAATGATCTTCCTTAGTATCCATTCTTTCTTGTCAAGAGTTGCCTCCTTATACACTAAGGTTCTTATACTAGACTGATAGTTCTCAATATAAGTCTCTGGTTTCTTTCTTTTTTTTTTTTTAAAGATTTATTTATTTATTTATTTTGGGCAGGGGTTGGGTTGGGGAGGGAGGGGAGCAGGCGGGCCACTTCTATTGGTCTTTCATTTCTCCATTTTCATCCGTCTTTGTTCTTTGGCTCCTGTGGGCCTCCCATCGCGGTGGCGTTTGTTGTCACAGAGCGCCGGCTCTGGGCACATGCGCTCCAGAGCTCCGGCCTGGTGATTGGACACATCAGTCCAGTCACTCCGCGGCACTTGGGATCTTCCCAGGCCAGGGATGGAACCGGTGCCCCTTGCACTGCAAGGTGGTGTCCCTACCCACTGGACCACCAGGGGAAGCCCTGCTCTCTGGTTTCTTAAGGAAATAGTTTACATCAGCTGTATTCTTTTTCTTTCTCTCTTGCTTTCCTTGAATGGCAATTTACCTATACATAGTTCTTGAATGCTTATGCTGGGTAGTGTGCAAGATAGTGAATAAGTAGGTGTGGTTTCTTGCACTTGTCACTTTTCACAACTCCTGCGTAAACAAAGGCCCCACTGAAACAGAAGTGATGTCAGTCTTCTTCAGGATGTTTCCTTTTAAATGGCTACAAGTCACTTGAGAAAGTGTCTCTTCATGTATTGATGTCTCTTCTATGCATTGGTGTATATTCTCTGCTTGTAAGGGACTTGAGATGGAGAAAAAGTCCTCCTTTCCTAAGATAGATTGTGTGCGACATTAATGAGATTGTTTTGGTTGGTTTGGGATAAGTGGTTGTTTATAGTTTAAATATTTCTAAAGTGTCTGTATAGAGTAGAATTCCTCTTTTCCCTCTAAATTAAAACAGTGTTAATAAGTGGACTGCTTAAAAGCCTCATAAATCCTTGTATTGAAAGGAAGACAGCTTTTTGAGAAGCAGCTGACCCTTGATCAATGTGGGGGAGCGGTGAGTCTCTGCACTTGAGAATCCACAGATAACTTATAGTCGCTTTATGTATATACCATGTGGCTCTTCCATATCTGTTATTCTGTATCCACTGATTCAACCCACTGCCTGCTCAGTGGTACTGTAGTGTTGACTGCTGGAGAAAAAATCTGTGAAAAAGTGGACCTGTGCACTTCAAGCTTGTGTTGCTCAAGAGTCAATGTATTATTTCCTAGGTTGTCAACTTTATTTTGGCCTTCTCTGTGCTGGACACCTAATTACCAGATGGAAGAAGGGTAGGCAGAATTTCATTGAAATTCTTTTAAAGGAAAATAAAGCCCATGTGTAACCATTAGATTATTAAAATATGTTTTAATAGTTAAGAAAGTTTACTCCTGTTAAGAAAGGAGTTCTTGAATAAAAAGTCAACTTTTTTTAAACAAGCCAAATTAGAAAAATTGAAGGTAAAATGAAAGAATATATTCAAAAATGTTTTGGAAGTTACTAGTTATATTATTCTAAAATGGTGATGTTAATATTCTAAAATAATAATCCCTCCATGGTTTATTATTCTTAAGGGATACTCTGAGCATTGGAGTTGTGCTATTTATTGGTTAGTGTTGGAAGTGAAAACAAGTTACTGACAAAGAAAATTCATGAGTCGTTAAATTTTCCCTGAGGTTTCCAAGTTTGTGCATACATAATGGTGTTAATCACTTGTTCTTTTTTCCTCCCACATTACTGACAATATCTACTTTGTGTTTGTACAAACTTTTGTATCTCAAGAAAAAAATCTATTTCTAAACAATATCATTGTATCTCCAAACCTCTCTTAAAGACTTTTCTCTAGATTTCCATTATTGCAGAATTTCATTTTTCTTTTATTGTTTCCAACTGTCTTAATTGACTTTTTTTTTTTTTAATTTTGGCCTCTTTTATTTATTTGTTCATTTTCATCCATCTTCATTCTTCAGCCTGTGTGGGTGTCCCATTGCAGCGGAGAGCCTCTAAATTAAAACAGTGTTAATAAGTGGACTGCTTAAAAGCCTCATAAATCCTTGTATTGAAAGGAAGACAGCTTTTGAGAAGCAGCTGACCCTTGATCAATGTGGGGGAGCGGTGAGTCTCTGCACTTGAGAATCCACAGATAACTTATAGTCGCTTTATGTATATACCATGTGGCTCTTCCATATCTGTTATTCTGTATCCACTGATTCAACCCACTGCCTGCTCAGTGGTACTGTAGTGTTGACTGCTGGAGAAAAAATCTGTGAAAAAGTGGACCTGTGCACTTCAAGCTTGTGTTGCTCAAGAGTCAATGTATTATTTCCTAGGTTGTCAACTTTATTTTGGCCTTCTCTGTGCTGGACACCTAATTACCAGATGGAAGAAGGGTAGGCAGAATTTCATTGAAATTCTTTTAAAGGAAAATAAAGCCCATGTGTAACCATTAGATTATTAAAATATGTTTTAATAGTTAAGAAAGTTTACTCCTGTTAAGAAAGGAGTTCTTGAATAAAAAGTCAACTTTTTTTAAACAAGCCAAATTAGAAAAATTGAAGGTAAAATGAAAGAATATATTCAAAAATGTTTTGGAAGTTACTAGTTATATTATTCTAAAATGGTGATGTTAATATTCTAAAATAATAATCCCTCCATGGTTTATTATTCTTAAGGGATACTCTGAGCATTGGAGTTGTGCTATTTATTGGTTAGTGTTGGAAGTGAAAACAAGTTACTGACAAAGAAAATTCATGAGTCGTTAAATTTTCCCTGAGGTTTCCAAGTTTGTGCATACATAATGGTGTTAATCACTTGTTCTTTTTTCCTCCCACATTACTGACAATATCTACTTTGTGTTTGTACAAACTTTTGTATCTCAAGAAAAAAATCTATTTCTAAACAATATCATTGTATCTCCAAACCTCTCTTAAAGACTTTTCTCTAGATTTCCATTATTGCAGAATTTCATTTTTCTTTTATTGTTTCCAACTGTCTTAATTGACTTTTTTTTTTTTTAATTTTGGCCTCTTTTATTTATTTGTTCATTTTCATCCATCTTCATTCTTCAGCCTGTGTGGGTGTCCCATTGCAGCGGCCCCTCTCATTGCAGAGCACTGGCTCTGGGCGCATGTGCCCCAGAGTGCCGGCTCATAATTTGACACACTGGTGCAGCCACTCTGTGGCACGTGGGATTGTCCAGGCCAGGAATCCAACTGGTGTCCCTTGCACTGCAGGGCAGACTCTTTACCCACTGGACCACCAGGGAAGCCCTTAATTGACATTTTAATACTTTCAGTTTTTTGCGATTTACCAGTTTATTATCCAACTACAGTTGATTCTTCCATTGCCTCAAACAAACAAAAACAACAACAATAAAAAGAATAACAGAAAAAGAACAAAAAATACCTTTGTTTCAATAGTATTGTATTAATTATCTCTTTTTCCATAACAAATTATCTCAAACTTAGTGGCTTAAAACTACACATAGTTACAGATCTCTTCAGTTAAAACATTCTTTGATCACAAGTATGCTGAGTTTCCTGTCTGAATCTGTTCCTTTCTTTCCTTCTTCCATTTCAATCCAACCATCATTCCATTTTCATTATGCCATTTTCCAACTCAAGACCTTATAGTAAGTTTCAGTTGTTTATAGGATGAAACCCACTTTGGTCTGCTACTAAAGGCTGTCTTCATTCTGACCCAAATGCTATCTCCATCTTCACCTTGGATTCTACCCCTTCATGGACTTTCTACCTGTGGCTTGACTAAGCCATGCACTCATCACACTTTAATTTTCTTCTATTATTTATTATTTTCTAAAATTTACACTATACTCCTTATCTGATTGTCCTTTTTACTTTCCCTCTCCTTACATATTTCCAACCTATTTGGACTCCAACTGCACTCTAATCTTTATAACATAGATATTAATATATTAGTTTTTAATTTAGGAAGACTAGGGTTCAAACTTTGGCATTGTATATATAAACTTTGTTACTTAGGCATGTTTAGACATGTTGAGTCTCATCTTTATTATTTTTTCTTTTTCTGCTTTCCTTATTACAAACCCTTGTGTCGAGGGCTGACTTTCAATAGATGGCAGTGAGAGAGCTGCTCTGTGAGTCTCATCTTTAAAATAAGAATATTAATACCTTGCTCATTAGTTACTATAAAGATTAGGTTAGATAACACATATTATGTGCTTAATACAATCCCTGGTGCATAACGAGACAGAAATTATTATTGTTCCTCATTTCTTCTAATCTGTATTAATTTTTCTTGATGCAATTTATGGCATATTGTTGGTTGGTCTTATTCATATAATACATTTTTATGCCCCTCATGGTTAGTTGACTATTTTTTCTTTTGTATAAGGTTTATTATACCCTAAATTGTGCATTTGTTAGTGGCAATGACAATGTTTTATACCCTTTTATATTCTCTCATGTAGAATAGTGATTTGCAGCACATTGATTACCTTCTCCTAAATATGTCATCCATGTTTATGCTGCTGTGACTATGTACTTTTTCATCAGCTCTTCTTTTCATTCTCACCCTATCAATTTTTTTCATTCTTTTTGGCTCAACCTTGAGCATCTCAATTATTCATTCCACAGATATTTATTGAAAGCTTAGAAAATGCTAGCCACAGTGCTCTGCTCTGAGGATGCACTAAGGAGCTAAAACCAGCATTTACATGACTTATGGAACATACAATCTAGTTGGGGCAAAACTGATATTTATCAAATAGTCAGAGACACAGATATACATGGCTCCATCAGAAAACTTATCTATTACCAAATAATCATACAATGTTACCTGACATTATGTGTTAGGGACATTTGATAGGGGTATTTGATACCTGAATAATGAATAAAAGTCATTTGGATGAAGAGCTGTTGGAGGAACATTGTGGGAAGGAGCACGGTGACAAAGATCAAGGGCAGTAGGTGAGGTGACATGGAAGAGCCACTTTTTGATCAGCTACATTGCACATTCCATGATCTTGGTTTCTTATGCTTTCTCTCATTGTAATCTTAATAGTTGTTATGCTAAAATATTGAAACGGTTGAGAAACTACCTGTTTTGGAGACTGTTTTCTCCAGTCATACAATCTGCTGCTTCCAAGTCCAGTTTTGAACAACAGGAAGTGAAGGACCAGTGTAGGAGACAACAGAGAGTAGGTGGGACCTTGGAAATAAATGAACCTGGAGGGGTGGCAGGGGCCAGATCATATAGGAAATTATATGCCAGGTTAAGGAGATTTTGTCCAAAGGAAAATCATAGAATAATATATTTTTTAAAGTTTTTATTGCTATTTTTGGCCATACCATGCAGTCTGTGGGATCTTAGCTCCCCAACCAGGGATCCAAATTGCACCATGTCACTGTCGGGTGTGGAGAGTCTTAATACATTTTTATGCCCCTCATGGTTAGTTGACTATTTTTTCTTTTGTATAAGGTTTATTATACCCTAAATTGTGCATTTGTTAGTGGCAATGACAATGTTTTATACCCTTTTATATTCTCTCATGTAGAATAGTGATTTGCAGCACATTGATTACCTTCTCCTAAATATGTCATCCATGTTTATGCTGCTGTGACTATGTACTTTTTCATCAGCTCTTCTTTTCATTCTCACCCTATCAATTTTTTTCATTTTTTTTTGCTCAACCTTGAGCATCTCAATTATTCATTCCACAGATATTTATTGAAAGCTTAGAAAATGCTAGCCACAGTGCTCTGCTCTGAGGATGCACTAAGGAGCTAAAACCAGCATTTACATGACTTATGGAACATACAATCTAGTTGGGGCAAAACTGATATTTATCAAATAGTCAGAGACACAGATATACATGGCTCCATCAGAAAACTTATCTATTACCAAATAATCATACAATGTTACCTGACATTATGTGTTAGGGACATTTGATAGGGGTATTTGATACCTGAATAATGAATAAAAGTCATTTGGATGAAGAGCTGTTGGAGGAACATTGTGGGAAGGAGCACGGTGACAAAGATCAAGGGCAGTAGGTGAGGTGACATGGAAGAGCCACTTTTTGATCAGCTACATTGCACATTCCATGATCTTGGTTTCTTATGCTTTCTCTCATTGTAATCTTAATAGTTGTTATGCTAAAATATTGAAACGGTTGAGAAACTACCTGTTTTGGAGACTGTTTTCTCCAGTCATACAATCTGCTGCTTCCAAGTCCAGTTTTGAACAACAGGAAGTGAAGGACCAGTGTAGGAGACAACAGAGAGTAGGTGGGACCTTGGAAATAAATGAACCTGGAGGGGTGGCAGGGGCCAGATCATATAGGAAATTATATGCCAGGTTAAGGAGATTTTGTCCAAAGGAAAATCATAGAATAATATATTTTTTAAAGTTTTTATTGCTATTTTTGGCCATACCATGCAGTCTGTGGGATCTTAGCTCCCCAACCAGGGATCCAAATTGCACCTGTGTGTTGGAAGTACAGTGTCTTAACCTCTGCACTATCAGGGGAAGTCGCCATAGGAGAGTTTTAAGCTGAAGAGTTACGGAACCGTGTTTGCATTTTGAAAGAAAATCTTTGGCTACTGTGTAGGGGCAGAGGACTTCCATCAGTCACATTTTGTTGCTTGATTTTCTGTGAACAGGATGTTATTATATAATTATACAATGTTTATTGTATAATTTTATTGTTTATTGTATAATGTTCTAGTCTACTTCATATTATAGAATTATCCCCCATTCACCTATATGTTACAGTAAAAAGGATTTGACTTACTGTTAGTAACAGAAGCTTAAACAAATAACAGCTTAAACACATGGAAGCTTTTCTCTCACATAAAGGAGCCTGGAAATAGACATTCCAGGATGAGTGTGAAAGCTTAAAAGAACAGTGATCTTCTTTCTTGCTGCTCAACCATCTCAGTGTATACTGACTGCCTCATGGTCCAAGATGGCCATTAGTATTCCAGACATAACATTGGTAGGAATAGTCAGCAAGAAGAAAAGGATTTGATGAAGGACAAGTTTCTCCCTTTAAGGACATTTACGGGAAATTATACATGGTATTTCCATCTTCTACAACTTAATTACATGCCAACACCCAGTTCTATGGAATGCTGGGGTATGTAGTAAATTTTCTCTGGTGTTAACTGAAAGTGAATTGTTCTGTAATGGAAGAAGGGGAGCATGAGTATTTGGGACAAACTTGGAGCCCATGTTTTTGGTCATACTTTCTTCCTTCTTAAAGAGGTAGGCAGGAGTCCTATTAAGCTTCTAATTCCAATTCAAAGTCCAGCATCTCTGGGAGACAGGCAAATGTATCCATCAGGTTTGAATATGATTCCTTACATTCTGGTGACCTGAAAACTAAAAGATAATCTGTCTTCCATAAACACATGCAACATTCGATAATGGGGAAGTAGCAGTCTAATTTCAATAAAATCTCCCATTCAGAAATGGGAAGAGTGGGAAACACTCATCAGTCACTGGTCTCTAGAAATTCCAAATTCTTTATGGGCTAGAACAGTATGGTTGATTAGCCACCTGAAACCCTAGTTCTTTGGGAGGAACTCTCTGATCCATTATCCTCTGTGGTTCTGGCTTTGCTCCTGGGAAGTTATTCATTTCTCTTTTCCTCCAAGGCCACCTCTGAAAACAACCTTGAAACTTTTTATCACATACTATTTTTACTGTCTTGAGGGTGGGGAGCTCTGAAATTATATTTTGGAGGCTAGACTGTTATTCTTGTACTTTCCAAAGATGAGAGCAGCAACACCTCTCACTACACCAATTGTTCTACAACCTTCCTATTAATATTTCCCCATCAAGAAGTAGAGGCTGGGGCTTCTCCTGGTGGTCCAGTGGGTAAGGACACCGCCTTGCAGTGTAGGGGGTGCTGGTACAATCCCTGGCCTGGGAAGATCCCACGTGCTGCGGAGTGGCTGGACTGATGTGTCCAATTACCGAGCTGGAGCTCTGGGGTGCATGCGCCCAGAGCCGGCACTCTGCGATGACAGAGGCCACTGTGATGGGAGGCCCACAGGAGCCAGAGAACAAAGATGGATGAAAATAGAGAAGTGAAAGACCAATAGAAGTGGCTTGCCCATCCCTCTCCCTCCCCACCTCAGCCCCCAAAAGATAAATAAATAAAATAAATGTTTAAAAAAATAAAAAAAAGAAGTAGAGGCTGGGGGTTACTCTTCTATCCCCCTTCCAGTGTCTATGCTGGAAGCTTTTCCCTATCCTTTCTTACTTTAATAAACTTTTCACTGCATGAAGTTCTGAGTGACGATCATCAAGTCTTTTGATCCCAGTGTGAATTCTTCTCCATTGGAGATTAAGAATCTAACACCGTTCATGGTAACCTACCATCATCTATCACCTATCATCTGGGGGCTTGTCCGGGATCCTCAAGATAAGGTAAAGAAACTCAGAACTTCATCTCTTCTGTCCTCTCAAGCACATGTCTTCTGCTTTACTTTACTAATCCCCAGTATGCCAGTGTGTGAGTGCAATTTGCTTAAAATGTATAGAAACCTGTATGAAGTGAATATGGAGTCCAACTTTGTAGGTCTGTGGACATGTCTTGTAAGGCAGCCCTGAGTCCTACCAAGGTCAAGAGGTGTTCGCCTCCATAAGAAACTGGTGCAAATGAACAGAGCATGTCAACTGAATTCTCCTTGCTCAGTCAACCTTCAACCTTTCCAGGTCCCTTTGACCATGTCATAATGGTCTGAGAAATTGGAATTATTAACCTAATCTTTCAGTTTGTGGATTTTCAAAGAATTTATGATTTGTACTGTTCTTATGTATTTATGTTCAGACCTCAAATGTGCTTTGACAGATTGATGACTTTTTTTTTTTAATTCTGTGGATGATAATGCATGGTAGTTCTTAGTTGGTGGATCTCTAGCTCCATGAATGTCTCTTAGGTTGGAAATCTCTCCTGGAAATCTGCATAAATGCCCAGAAACCTAGAGTTTAGTCTTTGTCATGGCTATGCCTCCAGATTCCATGTACAGAGGCACTGTTAACAAACGTGAGATCTCTGGAAATAACAGGTCAGGAATACCCAGGATCTGGCTGAAAGATGTCGAGGATGCCCCATTGTAGAGAACTGAATCATCTTGGCTGAATGGTTAGGAAGAGGCTGATCTGACACTTTTCCTCAATTTGGCTGCTTTATAGAATCTGTTGGGATAAAAGTGAGCAAAATATGAGAGCTTTCCTCTGAAGAAAAGGGACACGACTCCTCCCCACCAGTTACGGTTTTCTCAGGTGACTGAGAAATTTACGGGAGTGGTGGAGGCTTCAGTCTCATACTGTGCAGTGGTCCCATAGGGAAATCCACTCATTAAATAAAAGATTTGCTTGTCTGGGGGTCACACATAAGAACTGGCTGTTCAACAACCTGAGCAACCATGGTGCTCTTAGATCACCAGAGGTAGTGTAAGGGTTAGGAGGGAAAGGGGCAGCGCACAATTTTTTAGAAGAATGACAACCCAAGGACACAGCATAAACCCATTAGAATCAAATGGGTCCAAGATGGCAGACCAGACCTTGATCTTCAGTCAACAAACTAAATGACACACCCAGAGGCACCTGACAGTTCCACCCTTTCCCTAAAAGAGCTGGAATAATCCTCCCACTCATTTGCTTAAAATGTATAGAAACCTGTATGAAGTGAATATGGAGTCCAACTTTGTAGGTCTGTGGACATGTCTTGTAAGGCAGCCCTGAGTCCTACCAAGGTCAAGAGGTGTTCGCCTCCATAAGAAACTGGTGCAAATGAACAGAGCATGTCAACTGAATTCTCCTTGCTCAGTCAACCTTCAACCTTTCCAGGTCCCTTTGACCATGTCATAATGGTCTGAGAAATTGGAATTATTAACCTAATCTTTCAGTTTGTGGATTTTCAAAGAATTTATGATTTGTACTGTTCTTATGTATTTATGTTCAGACCTCAAATGTGCTTTGACAGATTGATGACTTTTTGTTAATTCTGTGGATGATAATGCATGGTAGTTCTTAGTTGGTGGATCTCTAGCTCCATGAATGTCTCTTAGGTTGGAAATCTCTCCTGGAAATCTGCATAAATGCCCAGAAACCTAGAGTTTAGTCTTTGTCATGGCTATGCCTCCAGATTCCATGTACAGAGGCACTGTTAACAAACGTGAGATCTCTGGAAATAACAGGTCAGGAATACCCAGGATCTGGCTGAAAGATGTCGAGGATGCCCCATTGTAGAGAACTGAATCATCTTGGCTGAATGGTTAGGAAGAGGCTGATCTGACACTTTTCCTCAATTTGGCTGCTTTATAGAATCTGTTGGGATAAAAGTGAGCAAAATATGAGAGCTTTCCTCTGAAGAAAAGGGACACGACTCCTCCCCACCAGTTACGGTTTTCTCAGGTGACTGAGAAATTTACGGGAGTGGTGGAGGCTTCAGTCTCATACTGTGCAGTGGTCCCATAGGGAAATCCACTCATTAAATAAAAGATTTGCTTGTCTGGGGGTCACACATAAGAACTGGCTGTTCAACAACCTGAGCAACCATGGTGCTCTTAGATCACCAGAGGTAGTGTAAGGGTTAGGAGGGAAAGGGGCAGCGCACAATTTTTTAGAAGAATGACAACCCAAGGACACAGCATAAACCCATTAGAATCAAATGGGTCCAAGATGGCAGACCAGACCTTGATCTTCAGTCAACAAACTAAATGACACACCCAGAGGCACCTGACAGTTCCACCCTTTCCCTAAAAGAGCTGGAATAATCCTCCCACTCATTATCATATGGAATTACCCAGCCCATAAAAGCTAAGAACGCCATGTTTTCAGGGCCACTGGATTTGCTCTGCCATGGCCTACACTCTGTGTGTGGAGTGTGCTTTCTCTGAATCTGAATAAATCCATTTCTTAACCTATCACTTTGTCTCTCGCTGTATTCTCTGCAAAGAGATATGAACCTGAGCCTCAGTGGGTCCAGACATTGGGTGAGTGATTTTAATTACCAGGGTTTTGGCTGGGTTCGAGTCCCGGCCATGCGGGTTCAAGTCTCAAACAGGCCTTTGGCTGGGTTCGAGTCCCAGCCACATGGGTTCAAGTCCCTAACAGGTTTGACCAAGTCTGTGTCCTGGGTTTAAGTCACAAATTGAGGTTGAACACTCTGTAGGTTCCCAGACACGTAAGAGAGCTGAACCGACTCTAGGGTGACTCCTGGAGGAGTTTAGTTCACAAGCAGCACATGGCCCATGACACAGTTCTACTAGTAATTTTATCCCTGACAAATTCAGCTTGAAATGGAAAAAAGAATCTCTCAAACAGGAATGAGGGGTGGCAAAAAACCAAAGTCAATGTCTGACTAATACTCCAGCTGGACTCATGTAAAATATATATGGAACTTATACTTGCAAGTACTTAGTAAATTGGGAAACTATACTAAAAAAGGTCTAACCTAAAATACCAAATAGGGGTGCTCTTGCCACTTGGCTTCTGATTTTGAGACATCTTTTTGTCTTTTATTTAAAGTTGCAGTCCAAGCTAGTGAAGTTCTGGTTTGGTTTAGGTTTGTTTTTGTTCGTCTGGTTTGAGTGTGCAGACATCTGGTACAAACTGCTCAAGTTAGTACGGAAAGCGCTTCTTCTAAGGTTCCAGATTCCACTTGAGAACTCCCTAGAAATTTTAAATGACTGGTCAACCTATAGCTAAGCTCCGGTGGCTTAAAATGTTCTCTTGGTAGAATTTGTGACAATGAATTAGAAGGATTGGCTCTGATATAGCAATAAGGCAAAAGGTTTCTGCCATCATACTTTTTCTGGGGTAATGATAGAAGAGATCTTTCGGGTTTTTTTTTAAAGATTTATTTATTTATTTATTTTTGGGTGGGGGTCGGGTTGGGGAGGGAGGGGAGCAGGCGGGCCACTTCTATTGGTCTTTCATTTCTCTATTTTCATCAGTCTTTGTTCTTTGGCTCCTGTGGACGTCCCATCGCGGTGGCATCTGTCGTTGCAGAGCGCCGGCTCTGGGCGCATGCGCTCCAGAGCTCTGGCTCGGTAATTGGACACATCAGTCCAGCTGCTCCGCGGCACGTGCGATCTTCCCAGGCCAGGGATCAAACCAGCGCCCCTTGCACTGCAAGGCGGTGTCCTTACCCACTGGACCACCAGGGGAAGCCCCCCTTTTGGGTTATTTATTTGCTACCTTTTGGTTTAAAGCTTCTGTGGTCAGAAATGTACTGTATGCTGTATGCACACAGAGACGTTAGAGAAAGGTGTTTCGCCTCGTGGTGCTGACATGGGCAAACATTTTTAGCCAAGATGCCTTCACCTTGATTGCCACACCTATGACAATAATCCATTTTGCCTAAAATTTTAAGCCCAGAGCTAAGGTGTATAACGGTGTATCTTGCTGGAGGACATATTTCTTAAATTATACCTATGTTATCTAAAGATGTATGTTGTGGATGTGGATCTGGTAAGGCCTTTATTGCCTCACTCAATATATTCTTTTAAACTACTGTTAATAACCAACTGAAAAAGTGTAAAATGCCATGTCTGAAGTGGCTTTGCGGGATACTCTTCTATCCCCCTTCCAGTGTCTATGCTGGAAGTTTTTCCCTATCCTTTCTTACTTTAATAAACTGTTCACTGCACACACACACACATACAAAGCAGCAGAGGCTATGTCCCCTTCTTGACACTTGAGACTTTTGGACTGCTTCAACAAATAGTGTAGAGAAGAAGGGTACCATGTGACTTCCAAAACTAGGTTGTAAAAGATGACGCAGCTTCTACCTGACTCTCTAGTTTGCTTGCTTCCTGGAAACCAGACACCATGTTAAAAGGAGGGCCAGGCCACACGAAGAGGTCACATATAGTATTTAGGCTTGAGGACTTACTGAAGTTTATTAGGCAACAGTCAACATCAAGCACCACTAGACACATGAATGAGGAAATTGTTACTGTGACTCCAGCATCAACCACTCTCTGGTCGCCACAACATGAGTGACTCTAAGTGTGAACCACCCAAGTGGGCAGTCATCTCCCAGAACTGTGAGGGACAACAGTAATAGCCATAAAGTATTGTACTTTCACAGCACTAAGTTAGGGTTCGTTTATTAGGCATCCAAAGATAATTGATATGAGGCATATGCAGACTAGACATAAAGACTTTGCTAATATAATTCTCTGACATAAAATTTTGGTCAATTTCATGTATAAATGACCACAGTCAAAGTTCTTTAAACCTAGTTTTTTTTTTTTTTTCCAGTTTCCTTTTTTTTTCTTCTAAAATTGTGCACTCAAAGCCTTTAAAAAAAAATTATTTATTTACTTTTGACTCTTCTGGGTTTTCACTGCTACTGCAGGCTCTTTTCTGATTGCAGGGAGTCGGGGCTACTCTCTCATTGAGGTGAGAAGGCTTCTTGTTGCGGTGACTTCTCTTGTGGAACTCAGGCTCTAGGGCACATGGGCTTCAGTAGTTGTGGCATATTGGCTCAATAGTTGCGGCTCCAAGGCTCTAGAGCATGGGCTTAGTTGCTCCGCAGCATGTGGGATCTTGCCTGATCAGGGATTGAACCTGTGTTGGCTACACTGGCAGGTGAACTCTTCACCACTGAGCTACCAGGGTAGCCCAAACCTAGTTTTTAAGACTGTGATTTTTAAGATTTTTTGACCTCCCTCCACCACACCTCTTATGTTTTTGGTGACTATCTGAAGTAATGCACCAGGGGTAAACGAAACACTTGTAATAACATCTTTGCCAGTAACTTTAGTCTTTGTAGAATGTGCATACATGTAACCTCCCAAAGGCTTTAACCTCTTGGGTACCCCATCTCCCAATCTCCTCTGCTGCTTCAAAATACTGAAACTATAAACTTCAAGATGCTACAGATATAAATGTTTTCAACCTAGGAATGTCTGCCCTGCTCTCCAAAACCTACTGAAACTAAAAGATGACGCAGCTTCTACCTGACTCTCTAGTTTGCTTGCTTCCTGGAAACCAGACACCATGTTAAAAGGAGGGCCAGGCCACACGAAGAGGTCACATATAGTATTTAGGCTTGAGGACTTACTGAAGTTTATTAGGCAACAGTCAACATCAAGCACCACTAGACACATGAATGAGGAAATTGTTACTGTGACTCCAGCATCAACCACTCTCTGGTCGCCACAACATGAGTGACTCTAAGTGTGAACCACCCAAGTGGGCAGTCATCTCCCAGAACTGTGAGGGACAACAGTAATAGCCATAAAGTATTGTACTTTCACAGCACTAAGTTAGGGTTCGTTTATTAGGCATCCAAAGATAATTGATATGAGGCATATGCAGACTAGACATAAAGACTTTGCTAATATAATTCTCTGACATAAAATTTTGGTCAATTTCATGTATAAATGACCACAGTCAAAGTTCTTTAAACCTAGTTTTTTTTTTTTTTTCCAGTTTCCTTTTTTTTTCTTCTAAAATTGTGCACTCAAAGCCTTTAAAAAAAAATTATTTATTTACTTTTGACTCTTCTGGGTTTTCACTGCTACTGCAGGCTCTTTTCTGATTGCAGGGAGTCGGGGCTACTCTCTCATTGAGGTGAGAAGGCTTCTTGTTGCGGTGACTTCTCTTGTGGAACTCAGGCTCTAGGGCACATGGGCTTCAGTAGTTGTGGCATATTGGCTCAATAGTTGCGGCTCCAAGGCTCTAGAGCATGGGCTTAGTTGCTCCGCAGCATGTGGGATCTTGCCTGATCAGGGATTGAACCTGTGTTGGCTACACTGGCAGGTGAACTCTTCACCACTGAGCTACCAGGGTAGCCCAAACCTAGTTTTTAAGACTGTGATTTTTAAGATTTTTTGACCTCCCTCCACCACACCTCTTATGTTTTTGGTGACTATCTGAAGTAATGCACCAGGGGTAAACGAAACACTTGTAATAACATCTTTGCCAGTAACTTTAGTCTTTGTAGAATGTGCATACATGTAACCTCCCAAAGGCTTTAACCTCTTGGGTACCCCATCTCCCAATCTCCTCTGCTGCTTCAAAATACTGAAACTATAAACTTCAAGATGCTACAGATATAAATGTTTTCAACCTAGGAATGTTCTGAACCACTGAACTCTCCATAAACCTAGATTTCAGAAGGTATGTAAAGGTTGCCTTTCTTAGCAAAGTGATGAATTCACTTGCATCTCTCCTTGCTTGCTACCTGGCTGTAGCCTGAGTTTAACTTTTTTCTTGTAAGTCTTTGCTAAAAGTGGAAAGCAGTAGCCAGCAATCACCAGACAGCATTCTGAATCTTTTCTATCCTTTCCCTGAGAGCTGCAGTGTTGGTGGTGTTGGCTAAAAAGATGAACAGCTTGAGAGTTGTGGGTTAAGTTTTATTTGGGGTATAATTAGGACTGCAGCCCAGGAGGCAGCACCCCAGGTAGCTCTGAGAAACTGCTCCAAAGAGGCAGCAAGAGGAAGGCCAATATTTAAGGATTTTGGTGAGGGGGGAGTTTAATATCATTAAGCAGTCATTTTACAAAGACTGCCAGTTAGTCACGAGCATCTGATGTCACCATGAGGAGATTTAGTGCTTTTCTAAATATGAGGAGATGCAAGGATTGAGATAATAAAAGCTGTTCCTAAAAGCATCTACCATCTATCTAAAGACCTGCCCCACCAGATTTTCTGGAGCACAGAGTGCCTCTACCCCACCCTGATCTCCATCAGGGGGTATTGAAGGTCAGCAGCTCTCAACAGCACCAGGTCTCAGCCTCACCCTGATCTCCTTCAGGGGGTATTGAAGGTCAGCAGCTCTCAACAGCACAGGGTCTGGTCTCTGCAGAGGCAGACGGCAAATGTCCTTGTTGTCCAGGCATTGGCAATGTAATTGGTAAATGCCAATTTGTAGTTGACAGTGGTCATGTGATCTACCTTGCAAGGTGAACAAGTTTCAATTTGACTAATAATTTAGACTGCCCCAAAAGCTGTGCCGTCATAAAACAGGGGTCATTCAGTTGTTGCTGTATAGTAACTCTATCCCTCTCTGACCAGATGTCTGCCACATCCATTAAATCAAGGACCTTTTAAGTTTTATCATTTGTACCTATCTTCTAAATCATTTTGGATTAGATTCAGTTATGAGTAATTGATAAATGAAAATTGCGGTTCCTTACATAAGACAGAATTCATTTTCTGTATAACATAGATGACCGCAGGTAGGCAATTCAGGTTTTATATGGTAGTTTCATGACTTTCAAAATTCATCTCCTTCTATCTTGATACTATGACATCCTTTTTTTTTTAAATTTTTTTTTTGGGGCCACTTCTATTAATCTTTCATTTATTTATCTTTGTTCTATGGCCTGTGTGGGCCTCCCATTGCAGTGGCCTCTTTTGCCTCAGAGCACCGGCTCTGGGCGCATGTGCTCCCGAGCTCCAGCTCTGTAGTTAGACACATCGGCCCGGCTGCTCCATGGCACGTGAGATCCTCCCAGGCTAGGGATCGAACTGGCACCCCCTGCACTGCAAGGCGGTGTTCTTACCCACTGGACCACCAGGGAAGCCCTATCTTGATGCTATGACATTCTTAACCTGCTGCTTTATGATCCACAATGTGAGGGGAGTTTAATATCATTAAGCAGTCATTTTACAAAGACTGCCAGTTAGTCACGAGCATCTGATGTCACCATGAGGAGATTTAGTGCTTTTCTAAATATGAGGAGATGCAAGGATTGAGATAATAAAAGCTGTTCCTAAAAGCATCTACCATCTATCTAAAGACCTGCCCACCAGATTCCCTGGAGCACAGAGTGCCTCTATCCCACCCTGATCTCCATCAAGGGGTACTGAAGGTCAGCAGCTCTCAACAGCACCAGGTCTCAGCCTCACCCTGATCTCCTTCAGGGGGTATTGAAGGTCAGCAGCTCTCAACAGCACAGGGTCTGGTCTCTGCAGAGGCAGACGGCAAATGTCCTTGTTGTCCAGGCATTGGCAATGTAATTGGTAAATGCCAATTTGTAGTTGACAGTGGTCATGTGATCTACCTTGCAAGGTGAACAAGTTTCAATTTGACTAATAATTTAGACTGCCCCAAAAGCTGTGCCGTCATAAAACAGGGGTCATTCAGTTGTTGCTGTATAGTAACTCTATCCCTCTCTGACCAGATGTCTGCCACATCCATTAAATCAAGGACCTTTTAAGTTTTATCATTTGTACCTATCTTCTAAATCATTTTGGATTAGATTCAGTTATGAGTAATTGATAAATGAAAATTGCGGTTCCTTACATAAGACAGAATTCATTTTCTGTATAACATAGATGACCGCAGGTAGGCAATTCAGGTTTTATATGGTAGTTTCATGACTTTCAAAATTCATCTCCTTCTATCTTGATACTATGACATCCTTTTTTTTTTAAATTTTTTTTTTGGGGCCACTTCTATTAATCTTTCATTTATTTATCTTTGTTCTATGGCCTGTGTGGGCCTCCCATTGCAGTGGCCTCTTTTGCCTCAGAGCACCGGCTCTGGGCGCATGTGCTCCAGAGCTCCAGCTCTGTAGTTAGACACATCGGCCCGGCTGCTCCATGGCACGTGAGATCCTCCCAGGCTAGGGATCGAACTGGCACCCCCTGCACTGCAAGGCGGTGTTCTTACCCACTGGACCACCAGGGAAGCCCTATCTTGATGCTATGACATTCTTAACCTGCTGCTTTATGATCCACAATGGCTGCTTGAGTGCTGTTACTATGCCCACTTTCTAACCAATAGTAAGGAAAAAAGGAGCAAAGAAGAGTATGCATTTTTCTTTGATGTTTGTTACTATAAGTTGTACATACATCAACCACTTATATCCCATTTGGCAGCAATTAATCATGGGTTATACTTCACTGGGAGGGGAAAATGAGAAATGTCTTTATTTTTGGTGGCCATGTACCAGGAATAGCTCTTACATTTCTCTTTAAAAACACTTACCTCTGTTTTGTATTTCCTTTATCTAGTTTTCTCATGCATTTAAACTTTTAAATGAACTGTGCTATGCAAGGAAAGCATTACTGGGAATTGTTCATCCTCAAATGCTTCCTTTCTGATTAAGCTAAAAAAACCAAGCCTCAACTGTGTCCTTGGAATCCAGACTCCCAGGACCTCCCTCACCCCTTGCAACTAAATCCTGCATACTGACCCTCATTAACCATTCTCAAAGGAAGCACTGGTCCTCCAAGGATTTATTATTTAAGTTTTGTGGAGGCAATTAGAAGTTTATAGCAAGATTTAGATTTGATAGGAACCCCAGTGGCCTTTTCTTCATATCAGCTAAATAACCTAACCAAGGTTGTTCCCTCCTCTGCCCCACAGCTTAACAGACTTTGTCAAGGTTGGCACTAGAAGAACAAGTTCTATTTGTTCCAGTGAAAGCTTCTTTTTGTTTATCAACAATAATGACTTTGCTCTCACTATATCTGAGAGGAAGATTAATGAGATATTTAGGTGATGAAAACTCACCAACTTTATTTGAAAATGTTAAGTGGTCATTCACTATTGAGAAGTGTTAGCTGCTGGGGCTAGAGTGATAAGCTCCAATCCTTCTATTAATCTTTCATTTTTTTATCTTTGTTCTATCGCCTGTGTCGGCCTCCCATTGCAGTGGCCTCTTTTGCCTCAGAGCACCGGCTCTGGGCGCATGTGCTCCAGAGCTCCAGCTCTGTAGTTAGACACATCGGCCCGGCTGCTCCATGGCACGTGAGATCCTCCCAGGCTAGGGATCGAACTGGCACCCCCTGCACTGCAAGGCGGTGTTCTTACCCACTGGACCACCAGGGAAGCCCTATCTTGATGCTATGACATTCTTAACCTGCTGCTTTATGATCCACAATGGCTGCTTGAGTGCTGTTACTATGCCCACTTTCTAACCAATAGTAAGGAAAAAAGGAGCAAAGAAGAGTATGCATTTTTCTTTGATGTTTGTTACTATAAGTTGTACATACATCAACCACTTATATCCCATTTGGCAGCAATTAATCATGGGTTATACTTCACTGGGAGGGAAGATGAGAAATGTCTTTATTTTTGGTGGCCATGTACCAGGAATAGCTCTTACATTTCTCTTTAAAAACACTTACCTCTGTTTTGTATTTCCTTTATCTAGTTTTCTCATGCATTTAAACTTTTAAATGAACTGTGCTATGCAAGGAAAGCATTACTGGGAATTGTTCATCCTCAAATGCTTCCTTTCTGATTAAGCTAAAAAAACCAAGCCTCAACTGTGTCCTTGGAATCCAGACTCCCAGGACCTCCCTCACCCCTTGCAACTAAATCCTGCATACTGACCCTCATTAACCATTCTCAAAGGAAGCACTGGTCCTCCAAGGATTTATTATTTAAGTTTTGTGGAGGCAATTAGAAGTTTATAGCAAGATTTAGATTTGATAGGAACCCCAGTGGCCTTTTCTTCATATCAGCTAAATAACCTAACCAAGGTTGTTCCCTCCTCTGCCCCACAGCTTAACAGACTTTGTCAAGGTTGGCACTAGAAGAACAAGTTCTATTTGTTCCAGTGAAAGCTTCTTTTTGTTTATCAACAATAATGACTTTGCTCTCACTATATCTGAGAGGAAGATTAATGAGATATTTAGGTGATGAAAACTCACCAACTTTATTTGAAAATGTTAAGTGGTCATTCACTATTGAGAAGTGTTAGCTGCTGGGGCTAGAGTGATAAGCAGAACAGACCCTGTCTTGACTGTGGTGGGCTGAATAGTGACCCACAAAGATGATTCCAAGTCCTAACCCAGGGAGCCTGTGAATATATTACCATACATGGCAAAAGAGATTTTGCAAGTGTGATGACGTTAAGGATCTTGAGATGGGTGAGTATTCTGGATCCTCTCGGTGGGCTCTAAATGCAATTGCAGGCATTCTTTATGAGGGGAAGATAGAAGGAGACTAGAGAGAAGAAGAAGAAGGTAATGTGATGAAGGAGGCTGGGATAGAAAAGGCAACTTGATGCAAAGCCATGAGCCTGGGAGGGAACAGCTTTCAGAGGCATAGAAAAGCAAGGAAAAGCACTCTCTGCTAGAACTTCCAGCCTTCTGCTGTAAAACACCGCGATTGTGGTCATTTATTATGGCCGCAGGAAACAAACACACTGCCTTTCAGAAAGTTGATAATTTGATTAAAAGGCGATTAAAATGAACTATGAAATGATACTTAATCATAACCTTATAAAAGCAATAAGAGTTATAGCTATCTGGGTAATACAGTAGGGGTGGTTTAATCGCTTAGTCATGTCTGACCCTTGAGACCTCCTGTAGTCCACCTGGCTCCTCTGTCCATGGAATTTCCCAGGCAAGAGTACTGGAATGCAATTCCCCTCCCCAAATTTTCTTGACTAGAACTCTGTATCCTCACTGTGTTTTATGTTTCTCTATAGCATACTTATACTTTAATACTATATAATTCCTTATTATTTCAAAGATATATCTTTCCCTACTCCCTTGGAAGTAACTTCTATGAGAGAATACATTTTGTCTGTTTTGTTCAGTATTTTATTTCCAGTGTCTAAAACATTTTCTGGCATGTAGTAGGTGCTTAATAAGTGGTACTTGAGTGAATGAGCGAGTGAACGCTGTTTATGACAGCTTTATTTGGAGATACTTCGTGTTTCTCATCCAGGTTTGAAAGCTCATTTGACATTCACAACATGCAGTTAAGAACCAATTAGGTCTGCTGCCCTGTTCCATTTTAGACAAAAGAAATATGTGACACTGGAAGACTAGTGTGTAAGGAATCAACATCAGTACATCTAAAAATGTACTGAAGAGATAAATTTACATGATGCACCTATTTAAAATAATTGTGTTTATTCCCTATCTTGGAGCTTCCTATTGGGTTTACTATGCATGTAAACATACTGATCCCCTCTTCTCTGAGGAAGCCTGGGTGACGAGAACTCCCAGGTGACTCTCTCTAAAGGGAGTAGTCTTTCCTGGGGCTACTCAGAGTGGGGGCCAAGAGCAGAGAGTCTGGAGCACATTCTCCACGTGTACTGAGGATGATGAAGGAAAAATCTTGAGTGCTAAACTGGCCTGACTGCTGGACTGAGGCAGCCTATTGCTTCAACATCTCCTCTATCAACCTGCTGCAGAGTGCTCTGCTGTCTTTCATACATAAGACGTTCACACACTCCTGGATGATCTTATATTCTAGCTGTACTGGCCAAAGATGCAGTTTAAGGTGATGCCTGCTGGGGGTGGGAAGGCTGAGTGGGGATTGCTGATGCCTGCACTTCTAAAAAGGAATCCAGAAATTCCTTCTTGTCAAGTACTAGACATTTCTGTCCATTCTGCATCAATGGACCCTATTAATATGTCCAAACTAGCTGCAGGGTTCTGTTTCACTAATATAAGTATTCTGCAAATCAGGGCTTCATCATTATTTTGAAATACTTGATATGAAAAGTTCAGTCAATTTTAAAATCTCTTCATGTTATTATAAGAAATTGTACAGTTACATATGTCAAAGGAAGAGCTCTTATATTCTTTAAATATAATTTCAGCTGTTGTAAAATTTTGAATGGTTACATTAAAAGATTTACATTTTAAAAAATCATCTGCTAGTAAGAATAAAGTTTCTCTCTGTGGTGCCCATCAAGAATTTATAGAGATCATCATTAAGATGTCTTGAACAGGAATTGAATACAACCATTCAAGCTATAGTCATGCCCATAACTTGCTAAGTCTTTTTCCTCTAGTGGTTAGAAGAGCTTCGTTAAAAATGTCGAAAGATTTGGAGATACTTCGTGTTTCTCATCCAGGTTTGAAAGCTCATTTGACATTCACAACATGCAGTTAAGAACCAATTAGGTCTGCTGCCCTGTTCCATTTTAGACAAAAGAAATATGTGACACTGGAAGACTAGTGTGTAAGGAATCAACATCAGTACATCTAAAAATGTACTGAAGAGATAAATTTACATGATGCACCTATTTAAAATAATTGTGTTTATTCCCTATCTTGGAGCTTCCTATTGGGTTTACTATGCATGTAAACATACTGATCCCCTCTTCTCTGAGGAAGCCTGGGTGACGAGAACTCCCAGGTGACTCTCTCTAAAGGGAGTAGTCTTTCCTGGGGCTACTCAGAGTGGGGGCCAAGAGCAGAGAGTCTGGAGCACATTCTCCACGTGTACTGAGGATGATGAAGGAAAAATCTTGAGTGCTAAACTGGCCTGACTGCTGGACTGAGGCAGCCTATTGCTTCAACATCTCCTCTATCAACCTGCTGCAGAGTGCTCTGCTGTCTTTCATACATAAGACGTTCACACACTCCTGGATGATCTTATATTCTAGCTGTACTGGCCAAAGATGCAGTTTAAGGTGATGCCTGCTGGGGGTGGGAAGGCTGAGTGGGGATTGCTGATGCCTGCCCTTCTAAAAGGAATCCAGAAATTCCTTCTTGTCAAGTACTAGACATTTCTGTCCATTCTGCATCAATGGACCCTATTAATATGTCCAAACTAGCTGCAGGGTTCTGTTTCACTAATATAAGTATTCTGCAAATCAGGGCTTCATCATTATTTTGAAATACTTGATATGAAAAGTTCAGTCAATTTTAAAATCTCTTCATGTTATTATAAGAAATTGTACAGTTACATATGTCAAAGGAAGAGCTCTTATATTCTTTAAATATAATTTCAGCTGTTGTAAAATTTTGAATGGTTACATTAAAAGATTTACATTTTAAAAAATCATCTGCTAGTAAGAATAAAGTTTCTCTCTGTGGTGCCCATCAAGAATTTATAGAGATCATCATTAAGATGTCTTGAACAGGAATTGAATACAACCATTCAAGCTATAGTCATGCCCATAACTTGCTAAGTCTTTTTCCTCTAGTGGTTAGAAGAGCTTCGTTAAAAATGTCGAAAGATTTTAACTGGAAGTTTTATACAAGTTTAATACCCTCCCTAACTTTTGGCATTTTATTTTTCTTACCCAATAAAATGAGGAGAAAGTAATGATGTTTAACCAGGACTCATATAGAGGCCGCTCAGTCTCCTTCAATTTGCCTCAGTGTGCTGCAGAGATATTTTCATTTTCTTTGTGTTCTTTGGCATAAAAATGTTGGAGGGCATTACCCTATGCTGTCTGTTCCCTTTTTTCTTGATCAGGTAGGCCTCTTTGACCTTAACAAGGAGCAGCTCAACTCAGCCTATGGAAACAACCAGGAGAGTTGACCCTGCCATTCCTGGGTCCACGATGCAGCTAGGCAGGACAGACAAAGCCATTTAAACTCATGAACTCTTGAATTATTCATACTGTTAACAGGCTGGCTAATGGGAGGCAGGCACCCTGACCCAAATTCTCAGATTTCACTGGCTCAACCTATCCTTTTAAACTGTGTAATTTACAATGCAACTCCTTCCTTTTATAATCCTGGTAACTGTCCTCTGTATTAATTTATCCTCCATGCTTATATTTTTACTTTGCGATCACAAGGATGCCAGAACTCAACACTTGCTTCCTGTTTTCATGTCTAGTTCTCCTTAAGAATCTTATTGACCAAGATACTCTTCTGGAGAGTTGAATCATGCTTATCTAATTCCACAGATAGAAAACATAATTTTATAAAAGAAACATGCAAACTATTCCCAAATGTACATTTTTTTATACCTGGACTTTTTATTTTGAAACATAATTTTATTTATTTTTGGCTGTGCTGAGTCATCGTTCCCATATGGGCTTTTCTTTAGTTGTGGAGAGTGGGGGCTACTCTCTGGTTGTGATGGTCTCTCTTGTTGGGAAGCACAGGCTCTTGGATGTCTGGGCTTCAGCAGTTGCAGCATGTGGGTTCAGTAGTTGAGGCTCCCACGCTCTAGAGCACAGGCTCAACAGTCGTGGCACATGGGCTTAGTTGCTCCGCAGCATATGGAATCTTCGTAGATCAGGGAATCAACCTGGATCTCCTGCATTGGTAGGTGGATTCTTTGCTATCGGGCTACCAGGGAAGCCCTGCCTTTTCTTTTAAATATTTGCCAATCAAATACATTTTGTGCATTCATGATTTAATCCAATACATTTTCCTTTTCCTTGATCAGTACATTTCCCTTTGGCTAGTGTCAATCAGACTCTATCTTTAGGTCTGGGGAGGGAGAAATCCAGTTTCTGATAATGCTCAGAAGTCTAGCATATTACCCATCATTTATGACCGACAATTGTGTTCTGAATTTGATAATTTCAATCAAAAAGGAAATAAAGGCAGCAGATTGGCCAGCAATTTAGGTAATGTGTAGCTAGTAAATGTGTTTCCAAATCCAAAGATAATCTCAATTATTCTCCTTGGAGTCTTACTTTTTCTAACTACTGTATTGCTTTATATAGATCTTCTTTTTGACCAGACTGACATTCCATTTCATAAAGCAGCCTGCCTCTAATTACACCTAAATGCTTGACAACATTAGAATATATTCTCTTTTCTTACTATCGATCTAAAAGAGAAATTCACTTTGTGAAGATGTAATTTTGTTTGTCCTTTGGAGAAGCAAGTGCAGATGCACTGAAATGTGAGGAGTGGAAACATCATTTTCTGTTCTGTTATCTGTACAGCATTTGCAGCTAAATTATTTTCTGGATAAATTCTATTCACAAAGGAAATCATACCTTGCTTTTCACATTTTTATGACATAATATGCCTTGGGTGTTCCCCAATGTATTGTTAAAGGAATGCCTGCAGGATCCAATTTTTTTAGTCAGATCTCACACTAAGGACAGTTCTCTGTGGAGGAGGCCCTTTGTCATGTGGTTTCGATGTCAGAAAATGGCTGATTCGTGACAGTGTAGAGCTCGGATGTGGCAATTCTGATTCCTAGAGGTTTGATTTCCTTCCAAATATTGTACTAGTCTGAGCAGAGCTGATTTATAGGAACCAGTTTAATTGGAGGCAAATTGTATCAACTTTGAGTGTTTCTCTTTTTGTATTTTATGGACCATGCTGTCAGAATCACCAGACATGATTAAACATGCAGATTTCTCGATCTCATTCCAAGCTGTGTGAATGAGTCTCTGGAAGTGGGACAGGGAATCTGAACTTGCTGTTTATATCTTTTCTCAGTTTTCCAATGGTAATATCTTGCAGAATTTGAGTACATTATGATATTACGTGTATCCTTTTGAGATTGGCTATTGATATTGCAAGACAGAAAAATTGAAGATCCTTCCAATTGACCTTTTTATGGCCACGTCCACTTCCCTTCCATCTCCAACCTTCCTTCACTTCTGGGATATGCTGATCTGCCTTCCTTTTCTATAATTTTACCATTTCAAGAATCTTACATAAAAGGAAACATACACTGTTTATTCTTTGAAGATTGACTTTTTCACTCAGGATAATTCTTGATAGAGTCAACCTGCTTATTGCATGCAGCAGTTTTTTCCTTTTTGTTACTGAGAAGTTCTGTAGTATGGAATTAGCATAGTCTGTTTTAACCATTGAAACACATTTCCAATTTTTAGCTAATTTGAATAAAGCTTCTGTAAGTATTTGTGTAAAGTTTTTTGGTGAACATCAGTATTTTTTCTCTGAAATGAACATCCAAATATGTGTAGTATGTTTACTACATACTGCTGTGTAATATGTTAGGTTTTTTTTTATTATTTTTTAACTTGCCAGACTCTTCCATAGCAGTTGTACTAATTTTAGATTGCCACTGACAATGTATGAGTGATCCAGTTTCTTTGTATCCTCGACAGCTCATACCTTGCTTTTCACATTTTTATGACATAATATGCCTTGGGTGTTCCCCAATGTATTGTTAAAGGAATGCCTGCAGGATCCAATTTTTTTAGTCAGATCTCACACTAAGGACAGTTCTCTGTGGAGGAGGCCCTTTGTCATGTGGTTTCGATGTCAGAAAATGGCTGATTCGTGACAGTGTAGAGCTCGGATGTGGCAATTCTGATTCCTAGAGGTTTGATTTCCTTCCAAATATTGTACTAGTCTGAGCAGAGCTGATTTATAGGAACCAGTTTAATTGGAGGCAAATTGTATCAACTTTGAGTGTTTCTCTTTTTGTATTTTATGGACCATGCTGTCAGAATCACCAGACATGATTAAACATGCAGATTTCTCGATCTCATTCCAAGCTGTGTGAATGAGTCTCTGGAAGTGGGACAGGGAATCTGAACTTGCTGTTTATATCTTTTCTCAGTTTTCCAATGGTAATATCTTGCAGAATTTGAGTACATTATGATATTACGTGTATCCTTTTGAGATTGGCTATTGATATTGCAAGACAGAAAAATTGAAGATCCTTCCAATTGACCTTTTTATGGCCACGTCCACTTCCCTTCCATCTCCAACCTTCCTTCACTTCTGGGATATGCTGATCTGCCTTCCTTTTCTATAATTTTACCATTTCAAGAATCTTACATAAAAGGAAACATACACTGTTTATTCTTTGAAGATTGACTTTTTCACTCAGGATAATTCTTGATAGAGTCAACCTGCTTATTGCATGCAGCAGTTTTTTCCTTTTTGTTACTGAGAAGTTCTGTAGTATGGAATTAGCATAGTCTGTTTTAACCATTGAAACACATTTCCAATTTTTAGCTAATTTGAATAAAGCTTCTGTAAGTATTTGTGTAAAGTTTTTTGGTGAACATCAGTATTTTTTCTCTGAAATGAACATCCAAATATGTGTAGTATGTTTACTACATACTGCTGTGTAATATGTTAGGTTTTTTTTTATTATTTTTTAACTTGCCAGACTCTTCCATAGCAGTTGTACTAATTTTAGATTGCCACTGACAATGTATGAGTGATCCAGTTTCTTTGTATCCTCGACAGCATAAGGTATCGTCAGTATGTTTTATTTTAGCCATTGTGATAGGTATCTAGTGGCATTTCACTGTGGTTTTAACTTTAACTTGCCTTCCTTAATAGCTACACCTTGAACTTCTTCTCCTTTTTTTTTTTTTTTTGGCCACTTCTATTGGTCTTTCATTTATTTCCATCTTTGTTCCTTTCACCTGTGTGGGCATCCCATTGCAGTGGCCTCTCTCACCTCAGAGCACCGGCTCTGCTCGCATGCTCTCCAGAGCACTCAAGCCGCTCTGCGGCACGTGGGGTCTTCCCAGGGCAGGGATCGAACCAGCGTCCTTTGCACTGCAAGGTGGTGTCCTTGCCCATTGGACCGCCAAGGAAACCTAAGCCTCTTGTTTTTTATGTATTTGTCATCTGTATATCCTCTTTGGTAAAAGACAGTAATGTCTTTGGCCCATTTTCTAATTGGAGTTCTTAAAATTTTTTCTAAAGTGAAATTTAATGTTGACAGCAGAATTGAAGGGAAGGTACAGACACTTCCCATGTACCCTCCAAATAAGCAGAGGCTTCCTTATTATTAGCATTTTCTCCCACCAGGGTGTTAAATTTGTTGTAATTGATGATTCTATATTGACACAGTAGTTTTTTTGGATATGTGGTTTGCACATATTTTCTCCCAGGCTTTACCTTGTCTTTCCATTCAACTTCTTTCACAGAATAAATATTTTTGTTTTGATGAAGTTGAACTTGTCAACTTTTTCCCTCATGGACTGTACTTGTGGTGTTAACTTGAAAAAAATCTATCTCTAGGTTCCTAACTTTTTCTCCTAAATATTTTTTCTAAATGCCATGTAGTTGTATTTTTTATATCTGACTCTGTGATCCTTCTTGAGCCAATGTTTGTATAAGGGATGAGACTTAGTTCAAGTTTTGTTTTTGCCTTTAAACACCCCTTTTGTTGCAAAGGTTATGTTTTCTACACTGAATTGCTTTTGCATCTTTATCAGCAATCAGTTGGATATACTTGTGTCTGTTTATTTCTGAGTTTTCTGTTTTGTTCCTTTGATCTATATCTGTCCCACTGACAATACCACACAGTCTGGATTTGTGTGGCTATATGATGAGTCTTAAGATCTGTTGGAGAGATTGCTTTCATTTTATTCTCTTTTCAAAAATCTTTTAGTAATTCTAATTCCTTTACCTTTTCATATACATTTTATAATTACTTTGTCTATATTTATAAAAATCTTACTGAGATTTTTAAAGGAATTGCATTAAGCTTAAACTTGTATATTAGTTTTGAGAAACTACCTCTTTACGATTCTGAGTTTTCTAATCCATGATCGGGTTTCCCCTGGTGGCTCAGCAGAAAAGAATCTGTCTGGCAAAGTAGGAAATGCAGGTTCAATTGCTGGGTTGAGGAGATCCCCTGGAGAAGGAAATAGCAACCCACTCCAGTATTCTTGCCTGGGAACTCATGGACCGAGGATCCTGGTGAACTACAGTTCATGGGGTCTCAAAGAATCTGAGGGACTAAATCACAATAGCAGCAACAACAAAGCATGAACAAGTCTCTGTATATGTATTCTTTGAGTTCCTTCATCAGCATTTAATAATTTTCAGCGTAAAAATTTATTCATATTTAGTTAGACTTACATTAAGCTTATTTTTTTTTTCTTTTTTTTTGGTGATTGGTGTTATGTTAAATTTTGTTGTCCACATGTCCATTCCTAATAAATAGACATCCTCTTGATTTTTATACGTTTGTCTCTTATCCTGTGACTTCACAAAACTCATTTATTCCAAGGAGGCAGTTTTGTGTGTTTGTTTCTGGTTTTTGTCAATTGATTTTGTTGTCGCTGATTTCAAGTTTTATCTATAGACAATCATGTCTTCTGCACAGAGGGATAGTTTTACTTCTTTCTTTCCAATCTGTATGCCCTTTTTATCCATAATATAATAATTGGAAGGCAATTATTGTACACGGGTTTGAGCAAACTTCAGGAGATAGTGAAGGACGGGGAAGCTTAATGTGCTGCAGTCCATGGGGTCGCAAAGAGTCAAACATGACTGAGTGATTGAACAACAACAAATAATTTGAAAATTTCTAGTCATGTGAAGAGGAGCTGTTGCATCTTTATCAGCAATCAGTTGGATATACTTGTGTCTGTTTATTTCTGAGTTTTCTGTTTTGTTCCTTTGATCTATATCTGTCCCACTGACAATACCACACAGTCTGGATTTGTGTGGCTATATGATGAGTCTTAAGATCTGTTGGAGAGATTGCTTTCATTTTATTCTCTTTTCAAAAATCTTTTAGTAATTCTAATTCCTTTACCTTTTCATATACATTTTATAATTACTTTGTCTATATTTATAAAAATCTTACTGAGATTTTTAAAGGAATTGCATTAAGCTTAAACTTGTATATTAGTTTTGAGAAACTACCTCTTTACGATTCTGAGTTTTCTAATCCATGATCGGGTTTCCCCTGGTGGCTCAGCAGAAAAGAATCTGTCTGGCAAAGTAGGAAATGCAGGTTCAATTGCTGGGTTGAGGAGATCCCCTGGAGAAGGAAATAGCAACCCACTCCAGTATTCTTGCCTGGGAACTCATGGACCGAGGATCCTGGTGAACTACAGTTCATGGGGTCTCAAAGAATCTGAGGGACTAAATCACAATAGCAGCAACAACAAAGCATGAACAAGTCTCTGTATATGTATTCTTTGAGTTCCTTCATCAGCATTTAATAATTTTCAGCGTAAAAATTTATTCATATTTAGTTAGACTTACATTAAGCTTATTTTTTTTTTCTTTTTTTTTGGTGATTGGTGTTATGTTAAATTTTGTTGTCCACATGTCCATTCCTAATAAATAGACATCCTCTTGATTTTTATACGTTTGTCTCTTATCCTGTGACTTCACAAAACTCATTTATTCCAAGGAGGCAGTTTTGTGTGTTTGTTTCTGGTTTTTGTCAATTGATTTTGTTGTCGCTGATTTCAAGTTTTATCTATAGACAATCATGTCTTCTGCACAGAGGGATAGTTTTACTTCTTTCTTTCCAATCTGTATGCCCTTTTTATCCATAATATAATAATTGGAAGGCAATTATTGTACACGGGTTTGAGCAAACTTCAGGAGATAGTGAAGGACGGGGAAGCTTAATGTGCTGCAGTCCATGGGGTCGCAAAGAGTCAAACATGACTGAGTGATTGAACAACAACAAATAATTTGAAAATTTCTAGTCATGTGAAGAGGAGCTGTGAAACTGGGCGTTCTTACCTTGCTCCTAATCTTAGCAGAGCAGCATTTCAGTCTTGTATTCTTATATGTAATACTTACTGGGGATTTTTTGTAACTGCTCTTCATCAAGTTTAGGATGTTACTCTATTATTTTTCTGAGCATCTTTATTATGAATGGATGTTAAATTTTGTCAGATGCTTTTACTCTTTTCTCCCCATTTCAGATATAATTGAATTATATTGCAAATGTTTTTTCTTTGAATATAATATTGCTTTTTCTTTAGCATGTTTATATGGTAGATTATATTGATTAGTTTTCAGTATTGAATTAGCCTTGCTCCCTGGTGGCTCAGATGGTAAAGCATCTGCCTGCAATGTGGAAGACCTGGGTTCGATCCCTGGGTTGGGAAGATCTCCTGGAGGAGAGAACAGCTGCCTGCTCCAGTATTCTTGCCTGGAGAACAAAGTCAGACATGACTGAGTGACTTTCACTTTACTTCTCTTTTCCTATCATGCACACTTGGTCTAGGTGTTTAATTCTTTTTATAGTTTTTATTACATTTTACTTGCTAATATTATGTTAAGGGATTTTGCATTTATATCCATGAAGGCTGTCGGCTTGTAGTTTCAGGGTTTTTTTGGGCATTGCTTTTGTTTTGTATTGGTATAAGGGTAATACTAAATTCCTAAAATAAATCAGAAAGTATTATTTTTATACGTTTGTCTCTTATCCTGTGACTTCACAAAACTCATTTATTCCAAGGAGGCAGTTTTGTGTGTTTGTTTCTGGTTTTTGTCAATTGATTTTGTTGTCGCTGATTTCAAGTTTTATCTATAGACAATCATGTCTTCTGCACAGAGGGATAGTTTTACTTCTTTCTTTCCAATCTGTATGCCCTTTTTATCCATAATATAATAATTGGAAGGCAATTATTGTACACGGGTTTGAGCAAACTTCAGGAGATAGTGAAGGACGGGGAAGCTTAATGTGCTGCAGTCCATGGGGTCGCAAAGAGTCAAACATGACTGAGTGATTGAACAACAACAAATAATTTGAAAATTTCTAGTCATGTGAAGAGGAGCTGTGAAACTGGGCGTTCTTACCTTGCTCCTAATCTTAGCAGAGCAGCATTTCAGTCTTGTATTCTTATATGTAATACTTACTGGGGATTTTTTGTAACTGCTCTTCATCAAGTTTAGGATGTTACTCTATTATTTTTCTGAGCATCTTTATTATGAATGGATGTTAAATTTTGTCAGATGCTTTTACTCTTTTCTCCCCATTTCAGATATAATTGAATTATATTGCAAATGTTTTTTCTTTGAATATAATATTGCTTTTTCTTTAGCATGTTTATATGGTAGATTATATTGATTAGTTTTCAGTATTGAATTAGCCTTGCTCCCTGGTGGCTCAGATGGTAAAGCATCTGCCTGCAATGTGGAAGACCTGGGTTCGATCCCTGGGTTGGGAAGATCTCCTGGAGGAGAGAACAGCTGCCTGCTCCAGTATTCTTGCCTGGAGAACAAAGTCAGACATGACTGAGTGACTTTCACTTTACTTCTCTTTTCCTATCATGCACACTTGGTCTAGGTGTTTAATTCTTTTTATAGTTTTTATTACATTTTACTTGCTAATATTATGTTAAGGGATTTTGCATTTATATCCATGAAGGCTGTCGGCTTGTAGTTTCAGGGTTTTTTTGGGCATTGCTTTTGTTTTGTATTGGTATAAGGGTAATACTAAATTCCTAAAATAAATCAGAAAGTATTATTTTCTCATAATTTTCTGGAAAAGATTGTGAAGAATTGGTATTAATTCTTTAAACATTTGGGAGGACTCTCCAGTGAAACTATCTAAGCCTGGAGGTTTCCTTTTTGTATGATTTCAATTCCTTATCATTTCTTAAGGCTATTCAAACGATCTTTTTCATATTGAGTATGTTGTAGTGCTTTGTGCTTTTAAAGAAGGTCTATTTCATCTAAGCTACCAAATCTACATGTATAGAACTGTTTGTAGTACTTCTTGAGACATTTATTTTGAAGTCTGCAGAGTCTCCAGTGATATCCTTGGTTTTGTTTTTCATAGTGGTAATTTGTATCCTTACTTTTTAACATTTGTCAGTCTTGCTAGAGCTTTATTGATTTTATTGATCTTTTCAAGGAACTAGCTTTTTGATTTCTCTACTGTTTTTCTACTTTAGATTCCCTTGATTTCTGCTCATGATCATTTCCTTCTTCTGGCTTGTGCTAGGCTTATTTTGCTCCTCTTTTTCTAAGTTCTTGTGGTAGATGTTTAGATCATTTTCTAGGCTGCATGTGTGAGTGCTCACTTGTGTCCAGCTCTTTTTGGCCTCATGAACTGTGGTTCATCTGGCTTCTCTGTCCATGGAATTTTCCAGGAAAGAATACTGGAGTGGATTGTCATTTCCTACTCCAGGAGATTTTCCCAACCCAGAAACTGAATCCACATCTCTTTTGCCTCCTGCATTGGTAGGTGGATTCTTTACTATTGTGCCACCTGGGAAGCCTTTCCAATCTATGTTTGTAGTATATAAATTTTGCTTTAGTACTGGGTTTAATGGTGCTTTCAAACTATAATACATTAAATTTTCATTTATTTTAATGTATGTTTTCAGTTGCCTTGAAACTTCCTTTTTACTCATGGATTATTTATAAATGTGTTTATTAGTTTTCATTCATCTTTCTCTTAGTGATTTCTAATTTGATTTAATTGTGGTCAGGGAGCACATTTTGTATGATTTCAATTTCTTTAAATTTGTTAAAGGTTGCTTTATGGCCAGGTATTTTGTCTATCTTGGGCCATGGCTACTAGAAATGAATTTGTATTCACCTTTTATTGGGTGGAATGTTCTATAAATATTGATTAGATACTCTTGGTTGGTGTTCAAGTCTGCTGTTTTAATTTTTACTTTATGTTTTTTAGTTTTGTTTTTTCTCTTATTTTTCATGCCTTCACATGGTTTACTTGTACGTTTTTTAGAATTCCATTTTGATTCATCTATAGTGTTTCAAAAATTGAGGTATAGTTGATATATTGATAAGTTACAGGTAGGCAATATAATGATTCACAATTTTTAAAGCTTACACTCCATTTATAGTAATTACAAAATATTGGCTGTATTTACTGTGGTGTACAATATATCCCTGTAGCTCATTTTATATACAATTGTTTGTACATCTTCATCCTCTACCCCTGTATTTCCACTTCCTTCTTTCCTCTACCCACTAGGAAACACTCATTTGTCTTTTGTTTCTGTGAGTTTGTCTCTTTTTTTGTAATATTTACTAGTTTGTTGTATTTTTTAGAGTCCACATACACATGCCGTTATATGACATTTGTTCTTCTATATCTGACTTACTTCAGTTAGCATAATACCCTCCAAGTCCATCCATGTCATTACAAATGGCAAAATTTCACTTTTTTTTTTAATAGCTGAGTAGTTTTCCATTGTTATACATATACATATGTATATATACACATACATGCATGCCACATCCTCTTGATTCATTCATCTGTTGAGGGACACTGAAGTTGCTTCCGTATCTTGACAACTGTAAATAATACTGCTATAAATATTGGGGGGTGCGTGTGTGTCTTTTTGAATTCATGCTCTTGTTTCTTTTGGATTTATACTGAAAGTAGAATTGCTGAGTCATATGATAGTCTGTTTTTGATTTCTTGAGAAATCTCCATACTCTTTCCACAGTGACTCAGTCACTTGAAATTCTCACAAACAGTGTGCAAGTTTCCCTTTTATCTGCATCCTTGCAAATATTTGCTATTTATGTTCTTTTTTATGATAACCATCCTGGCAGTATCTTATTGTGGTTTCGTTTTATACTTCCCCAGTGATTCATAATATCGAGCATCTTTACATGTGCCTGTTGACCATCTCTCTGCATGTCCTTTTTTGGAAAAATGTCTATTCAGGCCTTATGCCTAATTTTTAGATTGTTTGTTGTTTGTTTTTGATGTTGAGTTGTATGAGTTATTTACATATAAGAAAGATAAATGAGGAAAGCAATCTCATCGACTGTTGGATCAAAAAAGAATAAAATATCAAGCAATAAACCTACCTAAGCAGGTAAAAGACCTGTATTCTAAGAACTATAACTTGGAGATGACACAAACAGATGGAAATATATACCAAGCTCTTGGATTAAAGAAATTATTGTTAAGGTGAACATCCTACCCATGGCAATCTACAGGTTCAGTGCTACGGCTGTTGTTCAGTCACTCAGTCATGTCTGATTCTTTGTGACCTCATGGACTGCAGCATGCCAGGCTTCCCTGTCCTTCACTATCTCCTGGAGTTTGCTCAAACCCATGTCCATTGAGTTGATGACACCACCCACCATCCCATCCTCTGACCATTTTCCTGTCTCAACTCAGTCATGTTTTGTTTTTGTTTTTGACTCTTTTGAAATTTGTTTGTTGTATTTTTTAGAGTCCACATACACATGCCGTTATATGACATTTGTTCTTCTATATCTGACTTACTTCAGTTAGCATAATACCCTCCAAGTCCATCCATGTCATTACAAATGGCAAAATTTCACTTTTTTTTTTAATAGCTGAGTAGTTTTCCATTGTTATACATATACATATGTATATATACACATACATGCATGCCACATCCTCTTGATTCATTCATCTGTTGAGGGACACTGAAGTTGCTTCCGTATCTTGACAACTGTAAATAATACTGCTATAAATATTGGGGGGTGCGTGTGTGTCTTTTTGAATTCATGCTCTTGTTTCTTTTGGATTTATACTGAAAGTAGAATTGCTGAGTCATATGATAGTCTGTTTTTGATTTCTTGAGAAATCTCCATACTCTTTCCACAGTGACTCAGTCACTTGAAATTCTCACAAACAGTGTGCAAGTTTCCCTTTTATCTGCATCCTTGCAAATATTTGCTATTTATGTTCTTTTTGATGATAACCATCCTGGCAGTATCTTATTGTGGTTTCGTTTTATACTTCCCCAGTGATTCATAATATCGAGCATCTTTACATGTGCCTGTTGACCATCTCTCTGCATGTCCTTTTTTGGAAAAATGTCTATTCAGGCCTTATGCCTAATTTTTAGATTGTTTGTTGTTTGTTTTTGATGTTGAGTTGTATGAGTTATTTACATATAAGAAAGATAAATGAGGAAAGCAATCTCATCGACTGTTGGATCAAAAAAGAATAAAATATCAAGCAATAAACCTACCTAAGCAGGTAAAAGACCTGTATTCTAAGAACTATAACTTGGAGATGACACAAACAGATGGAAATATATACCAAGCTCTTGGATTAAAGAAATTATTGTTAAGGTGAACATCCTACCCATGGCAATCTACAGGTTCAGTGCTACGGCTGTTGTTCAGTCACTCAGTCATGTCTGATTCTTTGTGACCTCATGGACTGCAGCATGCCAGGCTTCCCTGTCCTTCACTATCTCCTGGAGTTTGCTCAAACCCATGTCCATTGAGTTGATGACACCACCCACCATCCCATCCTCTGTCACCTATCTTCTTCCCTTGCCCTAAGTCTTTCTGAACATTATGATATTTACCAGTGAGTTGGCTCTTTGCATCAGGTGGCCAAAGTATTGGCGCTTCAACTTCAGCAGCAATCCTTCCAATGGATATTTAGGGCTGATTTCCTTTAGGATTGACTGGTTGATCTCCTTGCAGTCGAAGGGACTCTCAAGAGTCTTCTTCAACACCACAGTTTGAAGGGATCAATTCTTCTTTATGGTCTAACTCTTATATCTGTACGTGACTATTAAGAACCATAGTATTTGTCAGCAAAGTGATACCTCTGCTCTTTAATATGTTGTATAGGTTTGTTAGAGCTTTTCTTCCAAGGAGCAAACATCTTTTAATTTCACAGCTACAGTCACTGTCCACAGTGTTTATAAAGTCTGTCCCTATTTCCATTTTCCCCCATTTATTTGCCATAAAGTGAGAGACCAGATGCCATGGTTTTCATTTTTCCAATGTTGAGTATTTTTCCCCATCATGCCTCTTTTTAATATTTTTATATTTATCTTCATCTATCTTTTATTCTTTTTGCATGTGTGGGCCTCTCTTTTTGCAGAGCACTGGCTCTGGGCACCTGTGCTCCAGAGCACTGGTTTGTGACTGGACACACTGGTCCAGCCACTCCGCAACACATGGGGTCTTCCTGGGCCAAGGATCGAACCGGTGCCCCTTGCATTGCAAGGCAGACTCTACCCACTGGACCACCAAAGATAAATGAGGAAAGCAATCTCATCGACTGTTGGATCAAAAAAGAATAAAATATCAAGCAATAAACCTACCTAAGCAGGTAAAAGACCTGTATTCTAAGAACTATAACTTGGAGATGACACAAACAGATGGAAATATATACCAAGCTCTTGGATTAAAGAAATTATTGTTAAGGTGAACATCCTACCCATGGCAATCTACAGGTTCAGTGCTACGGCTGTTGTTCAGTCACTCAGTCATGTCTGATTCTTTGTGACCTCATGGACTGCAGCATGCCAGGCTTCCCTGTCCTTCACTATCTCCTGGAGTTTGCTCAAACCCATGTCCATTGAGTTGATGACACCACCCACCATCCCATCCTCTGTCACCTATCTTCTTCCCTTGCCCTAAGTCTTTCTGAACATTATGATATTTACCAGTGAGTTGGCTCTTTGCATCAGGTGGCCAAAGTATTGGCGCTTCAACTTCAGCAGCAATCCTTCCAATGGATATTTAGGGCTGATTTCCTTTAGGATTGACTGGTTGATCTCCTTGCAGTCGAAGGGACTCTCAAGAGTCTTCTTCAACACCACAGTTTGAAGGGATCAATTCTTCTTTATGGTCTAACTCTTATATCTGTACGTGACTATTAAGAACCATAGTATTTGTCAGCAAAGTGATACCTCTGCTCTTTAATATGTTGTATAGGTTTGTTAGAGCTTTTCTTCCAAGGAGCAAACATCTTTTAATTTCACAGCTACAGTCACTGTCCACAGTGTTTATAAAGTCTGTCCCTATTTCCATTTTCCCCCATTTATTTGCCATAAAGTGAGAGACCAGATGCCATGGTTTTCATTTTTCCAATGTTGAGTATTTTTCCCCATCATGCCTCTTTTTAATATTTTTATATTTATCTTCATCTATCTTTTATTCTTTTTGCATGTGTGGGCCTCTCTTTTTGCAGAGCACTGGCTCTGGGCACCTGTGCTCCAGAGCACTGGTTTGTGACTGGACACACTGGTCCAGCCACTCCGCAACACATGGGGTCTTCCTGGGCCAAGGATCGAACCGGTGCCCCTTGCATTGCAAGGCAGACTCTACCCACTGGACCACCAGGGAAGCCCCAATATTGAGTTTTAAGCCAGCTTTTTCACTCTCCTCTTTTACCTTCATCAAGAGGTTCTTTAGTTCCTCTTCACTTCCTGCCATTAGGGTGATGTCATCTGCATATCTTATATTTCTTCTGGAAATCTTGATTCCAGCTTGAGCTTCATCCAACCTAGTATTTTGCATGATGTACTCTGCATATAAGTTAAATATACCGACTTGGAGTATTCCTTTCCCAGTTTGTAACCAGTTTGTTGTTCCATGTCCAGTTCAAATTGTTGCTTCTTGACTTGCATACAGGTTTCTCAGGAGGCAAGTAAGGTGGTCTGGTACTCCCATCTCTTTCAGAATTTTCTACAGTTGGTTGTGATCCACACAAAGGATTAGCATAGTCAGTGAAACAGAAGTAGATGTTTTTCTGAAATTACCTTGCTCTTTCTGTATCCACTAGATGTTCTCAATTTGATCTCTGGTTCCTCTGCCTTATAAATCCAGCTTGTATGTCTGTAAGTTGTTGGTCCATGTACTGTTGAAGCCTAGATTGAAGGACTTTGAGCATTACCTTGCTCGCCTGTGAATGGAACACAATCGTGCGGTAGTTGAATTCTGTGGCATTACTCTTCTTTGAGACTGGAATGAAAAGTGACCTTTTCCAGTACTGTGGCCATAGCTGAGTTTTCCAAATTTGATGGCCCATTGAGTACAGAACTTTGACAGCATCAGCTTTTAGGATTTTAAATAGCTCAGCTGGAATTCCTTCACCTCCACTAACTTTGTTCCTTGTAATGCTTCCTAAGGCCCACTTGACTTCACACTCCAGGATGTCTGGCTCTAGGTGAGTGATTTCACCATTGTGGTCATTTGGTTCATGAAGATTTTTGTGTGTGTGTGTGTGTGTGTGCAAATCACCTGTATATTCTTTTTTTTTAATTAAAATTTTTTTTTATTTTACTTTTTACTTTTAGAGTTTTTTGTTTACAGAAATGTATGATCCCAGATTAGTCATATGTATTCTCCTGTATATTCTTGCTACATCTTTCTGTTTCTGCCCTTTATTGTGCCCATCTTTGCATGAAATGTTCCTTTAGTATCTCTGATTTTCTTGGAGAGATCTCTAGTTTTTCCCAGTCTGTTGTTTTCTTCTATTTCTTTGCATTGTTCACTTAAAAAGACTTCTCTTCTTGCTGTTCTTTGGAACTACATTCAGTGCAATCTCTATTAAAATATCAATGGCATTTTTCTGCAGAACTAAGAAATAATTTTAGAATTTGTGTGGAAACACTAAAAGATCATCTAGAGGAAGAAGAAAAGAGATGGAAGAATCATGTTTTCTGAAATCAGACAATATTACAAAGCTACATTTGCCAAAGCAGAATGGCACCAGCACAAAAACAGACATATAGATCAATGGAGCAGGATAGAAAGTCCCAAAATAAACCCATGCATTCATAATCAGTTAAACTATAATGAAAAAGGCGGGAATATACAATGGAAAAAAGATATTCCCTTCAATATATGGAGTAGGGACAACAGTGTATTTACATGTATGAAATTATAGAACCTTCTCTAATGACATATACAAAAGGTCAAAATGGATTAAAGACCTAAATATAAGACCAAAAATTATAAAACTCTTAGAGGAAAATGTAGGTAGAACACTTATTGACATAAATTGTATTAACAATTTTTTGACTCAGTCTCCTATAGCAAAGGAAATAGAAATAAACAAATGGGACCTAATTAAACTTAAAACCCTTTGCCTAGCAAAGGAAACCATTAAAATAAAGATAACCTACAGAATGGGAGAAAATATTTGGAAAAAATATGACCAATAAGGGGTTAATATCCAAATGTATCAACATCTATGGTGTTTTTGAATAAATCTTTTTTTTTTTTTTTAAAGATTTATTTATTTTGGTGGATGTGGGGTGGGGAGGGAGGGGAGCAGGCGGGCCACCTCTATTGGTCCTTTATTTGTCCATTTTCATCCATCTTCGGCCAGTGTGGGCCTCCCATCACGGTGGCCTCTGTTGTCGCAGAGCACTGGCTCTGGGCGCATGCGCTCCAGAGCTCCGACTCGGTAATTGGACACATAGCTCCAGCCGCTCCACGGCACATGGGATCTTCCCAGGCCAGGGATCGAACTGGCGCCCCTTGCACTGCAAGGCGGTGTCCTTACCCACTGGACCACCAGGGAAACCCGAATATATCTTTTTATATGGCTCTTTTAGTGGTTGCTCTAGATATGACAGTACACATACAAAAAATATATCAGTATCTACTGGTATCATGATTTTGTCAGTTCAGGTGCATTATAGAAATCTCTTTATATTTTGTTTCTCCTCCTTTTTTTATAATATATGAAATAATTACAGTATCTATTAATTTATCAAATATTTATTTATAATAAAATTACCTTATTCTTCTATATACATTTAGAACCACATCAGACAATTATGATTTTTGCTTCAATGATCAAACATAATTTAAATTTTCAGTACAGAAGAGAAATCTATTGTATTTACCCACATTTCTACTTATCAGATTATTTAGTATTTAGTATTTAGTTTTGCTTCCACTTGCTGTTGTAGTAAATCACCACAAAGGTGCTGGAATAAAACAAAAAAAAATTATTTTCTTTTATTTTTAGAGATCAGAAGTTTGAAGTTTCAGTGGATTAGAAGATGTGGTATCAAGAAGGATGCATTTCTTTCTTCAGGCTCTTAGGGAGAATCTGTTTCCTTGATTTTTCCAGCTTGGGAGTCACCTGCATTTCTTGGCTTGTTTTGTGTTTCTAATCTGGCAAGTTTCAACTCTAATATTTTGCTCTTTTCCAAGAGCAAGTTAGGATCCGTGGTGCTGGTTAGTAAGTTCCTAGGGAGAGAGATGCAGGAATCTAACTCTGTTTTCACTTTCCCTGGAATTTATTCCCTCCAGTTATAATCAATGATGCTTCCATTGCTGAGACATAGTTTATGTATTCTCGTTCTAAGATAAGATTTCTGTCTTTGTTTTTGGTACTGCTTCCCATTTTCATCTAGTTGGTGGATGTGGGGTGGAGGGAGGAGCAGGCGGGCCACCTCTATTGGTCCTTTATTTGTCCATTTTCATCCATCTTCGGCCAGTGTGGGTCTCCCATCACGGTGGCCTCTGTTGTCGCAGAGCACTGGCTCTGGGCGCATCTGCTCCAGAGTTCTGGCTCGGTAATTGGACACATCAGCCCAGCCGCTCGGCGGCACGTGGGATCTTCCCAGGCCAGGGATCCAACCGGCGCCCCTTGCACTGCAAGGCGGTGTCCTTACCCACTGGACCACCAGGGAAACCCGAATATATCTTTTTATATGGCTCTTTTAGTGGTTGCTCTAGATATGACAGTACACATACAAAAAATATATCAGTATCTACTGGTATCATGATTTTGTCAGTTCAGGTGCATTATAGAAATCTCTTTATATTTTGTTTCTCCTCCTTTTTTTATAATATATGAAATAATTACAGTATCTATTAATTTATCAAATATTTATTTATAATAAAATTACCTTATTCTTCTATATACATTTAGAACCACATCAGACAATTATGATTTTTGCTTCAATGATCAAACATAATTTAAATTTTCAGTACAGAAGAGAAATCTATTGTATTTACCCACATTTCTACTTATCAGATTATTTAGTATTTAGTATTTAGTTTTGCTTCCACTTGCTGTTGTAGTAAATCACCACAAAGGTGCTGGAATAAAACAAAAAAAAATTATTTTCTTTTATTTTTAGAGATCAGAAGTTTGAAGTTTCAGTGGATTAGAAGATGTGGTATCAAGAAGGATGCATTTCTTTCTTCAGGCTCTTAGGGAGAATCTGTTTCCTTGATTTTTCCAGCTTGGGAGTCACCTGCATTTCTTGGCTTGTTTTGTGTTTCTAATCTGGCAAGTTTCAACTCTAATATTTTGCTCTTTTCCAAGAGCAAGTTAGGATCCGTGGTGCTGGTTAGTAAGTTCCTAGGGAGAGAGATGCAGGAATCTAACTCTGTTTTCACTTTCCCTGGAATTTATTCCCTCCAGTTATAATCAATGATGCTTCCATTGCTGAGACATAGTTTATGTATTCTCGTTCTAAGATAAGATTTCTGTCTTTTTGTTTTTGGTACTGCTTCCCATTTTTTTTTTCATCTAGTTACAGCACCAGCTAATATATGTGGATGCATCTCTCTGATACTTGTCTGTTTGTTGCCTGGACTCCTGGTTATGTCTAGCCTTGATGTCATATCATTGCATTGTATGAAGCTTCACGGAGTCTAGCTTTTCCTTTGAAATGTGTGTGTGTGCTAAGTTACTTCAGTCATGTGTGACTCTTTGTGACCCTGTGGACTGTAGCCCATGAGGCTGCTCTGTCCATGAGATTCTCTAGACAAAAATACTGGAGTGGGTTGCCACACCCTTCTCCAGGGGATCTTCCTGAGCCAAGAATTGAACTTGGGTCTCTTATGTGCCCTGCGATGGCAGACCGGTTCTTTACCACTAGTGCCACCTGAGAAGCCCAATATTTTTTCTGAAATATTATAGGCTTTAATATGTCTAGAATATGACTGAGTTTCCTATGCCCTTTGAATGTTTCCTTTCTCTCACTGCCCAGGCATCATTTTGACCTCATAGTTGCATTTCATTTAATGTTGAATTTTAATATTCATTGTGAAAATGGAAAAAGATCTTGGAAAGAAACTTAAGAATGACTAATTCAGGTCCATCAACCTTTTTTAAACATCAAGTTTTCCTTCCTTTTAAAATTTAGAGGAGGGAGCCAAGATGGCGGAGGAATGAGGGGAAGATTTCACCAGCTCCCCAACAGAATCACCAGAACTAAAAAAGAAAAGAACCACCACCAACAAACCAGCCGCTAGACAACAGAAGAATTCCACAGGTCCGCGAGAATAGAAGAGTGAATAGCCAGAAATTTCCCGGAGCTAGGGTTCTAAGAATCCTCTGTCCTATCCCCACACCGGACCGCACCGACGGAGAGCGCGCCAGCAAGTGCCCTAAAAGGGGGCCTAAGCAGAGCCTCGGGGGAGAAAGGGCAGCGCTCAGTGTGAAAACTCCAAGAATCCGCCCGGATCGCCGGCAGAAATTAAGACACTGCGAAGATAGGATACAGCAGGGCCGAGCAGAACGCGCTTGCTGCCTGGCGACCTCAGGCCGGACTGAACGAGACGGGAGAGCGCCCAGTGTGAGGATCGCAGCGCTTGGCCGCCGGGCGAAAATTGCGACTTTCTGCCTGGCACCGGGTGAGTTCAAACACTCCTAGTAGGGGACTGGCTGAAGGGGAAGTCGCCCGCAGATTGCTGACCAGGGACCGGGCTCGAGCGGGACGGGGAGACTTGTGCCTACCTTTGGGACTTGGAGGCGCAACTGGCAGTGCGCGCCAGTGGCGGAAGAACCCTGCACCCCCATAGCGGCACCCCCGTAGCGACGCCCGCAGCGGCGGAAGCCGGGAGTAGGGCAGGTATCACGCCCAACACGGGATTGCGCGCGCACCACTGTCCCCCGCCCGACGGACTGGGATCAGCCCGCGCCCCCGTCCAACCCGGGACGGCGCTTGCCGCACCCCGCGCCCGACACACTGGGATCAGCCCGCGCTCCCGCCCAACCCGGGACAGCGAGCGCACCGCGGTCCCCCGCCCAACGGACAGCGATCAGCCCGCCGTCCCCGCCAGCATCTGAGCTTGCAGACCGGTGCCATAAGGAAAAGGCTGCATCATCAAGACAACACCATCGAGAGCAGACTGGCTTCCAGACAGATGAGAGGATAAAAACCAGGGACAGTATTTAGCTTTTTTGTTTATCTGTTGTGGACGGTTCTGCTTATTCGTTTAATTGGTCAGGTTTGGGTTTGTTTTTTGTTTTTTGTTTTTTGTTTATTTTCTCTCTCTCTCTCTCTTTGATCTCTTCTTATTAAGTTTCTCCTCGTTTTTTTTTTTTGTAATTTTTAATTTTTTTGATTTTTAATTATTAATTTTTTTATTATCAATTTTTTTTTTAATTTTAATTCTTGAACTTCCAATTTTCTTTCCTCTTTCCCACTCCTTCCTCCCTCTATGTTCTAAATCTAAAACTTTCTCCTATATACCACTACCCCCTAGATAAATATTTCCGACCTTCCTGTCTCCACTATTCTCTCCCAGCTGCACTAAACAAAACAACACACTAATCTTGGCTACATAACCCTATAAAATCCTTCCAAGTTGAATCTATTCCTTCTCATTACCCATACATTTTCCACCTTCTCACTCCCAACACATGTCTTAGTTAAAAATTGCTTTCAATGACGAAATAGTCCAAGCTAGAACCCTACCAAAGATCTATTTTTCCAGGCACTATTCTAATTAACTCAGAGCTTAATGGGCAAGTATTATCTTTGATTGTGTCATTTGCCAGGAAAATTTCCTATGCTTTATCACTGTAAAACTGGTTAGATGTGGTTATTGCTGTGTATGTATATATATCTTATGACTAGGTTAGAAAACATCTGCATGCTTTTATGACTGTCACCCATTAGGGACACACCTCTTCCCCTCAGTTCCTAGTATTTGAACTAATATCACGGAACACTATAGCAAACCAGGCATAGAGCCTACATCTCCTGACCAATCATCAAACCAAGGATCCTCGAACTAGAAGCCCTGATTCCAAGACCCCACACTATCAAAGAACATACAACACTAGAGATGAAACGACAGAGAAACACTGCACAAATGAAGGACCAAGCTAGAGAATCACAGCCTCAAATGACAGAGGAGGAGATAGACAAATTATCTGAAAGAGAATTCAGAAAAACTATTCTAATGAGGATGCAAAACACCGAAAACAGAATATTAGAGGAAATTAGTGCATTGAGAAAAGACATGCAGGAAATGAAAAATAAGCAAATAGAGACCACCAACTCAATTGCTGAACTAAAAATACGATAGAAGGCCTCAACAGTAGACTATCTGAGGCTGAAGAACGGATAAGCGTGCTGGAAGATAGACTGGTGGAAATAACTGGTGAGGAACAGAACAAAGCCGAAAGAATGAAAAGAACTGAGGAAAGCCTCAGGGACCTATGGGACAATATCAAACGCACCAACATTAGAATTATAGGAGTCCCAGAAGAAGAAGAAGGGAAGAAAGGTTATGAAAAAATTCTTGAAGAGGTTATTGTAGAAAACTTCCCCAGCATGGGAAAGGAAATAGTCAGCCATGTCCAAGAAGCACAAAGAGTTCCATACAGGATAAACCCTAGAAGAAACACACCAAGGCACATTCTAATCAAACTAACACAGACTAAATATAAAGACAGATTACTAAAAGCAGCTAGAAGCAAACAACAAATAACATATAAAGGAAACCCCATACGTCTAACTGCGGATCTCTCAACAGAAACCCTGCAGGCCAGAAGAGAATGGCAGGACACATTTAAACGGCTAAAGAGAATAATCTGCAACCACGAATTCTCTACCCAGCAAAAATCTCATTCAGAATCGATGGAGAAGTCAAAAGCTTCTCAGACAGACAAAAACTAAAAGAATTCTGTACCACAAAACCAGCCCTACAACAAGTGTTAAAGGGCCTGATATAGCCAATAAATACAAGAATAGAAGAAGTCCTACAAACCAAACCCCAGACTTCTAAGAAGATGACAATAGGAACATTCGTATCAATAATTACTTTGAATGTAAATGGATTAAATGCTCCAACCAAACGACACAGGTTGGCTGAATGGATCAAGAAACATGATCCATATATATGCTGTTTACAAGAGACCCACTTCAGACCTAGAGACATTCATAGACTGAAAGTGAAAGGCTGGAAAAAGATATTCCATGCAAATGGAAATCAAAAGAAAGCTGGAGTGGCAATCCTCATATCAGACAAAATAGATTTTAAAGTAAAGAAGATTCTAAGAGACAAGGCAGGTCATTACATCATGATTAAAGGATCCATCCAAGAGGAAGACATAACAGTCATGAACATCTATGCACCCAACACAGGGGCACCTCAATACATAAGACAGATACTTTCAGACTTAAAAGAAGAAATCAATAATAACACAATAATAGTAGGAGACTTTAACACTCCTCTCACACCAATGGATAGATCATCTAAACAGAAAATTAATAAAGAAACACAAGCCTTAAATGCCACACTAGAAAAGATGGACCTCATCGATATCTTTAGGATGTTCCATCCAAAACCAGAAGAATACACTTTCTTCTCAAGTGCTCACGGAACATTCTCCAAGATAGACCACATCTTGGGCCACAAATCTAACCTCAGTCAATTCAAGAAAACTGAAATTATATCAACCATCTTCTCAGACCACAATGCAATGAGACTAGAGATCAACCACAGGAAAAAAATCACTAAAAATACAAACACATGGCGATTAAACAACACTTACCTAAAAAACCAACTGATCACTGAGGAAATCAAAGAAGAAATTAAAAAATTCCTAGAAGAAAATGACAATGAATATACGACCGTGCAAAACTTATGGGACACTGCAAAAGCAGTCCTAAGGGGGAAATTTATAGCAATACAATCCCACCTCAAGAAACTAGGAAAATATGAAGCAGATGACCTAACCCTCCACTTAAAACAATTGGAAAAGAAGAACAGAAACATCCCAAAGCCAGCAGAAGACGTGAAATTATAAAGACTAGAGCAGAAATAAATCAGAAAGAAATGAAAGAAACTATAGTTCAAATAAATAAAACAAAAAGCTGGTTCTTTGAAAAGGTAAACAAAATCGATAAGCCTCTGGCGAGACTCATCAAGAAAAGGGGAGAAGAACCAGATCAACAAAATCAAAAACGAAAAAGGAGAGATTACAACAGATAATGCAGAAATCCAAAGGATTCTAAGAGACTATTATGAGCAACTCTATGGCAACAAACTGGACAACCTGGAAGAAATGGACAGTTTCTTGGGGAAGATCAATCTCCCAAGACTGAGCCAGGAAGAAACAGAAACTTCGAACAACCCAATCACAAGCTCAGAAATCGAATCTGTGATTAAAAGTCTACCCCAAAATAAAAGCCCAGGACCAGATGGCTTCACAGCCGAATTCTACCAAACATTTAAAGAAGACCTAATGCCTGTCCTTCTAAAACTCTTTCAAAAAATTGCACAGGAAGGAAAACTTCCAAACACATTCTACGAGGCCACCATCACCCTGATACCCAAACCAGGCAAAGACAACACAAAAAAGGAAAATTACAGACCGATTTCTCTGATGAACTTAGATGCCAAGATTCTCAACAAAATCCTAGCAAACAGAATTCAACGACACATCAAAAAACTCATACATCATGATCAAGTCGGGTTCATCCCAGGCATGCAAGGCTTCTTTAACATCCGCAAATCAATCAATGTGATACACCATATTAACAAACTGAGAGACAAAAATCACATGATCATTTCAATAGATGCAGAAAAAGCCTTCGACAAAGTACAACATCCATTCATGATAAAAACTCTTCAGAAAATGGGCATAGAAGGAACCTATCTCAACATAGTGAAAGCCATCTATGAGAAGCCCACAGCGAACATTGTCCTCAATGGAGAAAACTGAAAGCATTCCCTATAAGATCAGGAACAAGACAGGGGTGTCCACTTTCACCACTACTATTCAACATAGTCCTGGAAGTTCTAGCAACAGCAATAAGAGAAGAGAAAGAAATCAAAGGAATCCAGATTGGAAAGGAAGAAGTCAAGCTCTCTCTTTTTGCAGATGACATGATATTATACATAGAAAATCCCAAAGAATCTATTACAAAGCTACTAGAGCTAATCAATGAATTCAGCAAAGTCGCAGGATACAAAGTCAACACACAGAAATCACTGGCATTCCTATACACAAACAATGAAAAATCAGAAAATGAAATCAAAGAGGCAGTCCCCTTCACCATTGCAACCAAAAGAATCAAATATCTAGGAATAAACCTACCCAAAGAAACAAAAGAACTGTACACAGAAAATTACAAGACACTCATGAGAGACATTAAAGAAGACTTGAACAGATGGAGAGATATTCCATGTTCCTGGGTCGGAAGAATCAATATTGTGAAAATGACCATACTACCAAATATCATCTACAGATTCAATGCAATACCTATTCAACTTCCATTGACATTTTTCACAGAACTAGACCAAAGGATCACACAGTTCATATGGAAACACAAAAGACCTCGAATAGCCAAAGCAATCCTGAGAAAGAAAAACGGAGCTGGAGGGATCAGCCTCCCTAACTTCAGACTCTACTACAAAGCAACAGTCCTCAAGACAGTATGGTACTGGCATAAAAACAGAACTATAGACCAATGGAACAAGATCGAGAACCCAGAGATCAACCCACGCACCTATGGGTACCTTATTTTTGATAAAGGAGGAGAAACCATAAAATGGGACAAAGACAGCCTCTTCAACAAGTGGTGCTGGGAGAATTGGACAGCTACATGCAAAAAAATGAAGGTGGAAAGAACCCATGATCATTTCAATAGATGCAGAAAAAGCCTTCGACAAAGTACAACATCCATTCATGATAAAAACTCTTCAGAAAATGGGCATAGAAGGAACCTATCTCAACATAGTGAAAGCCATCTATGAGAAGCCCACAGCGAACATTGTCCTCAATGGAGAAAACTGAAAGCATTTCCTCTAAGATAAGGAACAAGACAAGGGTGTCCACTTTCACCACTACTATTCAACATAGTCCTGGAAGTTCTAGCAACAGCAATAAGAGAAGAGAAAGAAATCAAAGGAATCCAGATTGGAAAGGAAGAAGTCAAGCTCTCTCTTTTGCAGATGACATGATATTATACATAGAAAATCCCAAAGAATCTATTACAAAGCTACTAGAGCTAATCAATGAATTCAGCAAAGTCGCAGGATACAAAGTCAACACACAGAAATCACTGGCATTCCTATACACAAACAATGAAAAATCAGAAAATGAAATCAAAGAGGCAGTCCCCTTCACCATTGCAACCAAAAGAATCAAATATCTAGGAATAAACCTACCCAAAGAAACAAAAGAACTGTACACAGAAAATTACAAGACACTCATGAGAGACATTAAAGAAGACTTGAACAGATGGAGAGATATTCCATGTTCCTGGGTCGGAAGAATCAATATTGTGAAAATGACCATACTACCAAATATCATCTACAGATTCAATGCAATACCTATTCAACTTCCATTGACATTTTTCACAGAACTAGACCAAAGGATCACACAGTTCATATGGAAACACAAAAGACCTCGAATAGCCAAAGCAATCCTGAGAAAGAAAAACGGAGCTGGAGGGATCAGCCTCCCTAACTTCAGACTCTACTACAAAGCAACAGTCCTCAAGACAGTATGGTACTGGCATAAAAACAGAACTATAGACCAATGGAACAAGATCGAGAACCCAGAGATCAACCCACGCACCTATGGGTACCTTATTTTTGATAAAGGAGGAGAAACCATAAAATGGGACAAAGACAGCCTCTTCAACAAGTGGTGCTGGGAGAATTGGACAGCTACATGCAAAAAAATGAAGGTGGAACATTCCCTGACACCATACACTAAGATCAACTCAAAATGGATTAAAGACCTCAATGTAAGACCAGAAACCATCAAACTCTTAGAGGAGAATATAGGCAAAACCCTCAAGGACATCAATCAAAGCAAGATCTTCTCTGACCCACCAACTAAAATAGCAGAACTGAAAAGAAAAATGAACATATGGGACTTCATGAAACTTAAAAGCTTTTGTACAGCTAAAGAAATTACAAAAAAGCTCAACAGACACCCCACAGAGTGGGAGAAAATCATAGCAAATGAAACAACAGACAAAGAATTAATCTCCAAAATCTACAAGCAACTCAGACAACTCAGCACAGGGAAAACGAACAACCCAATCAAAAAATGGGAAAAAGACCTAAAGAGACGCCTCTCCAAAGAGGACATACAGATGGCCCAAAAATACATGAAACGATGCTCAACCTCACTTATTATTAGAGAAATGCAAATTAAAACTACAATGAGATATCACCTCACACCCGTCAGAATGGCCATCTTCAAGAAATCTGCAGACAACAAATGCTGGAGAGGATGCGGAGAAAAGGGAACCCTCTTGCATTGCTGGTGGGAATGTAAATTGATACAGCCTCTATGGAAGACAGTCTGGAGATTTCTTAAAAAACTAAAAATAGAAGCACCCTATGACCCAGCAATCCCACTCTTAGGCTTATATCCTGATGAAATAAAAACTGAAAGAAGCACCTGTACCCCAATGTTCATTGCAGCTCTCTATACAATAGCCAAAACATGGAAGCAACCTAGATGTCCATCGACGAATGAATGGATCCAGAAGCTCTGGTACATATATACAATGGAATACTACTCAGCTGTTAAAAGAAATGTAGAAGACTCAATCCTAATGAAGTGGCTGGCTCTAGAACCTATCATAAAAAGTGAAGTAAGTCAAAAAGAGAAAGACAAATACAGTATACTAACACACATATATGGAATCTAGTAGGACGGTCTTGATATCACACACAGGGAACTCATGAAAAAAAAAAAAAAAAACAGAGCATAGACATAGGGACATCGTGGTGAATAAATAGGGAGGGGGAAGCATGGAGGAAGTAACAAGGAAACCTATAGTGTTATGTGTGGAAAAGATAGCTAGTGTCACAGTGCTAAGGGAATAGGAGTGCTTACAATGGCTTGGGGCAAAGGTCTGGAGGGTTGGAAGGGGGATCTGGGTGGGTGGGGACCATGGATATGCATATGACTGATCTGGGAACATACATGTATGTGAACAACAAAACTCTGTAAAACCTTTAAAGAATAAAAAAAAAAAAAATCCTAAAAAATAAATAAATAAATAAATAAATAAATAAATAAATAAAAATTAAAATTTTAATGTAAAAAAAAAAAAAAAAAATTTAGAGTGAGTGGCTTAACCATGACTCATACTTGTGGTACAGTGGCTCTGATGCTTATGCTCATAAATTATTTCATGTTTTTGTTTTAGAGTTTCACATTGAGGTTAGGGTTTGAGATGATTTTCACTGCTGATAGTCATTGTGCTATTTACTCAGGAGGCCATAGAATATGAGGCAAAATAAAGCTTCAGCTCTGGAGTCAGACTTATTGGGTTTAAGCTTACTTCCGTCAGTTACTAACAGTTTGAACTTGGACGGTGATTTCATTTGCCTAAGCATATTCATTGTTATAAGTAGGAATAACAGTAGTAGCAACATTAGATTTTTAGTGAAGATTAAATCCTGTATATAAAAGTAAGTAGTGTAGTTCTTGGCATCTTCTCTGTAGATGCTATATAATTTTAAAAATTATAGATGTATAGCAAAAGTGCACACAGAATTCTGTCTAAGCTTAAATTAGTATTAACCGTTAATCACACTAACCATTAAGATTTGATTAGTTTTACATCTGGGCTTCCCTGGTGGCTCAGTGGTAAAGAATCCACCTGCCAATGCAGGAGATGTGGATTTGATCCCTGGGTTGGGAAGATCCCTGGAGAAGGAATGTAGAAGACTCAATCCTAATGAAGTGGCTGGCTCTAGAACCTATCATAAAAAGTGAAGTAAGTCAAAAAGAGAAAGACAAATACAGTATACTAACACACATATATGGAATCTAGTAGGACGGTCTTGATATCACACACAGGGAACTCATGAAAAAAAAAAAAAAGACAGAGCATAGACATAGGGACATCGTGGTGAATAAATAGGGAGGGGGAAGCATGGAGGAAGTAACAAGGAAACCTATAGTGTTATGTGTGGAAAAGATAGCTAGTGTCACAGTGCTAAGGGAATAGGAGTGCTTACAATGGCTTGGGGCAAAGGTCTGGAGGGGTGGGATGGGGGGATCTGGGTGGGTGGGGACCATGGATATGCATATGACTGATCTGGGAACATACATGTATGTGAACAACAAAACTCTGTAAAACCTTTAAAGAATAAAAAAAAAAAAAAAAGATCCTAAAAAAATAAATAAATAAATAAATAAATAAATAAATAAATAAAAATTAAAATTTTAATGTAAAAAAAAAAAAAAAAAATTTAGAGTGAGTGGCTTAACCATGACTCATACTTGTGGTACAGTGGCTCTGATGCTTATGCTCATAAATTATTTCATGTTTTTGTTTTAGAGTTTCACATTGAGGTTAGGGTTTGAGATGATTTTCACTGCTGAAAGTCATTGTGCTATTTACTCAGGAGGCCATAGAATATGAGGCAAAATAAAGCTTCAGCTCTGGAGTCAGACTTATTGGGTTTAAGCTTACTTCCGTCAGTTACTAACAGTTTGAACTTGGACGGTGATTTCATTTGCCTAAGCATATTCATTGTTATAAGTAGGAATAACAGTAGTAGCAACATTAGATTTTTAGTGAAGATTAAATCCTGTATATAAAAGTAAGTAGTGTAGTTCTTGGCATCTTCTCTGTAGATGCTATATAATTTTAAAAATTATAGATGTATAGCAAAAGTGCACACAGAATTCTGTCTAAGCTTAAATTAGTATTAACCGTTAATCACACTAACCATTAAGATTTGATTAGTTTTACATCTGGGCTTCCCTGGTGGCTCAGTGGTAAAGAATCCACCTGCCAATGCAGGAGATGTGGGTTTGATCCCTGGGTTGGGAAGATCCCCTGGAGAAGGAAATGGCAACCTACTCTAGTATTCTTGCCTGAGAAATCCTATGGACAGAGGAACCTGGTGGGCTACAGTCCATGAGGTTAGACATGACTTAGTAGCTAACCAACAGTAATAGTTTTACATTTAGCAAATGACCATAGAGACCTATTTAACTGTCCATCACACACCTGAAGGATAGTCTTCTATCCGCAGTGAATCTACTGGTTACAACAGTAAATACTGGTTACAAATTGCACATGGAGCTTCACTTCCAAAATCAGGCATAGACTTGCTTCTCAGAGTGCATTGCCAGCTAAAGTAATTGAAATGCAAGTTTGTGGGCCCCTCTCCTAACTACTGGATCAACTTGGGAAGTGAGGTGTACGAAGCTGTGCTTTCACACGCCCTGCAGGGGACTCTGATGCACAGTTCAAGAACCACTGTTGGAGGAAGTTTTGAAGTGCTCCACGCCCTTCCTGTTTCATTGCTCTTGCTGTTGTATTCACTGTTCTACCTGCTGTCAGGCTCATCATATACCAATAGCTGATCAAAACCCTTAAAAGCTCAGCATAAGATTAAATGCATATATTAGATTTAAAGGAAATACCATTTTTTTTTCCTTTTTCTTTTTAAAGTTTTTTTTTTTAATTTTATCTTTTGGAGGGTGGGGTGGGGAGGGAGGGGGATGGGCGGGCCACTTCTATTGGTCTTTCATTTCTCTATTTTCATCCGTCTTTGTTCTTTGGCCCGTGGGGGCCTCCCGTCACAGTGGCCTCTGTTGTCGCAGAGCACCGGCTCTGGGCGCATGCGCTCCAGAGCTCCAGCTCGGTAATTGGACACATCATTCCAGCCGCTCCGTGGCACGTGGGATCTTCCCAGGCCAGGGATTGAACCGGCGCCCGTTGCACTGCAAGGCGGTGTCTTTGCCCACTGGACCACTAGGGGAAGCCCGGAAATACCATTTTTAAAAATTTATTTATTTATTTATTTTTTTAATCTTTTTTTGGGGTGGGGGGAGTAGGGTGGGGAGGGAGGGGGACGGGCGGGCCACTTCTATTGGTCTTCCATTTCTCTATTATCATCGTCTTTGTTCTTTGGCCCGTTTGGGCCTCCCATCACGGTGGCCTCTGTTGTTGCAGAGCATTGGCTCTGGGCGCATGCGCTCCAGAGCTCCGGCTCGGTAATTGGACACATCAGTCCAGCTGCTCTGCGGCTCGTGGGCTCTTCCCAGGCCAGGGATCGAACTGGCGCCCCTTGCACTGCAAGGCGGTGTCCTTACCCACTAGACCACCAGGGGAAGCCCGGAAATACCGATTTTTTTAATCTAAAGGCAAGGAATAAGCTAATGACTGAACCAAGCAGTCACCTCTCCTTGGCACAGTCAGTGGAAATGCCTTATTTCATTTGATTATCTGCCTCTCTGTTCAATAGCAACAGCCAAGGCCTCAGGATCTTTATTTTCCTTCCTTGGAAATATTTCCTGAGAAACGGATTTGTTAGTGTCTGTGACTGCCTTGTGGATTGTTATTTTAAGGAGTGCTTAATTTAATCTTAGTATAATCCTTTTTTTTTTTGGTTAGTGTTTCAATGCTTCTTTCAACACATGAATAAACTTAGAGTGACTGCTTAAAAGCATTTTGGGCTGTTTAAAAGCATTTTCAGTACAGCCTGGACAGTTGTAAATATAATTTCATTTATTCTGAAGAGATAATTTCTGGATAAACAGTAATTCAGTTGCTAAAAGCTATCATTGTCGTGTTTTTACATTTTCTAAGCATGCATAGTGAGCATAAATAGTACATAGAATTGAGAGGCGATATTGAATCTTATGTAAATTGAGTATATGAATTCTAAAGAAATAGAGAATGCTCTCCATTGACTTTTATGGGCATCCTAATATATTGGAAAAGCCAAGCAGAGAACTAGTTTTAGAGCAGACAGACCTGCACAACATCAGCTCTGTCGCCTCCTGGCTGAGAAGTTTGTGTAAGTTTTAAATATGTCACAACTGTGACTCCCCTTATTTAAAATGAAGACAAGAAGGCCAATTTCAGAAGTGATTGAGGATTGAATGAAATAATACAGGTAAAGCATCTGATGCAGGGTACATGCTCAAAAAATATTATCGGTATGTCTGAGGCATTTTATATATTAGGTATTAATTGCATTTAGTAATTGCATTTAGTAATCTTTATATTTGATAAGGCAGTTCATATAACTTTTCATTTTTGGTTCCTTGCTTGAGTTTTCAATTTTTCTATGGGTTATATAAGATAGATCTCTTTATTATTATGAGATTTTTAAAACAGAAGTGTTAATGACACTGATTGCCAGCTTTGACATTGGTACATGAAACTTTAGAATCATATTAGGAATGGCTGGTTTTGGAGGCCACCTATTAATAGTTCAAGTTCCCCCTTTACCAAATAATCTGAGGTCCTGACACAGGAAATCATACCTATGGCCTCAGAGCTAGCTGTAGCATAATACTATCTGTTCCCCATTAATTAGTAACTTGTTAGGTAGCAGGGAGAAGCACATCTTTGTCCAAATGTCCAAAGCTCCTTAGCTTGTCCCATGAGACCCTATTTGATGTAGCCTCCTCCTCTTTCTAGCTTCATCTTCACCATTTTCTACCTCACATATGATGATTCTGCAACATGTATCATCCTGAGAGTGTTCTTTATTCCAGTTCTCCTGATGTGATCTTCTTTGCCTGAAAGACCCTTTCCACTCTTCCCTATTTCCCGCTTATTTCTAACTATGAGTCACAGAATAGGAGTTCTTAAAGCTTTTATGGTCCTGTCCTGACTCCTCCTCTTCACCTCCAACAAGATCTCCCAGGCTGTGAGAGATCACAGTGTGTTTTAATGGTATACTGACATGTCTGTTTCAGTATATTACACAATTCAAGTGCTAGGAACATGTTTTATTTATTTCTTTATTTTCAATATCTAGTGTAGGGTCTGGTATATTTTATATATTCAGCCAATGCTTGTTGAACCGAGCTGTTGTTTAGGTTCTGCAAATTGTGTTTTGGATTATTTTTATTTATATGTCATTGTGATCTTTTCCCATATAATACTTTCAGACCTTAATTATCACAACTCAAGATTTATTTCTATAAGTAGCTATAAAAATGGGCCCTGTGGTCCAGACACCTGAGTTCTTCAGCTTTGCCACTTACAAGTTATGTGAAAACAGAAAACTTATAAGATCACACTGCCTTGATTTCTTACTTTTAATTTTTTTTTTTTGTGGTAAAAAAGATAGCAACAGAGAAAGAAAAATATGTAACACATAGATGTACCCTTAACAGATTGCTATAATGCAAATAGCTCTGTCTCTACGACTGAGGCTGGGAAACAGAGCATTGCCAGCCTGCCAGAAGGTACTCTCAGTCCTTCCCTGATCACAACTCTCTCCACACTAGAGCTAACCTGGGTTCTGACCTTATTGATAATTATTTCTATGCTTTTCCTTCTTTATTTCTTCTAAATATTCATTCTTAGATACGTTAGATGAGTTTTGCTTCTTTTTGTACTTTATGAAAACATACACCAGACATGATTTAGTGTACAGCTGGTATTAAGAAATATAATTGACTTTTTTTAATTGCTGTAAAAATTGTGAAATTTACTATCTCCACCATTTTTGTGTGTACAGTTTAGCAGTGTTAATTGCAGGCATCATTGTGAAACACCTCTCTAGAACTTTTTCATCTTGCAAATCTGAAACTTGCTATCCACTAAACAATTACCCTTGCCTCCCTCCCTCAGCCCTTGATAACCATCAGTCTTGTTTCGTGGATTTGACTATTTTAGATCCATCATGTAAGTGGAATTATACAGTATTTACCTTTTTATGCCTGGCTTATTTCACTTAACATAATGTCCTCATCCATTTTGTAGCAAGTGACAGAATGTCCTTTCTTTTGAAGGCTAGAACATGTTTTATTTATTTCTTTATTTTAAATTTTTATTCTAGTTTTAGGGTCTGGTATTATTTTATATATTCAGCCAATGCTTGTTGAACCGAGCTGTTGTTTAGGTTCTGCAAATTGTGTTTTGGATTATTTTTATTTATATGTCATTGTGATCTTTTCCCATATAATACTTTCAGACCTTAATTATCACAACTCAAGATTTATTTCTATAAGTAGCTATAAAAATGGGCCCTGTGGTCCAGACACCTGAGTTCTTCAGCTTTGCCACTTACAAGTTATGTGAAAACAGAAAACTTATAAGATCACACTGCCTTGATTTCTTACTTTTAATTTTTTTTTTTTGTGGTAAAAAAGATAGCAACAGAGAAAGAAAAATATGTAACACATAGATGTACCCTTAACAGATTGCTATAATGCAAATAGCTCTGTCTCTACGACTGAGGCTGGGAAACAGAGCATTGCCAGCCTGCCAGAAGGTACTCTCAGTCCTTCCCTGATCACAACTCTCTCCACACTAGAGCTAACCTGGGTTCTGACCTTATTGATAATTATTTCTATGCTTTTCCTTCTTTATTTCTTCTAAATATTCATTCTTAGATACGTTAGATGAGTTTTGCTTCTTTTTGTACTTTATGAAAACATACACCAGACATGATTTAGTGTACAGCTGGTATTAAGAAATATAATTGACTTTTTTTAATTGCTGTAAAAATTGTGAAATTTACTATCTCCACCATTTTTGTGTGTACAGTTTAGCAGTGTTAATTGCAGGCATCATTGTGAAACACCTCTCTAGAACTTTTTCATCTTGCAAATCTGAAACTTGCTATCCACTAAACAATTACCCTTGCCTCCCTCCCTCAGCCCTTGATAACCATCAGTCTTGTTTCGGTGGATTTGACTATTTTAGATCCATCATGTAAGTGGAATTATACAGTATTTACCTTTTTATGCCTGGCTTATTTCACTTAACATAATGTCCTCATCCATTTTGTAGCAAGTGACAGAATTTCCTTTCTTTTGAAGGCTGATTGACACTCCATTGTATGTACATGCCACGTTCTGTTAATCCATTCTTTTGTGGATAGACGTGTGGGTTGCTTCCACCTTCTGGGTATTGTGGGTGGTGCTGCTATATTCTTGGGTATGCAAATAATTCTTTGAGACTCTACTTTCAATTTTCTGGTTATTCACCCAGAAGTGGAAAATTCAATCATTTTCTTGGTATGGTCTAGTTTTGTAGTTTCTGCAGAAGAAAATATTAAAGATCAAAATAGCCCTGACTATGAATTTACTGATCAGTCTAATGTACTGGCTAGCAATTACAATGGGGTGAAGTTAACTCTTAGCTGAACTTCAAGCAGGAGAGAAAACAAGGTTTGGCTGCCGTCACTTTCAACCTTGAGAGACTCTGTATATAGACAAGAAACTGGGGGAAACTAAGAAAATTTGAAGTCATAGGAATCATTTGAAGAACAGAAAGGCTAGAACAGCTCTAAATTGTAGTCCACAAAACCTGAGGTCTCTGAGACCCTTTCAGAAGATGTTACCTGTCATTTTTACTAAACTGATATTTGCATTGATGGCACAAAAGGAAGAAATAAACTATTGATGCCTTAATTGTAAGTCAAAGCAGTAGCTTTAAACTGTATTTTTCACCACCACATATGCACTATTATAAGAAAAAGTGATTGTTCTCAACAAAGCAGTAATAGGGATATTAATTTTATTAAAATCTGGTCGTGAGTACGTGTCTTTTTAATATTTTACATTAAAAATAGAATGAAGCACACTAAGATATGCTAGTTGTCTTTAGGAGAAGCATTTGTGTGATTCAGCTGCCAACTGAAATAACCACTTATTTATGGAACACCAGTTTTGAAAGAATTACAAACAGAAAAAAATTGGTTATTCAAACTTGTGCGTTTAGTCTGCTATTTTCATGAAAATTAATGAAGTGAGGCAATTCTTCCATACCCAACACCCACCAGTGATGAAATGTGAGACTTCAAGTAAAGACTAGAATTTTGGAAAACTTGTATTTCTCATTCTAACTTCATCACTTCCCAGTAATTGAAGATTTTTTGATGAGCTCAGTGATATATTGATGAATCTGATTTTTGGTATTATTTAATAAAAGGTACCAACATTTAGGAGGTATGTATAACTCATGGACCAGTGTTTTCCAAATGACTGAAGTATGACATTCATAATCTTGCATAAGTGAAAGATCCATTTGAAATACAAAATAGATCAGTGATTTGAATATAGCAGAGTATGTAAAGTTCATTGATATGGTTCCAAATATCACATTGCAACTAAATGTTAAAATACTACCATTTGTTCTGTTTAGATATAGCACATATATATGTATATATATCCAGAATTATCTGAACACTGTTAAAATACTCATCCTCCTTTCAATTAGCCATCTAAATAAGATTTTCTTAGGTAGAAAATCCTGTAGTCTTCTGTTAAGCCTTCTATTATTAAAAGATATTTGCAAAATGTAAGATAATGCCTTTCTTCTCACAACTTTTATGCTTTTAAAATAAAGTTACTTTTTACAAAAATAAATGTTTTAACCTGTCATGGGTTATTATGGCTATTTCCAAATAAAATTTTAAACAAATACATTTAAAACTTCTAATATGTTGATAGTAAATATCAATACATATCACCTACAAAGTCAAACTGTTTTTGGTTGTTAATAATGGTTAATAATGTAGAGTGGTCTTGAGACATTAGCTACTGGACTGGGAAAAACAACTCATTTCTGATCCTAATTTTTTTTCCCTATATTTCCAAAATTTTTTAGTCTCCAAAATTCTGAGAAAACTGTCTAGCTCAGGGCTAGGTTGTGTGGACATACAATTTTGGACATTCAGAATGGTAAGCGCTAAGATTTTTTTAGTGTGAGTGTACTAAGCATGCAAAACAGATATTATGGGCCACAGTAGAGCTTTTGCTAACTGTGTATTTTCTGGAACCCGTTTAAAAATGAGTTCCTGCCTTCTGGCAGAAGACATGCTGAAGGAAACAGGCCCACTTTGAATTTCTAGGTGACTTGAACTATCAGCAGAGATTTTATACATTTATACAAACATATAGTGGTTCATCCAACACCACCAGTAATGAAATGTGAGACTTCAAGTAAAGACTAGAATTTTGGAAAACTTGTATTTCTCATTCTAACTTCATCACTTCCCAGTAATTGAAGATTTTTTGATGAGCTCAGTGATATATTGATGAATCTGATTTTTGGTATTATTTAATAAAAGGTACCAACATTTAGGAGGTATGTATAACTCATGGACCAGTGTTTTCCAAATGACTGAAGTATGACATTCATAATCTTGCATAAGTGAAAGATCCATTTGAAATACAAAATAGATCAGTGATTTGAATATAGCAGAGTATGTAAAGTTCATTGATATGGTTCCAAATATCACATTGCAACTAAATGTTAAAATACTACCATTTGTTCTGTTTAGATATAGCACATATATATGTATATATATCCAGAATTATCTGAACACTGTTAAAATACTCATCCTCCTTTCAATTAGCCATCTAAATAAGATTTTCTTAGGTAGAAAATCCTGTAGTCTTCTGTTAAGCCTTCTATTATTAAAAGATATTTGCAAAATGTAAGATAATGCCTTTCTTCTCACAACTTTTATGCTTTTAAAATAAAGTTACTTTTACAAAAATAAATGTTTTAACCTGTCATGGGTTATTATGGCTATTTCCAAATAAAATTTTAAACAAATACATTTAAAACTTCTAATATGTTGATAGTAAATATCAATACATATCACCTACAAAGTCAAACTGTTTTTGGTTGTTAATAATGGTTAATAATGTAGAGTGGTCTTGAGACATTAGCTACTGGACTGGGAAAAACAACTCATTTCTGATCCTAATTTTTTTCCATATATTTCCAAAATTTTTTAGTCTCCAAAATTCTGAGAAAACTGTCTAGCTCAGGGCTAGGTTGTGTGGACATACAATTTTGGACATTCAGAATGGTAAGCGCTAAGATTTTTTTAGTGTGAGTGTACTAAGCATGCAAAACAGATATTATGGGCCACAGTAGAGCTTTTGCTAACTGTGTATTTTCTGGAACCCGTTTAAAAATGAGTTCCTGCCTTCTGGCAGAAGACATGCTGAAGGGAAACAGGCCCACTTTGAATTTCTAGGTGACTTGAACTATCAGCAGAGATTTTATACATTTATACAAACATATAGTGTCCGTTTTCAAGTTGTGTGTGTTTTTTTTTTTTTTGAATTTTTGTGCAGGTGGGTACTTCTTTGCATCCTGCCAAAGAGTTAGTCAATTTTTATCAAGTAGGTGTCATCATCTCAAATATTCTAGAAATAGAATATTTTACCCGCTTCATCTTTCTTGCTTGGCTTTCAGATTTCAGAGCACCTGGGCAGAGATTTGACCTTTTCTTTTTCCTCAGGAGTTGTGATTTTGTGTTTACTTATCTTTCAGGCAAGGAATATTTTTGCTTATGGCTTAAAGGTATTTTCAGATGCATCCAAAATTTTTCTGAACTATTTCATGAGTGTTAGATAGGTGGATCATGCTTTTTGTTTCTTGACTACATAAAAAATGTGATAAGACTAAAAGTGTTACAGTTCTATCCTAAATAGGAAGTATTGATAAGATGATAACCACAACATAGATAATGAATCTCACAATTCTACTCACAAACTCATAACTCCTTAAAGGGTCTATGTATGTATCATTATTTAAGATATATGTTAAATTTAGATTTTCCCTCTGGCCATTTCTGACAGGTTTCCTGATATATCAAGCTATATATTTCTGAATCTAACACTTACAATCCCATGGAAAGAAACTTGGAGAAATGAATGGGGAATATAATTAGTGTGTGAATGAAATATTGGTGTAAATAAACAGAGGATATGTCTATTGTCCATAATTTTCTGAGACTTAAAACAGAAATTTTGGAGTGATGATAAAAAATAATAAAATTAAGAATTAACCATGTAGGTTTTGGGCTTTCCTGGTGGCTCAGATGGTCAAGAATTTGCCTGTAATACAGGAGACCTGAGTTTGATCCCTAGGTTGGGAAGATCCCCTGAAGAAGGAAATGGCTACCCAATCTAGTGTTCTTTCCTGAAGAATTGCTTGGGCAGAGGAGCCTTGCTATAGCGAGATTTGTACCAAAAACAGTTTATACAAACATTTTTTGATTTTGTCCTGCCTTCTGGCAGAAGACATGCTGAAGGAAACAGGCCCACTTTGAATTTCTAGGTGACTTGAACTATCAGCAGAGATTTTATACATTTATACAAACATATAGTGTCCGTTTTCAAGTTGTGTGTGTTTTTTTTTTTTTTGAATTTTTGTGCAGGTGGGTACTTCTTTGCATCCTGCCAAAGAGTTAGTCAATTTTTATCAAGTAGGTGTCATCATCTCAAATATTCTAGAAATAGAATATTTTACCCGCTTCATCTTTCTTGCTTGGCTTTCAGATTTCAGAGCACCTGGGCAGAGATTTGACCTTTTCTTTTTCCTCAGGAGTTGTGATTTTGTGTTTACTTATCTTTCAGGCAAGGAATATTTTTGCTTATGGCTTAAAGGTATTTTCAGATGCATCCAAAATTTTTCTGAACTATTTCATGAGTGTTAGATAGGTGGATCATGCTTTTTGTTTCTTGACTACATAAAAAATGTGATAAGACTAAAAGTGTTACAGTTCTATCCTAAATAGGAAGTATTGATAAGATGATAACCACAACATAGATAATGAATCTCACAATTCTACTCACAAACTCATAACTCCTTAAAGGGTCTATGTATGTATCATTATTTAAGATATATGTTAAATTTAGATTTTCCCTCTGGCCATTTCTGACAGGTTTCCTGATATATCAAGCTATATATTTCTGAATCTAACACTTACAATCCCATGGAAAGAAACTTGGAGAAATGAATGGGGAATATAATTAGTGTGTGAATGAAATATTGGTGTAAATAAACAGAGGATATGTCTATTGTCCATAATTTTCTGAGATTTAAAACAGAAATTTTGGAGTGATGATAAAAAATAATAAAATTAAGAATTAACCATGTAGGTTTTGGGCTTTCCTGGTGGCTCAGATGGTCAAGAATTTGCCTGTAATACAGGAGACCTGAGTTTGATCCCTAGGTTGGGAAGATCCCCTGAAGAAGGAAATGGCTACCCAATCTAGTGTTCTTTCCTGAAGAATTGCTTGGGCAGAGGAGCCTTGCAGACTACAATCGATGGAGTCACAAAGAGTTGGACACTTGTTACTGTTTAAGAAAATTGAAACCATCGATCTAATTATGTGCTTATTAGGTACAAGTTGTTGAAATTAATACCTATCTGCAAGCTTAAACATAGACTTAAGAAAATTCCTGCACTTAAAACTTCCATTTTGGAGGGCATAATTTCTACTTCAAACACCTATATTTCTTATTCCTATAAGGCCTTTCACAGATGTTTTCAAAATATTTAACCATGTTGCATGAAGCCCTTATGTAATGTCCTGTCCATCCCTCCAGCATCATAATGCCCCATTTCTCCAGGTGTACTCAATTTTCCAGCTGTGTTGAACTCTTTGAAAGGTCCTAAACACACCAATTCTTTTTCTTTATATAAAAATCTGCTTTATACATCTTGCTCCTTCTGCCCACTATTCCCTGCATATTTTTCTTCCTAGCCTACATGTAATCATTTTTCAAAACAATAGTAATAACCCTTTATATTTATGTGTACTTGTTACTTGATGGGGGACCACTTGTGAGCTCTTGTTTAACTCAGAAAGGTGTTATCTGAGGAGATACACATACAACAAAGCAAAAAACTTTATTTGGATGAGACTCTTGGGCAGGGTAAGGGAAACCAGGAGGATTGCTCTTCCATGTGGATTGGAGTCTCAGGGTTTATGGTGGTGGGATTAGCCTTCTGGGTTGTCTCTGGCCAATCATTTTGCCCATTGTCCCATGTAGTTTGATTTAAGGCCCTTCCTAGAGGTGTGTGATCTCTCAGTCAACATGGTTTCTAGCGTGAGGCTTTCTAGCATGAGGGTGTTCGGCCATGCTATGGGCTGGTGTCTCTTTGCTCCTTTTGACCCCTCCAGAGTTCTCCTGGTTAGTTTTTGGCAGCAGCACTGTGTTCCTTATTGAGACATCTTATTGTGAGACAATTCACACAAGTGGTTATTATGGTGCCTGGCCAAGGTGGCCAGGTTTGCTGACAGGCTTAGTATGAACAAGGTACTTTTCTCAGTGGTTGTACATATTTTGGTTCATTTGATTATCACATCTGCTCTGAGATAAGCACTATTATTGCCCTCATTTTAAAGAAGAAGAAACTGAGGCACAAAGAATTTAAAATGGCTACTTCAAGGACACCGAGCTCCTAAGTGGTGAAGTGATAATGTGAACTCAGGCTGTATGGCTTCAGGGTTCACACTGTTAATCACTGTATAATGCTGCCGCCGTTTTTAGAAAGACTTCCACGATGTATTTGGGAAGATAAAAGCTTTTACCTTTGTTTCTCATTCGTACCTTGGTTTTAGCACGTACATTTCTGCCATGATTTGTTCACCTCTTGTTCTTTACTTGAGTAAAACTATAAAGAGCGAGAAGTGTCTCTTACTCAACTGTGTATTCTTAGTAGATTACCTGGAGGAATGCTTGTTGACTAAATGAAGTGGCCACTTGAAAGAAAAACCAAAATATTATAAACAACATTCCTACTTTGAAATTTGCCCCTTGAGTTCTTTTACAAAGTGACTGTTTACAGATTTGTTTTCACAAATGTCACTTTTGTTTATAGGGCAAAACTTCACTTCCCTGTTCTGGACAGATTTATTAGCAGAACTGAAGATGAATGAACATCCATCACAATTTGTGAATGTTAGAATGATAGAGCCAGAAACAACCTTACAAAGCAGAATGTGTATCACGCTTCTTCTCCCTCCCTCCCTTTCTTTCCTGAGGTTTCCTGAGCCCAGTGAAGAGGCTTTTTCTTAGAAATCGGTCTTCCTGACCCCCAGAGTGACTTTCCAGCAGAAAATGTGAAACTTCTTCCTTACATTCTACATTTGTAAGTTAGATTAGTATTCTCAGTTTCTCTGCTCAGGGAAGGTTTGAGCTCCAGAGTGAATGCTGCATGTACATTTTTAGAAAATGCTTCTGAAGGATTGGATATTTCTTTACAGGTCAAACCTGCTTTGTTAAAATGTTCCCTTCTGTCAAACAAGCCCCACATTTACAAATGAATTTCTTTTTGATTACACAGAAGTGCTTCCATGCTATCTCATTAAAGATGAATTTTTCTCCCTTTAAAATTTAAATGTAACTGGAAGAAGAGCTGCCAAAACTCTGAAATACTGCTAAAGAAGCAGGTTGCCTTAAGTTCAGGGTAAAATAGAAAATGATCCCCCTTTTCAAAGGCTTTTATTAAAGTTACCATCTATACTTAATTTTATTAAAATCTTCACTAATGGCAATATTTTTGACAGCTAAAATATTTTCATAAGAATCTGTAAAGAGAAGAAGGAAACTGGGAGTGGTAAGTGAGGAAACCCTGTGAAAGCTTTCCATCAGTGCTAAGAAGAAGAGTATAGGAACAAATTTTATATTTAGTTTTAAAGCTTTCACCTTGGTTTTAGCACGTACATTTCTGCCATGATTTGTTCACCTCTTGTTCTTTACTTGAGTAAAACTATAAAGAGCGAGAAGTGTCTCTTACTCAACTGTGTATTCTTAGTAGATTACCTGGAGGAATGCTTGTTGACTAAATGAAGTGGCCACTTGAAAGAAAAACCAAAATATTATAAACAACATTCCTACTTTGAAATTTGCCCCTTGAGTTCTTTTACAAAGTGACTGTTTACAGATTTGTTTTCACAAATGTCACTTTTGTTTATAGGGCAAAACTTCACTTCCCTGTTCTGGACAGATTTATTAGCAGAACTGAAGATGAATGAACATCCATCACAATTTGTGAATGTTAGAATGATAGAGCCAGAAACAACCTTACAAAGCAGAATGTGTATCACGCTTCTTCTCCCTCCCTCCCTTTCTTTCCTGAGGTTTCCTGAGCCCAGTGAAGAGGCTTTTTCTTAGAAATCGGTCTTCCTGACCCCCAGAGTGACTTTCCAGCAGAAAATGTGAAACTTCTTCCTTACATTCTACATTTGTAAGTTAGATTAGTATTCTCAGTTTCTCTGCTCAGGGAAGGTTTGAGCTCCAGAGTGAATGCTGCATGTACATTTTTAGAAAATGCTTCTGAAGGATTGGATATTTCTTTACAGGTCAAACCTGCTTTGTTAAAATGTTCCCTTCTGTCAAACAAGCCCCACATTTACAAATGAATTTCTTTTTGATTACACAGAAGTGCTTCCATGCTATCTCATTAAAGATGAATTTTTCTCACTTTAAAATTTAAATGTAACTGGAAGAAGAGCTGCCAAAACTCTGAAATACTGCTAAAGAAGCAGGTTGCCTTAAGTTCAGGGTAAAATAGAAAATGATCCCCCTTTTCAAAGGCTTTTATTAAAGTTACCATCTATACTTAATTTTATTAAAATCTTCACTAATGGCAATATTTTTGACAGCTAAAATATTTTCATAAGAATCTGTAAAGAGAAGAAGGAAACTGGGAGTGGTAAGTGAGGAAACCCTGTGAAAGCTTTCCATCAGTGCTAAGAAGAAGAGTATAGGAACAAATTTTATATTTAGTCAGAGCATATATTAGAACCTATTATTCAAAAAGCTTTTCTTACTTGCTGTCTTCAAAGACCATGGTCAATGCAGTGGCTACAGTGATTCAAGGTAGCTTGATTAGAATTGGCAAAGATATGCAACCGTGAAACTAAAAGATGCTCCTTGGAAGAAAAGCTATAACAAACCTAGATAGTGTATTAAAAAGCAGAGACATTACTGAATAGGTCCATATAGTCAAAGCTATGGTTTTTCTAGTAGTTATGTACAGATGTGAGAGTTGAACCATAATGCAAGCTGAATGCTGAAGAATTGAGACTTTTGAATTGTGGTGCTGGAGAGGACTCTTGAGAGTCCCTTGGACAGCAATGAGATCAAACCAGTCAATCCTAAAGGAAATCAACCCTGAATATTCTTTGGAAGTACTGGTGCTAAAGCTGAAACACTAATATGTTGGCCACCTGATCTGAAGAGCTGATTCTTTGGAAAAGACTCTGATCTTGGACAAGATTGAGGGCAGGAGGAAAAGTGGATGACAGAGGATGAAATGGTTGGATGAGATCACTGACTCAATGGACATGGGTTTGAGCAAGCTCTGAGAGATAGTGAAGGATAGGGATGCCTGGAGTGCTGTAGTCCACAGGGTCACAAAAAGTCAGACATGAGTGAGTGACTGAACAACAATGATGTAAAAGAATTAAAATATTCAGGTACTGTTAAAATATGGATGAGAGTGGGCTCATATTGAGCTTCTCAGGTATCAGTAGTAAAGAATTTGCCTGACATTACAGGAGACACAAGAGACTTTGTTTCAATCCCTGGGTAAGGAAGACTCCCTGGATAGGAGATGTCAACCCACTGCAGTATTCTTGCCTGGAAAACTTCATGGACAGAGGAGCTTTGCAAGCTACAGTCCATGGTTTGTCAAAGAGTTGGGCACAACTGAGCGATGAGCACACACACCTGGGCTTACAGTACAACTCCTCTTCATATCATTTAAAATGATCCCAAAGAATCTGTAAAGAGAAGAAGGAAACTGGGAGTGGTAAGTGAGGAAACCCTGTGAAAGCTTTCCATCAGTGCTAAGAAGAAGAGTATAGGAACAAATTTTATATTTAGTCAGAGCATATATTAGAACCTATTATTCAAAAAGCTTTTCTTACTTGCTGTCTTCAAAGACCATGGTCAATGCAGTGGCTACAGTGATTCAAGGTAGCTTGATTAGAATTGGCAAAGATATGCAACCGTGAAACTAAAAGATGCTCCTTGGAAGAAAAGCTATAACAAACCTAGATAGTGTTTTAAAAAAGCAGAGACATTACTGAATAGGTCCATATAGTCAAAGCTATGGTTTTTCTAGTAGTTATGTACAGATGTGAGAGTTGAACCATAATGCAAGCTGAATGCTGAAGAATTGAGACTTTTGAATTGTGGTGCTGGAGAGGACTCTTGAGAGTCCCTTGGACAGCAATGAGATCAAACCAGTCAATCCTAAAGGAAATCAACCCTGAATATTCTTTGGAAGTACTGGTGCTAAAGCTGAAACACTAATATGTTGGCCACCTGATCTGAAGAGCTGATTCTTTGGAAAAGACTCTGATCTTGGACAAGATTGAGGGCAGGAGGAAAAGTGGATGACAGAGGATGAAATGGTTGGATGAGATCACTGACTCAATGGACATGGGTTTGAGCAAGCTCTGAGAGATAGTGAAGGATAGGGATGCCTGGAGTGCTGTAGTCCACAGGGTCACAAAAAGTCAGACATGAGTGAGTGACTGAACAACAATGATGTAAAAGAATTAAAATATTCAGGTACTGTTAAAATATGGATGAGAGTGGGCTCATATTGAGCTTCTCAGGTATCAGTAGTAAAGAATTTGCCTGACATTACAGGAGACACAAGAGACTTTGTTTCAATCCCTGGGTAAGGAAGACTCCCTGGATAGGAGATGTCAACCCACTGCAGTATTCTTGCCTGGAAAACTTCATGGACAGAGGAGCTTTGCAAGCTACAGTCCATGGTTTGTCAAAGAGTTGGGCACAACTGAGCGATGAGCACACACACCTGGGCTTACAGTACAACTCCTCTTCATATCATTTAAAATGATCCCAAAGGCGTAGCTTTAAAAGTCTGTTAGGGAGGTGGAGCTAAGATGGCGGCGTAGAAGGACGTGCACTCATCTCTCCTGCAAAATCGCCTGAATTGCGACGAGTTCCTGGGAAACCATCGACGAAAGGAGGTTGGATCTGATCACAGAGAGGACACCCCACATCGAAGAACAAAGGAGAAGCCGCATCAAGACGGTAGGAGGGGCGCAATCGCACTTTTAAAAGTCAAACCTCATACCCGCTGGAGAGGCTGGGCGGGCCAAAGCCGCAAAGCCTGTTGCAGATCAAAACCCGGGAGAGGAGCACTAACACCCACAAGGGACTGAGCCAGACCTGCTTTGGAGGGTCCAGGAGCCCCCTTGAGCTAGAAGTGCCCTTGAACAGGCCTCGGAAGGGCGGCACTCAGTTCCCTTTGGAGGAGGTTACCATTAACCCGATCACAGAGCCTCCGAGGAGGACTGGAAAGTCTCTGCGCACTGTGATCAGGGAGAGAGGAATAGCGATCCCGCATGAGACTGAGCCAGACTCACCTCTGAGTAACCTGACGTCTCCCGCGGTGGCGGGGGTCGACGGTGGCCTGCAGCAGGGTCGGGGGCACTGTGGAAGTGCTTCCCATAGAGCGTGTGGGAATAAATCCTCTGTGAGACAGACGCCATTTTCCCTACTGTAGTTTGGCTGCTGGTCAAACTGCAGGGCTGCTGGTCAAGCTACAGGGAGGGAACTTAGCTCCACCCAGCAAGAAAAGGGATTTGGATTAAGAAACTCCCAGGGTCAGCCTGGGCGGGCCTTTTAATTCTGGAATAGGCCAAAACAAGCAGTCAAAGAGGTCTTCAGATCCAACCACTGCCAGAGGCAAGAAAAAGACTGATAATTCCTGAATAGTCAGCAAGAGACAGAAGAACATAAACACTATTTTCACGTTTTGTCTGAAGCTGGAGTTACTGCTGGACTTTAAAATTTCATTTTTTGTATTGTATTACTTTGTTTCAATTTTTTTTTTTTTCTCTTTTTTCCAAACCCACTCAGTGCACCCACCACTTTTTTTTTTTTTTTTTTCTTTTCTTGGGGGTGTGTGTGTGTGAGAGAGAGCGGGTGTGTTCATTTCCTTCACTGAATTCTATTGAAGCTACTAATCTTATCAGTAAGACTGAATATATTCAAGTTTACAAAATTTTTTTTTTTCCTTTTAAACCACACATTTTATTTTGGCATAAACTTCTGGTTCCCCATTGGCCTTTTAAGGTTCTGTGGGGGTTTTGTTTGTTTTTATTATTTTTGCTTTGTTTTTCTATATTTTTCTATAAAATTTTGATCTTTTAATTTTTAATAATTTTTTCATTTGTACTACTACCTCCTCTATAATTCTTTGCTTTCTCTGAAGCTCCTTTCCTATAGCACTAAATTCTAATACATACAAATCTTTATCTCCCTATATTTAACTTTGCAATATTATTCTATATTTCTCTTCTATCCTCCCTTTCTCTTTTTCCCTTTCCCCACTATATTTCTTAGTCTGTTCTGTCCTCATTGCCTTATCCCCAACGGGGATCCTGCTCTAGCATTATTCTCCAATTGGTGCTCTACTTAGTTTGCTTATTAACTTGTGGATATCATTCTTGGATTTCTCTATTCGCCGTGCTAACATATTGTACTGTATTTTTGATTGGAATGCTTGGGTTATGTTATAGCTGTATATGTTTATGTGTATAATTCAATACGCTAGATAGTACTTGCATAATTTTTAAATTGCCATTTGTCAAAGGTATACCTTCTGTTTCTCATTTGCATATATATGTTTTAATATCATTTAATACCATAACAAACCAGCCGTGAAATCTTCATTCCCTGGTCAGGCAACAAGCCCCGGGGTTTTAAGGAGGGTGCACTGACTCCAAAACTCTACAATACTAGAGAACGCATAACACTAAAGAGCAGTATACAAGTGAGAACGCCAGCAAAAGTAATCACTTGTATACAGGTCCTGACATCACCCAATCACCAGCATCACCCAGAATAGAAGCCCCATCCAAACAACAAACACAAATAGACGTAACTCAAAGTCTGGGAAAAGGAAATCCCAAACAGAATCAGTTTTTAAAAAATTAATAATAACAATGAAACGGCAGAGAAATACCACACAAGTGAAGGAACAATCCACAAACACACAAGATCAAATTAATGAAGAGAATTTGGACAAACTTTCTGAAAGTGATTTCAGAAGAATGATAGTAAAGATGATCAAAGACACTGAAAACAGAATTTCAGAGAAATTGCAAGGTACAACTAACACACTGAATAAAGAAATACAAGAACTTACCAAAAAAGTAACAGAGACAAACAACTCAATTGCTGAACTGAAAAACTCTGTAGAAGGAATCAAGAGCAGAGTATCTGAGACAGAAGACCGGATAAGTGAACTGGAAGATAAAATGGTGGAAGTAACTGCTGAAAAACAGACTCTAGCTCAAAGAATGAAAAGAGCAGAGGACAGCCTCAGAGACCTCTGGGATAATATCAAACGCACCAATATTCGAATTATAGGGGTTCCAGAAGAAGAAGAAAAAAAGAAAGGCTATGAGAAAATTTTTGAAGAGATTATAGTTGAAAATTTCCCCAACATGGGAAAAGAAATAGTCAATCAAGTCCAAGAAGCACAAAGAGTACCTAACAGAATCAATCCGAGAAGAAACACACCAAGACACATATTAATGAAGTTAACACAAATTAAACACAAAGATAGAATTCTCAAAGCAGCAAGGGAAAAGCAACTAGTGACATACAAGGGAAAGCCCATCTGTTTAACAGCTGATCTTTCAACAGAAACTCTGCAGGCCAGAAGGGAATGGCAGGACACATTTAAACGGCTGAAAGAGAATAATCTGCAACCAAGAATCCTCTACCCTGCAAGGATCTCCTTCAAAATTGATGGAGAAATCAAAAGCTTTACAGACAAGCAAAAATTAAAAGAATTTAGTCACACCAAACCAGCCCTACAACAAATGTTAAAGGGACTTATATAGAAAACAAGTATAAAAGGGGAAGATCCACGAAACAAACCCATCATAACATCTAAGAAGATGACAATAGGATCATTTGTATCAATAATTACTTTGAATGTCAATGGACTAAACGCCCCAACCAAAAGACACAGGCTGGTTGAATGGATCCAGAATCAGTTTTAAAAAATTAATAATAACAATGAAACGGCAGAGAAATACCACACAAGTGAAGGAACAATCCACAAACACACAAGATCAAATTAATGAAGAGAATTTGGACAAACTTTCTGAAAGTGATTTCAGAAGAATGATAGTAAAGATGATCAAAGACACTGAAAACAGAATTTCAGAGAAATTGCAAGGTACAACTAACACACTGAATAAAGAAATACAAGAACTTACCAAAAAAGTAACAGAGACAAACAACTCAATTGCTGAACTGAAAAACTCTGTAGAAGGAATCAAGAGCAGAGTATCTGAGACAGAAGACCGGATAAGTGAACTGGAAGATAAAATGGTGGAAGTAACTGCTGAAAAACAGACTCTAGCTCAAAGAATGAAAAGAGCAGAGGACAGCCTCAGAGACCTCTGGGATAATATCAAACGCACCAATATTCGAATTATAGGGGTTCCAGAAGAAGAAGAAAAAAAGAAAGGCTATGAGAAAATTTTTGAAGAGATTATAGTTGAAAATTTCCCCAACATGGGAAAAGAAATAGTCAATCAAGTCCAAGAAGCACAAAGAGTACCTAACAGAATCAATCCGAGAAGAAACACACCAAGACACATATTAATGAAGTTAACACAAATTAAACACAAAGATAGAATTCTCAAAGCAGCAAGGGAAAAGCAACTAGTGACATACAAGGGAAAGCCCATCTGTTTAACAGCTGATCTTTCAACAGAAACTCTGCAGGCCAGAAGGGAATGGCAGGACACATTTAAACGGCTGAAAGAGAATAATCTGCAACCAAGAATCCTCTACCCTGCAAGGATCTCCTTCAAAATTGATGGAGAAATCAAAAGCTTTACAGACAAGCAAAAATTAAAAGAATTTAGTCACACCAAACCAGCCCTACAACAAATGTTAAAGGGACTTATATAGAAAACAAGTAAAAAAGGAGAAGATCCACGAAACAAACCCATCATAACATCTAAGAAGATGACAATAGGATCATTTGTATCAATAATTACTTTGAATGTCAATGGACTAAACGCCCCAACCAAAAGACACAGAGTGGCTGAATGGATCCAAAAACACGACCCATCCATACGCTGCCTCCACGAAGCTCCCTTCAGACCTAGAGACACTCATTGCCTGAAAGTGAGAAGTTGTAAAATGCTATTCCATGCAAATGGAAATCAAAAGAAAGCTGGAGTAGCAATCCTCATATCAGATAAAATAGATTTTAAAGTAAAGAAGATTCTAAGAGACAAGGCAGGTCACTACATCATGATTAAGGGATCCATCCAAGAAGAAGACATAACAATCATAAATATCTACGCTCCCAACGCAGGAGCACCCCAATACATAAGACAAACACTTTCAGACATAAAAGAAGACATTGACAGCAACACAATCATAGTAGGAGACTTTAACACTCCTCTCACACCAATGGACAGATCATCCAAACAGAAAATTAATAAAGAAACACAAGCCTTAAATGCCACACTAGAAGAAATGGACCTCATTGATATCTTTAGGACTTTCCATCCAAAAGCAGAAGAATACACTTTCTTCTCAAGTACTCACGGAACATTCTCCAGGATAGACCACATCTTGGGCCACAAATCAATCCTCAGTCAATTCAAGAAAACTGAAATTCTATCAACCATCTTCTCGGACCACAATGCAGTGAGACTAGAGATCAACTACAGGAAAAAAACCGCTAAAAACACAAACACATGGAGATTAAACAACACATACCTAAAAAACCAACTGATCATTGAGGAAATCAAAGGAGAAATTAAAAAATTCCTAGAAGAAAATGACAATGAACACACGACAGTGCAAAACCTATGGGATACTGCAAAAGCAGTTCTAAGAGGGAAGTTTATAGCAATACAATCCCACCTCAAGAAACTAGGAAAATCTCAAACAGACGACCTTACCTTACGCTTAAAACAACTGGAGAAAGAAGAACAAAAACACCCCAAAGCCAGCAGAAGAAGAGAAATCATAAAGATCAGAGCAGAAATAAATGAAAAAGAAACAAAAGAAACAATAGTAAAGATAAATAAAACAACAAGCCGGTTCTTGAAAAGCCAATAAAATCGACACACCACTGGCCAGACTCATCAAGAAAAAGAGAGAGAAGAACCAGATCACCAAAATCAAAAATGAAAAAGGAGAGATTACAACGGATAATGCAGAAATCCAAAGGATTATAAGAGACTATTATGAACAACTCTATGGCAACAAACTGGACAACCTGGAAGAAATGGACAGTTTCTTAGAGAAGATTGATCTCCCAAGACTCAACCAGGAAGAAATAGAAACTATGAACAAGCCAATCACAAGCTCAGAAATCGACCTTGTGATCAAAAATCTACCCAAAAATAAAAGCCCAGGGCCAGATGGTTTCACAAGTGAATTCTACCAAACATTTAAAGAAGAACTAATGCCTGTCCTTCTAAAACTCTTCCAAAAAATTGCCCAGGAAGGAACACTTCCAAACACATTCTACGAGGCCACCATCACCCTGATACCAAAGCCAGGCAAAGACATCACAAAAAAAGAAAATTATAGGCCAATTTCACTGATGAATCTAGATGCCAAAATCCTCAACAAAATCCTAGCAAACAGAATTCAGCAACACATGCTCATTCATCACGATCAAGTTGGGTTCATCCCAGGCATGCAAGGATTCTTCAACATCCGCAAATCAATCAATGTGATACATCATATCAACAAATTGAAAGACAAAAATCACATGATCATCTCAATAGATGCAGAAAAAGCCTTTGACAAAGTACAGCATCCATTTATGATAAAAACTCTTCAAAAAATGGGCATAGAAGGAACTTATCTTAACATAGTGAAAGCTTTATATGAGAAGCCCACAGCGAACATTATCCTCAATGGTGAAAAACTCAAAGCATTCCCTCTAAGATCAGGAACAAGACAAGGGTGTCCACTTTCACCACTCTTATTCAACATAGTCCTGGAAGTTCTAGCAATAGCAGTAAGAGAAGAGAAAGAAATCAAAGGAATCCAGATTGGAAAAGAAGAAGTCAAACTCTCTCTATTTGCAGATGACATGATATTATACATAGAAAATCCCAAAGACACTATTACAAAGCTACTAGAGTTAATCAGCGAATTCAGCAAAGTCGCAGGATACAAAATCAATATACAGAAATCACTGGCATTCCTATACACAAACAATGAAAAATCAGAAAATGAAATCAAAGAGGCAATCCCCTTCACCATTGCAACCAAAAGAATCAAATATCTAGGAATAAACCTACCCAAAGAAACAAAAGAACTGTACACAGAAAATTACAAGACACTCATGAGAGACATTAAAGAAGAGTTAAACAGATGGAGAAATATTCCGTGTTCCTGGGTCAGGAGAATCAATATTGTGAAAATGACCATACTACCAAATGTCATCTATAGATTCAATGCGATCCCTATCAAACTTCCAATAACATTCTTCACAGAACTAGACCAACAAATAACACAGTTCATATGGAAACACAAAAGACCTCGAATAGCCAAAGCAATCCTCAGGAAGAAGAATGGAGCTGGGGGGATCAGCCTCCCCAACTTCAGACTCTACTACAAAGCAACAGTCATCAAGACAGTATGGTACTGGCACAAAAACAGAAATATTGACCAATGGAACAAGATTGAGAACCCAGAGATAAACCCATGCACCTATGGGTACCTTATTTTTGACAAAGGAGGCGAACATATAAAATGGGACAAAGACAGCCTCTTCAACAAATGGTGCTGGGAAAATTGGACAGCTACATGCAGGAAAATGAAGTTGGAACATACCCTGACACCATGCACAAAGATCAACTCAAAATGGATTAAAGACTTAAATGTAAGGCCAGAAACCATCAAACTCTTAGAGGAGAATATAGGCAAAACCCTCAAGGACATCAATCAAAGCAAGATCTTCTCTGACCCACCTACTAGAATAGTGGAACTAAAAAGACAAATGAACATGTGGGACCTAATGAAACTTAAAAGCTTTTGTACAGCAAAAGAAATTACAAAAAAGCTCAACAGACAGCCCACAGAGTGGGAGAAAATCATAGCAAATGAAACAACAGACAAAGAATTAATCTCCAAAATCTACAAGCAACTTGGAAAAAAACCCACAATAGCAGTAAGAGAAGAAAAAAATCAAAGGAATCCAGATTGGAAAAGAAGAAGTCAAACTCTCTCTATTTGCAGATGACATGATATTATACATAGAAAATCCCAAAGACACTATTACAAAGCTACTAGAGTTAATCAGCGAATTCAGCAAAGTCGCAGGATACAAAATCAATATACAGAAATCACTGGCATTCCTATACACAAACAATGAAAAATCAGAAAATGAAATCAAAGAGGCAATCCCCTTCACCATTGCAACCAAAAGAATCAAATATCTAGGAATAAACCTACCCAAAGAAACAAAAGAACTGTACACAGAAAATTACAAGACACTCATGAGAGACATTAAAGAAGAGTTAAACAGATGGAGAAATATTCCGTGTTCCTGGGTCGGAAGAATCAATATTGTGAAAATGACCATACTACCAAATGTCATCTATAGATTCAATGCGATCCCTATCAAACTTCCAATAACATTCTTCACAGAACTAGACCAACAAATAACACAGTTCATATGGAAACACAAAAGACCTCGAATAGCCAAAGCAATCCTCAGGAAGAAGAATGGAGCTGGGGGGATCAGCCTCCCCAACTTCAGACTCTACTACAAAGCAACAGTCATCAAGACAGTATGGTACTGGCACAAAAACAGAAATATTGACCAATGGAACAAGATTGAGAACCCAGAGATAAACCCATGCACCTATGGGTACCTTATTTTTGACAAAGGAGGCGAACATATAAAATGGGACAAAGACAGCCTCTTCAACAAATGGTGCTGGGAAAATTGGACAGCTACATGCAGGAAAATGAAGTTGGAACATACCCTGACACCATGCACAAAGATCAACTCAAAATGGATTAAAGACTTAAATGTAAGGCCAGAAACCATCAAACTCTTAGAGGAGAATATAGGCAAAACCCTCAAGGACATCAATCAAAGCAAGATCTTCTCTGACCCACCTACTAGAATAGTGGAACTAAAAAGACAAATGAACATGTGGGACCTAATGAAACTTAAAAGCTTTTGTACAGCAAAAGAAATTACAAAAAAGCTCAACAGACAGCCCACAGAGTGGGAGAAAATCATAGCAAATGAAACAACAGACAAAGAATTAATCTCCAAAATCTACAAGCAACTCAGACAACTCAGCACTGGAAAAACGAACAACCCAATCAAAAAAAGGGAAAAGGACCTAAACAGACACCTCTCCAACGATGACATACAGATGGCCCAAAAACACATGAAACGATGCTCAACTTCACTAATAATTAGAGAAATGCAAATCAAAACTACAATGAGATATCATCTCACACCCGTCAGAATGGCCGTCATCCACAAATCAACAGACAATAAATGCTGGAGAGGCTGCGGAGAAAAGGGAACACTCCTGCATTGCTGGTGGGAGTGTAAATTGATACAGCCTCTATGGAAGACAGTCTGGAGATTTCTTAAAAAACTAAAAATAGAAGCACCATATGACCCAGCAATCCCACTCTTAGGCTTATACCCTGACGAAATCAAATCTGAAAGAAGCACCTGTACCCCAATGTTCATTGCAGCTCTCTATACAATAGCTAGAACATGGAAGGAACCTAGATGCCCATCGACGAACGAATGGATCCAAAAGCTCTGGTACATATATACAATGGAATACTACACAGCTGTAAAGAGAAATGCAGAAGAATCAACCCTAATGAGGTGGCTGGATCTAGAACGTATCATAAAAAGTGAAGTCAGTCAGAAAGAGAAGGACAAATACAGTATATTAACACATATATATGGAATCTAGTAGGATGGTGATGATGGCACATGCAGTGAAGCGACAGAAAGACAGACATGGACAGTGGACATATGGACATTGTGGGGAAGGAACAGTGGGTGAGAGGCGTAAAGGAAGTAGCATGAAGGCCTGTACTATCATAAGTGAAGAAAATAGCTATAGTCATTGCTCTGTGAAAAAAGGGGATCCTTCAGGGGTGCTGTGTGATGGTCGGGAGGGGAGGGAAGGAGGGGATATACATGTGACTAATCTGAGAACATGCATGTCTGTGAACAACAAAACTCTGTAAAAGTTAAAAGTAAAATAAAGGTTTAAAAAATTAAAAAAAAAAAAAATTCTGTATTTTGTTTAAAAAAAAAAAAAAAAAAAAAGTCTGTTAGGTTTTGATGCAGTGGGAGAACCACTTCTCAAAGCCTGAAACACCTGAAGAGTATTCTGGTTCCTTAGAAAAATATATCAGTATTAAATCAAAGAACAGAATAAAATCAATTTAACATAAATCCCAATTTTTATGCTCATGTACATATATTCCAGAATCAGTGAAGTGTGACCCCCTACTCTCTCTCAAAGCTCTCCTTAACTAAACTTTCAGCTCTTGGGTATAAGAAGGTTAAAAACACTTTGCTTTTGTATGCATTAAAATAATACCTTTGTTTGAAGACACAACCATTTCAAATAGAAATCTACTTTTTAAATTAGGACTTGAAGCTAGATGAGATCTCTTTCACTTGGATTACTTAATGCAGTGGATTTTTAAGAGTTTTCCCCCCTCTGCCTCTTTAACTTCTATTTTCTGAGGTGGATATAACTGGAGTCCATTTTGGCACAAATCTGGTCTGCATTTTAATGGGAGTCTGCTATGGAAATTCTAACTCCAAACTGTTTGGAGAAGTCAAGGGTATTTTTAGTGCAGTCTCATTGTCTAGGGATAAATATCCGTATAATAGGCAGAAATAAAGAACAGTTAAAGATAATCTTGTGGTAGAGATCACAGACAAAAGGCAAAAGCGAATGAATCTTACTGATAGTACAGATAACTCCAGCTCATTTGTATTTATTGAGTGCTTTCTATGAAAGCATTGAATTAAGTATTTTAACCCCAAAATGACCTGTATTGAGCCAAAGAAATATGGGAACCAAAACTAGGAATAGCAATGTGGGAACCAAATGAAGAAAAAACTAAACTAGGAATAGATGGGTAGTGTTACAAAACAAAATGCAACCAAGTATATTTTTAAATTCCAGTTAGCTTCATTGAGCAATTCATAAATCAGGCAGGATTCCATCAAGAAATTGAAAGTCTACAAAAAGGGAGAGGTTTTTAAAGGGAAGACAGAGAAGCCATAAATAAGCAAGAGATTTTCTTCAGGTTAGGTCATCTTCTTTTGGTGACAAAATGTTCTTATTAGATAGAGGGGTTCCTCTTTCTTTGGGTGGAAGATAGAAAAGTTCTCATATGACAGATTACCTAACTGGTGTTAGGTAATTCTGATTGACCAGTTAAGACTACATTCCTTGGGGAGATTGAAGCATCAGTTAGGTTGGGTGTTAAACCCCAGTTGGCATGGCCCAGCATAACTGAGTCCATTTTTGGCTTATGGGGTTTTTTGTGGGGGAGGGGCTTATGGTTTTTTTTTTGTTTGTTTTTTTGGGATGGTGGCAGGAATGGTAACCAGAAAAAGAAAAAAAAATGAAAAGAAGAAAGGATATTGGGGTTGTAATTACTCTTTTTTTTTTTTTTTTTTGTATTATCCTTGTGACTTTAGCTCTGTCTGAAGTATAGATGGTCAGGTCACACTTAAGCTTCTCATGTATTGGGATCATAGTAAGGGTAACAATTCAACATTAAAAAAAAGAACTAAAATTATGGCATCTGGTCCCCATTACTTCATGACATATTGAAAAAGTGGAAGCAGTGACGGATTTTATTTTCTTGAACTCCAAAATCACAGTATGCTGATTGCAGTCAGGAAATTAAAAGACACTAGCTCCTTGGAAGGAAAGCTATGACAGAACTAGACAGTGTATTAAAAAGCAGAGACATCACTTTGTCAGCAAGGGTTGATATAGTCACAGCTATGGTTTTTCCAGTAGTCATGTATGGATGTAAGAGCTGGACCAGAAAGAAAGCTGAGCACCAAAGCATTAATACTTTTGAATTGTGGTGCTAGAGAAGAATCTTATGAGTCCCTTGGAGATTCTCAAGGAGTGTGCGAGGAGATCAAACCAGTCAATTCTAAAGAAAACCAGTCCTAAATATTCATTGGAAGGACTGATTCTAAAGCTGTAGCTCTAATTCTTTGGCGACCTAGTGCAAAGAGCCTACTCATTGGAAAAGACCCTGATTCTGGGAAAGATTGAAGGCAAAAGAAGGGAACGGCAGAGGATGAGATCACCAACTCCATGGACATGAATTTGTGAGAACTCCAAGAGATAGTGGCAGACAGGAACCTGGCATTCTACAGTCCATGGGTTACAAAACTGTTCTTATTAGGTTTTTAAAGATTAGATAGAGGGTTCCTCTTTCTTTGGGTGGAAGATAGAAAAGTTCTCATATGACAGATTACCTAACTGGTGTTAGGTAATTCTGATTGACCAGTTAAGACTACATTCCTTGGGGAGATTGAAGCATCAGTTAGGTTGGGTGTTAAACCCCAGTTGGCATGGCCCAGCATAACTGAGTCCATTTTTGGCTTATGGGGTTTTTTGTGGGGGAGGGGCTTATGGTTTTTTTTTTGTTTGTTTTTTTGGGATGGTGGCAGGAATGGTAACCAGAAAAAGAAAAAAAAATGAAAAGAAGAAAGGATATTGGGGTTGTAATTACTCTTTTTTTTTTTTTTTTTTGTATTATCCTTGTGACTTTAGCTCTGTCTGAAGTATAGATGGTCAGGTCACACTTAAGCTTCTCATGTATTGGGATCATAGTAAGGGTAAAAATTCAAAAATAAAAAAGAACTAAAATTATGGCATCTGGTCCCCATTACTTCATGACATATTGAAAAAGTGGAAGCAGTGACGGATTTTATTTTCTTGAACTCCAAAATCACAGTATGCTGATTGCAGTCAGGAAATTAAAAGACACTAGCTCCTTGGAAGGAAAGCTATGACAGAACTAGACAGTGTATTAAAAAGCAGAGACATCACTTTGTCAGCAAGGGTTGATATAGTCACAGCTATGGTTTTTCCAGTAGTCATGTATGGATGTAAGAGCTGGACCAGAAAGAAAGCTGAGCACCAAAGCATTAATACTTTTGAATTGTGGTGCTAGAGAAGAATCTTATGAGTCCCTTGGAGATTCTCAAGGAGTGTGCGAGGAGATCAAACCAGTCAATTCTAAAGAAAACCAGTCCTAAATATTCATTGGAAGGACTGATTCTAAAGCTGTAGCTCTAATTCTTTGGCGACCTAGTGCAAAGAGCCTACTCATTGGAAAAGACCCTGATTCTGGGAAAGATTGAAGGCAAAAGAAGGGAACGGCAGAGGATGAGATCACCAACTCCATGGACATGAATTTGTGAGAACTCCAAGAGATAGTGGCAGACAGGAACCTGGCATTCTACAGTCCATGGGTTACAAAGACTGAGATATCACTTAGCAGCCAAGCAGCAACAAAGGATAGTGAAAATAGAGATATCTTGAAAAATGAATAATGGAGGGTAAACGATGTCAAAGATAATTGTTTTTTCTTTTTTCTTTTTTTTTTGAGCAGTGCAACTCTTGCTTGAAAATGGTACCACATATTTAGACCAGTCACTCTGGGGGTCAGGAAGACTAATTTCTAAGAAAAAGTCTCTTCACTGGGCTCAGGAAATCTAAGGAAAGAAAGGAAGGGAAGGAGGGAGAAGTGTGATACACATTCTGCTCTGTAAGGTTGTTTCTGGCTCTTATCATTCTAACATTCACAAATTGTGATGGATGTCCATTCATCTTCAGTTCTGCTTCATATTTAGACCATTAATTTTTGTATAGTTTTTATCTTTTTGGTGTTTTTATTCATCTTTCATGTGAAAACTTTATTCTTGTTACCAGTGGGGATGCCATTAGTAAAAACTGAAGCAAACTTAACTTTGAGATACCTGATTTTAATTTTTATATGCCTATGAATGAGACTCAATCTGTGGATGTGTATGATATATTTCATTTACTAAGATGCTAGAGATTTTTGATCTGGAGCTACACATGGAACTAGTATGGGTAAAAGCAGACGAGGATCTTCAGTTGTTCTTGGCCTCATTTCGGAATGTTCTCTTTACTTCTGGATCTTTCAGTGTGAGCATTTCATTAATAAGTCCTGAAATCTGAGGTTCAGGTAGAAACTACGTCTGGCATTCTCATCGAAAGCTGAGTTCTAAAATTGGGTGGGATCCCACAGAGGCTGATTCTTAGCAGGGGAATGAGGAAAAGGAGTTGGGAAATGTACCTTCTCCCCAGGTGGCTCAGGGGAATAGGGAAGAAATTTTGGAGAAAGCCATTAACTCTCCGAAAAGACTTGTTATCAATACAACAACATGACTATTATGTGACACAGAATAATGTACAGTAAGGCCTTTTAAAATCAGACAGTTGTCACAATTAGAGTTATTTTTAGATGCTGAAGACTCTGAGATTTTGTCAATGCAGCATGATTTTCAAAATGATAGGTAACATGTTTAGAATAGGAGCAGTTGGAGAGAGTAAGGCGAATGCCAGAGCATATACTTAGTAGGAAAGTATTTATAAAAGTTTTGCTCTGAAAGATGAAATGAACTAACATGCTCATTGGGCTCATTTACTGCCAATTTCTCCTCTAGTTTCCTGTTACTGAATGGTCCACTAACCCACTTTACCAACTGTGGATAGGAGATCCTTGCCAATATTCCATCATAAGAATTGACACTCATCTCATTTATATCTCTTCTTTGATTCACACACACACACACACTCACACACTCACTCACTCTGAATTGAAGCTCCTTGTCTTTTGGTTGCGTTTGGAATCCGTGCCATGTGACCATGATAGAAATTTATCCATTTAGTTCTAGCATCAATGTCAACTCAGAATAAAGTATGAATTCCAAGGTCAGTAATGATATGTTGTAACTCAGCATGATTGTTATCATCCTCTATTAAATAAATCTGCAAACCATGCTGAGGGCTGGGTGTATCTGAATAGCAGTCATAAAAATTACAGTTCATGAAGCTGGAGTGATTGTCATGGTTGTCTAAGTTTATGTGCTTATTAAGTCCTAGACAAGCCACCAATAACTGTGTAGCTGTGTCTTCTGAAGTAACAGTAAGTGACTAATTTAGGGAAGGAGTAGATAGGACTGATAATGTACTTCAGTTATTAAATAATTTATTTCAACATGTCCTTTGAGTTTAAATACTTGAGGTTGATTGTGACTGAGGTTACACAGCAGGAGGAATGAAAATATTTCCTGTTAAAAAAATGAGTGGCTGAGACCAGGAAGATAGCTTTTATGAGAGAAAATGTGTATTCTCTCACAGAACCCATTATTGATCACTTTAAGAACAGCCTGAATAATAGAGTGACTTGTTAAATTTTTATGGCTTGACATTTAGGAGTATTTTTAATTAAAGTGTGACAATTGAAAGGTGGTTTAATGCCATGCTAGGAAAAATGGAGCTGCTCATCTGATTATATATAGGATTATGGTTATGGAAAAAGAAGATGACTTGGGCTTCCCCTGGTGGTCCAGTGGGTAAGGACACCGCCTTGCAGTGCAAGGGACGCCGGTTCGATCCCTGGCCTGGGAAGATCCCACGTGCCGCGGAGCAGCTGGACTGATGTGTCCAATTACTGAGCTGGAGCTCTGGCACGCATGCGCCCAGAGCCAGTGCTCTTGGACTACAGAGGCCACTGCGATGGGAGGCCCACAGGAGCCAAAGAACAAAGACGGATGACAATAGAGAAATGAAAGACCAATAGAAGTGATCCGCCTGCTCCCCTCCCTCCCCAACCCGACCCCCACCCAAAATAAATAAATAAACCTTAAAAAAAAAAAAAAAGAAGATGACTTGAAATTATAGAACAAATTATGTTTACTCAGACACTGGGGGAGGTGGGGAGGCAAGGAGCAAGTGCTGGAATTGTTGAATTTGAAAAACTAAGAACGAAAATGTGAAAATTAACTAATTACTATTTCTCCATGTGATTTTTGTCCCTTTAAAATGTTTAAAAACATCTACAAGTTAACATGTATTTAGCATCAAATAATTAAATGTTATTGTAGTTGTTTATAATATATAGTATTTGACTGTTAAGAGATAGTTGTCTTTACAGTGTCCACACTCATGATGCCTTATGTGACCTCCTCCCTGGGGTTCTTAGGTACAACCTGTGCTGTCATATGTATTGTCTTCCTCCCTGATAGAAACTTGTGTAAAATAATTCACCTTCTGGAGCTTGGATATGGTTGTTTGCTAGGTTGACACCTGGAGTGATGGCAGCTGTTGTTATCTTTATCTGACAAAAACTGTACATTGAAGATGACAAAACAGAGAGAGGCCTCAGGTCTTTGATTATGTCATTGTGTCACTGAATTAAGCAACAGGGCCAGTCTCTCTCAGATTCTTTTTAAGTGATGTGATGAAATGCCTTTATCCTTTTATGAGAGAAAATGTGTATTCTCTCACAGAACCCATTATTGATCACTTTAAGAACAGCCTGAATAATAGAGTGACTTGTTAAATTTTTATGGCTTGACATTTAGGAGTATTTTTAATTAAAGTGTGACAATTGAAAGGTGGTTTAATGCCATGCTAGGAAAAATGGAGCTGCTCATCTGATTATATATAGGATTATGGTTATGGAAAAAGAAGATGACTTGGGCTTCCCCTGGTGGTCCAGTGGGTAAGGACACCGCCTTGCAGTGCAAGGGACGCCGGTTCGATCCCTGGCCTGGGAAGATCCCACGTGCCGCGGAGCAGCTGGACTGATGTGTCCAATTACTGAGCTGGAGCTCTGGCACGCATGCGCCCAGAGCCAGTGCTCTTGGACTACAGAGGCCACTGCGATGGGAGGCCCACAGGAGCCAAAGAACAAAGACGGATGACAATAGAGAAATGAAAGACCAATAGAAGTGATCCGCCTGCTCCCCTCCCTCCCCAACCCGACCCCCACCCAAAATAAATAAATAAACCTTAAAAAAAAAAAAAAAGAAGATGACTTGAAATTATAGAACAAATTATGTTTACTCAGACACTGGGGGAGGTGGGGAGGCAAGGAGCAAGTGCTGGAATTGTTGAATTTGAAAAACTAAGAACGAAAATGTGAAAATTAACTAATTACTATTTCTCCATGTGATTTTTGTCCCTTTAAAATGTTTAAAAACATCTACAAGTTAACATGTATTTAGCATCAAATAATTAAATGTTATTGTAGTTGTTTATAATATATAGTATTTGACTGTTAAGAGATAGTTGTCTTTACAGTGTCCACACTCATGATGCCTTATGTGACCTCCTCCCTGGGGTTCTTAGGTACAACCTGTGCTGTCATATGTATGGTCTTCCCTCCCTGATAGAAACTTGTGTAAAATAATTCACCTTCTGGAGCTTGGATATGGTTGTTTGCTAGGTTGACACCTGGAGTGATGGCAGCTGTTGTTATCTTTATCTGACAAAAACTGTACATTGAAGATGACAAAACAGAGAGAGGCCTCAGGTCTTTGATTATGTCATTGTGTCACTGAATTAAGCAACAGGGCCAGTCTCTCTCCAGATTCTTTTTAAGTGATGTGATGAAATGCCTTTATCCTTTAAGATCTATGTAGTTACATATTTTGTTGCTTATCACTAAAGAAGTTCTAACTGGATAGTGAGCATGTTCTTTGTCTTTGGACTTCGCTTCTTAGTTAGGCAGATATTTAGATATTTGTCTGGTATATAATGATGTCACAGTATTGTTTGGACCAGCCACTGGCATGCCTTGAAGATTTTTTTCATTTGAAATTAGTTTCATATGATTTTTTCATGTTTCATTTTTCAAAAACTTTTTGAATTTTATATTAGTTATAGCCATTAACAGTGTGATAGTTTTAGGTGAACAGCAAAGGGACTCAGCCATGCACATACACATAGCTCTTCTTCCCGAAACTCCTCTCCCTTCCAGGCTGCCACATAACACAGAGGGAAGTTTCCTGTGCTATGTAAGTCCTCGTTGGTTATCCATTTTAAATATAGCAGTGTGTACATGTCCATGCCAAGCTCCCTAACTATCCCTTCCCCCATTCTTCTTCCCTGGCTGGTTTTGTGCATTTAAAGTAAGAAAGTCATAGCACTGGTGGCACTTGAAAATATTGCCAGATGCGTTTCTAGTCTGGTGAAATGTGTGTTGTAATTTACGTTGACCAAAGGCAGCTTTGATCCAAATGCCAGTTTGCAGGATCCAATTTTCTTCCCTGAGCTGCACACCATGCCATGAGAGCTGATAGCAAGAATATGTCTGACATTTTGAAATTTTCCCTGAAACGCCCACATAAAGTCACTTAGCTCTGTGAAATCAAGAGCTTCTTCTGCCTATTTTTCCAGTTGCATCATGTCTTTGTTAACCAAAACACTTCAGACTGTGTATGATGGCAAAAAAAAACCTGGTTTTATTTTTCTTCCTCCCACTTTATTTTTCAAACAAACTTGGATCTAGCCTTTTTTTTCCTTTTTTTTTTTTTTTTGGCGTTTAGTATGTTCTAATTTAGCTTTTGACTTCTCAGGAATAAATAGGTGCTCACATACTTACAGACTCTGAAGTTGACTGTGACCATACAGCATAGCTTATATAGCCAGTTGTCATCTAATTGCAGTGAAATTCTTAGGTGCATGTAATAATGGCAAACATGTATTTGTTTCCTTTAGTTATCTAAAATTTTGGTTATTAATTATTGTTCAAGTAAAGATTTAGTTACTCAGTTAAATATTATTCACCTTGTTGAATTATACTAAACAGACAGGAACCATCAACTCAATTAAATATTCTACCTTCAGAATCAGAAATAATCCCTTGTTAAATGTGAGTTTCATTCTCTGAAGTCCATGTTCTGTCTACTAAGGGATGTTCTCCTGTACCAGGTTCAGTTGGAAATGTCGTATTCATCCTTCATGTCTCAATTTAAAATATTTTCTTTTAGTTAAGATTCTTCAACGTTTTCTTTCTCTGTTTTTTAAGATAGTGATTTCACTAATAGTAGTGTCAAATAGTACATACTCAATAATGGTTCTTCTGCTCCAAATAGACTTACTCTTGTTAAGGAAGGGAGTATAATCTTATTCACTGATTTTTAGTATATACTTTTTTTAAAAAATTAAAAATACACAAATATTTGTTGACTGAGTTAAGAAAAATGGCCCTGTCCAGATACACTATGAATTCTTGTAAAATATTATGCAAGCTCATTGCAGTGAATCTAAAGACCATCATGTGTCCAGCTGTACATAAACCATCCTATTAAGTTAGGCAATAGTACCTTTTCTGAATTAGTGGATGATGACCAACTGGGACCTTACTGAATTCAGCCTCTTTTCACAAAGAAAATATGACAAGACAGCAAAAATAACCATTTCAAAACTATGTAAATTAACCAGACAAAGAACAAACTATAAGGTGTCTGTCCAAGGGAAGAATCTTTTTTTTTTTTTTTTAAGAGACGAGAGGTTATGGGTTTTTTATTAAGATTTAGCTTCATCACTTTGAGTTCGAATGAAGGAAGGATCTTTTAATGTTTTAACTTGGGGCTATTCTTATCCTCTATCTTTTCCCAGCTCATTGGCATGATGGCTGCTGGTAGCCTTGTAAACAATGAGGATTGACATCTTTTGAAGCTCCATTAAATGTTCTGTTCCCAGAGCACAGTACATTTCCCCTTCCCCAAATTTGCAGCTTCTTGGAAAATCTCTATTTCCAGAATAATATGACTATTTGGTGACAATTAGAACTGAGTTCAGTGAAAATAACATGTATTTGTTTCCTTTAGTTATCTAAAATTTTGGTTATTAATTATTGTTCAAGTAAAGATTTAGTTACTCAGTTAAATATTATTCACCTTGTTGAATTATACTAAACAGACAGGAACCATCAACTCAATTAAATATTCTACCTTCAGAATCAGAAATAATCCCTTGTTAAATGTGAGTTTCATTCTCTGAAGTCCATGTTCTGTCTACTAAGGGATGTTCTCCTGTACCAGGTTCAGTTGGAAATGTCGTATTCATCCTTCATGTCTCAATTTAAAATATTTTCTTTTAGTTAAGATTCTTCAACGTTTTCTTTCTCTGTTTTTTAAGATAGTGATTTCACTAATAGTAGTGTCAAATAGTACATACTCAATAATGGTTCTTCTGCTCCAAATAGACTTACTCTTGTTAAGGAAGGGAGTATAATCTTATTCACTGATTTTTAGTATATACTTTTTTCAAAAAAATTAAAAATACACAAATATTTGTTGACTGAGTTAAGAAAAATGGCCCTGTCCAGATACACTATGAATTCTTGTAAAATATTATGCAAGCTCATTGCAGTGAATCTAAAGACCATCATGTGTCCAGCTGTACATAAACCATCCTATTAAGTTAGGCAATAGTACCTTTTCTGAATTAGTGGATGATGACCAACTGGGACCTTACTGAATTCAGCCTCTTTTCACAAAGAAAATATGACAAGACAGCAAAAATAACCATTTCAAAACTATGTAAATTAACCAGACAAAGAACAAACTATAAGGTGTCTGTCCAAGGGAAGAATCTTTTTTTTTTTTTTTTAAGAGACGAGAGGTTATGGGTTTTTTATTAAGATTTAGCTTCATCACTTTGAGTTCGAATGAAGGAAGGATCTTTTAATGTTTTAACTTGGGGCTATTCTTATCCTCTATCTTTTCCCAGCTCATTGGCATGATGGCTGCTGGTAGCCTTGTAAACAATGAGGATTGACATCTTTTGAAGCTCCATTAAATGTTCTGTTCCCAGAGCACAGTACATTTCCCCTTCCCCCAAATTTGCAGCTTCTTGGAAAAATCTCTATTTCCAGAATAATATGACTATTTGGTGACAATTAGAACTGAGTTCAGTGAAAATATCCTGCCCTTCAGGGTATTACTGAAAATAATGGTAATATCACAGTTGACTAAGGCTGTGATTTCAGTTTGGATGAAAAGATCCTGAGTGGAAATTTGAAAGGATTATGCTCCATGGCAAAATGGTATTTATCCCATTAATGCAAGGTTGATTTAAGAAAACCAAACCTATAGACAGGAAAAAAGGATAGAAAATACCTGGTCATCTCAATAGACAGAGAGAAAGGTTTGCTAAAAATTTTTTTTCAGGGTAAAAGAATCTCAAGCTAGATATACAAAGAAACTTAAACTGATAAGGTGAAAGTTGCTCAGTTGCATCTGACTCTCTGTGACCCATGGAATTCTCTAGGCAAGAATACTGGAGTGGGTACCCTTTCCCTTCTCCAGGGGATTTTCCCAGCCTAGAATTGAACCCAGGTCTCCTGCATTTCTACAATGAACATTGGGTGCATGTATCTTTTCAAATGATCATTTTCTTCAAATATATGCCTAGGAGTAGGACTGCTGGATCATATGATAGTTCTATGTTTAGTTTTTTTAAGGAACCCCATACTCTTCTCCATAATGGTTGTACCTATTTACATTCCCATCAACAGCGTAGAAGGGTTGTTTCTTTCTTCCACACCCTCTTGAGCATTTATTGTTTGTAGGTGTTTTGATAATGGCCATTTTGACCGGCGTAAGGTGATAACCTCATTGTAGTTTTAATATGCATTTCTCTAATAGTGATGTGGAGCATCTTTTCTTGTGCTTTTTGCCCATTCATATGTCTTCTTTAGAAAATCATCTATTTAGATCTTCTGCCCATTTTTTTGACTGGATTTTTTGTTGTTGTTGTTGTTAATACTAAGCTGCATGAGCTGTTTGTATGTTTTGGAGATTAATCCCTTGTCAGTCACTTTATTTGCCTCAATTAACCTAAAGATCTTATTTTGCAGAGAGGCAATTTTAAGAGTGTTACTTGTTCAGTCGTGTCAGACTCTGTATGATTCGATGGACTCTATAGCCTGCCAGGCTTCTATGTCCATGGGATTCTCCAGGCAAGAATACTGGAGTGGGTTGCCATTTCACACTAGATAATGTTTGTAAGCCTCAAAACACCAACTGAAATAGGCATACAATTCAGTTATGGAAATTTTCGAGCTATTGTAATCTAGTTTGATTTTAAGAGGATTAAGTTTGGGAATTCAGAAGTTCCCCATAATGGCCATTGATATTCTAAAGTACCTTCATTATGCCTACTTAGTTAGAAATGCACATGAGGAAAGGTCATGGTTTTTAAACACAAAAGCAGCCTGAGTCCCTATGGGTAGGCTCTCTGAAAATTTTTAGATAACTGGAATCCCAGTTCTCAGAGATTTTTCTCCAGAGGGAAAGAACAATTTTCAGTCAGTTGTACGGCTTCCAGATCAAGTGGCTCAATTTAAATAACTTGTAGCTCAGATAGCTTACAAGCTAATACCAGCCAGTTCCAAGGAAACAGGTGAATTATTTCACTTTTCTAAGCTTGAATTTTCATGTACATATATGGGAGTAATAAACTGTCTAACCTGCTGTAGTGAGAATTATGTACGTGCCTGATAGAGTACTTTACACACCTTCAATAATAGTAGCTATTATTATTATTATTAATAATAATAAATGTTTATATTAATGTAAACATTAATTCATGTATATTATTAAACATGAATTTTTTGTTTTTTCTTTTCTTTTTTTTTTTTTACAGGAGATGGCTTGAGGACTCAATATGCAGCATTGTACTTTCAGACCTTTCAGGTAATGTAGGGTAAGAGACTCCGGAACTTAAATATGACATAATTAATAAAGAAGATGGAATTGTTTAAAGTGAGGCTTATCATCAGTACCATTCCTTAACGTTCATGTATAGAAGTTATCAGGGGCCTTCTTGGTGGCTCAGTAGTAAAGAATCTGCCTATCAATGTAGAAGATTTGGGTTTGATTCCAGATTAGGAGGATCCTCTGGAGAAGAAAATGGTAACCCACTCCAGTATCCTTGCTTAGGAAATCTCATGGACAGGGACTGGCGGGCTATAGTCCATAGGGTTGCAAAAGAGTCAGACAGGACTTAGCGACCAAATAGCAACAATAGAAATAATTATAAAAGTTCTTGATTCATATAATAAAATTGCCTGTTTATAAGAAGTCATTCCTTTCTGTTGATCATTGATTTATAAGGTACTGCCAGCTCCAAGATGGAATATTAATTCCTCCAAGAGGCAACAAAAACATGCACTTAAAAAAAATGGTGCCCTCATCAAGCTATTAATCTAATTTGTAAAATTGATATATGTTGCCTGAATCCTGATTATTCATTGCTTTCTGCAGACTTTGGATGAAGCAAGTGCTTTGAAGAAACTTATTGTAGCACATATTTAGGCTCTTAGATTTTTAAAACTTAGGTATGAGTTTGCATCAGGATAGAATAAAAGTATATAAAATTCAGGAAGGGGCTAATATTAAGCCTTTCAATATGTCTTAAAGCAGCAATTTGATACATTAAGTCAGAATCTGCAATAAAGTGTTTAATTATTTGAGAGGGTTTATACTGCTGGTGGTCTACAGTCCAAAGGGTCACACAGAGTTGAATATGACTGAGCGACTGAACACACACACACATACTGCTGTAACTGGCTACTTAAAAATGTCTTTTTGAAGGAAATACATATTGTACCAACACTATCAAAATCACAGTAATAAATTTAAAATGAATTTATTGTAAGAGGGTGCAAGAAGAGAGAAGTAGAGTCTATAGATAAAAGAGACTTTACGAGACATAGTAACTAGTGTGAAAGTCTTATTTGGATTATTAGTCAAAGACATTATTATCCAATTGAAAATTTGAACACTAAAGGAATATTTGGTGGTAATAAGTAATTATTATTAATATTAAGTATGATGTTATTCACTAATAGATTAACACCTGTATTTTTAATATTCATAAGTTTTGCATACTGCCATATGTAATCCTTAGATAATACAATTATAGGGTAGACTCCTTTTCTCTATCGTGAAAGAAGCTTCATCAATAAAAGTATCTCATCCTCACCACCTGAAGATGTGCTGTACCATTTCAGCAACCAACTAGACTTTTAACACAGTGGTAAAGAATCTGCCTTTCAGTGCAGGAGACTCAAGAGACATGGGTTCAATCTTTGGTTTGGGAAGATCCCCTGGAGAAGGAACTGGCAACCCACTCCAGTATTCTTGCCTGGAAAATTCCTTTGTCAGGAATCATGGTGGGCTATAGTCCATTGGGTAACAGAGCTGGACACACCTGGGTGACTAAGCACAAATATTCAACAACCACCCTGCATTGGAGTAAATGACTGGGACTAATCCCATAAATTCCTGTGAAATAAAACTGGGTCTCTTTCATGCACACAAATAACAAACAAAGTGCTGCTAGGGGGAGTCTCCCAAGGAACAAAGGTATCAACTCTGTAGCACAATGTATTTTGCATGCATAATATGTTTCTGCAGACTTTGGATGAAGCAAGTGCTTTGAAGAAACTTATTGTAGCACATATTTAGGCTCTTAGATTTTTAAAACTTAGGTATGAGTTTGCATCAGGATAGAATAAAAGTATATAAAATTCAGGAAGGGGCTAATATTAAGCCTTTCAATATGTCTTAAAGCAGCAATTTGATACATTAAGTCAGAATCTGCAATAAAGTGTTTAATTATTTGAGAGGGTTTATACTGCTGGTGGTCTACAGTCCAAAGGGTCACACAGAGTTGAATATGACTGAGCGACTGAACACACACACACATACTGCTGTAACTGGCTACTTAAAAATGTCTTTTTGAAGGAAATACATATTGTACCAACACTATCAAAATCACAGTAATAAATTTAAAATGAATTTATTGTAAGAGGGTGCAAGAAGAGAGAAGTAGAGTCTATAGATAAAAGAGACTTTACGAGACATAGTAACTAGTGTGAAAGTCTTATTTGGATTATTAGTCAAAGACATTATTATCCAATTGAAAATTTGAACACTAAAGGAATATTTGGTGGTAATAAGTAATTATTATTAATATTAAGTATGATGTTATTCACTAATAGATTAACACCTGTATTTTTAATATTCATAAGTTTTGCATACTGCCATATGTAATCCTTAGATAATACAATTATAGGGTAGACTCCTTTTCTCTATCGTGAAAGAAGCTTCATCAATAAAAGTATCTCATCCTCACCACCTGAAGATGTGCTGTACCATTTCAGCAACCAACTAGACTTTTAACACAGTGGTAAAGAATCTGCCTTTCAGTGCAGGAGACTCAAGAGACATGGGTTCAATCTTTGGTTTGGGAAGATCCCCTGGAGAAGGAACTGGCAACCCACTCCAGTATTCTTGCCTGGAAAATTCCTTTGTCAGGAATCATGGTGGGCTATAGTCCATTGGGTAACAGAGCTGGACACACCTGGGTGACTAAGCACAAATATTCAACAACCACCCTGCATTGGAGTAAATGACTGGGACTAATCCCATAAATTCCTGTGAAATAAAACTGGGTCTCTTTCATGCACACAAATAACAAACAAAGTGCTGCTAGGGGGAGTCTCCCAAGGAACAAAGGTATCAACTCTGTAGCACAATGTATTTTGCATGCATAATATGTTTCCAGGCATCTCTGTTGTGGAAATCAGGGAAAGGAAAACTTCCTCTACCTTTTTTGTTTTAAACTATCAGCTGGTTCCTAGGATCTTCATTGAGTTAGTAATATGATTCAAAGGGGAGAAGAAATGGTTTACCATTGCCATCTAGTTTCCTATCCCAACTGGTGGTGTTTAATACTAGATGTATCTAGGAAAGGCTTAGAGCCCCATCAGTACACCCAGTTGTCCAATCTCACACAACAGTAATGGCTGGTTTGTGTAGTGGTAATACTAAAGATTAAAGAGCAACCTAGTCATCTCTATGTGAAACCTTAGGCTGAGCAACAGTGCTCTTCCCAGTAACGATCCCCTTGAGTCATAATAGCTGGGGGCAAACTCAGTGCATGGTGTTGGCACATCTCCTCTCCATCGCTTTCTGTTACACTGTCGAAGGACTTAACGATTTTAGCTAAAAGGCTGTTCTGTATTTCTGGGATCCCTGCTAAGCCCTTGGACTCCGTAATTCCCACTGGGTAAAGCAAAGCCCTCACATTGATTACTACACCTGCATATAGAGAAAGGGTCCCTTTTATAGGCTATAAATTTAATATCATCTCTTGCTCTCATATAGAGATAAATAACCAGGAAAGATCTTAATAAATTTCTTGTTCATCATTTTGAGATGAATTTTTTCCTGTCACCAACTATTTAGCTTTTGTAGTTAAACAATGATTAGTTGTTTTTAATACATTATTTGTTGCCATATTTTCTTTTTTTGCCATATTTTCTTGAAAACAATATATTTTTCTATCAGGTATTTATTGCTATATAGCAAGTCACCCCAGAACGGAGTAGCTTGAAGCAATGTTTCTGTAGGTTGGCTGTTTAGGCTGGACCCAGCTAGTAGCTCTTGTCTGGGTCTTGTTTCACTGTGCTCAGCTGGTCTGACTCGTGAGTCTGAGTTCAGCTGTTCAGAAGGTGGAACTAGCTGGTCTGGGAGTCTCAGCTAGGATGGCAGATGCTCTCTATGTGTGCTGTCATTCTCCACCAGGCTTGTTTCCTGGGGACCAACTTGCAAGCCTGAGACGGTTAAGGTAGAAATGGGAGAGCAGAGGCTGCACATTGTCTTGAGGCTGAAGGGACCCAAGCCCACCAGAATTGTATAAAGATTGCTTTAAAATGATGATGTTGGAGATACAGCAAGGAAGAAACCTTTGCTGAGCCTCTCTTATCTGATTAAAGCCAGACCTTTCTGAGAATGAAATTTCTATAAATCCCTTCTCTGTAGGAGTTTCCAGCCAGAAAGGGGACTGACCCTTAGCAATGGGATGAGAAATTCCTAAATGTACTTTATCATAAATGTCCATATTTTCCAGAGAAGTGCTCTCTCTCTCTCTCTTTCCCCCATTGAGCTGGTATACAAATCTTTATTCCTAGCTGTTTGGTGATTCATCCCTAGTACCATGATCCCTCATGCCTGGAAATTAAATTATTTTCTAGTTAACCTGTCTGTTGTCAATTAATGCACAGGCTCCTAAGTGTCTAAATTGATAGGGGAAAACTTTCCTTCCTAGCAAGGCCTAGATTCAGCACCAACACAATGTATCTTTGCCACAGTCTCTTGGTGAAATCAGGTCACAGGACCAGCTAGATTCAAGGGGTGAGGAAATAGGCTTTGTCTTTAGATAAGAGGGACTGTAAAATGCTGTTGCCATTTTCCCAACCCACTATCATGTTTTTAGTGTGGGAGAAAACAGGAAACAAAGTTGCTTGAATAAAGAAGTCTCTGTGCTCCTTTCACCCAGTGTTCAAGATGATTAAAGTCATTGGTCATTCATTAAGTTTCTATCAGACTTTTTCCATATTTCTTTTTCTTATAAAAAATAGGCTTACATGCATAATATTTTTACTTATATATTGGAAAATGTTCAATGTAAAAATTTATCTGCAGCTTCATAGTTAGTATTGGTAGTCAGTAACATATATCAGGACATACATTGGGCTAATCTATTTCTGGACATTTTGATTATTTTCTGATTCCTGCTATAATAAACTGTCTTGCTCCTTGGAAGAAAAAGCTATGACAAACCTAGACAGTGTATTCAAAAGCAGAGGCATCACTTTGCCAACTGAAGTCTGTATAGTCATCTCCACCAGGCTTGTTTCCTGGGGACCAACTTGCAAGCCTGAGACGGTTAAGGTAGAAATGGGAGAGCAGAGGCTGCACATTGTCTTGAGGCTGAAGGGACCCAAGCCCACCAGAATTGTATAAAGATTGCTTTAAAATGATGATGTTGGAGATACAGCAAGGAAGAAACCTTTGCTGAGCCTCTCTTATCTGATTAAAGCCAGACCTTTCTGAGAATGAAATTTCTATAAATCCCTTCTCTGTAGGAGTTTCCAGCCAGAAAGGGGACTGACCCTTAGCAATGGGATGAGAAATTCCTAAATGTACTTTATCATAAATGTCCATATTTTCCAGAGAAGTGCTCTCTCTCTCTTTTCGCCCCATTGAGCTGGTATACAAATCTTTATTCCTAGCTGTTTGGTGATTCATCCCTAGTACCATGATCCCTCATGCCTGGAAATTAAATTATTTTCTAGTTAACCTGTCTGTTGTCAATTAATGCACAGGCTCCTAAGTGTCTAAATTGATAGGGGAAAACTTTCCTTCCTAGCAAGGCCTAGATTCAGCACCAACACAATGTATCTTTGCCACAGTCTCTTGGTGAAATCAGGTCACAGGACCAGCTAGATTCAAGGGGTGAGGAAATAGGCTTTGTCTTTAGATAAGAGGGACTGTAAAATGCTGTTGCCATTTTCCCAACCCACTATCATGTTTTTAGTGTGGGAGAAAACAGGAAACAAAGTTGCTTGAATAAAGAAGTCTCTGTGCTCCTTTCACCCAGTGTTCAAGATGATTAAAGTCATTGGTCATTCATTAAGTTTCTATCAGACTTTTTCCATATTTCTTTTTCTTATAAAAAATAGGCTTACATGCATAATATTTTTACTTATATATTGGAAAATGTTCAATGTAAAAATTTATCTGCAGCTTCATAGTTAGTATTGGTAGTCAGTAACATATATCAGGACATACATTGGGCTAATCTATTTCTGGACATTTTGATTATTTTCTGATTCCTGCTATAATAAACTGTCTTGCTCCTTGGAAGAAAAAGCTATGACAAACCTAGACAGTGTATTCAAAAGCAGAGGCATCACTTTGCCAACTGAAGTCTGTATAGTCAAACTATTGTTTTCCCAGTAGTCATGTATGGACGTGAGAGCTGAACCGTAAAGAAGACTGAGTGCCGAAGAATTGATGCCTTTGAACTGTGATGTGGAGAAAGCTATTGAGAGTCCCTTGGACTGCAAAGAGATCAAACCAGTCGATCCTAAAGGGAATCAACTCTCAGTATTAATTGGAATGAATAATGCTGAAGCTGAAGCTCCAATCCTTTGGGCCACCTGTTGGGAAGAGAAGACTCACTGGAAAAGAACTGATGATGGGAAAAATAGAAGGCAAAAGAAGGGGATGACAGAGGATGAGGTAGTTGGATGGCATCATAGAGTCAATGGACGTGAGTTTGGGCAGGCTCTGAGAGATGGTGAAGCACAGGGAAGCCTGGCATGCTACAATCCATGGGCCCGCAAAGAGTTGGACATGCCTGAGTGACTGAACTAAACTATGATAAGCAATGCTATAGCTGTAGGTATACTTTTGTGTTTGACTTTGACTAGTTTTTTCCTAAGAGAGTTTTCAGGAGGTGGATATGAGCCTTAAAGTTCATGTAGGTATTTAGTTTTTTAAAAAAGTCACTACAGTTTATAGATTGTAACTCAAATATGTGTAGAATTGTATTTCTCTCAAGGTTCATTCCACACAATTACTTACACAATTTTAGGTGTTTCATCTTTAAGAGTTTACTGGTTATGCCTATGTTAATATTCTTTTGTTTCTTGAGTTTTTCAATATTTGATTAAGAGGACTGTAAAATGCTGTTGCCATTTTCCCAACCCACTATCATGTTTTTAGTGTGGGAGAAAACAGGAAACAAAGTTGCTTGAATAAAGAAGTCTCTGTGCTCCTTTCACCCAGTGTTCAAGATGATTAAAGTCATTGGTCATTCATTAAGTTTCTATCAGACTTTTTCCATATTTCTTTTTCTTATAAAAAATAGGCTTACATGCATAATATTTTTACTTATATATTGGAAAATGTTCAATGTAAAAATTTATCTGCAGCTTCATAGTTAGTATTGGTAGTCAGTAACATATATCAGGACATACATTGGGCTAATCTATTTCTGGACATTTTGATTATTTTCTGATTCCTGCTATAATAAACTGTCTTGCTCCTTGGAAGAAAAAGCTATGACAAACCTAGACAGTGTATTCAAAAGCAGAGGCATCACTTTGCCAACTGAAGTCTGTATAGTCAAACTATTGTTTTCCCAGTAGTCATGTATGGACGTGAGAGCTGAACCGTAAAGAAGACTGAGTGCCGAAGAATTGATGCCTTTGAACTGTGATGTGGAGAAAGCTATTGAGAGTCCCTTGGACTGCAAAGAGATCAAACCAGTCGATCCTAAAGGGAATCAACTCTCAGTATTAATTGGAATGAATAATGCTGAAGCTGAAGCTCCAATCCTTTGGGCCACCTGTTGGGAAGAGAAGACTCACTGGAAAAGAACTGATGATGGGAAAAATAGAAGGCAAAAGAAGGGGATGACAGAGGATGAGGTAGTTGGATGGCATCATAGAGTCAATGGACGTGAGTTTGGGCAGGCTCTGAGAGATGGTGAAGCACAGGGAAGCCTGGCATGCTACAATCCATGGGCCCGCAAAGAGTTGGACATGCCTGAGTGACTGAACTAAACTATGATAAGCAATGCTATAGCTGTAGGTATACTTTTGTGTTTGACTTTGACTAGTTTTTTCCTAAGAGAGTTTTCAGGAGGTGGATATGAGCCTTAAAGTTCATGTAGGTATTTAGTTTTTTAAAAAAGTCACTACAGTTTATAGATTGTAACTCAAATATGTGTAGAATTGTATTTCTCTCAAGGTTCATTCCACACAATTACTTACACAATTTTAGGTGTTTCATCTTTAAGAGTTTACTGGTTATGCCTATGTTAATATTCTTTTGTTTCTTGAGTTTTTCAATATTTGATTAAATTTCTATAAGGTCATTGATATTTTCAACATGAATTCCTGGAAAGAACTCTAAAACACCTGTATTATGGTCAGAAATGTCAGAAAATTGTTACAGCTTTTTTATTGTACACATTCTTCCTGGAGCCTTCTCTAGGATTTATATATACCATCACCATTTGTTATCCTAGAAATCCTCTTTGCCTTGAGCTTGAGTTAGAATCCCTGTTTCCTGGGACCTATATTTTTATCTTTATTGATTCATTAAATTTTTTGAGTGGAACGTGGTCTTCAGTAGTTTCCAAAGAAATAATTCAGAGAAGATAAAGTTTAGAAAATCCTTCATAATTGAAAAAAAATTTTAATTCTGTGCTCACATTTTATAGCTGGCTTGATTTGGTATGAAAATGTTGGAAATAACTTTTTCTTCACAATTTTGAAATTATTTTTCCCTTGCCTTTTAGCTTTGAATGTTGTTGCTAAAATTCACTTTTGCCACTTTAATTCTGAATGCTTTGTATGTCCTCTAACTTCTCTCTAAAAGCTTTAAGAATATTATCTTTCTTTTTGGTGTCTTGATATTTTGTGATTACGTGCCCTGAGTGAGGTCTTTGGAATTTAAATTTTGGATCTCTCTGTGGGCTCTTTCAATTTATAAATTCATGATTTATACTTGGGAAACTGTCTTGAATTTTTTCCTTGGTAAATTTTTTCTCTTTTTTCCCCCCTGTTCTCTATGTAATTTATATTATCAAAAGTGAGACTACCTTGCAATATATTCACATCTATATTCACATGTTTTCACCATTGTTTTCAATACACTGTCTTTATATTCTTTGTTGAAGATTTTTTTCCAGTTATGTTTAAATATTTATTAATGTCATTTTAAAATTACCTGCCATCATATTTTTTAATTTCTCAGTTTTGTGTGTTTGTGTGTGAATCTTTGAATCTCTTCTCTTCCCTATCTCACTCCATCTCTGTTTCATTTAGTAACATTTTGTTATGTTCTTGGTTCTTCCTTCTTTGCTTCCTTCTTTGCTTCTATTATCTGCATCCCATTGTTCTTGACTTTAGTCTCTGCCTTCTGTGAGAGATGTACTTCAAGGATTTCATGACAGTTGCCTCCATCTATATTCAGTGTGAAAATCCCTGTGTTTGGGTAGGGCTGCAAATCTTACAGACTGAGTCCGATGAGGCAGAGTGATCAGGTTTTTTTGTTAGCAGGGTTCTCCAAATTTTAATTTCAGTATCTTTTCTTGTGAGTTAGTCATTTCCCCAAAGAAGAACACCCAGTCTCCTCTCTGGGATAACATAAACCTTGGAAATCGTCTCCTAGGGCTCAGATGGGTCAGGGAACTGGAAAGTTCATTGTTGTGAATGCAGACTCTTGATTGTTATCCTCTTGTTCCTAACTCCAGCTGTATTCATTGTCCCCATTTCAGAAAACTGAGATTAAAAGCCTCCAGAACACTGCATTGAGCATTAAAAGCCTTCCAGTGTGCTTTTTAGCTGGCTTGATTTGTGAAAATGTTGGAAATAACTTTTTCTTCACAATTTTGAAATTATTTTTCCCTTGCCTTTTAGCTTTGAATGTTGTTGCTAAAATTCACTTTTGCCACTTTAATTCTGAATGCTTTGTATGTCCTCTAACTTCTCTCTAAAAGCTTTAAGAATATTATCTTTCTTTTTGGTGTCTTGATATTTTGTGATTACGTGCCCTGAGTGAGGTCTTTGGAATTTAAATTTTGGATCTCTCTGTGGGCTCTTTCAATTTATAAATTCATGATTTATACTTGGGAAACTGTCTTGAATTTTTTCCTTGGTAAATTTTTTCTCTTTTTTCCCCCCTGTTCTCTATGTAATTTATATTATCAAAAGTGAGACTACCTTGCAATATATTCACATCTATATTCACATGTTTTCACCATTGTTTTCAATACACTGTCTTTATATTCTTTGTTGAAGATTTTTTTCCAGTTATGTTTAAATATTTATTAATGTCATTTTAAAATTACCTGCCATCATATTTTTTAATTTCTCAGTTTTGTGTGTTTGTGTGTGAATCTTTGAATCTCTTCTCTTCCCTATCTCACTCCATCTCTGTTTCATTTAGTAACATTTTGTTATGTTCTTGGTTCTTCCTTCTTTGCTTCCTTCTTTGCTTCTATTATCTGCATCCCATTGTTCTTGACTTTAGTCTCTGCCTTCTGTGAGAGATGTACTTCAAGGATTTCATGACAGTTGCCTCCATCTATATTCAGTGTGAAAATCCCTGTGTTTGGGTAGGGCTGCAAATCTTACAGACTGAGTCCGATGAGGCAGAGTGATCAGGTTTTTTTGTTAGCAGGGTTCTCCAAATTTTAATTTCAGTATCTTTTCTTGTGAGTTAGTCATTTCCCCAAAGAAGAACACCCAGTCTCCTCTCTGGGATAACATAAACCTTGGAAATCGTCTCCTAGGGCTCAGATGGGTCAGGGAACTGGAAAGTTCATTGTTGTGAATGCAGACTCTTGATTGTTATCCTCTTGTTCCTAACTCCAGCTGTATTCATTGTCCCCCATTTCAGAAAACTGAGATTAAAAGCCTCCAGAACACTGCATTGAGATGTTCACATTTATTGTTCAGAGATATCCTTTTTGATGTGAGGGTTCTGTTGACTAAAAAAAGATGAATGACTTGAGAGTCAGAGAATTAAGTTTTTTTTTTTTTTTTTCAAGTGGACTCCAGCAGCCATCATAAGGTGAATGGATGAAGCCCCCCACCACCCACTTTTTTATTTTTAAATTTTGGCCTCTGTTACTGATTTTTTGTTTATTTTCATCCATCTTATTCTTTGGTATGTGTGGGCCTCCCATTGCAGTGGCCTTTCTCCTTGCAGAGCACCAGCTCTGGGTGCATGAGCTCCAGAGCACTGGCTCATAATTGGACACACTGGTTCAGCCGCTCCGCGGCACGTGGGATCTTCCCGGGCCAGGCATTGAACAGTTGCCCCTTGCACTGCAAAGTGGACTCTTTACCCACTGGACCATCAGGGAAGCCCAAGAATTAAGTTTTATTTGGGGTACAATTAGGACTGCAGCCCGGCAGGCAGCACCTCAGACAACTCTGAGAGAGTGCTCCAAATAGGCAGGAGAGAAATCAATATGTAAGGTTTTGATGAAGATGGGGGAGAGGTTCAATACCATTGAACACTCATTTTACAAAGGAGATTTTTGGTTAGTCATGAAGATTTGATTCATCATGAAGGGATTTAGTGCTTTTCTAGGTATGGCTATGAGGAGATGCAAGGACTGAGATCATAAAATCTATTCATAAAAACATCTGCCTGTCTAAAGACCTGTCCCACCAGATTCCCTGGAGCACAAAGTGCCTCACTTCACCCTGACCTCCCTCAGGGGGTGTTGAGAGTCAGCAGCTGCCACAGCACATGGTTAGGGTTAGATGGCAAATGCCCTTGTTGTCCAGTCATTGGCAATGTAATTGGTAAGTGCCAATTTGTAGTTGACAGTTCCATAGAGCTATTGCATACATACATGTTTTCCTGCAAAATATTGGGGTCAGCCATGTAAAAGAAGTATTTTAGGGGATACATTCCCCGTTATGAGGGTCCAATTTTATGGTTTTGATGTTTGGACAGTGGCAGACTTGCTAGATTTAAATCATGCAAATTCTGTCACCTTTGAATCTGGCAGTATAGAAATGTAATATTGCATAAAAATCGTTACATTTAGTGTAACAATTTATTTACATATAAAGTAGAAATCAAAGCATAAGGGAAATTTTGACTTCAGTTTCCCTCCTTTTGTTCTATTTAAAACAAGAACTGGGCTTCCCTGGTGGTCCAGTGGGTAAAGAGACTGTCTAGTGCCCGCCTTGCAGTGCCAGGGACACTGGTTTGATCCCTGGCCTGGGAAGATCCCATATGCTGAGGTACAGCTGTACCCGTGTGTCCAATTAGGCGCCAGTGCTCTGCAAAGGGAAAGACCACTGTCATGGAAGGCCCACATAGGCCAAAGAATAAAGATGGATGAAAATGAATGGATGAAAATGAATGTATGGAAAATCAGTGAAAATAGGCTAAAAATTTTTTTTAAAAAAGCACAAGAACCATTATTCTCTTAGGATATTCTTAGCTGTATTGATATTATCAGATTGTCAGTTGGTGGAGCATGTTATCAGCGTGAGTCCCAGTTTGAACATATGAATGGGAGACTTATTTTGAAACAATATAGTCCACATGAGTTTGGACTAAAATGGGTAATGTGATTGTAATACTCAGGAGTTGTGTGCCTTGATCTCCACTGACCACACCATAGCTACAGAATCATCCATTTGCCTAAGAGGGTAGGAGTGGTCTAAGTCAGGTTGAGAAAGAAGTTGATACATTTCTGTTTCTTTTCAGTTGTGAGCAGAGTTAAGAAGAAAACTCATAGAAAATTCATAATTTATTTCATGTTATTCAACCTAATTTTGCTAAGATCTAATGTTTTGATAAAAATGATAATTTGAGGCTAATCCAAATTTAGATCTGTGGCTTATTTATTTATCTATTTTTGAGATAGGAGTGGAGTCTCAGGTTTGTGAGACGCTTGGTTTACTGAAAGTCTGCTCTGTACAATTCTGCAGAGCATAGTCAGGTTGATAATAGACTACTAATAGGTTAAATAATGCTTTTAATAATAAGGTGGACAGGATAACACTTTGGGAAGCAATAATGCCTGGAAGCAATATTTATTCTGAATTTAGCTCAGCCTGGATTGAGAATCTGGACTGTTTGTAGTCAGGTTAAAACCTCTTGGCTGGGATATTAAGAGAGAGATTATAGATGGCTCAGTGGTAAAGAATCTGCCAGCTAAAATAGGAGCTGCAGGAGACATGGTTTGATCCCTGAGTTGAGAAGACTTCCTGTAGTGGGAAATGGCAACCTGCTCCAGTATTCTTGCCCGGAAAATTCCATCGACAGAGGAGCCTGATGGATACAGTTCATGCGGTCACAAAGAGTGAGTGAGTGCATGAACACTCAGTCACACACTACAAAAAAAAGTAACAGGGTAAGATTATCATCTAAGTTTTTGTTGAATAATATATATAAATATGATCACGTACATTAAATGTTTAGTCAGCAAAATTAACTTCATTATTGCCTGGTCAGTCCTATACACAGTATGTCTGGCCTGCCCCACTATGCTGTTTTCCATGTTTCTGTTGCCTGGTTTTCATTCAGTTGTAAATGCCACTTTAATCTTCAAGGACCAGGTACAGTATAAAACGTTATCAATCATTTACAAAGGGTGAAGTTCACAGTATACCTCTTTCAAGAAAGTGATGGCTTTAATAAGAGAAGATAAAATTCCCATGTAAGGAAGTTGTAGAAGGGTTTTGTCAGTATTTATTGGCAGTGTTATTATGTTGACTTCATGATGAAAAGAAATTGTCCACTGGGTTATAAGTTTGTATGGGAATCTTCTTTGCAGTGCACTGCAAATGTCGATGTTTCTCTAATGTGGCAATGTGAGTTTTCGAGAACACTTGGTATGATCTGATTCAGAAAGAGTCAAATGATATCTCACACATGTTTCTTGATCTGGATTCAATATCTGGGTTAGATTTGGGGACTTTGGTAAGTGTGACTTTGCAAAGGCACATTTGGCTGGTGAATGATGAAACTAACCAATATTTTTAAGATTTTGACAATATAAAGTGCTATATTATCAGATAACTGTAATTGAATGTTTTTCAGTAGATACAAGAAACCTTTTAGGCCTGCTATAATTATTTGATGAGACAATTTAGTTTTCCAATTTGATGTGGCCCTTTAGGTCATTAAATTTGGGTAATCAAACATTCAGACCAAGTTAAACTTGTCAGGAATTTTAGACAATTTTCTCATTAAAATACTGATTTTTTCCCCCTCTCAGCTGCTTCTGAAATGTGAGGATGATGTGGGTCATGCAGGAATTTTTATATAGCAAAGAATTGACTTAAAAAAAAAAACTGATCTGTGAGATTGTTCAGAATAATAATAATAATAAAAGGCAGTCCTTTTGTTATTGCAATAAAAGCAACTTTTCTGTTAGGATGGGCTTCTATCAACCTAGAAATTAAATATACTAGCATCACATAATACTCATTCATATCTATTCACCTTGAAATATTGAGTTAAACCTATTTATGAATTTAGATAGGGCTTCTCTAGTGACTCAGATGGTTTAGAATCTGCCTACAATGCAGGAGACCTCAGTTTAATCCCTGGGTGAGAAAAGATTCTCTACAGATGGGAATGGCTACCCATTCCAGTATTCTGACCTGAAGAATCCCGTGGACAGGGAAGCCTGGTGGGCTACAGTCCATGGGGTCACAAAGAGTTGGACATGACTGAAGTACCTTAGCACAGCACATGAATTTAGAAAAGATCTCAGCTACTTATATTTGTCATAAATCTTAACTGTTTTATCTATATCATAAAGTTGACCAGTCAGGCTTATGAAAGGATAGTCTTTAGCAGTTTTTAAAAACTGGGGCAAATCAATGTTATCATACCTGATTTAGTATCTCCTTTGCCTATATGAGAGACAGTGCACATGAACAAGATGTGCAAGAAAAGTCTGAGAAGAAATGAGGCTATTGGACTTTCCACAGCTTTACAACTTGGAAAAATTGCTCTGGAGGACTCTAGACCAGTCCTTCTCAAGAAACTCCCGGCAGAGCACCTAAGACTACTGAGGGAAATGTTGTATCTTTCAATATCAGGAAACTTTCAGCTTCTTTCTCCAGAATCATACCAACTTAATTTCAATCCAGAAATGAGAAAATGATAGATAAACTGATGGCCACAGCAAAATCTTGCTTTTAGCTATAATCTAGATATTAACCTCTAAACAACAGCAACAAAGAAATCAGCCTCTGCTATTTTCAAGAAAACTCTCATTCTCTCTCTCCACATAGCCTAATTCCCAACGTATTTCATAAAAGTTTATCTCATTCCTGAAATCTAATTTCCATCTAGAATCCAGGCTTCAGGGATATCTTTATAGTTTTAAGTTCTATAGTTTTAAGTTTTCCATCCTGTGTGATATATAAGTTTGGCATATATGCAATAAGCTAGTTTATTGGATTTGACACTGTTTACAATTTAAAAAGTTTGAACTATGAGACTGAATTATTAAAACATGTAAATTAAAAACATAATAAGAAATCCTGGTGAATTTCTGTTACTGGCCATGGTGAAATAACTAGTACTAGACTTAGCCCTACTGTCATTAACAACTGTGAAATTGGACAAAATGTATAAGCAGTTGTTTTCAGATGTTGGTTAACAGATGTTGCAGGACTTTGAACCCCGAGGGAATATAATCATTTAGGATCCTACAATGCAGGAGACCTCAGTTTAATCCCTGGGTGAGAAAAGATTCTCTACAGATGGGAATGGCTACCCATTCCAGTATTCTGACCTGAAGAATCCCGTGGACAGGGAAGCCTGGTGGGCTACAGTCCATGGGGTCACAAAGAGTTGGACATGACTGAAGTACCTTAGCACAGCACATGAATTTAGAAAAGATCTCAGCTACTTATATTTGTCATAAATCTTAACTGTTTTATCTATATCATAAAGTTGACCAGTCAGGCTTATGAAAGGATAGTCTTTAGCAGTTTTTAAAAACTGGGGCAAATCAATGTTATCATACCTGATTTAGTATCTCCTTTGCCTATATGAGAGACAGTGCACATGAACAAGATGTGCAAGAAAAGTCTGAGAAGAAATGAGGCTATTGGACTTTCCACAGCTTTACAACTTGGAAAAATTGCTCTGGAGGACTCTAGACCAGTCCTTCTCAAGAAACTCCCGGCAGAGCACCTAAGACTACTGAGGGAAATGTTGTATCTTTCAATATCAGGAAACTTTCAGCTTCTTTCTCCAGAATCATACCAACTTAATTTCAATCCAGAAATGAGAAAATGATAGATAAACTGATGGCCACAGCAAAATCTTGCTTTTAGCTATAATCTAGATATTAACCTCTAAACAACAGCAACAAAGAAATCAGCCTCTGCTATTTTCAAGAAAACTCTCATTCTCTCTCTCCACATAGCCTAATTCCCAACGTATTTCATAAAAGTTTATCTCATTCCTGAAATCTAATTTCCATCTAGAATCCAGGCTTCAGGGATATCTTTATAGTTTTAAGTTCTATAGTTTTAAGTTTTCCATCCTGTGTGATATATAAGTTTGGCATATATGCAATAAGCTAGTTTATTGGATTTGACACTGTTTACAATTTAAAAAGTTTGAACTATGAGACTGAATTATTAAAACATGTAAATTAAAAACATAATAAGAAATCCTGGTGAATTTCTGTTACTGGCCATGGTGAAATAACTAGTACTAGACTTAGCCCTACTGTCATTAACAACTGTGAAATTGGACAAAATGTATAAGCAGTTGTTTTCAGATGTTGGTTAACAGATGTTGCAGGACTTTGAACCCCGAGGGAATATAATCATTTAGGATGAGCCTTGTTTTTGCCTGGGGTCATTTTCCAGCTTTGGCATAGGAAAGTGGGGTCCAAACAGAGGTTAGTTATCTCAATAAACTGAAGAGTCAGAAATCAGAGACAGATAATCAGGCATTTGAAATTTATGGGGCATAATGCCACAAGGAGGGAGCTACTTAGTGAAGGAACTGGAAGTCTGTGCTGAATTGCTTTGGGTCTTTAGTGAAAAAATAATATTATGCAAACTCCTTCAGTTAACAGAACAGGGTGGGGGGAGGGGAGTACTTCTTAACACACCTTACAGAGACCATCTCAACCCTGATGCCAGTAATAGGAAAGATTATTAAAAGAAAAGAAAATTACATACCCTCATGAACTTAAATGCAAGAATCCTTAAAGTAAAATCATATTGAAGGGATAATACTAAGAGGGATAATACTAATTAAACCCTCATAACTATGAGGTTTAATCTGATGAATTCATGGTTGGTTTAATATTTAAAATTTAATAAAATTCACCCTGTTGAAAATATGAGTAAAATCATATGATCATCTCAATACATTGATAGTTATAGCAAAACACTTGACAGAAATCAGCACCATAGAGAAAAAAGTTAACTTTAATCTCATCCTATTCATGTGAATTAATTTTATATGAATTTTAAACCCAAATGAAGTAAAAGAAAAACTATCAAACTTAGAAAATAAAACATAAGCAGACATTTTACCGATCTTAGAAAACTGATAATTGTTTTCTATTTTTATCAATTTATCATCTTTATTTTTTATTATATATGTTGAAAATTTTGCTTATGAAAAGTCATCTCTAAGAAAATGAGCATGAAAGACAAAACTTAGGAAGACATATCCAAAATAGAAAAATTTGACTCAAAATACATATCTTGACTGTGTAAAAAATTCCTATAATTCAGTACTTAAATATTCATAACCAGATTTGGGGAAAATACTTGGACACTTCTCAAAGGATGATATACAAATGGCCAATGAGTCTGTAAAAAAAGTTTGACATTGTTGATCATCAGGGAAATTCAGATGAAACCTGTAGCAAAGCATCATTACATGCAATCACTGGAATGACAAGCAGGAAAAAAAAAGAAGACAACAGCAGATGCTGGGGAGTAAGTGAAATAGCAAGGCCTCATAAAGCGAAAATCTTAGTTGCTCAGTCCTATCTAACTGTTTGTGACCCAGTGGACTGTATAGCCCACCAGGTTCCTCTGTCCATGGAATTTCCCAGGCAAGAATACTCCGATGGATTGCTTTGGGTCTTTAGTGAAAAAATAATATTATGCAAACTCCTTCAGTTAACAGAACAGGGTGGGGGGAGGGGAGTACTTCTTAACACACCTTACAGAGACCATCTCAACCCTGATGCCAGTAATAGGAAAGATTATTAAAAGAAAAGAAAATTACATACCCTCATGAACTTAAATGCAAGAATCCTTAAAGTAAAATCATATTGAAGGGATAATACTAAGAGGGATAATACTAATTAAACCCTCATAACTATGAGGTTTAATCTGATGAATTCATGGTTGGTTTAATATTTAAAATTTAATAAAATTCACCCTGTTGAAAATATGAGTAAAATCATATGATCATCTCAATACATTGATAGTTATAGCAAAACACTTGACAGAAATCAGCACCATAGAGAAAAAAGTTAACTTTAATCTCATCCTATTCATGTGAATTAATTTTATATGAATTTTAAACCCAAATGAAGTAAAAGAAAAACTATCAAACTTAGAAAATAAAACATAAGCAGACATTTTACCGATCTTAGAAAACTGATAATTGTTTTCTATTTTTTATCCAATTTATCATCTTTATTTTTTATTATATATGTTGAAAATTTTGCTTATGAAAAGTCATCTCTAAGAAAATGAGCATGAAAGACAAAACTTAGGAAGACATATCCAAAATAGAAAAATTTGACTCAAAATACATATCTTGACTGTGTAAAAAATTCCTATAATTCAGTACTTAAATATTCATAACCAGATTTGGGGAAAATACTTGGACACTTCTCAAAGGATGATATACAAATGGCCAATGAGTCTGTAAAAAAAGTTTGACATTGTTGATCATCAGGGAAATTCAGATGAAACCTGTAGCAAAGCATCATTACATGCAATCACTGGAATGACAAGCAGGAAAAAAAAAGAAGACAACAGCAGATGCTGGGGAGTAAGTGAAATAGCAAGGCCTCATAAAGCGAAAATCTTAGTTGCTCAGTCCTATCTAACTGTTTGTGACCCAGTGGACTGTATAGCCCACCAGGTTCCTCTGTCCATGGAATTTCCCAGGCAAGAATACTCCGATGGATTGCCATTTCCTTTTCCCTGCTAACTATGAGAAAGTGTTAGTCACTCAGTTGTGTCTGACTCTTTGCCACGCCAAGGACTGTAGGCTGCCAGGTTCCACTGTCCATGGAATTCTCAGGCAAGAGTACTAGAGTGGGTTGCCATTCCCTTCTCCAGGGAGTCTTCCTGACTGAAAGATCAAGTCTGGGTCTCCCGCATTGCAGGCAGATTCCCTTCTGCGCTACCAGGGAAGTCTTACCGATATCCATACCCTCACTGTTGTCTTATAGTTAAAATTTAATGTTGTAAATGTCACCTATAAACTATTTTTATGAAGTGTTGCCACTAAAATTGTGATTGGGTGAAACTTGTTCTAAGAAATTTATGTTCAGAAAAGAGTTGTGAATACAATTTTCTTTTTAGTTATTGTGGGTTTTTTTTGGGGGGTGAGGCAGGTTGGAGAGGGAGAGGAGTGGGCGGGCCACTTATATTGGTCTTTCATTTATATATTTTCATCCATCTTTGTTCTTTTGGCCCGTGTGGGCCTCTCATCGTGGTGGCCTCTGTTGTTGCAGAACACCGACTCTGGGCGCATGCACTCCAGAGCTCTGGCTCGGTAATTAGACACATGGCCCAGCCACTCCGCGGCATGTGGGATCTTCCCAGGCCAGGGATCGAACCGGCGCCCCTTGCACTGCCAGGTGGTGTCCTTACCCACTGGACCACCAGGGAAGCCCCAGTTATTGTGTTTTTAAGAACTTGTCTGTGATTATAACAGTGGAATAACAGCTTGATTTGATATAAAATCTTTGGCTCACAATCCTTTCCCTAGAGTTTCTTGAGATTTCTTTTTTTTTTTCTTTTTTTAAATATGGTGCTAGCAGCATGCTTTTTAAAACTTACAAGTGACATGATTGTTTCAGTTAGCCCAGAAGATTGTTTATTATTAATCTTAAAGTCTGATTGTTTCTGTATGACACATCTTAGGGTTGACCATCTTTATTCTTTTTCCAAGGAACATGATGAACTCTTTTGCTTGTTTATTCAGGTCACACTTTATTTCCAGCTAAGTTTCTTAGATATAGGTTTAGATAATAATTCTATGCTATTGCTTTGCTCTTCTTCATAAGTACATATATTTATATATACATTGGATCATCTTGCCTGACATACATATATATCAGTTCCTTTTTTTGGACCTCTATTTTTATATCATTTTTATCCTCTGTGTCTCTTATCTTATCCTCAAGTGTTTTTCTCTTATCTCTAAAGAATTTTGTAGTTTAATTTTTAGTTTTGAATTGATTTTGTATTTTCTCCAATCTGTTTCTGATATTTGGTCAGCTCTCTTAAGACATTTCTTTTTTCTTGTCTGTTTCTATTTTGTGTCTAAATTTAGGATTTTAAAAATATATTCTGTAGTTTCTTGACATTCCCATGGAGTGTATGTATGTGTGGGTCAATTAATGGGTTAGTCATGTGTGGTCTGTACAAGTCCCTCACCCTCCAACACCACACCTGTGTTACCTTACTGCACTGTTTCTGGAATTGTACCAAGTTAATGTATATTTAAAATATTAATAGTATTAGGGTATCAGGACTTGGGTATCTGGTTATTGCTTTAGGTTAATGTACAACTGATATATGGACAGTACTGAACTAGCAAAACTGTGAACTGAGACATAGACCAGGCTGTGTTGAGCATAACTAGGGTTGTTTAAAAAATAAGATTGAAGTCGGCAGATTTTTCACATGGAAATAGCCCACTTGTTTCAGCCTTACCTCATGCAACTACTGTTCCCATCCAGAACTGTAGTCAAAGACTTACTGATAAAAATACCCATAATTTACATGGTAAACTCAGTGTTTGGCTAAACCTATTTTATCTGTGAATCTTATTTTCATATCAAGTCTAAGACCAGTGTTGATTGCCATTCATGGAGTATTTCGTTACCCCCAGTTTTTGATTCTTTGGTTTTGGTTTTTCTTAGGTTAACCACTCATGGATGTTAGGCATCTTTTTCTGCTTATTATACAAGATGTTGTCTTTTCCAAGATTAGCAACAATAGGTAGTTCTATGGGAGGTTTTAAAAGCTTGAGCTTACTTTATTTCTTAGTTCAATGTTACCTCTTGGTTGTGTTCCAGATACTATTGGCTGGAAAACTAACCACTGCAATTTATGCAAGATTTGGTGGAGATAGTTCATTTCGGTCTCACTTTATGTTAGTTGGGGCATCTCAAAAGCCGCGGGCTAGAATCATCTAAAGCGCTGCCCAGTCACAGGTTTAGTGTTTGATGCCATCTGTTGCTTGGCGTCTCAGGTCTTCCCCATGTGGGTCTCTTGGTGTGGTCTCTCTGCCTGAGCTCCTTTGGACTTGCTCAGAGAAAGGTGCGTGGGTTCTAAAAGCAAGCATCCTCCAAAGTAAAAGAGGCGGAAGCCAAATAATCCTTTGTGACCTAGCCTTGGAAGTCATGTAGCATTATTCATAACACATTTTGTTTAATGAGGCAGTAAAAAAAAAATCCTAAGGCCTAAGAGAAGAAGAAGTAGACTAAGCTTCTTGGTGAGAGTAGCATGATTCAGCAAAAAGCATGTGAGGCTAGAAATTTGAGAGATCATTTCCCATGCTTTTTGCTAGCAATCACCTAAAGTGTTACCTTACTGCACTGTTTCTGGAATTGTACCAAGTTAATGTATATTTAAAATATTAATAGTATTAGGGTATCAGGACTTGGGTATCTGGTTATTGCTTTAGGTTAATGTACAACTGATATATGGACAGTACTGAACTAGCAAAACTGTGAACTGAGACATAGACCAGGCTGTGTTGAGCATAACTAGGGTTGTTTAAAAAATAAGATTGAAGTCGGCAGATTTTTCACATGGAAATAGCCCACTTGTTTCAGCCTTACCTCATGCAACTACTGTTCCCATCCAGAACTGTAGTCAAAGACTTACTGATAAAAATACCCATAATTTACATGGTAAACTCAGTGTTTGGCTAAACCTATTTTATCTGTGAATCTTATTTTCATATCAAGTCTAAGACCAGTGTTGATTGCCATTCATGGAGTATTTCGTTACCCCCAGTTTTTGATTCTTTGGTTTTGGTTTTTCTTAGGTTAACCACTCATGGATGTTAGGCATCTTTTTCTGCTTATTATACAAGATGTTGTCTTTTCCAAGATTAGCAACAATAGGTAGTTCTATGGGAGGTTTTAAAAGCTTGAGCTTACTTTATTTCTTAGTTCAATGTTACCTCTTGGTTGTGTTCCAGATACTATTGGCTGGAAAACTAACCACTGCAATTTATGCAAGATTTGGTGGAGATAGTTCATTTCGGTCTCACTTTATGTTAGTTGGGGCATCTCAAAAGCCGCGGGCTAGAATCATCTAAAGCGCTGCCCAGTCACAGGTTTAGTGTTTGATGCCATCTGTTGCTTGGCGTCTCAGGTCTTCCCCATGTGGGTCTCTTGGTGTGGTCTCTCTGCCTGAGCTCCTTTGGACTTGCTCAGAGAAAGGTGCGTGGGTTCTAAAAGCAAGCATCCTCCAAAGTAAAAGAGGCGGAAGCCAAATAATCCTTTGTGACCTAGCCTTGGAAGTCATGTAGCATTATTCATAACACATTTTGTTTAATGAGGCAGTAAAAAAAAAATCCTAAGGCCTAAGAGAAGAAGAAGTAGACTAAGCTTCTTGGTGGAGAGTAGCATGATTCAGCAAAAAGCATGTGAGGCTAGAAATTTGAGAGATCATTTCCCCATGCTGAAAATTGTCATGCTAGCAATTTCTTCTGAAAGGATTTCACCTGTTTGGACAGAATTACAAAATTGGCTTAGAATATAGGATAATTAATATTTCTGAAACTTCTGACATTTATAGATAATATAAAGATCATAATGTATGTTTTAATATACAACCAAACTACCAATTTTAGATAAGTTAAACAAGATTTATAGCAACAAAAATAGAAGCATAATATTTATGGAGTTAAAATAATTTTTATTTATGTAGCTACTAGATTAATATTATTTTAGCTTTGGATAATGTATATATTATCAAATTATAGCTATCTGAAGCTATAGATCACATCTCACAACCAGATGACTTCTTCTCTTCTTTTATGCATCTGTAAAAGAGAATACCAACTATTACAGATCATTGGAAATGGCAAATATCATACTTGTGTTTGTATAGAGTATAAATATGGAAATCATGGGGAGGGCTTTCAGCAAAGATTTCAGTTTTTGGTTAAAGGCTCAAAGGAGGATACTACCCTTGAAAGCAGGAAGATTGAATGTTTCTTAGAATAAATGGTGAATGATACTCAGCTTTGGTTTCATTCAGCTTTGAAAAATATTGCATTCTTTTGAAATACTTGGTTTTACTTAAAAAATGTATCCAATAATTATTATCATCTACTTTCCTCAGTGAGAGAAAAAAAATCAAATATTAAGAAAGAATAAAATTATCTTAGATTGAGTCATTTGTATCACAGTTTGGTCTTTTCAAGGCAATCTGATATCTTATTCTCAATATGTAAAAAATCATAATATTTTAGATCTCTTAGATTCAGGCTAGTAAATATTCTGAATATATTACTGAAGTATTCTACTTTAGTTATATTAAATAATAGAATTAATCTTTAGCTATTAATCTCATGAAGAAATATTATCTCTGATTTAAATACATACATAAGCATCTTTCTACTAAAGAGTCAACACAACCCATTGTTAATCAGCAGAGTTGTATATTCATGCTCATATTTTTCCCAGAGCCCATTGAAATGTCATATGCTCTGTGATTTCAGTTAGATCATATCCATTTCTATGCTATTTGCTTTAACAGTGAATTAAGAACTGTGGACCACAACCTGTTCTTTGAAAAGACCATATGTGAAATGACATTCAGGAAAAACTATTCCCTTAGTAATGTCCTTCCTTGCTGTATGCATAACTAATGTTGATCAATACTGGTCCCAATGTATCTTTCTTCTTCCCCCTTTTTTTTTTTTTTACATTTATCTCTATTCTCTCTCTCTCTCTCTCTCTCTCTCTCTCTCTTTCTAAACTATTTTTATTTTACTTTTACAGAGTTTGGTTTACAGCTATACATAAATCGAAATCAGTCATAGGTGTATATCCTTGACCCCCCCCTAGTCCCTCTCCATCCCACCCTTCCAGATTGTTGCATAGCCCCCATATAAGTTCCCTCAGTCTTAAAACATATTCATAATGGATGTCACTTTTACATATGGTAGTATAGGTTTCATGTTACTTTCCCCATACTTCTCATCCACTCCTCCCTCCCCCACAATGAGCATAAGTCTGTTCTCTACGTCTGTTTCTCCATTGCTGCTCTGCATATGCCCAATGTGTCTTTCTTTAGTCTTCATTCTAGCTTGTGTATTTTAAGTATTAAAGCAAAATGTTATTGGCACATCTCCCTTGTGTATGAATTATACCTATGTCAATAACAGATTCATATTCTGAACATCATTGTTACTGTTGAACTTTAAATTCAGATGTTCAATGGAATACCCATGTGATAGTAATTTTGCTCATATATATATGTGTATATATAATATTAATTTCTTATGGCTACTTTAACATATTACCACAGACTTGGTGGATTAAAACAACACACATTGATTCTCTCACAGTGAATAGAATTCCAAAATCAGCTTTAGGGTGAAATCATTGTGTTGGCAAGGGATTTGTTCCCTTCAGTGGCTCTCTGGGACAATCCATTTTCTTATCTTTTCAGCTTTTAGAACTGTTTTCCTTGGCTTGTGCCACTTTCCTTCATTTCAAAGTCAGCAATGTAGCATTTTGCTTTAACACAAATATAAGGGCCAGTGCACCGTATTTACTGATGAATGGATCAGCCATTGGAAAGAGGCAAAGAATATAAATCTAATGCAGATAGGCTGATGTATTTGGTCATGGGAACCTATAATTTTTCTTTTAATTCTGTTTTTGTAATTGAAGAAGCAACGCGGTCAATAGAGGGAAAGACTACCTCAAAGTCTGAAGGAGGAGGAAAGATGAGAAAGAGAAATGACAAGGAAAACATAGCAGCATGGAGGTTTGTTGATCTGTGATTTTGAATTCAGGGTAAGGCCAGTCAGCACAGTTGTGTTTTTTTCTTATTTCATTTTATTTAGTTATTTATTAATTTTGTAATTGCAGTATGATTGATTTACAATGTTTTCAGTCTCTGCTGTACAGCAAAAATAACTCAAGCACATATATACAATCTTTTTTTATATTGTTTTCCATTGTAGTTTGTCACAGGATATTGAATATAGTTCCTTGTGCTATGCATTAGGAGTTTGTTATCTATCCATGCCAAATAGAATAGTTTGCATCTAACAGTCCTCAACCCCCAAACAGAAGGAAGCTCTGTCTCCCTCTCTCCCTCCACCTTTCTCCTTTGGGAACCACAAATCTGTCCTCTATGTCTCCCAGTTTATTTCTATTTTATTGATAAGTTCATTTGTGCCATATTTTGGATTCCACATATAAGTAGTATTATGTGGTATTTGTCTTTCTCTTTCTGACTTCACTTAGTGTAATAATTTCTAGTTGCATTCACTATGCTGCAAATGGCATTATTTCATTCTTTTTATGGTTGAGTAGTCTATTGTGTCTATGTACCACTTCTTCTTTATCCATTACTCTGCTGATGAACATTTTATTTGCTGTCATTTTTTTTTTTTAAACCTTTATTTTACTTTTAACTTTTACAGAGTTTTGTTGTTTACAGATACGCATGTTCTCAGATTAGTCATATATATATCACCCCCTTCCCACCCCTCCCGACCATCACACAGCATCCCTGCTGTCATGTTTTGTCTTTTGTGAATTATAGTTTTATCTGGGTATATTCCAAGGGGTGGAATTGTTAGAGCATATGGTAATTCTGTTTTTAGTTTTCTGAGGGAACACCATACTATTTTCCATAGTGGCTGCACCAATTTACATTCCCATCAACAGTGCAGGAGGGTTCCCTTTTCTTTTTTTTTTCCCAATGAGCCAAATGCTGTCTCTCTGTTTTTATTATTATTTTTATTTATCCATTTATTTTTGGCTATTCTGGATTTTCACTGCTGCCACAGGCTCTTCTCTAGCTGCAGGGAGTGGGGGCTACTCTCCAGTTGAGGTGAGCAGACTTCTTGTTGCAGTGACTTTTCTTGTTGTGCAACTTGGGCTCTAGGGCACACGGGCTCAATAGTTGTGGCTCTGAGGCTCTAGGGCACAGGCTCAATAGTTGGGACTCACAGGCTTAGTTGCTCTGCAGCATATGGGATTTTCTTGGATCAGGGATCGAACTTGTGTCTCCTGTATTGGCAGGTGAACTCTTTACCACTGAGCTACCAGGGAAGTCCGAGGGCTCCATTTTCTAACAATATGTTTCTTAAGTGACTTGTAATTCCTTGGAACAGAGAGAAGGGTATATACAGTCAAAGGGCATCAAAGGTATATACAATGATTATACCAGTAGCCCATGGAATCTAAGCCAATTTAGGAGGAAAATGGGAACCTGCAGGGGTGTTGTATAGTGGAAAGATTGTAAGATCAGTGGATTTTCATTCTCACTGTGATTAATTTGGGAAGTCTCTCTTTGAGGTAGGTAGTGGATTGATAAGAGAAACTGATTGCTGTGTGAGATTTTGAGACTGAAATTGCAGAGGCTGTTTGGTTATGAATATAACAAGGTTCAAGTTAAAATCACAGAGTAAGGTGACTGAGGACAGCATATTATTACGACAACTTGTGTGTGTGTGTGTGTGTGTGCTAGTTACTTCAGTGATGTCCTTATATGGATATAAAAATAATCAAGATACAAGCAGTGGTAAAGAGAATGAGAGCCAAGAGCTAAATCTTCTGGGAGTAAAGGAGGGTGATGTTAGTTATGGCAGTAATGAAGGCTTGATGGTATTATGATTTGATGGCATGAGGTTTTAGGAGGATTTAGGAAGATTTTAGGAAACTATGAAGCCCCATGTCTTTGTTTGGGAAAAAAAAATAGCAACCACTAAAAATAATAACCACTAAGTAAGGTTTTTAGGAGACAGCAAGATCTTGTTTGGAATTAGAAGGAGAAACAAATATTTGGAGTGAAAGATTATGATAGAAGGCATTTTACTAATAGCAGGTGATTACTCTGAAGGTTAATAATTTTGTGTGTGTGTCAGGTGGGGGAGCTGGTCTGTATAAGGCAGTATACAGAGCTGTAAAGAGGGGTGGCGTGGGAGTCAGGGCATCCTGTGGTGGTCAGATAAATAGGGATGTAAGGTATGGTGTTAGGCACCTGCTAACATCATGGCTGTGGCAGCATCAGCAAGAGCCCGGACTCTTCGGTAGTGTGACCTTGGTAACAGAAACTTCTTTGTCTCCTGCATTGGCAGGTGAACTCTTTACCACTGAGCTACCAGGGAAGTCCGAGGGCTCCATTTTCTAACAATATGTTTCTTAAGTGACTTGTAATTCCTTGGAACAGAGAGAAGGGTATATACAGTCAAAGGGCATCAAAGGTATATACAATGATTATACCAGTAGCCCATGGAATCTAAGCCAATTTAGGAGGAAAATGGGAACCTGCAGGGGTGTTGTATAGTGGAAAGATTGTAAGATCAGTGGATTTTCATTCTCACTGTGATTAATTTGGGAAGTCTCTCTTTGAGGTAGGTAGTGGATTGATAAGAGAAACTGATTGCTGTGTGAGATTTTGAGACTGAAATTGCAGAGGCTGTTTGGTTATGAATATAACAAGGTTCAAGTTAAAATCACAGAGTAAGGTGACTGAGGACAGCATATTATTACGACAACTTGTGTGTGTGTGTGTGTGTGTGCTAGTTACTTCAGTGATGTCCTTATATGGATATAAAAATAATCAAGATACAAGCAGTGGTAAAGAGAATGAGAGCCAAGAGCTAAATCTTCTGGGAGTAAAGGAGGGTGATGTTAGTTATGGCAGTAATGAAGGCTTGATGGTATTATGATTTGATGGCATGAGGTTTTAGGAGGATTTAGGAAGATTTTAGGAAACTATGAAGCCCCATGTCTTTGTTTGGGAAAAAAAAATAGCAACCACTAAAAATAATAACCACTAAGTAAGGTTTTTAGGAGACAGCAAGATCTTGTTTGGAATTAGAAGGAGAAACAAATATTTGGAGTGAAAGATTATGATAGAAGGCATTTTACTAATAGCAGGTGATTACTCTGAAGGTTAATAATTTTGTGTGTGTGTCAGGTGGGGGAGCTGGTCTGTATAAGGCAGTATACAGAGCTGTAAAGAGGGATGGCGTGGGAGTCAGGGCATCCTGTGGTGGTCAGATAAATAGGGATGTAAGGTATGGTGTTAGGCACCTGCTAACATCATGGCTGTGGCAGCATCAGCAAGAGCCCAGACTCTTCGGTAGTGTGACCTTGGTAACAGAAACTTCTTTGTCTCAGATTCTGTGGTTCCACGTGGAGAAATCTTCCTGGCCTTTCTCATTACACTGCTCTTACTGTCAGTCTTGTCAGGAAGACCACGTGATTTGCCTGTTCAGAAGAAGGCAGTAGGTATGCTCAGCTTGGACCTTTTTCCTGTTCTTCATGTCAGCCTGTCTCCAGGGGAGCTGCATTCTGCCGTACTCCTGACTTGTGGGAATGGTCTTGCCTCTGTCCAGGGAAAGGTATGACTATTCAACTGTGGAATAAGAGGGGCAATAAATATAACTCACAGGGACAGCTATGTCCAGAGTCAACATCCACAACAGAGCTTTTTCAGTAATTGGTAATTTGTTCCCCAGGTCTCTGACTCAGGTAGGAAAGGAAAGTGTTGTTCCAGCCATAGTGCTAATGGAGAACTCTCAGGGATGCTTTGTTTTATGCTCATTTCCAAAATCTGGTTCTTCAGCCTTGGATTTATTATGTACTACAACCTTAATTATTCTTCAAATAAATCCCTATTTGCTTATTCAAGCTAGAGTCAGTTTCAGTTGCTTTGAACCAAGCACTGTAACCAGTACAATCATTTAGTCCTTGTCCAGGGCAGACTTCACTGGTTTGCCAGACACGTGGTTATGCTTTGCTTAGAAATGTCTAAAATGGCTGCATGTTACTCTTTGACATTTCATTATAGACAACGACAGGAGAATGAATCACTAGTCCGGGAAAATCCAATTTTCAGATAATTATCATTGTACCTTTATTCCCACTCTGCTGTTTTGACTGCCTGTGCTAAATTCTCATACTTATAGATTCACTTGACTGAACATGTAAAGATTCACTTTCTGTGGTCTTTTTGGAGTCAAATTCAAATATATTTGTGACATTTTTATGAGTTGTACTTTTCACATTATTGTTTCCAAACTTATATTTATTCATCCATGCACAAGATTAGAGTCATTGTTCCATTTTGGGGGGATTGGTAGCATAATGATAGGCTGTAATACCCACAAAAATATGACTTTAACAACTGTAAACAATTACACAGAAATGAAATCGCATTGGCTTGGACTGACTGCATGCTGTCAACAATATCAGTCAAAGAAAACAGACATATGCTTTCTTTGAAGTACTTTTGTGGCCTTTATAGACTTAATCATTACTAAAAATAATACAGGGATTCTGTGAAAATCATTACTAATCCTACTGTTCTGGTTATCTAGTGCTGTTGAATAAACTACTCCAAAACTCATTGCCAAAAAACATCTCAGTTTTGTGGACTGGAATTTGGAGAGGGCTTGACTGGTTGATTTTTCTGCCCTGTGTGGCATTGAGTGGGTTGGTTGACCAGCATTCAGTGATAATGGCAAGGCTGCATGGGGACTTGAAAATGTTTCACTTGCATGCCTAGTGCTGAATGCCTGGAGGTCTGTGGTCAGCTGGGCACACCCCTCATTCCTGTTAGTCAAGGTGTCTTTGCCTGTAGGGTAGAAGATGTAGATGATGAGTTGGGTAACATAGTGGTTTAAGGATCCAAGGGTGACTATCCCAGGGGACACAGGTGGAACCTTTAAGAGGGAAACTTGATGGTCCAAGAAAATCACTTTTGCATTAGTTCGACATAAATTGCTTAAGACCAAGCTAGTTTCGGTGGAGGTGAATTATACTTGTTCAGTCACTAAGTGGTACCTGATTCTTTGGGTGTCTGACTCTTTGCAACTTCATGGACTGCAGTATGAGTCCTATCTTATCTCTTCTCAATGGCAGACGTGTCAAACATGTTATGGCCTTCATTAATCCACACTGTAAAATTTGTTAAGTGAATGTGAGCAACATTTTCCATTGGTTTTGTTTCTGAAATAAATTGCCTGAGGTCTCCTTGATCCTTGGAACCCCAGTGTGCTCCATGGATCATTTTGAGGAAGTTTTTTTTCTGGAAGATGAGAGTGGTCCTGAAAAACCGTAAAATTCCTGAGTTTAAGTGCTCATTAAAAACATATAACATGATCTGCAGCCATGTTGGGGAGATAGTATATAACAGTTCCTATAGTCTCTGGAAGTAGATTGCCTGGAGTTTGAAGCCTTATTAGCTGCCCTGAGCAAATGTCTTAATTTTTTTTTTTGAAATGAAATCGCATTGGCTTGGACTGACTGCATGCTGTCAACAATATCAGTCAAAGAAAACAGACATATGCTTTCTTTGAAGTACTTTTGTGGCCTTTATAGACTTAATCATTACTAAAAATAATACAGGGATTCTGTGAAAATCATTACTAATCCTACTGTTCTGGTTATCTAGTGCTGTTGAATAAACTACTCCAAAACTCATTGCCAAAAAACATCTCAGTTTTGTGGACTGGAATTTGGAGAGGGCTTGACTGGTTGATTTTTCTGCCCTGTGTGGCATTGAGTGGGTTGGTTGACCAGCATTCAGTGATAATGGCAAGGCTGCATGGGGACTTGAAAATGTTTCACTTGCATGCCTAGTGCTGAATGCCTGGAGGTCTGTGGTCAGCTGGGCACACCCCTCATTCCTGTTAGTCAAGGTGTCTTTGCCTGTAGGGTAGAAAATGGAGATGATGAATTTGGTAACATAGTGGTTTAAGGATCCAAGAGTGACTATCCCAGGAGACACAGGTGAAACCTTTAAGAGGGGAAACTTGATGGTCCAAGAAAATCACTTTTGCATTAGTTCGACATAAATTGCTTAAGACCAAGCTAGTTTCGGTGGAGGTGAATTATACTTGTTCAGTCACTAAGTGGTACCTGATTCTTTGGGTGTCTGACTCTTTGCAACTTCATGGACTGCAGTATGAGTCCTATCTTATCTCTTCTCAATGGCAGACGTGTCAAACATGTTATGGCCTTCATTAATCCACACTGTAAAATTTGTTAAGTGAATGTGAGCAACATTTTCCATTGGTTTTGTTTCTGAAATAAATTGCCTGAGGTCTCCTTGATCCTTGGAACCCCAGTGTGCTCCATGGATCATTTTGAGGAAGTTTTTTTTCTGGAAGATGAGAGTGGTCCTGAAAAACCGTAAAATTCCTGAGTTTAAGTGCTCATTAAAAACATATAACATGATCTGCAGCCATGTTGGGGAGATAGTATATAACAGTTCCTATAGTCTCTGGAAGTAGATTGCCTGGAGTTTGAAGCCTTATTAGCTGCATCACATGAGCAAATGTCTTAATTTGTCTGTTCTCTTTTTCTCATTTTTCCCCTCTCTATCTGGAAACAATAATATCTCCCACTTCACCAGGTTGTTTGGAGAATTAAATGAGAAATGGAGATAAAGAGTTAGTATGGTGCCTGGACCTGATATCACTCAGCATGTATTAATTACAGATTGATATTGATGAACTTATTTAGGCTCCTGGGTCTCACTGGCTGTTTTCCGTAAGAACAACAGATGTTTAGAGGAAGAGATATTAAAAATGTGTCAATCTATACTTTCCAGTGATGCTTTTTTTGAAGGTAGATATGTTGTTGATTTCTCTAACAGAAAAGGATCACAAGACAGAGCTGTAGGAAGTCTTGGATTTATATAGTACAATGGAGAGATGGTAATAATGGTCAATATATTAAGAAACAAGAAAATGAAACGAAAAACAAATGTCACTCCAGTGTTTCTGGCGGATTCTATGTATGCTCTTTTCTGACCTGGGCTGGATCACTCCCTTCTAGGTTGTCTCAGGAGGTAATCTCCACTCTCAGGAGGTCACCATATTCATGCCAAACAGTGGATATAGTGCACTGCAGTCCAGAAGTCCAAGGCCTAAGCAGTCCTCCAGCCTGTCCCCCGAGTAGCTGGGATGAGAGGAGTGTGGCACTGTGCCTGACTATGAAACTTCTTTTCTTATTTCAACATGAATTCAGTCACAGATTTTTTTTTCTACTTGAATGCTTTGAACACAGCATGGGTTGTTGTTGATGTTGCTGTTTTTTCAGTCACTAAGTTTTTTCTGACTCTTTGCAACTCCATGAATTATAGCACACAGCACTTCCCTGTCCTTCACTATCTCCCTCAGTTTGCTCAAACTCATGTCCATTGAGTCGGTGATACCATCCAAACATCTCATCCTCTGTCATCCCCTTCTTCCCTTGCCCTCAATCTTGCCCAGCATAAGGGTCTTTGGTAATGAGTCATTTCTTTATATCAAGTGCCCAAAGTACTGGAGCTTCAGCTTTGGCATCAGTGCTTCAAATGAATATTCAGACTTGATATCCTTTAGGATTAACTGGTTTGATTTCCTGGCTATTGAAGAAACTCTCAAGAGGCTTCTCTAGCACACAATTGGAAAGTATCAATTCTTTGATACTCAGCCCTCTTTATTGTCCGCCTCTTGCATCTGTACATGACTACTGGAAAAAAATCTTAACTTTGACTATTTGCCTTTTTGTTGGCAAAGTGATGTCTCTGCTTTTTAATACACTGGCCAGGTTTGTCAGAGATTTCTTCCACGGAGCAGGTGTCTTTTAATTTCATGGCTGCAGTCACTGTCCATAGTGATTTGGGGACCCAAGAAAACCAAATGTGTCACTGCTTCCACTTTTTCTCCATCTATTTGCCATGAAGTGATGAGACTGGAGGCCGTGATCTTTACTTTTTGAATGTTTTAAGCCAACTTTTTCACCCTCCCTCCTCTTTCACCCTTATCAACAGGGTCTCTAATTCCTGTCTGCTTCCTGCCATTAGTGTGGTATCATCTGCACATCTGAGACTGTTGTTACTTTTCCTGGCAATCTTGATTCCAGCTTCTGAGTCATCCAGTCTGACATTTCCCATGACGTGTTTTGCATAGACATTAAAGAAGCAGGGTGACAATATACGGCCTTTGTTACCAAGTCAAAACTTACTCTGCTCATCACAAAACAGACCAATGAATCTGAGAGATGAAGTGTTGAGGCTAGGAAAATGACGTTATTTGGAAAGCAGCTGACTGAGGAGATGGCATGCTAGCACCTTGGGATAAAAACATCTTATTGGGATTTGGGTGCCAGGTTATTTTCTAGATCAGAGATGGAGACAGGTGAGGAAGCAAAACAAAAAGGCCATTAATCTTGCAAACATCTCCTAGAATGGCAAGCCTCAGGCAGGAAGTGTTAGCTTCTCTCTTCCTACCATCTACAGGTGGACAGGATTCTTGAACAAAGGCCCTTTACGAATCAGGCAGAAGGGCAGGGTCCTCGAGGCAAGCTATTAAGTACAATTAGAATATAGCAATGGAAAGCAAGTCGAAGAAACAATTTGCAACATGGAGCCAGAATTTGATTTTCTCCCTTCAACACCTTGATGTACTCCTTTCCAAATTTTGAACCAGTCCATTGTTCCATGTCAGGTTCTAACTGTTACTTCTTATTCTGCATACAAGATTTCTCAGGAGGCAGGTAAGGTGGTCTGATATTTCCATCTCTTGAAGAATTTTCCACAGTTTACTGTGATCTACACAGTCAAAGGCTTTGTCAATGTAGCAGAAGTAATGGGTGGTTAAAAAAAAAAGTCCCACATTGAGAGCTCAGTGTTTTCACTTTAGAGTTTCTTGTATCATTTGGGTTTAAAATTTGGCTCTACATGAGACATATCTTTACAAATAGTGGCTTATGCAAGATAGAAAGTTCTTTCCATGTCACATCGAGTGTGGAAATTGGCAGAGCTGGTATGGCAACCTGTATTTTATGGCCCTTGGTTCCTTTGATCCTGTGACTCTGTCATGGGTAAGTTTTATTCCTAAGGACAGCATCCAGATGACTTCTGGAGCTCTAACGATTATATTTGCTTTCCTGTCATCAGGACAAAGGAAAGAGGAGAGACGAGTATGCCTCCCCTTTACAGGATACTTTCTAGAGAATTCAAATGACATTTTTTCATTTACATGCTCTATGGTTCTTTCTGACACTGAATATGTGATGTCTTTCCAGGCCAGTTCCCCAATTATTGGCACTGAGTATCTAACAAATTGATTCAATTCTGATAATACCCACCTGGAATTAGTGTCTGTCCACCTAAAACTGCATCAGATCCTACTTCATATACCAGCTGCAAATGGTCTAAGCTACCCACACTTCTGTTTGGCTGACTGCAAGTTCAGGGATTCCCACAATCCCCTCTCAGATTTGATAATTAGTTGGAATGACTCATAGAACTCAGAAAACCTCATTGCTTACATTTAGTGGTTTATTATAAAGGATACAAATGAATAGCCGGAAGAAGATGTACATAGGGAGCTCTGAAAGGGTCTTGAAGGCAGGAGCCTCTATCCTCATGGAGCTAGGGCACATCATCTTCCTAGCATGCTGATGGGTTAACCAAGCCCTAAGCTCCCCAGTCTCAATGTTGAGGTTTTGTAAGAGCTCAGTCTTCACCCACTCCCCAGAGGTCTGAACGACCCTAGAAGTTTTAACACTCTAATCACAGATTTGATTTTTTTGGAGATTATCCCCAGTCTGAGGCTCTCCAGGGGCCCCATCCTAAGTGACAGCATTAGCATAAATAAGCTTGAAGTGTTCTAGAGGAGCTTGTCATGAGTAACATAAGACTCTCCCCACATTCGAGAAATTGCAAGAGCTTTAGGAACTCTGTGCCAGGAATTTGGGATAAAGAGCAAATGTTTATTTTTTTACCAGTGAGTCTTCTGACTATAATTTAGTTACATGACCTCAGCTAGCTGTAATAGAGTCTGAGGAATGTGGTCAATGGTGATAGTATTTATAAAGAGGGAAAGAACGGAAGAGTGGATAATGGGGGACAACTTCCCTGATCCTTCATGAATGTGTTTTTCATTCACTGATGAAGCTCTTGGGCCTGAGGCCTTTATGCTTTAGTGTAGCCTTGGGCTCCATTGGAATGATTTCCCCACTGCTGACAATAGCCTCATTGATACTAGAGTCCCGAACATTGCTCATCAGTCTGGATTTTAATTTGGGGTGTTAGACTGTGACCCTGCTTGTCTCTATGTCAATTACAACTTGATTCAGTTTGGTTTTTCAGACTGTAAGTCCTACAGATAACGGCATTATGTAGTTCTAGAGATTGTGCCTACTTCCTTGACATTTTTATTGAATATGCATTTATCTGAACACTTGTCAAAATATTCAGCATTACTCATAATGAAATAATTCATCTTGATCCCCTACTCTAATTAACTGAAATGAATTTGCTACTTTTGGAGAACTATCCTTCAACTTGTAACACTTTTTGCCTTATTTTTGAATTTTACATTTTATCTGTTACTTGTTTACTTCTGAATTGCTTTTTAATCTTTTAAACCAATGCTAAATTTGTTATAGAAGTTCAGAACTATCTGGAATTTCAGAAATAACACACCAATTTATTTGTTTCCTATGAAAGAATTTATCAAAAGCCCACAGAGAATGTAACTTCATTTAAACTAGGCTTTCTCATCAGTTTCTCTGCAATCTCCTTATCTCTTAGATTTTCCTGGAAAGCCTTAACAGGTGATCTACCTCAAGAGCCTCCCAAAAGGCTCACATTCCAGACTTTGTATTTTAGGCTTTTGCTCTTCAAATGAATTTCAGTTTCTTTGCTCTCAGTTTTACCAGTGAGAGCATGTTTTGTTTTATGTGAGACGGGGATGACCTTTTAACAGTCTTTCAATTATTATTGAACATTGGCAACATGAAATAGAGGGAAAAGATAGACATCAAAGAAACTGAGAAAAACAATAGAATGGGAAAGACTAGATATCTCTTCAAGAAAATTAGAGAATACAAGGGAATATTTTATGCAAAGATGGGCACAATAAAAGACAGAAATAGTAAGGACTGTAAAGAAGCAAAAGAGATTAAGAAGAGGTGGCAAGAATACACAGAAGAACTGTGGGGCTCTGAATTGAAAGAGGACCGTTTTAAGCATAAAGGAGCTTAAGCACATGTTTGCGGTTTGGAGCTAAGATGGCGCCTACAGGAAGGGGTGTGGGATTGAAAAGAAGCTTAAGCACATTGTTTCAGCTTGGAGCTAAGATGGCGCCTACAGGAAGGGGTGTGGGAGTGAAAAGAAGCTTAAGCACATTGTTTCACCTTGGAGCTAAGATGGCGCCTACAGGAAGGGACGTGGGAATGAAGGGAAGCTTAAGTGCATTGTTTAAAGAAGCTTAAGCACATGTTTGCAGCTAAGATGGCGCCTACAGGAAGAGACAGGGCGTGATCTAAATTGTTAATTGATGGTCAAGATTTCTGATTGGTTCCCCTGGCTTCCGCGCTCGTGAATGATTGCTTGGCCTTTAGCTTGATTGGTGTAATCTATAGGAAGTCCCGTGCAAAACCCCCTTCACTTGCCTATAAAAGCTGTGGATCTTCTTCAATAAAGCGGAACTACTTCGATGGAACCCCTGTCGTGTCTGATTGTCCCCTGCCTGAGGCAGGGGACTGCGGGGCGGGCAGTTCAAGATTTGCCTTTCTCCGAGATCTCCCGGTTCAGCTGGGGGGCAATCCCGCTGCTTTCCCTTTCTGCGGAAGGTCCCCGCAAAGAACTATACAGAAAGGGCTTAATAATCTGGAAAAGACAATGGTGTGGTCACTCACCTAGAGCCAGACATCCTCGAGTGTGAAGTCAGGTGGGCCTTAAGAAGAATTACTATGAACAAAGCCAGTGGAAATGATGGAAATTCAGCTGAGCTATTTCAAATCCTAAAAGATGATGCTGTTAATGTGCTACACTCAATAGGTTAGCAAGTTTAAAAAAGTTAGCAGTGGCCACTGGACTGGAAAAGATCCGTTTTTATTTCAGTCTTAAAGAAGGGCAATGCCAAGAATATTCAAACTGTGACACAATTGCACTCATTTCACATGCTAGCAAGGTAATGCTCAAAATCCTTCAAGATAGGCTTCAATATAGGAGAATTGAGAACTTCCAGATTTACAAGCAGGATTTAGAAAAGGCAGAGGAACCAGAGATCAAGTTGCCAATATCCATTGGATCATAGAGAAAGCAAGAGAATTCTAAAAAGACATCTACTTCTGATTCATTGACTATGCTAAAGCCTTTGACTGTGTGGATCACAGTAACTGTGAAACATTCCTAGAGATGGTAACACCAGACTATTTTACCTGCCTCCTCTCCAACCTGTATGCAGAACAAGAAGCAACATTTAGAACTGGACATGAAACCATGAACTGGTTCCCAATTGGGAAAAGGAGTATATCTAGGCTATATGTTGTCACCTTGCTTATTCAACTTCTATGCAGAGTAAACTGTGGGAAATGCCAGGTTGGATGGAACACAAGCTGAAATCAAGATGACTAGGAGAAATATCAGTAACATCAGATAGGGAGATGATGCCACCCTAATGGCAGTAAGTGAAGAGTATCCTGATGAAGCTGAGAGAGGACAGTGAAAATGCTGGCCTAAAACACAAAATTCAAAAAACTAAGATCATGGCATCCAGTCCCAGCACTTGATGAGAAATAGATGGAGATATATGGAAACAGTGCCAGTCTGATTGTCCCCTGCCTGGGGCAGGGGACTGCGGGGCGGGCAGTGCAAGATTTGCCTTTCTCCGAGATCTCCCGGTTCAGCTGGGGGGCAATCCCGCTGCTTTCCCTTTCTGCGGAAGGTCCCCGCAAAGAACTATACAGAAAGGGCTTAATAATCTGGAAAAGACAATGGTGTGGTCACTCACCTAGAGCCAGACATCCTCGAGTGTGAAGTCAGGTGGGCCTTAAGAAGAATTACTATGAACAAAGCCAGTGGAAATGATGGAAATTCAGCTGAGCTATTTCAAATCCTAAAAGATGATGCTGTTAATGTGCTACACTCAATAGGTTAGCAAGTTTAAAAAAGTTAGCAGTGGCCACTGGACTGGAAAAGATCCGTTTTTATTTCAGTCTTAAAGAAGGGCAATGCCAAGAATATTCAAACTGTGACACAATTGCACTCATTTCACATGCTAGCAAGGTAATGCTCAAAATCCTTCAAGATAGGCTTCAATATAGGAGAATTGAGAACTTCCAGATTTACAAGCAGGATTTAGAAAAGGCAGAGGAACCAGAGATCAAGTTGCCAATATCCATTGGATCATAGAGAAAGCAAGAGAATTCTAAAAAGACATCTACTTCTGATTCATTGACTATGCTAAAGCCTTTGACTGTGTGGATCACAGTAACTGTGAAACATTCCTAGAGATGGTAACACCAGACTATTTTACCTGCCTCCTCTCCAACCTGTATGCAGAACAAGAAGCAACATTTAGAACTGGACATGAAACCATGAACTGGTTCCCAATTGGGAAAAGGAGTATATCTAGGCTATATGTTGTCACCTTGCTTATTCAACTTCTATGCAGAGTAAACTGTGGGAAATGCCAGGTTGGATGGAACACAAGCTGAAATCAAGATGACTAGGAGAAATATCAGTAACATCAGATAGGGAGATGATGCCACCCTAATGGCAGTAAGTGAAGAGTATCCTGATGAAGCTGAGAGAGGACAGTGAAAATGCTGGCCTAAAACACAAAATTCAAAAAACTAAGATCATGGCATCCAGTCCCAGCACTTGATGAGAAATAGATGGAGATATATGGAAACAGTGCCAGATTTTGTTTTCTAGGCCCAAAATCACCTGGACATATTATTTGTGATATGTTTCAGAAAGATTGTCCTATTCTATGACGTTGAGATGTATTATGGTGGAAGTGGAAGTTCTTACATGATGTAGCATTTGAATTCATAAAGCCCATTAGAAGGACAACAGAAGTCCATGGGGTCAGCACAAAATTTGTGTCTGAACACCTGGATTACTGGGAGAATTTAATTAAGAGTTATGTGTAAAGTGATTTTGAGGAGCTTCAGAATGTTGTAAAATACAACAAATGTTTTCTGGGAAGCCCACGGTGACTTGGCATTTAGCTCACACTTGCAAGAAGCACACTCAGTCAAATATGGGACATCAGTTCATAGGCATTGCTAGCTATTGGATAGTCAACTTCTGTGCATTGCTGGGATAGGAGATACGAAGGTCTTCAATAACATGTGTCCTAGCTCTCATAAACACTAGTCCTGAGTTTTCCTTTGCAATTGTTCATATTTCAGTTTTGCTACTTAAAACTGGATTTCATTGCCTCCATTCCTTTGTATCAATTAAATGTACTTTTGTGGTACCTTAGATTGGAAAGAACCCTGGGGACCTGTTCCCTTCTTAGCAGAACCAGTGGTTCCTTCTCATATAACTTACCAAGTCAACTTGATCAATTTACTTCACAGTCTTTGATTAGTCATGTTAGACAATTTAACCAAATTAACTAATTCTCTAGAGAGCATAATATGAAATTATGTGTTCAAGTATGATGTCTTTTTTTTTTTTTTTACTTTTATTTATTTATTTTTGGCTGTGCTGGGTCCTTGTTGATGAGTGGGTTTAGCTGCTCTGTGGTATGTGGGATCTTCCTGGATCAGGGATTGAACCTGTGTCTCCTGCATTGGCAGACGAGTTCTTATCCACTGAGCCACAAGGGAAGCCCCAAGTATGATGTCTTTTAAATAGTGTTACAGACAAGTCACAAATAATAATTTTCTTTGTAAGACTAAAATATGCCAACCAGCCTGTTTTTGAACATAAGATTTTTGCCTAATTATTTCTAATGTAATAACAGCCATGAAAACTCTGTATTTCTAGTGATTATCTTTTTTTAAGTTTTATTTTACTTTTAACTTTTACGATGTTTTGTTGTTTATAGATACGTATAGTCCCAGATTAGTCATATGTATATCCCTGGCTCCCATCCCTCCCCGCCGACCACCCCATCCCATCTAGTGATTATCTTTCTTTAGTTTCAAATCCCTTCGTTTTCTATATCTTGTTTATTCTTATGTGTTACTTGAGTCTTAGAGTAATGCAAGTTCCAGTTTGAGTTTAAGCCAAGTTTAATCACATCTTGATATAGCTGGGAAACTGGTGGACTGATTGGTTCATTTATTCATTCTATCAATATTATCTGAGTGCCTATTATGTGCCAGATATTGTTCTGTGCATTTGGAATAAAGCAGTGATCAAAACATAAAATCCTACCTTCATGGAGCTTACACTCTCATGTTTTACCATGTGGGATGGAAAAGATACAGTCAGTAATCTCTGGTGCTATACTAGTATTAGGCTCTATATAGACTGCAAATAGAGAAAGTCTTCCTAGAGAACAGAGCTAGACACCTGACACAATCAGAAAACTATAGTCATTAGAAGGAAGGGGCTGTCTTTAGATTTTTCTGAAGACTGACAATGAACTCCTGATTCAGAATTTGGTGAATGATAGTGTTTGTGTGTGAACATGTGTGGGAGAAACTGAAAGGGGTAGAGGAGTAGAAGAAAGGAAAAGAGATAGTTAAATCTGTGTTTGAAAGTAAAAAGGGAAAGCGTTCATTCACAGTTTATGAGGAAATGGACTCTGTGTGTTTACTAACACAATTAAGAGAATATACTCAGAAATATGGGAGGACTTTGCAGAAAATCAGTATTCTGTGTGAGAAAGTGGGACAAGGCCATTACTGCTTATAGACTTGAGAGCTGAGGAGGGTGTCTTTTCCTGGAGATTTCTTCTTGACCTGAAGCTGGGCTTACATCTATAACTCTTTCATGTCTAAGCAGAAGCATCATCTTTTCTGAAAAATAGACTGTGAACCTCAACTGTGGAGTTTATGTGTCCCTTCTTTTTGCTCCTGTTGTACTTCTGTCTGATCATGATTTCTATTGGGTTAGCCAAAAAGTTCCTTTGGGTTTTCAATAAAACATTACAGAAAAACCTGAATGAACTTTTTTGGCCAACTTATTATTATCCCATGTTGCAGTTATGTATTGTTTTTACCTAGACTGCAGGCACTTCAAGGGCTGGACCACATCCTCTGTGTTCTGTTCCCTCGTGTGCTGCAGAGTGCCTGGAATATAGTAAGAGCTAAGGGAATACTTACCAAATAATTTTATATTCTTAATCTATCCTCTTTTGCTACTCTATTTCATTGTCATTTTTATATGATTGTAGAAGATTAAAAAGTGTTTTTCAGGAAGTTTGCTCAACCTCTTGGACATGCATGTGAAATAATGACTAATTACCATATGCATATTATTGTTTTTTCTTCTTAACATAAACTTTCCAAATTTTTTCTTGAGTTATCATAAAATACCTGTGAGGTTAAATTGCTTTTGAGAGCTGCATGAGTTGGAGGAATTAAGGATTCAGTGTTTTTTTTCTTTGATTTGGGAGAAAATTTTTTATTGATAAATTATTGAAACAGAATATTGAGTTGATATTTTAAAAGACCTGTGGGTGTGTTTCTTATTTTTTAAAATTGAAGTTCAGTTGATTTACAGTGTTGTGCCAATTTCTGTTATATAGCAAAATAACTCACTTTGGACGTACTTTCCTCTGCTATACAGTGGGACCTTGTTGATTACCCATTCTAAACATAATAGTTGGATCTACCAATTCCAAATTCCAAGCCTATTCCTGTCTCTTCTCCCCTTCCTCTAAGTAACCAGTCTCAGTCTGATTTCTGAGACCCTTTGCATTTTTTAAACTTGTTGCATTTATGAAAAATTAAATGTGATCCAAAACAAATTTACTGATGCTGAGTATTTACATTAAAAATATGTGTGTATATATATTTAAAACTATAGTTGTTCCATATTACAGTGAAAAAAAACTAAGCTGGGCTTACATCTATAACTCTTTCATGTCTAAGCAGAAGCATCATCTTTTCTGAAAAATAGACTGTGAACCTCAACTGTGGAGTTTATGTGTCCCTTCTTTTTGCTCCTGTTGTACTTCTGTCTGATCATGATTTCTATTGGGTTAGCCAAAAAGTTCCTTTGGGTTTTCAATAAAACATTACAGAAAAACCTGAATGAACTTTTTTGGCCAACTTATTATTATCCCATGTTGCAGTTATGTATTGTTTTTACCTAGACTGCAGGCACTTCAAGGGCTGGACCACATCCTCTGTGTTCTGTTCCCTCGTGTGCTGCAGAGTGCCTGGAATATAGTAAGAGCTAAGGGAATACTTACCAAATAATTTTATATTCTTAATCTATCCTCTTTTGCTACTCTATTTCATTGTCATTTTTATATGATTGTAGAAGATTAAAAAGTGTTTTTCAGGAAGTTTGCTCAACCTCTTGGACATGCATGTGAAATAATGACTAATTACCATATGCATATTATTGTTTTTTCTTCTTAACATAAACTTTCCAAATTTTTCTTGAGTTATCATAAAATACCTGTGAGGTTAAATTGCTTTTGAGAGCTGCATGAGTTGGAGGAATTAAGGATTCAGTGTTTTTTTTCTTTGATTTGGGAGAAAATTTTTTATTGATAAATTATTGAAACAGAATATTGAGTTGATATTTTAAAAGACCTGTGGGTGTGTTTCTTATTTTTTAAAATTGAAGTTCAGTTGATTTACAGTGTTGTGCCAATTTCTGTTATATAGCAAAATAACTCACTTTGGACGTACTTTCCTCTGCTATACAGTGGGACCTTGTTGATTACCCATTCTAAACATAATAGTTGGATCTACCAATTCCAAATTCCAAGCCTATTCCTGTCTCTTCTCCCCTTCCTCTAAGTAACCAGTCTCAGTCTGATTTCTGAGACCCTTTGCATTTTTTAAACTTGTTGCATTTATGAAAAATTAAATGTGATCCAAAACAAATTTACTGATGCTGAGTATTTACATTAAAAAATATGTGTGTATATATATTTAAAACTATAGTTGTTCCCTTTATAAAAACTGGAAAATACAGGTGAGCAAAGGCAAACAATCCTACCACTTAGTAACACTGCTAATCAATTGTTTATGTGTGTCAATATAAAGTATTGAAACTGGGCTGGCTTCTCTCAAACAATGTCATGTTGTAGTTTCATTGATAACAGGTTTTACTTATAAGTGTTACTTAGAATAGCAATGCATTTTACACTTTTTTTGAGTCTTACATTTGATAAAATAATATGTATATGCACAAATGTAAATGTAACAGAGAAATAACTGAAGACAACTGCAGCTGCCAAGTTTCCTATATTGCAAATTTCATCCCCAAATCACATAGAACAATAAGAGAAAACTTAAAACCACACTAAAATCACCCAAAATAACTTGAGGACAAAGAGGGCCCAAATTTCAAAATAACTATAAATAAGAAGAAAAGATGAAAAAAAGAAAAAAAATGGCATCAAATCCCAGTAAGTGATCTCTTAGATTCCTATCCTCCTGCAAGACATCACAACAAACAAAGACAGGCTTTAAAAGTGCAGAGAGGGGCTGGTGGTCCAGTGGGTAAGGACTCCACCTTGCAGTGCAAGGGGCGCCGGTTAGATTCCTGGCATGGGAAGATCCCACGTGCAGTGGAGCAGCTAGACCGATGTGTCAAATTACCGAGCCAGAGTTCTGGAGCACATGCGCCCAGAGCCAGTGCTCTGCAGCGACAGAGGCCACTGCGATGGGAGGCCCACACAAGCCAAAGAACAAAGATGGATGAAAATAAATAAATGAAAGACCAATAAAAGTGACCAAAAAAAAAAAAAAAAAAAAGCTGCAGAGAAGAGAGGAGAGGAGCTAGCAACTGGTCTAAGTTTGGCTAAAATCACTGACAGAGTAAGAAGAGTAAGTTCATGTTAAGCCCAGAAATGAAAAATGTGTTTTGGGCATATCAGGGCGTGATCCACAAGGAAATGACTAAAAATATGTGACTTGTGTTTTTTTGCTTCTTTTTTCTGCTTTCTACTGGTTTATTGAAAAAAGCAACTAATTCTTAAATCTGAAATTGAGAACTGCTTTGAAAGACAGATATTTTGCTCTTCATTAAAACCCTTAATTGATAAAGGCAACTTCAAGCAAATTGTTTCATGTATATAGTGTAAATAGTTCAGGAAAACAGGGGAAGGATGTAACTTTCCTACAGAGGGTTTAATTAAAACTTGTTTATGTGTGTCAATATAAAGTATTGAAACTGGGCTGGCTTCTCTCAAACAATGTCATGTTGTAGTTTCATTGATAACAGGTTTTACTTATAAGTGTTACTTAGAATAGCAATGCATTTTACACTTTTTTTGAGTCTTACATTTGATAAAATAATATGTATATGCACAAATGTAAATGTAACAGAGAAATAACTGAAGACAACTGCAGCTGCCAAGTTTCCTATATTGCAAATTTCATCCCCAAATCACATAGAACAATAAGAGAAAACTTAAAACCACACTAAAATCACCCAAAATAACTTGAGGACAAAGAGGGCCCAAATTTCAAAATAACTATAAATAAGAAGAAAAGATGAAAAAAAGAAAAAAAATGGCATCAAATCCCAGTAAGTGATCTCTTAGATTCCTATCCTCCTGCAAGACATCACAACAAACAAAGACAGGCTTTAAAAGTGCAGAGAGGGGCTGGTGGTCCAGTGGGTAAGGACTCCACCTTGCAGTGCAAGGGGCGCCGGTTAGATTCCTGGCATGGGAAGATCCCACGTGCAGTGGAGCAGCTAGACCGATGTGTCAAATTACCGAGCCAGAGTTCTGGAGCACATGCGCCCAGAGCCAGTGCTCTGCAGCGACAGAGGCCACTGCGATGGGAGGCCCACACAAGCCAAAGAACAAAGATGGATGAAAATAAATAAATGAAAGACCAATAAAAGTGACCAAAAAAAAAAAAAAAAAAAGCTGCAGAGAAGAGAGGAGAGGAGCTAGCAACTGGTCTAAGTTTGGCTAAAATCACTGACAGAGTAAGAAGAGTAAGTTCATGTTAAGCCCAGAAATGAAAAATGTGTTTTGGGCATATCAGGGCGTGATCCACAAGGAAATGACTAAAAATATGTGACTTGTGTTTTTTTGCTTCTTTTTTCTGCTTTCTACTGGTTTATTGAAAAAAGCAACTAATTCTTAAATCTGAAATTGAGAACTGCTTTGAAAGACAGATATTTTGCTCTTCATTAAAACCCTTAATTGATAAAGGCAACTTCAAGCAAATTGTTTCATGTATATAGTGTAAATAGTTCAGGAAAACAGGGGAAGGATGTAACTTTCCTACAGAGGGTTTATAAACTCAAGGCATTTAAAATTAAGTCTGGTGAAAAAGAAATGTTTCAAAAAGAACTGAGGATGTGTCTTTTTGGCATTGAGCTACCTGAAATCAGTTAAGAAAGCTTAGTGTTGATAGAATGTGTATAGCCAAACGAGAGAAAAATCCTCTATCTTATATTAGAAGGGGCTTGTAAGATCTACTCTCAGCAACTTTCAAGTGTACGATATAGTGTTACTGACTATAGTCACCACACTGTGTGTAAGATCTCCAGAATTTATGCATCATATAGCTGCAAGTTTGTACCCTTTGACCTTCTTCAGACATTTCTTTTATATCTCCATCCTTGCCAGCTACAGTCGGTGAGTTCTGTTTTTTAGGTTCTACATATATGTGAGATCATAGAGTATTTGTCATTTTTATGCCTTATGACACTCAGTATGATGCCTTGAACTTTCATCTATGTTGTTGCAAATGACAAGATTTCCTTCTTTTTATTGCCTGAGTAATGTTCCATTGTGTATACATGTTTTGTTGTTGTTTTAGTTGCTAAGTCATGTCTGACTCTTTGTAACTCCATGGATTGTAGTCCACCAGGCTCCTCTGTTCATGGGCCTTTCCATGTGTGATTGTGTATAAAATAGTTGTTTTACTTTATCCATTCTTCTGTCAACAGACGCTTAGATTTTTTTCTGTATATTGACTTATAAACAATGCTATAGGGAGTATTGGGGTGCAGACAGAATTTTGTGATTGTGATTTCATTTCCTTTGGATAAATATTCAGAAATAGAATGGCTGCATCACATGGTACTTGTATTTTTTTTAGCATTCTCTTTTTTGATGAGAAATATTTGTGGCCTTTATACTGTCCTTGTCCTATCATTATGCTTTAGTAATATGGTCAACAGATAATTTGTTATTTTTCTGGATCAAGAGGAGTTACATTTATATTTTATGAAATTGAAGATTGTCATGAGATTCTTAACTTTATGCCTCAGGTCTTGACAGGTTAGGACTTCTGCATATTTGAATCAGAGAAGAGCTTGATAATCTTTTAGATGCTGAAAGGAAGTCATCAAATATTTATGAGAAAGATGATGGATTGTTGAACACTGTATTATGGACTTCAGTTATTTGCTGATGTCCTTGAAATGTACATAACCCCCATTGGCCATGAAAGTTGTAGTGACTCAAGTTTGTGGTGCCTTCTCTGGGAGGTCTATGCTTTCACATCTCATTGATGTTTAGAATGTGTATAGCCAAACGAGAGAAAATCCTCTATCTTATATTAGAAGGGGCTTGTAAGATCTACTCTCAGCAACTTTCAAGTGTACGATATAGTGTTACTGACTATAGTCACCACACTGTGTGTAAGATCTCCAGAATTTATGCATCATATAGCTGCAAGTTTGTACCCTTTGACCTTCTTCAGACATTTCTTTTATATCTCCATCCTTGCCAGCTACAGTCGGTGAGTTCTGTTTTTTAGGTTCTACATATATGTGAGATCATAGAGTATTTGTCATTTTTATGCCTTATGACACTCAGTATGATGCCTTGAACTTTCATCTATGTTGTTGCAAATGACAAGATTTCCTTCTTTTTATTGCCTGAGTAATGTTCCATTGTGTATACATGTTTTGTTGTTGTTTTAGTTGCTAAGTCATGTCTGACTCTTTGTAACTCCATGGATTGTAGTCCACCAGGCTCCTCTGTTCATGGGCCTTTCCATGTGTGATTGTGTATAAAATAGTTGTTTTACTTTATCCATTCTTCTGTCAACAGACGCTTAGATTTTTTTCTGTATATTGACTTATAAACAATGCTATAGGGAGTATTGGGGTGCAGACAGAATTTTGTGATTGTGATTTCATTTCCTTTGGATAAATATTCAGAAATAGAATGGCTGCATCACATGGTACTTGTATTTTTTTTAGCATTCTCTTTTTTGATGAGAAATATTTGTGGCCTTTATACTGTCCTTGTCCTATCATTATGCTTTAGTAATATGGTCAACAGATAATTTGTTATTTTCTGGATCAAGAGGAGTTACATTTATATTTTATGAAATTGAAGATTGTCATGAGATTCTTAACTTTATGCCTCAGGTCTTGACAGGTTAGGACTTCTGCATATTTGAATCAGAGAAGAGCTTGATAATCTTTTAGATGCTGAAAGGAAGTCATCAAATATTTATGAGAAAGATGATGGATTGTTGAACACTGTATTATGGACTTCAGTTATTTGCTGATGTCCTTGAAATGTACATAACCCCCATTGGCCATGAAAGTTGTAGTGACTCAAGTTTGTGGTGCCTTCTCTGGGAGGTCTATGCTTTCACATCTCATTGATGTAGAGTTCTTTTCAATGAGACTTTCTTTAGTTGTAGAATATAAGTTTAGGAGTGTTTAGAGCGAAAAAAACCATACATGAATCAGAGATGCTGTTGACTTGGAAGTGACATTTCACATCAGTGAAAATGAATCTTTGTTATTGCAAGTCACTGAAATTTTGGATCATTACTGTAGCATAACACAGCAACAGCTGACTAACACCTATGATCCAATTTATGTTCTTGAATTAACACTCAGGGTTTTCATGTGGGAAATGAATTAAAGGGATAAAAGAGTGACATTGGAAAAACGTTAGAAAACCATTCCACCTGAGAGAGGTGACTGTTGTCTTGGATTTGGGTAAGAATGAGAGAGTGAGAATAAACAGGATTGGGTGATTGCTTATATCTGATGAGAAATTTGTCAGAAATTGTAGGTTTTGGTGGGAAGTAACTGGGTGGATGGTGATAAGGTAGAAATCAGTGAAATAAAAAATGATACAAGGCAGAGGAAGCAGTTATGAAGACGTAAGTTTAATTCTAGATGTCTATAGGATATCTTAATGGAGAATTTGAGTAGGAAGTTGTATATATGAGTTTAGAAGAGAGGTCTCAAAGATACATAATTAGAGTTTATCAACATTTAGACTGAAGCCACAGGAGGGGTTAAGAAATCTGAGGAAGAGAATGTAGAATGAGAAGCTATGATACCCTATGAGAAGTTTGCCCCAAACTGTAACATCTGAAGATAAGTGATTCCTAAAAGTAAATAAGGATAAAAGGAGAAGTACCTTGAGGAAGTGGCTGCTTCTAGGAAGTGTAGGAAACCTATAAGGTTGGCAAGGAGTATTTTGTAATGTAAAGTAAAAATAAAAGAAAACAAACTCCAAATGATGGAAATATGTCAAACATACACAGGGGTCAGTTGAAACAACTCCAAATGTGCAAAGCTGTAAAGTTGAGCAAGAAATAAATAAATATCTATGAGTCTATATTAATATAAACAAAATGATTAAATAAATTGGGAAGAAGAGACAACTTTTTTATGCAGAATAATTCCAAATAAATTATTTAGTACTCTGCCATCAGAAATGCAGAGCACAGACTTTCCTGGTGGTTTAGTGGTTAAGAATTTAATTTACAATGTAGGGTACACTGGTTCAATCCCCAGTTGGGGAAGATTTCACATGCCTCAGGGCAACTAAGCCCATGCACCACAACTACTGATCCTATGTTCAACAGACCAGGAGTCACAGCTATTGAAGCCTGCATACCCTAGAGCCTGTGTTCAGCAAGAAGAGAAGCCTGTGTACAACACTGAAGACCTGGCTGAGACAAAAAAAAAAATGTAGACCTCAATTCTCTACTCCATTAGTGTGACTGTATATTGTGTTTTCCTTCCAAAGGAAGATTGGAAAGAGAGGAAAAAAAGAATAATCTTACAATGAGGAGACATGACAAACTCATTTAGCCAGGTCTCAAAGGTCAACACGAACAGTGATAGGTCGTTGATATCACATGCATTTGATATGATGTGATAAAAATGTTACTTTACTACTATCGTGTTCTTTCCCACGAACACACACTCCAGTCTAATTATGAGAAAACATCAGGCGAATCTCAATAGAGGGACATTCTGAAAATCATTCACCAGTAATACTCAAAACTGTTAAGGTAATAAAAAAGGAAAGTCTGATGAACTGTCCCAGGCTAGAGGAGCCTAAGGAGACTTAATGAATAAACATATGTGGTATCCTGGGTGGAATCGTGAAACAGAAGAGGGACCTTAGGTGAAAACTAAGAAAATCTGAATTCATGAACTGTAGTTAATAATTGTGTATCAATATTGGCTTGTTAATTATAACAAACATGCCTTGTTAAGAGTAAGGGTAACTGGGTATATGATATATGAGAAATCTCCGTGCTTTGTTTGTGACTTCTCTGTAAATCTAAAACTGTTATAAAATTAAGGTTAGGGGCTTCCCTGGTGGTCCAGTAGGTAAAGAGTCCATGTTGCAGTGCAGGGGCACGGTTTGATCCCTGGCCTGGGAAGATCCCACATGCTGCAGAGCAGCTGGATCGGTGTGTTCAATTACAAGCCAGTGCTCTGGAGTGCATGCTTCCAGAGCAGGTGCTCTGCAATGCGAGAGGCAACTGCAATGGGAGGCCCACAAAGGCCAAAGAAAAAAGCTGGATGAATAAAAAAGGTTATTCTTTAAAAGCTACAAAAATACAAATCAAAACTACAATGAGATATCACCTCACACCAGTCAGAATGGCCATCTTCAAACAATAAATGCTGGAGAGGGTGCAGGCAAAAGGGAGCACTCTTGCATTGCTGGTGGGAATGTCAATTGATACAGCCTCTATGGAAGACAGTATGGAGATTCCTTAAAAAACTAAAAATAGAAGCACCATGTGACCCAGCAGTCCTACTGTTAGGCTTATATCCTGATGAAATCAAAACTGAAAGAAGCACCTGTACCTCAATGTTCATTGCAGCTACAATACAATAGCTAGAACATGGAAGCAACCTAGATGTCCATCAACGAATGAATGGATAAAAAAACTCGAATACATACATACAATGGAGTACTTCTCAGCTGTTAAAAGAAATGCAGAAGAATCAGCCTTAATGAGGTGGATGGATCTAGAACCTATTATAAAAAGTGAAGTCAGTCAAAGAGAGACAGACAAGCACAATATACTAACATTTATATATGGAATCTAGTAGGATGGTAATGCTAACACACTTAGTGAAGCGATGTAAAAAAAGACAGAGAAGACAGGGGGGCTAGAGGGGGCCTAAGGAGACTTAATGAATAAACATATGTGGTATCCTGGGTGGAATCGTGAAACAGAAGAGGGACCTTAGGTGAAAACTAAGAAAATCTGAATTCATGAACTGTAGTTAATAATTGTGTATCAATATTGGCTTGTTAATTATAACAAACATGCCTTGTTAAGAGTAAGGGTAACTGGGTATATGATATATGAGAAATCTCCGTGCTTTGTTTGTGACTTCTCTGTAAATCTAAAACTGTTATAAAATTAAGGTTAGGGGCTTCCCTGGTGGTCCAGTAGGTAAAGAGTCCATGTTGCAGTGCAGGGGCACGGTTTGATCCCTGGCCTGGGAAGATCCCACATGCTGCAGAGCAGCTGGATCGGTGTGTTCAATTACAAGCCAGTGCTCTGGAGTGCATGCTTCCAGAGCAGGTGCTCTGCAATGCGAGAGGCAACTGCAATGGGAGGCCCACAAAGGCCAAAGAAAAAAGCTGGATGAATAAAAAAGGTTATTCTTTAAAAGCTACAAAAATACAAATCAAAACTACAATGAGATATCACCTCACACCAGTCAGAATGGCCATCTTCAAACAATAAATGCTGGAGAGGGTGCAGGCAAAAGGGAGCACTCTTGCATTGCTGGTGGGAATGTCAATTGATACAGCCTCTATGGAAGACAGTATGGAGATTCCTTAAAAAACTAAAAATAGAAGCACCATGTGACCCAGCAGTCCTACTGTTAGGCTTATATCCTGATGAAATCAAAACTGAAAGAAGCACCTGTACCTCAATGTTCATTGCAGCTACAATACAATAGCTAGAACATGGAAGCAACCTAGATGTCCATCAACGAATGAATGGATAAAAAAACTCGAATACATACATACAATGGAGTACTTCTCAGCTGTTAAAAGAAATGCAGAAGAATCAGCCTTAATGAGGTGGATGGATCTAGAACCTATTATAAAAAGTGAAGTCAGTCAAAGAGAGACAGACAAGCACAATATACTAACATTTATATATGGAATCTAGTAGGATGGTAATGCTAACACACTTAGTGAAGCGATGTAAAAAGACAGAGAACAGACATATGGACATTGTGAGGAATGAACAGTGGGTGGAAGGCATAGAGGGAGTAACATGGAAACCTATACTATCATATGTGAAAAAGATAGCTACTGTCATTGCTCTGAGGGAATAGGAGTTCCTACAAGGGCTTGGTGTGACAGCCTGGAGGGGTGGGATGGGGGGCCTGGGAGGAGGAGGGGACCAGGGATATGCATATCACTGATCTGGGAACATACATGTCTGTGAAGAACAAAACTCTGTAAAAACTTTTTAAAAAATTATATATAAAAAAGCTTTAAAAAGATAAATATCATATGATTTGCTTTTTGAGAAATCTTAAAAATCTCAAAATTAAACAAAACAATGACTCATAGTTGCAGAGAAAAAAATATGTGTTTGCCAGATGGGAGTAGGTGGAAGAATGAGTGAAATAAGTGAAGGGAATTAAGAGGTTAAAAACTGCCAGATATGAAACAAAGAAATCATGGGAGGTGTTGTATAGCATAAGGAAAATCATCAATGGTATCTAATAGCTTTGTGTGGGTTACTGGATTTATTGTGATGATAATTTTGTGATGTATTTGAATGTGGAATCGCTATCTTGTGTACCTGAAATTAATATATAACTATATTTCAGTAATAAAAGAGCAGCTCCTGGTCAGTGATTAACTGTGTTGCCATATCTTCATTAAGTTTCCTTTTCATTTGCTAGACAAGGAAATTTTTAATAGTTAAGCATGGCCTAAAATGGGCTTATGCAATAGCACTTTTTTGCAGTAATGGAAATATCTGATATCTGTTCTATCCAATATGATGGTCAGTAGTCCTATGGGGTTACTGAGCCCTTAAAATGTACCTGTTAGAACTGAGAAACTGAATTTAAAAATTTCACTAAATTTACATAGCCACATATGCCTAGTGGCTGCCATACCAAATAGTGTTGGCTTATAAACTAATTCTAGTGTTGTCTCCTAAAGGAAAGATAAGCCTAGCTAACACCCTAATTCTCAATTACAAGAAAGATCAATGTATCAGTGTTAATAATATAGATGAGTATAAATAACTTAGCCTTCCCACATTCATTCATTCCTTTTTATTTTTTTTTAATTCTTTATTTTAAAGGTTTTACAGAGTCTTGTTGTTCACAGACATGTATGTTCCCAGATCAGTCATATGCATATCCCTGGTCCCCACCCCCCAAGTTCCCCCCATCCCACCCCTCTGGACCATCGCCTCATGCCATTGTGAGCACTCCTATTCCCTTAGCACTATGACACTAGCTATCTTTTCCACACGTGACAGTATAGGTTTCCTTGTTACTCCCTCCATGCCTCCGCCTCCCTATTTCTTCCCCACAATGTCCCTATGTCTATGCTCTGTCTGTTTTTCCATGAGTTCATGGCATGTGTTATCAAGACCGTGCTACTAGAGTCCATATATGTGTGTTAGTATACTGTCTTTGTCTTTCTCTTTTTGGCTTACTTCACTTTTTATGATAGGTTCTAGAGCCAGCCACATCATTAGGACTGAGTCTTCTGCATTTCTTTTAACAGCTGAGTCGTATTCCACTGTATATACGTACCAGGGCTTCTGTATCCATTCATTCATCGATGAACATCTAGGTTGCTTCCATGTTCTGGCTATTGTATAGAGAGCTGCAATGAACATTGGGGTACAGGTGCTTCTCTCAGTTTTGATTGCATCAGGATATAAGCCTAATAGTGGGATTTCTGGGCCATAGGGTGCTTTTAGCTTTTTAAGGAATCTCCATACTGTCTTCCATAGAGGCTGTATCAATTTACATTCCCACCAGCAATGCAAGAGGGTTCCCTTTTCTCCGCACCCTCCCCAGCATTTATTGTCTGCAGATTGTTTGAAGATGGCCATTCTGACTGGTGTGAGGTGATATCTCATTGTAGTTTTGATTTGCATTTCTCTGATAATAAGCGAGGTTGAGCATCGTTTCATGTGCTTTTGGGCCATCTGTATGTCCTCTTTGGAGGGGCGTCTCTTTAGATCTTTTTCCCATTTTTTGATTGGGTTGTTTGTTTTTCCTGTGCTGAGTTGTCTGAGTTGCTTGTAGATTTTGGAGCTTATTTCTTTGTCTGTTGTTTCATTTGCTATGATTTTCTCCCACTCTGTGGGGTGTCTGTTCAGCTTTTTTGTAATTTCTTTTGCTGTACAAAAGCTTTTAAGTTTCATGAGGTCCCACATGTTCATTTTTCTTTTCAGTTCTGCTATTTTAGTAGGTGGGGTGGGGAGGGAGCGGAGTGGGCAGGCCGCTTCCACTGGTCTTTCATTTGTCTAGTTTCATCCGTCTTTGTTCTTTGGCCCGTGTTGGCCTCCCATTGTGGTGGCCTCTGTTGTCGCAGAGCACTGGCTCTGGGCACATGCGCTCCAGAGCTCCGGCTCGGTAATTGGACACATTGGTCCAGCCGCTCCGTGGCACGTGGGATCTTCCCAGGCCAGTGATCGAACCGGCGCCCCTTGCACTGCAAGGCGGTGTCCTTACCCACTGGACCACCAGGGAAGCCCTTTTCCTTCTTTCTTTTAGTAAGCATTTTTCGGGTGCCAAGTATGTAAGCTGATGGATGGGTACACAGATCATTTTATTTGGAGATATAAAAATACTTAGGAAGATAATTTTTAAAAAATATGCTGATTATGTGGTTAAATGAAATACAAGACATTCTACTATATATCATCAAAATCTTGATTATGACAGAAAACTTGTTCATAAGTTAGTTCCACGTGTATCAGTGTTCTCTTTACAGAGTCTCTACCTTTTCCTCGTGTGAATGTTACTATTTCATGAACTTTTACTTCCCCAACAGCAAGACTGGTGATTAAATCTTCATTTCTGCACAGAAACTGCCTTAAAACGATCAAAAGCAAGCACCCAGGAATCCACATGCATTCAGTCTAAAAGAGGCTTCCATGTAAGTTTTTCCATTTTTATCATCTTTTAATAGAAATATAAAATTGTATAAGAAATCACTCAACCAACAGATTTACCTCGCTCTTCTAGTAGGAGATTACAATAAATAAAGGCTGAGGCTCTGTCAAAGCTGTGACCTCAGTAGACGATATAAATTTGCTAGAATGAATAGAACTTCTCCAGTGAAACATATATTTAGTAAAACTCCTTAGTAGTCTAGACAAAAAACATGACAGACCTTGGCTATGAGTTCTAACCAAACAAATTCTTTTTGTTACACTTGAAGATAATCTTTCTGACCCTGAATTTTCTCATTTCAAAAATAACCTTATCCAGAAGTCCCTCTTAAGGGTCTTCAGCATAAGGAGATAACCACATATGAGGAAAATGTAATTTTAGGGTATAGGATTTCATAGCAGCCCCACATGCATATGTTATCAAAAATTGAAAATAACTTGCATGTCCCGGAAATTCTATGCTTCTTTTAAAATAAACTATGTGTTGTCACAGAAAGGAGTTCATGACAAATTAAGACTGAAAAAAAAGTAGGACATAAAGAGTATGGATAGAGAATGTTCCAAAAAGATGTTCATCAGAATATAGTAATGATGTCCACATTTTCTTTATCCATTCCTCTGTTGATGGACATTTAGGTTGCTTCCACATTCTGGCTATTGTAAATAATGCCACGATGAATACTGGGATGCATGTGTCTTTCTGAATTATTTTTTTCCTCTAGGTATATGCCCATGAATGGTACTGCTGGCTCATATACTCTATTTCTAAAGAGTGTCATACAGATTGAAGGAAGTCAGAAAAATAAATACAAATATTGTGTATTAACACATGTATGTGGAATCTAGAAAAATGGTATGGATGATCTTATTTGCAAAGCAGAACTAGAGACACAGATGTAGAGGACAGATATATGAATACCAACGTGGAAATGGAATTGGAGGAACTGGAAGATTGGGACTAACATGTATACACTATTGATAGTATATATAAAATAGATGACTGATGGGAGCATGCTGTATAGTACAGAGAGCTCTACTTAGTGCCCTGTAGTGACCTGAATGGGAACAGAGTCCAAGAGGGGAGGGGTTATATGGATATGTGAATATGTATGGGTGATTCATTTTTGCTGTGCAGTAGAAATCAACACAACATTGTAAAGCAACTATATTCTGATAAAAATTAAAAAATGATAGTAATGAAGGTTAACACAGGGTCATATTTGTGGTGACTTTTACACTTTGCTTTTACTTCTCTGTATTACTTGAATTTTTTGCCTAGTAGAAGTTATTTTCTTCATAAACTTTAGTACTGTGTTTACAAACAAGAGAGATTGAAACACACTTTGGGGTTATATTAGAGAGCGTGTTTCCAAGAAATAGAACCAACAGCATATGTGGAGGGACAGAGTGAGAGACAGAGTCAGGGAGGGAGAGAGAAAAAGAGAGATAAAGACTTACTTTAAGGAATCAGCTCATGTAATTGCGGAGGCTTAGTAAGTCCAGTATCTGCAGAGTAGACTAGCAGGTTGGAGACCTAGGTAACAGTTGCAGGTCAAATCCAAAGGCCATAGCTAATGGGACTTCTTATTGCTCAGGGAAAATTAATCTTTGTTCTTCCAAGGCCTTCAACTGATGGGTTAAGGCTCACCCACATTATGAATTCTAATCCACTTTATTCAAAAGCACCAATTTAACTCTTAACCCAATCTCAAAAATATTTTCACAGAAACATCCAAAGTAATGTTTCACCAAATATCTGGACACTATAGCCCAGTCAAGCTGACACATAAAACAAGCCACGTGTGTGTGTGTGTATAGATAGACAGATCACATCTTTATACATTTATCTATTGATGGACACTTAGGTTGCTATCATATTTTGGCTATTGTAAACAGTGCTTCAGCGAACATAGAAGTGCATATATCTTTTCAACTTAGTGTTTTTGTTTTTTTCAGGTAAATACGCTAGAGTGGAATTGGTGGATCGTGGTAGTTCTATTTTAACATATTGAGATATCCCATACTCTTTTTCATGTACCAGTTTACAATCCTACCACCAGTGTACAAGGGTTCCTTTTTCTCCACATTCCCTTCCACAACTTACCATTGGTTGTTTTTTTATGATAACCATTTTTCTAAGTGTTAGGTAATATCTCATTGCGTTGATTTTCATTTTCACAGTGATTAATTATATTGACATATTTTCATGTGCTTGTTGGTCAACTCCATATATTCTTTGAAAAAGTGTCTATTAGGTCTTCTGACTATTTTTTAATATTGAGGTGTATGAGTTCATTCCATATACTAGACATTAACCCCTTATCAAATATATTGTTTTGCAAATTTCCTCTTGCATTCCATAGCCTTCCTTTCTGCTTCACTGATGGTTTGCTTTGCTGTGCAGAAGTTTTATTTCGATGTAGTTCTATTTATTTACTTTTGCTTTTGTTTTCCTTGCCTGAGGAGACAGATTCTAAGTAATATTGCTAAGACCCGTGTCATAGAGGTTACCGCCTATGTTTTCTTCTAGGAGTTTTATGGTTTCCAATCTTACATTTTAGTATTTAATCCATTTTGAATTTAGTTTTGTATATGATACATGATAGTGGTCCATTTCTTTTGACCCATTGATGAATTCTAAATCCAAAGGCCATAGCTAATGGGACTTCTTATTGCTCAGGGAAAATTAATCTTTGTTCTTCCAAGGCCTTCAACTGATGGGTTAAGGCTCACCCACATTATGAATTCTAATCCACTTTATTCAAAAGCACCAATTTAACTCTTAACCCAATCTCAAAAATATTTTCACAGAAACATCCAAAGTAATGTTTCACCAAATATCTGGACACTATAGCCCAGTCAAGCTGACACATAAAACAAGCCACGTGTGTGTGTGTGTATAGATAGACAGATCACATCTTTATACATTTATCTATTGATGGACACTTAGGTTGCTATCATATTTTGGCTATTGTAAACAGTGCTTCAGCGAACATAGAAGTGCATATATCTTTTCAACTTAGTGTTTTTGTTTTTTTCAGGTAAATACGCTAGAGTGGAATTGGTGGATCGTGGTAGTTCTATTTTAACATATTGAGATATCCCATACTCTTTTTCATGTACCAGTTTACAATCCTACCACCAGTGTACAAGGGTTCCTTTTTCTCCACATTCCCTTCCACAACTTACCATTGGTTGTTTTTTTATGATAACCATTTTTCTAAGTGTTAGGTAATATCTCATTGCGTTGATTTTCATTTTCACAGTGATTAATTATATTGACATATTTTCATGTGCTTGTTGGTCAACTCCATATATTCTTTGAAAAAGTGTCTATTAGGTCTTCTGACTATTTTTTAATATTGAGGTGTATGAGTTCATTCCATATACTAGACATTAACCCCTTATCAAATATATTGTTTTGCAAATTTCCTCTTGCATTCCATAGCCTTCCTTTCTGCTTCACTGATGGTTTGCTTTGCTGTGCAGAAGTTTTATTTCGATGTAGTTCTATTTATTTACTTTTGCTTTTGTTTTCCTTGCCTGAGGAGACAGATTCTAAGTAATATTGCTAAGACCCGTGTCATAGAGGTTACCGCCTATGTTTTCTTCTAGGAGTTTTATGGTTTCCAATCTTACATTTTAGTATTTAATCCATTTTGAATTTAGTTTTGTATATGATACATGATAGTGGTCCATTTCTTTTGAATGTATCTGTCTGGTTTTTGCAACATCATTTATTGAAGAAGCTGTTGTTTCCTCATTGAAATTCTTAGTTCCTTTGTCACAGATTAATTGAGCATATAAGGATGAGTTTAATTTTGAGGTCTCTATTTTGTTTCTTCATCTACGCATCTCTCTCTTTTCTTTCTTTCTTTTTTTTTTTTTTTGCCCATACCATATTGTTTCAATTACTGTAGCTTTGCAATAGAGCTTTGAAATTAGGAAAATTAATACTTCTAGCTTTGTTTTTTCACAAGATTGCTTTGGCTATTTTGGTGTCTTTTGTGTTTCTAAACAAATTTTAGGATTATTGTTCTACTTCTGTCACAAATATTGTTGGGTATTTTGAAAGGGATTGCGTTGAAACTGTAGGTTGCCTTGGGTAGTATGGACATTTTTATATTATTCTTTTAATCCATGGTATATCTATTTTTCCATTTGTGTTATCTTCAATTACTTTCATTAATGTCTTATAGTTTTTAGAGTATGGGTCTTTTACCTCCTCCTTTTTTGATTTATTCCTAGGTGTTTATTTTTGATGCAACTGTAAAGGAGATTGTTTTCTAAATTACTTTAATAGTTCATTGTTAGTATATAAAAACATAACTAATTTCTGTATATTAACTTATAAATGGGCGCTGAATTTTGTCAAAAGCTTCTGTTGAGATCATGTGATTTTTATCTTTTGTGTGTATGCATGTATGTTTAATTTTGGCCTTATTTATTGTTTATTTATTTATTTGTTTTCATCCATCTCTATTTGTTGACCTGTGTGGGCTTCCCATTGCAGTGGCCTCTCTCGGTGCAGAGCACTGGCTCTGGGCGCATGCGCTTCAGAGTACTGGCTTGTAATTGGACACACTGGTCCAGCTGCTCCACAGGACGTGGGATCTTCCCTGGCCAGGGATCGAACTCGTGCCCCTTGCACTGCAAGGTGGACTCTTTACCCACTGGACCACTAGGGGAAGCCCTGCGTGATTTTTTTTCAGAATTTTTTTTACTATTCATTTATTTTTGACTGCTTGGGGTCTTCATTGTTGTGCATGGTCTCTCTTGTGGCAGTGAGGGGCTACTCTTTAATTGTGGTATGCGGGCTTCTGAATGTGGTAGCTTCTCTTGTGGAGCACAGGCTCTAGGGCACCTGGGTTTCAGTAGTTGCAGCATGAGATATTAGTCTCCCCACTCCATGTGGAATGTTCCATATCCCCAGGAAATGAACCAATGCTTCCTGCATTGGCAGGTGAATTCTTAACCACTAGACTATCAGGGAAGTCCTTGTTTTGTTAATGTGTTGTCACATTGATACATGATTTTTTGGACCATCCTAGAATCCCTGGTATAAATTCTTCTTGATCATGCTGTATGGTCCTTTTAATGTATTGTTGCATTTCGTTTGCTACCTACCATTTTGTTGATTTTTGCATCTGTGTTTATCAGTGATATTGGCCAGGAATTTCCTTTTTTTGTGATGTCTCTGATTTCGACATCAGGATAATACTAGCCTTGTTGATGGCTTTGGGAGTATTTCTTCCTCTAAATTTTTGGAATAGTTTGAGAAGGATAGGTGCTATCTCTTTTTAAAATGTTTCTTAGAATTAATCTGTGAAGCCATCTGGCCCTGGATTTTTGTTGGGAATTTTCTGATTACTGATTCAATCAATATCATTACTTGTAATTGGTCTATCAGGATTTTAAATTTTTTCCTGACTCAGTCTTGAATCAATCCATTTCTAGTTTTTTTTTTCTTTTTTTTAAAAAAATTTTAAACAGCTATTGCTGAGGCTGTAGATGTTTACACATTGATTATCTTCAAATTTGGGAAAATTTATTTACTTGCCCTGATTTATATCATATCTACCTATTCTTGTTCCTATTTTTCTCTTTTTATCTAGCCAATCTTCTCCTAAACATTGGTTTACAGAGAGCACCCTTCAAATTCTGTTGACATCCAATCCTGAGAGAGTCTAATACAATCACAGACGAGGCTGAGCTTTTTAAGTATAATGAAATCCAAAATATTCAGAGGACCAATTCTAATCCTCTTAAATTTTTTTCACATGGCCTTTTATAATTATCCGATTTGAAATGTAGCTTATTTATGCAGGTATAGAAAATACACTGCCTTTATCCTGGAAGATTTAAGTCATAATTGGCACAGTCAAAAAGATCTGAAAGTGTAAGTTTATTTGACAGAGAATTTGTTCCTAATTGTAGATAAGAAGATGCACTGAACTTCTAAACAGATTCCAACACACTCAGTCACATCCTAGGTAGGCAAATACTCTCTTCTTTGTTTAAGATTGCATCTTCTTTATTTTTCTTACTCATATAAAGAAAAAGATACATTTGTAGTACTAAAGTCAATTTATGATCAAATTTTCTGTTCATAAAAGAAAACAAAATTGAAAAAGGCTTTTGATTAATTTGAAAAGAGTTCATGTTTCGTAGCTGGCATGCTTTTGGCCTTCGTCTTTCCAAATTTTCAGCACAAAGAGGTCATTCATACTAAATGTATGAAGGGAAACAATTTTAACTCATTTTTATGCTTTATATTTTGTCTGGGCTCAAACAAAAAAGCCAGGAATTTCCTTTTTTTGTGATGTCTCTGATTTCGACATCAGGATAATACTAGCCTTGTTGATGGCTTTGGGAGTATTTCTTCCTCTAAATTTTTGGAATAGTTTGAGAAGGATAGGTGCTATCTCTTTTTAAAATGTTTCTTAGAATTAATCTGTGAAGCCATCTGGCCCTGGATTTTTGTTGGGAATTTTCTGATTACTGATTCAATCAATATCATTACTTGTAATTGGTCTATCAGGATTTTAAATTTTTTCCTGACTCAGTCTTGAATCAATCCATTTCTAGTTTTTTTTTTCTTTTTTTTAAAAAAATTTTAAACAGCTATTGCTGAGGCTGTAGATGTTTACACATTGATTATCTTCAAATTTGGGAAAATTTATTTACTTGCCCTGATTTATATCATATCTACCTATTCTTGTTCCTATTTTTCTCTTTTTATCTAGCCAATCTTCTCCTAAACATTGGTTTACAGAGAGCACCCTTCAAATTCTGTTGACATCCAATCCTGAGAGAGTCTAATACAATCACAGACGAGGCTGAGCTTTTTAAGTATAATGAAATCCAAAATATTCAGAGGACCAATTCTAATCCTCTTAAATTTTTTTCACATGGCCTTTTATAATTATCCGATTTGAAATGTAGCTTATTTATGCAGGTATAGAAAATACACTGCCTTTATCCTGGAAGATTTAAGTCATAATTGGCACAGTCAAAAAGATCTGAAAGTGTAAGTTTATTTGACAGAGAATTTGTTCCTAATTGTAGATAAGAAGATGCACTGAACTTCTAAACAGATTCCAACACACTCAGTCACATCCTAGGTAGGCAAATACTCTCTTCTTTGTTTAAGATTGCATCTTCTTTATTTTTCTTACTCATATAAAGAAAAAGATACATTTGTAGTACTAAAGTCAATTTATGATCAAATTTTCTGTTCATAAAAGAAAACAAAATTGAAAAAGGCTTTTGATTAATTTGAAAAAGAGTTCATGTTTCGTAGCTGGCATGCTTTTGGCCTTCGTCTTTCCAAATTTTCAGCACAAAGAGGTCATTCATACTAAATGTATGAAGGGAAACAATTTTAACTCATTTTTATGCTTTATATTTTGTCTGGGCTCAAACAAAACAAGCCATTTGTCAAGGGATAAAAAGGCAAGGAAATTAAAATTAGCTTGCATGGTAAACAAGTAGTAATTTAGAAGCTTCTTTACCTAAATTCTTTGTACTTTTTTTTTTTTTTTTTAATGCTGAAATCATCTTTCAGCTATTCACATTCCCTTGTGGAGTTTTTTTTGTTGTTGTTGTTGTTTTTAAAACAGCAACACTAATAAAAGTGTTAATGAATTTTAAAAAGGCTCTATCTTTAATAAGGAGTATTGTATTTTGTTTCCAAATTTATTTTCCAGTTTGAATTAGAGATGACCAAAATGAATATTGACATGGTCACTGTTTCACCAAAGTCATTTGTTACAGTTACTTTTAGGACATGAGCTTATTTCCTGTACAATGTTCCAAGTGAAATGAGGGAGTGAGTGAATGTGTTATTTTTTTTCATTCTAAGTTTGTCTCTGCTTATCCAAATAGGAGTTGGATATGTGTGCACAGGCATTGATTTCTGATGATACTCTTTGCAACACTCCACCTTCCATAATGAATTAGGTGTAGCCTCTAAAATCAGAGATTTGTTTTAGCTTTTTATAGGCTGTTCAACCTTGAATAAATTACTCAATTTCTCTGAGCTTCATTTCTCTTGTTTTTAAAACAGGGTGGTATATTTACCTTGGTAGGACTGGTAAGAGAATTCCATGTAATAAACATAGTGCATCCAAATAGCACCTGGTCAATAGCTCTTTTACTTTATGCTCAGTAAAGGAATTTTGCTACTTTTAAAGAGATTAAATTTGTACAGTAACATTGAGCCTGCAATAGTATAAAAGATTGCATTCCCCCCTCACCAAGGTTTCTTTTTAAAAATTGGAAATGCTTTCATTTCCAATGGCTGGATGAATGGCTGAGGTACACAGGGATGTCATTTTTCCTTGTCCCTTTCCAAGTATCTGAAGCTAATATTTTAAGCTAGGAAAAAATAATTAATGACTTGATGCCTCCGGAGGCTATTTACACATTTACTTGGAAGACACCAATTTGTTCATTTAAATGAGATTCTATGTAGTGATCACAATTGTTCTTAACATGAAAATACCAACTGATTCTATGTCCTGGCTAACAAGTGAAATTAGGACACAGTATAATTTGATGACCACTGAAATTGAATAAAAAATGCAGGAGTGTTACTTAAATGATTAAATTTATAATCAAAGTATAAATAGACACTAATGAAGGTGTTTATTGGTCACTTAACCTTATAGCTATTGACTTTAAGCTCTGTTCTAGCTATTTGAAAAATACATTTTAGGTACAAGTTAACAGTTTTGAAACATTAGACATGTACTGAATCATTAAGTAAGTGACTGGTTTCTCTATTGGAGTGGGAGACTACAGTAATCAATGAGAAATAGGCTAGAATGATCCAGATGGTAATGAATTCGAGTTAGAGACATTGGACTGAACTTCTGTCTTGCTTACTATATATACACACAGATATTTATAGGTATGTGTATATACACCATTTAATATATGCACATCTACTTCTTGTTCTTTCAGTTAAGAAGCTATGTAAGTAATGACACTCCAGTAGTTTTGAGCACACCTAGTGCCTAGATGTTGGTTCAAAAACCATTGTCCAATATAAAGGTTTCCTGGGGGAAATGGCTAGTTCTATGGCCAGAAAAGGAATATACAAGATGAGCTTAGACTAACTTGTAGTAACATAAAGTAAAATGAAACTGTTACTAAATCATGTCTGACTCTTTGCAACCCCACCAGACTCCTCTGTCCATGGAATTCTCCAAGCAAGAATACTGGACTGGGCAGCCATTTCCTTCTCCAAGGGATCTTCCTGACCCAGGGATTAAACCCAGGTCTCTTGCGTTGCAATTGGATTCTTTACTGTCTAAACCACCAGGGAAGCCCAAACATAAAGAATGCTCAAAAAAGAAAGCAAAACAAACAGAAACCAAAAGCACACTAATGAAAGCATGTCAAGGGGTCAAAGGAGACATTTGAACTGGAAAAAATGGCTGAAGCTAAAAATTTTGAACAAAAAATGAGTAGTAGTGGTTTATATCCCAAAGTATAACATTGGTATGTCTGTGTCCACTCTGATATAAGAGGTTGAATAAATAAAAAGAATAATTAACAAATCTCCCATGATAAGAATTCTAAGCACTTTATGTTAAGTAGCTGTTCTCAAGATGTGAAATATCACTTTCCATAACATAAGCATAGATTGTGCATGGTGACTTCCTTCCCAAAAAACAATAAGGAAGTGACAGGGAAAGTACCTTTACAGTACACCACCTTAGCCAGGTACCCAAGGTGAACATCACCATCATGTGGATAGTATGTACTCTTGGTATGATATGTAAATGTTTGGGGCTTTCTCTCTGAGGCCTTCTACTCCTAAATCCATGTGTGTGTTTGTGTTCAGTTGTCCAGTTGTGTCAGACTCTTTATGACCTCATGGACTGCAGCAGGCCAGGCCTACCTGTCCCTCACCATCTCCTGAAGTTTGTTCAAATTCATATCCTTTACATCGGTGATGCCATCCAACCACCTCATCCTCTGACACCCTTTCCTTCTTCTGCCCTCAATCTTTCCCAGCATCAGGGACTTTACAGTAATCAATGAGAAATAGGCTAGAATGATCCAGATGGTAATGAATTCGAGTTAGAGACATTGGACTGAACTTCTGTCTTGCTTACTATATATACACACAGATATTTATAGGTATGTGTATATACACCATTTAATATATGCACATCTACTTCTTGTTCTTTCAGTTAAGAAGCTATGTAAGTAATGACACTCCAGTAGTTTTGAGCACACCTAGTGCCTAGATGTTGGTTTAAAAACCATTGTCCAATATAAAGGTTTCCTGGGGGAAATGGCTAGTTCTATGGCCAGAAAAGGAATATACAAGATGAGCTTAGACTAACTTGTAGTAACATAAAGTAAAATGAAACTGTTACTAAATCATGTCTGACTCTTTGCAACCCCACCAGACTCCTCTGTCCATGGAATTCTCCAAGCAAGAATACTGGACTGGGCAGCCATTTCCTTCTCCAAGGGATCTTCCTGACCCAGGGATTAAACCCAGGTCTCTTGCGTTGCAATTGGATTCTTTACTGTCTAAACCACCAGGGAAGCCCAAACATAAAGAATGCTCAAAAAAGAAAGCAAAACAAACAGAAACCAAAAGCACACTAATGAAAGCATGTCAAGGGGTCAAAGGAGACATTTGAACTGGAAAAAATGGCTGAAGCTAAAAATTTTGAACAAAAAATGAGTAGTAGTGGTTTATATCCCAAAGTATAACATTGGTATGTCTGTGTCCACTCTGATATAAGAGGTTGAATAAATAAAAAGAATAATTAACAAATCTCCCATGATAAGAATTCTAAGCACTTTATGTTAAGTAGCTGTTCTCAAGATGTGAAATATCACTTTCCATAACATAAGCATAGATTGTGCATGGTGACTTCCTTCCCAAAAAACAATAAGGAAGTGACAGGGAAAGTACCTTTACAGTACACCACCTTAGCCAGGTACCCAAGGTGAACATCACCATCATGTGGATAGTATGTACTCTTGGTATGATATGTAAATGTTTGGGGCTTTCTCTCTGAGGCCTTCTACTCCTAAATCCATGTGTGTGTTTGTGTTCAGTTGTCCAGTTGTGTCAGACTCTTTATGACCTCATGGACTGCAGCAGGCCAGGCCTACCTGTCCCTCACCATCTCCTGAAGTTTGTTCAAATTCATATCCTTTACATCGGTGATGCCATCCAACCACCTCATCCTCTGACACCCTTTCCTTCTTCTGCCCTCAATCTTTCCCAGCATCAGGGACTTTTCCAATGAGTCAGCTGTTCATATCAGCTTCAGCATCAGTCCTTCCAACAAGTATTCTGGGTTGATTTTCCTTAAGATTGACTGGTTTGGTCTTCTTGCTGTCCAAGGGACCCTCATGAGTCTTCTCCAGCACCACAGTTCAAAGGAATCAATTCTTTGGACCACTGCCTTCTTTATGGTCCAACTCTTATAACTGTGCATGAGCAGTGAGAAGAGCATAGTCTTGACTATACAGATTTTTGTTGGCAGATTTTTGTTGACTATACAGATCTTTGCTTTTCAACACACTAAGTTTGATGTAACCTTCCTGCCAAGAAGCAATCATCTTCTGATTGCATATCTGCAGTCACCATCTGCAGTAATTTAGAGCCTTAGAAGAAGATATCTGTGACTACTTCTATCTTCTCTCCTTCTATTTGCCATGAAGTAATGGGGCCAGATGCCATGAAGTTAGTTTTTAATATTTAGTTTTAAGCCAGCTCTTTCACTCTTCTCCTTCACCCTCATCAAGAGGCTCTTAATAGTTCCTCTTCTGTTGCTGCCATTAGTGTGGTATCACCTGCATATCTAAGATTGTTGATGTTTCTCCCACCTATCTTGATTCTAGCTTGTAACTCATCCAGCCTGGCCTTTCTCAAGATGTGCTGTGCATATAGATTAAACAAACAGGGTGACAGCAGACAGCTCTGTCATACTCCTTTTTTCTGTTTTAAACCAATCAGTTGTTTCATACAGGGTTCTAACGGTTGCTTCTTGACTTACAGACAGGTTTATCAGGAGACAGGTAATATGATCAGGTCTTCCCATCTCTTTAAGAACTTTCCACAGACTTTATGATCCACAAACTCAAAGGCTTTTTATGCAGGAGACAGGTAATATGATCAGGTCTTCCCATCTCTTAGACTTTATGACCTCATGGACTGCAGCAGGCCAGGCCTACCTGTCCCTCACCATCTCCTGAAGTTTGTTCAAATTCATATCCTTTACATCGGTGATGCCATCCAACCACCTCATCCTCTGACACCCTTTCCTTCTTCTGCCCTCAATCTTTCCCAGCATCAGGGACTTTTCCAATGAGTCAGCTGTTCATATCAGCTTCAGCATCAGTCCTTCCAACAAGTATTCTGGGTTGATTTTCCTTAAGATTGACTGGTTTGGTCTTCTTGCTGTCCAAGGGACCCTCATGAGTCTTCTCCAGCACCACAGTTCAAAGGAATCAATTCTTTGGACCACTGCCTTCTTTATGGTCCAACTCTTATAACTGTGCATGAGCAGTGAGAAGAGCATAGTCTTGACTATACAGATTTTTGTTGGCAGATTTTTGTTGACTATACAGATCTTTGCTTTTCAACACACTAAGTTTGATGTAACCTTCCTGCCAAGAAGCAATCATCTTCTGATTGCATATCTGCAGTCACCATCTGCAGTAATTTAGAGCCTTAGAAGAAGATATCTGTGACTACTTCTATCTTCTCTCCTTCTATTTGCCATGAAGTAATGGGGCCAGATGCCATGAAGTTAGTTTTTAATATTTAGTTTTAAGCCAGCTCTTTCACTCTTCTCCTTCACCCTCATCAAGAGGCTCTTAATAGTTCCTCTTCTGTTGCTGCCATTAGTGTGGTATCACCTGCATATCTAAGATTGTTGATGTTTCTCCCACCTATCTTGATTCTAGCTTGTAACTCATCCAGCCTGGCCTTTCTCAAGATGTGCTGTGCATATAGATTAAACAAACAGGGTGACAGCAGACAGCTCTGTCATACTCCTTTTTTCTGTTTTAAACCAATCAGTTGTTTCATACAGGGTTCTAACGGTTGCTTCTTGACTTACAGACAGGTTTATCAGGAGACAGGTAATATGATCAGGTCTTCCCATCTCTTTAAGAACTTTCCACAGACTTTATGATCCACAAACTCAAAGGCTTTAGCGTAGCTGATGAAACACAGGTAGATGTTTCTCTGAGATTCCCTTGCTTTCTTTATGATCCAGTGAATGTTGGCAATTGGATCTCTGGTTCCTTCTCTTCTAAACCCAGCTTGGACATCTGGAAGTTCTTGGTTCACATAGTGCTGAAGCTTAGTGTGCAAGATTTTAAGCATGATCTTCCTATAATGGAAGATGAGTATAACTGAAAATGAGTGGTTAGTTCATTCTTTAGTACTACCTTTCTTGGAAATTGAGATAAGGATTGACCTTTTCCAGTCCTGTGGCCATTGCTAGGTCTTTGATATTTACTGACAAACTGAACGGCATTGTCCTTTAGGATTTTAAGTAGTTCTACTGGAATTCCATCACATCTACTAACTTTATTAACAGCAGTACTTCCTAAGGCCCATCTGACTTCATACTCCAGAATATCTGGTTCTGAATGAATGACTACACTATTGTACTAATCCGGTTCATTGAGATATTTTTGTATAGTTCTTCTGTGTATCTTTTCTATCTCTCTCTCTCTTTTTTTTTAAGATTTATTTGTTTATTTATTTTGGTGGGGGTGGGGTGGGGAGGGAGGGGAGCAGGCAGGCTACTTCTATTGGTCTTTCATTTCTCTATTTTCATCCATCTTTGTTCTTTGGCCCATGTGGGCCTCCCATCGCAGTGGCCTCTGTTGTCGCAGAGCACCGGCTCTGGGCGCATGTGCTCCAGAGCTCCGGCTCGGTAATTGGACACATCGGTACAGCCGCTCCGTGGCATGTGGGATCTTCCCAGGCCAGTGATCAAACCGGCACCCCTTGCACTGCCAGGCGGTGTCCTTACCCACTGGACCACCAGGGAAGCCCCCTATCTCTTATTGATCTCTTCAGCGTCTTACTAAATCTCTACCATTTCTGTGCCCATCTTTGGGCAAAATGTTCCCTGATGCTCTAACCAATTTCTGGCCATCGCATACTCCTTTTTCTGTTTTAAACCAATCAGTTGTTTCATACAGGGTTCTAACGGTTGCTTCTTGACTTACAGACAGGTTTATCAGGAGACAGGTAATATGATCAGGTCTTCCCATCTCTTTAAGAACTTTCCACAGACTTTATGATCCACAAACTCAAAGGCTTTAGCGTAGCTGATGAAACACAGGTAGATGTTTCTCTGAGATTCCCTTGCTTTCTTTATGATCCAGTGAATGTTGGCAATTGGATCTCTGGTTCCTTCTCTTCTAAACCCAGCTTGGACATCTGGAAGTTCTTGGTTCACATAGTGCTGAAGCTTAGTGTGCAAGATTTTAAGCATGATCTTCCTATAATGGAAGATGAGTATAACTGAAAATGAGTGGTTAGTTCATTCTTTAGTACTACCTTTCTTGGAAATTGAGATAAGGATTGACCTTTTCCAGTCCTGTGGCCATTGCTAGGTCTTTGATATTTACTGACAAACTGAACGGCATTGTCCTTTAGGATTTTAAGTAGTTCTACTGGAATTCCATCACATCTACTAACTTTATTAACAGCAGTACTTCCTAAGGCCCATCTGACTTCATACTCCAGAATATCTGGTTCTGAATGAATGACTACACTATTGTACTAATCCGGTTCATTGAGATATTTTTGTATAGTTCTTCTGTGTATCTTTTCTATCTCTCTCTCTCTTTTTTTTTAAGATTTATTTGTTTATTTATTTTGGTGGGGGTGAGGTGGGGAGGGAGGGGAGCAGGCAGGCCACTTCTATTGGTCTTTCATTTCTCTATTTTCATCCATCTTTGTTCTTTGGCCCATGTGGGCCTCCCATCGCAGTGGCCTCTGTTGTCGCAGAGCACCGGCTCTGGGCGCATGTGCTCCAGAGCTCCGGCTCGGTAATTGGACACATCGGTACAGCCGCTCCGTGGCATGTGGGATCTTCCCAGGCCAGTGATCAAACCGGCACCCCTTGCACTGCCAGGCGGTGTCCTTACCCACTGGACCACTAGGGAAGCCCCCTATCTCTTATTGATCTCTTCAGCGTCTTACTAAATCTCTACCATTTCTGTGCCCATCTTTGGGCAAAATGTTCCCTGATGCTTCCTTAAATCCATAACCCTACCTTCATTAGGAGAACCATCAGACAAATCCCAGTAGAAGGACATTCTATAAAACTCTCACTTGTACTCCTAAAAGCTGTCAAGGTCACCAAAAACAAAGAAAGTCTGAGAAATTGTCCCAGTCTAGAGGAAGCTGAGGAGATATGATGACTAAATGAAATGTCATATCTTCAATAGGATCCTGATATGGAAAAAGGGATATTAGTCGAAAGCTAAAAGAAAAAAAAATGTGATCTTTATTTAATGATTATATATGCATTTAATAAATAGTAATGTATCAGACCCAAGTCACTAGCACCTCAATCATCTCAGATAACTAGCAGCCAGATAGAGAGTATAACTTTCATACTCAATTGATAGAAGGTATAAATGTAATATTTTCCTTAAAGAATCTTGTTTTATTCTTCAGATTTTTTAAAAAGTTTTTAGAAAGACTCATCCTTATTCTTTTTGGTTATAATTAATTTAAAACAAACTACAGTGATCTCCTTGTTTGAAACTGTTTTCACAAAATTTTATTTTTGCAAAATGAATGAAAACAGATTCTTTTCAAAACCTATGAAGATTCTAGTAACTTGCTTACCGTGTTCTTTTTTTATAGTTATGCTATATATTTTAGCAAGTTAAACACATAGTGAATGTTGTATCCCCTCCTCCTCAAATTCATGTTAGAATCTTAGTCCCCAGCGTGATGGTATTTGGGGGTGGGGCCTTTGGGAAGTGATTAGGTTTTAAGGGTGGAGCTCTCATGAATGGAATTAGTGTCCTTATTAGAAGAGACTCCAGAGAACTCCCTCATCTCTTATACGGTGATGACAGTAGTCTATGAACCAGGAAGCAGTTTCTTACCAGAAATGGACCTATTTCGGACTTCGTCGGTACAGCCGCTCCGTGGCATGTGGGATCTTCCCAGGCCAGTGATCAAACCGGCACCCTTGCACTGCCAGGCGGTGTCCTTACCCACTGGACCACTAGGGAAGCCCCCTATCTCTTATTGATCTCTTCAGCGTCTTACTAAATCTCTACCATTTCTGTGCCCATCTTTGGGCAAAATGTTCCCTGATGCTTCCTTAAATCCATAACCCTACCTTCATTAGGAGAACCATCAGACAAATCCCAGTAGAAGGACATTCTATAAAACTCTCACTTGTACTCCTAAAAGCTGTCAAGGTCACCAAAAACAAAGAAAGTCTGAGAAATTGTCCCAGTCTAGAGGAAGCTGAGGAGATATGATGACTAAATGAAATGTCATATCTTCAATAGGATCCTGATATGGAAAAAGGGATATTAGTCGAAAGCTAAAAGAAAAAAAAATGTGATCTTTATTTAATGATTATATATGCATTTAATAAATAGTAATGTATCAGACCCAAGTCACTAGCACCTCAATCATCTCAGATAACTAGCAGCCAGATAGAGAGTATAACTTTCATACTCAATTGATAGAAGGTATAAATGTAATATTTTCCTTAAAGAATCTTGTTTTATTCTTCAGATTTTTTAAAAAGTTTTTAGAAAGACTCATCCTTATTCTTTTTGGTTATAATTAATTTAAAACAAACTACAGTGATCTCCTTGTTTGAAACTGTTTTCACAAAATTTTATTTTTGCAAAATGAATGAAAACAGATTCTTTTCAAAACCTATGAAGATTCTAGTAACTTGCTTACCGTGTTCTTTTTTTATAGTTATGCTATATATTTTAGCAAGTTAAACACATAGTGAATGTTGTATCCCCTCCTCCTCAAATTCATGTTAGAATCTTAGTCCCCAGCGTGATGGTATTTGGGGGTGGGGCCTTTGGGAAGTGATTAGGTTTTAAGGGTGGAGCTCTCATGAATGGAATTAGTGTCCTTATTAGAAGAGACTCCAGAGAACTCCCTCATCTCTTATACGGTGATGACAGTAGTCTATGAACCAGGAAGCAGTTTCTTACCAGACATGGAATATGCTGGCACCTTGATTTCGGACTTCCTACTGTCCAGATCTATGAAACAGAAATTTTTACTGTTACTAAGCCATCCAGTCTATGTAATTCTGTTATAAAAACTCTAACAGACTGACACTAGCTACCTAGATATTCCATTTCAGAATATTTTCCAGCCAATAAGTTTCATTTTAAAAAAATGCTTTCCCCTGTTTCGACATTAAAATATTCATTTAATTGGATAATCTAAATTTGCCTTGAAGAAGAACAAGAAGGAATTCAGTTGCAGTGTTACAGTAAATAACTTGAATTTAATGCAAGGAAATTTATTAAGCGCATAAAAAATTAGGCATTTGATATGGCACAGTGAGCAAGACAGAATTAGTCTGTTTTCTCATACAACTTCTACCATAATTGAGAACAAGACTTTGAAAAACCAATTACAACCCATACAAGTGTAGTGGGTGAGAATGGCTAGATGTCAAGTGGGCCTGAGAGCTAAGGGGTGGGGACAGAGACAGTATCGATACCGGTCTTAAGGAAGTAATGACATTTTAATCTGAGAATAATAGGCATTAACTAGGTTAGTGGTTCTCACAATGGCTTTTTGGAAATCTGTGGGAGTGTTTTAGGTTGTCACAATAATGGGGTTTGCTATTAGTTGTTAGTGTCTGGGTCCAAGGATGAGAGGTATATTGCAGTGTATGGGATGGTTCCACACAGCAAAGAATTAACTCCTTGAGTATATATGACTTCATAATGCTCCACTGTTAGAAAGGTTATACAGTTTGTCTGCAATACTCCATCTTTTTTTTCTGATCTGATAATATGTTATTTGTTTTGTTATTTGTTTTTAATTGATCATTTTGCTTTTTCTCTTGTCAATAAGTCTACTCTGTTATGATTTACCTAATTCAGGTTCTTATGTGTTTACCCCTATTTTCACTCTTTTGTTTTCTGTACTCTCCCTATAAGTGACCTTTTAGGTTCAAACTTACTTATTGTTGGCAAGACAAAGTATCAGATTAGGTCATGATGGCTCCCAGCATTGCCATGCTCAAGTATTCACATATATAAATAATATATTTTATTATAAATCAGTTGCCTTGTTTTTTTCCCTTTTCACATTAGGCATTGAGAATTCATACTATTTTGAATTTTTTGAAATTTGTGTGTGGAAAGAGGTGTGTATAGTCTGACTTTTGTTCTAGAAGTACAATGGGACATCTTAAAATATTTATTTCATTAAAGGAAGATTAGATCTGGTAGAGTTTAGGTTTGTCACTATAATTGGGGATGTTTCTAGAATCTATTGGTGTTGAATGCCAGGGATGAAGACTATCTTGGCATGCATGGGTCAGTTCTATTCATTAAAGAAAAGTCCTGCACTCTGCACAGATTTTAAAAGTGTCATTGAAGATGTCCTTGCTAGAATCTATTTTTTGTATCAATGAAACTTCATATGGCACAGTGAGCAAGACAGAATTAGTCTGTTTTCTCATACAACTTCTACCATAATTGAGAACAAGACTTTGAAAAACCAATTACAACCCATACAAGTGTAGTGGGTGAGAATGGCTAGATGTCAAGTGGGCCTGAGAGCTAAGGGGTGGGGACAGAGACAGTATCGATACCGGTCTTAAGGAAGTAATGACATTTTAATCTGAGAATAATAGGCATTAACTAGGTTAGTGGTTCTCACAATGGCTTTTTGGAAATCTGTGGGAGTGTTTTAGGTTGTCACAATAATGGGGTTTGCTATTAGTTGTTAGTGTCTGGGTCCAAGGATGAGAGGTATATTGCAGTGTATGGGATGGTTCCACACAGCAAAGAATTAACTCCTTGAGTATATATGACTTCATAATGCTCCACTGTTAGAAAGGTTATACAGTTTGTCTGCAATACTCCATCTTTTTTTTCTGATCTGATAATATGTTATTTGTTTTGTTATTTGTTTTTAATTGATCATTTTGCTTTTTCTCTTGTCAATAAGTCTACTCTGTTATGATTTACCTAATTCAGGTTCTTATGTGTTTACCCCTATTTTCACTCTTTTGTTTTCTGTACTCTCCCTATAAGTGACCTTTTAGGTTCAAACTTACTTATTGTTGGCAAGACAAAGTATCAGATTAGGTCATGATGGCTCCCAGCATTGCCATGCTCAAGTATTCACATATATAAATAATATATTTTATTATAAATCAGTTGCCTTGTTTTTTTTTCCTTCACATTAGGCATTGAGAATTCATACTATTTTGAATTTTTTGAAATTTGTGTGTGGAAAGAGGTGTGTATAGTCTGACTTTTGTTCTAGAAGTACAATGGGACATCTTAAAATATTTATTTCATTAAAGGAAGATTAGATCTGGTAGAGTTTAGGTTTGTCACTATAATTGGGGATGTTTCTAGAATCTATTGGTGTTGAATGCCAGGGATGAAGACTATCTTGGCATGCATGGGTCAGTTCTATTCATTAAAGAAAAGTCCTGCACTCTGCACAGATTTTAAAAGTGTCATTGAACTTTAATGTACACCCAATGGTCCTATGCAGTAATGCCATACTTGCTCATTTTCTCCTTTGGTATCATATAAACTTGCTTTGACATTTTATTCCTGTGTCAGTTAAGAGTATTTTGCTCCTTTTATCACAGACAAATAAGTCTGGTGTTATAACTCATTCTGTTAGGCTTGTATTCTCATGCCTCCTGGTACCCATATATTTTTGTGTTTCTCTTCTTGAGTATATAGGCTATCTTTTAATTTCTTTTCCTTAAATTCAAGCTTACTAATTAAGTTTAAGCATCTTGAGAGTACTTCATTATGTCTTTTAGTAGACATGCACAAGCATGAATTACATGTGTATTTCATGTGCAATGTGAATTACACATTAGTTTTAGTTAATTTATATTCTGTGTGAATAACTCTTTTAGCTAATATATATATATATATATATATATATATATATATATATATATATTAAAGATTTATTTATTTATTTATTTTGGGCGGGGGGCGGGTTGGGGAGGGAGGGGGGGGGGCGGGCCACTTCTATTGGTCTTTCAATTCTCTATTTTCATGTGTCTTTCTTCTTTGGCTCCTGTGGGCCTCCCATCGCGGTGGCGTCTGTCGTCTCAGAGCGCCAGCTCTGGACGCATGCGCTCCAGAGCTCCGGCTCAGTAATTGGACACATCGGTCCAGCCGCTCCTGGGCACGTGGGATCTTCCCAGGCCAGGGATCGAACTGGCACCCCTTGCACTGCAAGGCGGTGTCCTTACCCACTTTTTGTAATTTATATCACATTTTTTTTCAGTTGCCTTGTTTTTCCTTCACATTAGGCATTGAGAATTCATACTATTTTGAATTTTTTGAAATTTGTGTGTGGAAAGAGGTGTGTATAGTCTGACTTTTGTTCTAGAAGTACAATGGGACATCTTAAAATATTTATTTCATTAAAGGAAGATTAGATCTGGTAGAGTTTAGGTTTGTCACTATAATTGGGGATGTTTCTAGAATCTATTGGTGTTGAATGCCAGGGATGAAGACTATCTTGGCATGCATGGGTCAGTTCTATTCATTAAAGAAAAGTCCTGCACTCTGCACAGATTTTAAAAGTGTCATTGAACTTTAATGTACACCCAATGGTCCTATGCAGTAATGCCATACTTGCTCATTTTCTCCTTTGGTATCATATAAACTTGCTTTGACATTTTATTCCTGTGTCAGTTAAGAGTATTTTGCTCCTTTTATCACAGACAAATAAGTCTGGTGTTATAACTCATTCTGTTAGGCTTGTATTCTCATGCCTCCTGGTACCCATATATTTTTGTGTTTCTCTTCTTGAGTATATAGGCTATCTTTTAATTTCTTTTCCTTAAATTCAAGCTTACTAATTAAGTTTAAGCATCTTGAGAGTACTTCATTATGTCTTTTAGTAGACATGCACAAGCATGAATTACATGTGTATTTCATGTGCAATGTGAATTACACATTAGTTTTAGTTAATTTATATTCTGTGTGAATAACTCTTTTAGCTAATATATATATATATATATATATATATATATATATATATATATTAAAGATTTATTTATTTATTTATTTTGGGCGGGGGTCGGGTTGGGGAGGGAGGGGAGCGGGCAGGCCACTTCTATTGGTCTTTCAATTCTCTATTTTCATGTGTCTTTCTTCTTTGGCTCCTGTGGGCCTCCCATCGCGGTGGCGTCTGTCGTCTCAGAGCGCCAGCTCTGGACGCATGCGCTCCAGAGCTCCGGCTCAGTAATTGGACACATCGGTCCAGCCGCTCCTGGGCACGTGGGATCTTCCCAGGCCAGGGATCGAACTGGCACCCCTTGCACTGCAAGGCGGTGTCCTTACCCACTGGACCACTAGTGGAAGCCCTAGCTAATACATTTTTGAAGTGAAAGTGAAATGTACATTTTTGTTTTAAAATATTGAAAACTTTTGGCAACGTGGAGCAAATGTTTAGAGGAATCTCAAGGAAGAATACTTGGAAACCTCGAAGGAGGGAAACAGCAAGTTATTCACTTGGCCTGAATTCAAAGAACTTAGAAGATCAACTTTTATAAACAGTTCAGAAAGTTATAAAAGTTAATACATCTGGATATAGAGCTTTACCTTGTTCATCTTTGGGTAACTGGCCCACTTCTCAGTTCTGTCTCACTGATAATAGAGACCATGTCTGCACTCACTTATGACTCAGTTAATGGCAGTAGTGGACTAAATGGGAAATGCTGATATCTGTAGAATATGCCTCCATGTTAACCATCTTAACAGTTGCTACCTAGACAGAATTCTATAGAATCATCTGGAAATATAAGTATGCATAAATATGCCATATACTGCAAGACCCATCATTTCATCTTCCCTGTGGAGTGGAATTAGATTTGGAAAGAACTGCCAGAATGTATTTGTACTATCACCATATTCTGCAGATGAGAATACAGAGGCTTAGCAAGGAAACCAGTTTTCCTGCTGTGCTCAGTTCTCCAAATTCCAAAATCCCCTCTTCTTTGAACACAATTACTTTATGAAAGTGTTACATTAGAAAATGATTATGAAGGTATAAATTTTTTCAAAAAATCTTATGTCATTTAAAATATAGTGTATGAGTTTATGCTTATTGAAAGATATTTTGAGTGGTTTTAATAAAAATAAGAAAAGCATAACTGTATGCTTTGAGGCTTTCACTCAATTATTAACATTTTGCCACTTTTTATTCTAAGCTTTCATATATGTCAACCTTTAGGCGAATAGATTCATTGATTATGTACCAGGCACTATTCTAGGTACTGGGAAGATGTTGGGAATAGGGTAGTCAGGGTTTCTGCTGTCTTGGGCTTAACCTTGAGTTAAGGAATAATCAATAAATAATCAAATAAATATTACAATTGCAGGTGGAGATTAGCCTTGTTAGCAAAATAAAATGGAGTGATAAAATAGACAGCCATAAGCAGTAGACTGGAAATGGTGGACAAGAATAGGTTAAAGGAGGGAAAATAGGCTTCTTTGAGGGGATGATGTTTGATCTCAGGCCTCTACAGGAAAAATTAAGAGTCCTCCTCAAGTGGGGACAACGTAGTTTGGCATCTTTAAGGATTAGAAGAAAGGTTGGATTATAGTGAGTAGAACGGAGAAAATAAAACTGAAAAGGTAGGCAGGCATGAGATTTTGTAGGCTCTGGTGTACCTTGAAGGAATTTGGATTTGATTTGTGATGGTAATGTCTTGGGAGATGATGTGATTTGATTTCTGTTTAAAGAGGTTTATCTTAGTTGTAGGAATGGAGAGTGTAGAACAATAAGACAAAGCATAATAGTCAGGACAGGCTAACTCTTTTAACAAGTAGCTCCCATATCTTAGTGGCTTAGCGTAATGAAGTTATTGCTTTTCCAGTTCACAGGTCAGTATAGCTGATGCAGTAAGGTTTTACTTCACACTGTCTTTTAGGGACTTTGTCTCCTTTTATCATGTGATACTGCCATCCTAATTTAACACATGGCCTCCAGGGTTATTGCAGAAGGAAGAAGAGAGTAAATGAGAATTCAGCAGGGGCCTGTAAGTGGACTGCAAATGGCCATATACTGTTGGCCAGAATTCAGTTACAGGGTTCAAATTTACCTTCAAGGAAGCTAGGAAGTGGTGTCTTCCTTTCTGTGTCTTTCCTTGTCTCTTCAACACAGGAAATAAGCTAAAAGACTTGCAACAGTCTAGGCAAGAAGCTGTAATGCTTTGGGCTATTGGTTCATTAAATAATATGTATTAAGCAGCTTATATGGACTAAACATTGTTCTGGGTGCTGGAAGCACAGTGGAGAATAGGACAAAATTTCTATCCTCAGGGAGATGATGCTTTAGTGGCAGAGCTAAAACTGCAACAACAATGCCAATGACAAATCACACACACACACACACACACACACACACACACACTATTAGAAAGTAACTGTAATGCATAAAATAAGATAGGGTGATAGTAAGGTAAACATTTTGTGTGTCTATGCATTTGTATATATATTTCCATGCATGTATGTTTATAAAGGTTAAATGTCACTTTATGAATATAGCATTTTTATTACAGATTTCTCTAGTATGTGTATTAATCAGTAGATGCTCAATTCTAATAGGAAAAAAAACTGGAAATTTTTTTTCTTTAAATGGTAGATGTCAAAAAATATGATCTTATGAAAAAAATAACACTTTCATAAGTTTTTCCTGGTTATCTACCTTCTGCTATTTTTTAGACTCTCTCCCTGGGTGTTGAGCCTCTGGGGCACGCAGTCACTCTCTGGGGGAATGACTAGGGAAATTTTCTCTTGAGACCCATCTTCAGCCTCATAACAGAAAGAATTCCTCAAACACATATCTTCTCCCCAAATGTGTGTTTTTCTGTTTAAAGAGGTTTATCTTAGTTGTAGGAATGGAGAGTGTAGAACAATAAGACAAAGCATAATAGTCAGGACAGGCTAACTCTTTTAACAAGTAGCTCCCATATCTTAGTGGCTTAGCGTAATGAAGTTATTGCTTTTCCAGTTCACAGGTCAGTATAGCTGATGCAGTAAGGTTTTACTTCACACTGTCTTTTAGGGACTTTGTCTCCTTTTATCATGTGATACTGCCATCCTAATTTAACACATGGCCTCCAGGGTTATTGCAGAAGGAAGAAGAGAGTAAATGAGAATTCAGCAGGGGCCTGTAAGTGGACTGCAAATGGCCATATACTGTTGGCCAGAATTCAGTTACAGGGTTCAAATTTACCTTCAAGGAAGCTAGGAAGTGGTGTCTTCCTTTCTGTGTCTTTCCTTGTCTCTTCAACACAGGAAATAAGCTAAAAGACTTGCAACAGTCTAGGCAAGAAGCTGTAATGCTTTGGGCTATTGGTTCATTAAATAATATGTATTAAGCAGCTTATATGGACTAAACATTGTTCTGGGTGCTGGAAGCACAGTGGAGAATAGGACAAAATTTCTATCCTCAGGGAGATGATGCTTTAGTGGCAGAGCTAAAACTGCAACAACAATGCCAATGACAAATCACACACACACACACACACACACACACACACACACTATTAGAAAGTAACTGTAATGCATAAAATAAGATAGGGTGATAGTAAGGTAAACATTTTGTGTGTCTATGCATTTGTATATATATTTCCATGCATGTATGTTTATAAAGGTTAAATGTCACTTTATGAATATAGCATTTTTATTACAGATTTCTCTAGTATGTGTATTAATCAGTAGATGCTCAATTCTAATAGGAAAAAAAACTGGAAATTTTTTTTCTTTAAATGGTAGATGTCAAAAAATATGATCTTATGAAAAAAATAACACTTTCATAAGTTTTTCCTGGTTATCTACCTTCTGCTATTTTTTAGACTCTCTCCCTGGGTGTTGAGCCTCTGGGGCACGCAGTCACTCTCTGGGGGAATGACTAGGGAAATTTTCTCTTGAGACCCATCTTCAGCCTCATAACAGAAAGAATTCCTCAAACACATATCTTCTCCCCAAATGTCCACTTCTCCCAATCTCAGACTTTCTTTCATTGACAGTTTAATATATATAGCTTTATTTCTTTAACTATTCTGGGCCTTAGTTGTGGCATGTGGGATCTTAGTTCCCTGACCAGGGATCAAACTCAGACCCCGTGCATTAGGAGTTCAGAGTCTTCGCCACTGGACCACCAGGGAAGCCCTCTAAATATATTTTTGAGAGTGATGAGATGCTTAGTTTTATATGTATGGGTGATAATTGAAATAAAAGAGATACTGAAGTTTGGAAAAGAACAAGCAAGCGTCTGATGGAGCAGATGTAAAGTTTTTATAATGAAGACTTAGAAGAGATAAGATGCTGAAAGGAAGGAACAGAGACCCTAACCTCAAACCTGTGAACCTGCAGGTCCTCCTAGATGGAGACTCCAGCTGTGTCCTGAAGTGCATCCACTGAGAACTAGTGACAAGCAGGGTCCACGACTTTAACATAGTTTCCAGATCCGAAAAGCACTGAACATTGAGTCGAGAAATAGGAGAAAGAAAGGGACATTATATTTAATGAAACTAAATTAATTGCAAATATGTCATTAAAATGTGATGAAAGAAAACACTAATACTATTGGAAAATTCAGAGAATGACAGATGTAAGTTTATTGTGAATTCCCTATCATTTCTCTTCTAAAAGGTATACAATTTTCCATTTGAAAATTGGGAATCAACAGTTGGATGGTGGCATTGTTTTATTTTAAAGGCTAAAAAGACACACATGAAGATTTTCATAATTTCTTTTGTGATCTCACTCATCACTTCTGTATCCCTCAGAATATGTTTTATTTTTTTTTAAAAATTATCTTCTACTATAGTATAGTTGCTTTACAATGTTTTGTTAGTTTCTTTAAATGGTAGATGTCAAAAATATGATCTTATGAAAAATAACACTTTCATAAGTTTTTCCTGGTTATCTACCTTCTGCTATTTTTTAGACTCTCTCCCTGGGTGTTGAGCCTCTGGGGCACGCAGTCACTCTCTGGGGGAATGACTAGGGAAATTTTCTCTTGAGACCCATCTTCAGCCTCATAACAGAAAGAATTCCTCAAACACATATCTTCTCCCCAAATGTCCACTTCTCCCAATCTCAGACTTTCTTTCATTGACAGTTTAATATATATAGCTTTATTTCTTTAACTATTCTGGGCCTTAGTTGTGGCATGTGGGATCTTAGTTCCCTGACCAGGGATCAAACTCAGACCCCGTGCATTAGGAGTTCAGAGTCTTCGCCACTGGACCACCAGGGAAGCCCTCTAAATATATTTTTGAGAGTGATGAGATGCTTAGTTTTATATGTATGGGTGATAATTGAAATAAAAGAGATACTGAAGTTTGGAAAAGAACAAGCAAGCGTCTGATGGAGCAGATGTAAAGTTTTTATAATGAAGACTTAGAAGAGATAAGATGCTGAAAGGAAGGAACAGAGACCCTAACCTCAAACCTGTGAACCTGCAGGTCCTCCTAGATGGAGACTCCAGCTGTGTCCTGAAGTGCATCCACTGAGAACTAGTGACAAGCAGGGTCCACGACTTTAACATAGTTTCCAGATCCGAAAAGCACTGAACATTGAGTCGAGAAATAGGAGAAAGAAAGGGACATTATATTTAATGAAACTAAATTAATTGCAAATATGTCATTAAAATGTGATGAAAGAAAACACTAATACTATTGGAAAATTCAGAGAATGACAGATGTAAGTTTATTGTGAATTCCCTATCATTTCTCTTCTAAAAGGTATACAATTTTCCATTTGAAAATTGGGAATCAACAGTTGGATGGTGGCATTGTTTTATTTTAAAGGCTAAAAAGACACACATGAAGATTTTCATAATTTCTTTTGTGATCTCACTCATCACTTCTGTATCCCTCAGAATATGTTTTATTTTTTTTTAAAAATTATCTTCTACTATAGTATAGTTGCTTTACAATGTTTTGTTAGTTTCTACTGTATAACAAAATGAATTAGCCATATACTTACATTTATCTCATCCCTTTTGAGTTTTTAATGTCCTATTTTCTACCACAGAAAATCTCCCTGCACTAACTCTTAGGTTTTGGAATATGTGATTATCTATACAGCTTATTAATGTTAGTCATAGAAAAGTGGATTATACTCTAGAAGTTTAGGTAATACCTAGATATATATTTGGAAATAAGAAGCATAACTATGTTTGAATCAAGATAGCAAATCAAATACCAGTCAAGCCTAAATTACACATTCAGTATGTGCTGAGTGGATAACAGACATTTGAAAATTTGTACTTAACAGGAAGAAGAGAAAAATAGGTTCCCGATCCCCTCATAGGTTTTGAAATGCAGTTTCTTTGGTATATCTTCCCATCTTCCTTCTGTACTCCTCCCCCATTTCCTAAAATTGCTCAGCCTAGGTGCCCTGATCATAGTATGTCTATATTGCTTCATGTTCCTCACCAACGTGTCCTGTTGAGGGGTGCTTCATTGCCCTACCAAGAGAAATAAATGGTAGTCCTGAGTTAGCTTCCTCATTTTCTATTCCCGATCCTCTTCCCCTCACAAAACTTACCTTACATTTGCAAGGCAGTTGTAGTGGATGATAAAGGCTCAACTCTTTTAGAAGTGTTTGTGTTTTAAAAGGAAGGTGTTTGATAACTCAAATGTATATCCATTTAGTGGAAGTTTGGATCAATAAATTAAATGAAGCAGTGAGCATAGTGCCAAGAACTTCCTACAAGTTAATTATCATCGAGTTTCTAGTCAAAGTGAAAATAGAAAAAAATATTGCTATGTGGAGAAGGTACTATGATTTATTGTGATAGTATTGCATTTTAGACCATGTGAGGAACACATATTTAGGGTGGGGAATATGGTTGTGTATGGGAGAAGGTAGGTCTCTCCCCTAGGTAATTTGAATATAGTAGTTTTAGATTTCTTTGCAAGCTGGACTCATAATCCTTGTTTCTATTTTATTTGGAGAAATAGAGCCATGTATTAACATGACCATTTTTATGTTTCTGACAATTTTTTCTTTTGAATTTTGGAATATAGTACTAGAATGTTATTTGGTGTTTCCAGTGCACTGATATTCTTCCACATTTTATGTATTCATTGAAGTTTATCATAAGTTTTTTTTGTCCACTTCTATTGGTCTTTCATTTATTTATTTGCATCCATCTTTGTTCTTTGGCTTGTCTGGGCCTCCCATCACAGTGGCCTCTCTTGTCGTAGAACTCCGACTCAGTAGTTGGACACATTGGTCCAGCTGCTCTGCGGTACGTAGAATCTTCTTAGACCAGGGATCAAACCTGCACTCCTTGCACTGCGAGGTGGTGTCTTTACCCACTCGACCACCAGAGAAGCCCCTATCATAAGTTTTAACTTCTTTGTATCTTCATTAGAAACCACAGAGTTTGAATTCCAGACTTCTTTGGTGATCTTTGGTAGGCTAAAAGGAGATGGAAGAACTCATTTTTATGAATTATATCTAAGTTGGAAATGTCCTGTATATTTTGCTTTTGTTTTTTTAAATGCACATTAAAAAATCTCCAAATACCCAGGAGAGTGTAACATATAAACTTAGAGCCCGCTTATGAAAAAATAGGTAAAGTGAGGGGAAGAAGTGATATACAATATATGAAGGGCTGTTTTTTCCTTTTGTTCATGATTTTACCTTTTGATTTCTTTAGAGAATATCCCAATGTCTATAGATAAGTAGCATTTTCTTCTGTACACATTTCTTTTATGGATCTTAGGATGCTTTAAATGTATTATTAATAAGTAGCACAATTCAATATTTATGTGTCTGCCACATTATACAAGTCAGAGTGCATATTCTTTGTATTTTCAGTTTTACAGGAGACAATTCTAATTTTGCCATTTTCCATATCCTTTCTCAATTGCTCATTGAAATTTTGGCTATTCTATTAAGCTTCATTCAATTTTCTATTATAAATCTCACTTCTCCTGAAAAGCCTTCCTCCAAAGTCCATCATTTCTCATGTTATTGCTCTTTCTACAAACACTCATCAATATTTGAAAGCTGCTATATTATGAATTTTGGCTGCCTGAGTTCTCCAACTTAGATATCACATCTGGTCCATTTCTAGTTATAATTGCATCTGACCCTTCTGACTTTTCAACAATCTGGATAAGGGGAAATCTTGTATTAGTTTCATAAAAACTGCTTTATGTTATTTTTCTCATTAATAAAAAGAGCACTCCAGACCTCTTTATTCATTAGAATAATACCTTGTTTTTATCCTTTGGTGGTAATGGTGATGGGGGAAGAAATCTACTTTTTTTCATATTTTATAATATGAAGAACAAACTTTTTTTTCTGAAAGGATTAAAAATAGTTAATATAGGTTCATTATAGTAAAAGTAGTAAACAGGTAAAAACAAAATTAAGAAAATTTAAAGTACCATTTCCTTTTCTTTTTTTTTTTTTAAAGATTTATTTATTTATTTATTTATTTATTTATTTTTGGGGGTGGGGAGGGAGGGGAGCAGGTGGGCTACTTCTATTGGTCTTTCATTTCTCTATTTTCATCCATCTTTGTTCTTTGGCCCGTGTGGGCCTCCCATCGCGGTGGCCTCTGTTGTCGCAGAGCACCGGCTCTGGGCGCATGCGTGCCAGAGCTCCAGCTCAGTAATTGGACACATCAGTCCAGCTGCTCCGCGGCACGTGGGATCTTCCCAGGCCAGGGATCGAACCGGCGTCCCTTGCACTGCAAGGCGGTGTCCTTACCCACTGGACCACCAGGGAAGCCCTCCTTTTCTTTTTAAAAAAATTTATTTAACTTTCCATTTCCTTTTCAAATGAATAATAGTTATTAAAATTGGAGTGTAATCATCCAAAATTTTTTGGGCATTTATAAATACTTTTCTTTAAAATATTAAATCTATTATGAAAAGAAGTCTTTTTAAAATCAGAAGTTTGTCACTATTGGAATTTGAAGCATAGAATGTTCCCTAAATTTCTAGGATGGGCACCAAATGAGACAATTAGGAACTTTATTAGGGACTACATATATGGTGCTATTATGAGTTTAGACTCTGTAACAACTCTGCCGTGCTTCAAGTAGTCAAAGAAACATTCACCTTTTAGGAGGAGGTCCTTGGTCTTGATGCAATCTGTAATGAAACAGAATATGTACCTTGAAAAGGCAGGATAGATACAGTGTGGCAGTGTGTCCATGTACCTGGCTACGCAGGCTTGAGATGAATGCTTTGAAGGTGGCATGTAGGGAAGTCTTTATTGGTAAGAGTATCACTGAAGAAGGTCCTAGGGCAATGTATTAAGACGAATGTCTTAATTCAGTTTAAACAATCCTATGTATTCCTCTTATTACTATTGGAATTCCTTACTACTGGAGTTCTGAAGAACACTTTGTTCACTCACAACATTTTTTATGGATGTCTAAGTTAGTTTTTGTCATTTGCTTAGATTCTACTGATGAAGAAAATTGTACAAGATCATGAAAGATGAAGATTCTGTCTTTTCCCATTAAAGATATATTTTATGGAGAAAAGAGGAAGTGAACATGATTAAGCATATTTTATGCCTAGAAGTCCTTTTTATGTAATAGCATAAATTGCTATATTTGTTTTAGTTTTCATGGTTGTTAAATTTGATGCTTAGTGTAGTTATATCATCTGAGTAAATTCATGGTGATGTCACTTACTAATTCTTGAGCGCTTTGCGAGAAAAACTTCCCTATTAGAAAAGAATGGGACTGAGGCAAAATCATTTTTTAAAATTCCAGTTCTGTATGAGTTCACACAGATGTGATTAAATGTCTCATGACAACTTTACAGATAAAACTCTAGGATGGTAACGGAAATGAATGTAGTTTCCACTAGGCATTTATCTTCTAATTGCTTAATAGATCATCAGCAATGCTTTTTAACAAATAGAATGATTTTTAGGAGCCACTGAACTTTTCATAGCTAAAATGCTTCTAAAAATTTTGGAAATTGAGAAAATATTGTAAGAGAGTCTGCATAGAATTAGGAAGTATCAGTAAGTAGCAAAGACAACAAATTAGGGCTTAAACTAGAAAATCATTTAGATAGAAGTAAATTTACTAAAATATGAAATTAACTATTTTCCATCTTTATGTTTCAAAGTCAGGAAAGTTTGCCTGCTTTGTTTTAACATATGAAAGGAAAAACTGCACATTGTCATTGGCTTTGTTGTACCATTTGCAAGATGAATGGAGTTTCAGTTTTCAAGAGATTGCCAATTACTGAGACCTGTAAGGGCTTCAGATGGGCATGGCTTTCTTGTCTGTTTTTTAGGGTTATTGAATATACAGTCACCTATGAGCTTCTGTCTTGACAGACTTTCTGAGTACTGTGTAGTTGTCAACTTAGGGCAGATTTTATACCGCCAAACTTTCACCTTGAATAAGGTAGGTCTGGATCCTCAGGTTAGATAGTTCTTGTGACCTTGAAAGATGGTTGGAAGAAGAGGAATTCTTCTTCTTACTATTATTAATCATTTTTAGGATGTCTTTAGTTTGCATTTGCTTAGATTCTACTGATGAAGAAAATTGTACAAGATCATGAAAGATGAAGATTCTGTCTTTTCCCATTAAAGATATATTTTATGGAGAAAAGAGGAAGTGAACATGATTAAGCATATTTTATGCCTAGAAGTCCTTTTTATGTAATAGCATAAATTGCTATATTTGTTTTAGTTTTCATGGTTGTTAAATTTGATGCTTAGTGTAGTTATATCATCTGAGTAAATTCATGGTGATGTCACTTACTAATTCTTGAGCGCTTGAGAAAACCTTCCCTATTAGAAAAGAATGGGACTGAGGCAAAATCATTTTTTAAAATTCCAGTTCTGTATGAGTTCACACAGATGTGATTAAATGTCTCATGACAACTTTACAGATAAAACTCTAGGATGGTAACGGAAATGAATGTAGTTTCCACTAGGCATTTATCTTCTAATTGCTTAATAGATCATCAGCAATGCTTTTTAACAAATAGAATGATTTTTAGGAGCCACTGAACTTTTCATAGCTAAAATGCTTCTAAAAATTTTGGAAATTGAGAAAATATTGTAAGAGAGTCTGCATAGAATTAGGAAGTATCAGTAAGTAGCAAAGACAACAAATTAGGGCTTAAACTAGAAAATCATTTAGATAGAAGTAAATTTACTAAAATATGAAATTAACTATTTTCCATCTTTATGTTTCAAAGTCAGGAAAGTTTGCCTGCTTTGTTTTAACATATGAAAGGAAAAACTGCACATTGTCATTGGCTTTGTTGTACCATTTGCAAGATGAATGGAGTTTCAGTTTTCAAGAGATTGCCAATTACTGAGACCTGTAAGGGCTTCAGATGGGCATGGCTTTCTTGTCTGTTTTTTAGGGTTATTGAATATACAGTCACCTATGAGCTTCTGTCTTGACAGACTTTCTGAGTACTGTGTAGTTGTCAACTTAGGGCAGATTTTATACCGCCAAACTTTCACCTTGAATAAGGTAGGTCTGGATCCTCAGGTTAGATAGTTCTTGTGACCTTGAAAGATGGTTGGAAGAAGAGGAATTCTTCTTCTTACTATTATTAATCATTTTTTTGAGGGGGGAGAGGGCAGGGTAGGGGAGGGAGGGGTCGGGCGGGCCACTTCTATTGCTCTTTCATTTATTTATTTTCATCCATCTTTGTTCTTTGGCCTGTGTGGGCTTCCCATCGCGATGGCCTCTGTTGTCACAGAGCACCGGCTCTGGGCGCATGTGCTCCAGAGCTCCGGCTTGGTAATTGGACACATGGGTCCAGCCGCTCCTTGGCACTTGGGATCTTCCCAGGCCAGGGATCGAACCAGTGCCCCTTGCACTGCAAGGCGGTGTCCTTACCCACTGGACCACCAGGGAAGCCCTAAGAGGAACTCTTAAGGTCAGGCCTGGGCCAGGAACATTTCTTTTAGGCTTCCACAGTCTTTACTTGTAGACTATTTGTGAATATGTCATTAATGAAACATGTCATTTACTGGGAACCTTATAGAGCCATTTAGTTCTACAAATAACACCTTGAAGTAAATATTTTGTAGATGAGCAGAGGCTCAGAGTGGTCGGTGCCTTCTCCATGGTGTCACAGCTAGAAAGTAACAGAATTGGGATCAATCCAGTTTGAACTGAGGCCAAGGCCTGTGTGGATTTCTATTATCCTCTATTTGTGAAGCAAGGAGATATGCAAATTTGGAGTCAGAAATGCCTGGGGGGGAGGTAATGATCCATATTATCACAGTAAAACAGGTTTCCTCATTGGAGGCTACATTGGCTGTGAATGTGTGTGTATGATGAAAGATACTGTTAAAGCATAGGTTTGTATTTCTGTGTGAAGATCCTTAGAAACCAACTCATCTGACAACCAGGCTGTGGTTCATGAGTTGATGCCCATTACATTTTGAGGCAGGGACAGATACCATCATTTGACAGTCTAGACTTTGTTTAATTAAAAAAAAAAGATGGACTAGTTTTCTAATTTGCCTAATATTTCCAAACTTGTTTCTATAAACTGATTTTAGACTTGACAGGTAATACAGAAAAGCATTCCTGAAGTTTGTAGGTCTGGATCCTCAGGTTAGATAGTTCTTGTGACCTTGAAAGATGGTTGGAAGAGGAGAAATTCTTCTTCTTACTATTATTAATCTTTTTTTGGGGGGGGGAGGGGGGGGGGTGGGGGAGGGGGGGGTCGGGCGGGCCACTTCTATTGCTCTTTCATTTATTTATTTTCATCCATCTTTGTTCTTTGGCCTGTGTGGGCTTCCCATCGCGATGGCCTCTGTTGTCACAGAGCACCGGCTCTGGGCGCATGTGCTCCAGAGCTCCGGCTTGGTAATTGGACACATGGGTCCAGCCGCTCCTTGGCACTTGGGATCTTCCCAGGCCAGGGATCGAACCAGTGCCCCTTGCACTGCAAGGCGGTGTCCTTACCCACTGGACCACCAGGGAAGCCCTAAGAGGAACTCTTAAGGTCAGGCCTGGGCCAGGAACATTTCTTTTAGGCTTCCACAGTCTTTACTTGTAGACTATTTGTGAATATGTCATTAATGAAACATGTCATTTACTGGGAACCTTATAGAGCCATTTAGTTCTACAAATAACACCTTGAAGTAAATATTTTGTAGATGAGCAGAGGCTCAGAGTGGTCGGTGCCTTCTCCATGGTGTCACAGCTAGAAAGTAACAGAATTGGGATCAATCCAGTTTGAACTGAGGCCAAGGCCTGTGTGGATTTCTATTATCCTCTATTTGTGAAGCAAGGAGATATGCAAATTTGGAGTCAGAAATGCCTGGGGGGGAGGTAATGATCCATATTATCACAGTAAAACAGGTTTCCTCATTGGAGGCTACATTGGCTGTGAATGTGTGTGTATGATGAAAGATACTGTTAAAGCATAGGTTTGTATTTCTGTGTGAAGATCCTTAGAAACCAACTCATCTGACAACCAGGCTGTGGTTCATGAGTTGATGCCCATTACATTTTGAGGCAGGGACAGATACCATCATTTGACAGTCTAGACTTTGTTTAATTAAAAAAAAAAAAAAGATGGACTAGTTTTCTAATTTGCCTAATATTTCCAAACTTGTTTCTATAAACTGATTTTAGACTTGACAGGTAATACAGACACCAATGCTTTGCAAATGTCACTGTGAAAGCTTTTCTTTAGACGTTTCATTCACCAAAAGGTTTATTATGCTAATCATGCAATTGCACGTTAGAAAACCTTCTACAGAGATGGATAGAACTGTTTAGACATAATCAAACTATCTTTGAAAAAATTATGAGACAGAGATCAGAACAGTTTCAAAAAAGAGGTTGCCTCTTGGATTCATTTTTGGGTAGTTGAACAGTCAGCTGTGAGCTCTGCCACAACGACCAAGAGCATAGTTGTTGTTGACGTTAGTTTTGCCTTGAAACTTGAGCTTCTGCTCGAAGAGGAGCCTTAGGGGTCAAAGAGCCCTTCAGTTAATTGAATTCAGTTTATTTTTCACTCTGCAGGTCTTAACTAATTTCATTCTCCTTTGGAAGGAGATTCTAGTATGGGCACTTCTGTAACTTCTCCAAAGTGTCTGGCAGGAGAAATTTCCATCCCCAGACCATGGTCGCTTAGTTCAAAAGAGAGATTACACACTTGCTTCCATGGGGAATGGAGTCCATCATTGAGGGCATAGCAAGATAAGTGTGTGAACATATCTCTGCCCTCTCTTGTGTATATATATCTGGAATAAGAATTTAGAGGGCTTCCCAGGTGGCACTAGTGGTAGAGAATCTGCCCCTCAAAGCAGGAAACGCAAGAGATGCAGGTTCAATCCCTGTGCCAGGAAGATCCCCTGGAGAAGTAAATAGCAACCTACTCCAGTATTCTTGCCTAGAAAATCCCACGGGCAGAGGAACCTGATGGGCTATAGTCCAAGGGGTTGTGATGAATACAACATGACTGACAGAGCACACGCAAGAATTTAGACTTTATGTGTCTTCCTTACACATTCAAATTCTCCATAGATATTGATTAACTTAGAATGCTTCTGCCAAAAATGCTTGCACATTTAGTTTTATTTGAAATAATTGAAGTTCAAAAGCAAAATAATAGATTACTTTTGTAAATGCACCAAAAATTATAGGGGTATTTCCTGTACATGACTGGTGTCTCCCACTCATAAAAAGTAAATTAAAACCAGTCATTGTGTAAATCTCCTCTTTTAAAATACTTTAAAGGGTATACCTTTTCAGTCACTTCCTGGATAGTTTCAGTTTCTGAAAGAAAAGTCTACACGCTTCTTGAGCAGATGGTACACACCTGCTTCATGCTTCTCAAATCATGCAATTGCACGTTAGAAAACCTTCTACAGAGATGGATAGAACTGTTTAGACATAATCAAACTATCTTTGAAAAAATTATGAGACAGAGATCAGAACAGTTTCAAAAAAGAGGTTGCCTCTTGGATTCATTTTTGGGTAGTTGAACAGTCAGCTGTGAGCTCTGCCACAACGACCAAGAGCATAGTTGTTGTTGACGTTAGTTTTGCCTTGAAACTTGAGCTTCTGCTCGAAGAGGAGCCTTAGGGGTCAAAGAGCCCTTCAGTTAATTGAATTCAGTTTATTTTTCACTCTGCAGGTCTTAACTAATTTCATTCTCCTTTGGAAGGAGATTCTAGTATGGGCACTTCTGTAACTTCTCCAAAGTGTCTGGCAGGAGAAATTTCCATCCCCAGACCATGGTCGCTTAGTTCAAAAGAGAGATTACACACTTGCTTCCATGGGGAATGGAGTCCATCATTGAGGGCATAGCAAGATAAGTGTGTGAGCATATCTCTGCCCTCTCTTGTGTATATATATCTGGAATAAGAATTTAGAGGGCTTCCCAGGTGGCACTAGTGGTAGAGAATCTGCCCCTCAAAGCAGGAAACGCAAGAGATGCAGGTTCAATCCCTGTGCCAGGAAGATCCCCTGGAGAAGTAAATAGCAACCTACTCCAGTATTCTTGCCTAGAAAATCCCACGGGCAGAGGAACCTGATGGGCTATAGTCCAAGGGGTTGTGATGAATACAACATGACTGACAGAGCACACGCAAGAATTTAGACTTTATGTGTCTTCCTTACACATTCAAATTCTCCATAGATATTGATTAACTTAGAATGCTTCTCCCAAAAAATGCTTGCACATTTAGTTTTATTTGAAATAATTGAAGTTCAAAAGCAAAATAATAGATTACTTTTGTAAATGCACCAAAAATTATAGGGGTATTTCCTGTACATGACTGGTGTCTCCCACTCATAAAAAGTAAATTAAAACCAGTCATTGTGTAAATCTCCTCTTTTAAAATACTTTAAAGGGTATACCTTTTCAGTCACTTCCTGGATAGTTTCAGTTTCTGAAAGAAAACTCTACACGCTTCTTGAGCAGATGGTACACACCTGCTTCATGCTTCTCTTTGTACTGTGGGAGAGATGGAAGGACTCCATCAGGGAGGAAATAGAACTGACCTCAATTTGTCTGTTTCCTGTACTTTACTCCTTACAATTCACCTATGTGCTCCTAAGCTACAGAATGGGGAAAATGTTTATATTAGAAAACACATGTATTAGTTTAGATGTTGAAACACATGTGTCAGTTTAGATGCTGAAACAGTCTAAATACTCAGGGACTGGAAGCAGTAGTTCACTTCTTTTGCATTTCATGTTCCTATAGGGCTGTCAGGGGGCCCAAGCTCTACCATATCACTTGGTGACCTAGGCTTCAGCACTCCTGGTTGCCCATCTAGAGCCTTCAGCCTGCCTAGTTTCTTAGTCGGCATTAGGGAAGGAGAGGGCTGTAGAATTTTATGTAAACCTTCACGACCTTGATCTGGAAGCAGCACATGTCTGTGTCACTACCACTTCCCTGGCAAGAAACAATTGCATGACTTCACCTAATTGCAAGGAGGGCAGGAAATGTAGGGGATAAAGGTGACAGTGGAATATTTAGCAATATTTGTCTGCTCTGAAATTCTCTTTGTAAGCCTTAGTAATGGGAGAATATCTTTAAAGCCATGGATGAGAGAATGCAGATACGTTGAGATATAGGCAGGACCTGGAGCATTAGTATTTTGTAAGTTTAATGGTAAGACAGATGTTGCTATTATAAGATGCTATTATAATATTTGGAAATTTTGTTAGAGGATGATTTATGAGCTTACAGGTTTAAATCCCCAGAAGTGGAGTTATAAACATAGTGGCAAAAATGCTCCATTTTTTATAACATAAATTCCTATATTTTTCTTAGAGTGAGGGCCTATAGATACTTTATTTTGATTTCCAATGAAATGAGTCTTAATATCTCATTACTATTTATATTCATTGAATCTACTGAAATTTAAATCACCACACATTATAGGGTATTTCCTGTACATGACTGGTGTCTCCCACTCATAAAAAGTAAATTAAAACCAGTCATTGTGTAAATCTCCTCTTTTAAAATACTTTAAAGGGTATACCTTTTCAGTCACTTCCTGGATAGTTTCAGTTTCTGAAAGAAAACTCTACACGCTTCTTGAGCAGATGGTACACACCTGCTTCATGCTTCTCTTTGTACTGTGGGAGAGATGGAAGGACTCCATCAGGGAGGAAATAGAACTGACCTCAATTTGTCTGTTTCCTGTACTTTACTCCTTACAATTCACCTATGTGCTCCTAAGCTACAGAATGGGGAAAATGTTTATATTAGAAAACACATGTATTAGTTTAGATGTTGAAACACATGTGTCAGTTTAGATGCTGAAACAGTCTAAATACTCAGGGACTGGAAGCAGTAGTTCACTTCTTTTTTGCATTTCATGTTCCTATAGGGCTGTCAGGGGGCCCAAGCTCTACCATATCACTTGGTGACCTAGGCTTCAGCACTCCTGGTTGCCCATCTAGAGCCTTCAGCCTGCCTAGTTTCTTAGTCGGCATTAGGGAAGGAGAGGGCTGTAGAATTTTATGTAAACCTTCACGACCTTGATCTGGAAGCAGCACATGTCTGTGTCACTACCACTTCCCTGGCAAGAAACAATTGCATGACTTCACCTAATTGCAAGGAGGGCAGGAAATGTAGGGGATAAAGGTGACAGTGGAATATTTAGCAATATTTGTCTGCTCTGAAATTCTCTTTGTAAGCCTTAGTAATGGGAGAATATCTTTAAAGCCATGGATGAGAGAATGCAGATACGTTGAGATATAGGCAGGACCTGGAGCATTAGTATTTTGTAAGTTTAATGGTAAGACAGATGTTGCTATTATAAGATGCTATTATAATATTTGGAAATTTTGTTAGAGGATGATTTATGAGCTTACAGGTTTAAATCCCCAGAAGTGGAGTTATAAACATAGTGGCAAAAATGCTCCATTTTTTATAACATAAATTCCTATATTTTTCTTAGAGTGAGGGCCTATAGATACTTTATTTTGATTTCCAATGAAATGAGTCTTAATATCTCATTACTATTTATATTCATTGAATCTACTGAAATTTAAATCACCACACATTAAGTGTCAATGTATAATTTTATCTACACAAGTCCTTGTCATTACTGCTGTAATTTCATTAATTCTTCAGATTATGTAATAATGAGCATTGGCCATTTACCTTGTAAAAATTTCTATTCAACCTTATGTCACAAGTTTAAGAGAACTTTAAGCTTTAATAAAATGAAAGTCCAGAAGTATCAGGTGCCTTGTGTGACATTTAATTATTTCCTACTTTGTAACAATGTTCTTTTAATAGTTAATGGATGGCATTGGCAAGCACAGACATAAGTAAGGAATAGTTGTGACTCTTGAGGATTTCATTTTATAGCAGTGGCTCCTGAACTTTTCTGTTTATAAGAATCCCTTAGTCTTCTTGCTCGAAATATTGTTTCACAGGTTTCTTGCAGGGCTCACACTCATCCATCCTATTCTCTTCCCTCCCTCCCCTCTCCTCTCTTCTACTCTACTGAAGGGAAAATTGGGAAGGACTTATCACATAGAAATGCTTATTTCTGTATCAAGGCTCTTGTGCTCAGTCACATCTGATCCTGTGTGACCCCCTGGACTGCAGCCTGCCAGGCTCCTCTGTCCAGGCAGGACTACTGGAATTTTGGGGGAGGCTTCAAGGGAAAGATCTGATTACCCACATTCACAACCAAGTGAAGATAGAAATCTCAGTTGTCCCCGAACTGTCCTCCCAGATGTCAGGTAAGAGAGGCCTGTGGGATGGGTTGACTGTACTCCTGTCTTTGTTTCCTTCTTACTTTCCATGATCAAATTCCTGGAACCATTATTTTCGGTGTCTGGGTTTTCCCTAAGATTTAGTATTTCTCATGTGTGATGTGAATTTACTCTGCTGGCTTCCTATAGCTGCTGAAACCCTTGGTACCTTAGCAGATAACCCATCTCAGACCCAGGTGCATCATACCTAGTGCTTGGACTATGGCAAACTATCTCTTGCACCAGTGGTGCAGACAGTATGGTTACTGAATGTGATGTGGTTTGCATCCCAAGTTGCTGGAATTTTTATGAGTACTTTATTGCTCCATAGAGACAACAAGATGGAATATATGAAATCGATGTCATATTGGGATGTCCAGGAAAAGGTGGTTATAAAGGCAACCAGCTGTTTCACTTTCTTGCACGAATGACTTTAGAATATTTTGCTCCTTTGATTTAAGTTTCTGAAATGCTCATGGTAGCATTTCAGAAACTCTCTATCTACCGCCCTACCACAAAGGGATCTTGAATGTTTTTATTTGCATTTCTAGAATCCTGCACAAATTTTAATGTTATTTTACCCACTGGTAAATATAATAAACAGTGATACTCAGAGACTGCACGTTTAAACTTGCCTTTCCTCTTTACATGAAAGTGCATGCTAATGGCTGGTGGATAATTAAAATTAAACCACATGTAATAGATGAACAGATTAAAGCAAAGTGTGCGTGCCTCCTAAGCAGTACACACATTATCAGAGAGGGTGTTCTAATTATTCAAAGATACACCAAGAGCTATCGAAGGAGCTATTGATTTTTAAGATAGGAAAATCTTCAGTATTAATGAGTTGTAGTTTAGTTTACAAGCCAAATGTAATACTAGAAATATAATACCATACTATCTCTTCCTCCTCCCTCTCCTCTCTTCTACTCTACTGAAGGGAAAATTGGGAAGGACCTATCCCAAAGGAATGCTTAGTCGTGTATCAAGGCTCTTGCGCTCACTCACATCTGATCCTGTGTGACCCCCTGGACTGCAGCCTGCCAGGCTCCTCTGTCCAGGCAGGACTACTGGAATTTTGGGGGAGGCTTCAAGGGAAAGATCTGATTACCCACATTCACAACCAAGTGAAGATAGAAATCTCAGTTGTCCCCGAACTGTCCTCCCAGATGTCAGGTAAGAGAGGCCTGTGGGATGGGTTGACTGTACTCCTGTCTTTGTTTCCTTCTTACTTTCCATGATCAAATTCCTGGAACCATTATTTTCGGTGTCTGGGTTTTCCCTAAGATTTAGTATTTCTCATGTGTGATGTGAATTTACTCTGCTGGCTTCCTATAGCTGCTGAAACCCTTGGTACCTTAGCAGATAACCCATCTCAGACCCAGGTGCATCATACCTAGTGCTTGGACTATGGCAAACTATCTCTTGCACCAGTGGTGCAGACAGTATGGTTACTGAATGTGATGTGGTTTGCATCCCAAGTTGCTGGAATTTTATGAGTACTTTATTGCTCCATAGAGACAACAAGATGGAATATATGAAATCGATGTCATATTGGGATGTCCAGGAAAAGGTGGTTATAAAGGCAACCAGCTGTTTCACTTTCTTGCACGAATGACTTTAGAATATTTTGCTCCTTTGATTTAAGTTTCTGAAATGCTCATGGTAGCATTTCAGAAACTCTCTATCTACCGCCCTACCACAAAGGGATCTTGAATGTTTTTATTTGCATTTCTAGAATCCTGCAAAAATTTTAATGTTATTTTACCCACTGGTAAATATAATAAACAGTGATACTCAGAGACTGCACGTTTAAACTTGCCTTTCCTCTTTACATGAAAGTGCATGCTAATGGCTGGTGGATAATTAAAATTAAACCACATGTAATAGATGAACAGATTAAAGCAAAGTGTGCGTGCCTCCCTAAGCAGTACACACATTATCAGAGAGGGTGTTCTAATTATTCAAAGATACACCAAGAGCTATCGAAGGAGCTATTGATTTTTAAGATAGGAAAATCTTCAGTATTAATGAGTTGTATTTGTTTACAAGCCAAATGCTAATACTGTAGAAATTAAAAAGGAAATTGGATCCAAGCTATTCAGACTTCACATACTAATCAGGACTTACGAATAAATAAATCATGATCTGCTACTATGATTCCCCTTACACTGTTGCTGCTTCCCTTCTCATTTCCCCCCAGATCTTTTTTTTTTTAAAGATTTATTTATTTATTTATTTTGGGCGGGGGTCGGGATGGGGAGGGAGGGGAGCAGGCGGGCCACATCTATTGCTCTTTCATTTGTCTATTTTCATCCGTCTTTGTTCTTTGGCTCCTGTGGGCCTCCCATCGCGGTGGCGTCTGTCGTTGCAGAGCACCGGCTCTGGGCGCATGCGCTCCAGAGCTCCAGCTCGGTGATTGGACACATGGGTCCAGCCGCTCCGCGGCACGTGGGATCTTCCCAGGCCAGGGATCGAACCGACGCCCCTTGCACTGCAAGGCGGTGTCCTTACCCACTGGACCACCAGGGGAAGCCCTCCCCCCAGATCTTTATCTGTCTTCCCTTTGGAGTTTTTCTTCAAGTGTTAGGTGATCTTAATGTTAAGGGTCTTTCCTCTTTTCAGGAGGAGGGTGTGAAAAGCTGTTTGGGGAAGCTGTGGGGGGTTGGCAGAACCTGTCCTCTGGAGGCCTCTACCCGGGACAGTTGCTCAGAGAACTCTAAAGGCCAGAATGTGGATGTCTTCTCATTGTGGATGTTCTGTGAGAAGAAACATGAGTGTCTGTGATGAAAATATTTTTTCTCCCTTAAAACTTGATTGGGAGTTTTAGGAGAAAAAGGCTCTGCAGGAGCTTCCCAGGAGGCCCTTCACCTCACTGGCAAATTTTAATGTTATTTTATAATAAACAGTGATACTCAGAGACTGCACGTTTAAACTTGCCTTTCCTCTTTACATGAAAGTGCATGCTAATGGCTGGTGGATAATTAAAATTAAACCACATGTAATAGATGAACAGATTAAAGCAAAGTGTGCGTGCCTCCCTAAGCAGTACACACATTATCAGAGAGGGTGTTCTAATTATTCAAAGATACACCAAGAGCTATCGAAGGAGCTATTGATTTTTTTAAGATAGGAAAATCTTCAGTATTAATGAGTTGTATTTGTTTACAAGCCAAATGCTAATACTGTAGAAATTAAAAAGGAAATTGGATCCAAGCTATTCAGACTTCACATACTAATCAGGACTTACGAATAAATAAATCATGATCTGCTACTATGATTCCCCTTACACTGTTGCTGCTTCCCTTCTCATTTCCCCCCAGATCTTTTTTTTTTTAAAGATTTATTTATTTATTTATTTTGGGCGGGGGTCGGGATGGGGAGGGAGGGGAGCAGGCGGGCCACATCTATTGCTCTTTCATTTGTCTATTTTCATCCGTCTTTGTTCTTTGGCTCCTGTGGGCCTCCCATCGCGGTGGCGTCTGTCGTTGCAGAGCACCGGCTCTGGGCGCATGCGCTCCAGAGCTCCAGCTCGGTGATTGGACACATGGGTCCAGCCGCTCCGCGGCACGTGGGATCTTCCCAGGCCAGGGATCGAACCGACGCCCCTTGCACTGCAAGGCGGTGTCCTTACCCACTGGACCACCAGGGGAAGCCCTCCCCCCAGATCTTTATCTGTCTTCCCTTTGGAGTTTTTCTTCAAGTGTTAGGTGATCTTAATGTTAAGGGTCTTTCCTCTTTTCAGGAGGAGGGTGTGAAAAGCTGTTTGGGGAAGCTGTGGGGGGTTGGCAGAACCTGTCCTCTGGAGGCCTCTACCCGGGACAGTTGCTCAGAGAACTCTAAAGGCCAGAATGTGGATGTCTTCTCATTGTGGATGTTCTGTGAGAAGAAACATGAGTGTCTGTGATGAAAATATTTTTTCTCCCTTAAAACTTGATTGGGAGTTTTTAGGGAGAAAAAGGCTCTGCAGGAGCTTCCCAGGAGCCTTCACTCAGAAGGGCCCCACGTTTGGCTTACTGCTCTGTGTTCCCTATCTTGAAATTATTAGTAATCTTATCTTTGAATTTCTGTTTTCTAAATCAACTGAAACAGGACAGTGCAGACTGTGTGGAGGTTTTTAGCCTCAGCTCAAGGGGTAACCCCTCTTCCCCAAAACAGGTTTTCTGAGCCTTAACTCTATGGCCTCTGGATCCCCATCTAGTTCAGCTGGTCCTGTGACCCATGGGACGCACCACTTTGTGCAGTGACTGGGTTATGTGTGTGTTTGTGAGCTTGTATCTGTGTGTGTAATGGGTGTGGGCTTGTGTCTCTGTGTGTAATGGGGATTGGTAGGGGAGAAATGGGTTATGTTTCACTGTTACCCACCACCCCCTGCACAGAAGGCCAGGTCACAGATGTAGGGTGGGCTGAGCTTGGTTGCTGGTCCCTCAGGGCCATAGTACCTGTGGACCAGCTCTGCAGGGGCCACTAAGTGGAGGCTTCTCATCTTTTCAGGTCCAGGAATCACACATATCACAGCTCAGATGTTACAGTGTTCAGAGTCATCTGTCTGTTGTGACTCTTCCCTACCCTCAGAATTGAATTTGCAATTTGCACTGAGTATCTTAAATCACACAGTCAGCTCTGAGTATAGATAATAGGATCTACTTTGTCATCTATGTGCACCTTTAAATTTAAATAAGTACACTTACCTGACTCTCCAAAGTGACTGCACTTTCATTACTATTACTAGGATTTCCCTACACTCTAACACTGCAGTTGTTAATATTACTATTTTTTTTTGGCCACTTCTATTGGTCTTTCATTTATTCATTTTCACCCATCTTTGTTCTTTGGCCTGTGTGGGCCTCCCACCACAGTGGCTTCTCTTGTTGCAGAGCACTGGCTCTGGTGCATGCGCTCCAGAGCTCCGGCTTGGTAGTTGGACACATCGGTCCAGCCCTTCCACGGCACATGAGATCTTCCCAGGCCAAGGATTGAACCACCGCCCCTTGCACTGCAAGGCGGTGTCCTTACCCACTGGACCATCAGGGAATCCCTACTGTTTTTTAATTTAGTCATTCTTGTGATTGACAAATGCTCTCCTAGTTTTTAAATTGCCCTGCTTATTCGTGAAGTTGACTGCTTTTTCATCTATTCATTCTTTCATATTAATCTTTTCATAAGATTAGCCTTTTTATATGATTAATCTTGTCATATAATTAATCATTTGTGTTTCCTTTTGGTGAATATTGTGTGTTCAGGCCTTTGCTTTTTTGTCTGTTCTTTTTGATCTGTGCAATTTTCTATATGGGCTTCCCAAGTGGCACTAGTGGTAAAGAAGCTGTCTGCCAATGCAGGAGATGTAAGAGACTTGAGCTTGATCTCTGGGTCAGGAGGATACCCTGAAGGAGGGCATTGCAACCCACTCCAGTATTCTCGGAGAATCCCTAGACAGAGGAGCCTGGCAGGATACAATCCATAGGGTGGCAGACATGACTCAGGCAGTTTAGCGTGCAGTGTGCACAGTTGTCTCTATATATTTTTATCATCTATCTATATACTCAATATTTTCCAGGAAATATTTTAAATTTATATATAAACTCATTTAATCATTATAACAACCCTGCAAGACAGTTTACTTCATTTTACCTATTAAAAAATTATGGGACTGACAGCTAAGTATTGTGAGGGAGCTGACATAGGTAGCAATTCTTTGTCCACTATAAATATTTTCTCCCTATTTTTGATTTATAAGGTTTTTTGTCTCCTGGAAAATTTAAAATTTGATGTTATAAAATTCATCAAGCTTTTAAAATGTCTTTTGGGTTTTCATGTCTTGTTTAAAAGGATCATCCCTATGTCAATTTCATATATATTGACACTTAGATTTTTAAACATAGCTATGTAATCTGTTTTTATTGAGATGGTTTTGTTTTTCTTGATTTGTTCATGTGTGAAAAATTTTGCTTAAAAAATGAATGGCCAATTGTTCCAATAGTTTATCTTTTTTGAATAGTATTTTACCCATTGATTTAAATGACACCCATGTCATACTCTAGATTCACACATATTCTTTGTTTTACTTGCTCCGGCTTGGTAGTTGGACACATCGGTCCAGCCCTTCCACGGCACATGAGATCTTCCCAGGCCAAGGATTGAACCACCGCCCTTGCACTGCAAGGCGGTGTCCTTACCACTGGACCATCAGGAATCCCTACTGTTTTTTAATTTAGTCATTCTTGTGATTGACAAATGCTCTCCTAGTTTTTAAATTGCCCTGCTTATTCGTGAAGTTGACTGCTTTTTCATCTATTCATTCTTTCATATTAATCTTTTCATAAGATTAGCCTTTTTATATGATTAATCTTGTCATATAATTAATCATTTGTGTTTCCTTTTGGTGAATATTGTGTGTTCAGGCCTTTGCTTTTTTGTCTGTTCTTTTTGATCTGTGCAATTTTCTATATGGGCTTCCCAAGTGGCACTAGTGGTAAAGAAGCTGTCTGCCAATGCAGGAGATGTAAGAGACTTGAGCTTGATCTCTGGGTCAGGAGGATACCCTGAAGGAGGGCATTGCAACCCACTCCAGTATTCTCGGAGAATCCCTAGACAGAGGAGCCTGGCAGGATACAATCCATAGGGTGGCAGACATGACTCAGGCAGTTTAGCGTGCAGTGTGCACAGTTGTCTCTATATATTTTTATCATCTATCTATATACTCAATATTTTCCAGGAAATATTTTAAATTTATATATAAACTCATTTAATCATTATAACAACCCTGCAAGACAGTTTACTTCATTTTACCTATTAAAAAATTATGGGACTGACAGCTAAGTATTGTGAGGGAGCTGACATAGGTAGCAATTCTTTGTCCACTATAAATATTTTCTCCCTATTTTTTGATTTATAAGGTTTTTTGTCTCCTGGAAAATTTAAAATTTGATGTTATAAAATTCATCAAGCTTTTAAAATGTCTTTTGGGTTTTCATGTCTTGTTTAAAAGGATCATCCCTATGTCAATTTCATATATATTGACACTTAGATTTTTAAACATAGCTATGTAATCTGTTTTTATTGAGATGGTTTTGTTTTTCTTGATTTGTTCATGTGTGAAAAATTTTGCTTAAAAAATGAATGGCCAATTGTTCCAATAGTTTATCTTTTTTGAATAGTATTTTACCCATTGATTTAAATGACACCCATGTCATACTCTAGATTCACACATATTCTTTGTTTTACTTGTTTTTCCTTTTTAGTCTTACGTTCTTAGTTACTAAAATTTGTGATATGTTTGGATATCAAGTAGGTATTTGCCCTTTTCTTTCTTCTCCAAAATTGTCTTGTATATTATTGTGCATTTAGTTCTCTCTATGAAGTTGAGAATCAGTTGATCAGGTTTGGTGAAAAGTCCGGTTTGTAGACTCTATATGGATTGCATTGACAGTACCAAATTGTTTGGAGACAGTGAACATCTTTATATTAATGAGTGTGGTATGTTACTCTATTTATTAAAGTCTTTTTTTAACATGTGGCAAATATATTTTAGAGGTTTTTCAAAAGTGGAAATCTTGCACATATTTGTGTATAGTTTTATTCTTATCTAAGTATTTCCTAGTAGTTGCTATGGTAAGTGGGATTTTTTTCTATTATGTCTTCAAGTTGGCTATAGGTAGTATAGAGGAAAACTGGATATTTCTACACTGCTCTTGCATCTGACTATTTTCCTTTTCATATTTAAATTTCTAAGCTAATTCTTTTGTTGCTAGGTCTTCAACTAGTGTTGTTAACTAGGTCTTCCTTTTCAAAGATTTGCCATGATTTCCACTGAAAGGCAGCAAACCCTTCTGAATCTCCCTGTTACAAGAATTGCTTCTCAAGGACTTCATGGTCAAAACGCCTGCCCTTCCTCCCAAATTCATTCCCAATGTACTTTACCCAGAGGCTAGTTTTGTTAGTGTACTAAAATGATGAAAGTAATTAAATTTTAAATTACATTTTGGAATAGTTAGTGTATTCTGCCGAAAGATACATGAAAGAACAGGTGCTTTCACCTAACTCTTGACAATTTAGATTGGCCAAATGTTTCTGTTTAAATTTGGTCTATGTGGGCTCAAAAACAGGGCTTAGTTTTGGACCAGGGGAAAGATATCTTTAAAATAGATTCAAAAGAATTTATGTGAAGTTAATATTGGTTAGTTCCTTTGATTATTTGGCTCTGGGAATAGGGTTGCCTAAGAAAATACAAGCTTCCAGTTTATGTCTGAATATCAGACAAGCATCAAATAAGTTTTTAGTATACATCCTATGTAATATGTGAGGCATATTTATTTCATGAAATATTGGTATGTTTATAGTAAAAAATTGCTATTTAAGTTTATATTTAACTGGGTTATTTCTGTTTTTCTTTGTTATGTCTGTTGACCCTATCCTGGAAGGCATTGCGAGCAGACATAGGTGGTGCAAGAGTAGACACCAAGAGTAACAAGTGACCATCTGTTCTGATAAAGAAAGCAGCCTCTCCCCCCAAAAAACCCCTCACTTTTGGGCATAATATATCTTAGTAGTCTGTTCATGGTTTGAAAAGATGAATTTTTCAGCTTCTCTCTTCAGTTTAAGCCTCTGTTATGAAATTAGCAAGAGTCATATGATGTTACATGGAAATTACTTGAGATTTCTGTCACTTTTTAAAAGAATTTTGTCTTCTTTTACTGGTTTTTATTTATTGATTTTCCTCCATCTTTCTTCTTTGTCCTGTGTGGGCCTCCCATTACAGGGGCCTCTCTGGTTGCAGAGCTCGGGCTCTGGGAGCATGTGCTCCAGAGTGTTGGCTCATAATTGGACATGGGTCCAGCCACTCCGTGGCACATGGGATCTTACTGGGTCAGGGATCAAACCGGTGCCTTGCACTGCAAGGCAGATTCTCTACCCACTGGACTACTGCCAAGGCAGAATTCATGGTCAAAACGCCTGCCCTTCCTCCCAAATTCATTCCCAATGTACTTTACCCAGAGGCTAGTTTTGTTAGTGTACTAAAATGATGAAAGTAATTAAATTTTAAATTACATTTTGGAATAGTTAGTGTATTCTGCCGAAAGATACATGAAAGAACAGGTGCTTTCACCTAACTCTTGACAATTTAGATTGGCCAAATGTTTCTGTTTAAATTTGGTCTATGTGGGCTCAAAAACAGGGCTTAGTTTTGGACCAGGGGAAAGATATCTTTAAAATAGATTCAAAAGAATTTATGTGAAGTTAATATTGGTTAGTTCCTTTGATTATTTGGCTCTGGGAATAGGGTTGCCTAAGAAAATACAAGCTTCCAGTTTATGTCTGAATATCAGACAAGCATCAAATAAGTTTTTAGTATACATCCTATGTAATATGTGAGGCATATTTATTTCATGAAATATTGGTATGTTTATAGTAAAAAATTGCTATTTAAGTTTATATTTAACTGGGTTATTTCTGTTTTTCTTTGTTATGTCTGTTGACCCTATCCTGGAAGGCATTGCGAGCAGACATAGGTGGTGCAAGAGTAGACACCAAGAGTAACAAGTGACCATCTGTTCTGATAAAGAAAGCAGCCTCTCCCCCCAAAAAACCCCTCACTTTTGGGCATAATATATCTTAGTAGTCTGTTCATGGTTTGAAAAGATGAATTTTTCAGCTTCTCTCTTCAGTTTAAGCCTCTGTTATGAAATTAGCAAGAGTCATATGATGTTACATGGAAATTACTTGAGATTTCTGTCACTTTTTAAAAGAATTTTGTCTTCTTTTACTGGTTTTTATTTATTGATTTTCCTCCATCTTTCTTCTTTGTCCTGTGTGGGCCTCCCATTACAGGGGCCTCTCTGGTTGCAGAGCTCGGGCTCTGGGAGCATGTGCTCCAGAGTGTTGGCTCATAATTGGACATGTGGGTCCAGCCACTCCGTGGCACATGGGATCTTACTGGGTCAGGGATCAAACCGGTGCCCCTTGCACTGCAAGGCAGATTCTCTACCCACTGGACTACCAGTGAAGCCTCTCTATCACTTTTTGAGTTACATGTTGGAATTAGTTCATTACAATTTTATTCACTTAATTAATTTACCTTTTATTTTATATTATAATTAATTAGCAATGTTGGCTTCAAGTGTACAGCAAAGTGATTCCATTATACACATACATGTATCTATTGCTTTTCAAACTTTTTCTATTTCGGTTGTTATATAATATTGAGCAGAGTTCTCTGTGCTATGTCGTAGCTCCTTTTTGGTTACTCATTTTAAATACGGCAGTGGGTACTTGTTAATCCCAAACTCCTTAATTATCCTTCAAGCTACCCTTCCCCCAGTAACCATAAATGCTCCAAGTCTGTGTGTCTGTCTCTGTTTGCAAGTAAGTTCATTTGTATTTTTTTTAAGATTCTACATATAAGTGATATCATACAACATTTCTCTTTCTCTGCCTGATCTATGTCACTCAGAATGACAACCTCTAGGTCCCTTTACATCACTGCAAATAACATTATTTCATTCTTAATAGCTGAGTAGCATTCCTCTGCATATGTGTACTGCATCTTTATCCACTCCTCTGTGGATGAACATTTAGATTGCATGTGTGTCTAGGCTATTGTAAATAGCACTGCAATGAACATTGGAATGCTTGTGTCCTTTCACATAATGTTTTCCTCTCAGCATATGCCCAGGAGTGGAATTTCAGGGTCATATAGTAGCTCTATTTTCAATTTCTTAAGGAATCTCCATGCTGTTCACTGCAGTGGCTGTACCAATTTGCATCCCCACCAACAGTGAAGCAGGGTTCCTTTCTCTCCACACTGTGTGCAGCACTTGGTTTTTGTGGATTTTTTTTTTTTTTTGATGATATCCATTCCTACTGGTATAAGGTGATATCCCATTATAGTTTTTTTTTTTTTTTTTAAGATTTCTTTATTTATTTTGGGCCGGGATCGGGTTGGGGAGGGCGGGGAGCGGGAGGGCCACTTCCATTGGTCTTTCATTTCTCTGTTTTCATCAGTCTTTGTTCTTTGGCTCCTGTGGGCCTCCCATCAAGGTGGCGTCTTGTTGCAGAGCGCCTGCTCTGGGCGCATGCGCGCCAGAGCTCCGACTTGGCAATTGGACACATCGGTCCAGCTGCTCCGCAGCACGTGGGATCTTCCCAGGCCAGGGATCGAACCAGCGCCCCTTGCACTGCAAGGCGGTGTCCTTATCCACTGGACCACTAGGGGAAGCCCCCCATTATAATTTTGATAGGCATTTCCCTGGTTATTAGTAATGCTGAACATCTTTTCATGTGCCTCTTGGACACCTGTGTGTCTTCTTTGGAAAAATGTTGTTTTAGGTCTTCTCATTTTCTTGATTGGGTTACTTGTTTTGATGATATTAAGCAGCATGAACTGTTTGTAAATTTTGAAAACAAATCTGTTGATCATATTACTTGCAAATATTTTCTCCCATTCTTTTGGTTGTCATTTCACTGTGTTTATTGTTTCTTTTTCTGTACAAAAAGGTTTTGAGTTTAACTAGATCCCATTTGTTCATTTTTGTTTTTATTTCCTTTACTCTCAGAGACAGATCAAGAAATATATTGCTGTGACTTATGTCAGTGTTCCACCTATGTTTTCCTTCAAGAGTTTTATAGTGTCCTGTCTCACATTTAGACCTGTAATCCATTTTGAATTTATTTTTTATGTACTGTGTTAAATAATATTCTTATCTCATCTTTTTAGCATGTATCTGTCCAGTTTTCATATCACCATTTATTTATTTATTTATTTTTAAGATTTTTATTTATTTATTTATTTTGGGCGTCCGTCGGGTTGGGGAGGGAAGGGAGCAGGCGGGCCACTTCTATTGGTCTTTCGTTTCTCTGTGTTCATCCGTCTTTGTTCTTTGGCTCCTGTGGGCCTCCCATCGCAGTGGCGCCTGTTGTTGCAGAGCGCCGGCTCTGGGCGCATGCGCGCCAGAGTGCTGGCTGGTAATTAGACACATCAGTCCAGCCGCACCTCGGCATGTGGGATCTTCCCAGGCCAGGGATCGAACTGGCGCCCCTTGCACTGCAAGGCGGTGTTCTAACCCACTGGACCACCAGGGGAAGCCCATTCATATCACTATTTATTGAAGAGACTATCATTCTTCTTTTATATACTTTTGCTTCCTTTGTCATAAATTAATTGATCACATGTGTCTATGCTTATTTCCAGGCTTTCTATCCTATTCTGTTGATCTATATTTCTGTTTTGTGCCAATACCATACTGCTTTGATGACTATAGGTTTGTAGTATAGTCTGAAGCCAGGCAGCCTGATTGCTCTAGCTCTATTTTTCTTTCTCAAGATTGCTTTGGTTATTTGGGGTCTTTTGTGTCTTCATACAAATGTAAAGATTTTTTGTTTTGGTTCTATGAAAAATGCCAGTGGTAATATGATAGGGATGGCATTGAATCTGTAAATTGTCTTGGGTAGTATAGTCATATTGACAAAATCAATTATTCCAATTCAAGAATGTGGAATATTTATCTGTATTATCTTTGATTTCTTTCATAAATATTTTATAGCATTTAGAGTATAGGTCTTTCGTCTGCTTGGGTAGGTTTATTCTTATGTATTTTATTCTTTTTGATGTGATGTTAAATGGGATTGTTTCTTTAATTTCTCTTTCTGATCATTTGTTGTTAGTATATAAAAATGTGCAATGACCCAAAACCTATTGGGTGCAGCAAGAATAGTTTTAAGAGGGAAGTTCCTAGCAATACAGTCTTACCCCAGGAAAGAAAAAAGATCTCAAATAAGCTACCTAAACTTAAACCTAAAGCAACTAGGGAAAAAAGGAACAACCCCCCTCTAAAGTTAGCTGAAGGAAAGAAATCATACATATCAAAGATAAATAGAGATGAAGAAAACAATAACAAAGATTAATGATACTTAAATTTAGTTTTTTGAAAAGGTCAAAAAAAAAAAGGATAAGCCTCTAGCCAGAATCATCAAGAAAAAGAGGGAGAAGGCTCAGATCAATAAAATTAGAAATGCAAAAGAAGTTACAACTGACCCCATGGAAATACAAAGGATCATAAGAGACTACTAGAAGCAACTATATGCCAAGCTAGAAGAAATTTTAGCCCCCACCCATCAAGTCCAGCCGCACCTCGGCATGTGGGATCTTCCCAGGCCAGGGATCGAACTGGCGCCCCTTGCACTGCAAGGCGGTGTTCTAACCCACTGGACCACCAGGGGAAGCCCATTCATATCACTATTTATTGAAGAGACTATCATTCTTCTTTTATATACTTTTGCTTCCTTTGTCATAAATTAATTGATCACATGTGTCTATGCTTATTTCCAGGCTTTCTATCCTATTCTGTTGATCTATATTTCTGTTTTGTGCCAATACCATACTGCTTTGATGACTATAGGTTTGTAGTATAGTCTGAAGCCAGGCAGCCTGATTGCTCTAGCTCTATTTTTCTTTCTCAAGATTGCTTTGGTTATTTGGGGTCTTTTGTGTCTTCATACAAATGTAAAGATTTTTTGTTTTGGTTCTATGAAAAATGCCAGTGGTAATATGATAGGGATGGCATTGAATCTGTAAATTGTCTTGGGTAGTATAGTCATATTGACAAAATCAATTATTCCAATTCAAGAATGTGGAATATTTATCTGTATTATCTTTGATTTCTTTCATAAATATTTTATAGCATTTAGAGTATAGGTCTTTCGTCTGCTTGGGTAGGTTTATTCTTATGTATTTTATTCCTTTTGTGTGATGTTAAATGGGATTGTTTCTTTAATTTCTCTTTCTGATCATTTGTTGTTAGTATATAAAAATGTGCAATGACCCAAAACCTATTGGGTGCAGCAAGAATAGTTTTAAGAGGGAAGTTCCTAGCAATACAGTCTTACCCCAGGAAAGAAAAAAGATCTCAAATAAGCTACCTAAACTTAAACCTAAAGCAACTAGGGAAAAAAGGAACAACCCCCCTCTAAAGTTAGCTGAAGGAAAGAAATCATACATATCAAAGATAAATAGAGATGAAGAAAACAATAACAAAGATTAATGATACTTAAATTTAGTTTTTTGAAAAGGTCAAAAAAAAAAAGGATAAGCCTCTAGCCAGAATCATCAAGAAAAAGAGGGAGAAGGCTCAGATCAATAAAATTAGAAATGCAAAAGAAGTTACAACTGACCCCATGGAAATACAAAGGATCATAAGAGACTACTAGAAGCAACTATATGCCAATAAAATGGACAAGCTAGAAGAAATGGACAAAGTCTTAGACTGATACAACCATCTAGGACTGAACCAGGAAGAAATATAAAATATAAACAGACCAGTCACAAGTAACAAAATTGAAGCTGTGATTTAAAAATTCCTAACAAAGGCCAAGGACCAGATGGCCTCACAGGCAAATTCTGTTGAACATTTAGAGAAGAGCAAACACCTATTCTTCTGAAATTTTAGCAAAAAATTACAGAGAAAGAAACACTCCCAAACTCATTTTGAGACCACCATCTAATTAAATGGGATCAGTAGGGTAAAGAGGAAAGAGAGAAAAAAAATGATTGAAATTGGGAACATGGGTCAAGGAAGCAAGCAGAAGGTTAATGTTGATAGAAGAATGGGCACTTTTACTGAGAAAAGAGAGAATTAAGAAGATTCAGAGTCAACAAGTTGGCGGGGAAAAGGGAGAAAGTGGCTATCTGCAAGTATTTCTCCTACAACAATAAAACACTTTGACAGAGGCAGGTACTGTGCATATACAAATTAAACTTTTTAAGAACTGATAATGCAAACATTTCCTCAAGTTATTTAGAGTTCGTTATATCTAGAAAGGATGTCCAGATTTGTCTGCTTCTTTTTGATCTGTAGTAGCATTTTTTACTTGGTGGCTAGAGAACAATCACTTGAATATGAACTTCAAGAGGAATTACATTGGCCGTTCCTGTTTCAGGTTTAAATGAACCCTACAGAAGTTTTCAAAGAGTAGACCCTGTAAATCCCCTCTGGAAAAGGAAACGTCCCCCATGTCTGTCACTCTATCTGCCCTGGATCCTTTGATGTTGACTCTGATGCTTGACACAGGAAGCTCAATGTCTTAGCCGCTCCCACTGCCACAGCAAAATATCACAGGATATTTTGTCCTAAAGAGCAGATATTTATGTCTTACAGTTCTGGAAGTGGGGCATCTGAGATAAGAGAGCATTGTATGTTTGCGTTCTGGGAGAGAGAATCCTCTACTTGGATTGCATATGGTCACCTTCTTGCTGTGTCCTCTCATGACAGAGAGAGAGGGAGAGAGGGAGACATAAAGATGTAGAGAGAGAGAGAGCAATTAGGTGAGTTCATTTGGTTGGTCTCATTATGAGAGGACTCTTCCCTTACAGGCTCATAGAAACTTAGTTACCTCCCCAAAGCTCCATCTCCAACTTGTCTTTGTGCTGGCAGTTAGGGTATCCACAGAGGAATCTGGAGGGGGCATAAACATCTGCTCCATAATACTCTGTGGTCTTGAAAATTTTTTTTCCCTGTTCCTTCTGCTTTTATATTATCCAGTTAAATCAGAACCTTGTGATCTTTATTCACTTAAGAGGGTTCAGGCGGCTTTATACTTTAAAAATCAGTAGGGTAAAGAGGAAAGAGAGAAAAAAAATGATTGAAATTGGGAACATGGGTCAAGGAAGCAAGCAGAAGGTTAATGTTGATAGAAGAATGGGCACTTTTACTGAGAAAAGAGAGAATTAAGAAGATTCAGAGTCAACAAGTTGGCGGGGAAAAGGGAGAAAGTGGCTATCTGCAAGTATTTCTCCTACAACAATAAAACACTTTGACAGAGGCAGGTACTGTGCATATACAAATTAAACTTTTTAAGAACTGATAATGCAAACATTTCCTCAAGTTATTTAGAGTTCGTTATATCTAGAAAGGATGTCCAGATTTGTCTGCTTCTTTTTGATCTGTAGTAGCATTTTTTACTTGGTGGCTAGAGAACAATCACTTGAATATGAACTTCAAGAGGAATTACATTGGCCGTTCCTGTTTCAGGTTTAAATGAACCCTACAGAAGTTTTCAAAGAGTAGACCCTGTAAATCCCCTCTGGAAAAGGAAACGTCCCCCATGTCTGTCACTCTATCTGCCCTGGATCCTTTGATGTTGACTCTGATGCTTGACACAGGAAGCTCAATGTCTTAGCCCGCTCCCACTGCCACAGCAAAATATCACAGGATATTTTGTCCTAAAGAGCAGATATTTATGTCTTACAGTTCTGGAAGTGGGGCATCTGAGATAAGAGAGCATTGTATGTTTGCGTTCTGGGAGAGAGAATCCTCTACTTGGATTGCATATGGTCACCTTCTTGCTGTGTCCTCTCATGACAGAGAGAGAGGGAGAGAGGGAGACATAAAGATGTAGAGAGAGAGAGAGCAATTAGGTGAGTTCATTTGGTTGGTCTCATTATGAGAGGACTCTTCCCTTACAGGCTCATAGAAACTTAGTTACCTCCCCAAAGCTCCATCTCCAACTTGTCTTTGTGCTGGCAGTTAGGGTATCCACAGAGGAATCTGGAGGGGGCATAAACATCTGCTCCATAATACTCTGTGGTCTTGAAAATTTTTTTTCCCTGTTCCTTCTGCTTTTATATTATCCAGTTAAATCAGAACCTTGTGATCTTTATTCACTTAAGAGGGTTCAGGCGGCTTTATACTTTAAAAAATTACTGTATTTCATTTGCAAAATCAATCTGGAAACTCATTTATCTTTTAAAATCACCAAGTCTCCCATCTCTGACCTAAAAAAGGCATCATAGACTCCATACTTGTGCACACATGACACATGACATAATAGACATTTGTCTTTTTAACTTCTAAGACTTCTGAGTATGTCTCTTACTTTTAGGCAGGATTTTTTTTGGTGGTGGTTGTTGAAATTTTTGCTATGCCCTCACGGGGATATTTATTTTGTTCAAGCATAGTTGGGTGAAATCAGAAGCAGAGGCCTGAGTGGATACAGTCTGCCTGTTATTTCTTTAGAAAGATGTTTTCCAATCTGCTGTCAGGTATCAAAACACCATTCTAAACAGATGAATTATTGACGTGTTTGAAGGTGACAAGGGAGCTGAGAAAGGTCCCCAACAGAGGCTGGTTTGGCATTTGGGAGAGAACTGCCTCGGGCTACCTAGTGACAGACAAGGTAGCTCCAAATGAGGGATGTTTTCTCAGCTTAGTGCTGGCAAACCCTTAACATCTAAGTGAACAGTGATGGGTGTGCTCCTGCCTTGAGATGACAAGGCATCAGACGATGGCACCTAAAAATCTGATCATGCTCTTTGATAGGAAAGTCCATATCGGAAGAGGATTTTGAGCTGCCTTTTCCCCCTTCCCTCCCTCCTCTCCCCACCTTTGGTATTTCTTTAATTGAGCTATTTTTTGTTCCAGTATGATGCATACTTTACCAATACATCTCATTTAAGTTCCGCAAAATGAAGGTAGACCATACTATGTCCGTTTTAGATTTGACAAGATCAAGCAGTTAGTGGATGCAAATTATTTTAGAATAGTTTATGTAGCAAATGCCATCTTTTCTGTCTCCTCTATGACATCTCCAATTGATTTAGCACTAATAAGTAGTATTTTATAGAAGTGGGATTTTGGGAGGTGGCTTGGAAAAGAGTTTGAGAATCCTATGGAAACAGATTATATATATTGAATGAGCATCTAACACAAAGTGAGGGGATCAGATACTGCTTCCTGGGAGGTTTGCTTTTGGAAAAGAAAGGTTTGATGGATATTATCCAGTTAAATCAGAACTTTGGACTTTATTCACTTAAGAGGGTTCAGGCGGCTTTATACTTTAAAAAATTACTGTATTTCATTTGCAAAATCAATCTGGAAACTCATTTATCTTTTAAAATCACCAAGTCTCCCATCTCTGACCTAAAAAAGGCATCATAGACTCCATACTTGTGCACACATGACACATGACATAATAGACATTTGTCTTTTTAACTTCTAAGACTTCTGAGTATGTCTCTTACTTTTAGGCAGGATTTTTTTTGGTGGTGGTTGTTGAAATTTTTGCTATGCCCTCACGGGGATATTTATTTTGTTCAAGCATAGTTGGGTGAAATCAGAAGCAGAGGCCTGAGTGGATACAGTCTGCCTGTTATTTCTTTAGAAAGATGTTTTCCAATCTGCTGTCAGGTATCAAAACACCATTCTAAACAGATGAATTATTGACGTGTTTGAAGGTGACAAGGGAGCTGAGAAAGGTCCCCAACAGAGGCTGGTTTGGCATTTGGGAGAGAACTGCCTCGGGCTACCTAGTGACAGACAAGGTAGCTCCAAATGAGGGATGTTTTCTCAGCTTAGTGCTGGCAAACCCTTAACATCTAAGTGAACAGTGATGGGTGTGCTCCTGCCTTGAGATGACAAGGCATCAGACGATGGCACCTAAAAATCTGATCATGCTCTTTGATAGGAAAGTCCATATCGGAAGAGGATTTTGAGCTGCCTTTTCCCCCTTCCCTCCCTCCTCTCCCCACCTTTGGTATTTCTTTAATTGAGCTATTTTTTGTTCCAGTATGATGCATACTTTACCAATACATCTCATTTAAGTTCCGCAAAATGAAGGTAGACCATACTATGTCCGTTTTAGATTTGACAAGATCAAGCAGTTAGTGGATGCAAATTATTTTAGAATAGTTTATGTAGCAAATGCCATCTTTTCTGTCTCCTCTATGACATCTCCAATTGATTTAGCACTAATAAGTAGTATTTTATAGAAGTGGGATTTTGGGAGGTGGCTTGGAAAAGAGTTTGAGAATCCTATGGAAACAGATTATATATATTGAATGAGCATCTAACACAAAGTGAGGGGATCAGATACTGCTTCCTGGAAGAGGTAGATTTTGAACAGACTTGTAAGAATAGGATTCAGGTCAAAGCATGTGGGTAGGATACAAGGTGCATTGAGAGAATAAGGAGCACATAGTCAGGCTGAGAATCAAGAGTACCTACAGCATATTGGAAGAACTGTGAACTGTCAGATGTTAACCTTTGCTCTCTGAGGGTTTTGTATACTGCACAGGACTATGCTTCAGTTTCTTCCTTATTCTTTACTTAATCATGGGTTCCCTTAGGGTTATACTGCCAGTCAACATTCTGAATATACATAAAAAATACGAAATATTGCAAACTAGTCACTCCTATAAAAAAGAAAAAAGCAACTATGAAGGGAGAAAGCCTGGTATCATTTCCTATTTTATATCATTAGCCAAGGAGGTCCAACCATTGTATTAAATGCATTTATTCTAGTATTGTGCTATACCTGTCGCAGTTGTTTTTATTTTTTGGTATGTATATTTCAAGATTTTGTTAAGTACATTTTAATGTTTTTCTCCCTTCTCTAGGCTTATATATTCCTTTTTAAAAATATTTTTTCCTGCAAAATTTTTTATTGAAGTACAGTTGATTTATAGTGTTGTGTTAGTTTCAAGTATACAGTGAAGTGAATCAATTATACATATATATGTGTCCATTTTTTTTAAGATTCCTCTCCCATATAAGTCATTACAGAGTATTAAGTAGTGTTCCTTATTCTATACAGTAAGTTCTTATTAGCTAATCTATTTTATATATACTAGTGTGTATATGTCAATCCCAGTCTCCCAGTTTACACACTGCTTTTCCCCTCTGCTGACCATAAGTTTGTTTTCTGTGACCCTATGTCTGTTTTGTAAATAAGTTCATTTGTAGCATTTTTTCTTGATTCCACATGTAAGTGGTATCATATGGTATTTGTCTTTCTGTGTGTGTCTTCCTTTACTCAGTATGACAGTCTCCAACTCCATCCATGTTGTTGTAAATGCATTATTTCATTCTTTTTAACGGCTGAGTAATATTCCATTGTGTACATATACCACATCTTCTTCATCATTCCTCTGTTGATGGACATTTAAGTTGCTTCTGTGTCCTGGCCATTTTAAATAGTGTTGCAGTGAACACTGAGCTACATGCATCTTTTCACATGATGTTTTTTTCTGCATATATGCCTGGGAGTGGGATTGCTAGATCATATGGCAACCCTATTTCTAGTTTTTAAAAGAACCTCCATACTGTTTTCCATGGTGACTGTATCAATTACATTCCTACCAACAGTGTAGGAGGGTTCTCTTTTCTCCACACCTTCTCTAGCATTTAATGTTTATAGATTTTTTTGATGATGACCGTTCTGACTGGGGTGAGGTGATACTGTGCTGTCATTTTTATTTGCAGTTTTCTAATAACTGGTGATGTTGCATATATTTTTGTGTGTTTCTTGGTCTTCTATATGTCTTCTTTGGAGAAATAACCTATTTAAATCTGCTCATTTTTGACTGAGTTGGTTGTTTTCTTGGTATTAAACAACATGAGCTATTTTTATATTCTGGAGGTTAATCTCTTGTAGGTCAGTTCATTTGCAAATATTTTCTCCCATTTTGAGGGCTGTCTTTTTGTTTTGTGTATGGTTTCCTTTTCTGTGCAAAACTTTAAGGTTTAATTAGGTCATGTTTGTTTATTTTTAAAATTTTCATTACTCAAGGAGGTGAATCAAAAAAGAACTTGCTGCAATTTATGTCAAAGAGTGTTCTGCTTATGTTTTCCCATAAGAGTTTTATAGACTTGAATTTAGGTTTTTAATCTACTTGAGTTTTTGCATATGGGTATGTTCTAGTTTCATTCTTTTACATGTAGCTGTCCATTTTTCCCAGCACCACTTATTAGAGAGATTATCTTTTCTCCTTTGTATATTCTTGCCTCGTAAAATAAAATTTCCCTATTAACTACTGTCAAAGCTTTTTTCCTCAAATTTGAAGAGAATATTGAAATATAATGGACTTGTAATATTATATTACTTTTAGATGTACAACATAGTTTATAGAAAATCAATACACACCATACAAAGTTGTAAAATGACTATATTCCATATGCTGTACAATACGTCCCTATGAATTATTTATTTTAACTAGTAGTTTGTACCACTTAATCTTCATCACCTCTTTTTCTTCCAAGTTTGTTCTTGGTATCTACAAATATGTTTTTGTTTTATTTGTTCATTTGTTTTTTATTCCATGTATAAATGAAAACATATATTACTTGTCTTTCTCTATCTGACTTACTTTACTAAGTTTAATACTGTCCGGGTCCATCAGTGTTGTTAAAGATGGTAAGATTTCTTCCTTTTTAATAGGAGAGCAATAGTGTATTAAATACATACATACATATATATATATATATATATATATATATATAAAAGATATATACTATATATATACACATCATATATATATACTATACATATACAGCATATATATATATATATCCTATTATATATATTCTTTCTTCATTTATCTGTTGGTGGGCACTTGTTTCTGTATCTTTTGAGGTCCAGGTCCTCCTCCTCTACCATCTTTACTTTCCTCTGAGCTGCCTTTTTACCATTAGAATTAAATTGTTGCATTTATTTCAACAGCATTTTCCACCTCAACTGAGATTCAGTTGAGACTGCTTTTAGCTTATTTCACTGTGATAAATCCTTACAAAAGTGATGGCCATGCTTTATTCCTGCCTCTTGGCCAAGTATATTTTGCCGTCTTGCTATTTAAATGTGCCCTTGGGATCCGTTAGTGACTTGGTGTGATGATAAGGAAAGATGTGGAGGAGAAAGCCATGACAATGGCCTTTGTGTCCAGCTCTGCCACTGCCTAGCTTGAGACCTGACACAGTCATTGAGCCTGTCTGGATCTCTGTCTTTTCTTCTGTGGGAAACGGAATTGGATTGTGTCATATTAAGAGTTGCTTCCTTGATGTACAGTCTTGTGATTTATGTATACTTGAGGTAAGTGAAGGGAATTTTACATGACACTGGAAAACTCATTATTATGCATGTAGCAAAAAATGGCATAAAGTGAACGTAAGAGATATTTTGAGTTAATAGGAAGCTTAAATTTGTTTTTCAAATGATTAATTATGGCAAGGAGGACTGACTCTGGGGAGCTAGTATATTATATTGATCTTCTTCTGACATGCAACTTATGGCCAGTGGATTATACAGGAATGTATATAGTGGAATTAGGTGACCAGGAAGTACCAATCTTTTTATCTTCATTCAGAAAATAGTTTTTTGCTGTGTTCTCTTGTAAAGGCATTTAATTAAGGCACCTAAATGCCTCTAAATTTAAAACATCAGCTAACTAGTACATATCCAATATTATGCTATTTTGTTATTTTAAAATAAATTCTAGGAATTATTAAACCAATTTAGTAAGGTATCATGCAGTTGGATTATATTAAAATGCTATCACAAGCTAAGTTGGTTCCATGTAGATTTATTCTTTTGAAATAGGTGGGTATCTATTAATGATTTATTAGGCTTCTTAGATATTCCAAGAGTCTGCCAGCCATACTTCAATTGGTATGTATTTTGAAGTCTTTGAATTTGTAGACAACTGGAGGTATTTAATAGTTTTTCAAGGGAGCAGAATGCCAATCTTACCATCACTATATGAAATAAAGTATAATGTAGAAGTTGGTAGCACCAATTCTGGAGTTTATTTCCTCAATCTATTTCTGTTGCCACCCGTCGGACTTGTATTTCACTGTGATAAATCCTTACAAAAGTGATGGCCATGCTTTATTCCTGCCTCTTGGCCAAGTATATTTTGCCGTCTTGCTATTTAAATGTGCCCTTGGGATCCGTTAGTGACTTGGTGTGATGATAAGGAAAGATGTGGAGGAGAAAGCCATGACAATGGCCTTTGTGTCCAGCTCTGCCACTGCCTAGCTTGAGACCTGACACAGTCATTGAGCCTGTCTGGATCTCTGTCTTTTCTTCTGTGGGAAACGGAATTGGATTGTGTCATATTAAGAGTTGCTTCCTTGATGTACAGTCTTGTGATTTATGTATACTTGAGGTAAGTGAAGGGAATTTTACATGACACTGGAAAACTCATTATTATGCATGTAGCAAAAAATGGCATAAAGTGAACGTAAGAGATATTTTGAGTTAATAGGAAGCTTAAATTTGTTTTTCAAATGATTAATTATGGCAAGGAGGACTGACTCTGGGGAGCTAGTATATTATATTGATCTTCTTCTGACATGCAACTTATGGCCAGTGGATTATACAGGAATGTATATAGTGGAATTAGGTGACCAGGAAGTACCAATCTTTTTATCTTCATTCAGAAAATAGTTTTTTGCTGTGTTCTCTTGTAAAGGCATTTAATTAAGGCACCTAAATGCCTCTAAATTTAAAACATCAGCTAACTAGTACATATCCAATATTATGCTATTTTGTTATTTTAAAATAAATTCTAGGAATTATTAAACCAATTTAGTAAGGTATCATGCAGTTGGATTATATTAAAATGCTATCACAAGCTAAGTTGGTTCCATGTAGATTTATTCTTTTGAAATAGGTGGGTATCTATTAATGATTTATTAGGCTTCTTAGATATTCCAAGAGTCTGCCAGCCATACTTCAATTGGTATGTATTTTGAAGTCTTTGAATTTGTAGACAACTGGAGGTATTTAATAGTTTTTCAAGGGAGCAGAATGCCAATCTTACCATCACTATATGAAATAAAGTATAATGTAGAAGTTGGTAGCACCAATTCTGGAGTTTATTTCCTCAATCTATTTCTGTTGCCACCCGTTACTGAGGGACCTTGACAAGTCACTTCCTGTGTTGTTTGCTATGTATTAGATGATGGTAAGGGTTGAATGAATGAATGTATTATAAGACATCAATACATGAATATATTGAAAGGGTTTAGAAAAAATAATTTCTAGCACATAGCATGTGATATACAAGTGTTACGTATTCTTACAATATCATTGTCTTCATTATCATCATCTGCAGGAATTTTTTTAACACCCAGTTGAACACAATAATATTGAGGGAGGACTGTGTGAATGTAGAATCTATTTATTCTTCTAGATATTCCAAACTCTTCCCAGTTGGTCCAATCATGTTCACAGAGATATGGAATTTTGAATCCTCTATTAATTTTTGTTGTGTTATTCAGGAGATATTAAGACAGTAAAATTTTGTTCCTTGCTTCTGTTATGGTCTAATTCAGATTGAATGGTTTCTCCTTGGAGACACTCCTCTGAGCTAAGGATGTAGACTCATTCCATTGTGTGGCACTGTCGTCTTAAATATGGTCCTTCAAGGTCACTGTGGAAAAAGAAAGCACAGAGGTATTATGCCCAAAGTCTCTACAGAGGGCACATGGCTGTGCATTGGGCAGAATTCAGTCACCTGACCACAGCCTGATGTCACATGGCTAGAAAATGGAGAGCTTCTGCATGTGTAGGAAGAAAAAAGGAGGTTGAGACTGTCTCTGTTGCATATCATCCTACAGACTCACATTTTACAAGGCTTTAATCGTCAGTATAAGAAATAGTTTAATGCCACGTTATCCGATTTTATTGAGTAGTGTCATCTTCATGTTAATCCCCAGTAGAGTACCAGGCCTGATCTTAGTTTAAGTATAGTTGTATGTGTTTTCGGAAAATTGTTAATATTTTTCTTAACATTAACTAAACTGAGACCGTATTTCTGTTTTCCACTTGGCAGACTGCTCAAATGTTTAGAGCCAAATTTGTTGCCCATCTGAGAAAATGCACTCCTTGCTCAGTTTTATGCCCCCTTATGTATATGTTTTGATTTTTATAAGATTTCTTTTTTTTCTTTTTTTTATTTTTTACATGTATGTTCCCAGATCATTCATATGCATATCCCTGGACCCTCCCCTCACCCAGTTCCTCCCCTCCCATCCCTCGAGACCATCGCCCCAAGTGGTTTTAGGTACTCCTATTCCCCTAGCAAAATGACAATAGCTATCTTTTCCACACATGACAGTATAGGTTTCCATGTTACTCCCTCCATGCCTCCCTCCCACTGTACGGTCTCTACAATGTCTTTATGTCTATTCTCTGTTTTTTCATGAGTTCACTGCGTGTGTTATCATGACCATCTTACTAGATGCCATATATATGAGTTAGTATACTATACTTGTCTTTCTCTTTTTGACTTACTTCACTTTTTATGATAGGTTCTAGAGTCAGCCACCTCATTAGGACTGAGTCTTCTGCATTTCTTTTAACAGCTGAGTAGTATTCCATTGCATATATGTACCAGAGCTTCTGGATCCATTCATTTGTCGATGGACATCTAGGTTGCTTCCATGTTCTGGCTATTGTATAGAGAGCTGCAATGACCGTTGGGGTACAGGTGCCTCTTTCATTTTTAATTTCATCAAGATATAGGCCTAATAGTGGGATTGCTGGGTCATAGGGTGCTTCTATTTTTAGTTTTTTAAGGAATCTCCATATTGTCTTCCATAGAGGTTGTATCAATTGACATTCCCACCAGCAATGCAAGAGGGTTCCTTTTTCTCCGCACCCTCTCCAGCATTTATTGTCTGTCAATTTGTTGATGATGGCCATTCTGACAGGTGTGAGGTGGTATCTCATTGTGGTTTTAATTTGCATTTCTCTGATGATAAGCGAGGTTGAGCATCATTTCATGTATTTTTGGGGCCATCTGTATGTCCTCTTTGGAGAGGCGTCTCTTTAGATCTTTTTCCCATATTTTGATTGGGCTGCTCATTTTCCTTGTGCTGAGTTGTCTGAGTTGCTTGTAGATTTTGGAGATTAATTCTTTGTCTGTTGTTTCATTTGCTATGATTTTCTCCCACTCTGTGGGGTGTCTGCTCAGCTTTTTGGTGATTTCTTTTGCTGTACAAAAGCTTTTAAGTTTCGTGAGGTCCCACGTGTTGACTCTTCATTTCAGTTCCGCTATTCTAGTAGGTTGGTCAGAGAAGATCTTGCTTTGATTGATGTTCTTGAGTGCTTTGCCTATATTCTCCTCTAAGAGTTTGATGGTTTCTGGTCTTCCATTTAGGTCTTTAATCCATTTTGAGTTGATCTTAGTGTATGGCGTCAGGGAATGTTCCAACTTCATTTTTTTGCATGTAGCTGTCCAATTTTCCCAGCACCATCTGTTGAAGAGACTGTCTTTCTCCCATTTTATAGTTTCTCCTCCTTTGTCAAAAATAAGGTACCTATAGGTGCGTGGGTTTATCTCTGGGTTCTCTTGTTCCATTGATCTATAGTTCTGTTTTTGTGCCAGTACCATACTGTCTTGATAACTGTTGCTTTGTAGTAGAATCTGAAGTTAGGGAGGCTGATTACTCCAACTCCATTCTTCTTCCTCAGGATTGCTCTGGCTATTCAAGGTATTCTGTGTTTCCATATGAACTGTGTTATTATTTGGTCTAGTTCTGTGAAAAATGTCAATGGTAGTTGGATAGGTATTGCATTGAATCTGTAGATGATATTTGGTAGTATGGTCATTTTCACAATATTGATTCTTCTGACAGGGGAACATGGAATATCTCTCCATCTGTTTAAGTCTTTAATTTCTCTCATGAGTGTCTTGTAATTTTCTGTGTACAATTCTTTTGTTTCTTTGGGCAGGTTTATTCCTAGATATTTGATTCTTTTGCTTGCAATGGTGAAGGGGATTGCCTCTTTGATTTCATTTTCTGATTTTTCATTGTTTGTGTATAGGAATGCCAGTGACTTCTGTGTGTTGACTTTGTATCCTGAGACTTTGCTGAATTCGTTGATTAGCTCTAGTAGCTTTGTAACCGTGTCTTTGGGATTTTCTATGTATAATATCATGTCATCTGCAAAAAGAGAGAGCTTGACTTCTTCCTTTCCAATCTGGATTCCTTTGATTTCTTTCTCTTCTCTTATTGCTGTTGCTAGGACTTCCAGGACTATGTTGAATAGTAGTGGTGACAGTGGGCACCCCTGTCTTGTTCCTGATCTTAGAGGGAATGTTTTCATTTTTTCACCATTAACAATAATGTTCGCTGTGGACTTCTCATAGATGGTTTTTATTATGTTGAGATAGATTCCTCCTATGCCCATTTTCTGAAGAGTTTTTATCATAAATGGATGTTGTACTTTGTCGAAGGCTTTTTCTGCATCTATTGAAATGATCATGTGATTTTTGTCTTTCAACTTGTTGATATTGTGTATCACGTTGATTGATTTGCAGATGTTGAAGAAGCCTTGCATGCCTGGATGAACCTGACTTGATCATAATGTATGAGTTTTTTGACGTGTCGTTGAATTCTGTTTGCTAGGATTTTGTTGAGGATCTTGGCATCTAAGTTCATCAGTGAAATTGACCTGTAATCTTCCTTTTTTGTGTTGTCTTTGCCTGGTTGGGTATCAGGGTGATGGTGGCCTCGTAGAATGTGTTTGGAAGTTTTCCTTCCTGTGCAATTGTTTGGAAGAGTTTTAGAAGGACAGGCATTAGCTCTTCTTTAAATGTTTGGTAGAATTCGGCTGTGAAGCCATCTGACCCTGGGCTTTTATTTTTAGGTAGATTTTTAGTAACAAATTCCATTTCTGAGCTTGTGATTGGGTTGTTCAAAGTTTCTGTTTCTTCCTGGCTCAGTCTTGGGAGATTAATCTTCCCCAAGAAACTGTCTATTTCTTCCAGGTTGTCCAGTTTGTTACCATAGAGTTGCTCATAATAGTCTCTTAGAATCCTTTGGATTTCTGCATTATCTGTTGTAATCTCTCCTTTTTCATTTTTGATTTTGTTGATCTGGTTCTTCTCTCTGTTTCTCTTGATGAGTCTGGCCAGTGGCTTGTCAATTTTGTTTACCTTTTCAAAGAACCAGCTTTTTGTTTTATTTATCTTTACTATTGTTTCTTTTGTTTCTTTCTCATTTATTTCTGCTCTGATCTTTATGATTTCTTCTGCTGGCTTTGGGATGTTTGTGTTCTTCTTTGTCCAACTGTTTTAAGTGGAGGGTTAGGTCATCTGCTTCATATTTTCCTAGTTTCTTGAGGTGGGATTGTATTGCTATAAATTTCCCTCTTAGAACTGCTTTTGCAGTATCCCATAGGTTTTGCACTGTCATGTGTTCATTGTCATTTTCTTCTAGGAATTGTTTAATTTCGCCTTTGATTTCCTCAGTAATCAGTTGGTTTTATAGGTATGTGTTGTTTAATCGCCATGTGTTTGTATTTTTAGGGTTTTTTTCCCTGTAGTTGATCTCTAGTCTCATTGCATTGTGGTCCGAGAAGATGGTTGATATAATTTCGGTTTTCTTGAACTGACTGAGGTTAGATTTGTGGCCCAAGATGCCTGGATGAACCTGACTTGATCATAATGTATGAGTTTTTTGACGTGTCGTTGAATTCTGTTTGCTAGGATTTTGTTGAGGATCTTGGCATCTAAGTTCATCAGTGAAATTGACCTGTAATCTTCCTTTTTTGTGTTGTCTTTGCCTGGTTGGGTATCAGGGTGATGGTGGCCTCGTAGAATGTGTTTGGAAGTTTTCCTTCCTGTGCAATTGTTTGGAAGAGTTTTAGAAGGACAGGCATTAGCTCTTCTTTAAATGTTTGGTAGAATTCGGCTGTGAAGCCATCTGACCCTGGGCTTTTATTTTTAGGTAGATTTTTAGTAACAAATTCCATTTCTGAGCTTGTGATTGGGTTGTTCAAAGTTTCTGTTTCTTCCTGGCTCAGTCTTGGGAGATTAATCTTCCCCAAGAAACTGTCTATTTCTTCCAGGTTGTCCAGTTTGTTACCATAGAGTTGCTCATAATAGTCTCTTAGAATCCTTTGGATTTCTGCATTATCTGTTGTAATCTCTCCTTTTTCATTTTTGATTTTGTTGATCTGGTTCTTCTCTCTGTTTCTCTTGATGAGTCTGGCCAGTGGCTTGTCAATTTTGTTTACCTTTTCAAAGAACCAGCTTTTTGTTTTATTTATCTTTACTATTGTTTCTTTTGTTTCTTTCTCATTTATTTCTGCTCTGATCTTTATGATTTCTTCTGCTGGCTTTGGGATGTTTGTGTTCTTCTTTGTCCAACTGTTTTAAGTGGAGGGTTAGGTCATCTGCTTCATATTTTCCTAGTTTCTTGAGGTGGGATTGTATTGCTATAAATTTCCCTCTTAGAACTGCTTTTGCAGTATCCCATAGGTTTTGTACTGTCATGTGTTCATTGTCATTTTCTTCTAGGAATTGTTTAATTTCGCCTTTGATTTCCTCAGTAATCAGTTGGTTTTATAGGTATGTGTTGTTTAATCGCCATGTGTTTGTATTTTTAGGGTTTTTTTCCCTGTAGTTGATCTCTAGTCTCATTGCATTGTGGTCCGAGAAGATGGTTGATATAATTTCGGTTTTCTTGAACTGACTGAGGTTAGATTTGTGGCCCAAGATGTGGTCTATCCTGGAGAATGTTCCGTGAGCACTTGAGAAGAAAGTGTATTCTTCTGGTTTTGGATGGAACATCCTAAAGATATCGATGAGGTCCATCTCTTCTAGTGTGGCATTTCAGGCTTGTGTTTCTTTATTAATTTTCTGTTTGGATGATCTGTCCATTGGTGTGAGAGGAGTGTTAAAGTTTCCTACTATTACTGTGTTATTATTGATTTCTTCTTTTATGTCTGAAAGTACCTGTCTTATGTATTGAGGTGCCCCTGTGTTGGGTGCGTAGATATTCATGACTGTTATGTCTTCCTCTTGGATAGATCCCTTAATCGTGATGTAGTGACCTGCCTTGTCTCTTCGAATCTTCTTTACTTTAAAATCTATTTTTTCTGATATGGGGATTGCCACTCCAGCTTTCTTTTGATTTCCATTTGCATGGAATATCTTTTTCCAGCCTCTCACTTTCAGTCTATGAGTGTCTCTAGGTCTGAAGTGGGTCTCTTGCAAACAGCATATATATGGGTCTTGCTTCTGGATCCATTCAGCCAGCCGGTGTCGTTTGGTTGGAGCATTTAGTCCATTTACGCTCAAAGTAATTATTGATACAAATGTTCCTATTGTCATCTTCTTAGAAATTTTGGGTTTGTTTTGTAAGCCTTCTCCTACTCTTGTATTTATTGCCTATATCAGGCCCTTTAACACTTGTTGTCGGGCTGGTTTTGTGGTACAGAATTCTTTTAGTTTTTGCTTGTCTGTGAAGCTTTTGACTTCTCCATCAATTCTGAATGAGATTCTTGCTGGGTAGAGAATTCTTGGTTGGAGGTTGTTCTCTTTTAGCCGTTTAAATGTATCTTGCCATTCTCTTCTGGCCTGCAGGGTTTCTGTTGAGAGATCCGCAGTTAAACGTATGGAGTTTCCTTTATATGCTATTTGTTGTTTGCTCCTAGCTGCTTTTAGTAATCTGTCTTTATATTTAGTCTGCGTTAGTTTGATTAGAATGTGCCTTGGTGTGTTTCTTCTGGGGTTTGTCCTGTATGGAACTCTTTGTGCTTCCTGGACTTGGTTGACTATTTCCTTTCCCATGCTGTGGAAGTTTTCCACTATAACCTCTTCAAGAATTTTTTCATAGTCTTTCTTCTCTTCTTCTTCTTCTTCTGGAACTCCTATAATTCTAATGTTGGTGCATTTGATATTGTCCCATAGGTCTCTGAGTCTATCCTCAGTTCTTTTAATTCTTTGGGCTTTCAGCACTTATTTCCACCATTCTGTCTTCCATCTCACTTATCCGTTCTTCAGCCTCTGATACTCTACTGTTGAGACCTTCTGTAGTATTTTTGAGTTCAGCAATTGAGTTAGTTGTCTCCATTTGCTTGTTTTTCATTTCTTGCATGTCTCTTAGTGCACTAATTTCCTCTAATATTCTGTTTTTGGTGTTTTGCATCCTCATTAGTATAGCTTTTCTGAATTCTCTTTCAGATAGTTTGTCTGTCTCGTCCTCTGTCATTTGAAGCAGTGTTTCTCTAGCTGGGTCCTTCATTTGTACAGTGTTTCTCTGACATTTCATTATTGGGTTAATTTTTGTTTCTTTGTGGGTGTCTGTGTGTATGGAGTTCTTTTCCCCACCAGGCTTCTTGGTTGAATTCTCCTTTCCTTTGGGTTTCTGTCCTTGTAGAAGGGTTCAGTGGTTTGTGTCTTGGGTAGTGTTAGACCTTGTTTACAGGTGAATAATCTCTAGTGTTGTATGATCTTTGATAGTGTGGGGTCTTGGAATCAGGGCTTCCGCTCCGAGGATACTTGGTTTGATGATTGGTCCGGGGGTATAGGCTCTATGTCTGGTTTGCTATGGTGTTCCGTGATATTAGTTCACATACTAGCATCTGAGGAACAAGACATGCATCCCGGATGGGTGACAGTCATAAAAGCATGTAGATGTTTTCTAACATAATCGTAAGATATACATACATACACAGCAATCCCCACAACTGACCAGTTTTACAGAGATAAGTCACAGGAAATCTTTCTGGCAAACGATGCAATCACAGATGATACTTGCCCATTAAGCTTTGAATTAATTGAAATAGTGCCTGAATAATAGATCTAGAATGTGCCTTGGTGTGTTTCTTCTGGGGTTTGTCCTGTATGGAACTCTTTGTGCTTCCTGGACTTGGTTGACTATTTCCTTTCCCATGCTGTGGAAGTTTTCCACTATAACCTCTTCAAGAATTTTTTCATAGTCTTTCTTCTCTTCTTCTTCTTCTTCTGGAACTCCTATAATTCTAATGTTGGTGCATTTGATATTGTCCCATAGGTCTCTGAGTCTATCCTCAGTTCTTTTAATTCTTTGGGCTTTCAGCACTTATTTCCACCATTCTGTCTTCCATCTCACTTATCCGTTCTTCAGCCTCTGATACTCTACTGTTGAGACCTTCTGTAGTATTTTTGAGTTCAGCAATTGAGTTAGTTGTCTCCATTTGCTTGTTTTTCATTTCTTGCATGTCTCTTAGTGCACTAATTTCCTCTAATATTCTGTTTTTGGTGTTTTGCATCCTCATTAGTATAGCTTTTCTGAATTCTCTTTCAGATAGTTTGTCTGTCTCGTCCTCTGTCATTTGAAGCAGTGTTTCTCTAGCTGGGTCCTTCATTTGTACAGTGTTTCTCTGACATTTCATTATTGGGTTAATTTTTGTTTCTTTGTGGGTGTCTGTGTGTATGGAGTTCTTTTCCCCACCAGGCTTCTTGGTTGAATTCTCCTTTCCTTTGGGTTTCTGTCCTTGTAGAAGGGTTCAGTGGTTTGTGTCTTGGGTAGTGTTAGACCTTGTTTACAGGTGAATAATCTCTAGTGTTGTATGATCTTTGATAGTGTGGGGTCTTGGAATCAGGGCTTCCGCTCCGAGGATACTTGGTTTGATGATTGGTCCGGGGGTATAGGCTCTATGTCTGGTTTGCTATGGTGTTCCGTGATATTAGTTCACATACTAGCATCTGAGGAACAAGACATGCATCCCGGATGGGTGACAGTCATAAAAGCATGTAGATGTTTTCTAACATAATCGTAAGATATACATACATACACAGCAATCCCCACAACTGACCAGTTTTACAGAGATAAGTCACAGGAAATCTTTCTGGCAAACGATGCAATCACAGATGATACTTGCCCATTAAGCTTTGAATTAATTGAAATAGTGCCTGAATAATAGATCTAGCCCAAGGTCCTGGCTTGGATAATTACAATGAGAGCAATTTTAAATTAGGACATGTGTTGGGGGTGACAAGCAGGAGAGTCTATAGGTAATAAAAAGGAACAGATTCATCTTGGAAGTATTTTATAGGATTAGGTAGCAAAGATTAGTGTGTGTATTGTTTAGTGTATTTGGAAGTGAATAGTGGAGACAGGAAGATAGGAAATAATTTAACTAGAGGATATTGGTAGGTAGGAAAATGTTTTACATTTAGAATATAGAGGAAGAAAGTCGTGGGAAAGAGGAAAGAGAAAAGAGAATTAGAGGTTTTCAAGAATTAAAATTAAAGTTCAAAAAAATACAATAAAATAAAAGTCTAAAAAAGAAGTTAAAAATTAAAAAGAGCAGAAAAAATTAATGAGACCGAAAAACAAAGAAAAAACACATAAAACAAATTAAAGAAATGAAAACAACAAGTACAAAAAAACAAAAAAAAAAAAACCCAATAAACAAAGAAACTAATAAACCCCAAACCAGACCAATCAATTGAATAAGCAAAATAGTCCACCACAAACAAGCAGAAGAAAAGGAAAAAAAAAAAAGAAAAAAAAGTTAAATACTGTCCCTGGTTTTTATCTTCTCATCTGCCTGTTGGAAACCAATCTGCTCTTGATGGTGGTGTCTTGATGGCGTAGTCTTTCCTTTATAGTGTCAGTTGCTGTGGTTTCTGTTTTTGTGTTCAGCAAAATGAGGGCTTTGCTGCCATACTGGGTGCTGGCCGGGACGGTGGGCTGATCCGTCAGTCAGGCGGAGGCCGCGTCGCGCACTATAAGATTTCTTATATTGTTTCTTTCACAAGAAGTTCATGCTAGTTTGTTGCTGTATTTTATAAATCTTTATAAGTCATAGTATTTTTAGAGTAAACAAGATGATTAACAAGTAAAGAGATAAGTAAATTTCTTTATTTAGAGGTATATAACATGAGAATAGTTATCGCTGAATTAGTCAGTTGACAGGAATTCTCGTCCTTAAACCTCTTGAGAAATAAAACACTCCTGCCAGTAAACACGGTCAATATGGTAGGGGTTATCAACTCAAGAGATAGGGGTTTATCAAAATGTTGAGTGGGGAGAGAGGGAGGTGAAGTTTATCCCTTTATACATGCACCTCAGTATCACTGGTACAGACAAACACTTAAGTAGTGATCCTCTCCTTCACTGCAATAATACAGCTCTATCTTTCCTTCGTACTTTGATAGAATGCTTTGTATTTATCTCATATGTAAATATCTAAGAAAAAGAAAAGTCCTTTCACTGACTTCCAGGTGGCCTTACCACAATTCAACGTCAACTCAAGAGTTGCTTTTGGGCTAAGGTAGGTTTTTTTCCTGACTAGAGAGAAGCCAGGTGCAAGCCTGCTGTGGGCAGTGTCTCTTTTCTTCTGAGAAAAAAACATGGTTTGTTTGAAATATCCTTTCCTTAAGATCACTTCTAATTAACTTAAAAAGGTTTTATTTTCTTCTCTGTGGCTATTTCTCCTCAAGGAAAACAGCTTCATACTGTCCGGGGAAGGGCAGAGTGCCAGAAAGGGAATGTACATTGAAAGGCAAGCACTTTGAAAGAAATTGTCTTGTCTTTCTTGCCACACTATATGTTTGCTAATTTGAGTTAGAAATTGGAGAAGACCCACTGACTTAGCCAATGCAGTTATGTACACTTCACAAGTAGGAGGAGAACATAGATTTACCTTGATGATATAACCAACCAACCTGGATGAAAGATGCTATATTTATGATTAGTGTATTCTGTGTCCTGATCCCACCAGCTGAGCCTCTAGCTGTTTCTGTGGTTGTCTGGTACTGCTGGCTTGCAGGCTTCTTGTAACTTAAGTGATGGGGTAGCCAGCCTCATAGATGACTCCTGATGTTGCCTAACTCCTGGTAGTCGTACCTTTGTATTGTCCCTTCCCTCATTGTACCAGGATTGGTCTGTGTGAACAATAGCATAGAGCAGAAATGATGGTGTTTCTCTTCTGAGATGAGCAAATCTTGAAGTAATGGTCATTATTAATTATCTAGGCAGCTTCTTCTCATCTCCCTTCTTTTGAACATTCAGGGAAGCATCTCCTCTGTTGGGAAATAAAATAATGGATTAAGACAGAATCAGCTTCTGGTCAGAGGCTAGCTTTTTCTCTCCACATGTTCTATGCTTCTCCTTTAGTATTTAGGATAATGGACAGAGAACACATTTCAGGAGCCACATATTATGCCTTAAACTTTTCCATGAGAAGTTGCCAATGATCATGGAACAGATTCTTTGACCTACAAAAGCTGAGTGGGAAAACTCCCTTGATACAACTGGTTCCAAGTGTCTGTTTTAATGTTTTGCTTAAATGAAAGGTCTTGAGTATTTTACCAGTGTTTTAATTCACAATACAACTTCCTTTGTAAAGCATGATAAACAGTTTTACTTCCATTATCTCAGAGATTTCAGATGATATTTACCCTAATTTAATAAAGTGAGAAAGTTCTAAAAGGTTCTTGTCCAAAGGTGACTTGTCCAGAATTCACCAGATATTTAGAACCATTCATGGCTAGAACGTCCATTTCCTACCTTCATTGCAGGCTTTTTTTCCTTTCTTTCTTTCTTTTTTTTTTTTTTTTTTTTTGACTTTGCTTTTACAGAATTGTTTACAGCTCTATATAATCCCAAATTCATCATAGGCACATCTTTGATGCCTCCCACCTGAGCCCCTTGCCCACTCCCTCCCGATCCCGCCCCTCCATGTTGTTGCCTAAGCCCCCTCGTAAGATCCCTTAGTTCCGCAGCACATTCACAATGGTTACCTCTTTTGCATACAATAATGTAGGTTTCCATATTACTCTTTCCAAACTTCTCAGACATACTTCCGTCCCTTCAATGTTCATAGGTCTGTTCTCTGTGGTTGTCTGGTACTGCTGGCTTGCAGGCTTCTTGTAACTTAAGTGATGGGGTAGCCAGCCTCATAGATGACTCCTGATGTTGCCTAACTCCTGGTAGTCGTACCTTTGTATTGTCCCTTCCCTCATTGTACCAGGATTGGTCTGTGTGAACAATAGCATAGAGCAGAAATGATGGTGTTTCTCTTCTGAGATGAGCAAATCTTGAAGTAATGGTCATTATTAATTATCTAGGCAGCTTCTTCTCATCTCCCTTCTTTTGAACATTCAGGGAAGCATCTCCTCTGTTGGGAAATAAAATAATGGATTAAGACAGAATCAGCTTCTGGTCAGAGGCTAGCTTTTTCTCTCCACATGTTCTATGCTTCTCCTTTAGTATTTAGGATAATGGACAGAGAACACATTTCAGGAGCCACATATTATGCCTTAAACTTTTCCATGAGAAGTTGCCAATGATCATGGAACAGATTCTTTGACCTACAAAAGCTGAGTGGGAAAACTCCCTTGATACAACTGGTTCCAAGTGTCTGTTTTAATGTTTTGCTTAAATGAAAGGTCTTGAGTATTTTACCAGTGTTTTAATTCACAATACAACTTCCTTTGTAAAGCATGATAAACAGTTTTACTTCCATTATCTCAGAGATTTCAGATGATATTTACCCTAATTTAATAAAGTGAGAAAGTTCTAAAAGGTTCTTGTCCAAAGGTGACTTGTCCAGAATTCACCAGATATTTAGAACCATTCATGGCTAGAACGTCCATTTCCTACCTTCATTGCAGGCTTTTTTTCCTTTCTTTCTTTCTTTCTTTTTTTTTTTTTTTTTTTTTTTGACTTTGCTTTTACAGAATTGTTTACAGCTCTATATAATCCCAAATTCATCATAGGCACATCTTTGATGCCTCCCACCTGAGCCCCTTGCCCACTCCCTCCCGATCCCGCCCCTCCATGTTGTTGCCTAAGCCCCCTCGTAAGATCCCTTAGTTCCGCAGCACATTCACAATGGTTACCTCTTTTGCATACAATAATGTAGGTTTCCATATTACTCTTTCCAAACTTCTCAGACATACTTCCGTCCCTTCAATGTTCATAGGTCTGTTCTCTGTGTCTGTTTCTCCATCGCTCTTCTCTGTGTGTATTTATAGGTACCATCTTGCTAGATTCCATATATATGCGTTAGTATACTGTATTTGTCCTTTTCTTTTCAACTGGCTTCACTTTGTATAGTGGGTTCTAGATTCATCCATCTCATTAGGACTGATTTTTCTGCAATTTTTTTTTTTTATGGCCGAGAAAAATTCTATTGTATATATGTACCATAGCTTCTTTATCCATTCATTCATCAATGGACATCTAGATTGCTTCCATGTTCTAGCTATTGTATAGAGTGCTCATTGCAGGCCTTTTTTTAAAGTTAAAGATAGTCAGTTGAATTCAAGTCAATTTCCTATGTATTCAGAGAATGTATTTCATATAATAAGGATGGCCCAAGATAGAGAGGTCCTGGAAGGTTTCTTAAATGGGACTTATGGATCCTCTGAGATAGTGGGTATAGATTTTAAACAGCTCAGAACAGTTTGGACAAGAGCATGCACTTTTATTGCTATTTAGTAAAATTAATTTAAAAAAATTTTAAATTTGTTTATTTTAATTGAAAGATAGTTATTAGACTTGTGTTGGTTTCTGCCAAGCATCAGTAGCTACTTAGTAAAATTAATTTTGATTAAAATAATACTTCTGCTAAAATTGAATGGTATTTGTTTTTCTTGGATAACACAGTATTATTGTATAGTATAGCAAAAATACTTTGAATATGTCTGAGATTTAGCATGCTATGTAAACAAAACACACCCCAGAAAAATAATTTTATTTGAATCTGCCTACATTTACTCATCTATCTATGCTGTATCTTGACTGAAATGTGTCGTCTTTTCTTTTAATGAAGTGTGTCTTAAAGAGCACATAGTTACTCACAGGACTGCTGTCTATAAGCAAGGCCTCCTCCCATCCAAAGCATGGTTAAAAATACAGTTAATCTTCAACTAGAATGTGCCTCACTTCTGTTCTGTTTGTCTATGAAGGACATAAATCAAGGCTTCCTTGTAAACAATGCTCTGGTATATGAGTTAAAATTATAATTTATCTGAGAGAGGAAAATGAATAGGTCTAAAAATAGATCACTATCCAGTAGACTTCATACCCTCCCTTGGAAAACAATTCTGGTTATCTATCTATAGCTGTCAAGGGCAAAGAGCTTTGCAAGCGCTTTGTCCCTTTGGAGCACGTGTGTCTGTTTCTCCATCGCTCTTCTCTGTGTGTATTTATAGGTACCATCTTGCTAGATTCCATATATATGCGTTAGTATACTGTATTTGTCCTTTTCTTTTCAACTGGCTTCACTTTGTATAGTGGGTTCTAGATTCATCCATCTCATTAGGACTGATTTTTCTGCAATTTTTTTTTTTTATGGCCGAGAAAAATTCTATTGTATATATGTACCATAGCTTCTTTATCCATTCATTCATCAATGGACATCTAGATTGCTTCCATGTTCTAGCTATTGTATAGAGTGCTCATTGCGGGCCCTTCTTTTTAAAGTTAAAGATAGTCAGTTGAATTCAAGTCAATTTCCTATGTATTCAGAGAATGTATTTCATATAATAAGGATGGCCCAAGATAGAGAGGTCCTGGAAGGTTTCTTAAATGGGACTTATGGATCCTCTGAGATAGTGGGTATAGATTTTAAACAGCTCAGAACAGTTTGGACAAGAGCATGCACTTTTATTGCTATTTAGTAAAATTAATTTAAAAAAATTTTAAATTTGTTTATTTTAATTGAAAGATAGTTATTAGACTTGTGTTGGTTTCTGCCAAGCATCAGTAGCTACTTAGTAAAATTAATTTTGATTAAAATAATACTTCTGCTAAAATTGAATGGTATTTGTTTTTCTTGGATAACACAGTATTATTGTATAGTATAGCAAAAATACTTTGAATATGTCTGAGATTTAGCATGCTATGTAAACAAAACACACCCCAGAAAAATAATTTTATTTGAATCTGCCTACATTTACTCATCTATCTATGCTGTATCTTGACTGAAATGTGTCGTCTTTTCTTTTAATGAAGTGTGTCTTAAAGAGCACATAGTTACTCACAGGACTGCTGTCTATAAGCAAGGCCTCCTCCCATCCAAAGCATGGTTAAAAATACAGTTAATCTTCAACTAGAATGTGCCTCACTTCTGTTCTGTTTGTCTATGAAGGACATAAATCAAGGCTTCCTTGTAAACAATGCTCTGGTATATGAGTTAAAATTATAATTTATCTGAGAGAGGAAAATGAATAGGTCTAAAAATAGATCACTATCCAGTAGACTTCATACCCCTCCCCTTGGAAAACAATTCTGGTTATCTATCTATAGCTGTCAAGGGCAAAGAGCTTTGCAAGCGCTTTGTCCCTTTGGAGCACGTGTGGGCACACCTAACATCCAGGACCATTGGTCTCTGGTACAGAGCAATTAAACTGCCAAATTCCAGCTGTGCAGCACCTTTTGGATGTTCCTAACATTAATTTCTCTATGAGCCAAGGCAAATGAGCAACTGGGAAGCCTGATTAGTCTTCCCAAGGCTTTCTCTGTGAACTATCTTATTTCTCCCCAATGAGAGGACTATTTTACAATTCTGCAGTGTGCATGCTAAACATCCATTTATTATCTTAAAAGAAGAGAGTACTCCTAAATAACATACACATAATTCCCAATTAGATAATCTCAATTTTAATCATTATGCAAATCTAATGAGCCACCTTTGGTTTTTGTTGCTCCCTAAATTGAATATCTTTCAAAGATATTTAAATAAATATCACTATTCCAAAATACCCATAAAAGAGGAGAAGAGCATTCTTCATGAAGGCCAGTCAGATAGGTATTAAATAACTTGAGGGATTCTATCATTGATGAATTAACACAATGTGGAACTGCATGTAATGCTTGAACTGAAAATTTGCCAAGGTCATTACTGTCATCATTGACTTGGTTAGTATATGTTCTAATAGAGGGATTTTAATGTCTGCTGTTCTAATACATTCACTGGAATTTATGCATCACAATTATTTAGGTACATGAACCCTACACTGCTGATAAGGATGTTGCCTTTCTGGTTTCTCAGCCTGGCAAGATGCCCAGGACTATGCAAGGGTCCCAAAAACCCTCTCCTCAAGCTGCAACCAGATCCTAGGGGTCCACTCCACTCCTTAGACATAGATTCTTTCTGGACTCTTGAGGGGCAGCAGAAAGTGAGGGCCCAGAGTAGGAACTCAGCCGATGTTTGTTAAATGAAGGACTGAATTCTGCAGAAAACATTTTGAGAGAAAGAAGTAAATATTTTCCCAAATCTAATTCTTTAAATAAATACTTTCTGCTTTCTCGTGAAAGTTTTGCCTCTTTGTGACATGGCTTCTTCTGTGTCTTCCTGAACCCTCCATTGTGTCCTTGTCTTTCAGAGTGGCTATTCTATAGAAAGGACCTGGGGAAATAGAAAGTCTTGAGTTCCTCTCAGAACCTGGGTAAAGGGATCAGGGGTAACTATGAAGCAGATGGAGCCTCTGAGTGGACTTTGGGGCATTTGTGATTCTCCTGAGATGCCATGTAAATTTTAAGTATCTATCTGTATTCATACATGTGATTTTCTTGAGGGGAGTACAAAGAGAATCCATAGCTTCTATCAGATGCCAAGAATCACTGCCAATGAGGCTGTCGGTAATTACAGACAAACTTTGTGACTTCACTACTTATGCTGTCAGTGTCCTAAGTGCTAGGGTTTAAAAAACGCAATTCTAAAAGTGATTCTTCAGAAATAGTTTGTTGGGAGACAGACAAAATGCTATTTGAGTAAAAAACCATGCTATCCAAGTAATCAAGACTTTGAGGAATGCTTCATGGTTCAAACTCTTACTTAAACTCAGAGCTGATTGATTTTTTCAGATATGCAAGTTTTTTCCTTGTTCTACTCTCAGGGACTCTGGAGTAGACGTTCAGTGATAATGGAGCACTTGCAAATTATATCTTTCAGTTCAACAGAAATGGAAACTTCATTTTTCATTCTTTTCAGTCTACTAGAGCTCTGATCTTTCATGCCTGAAATATATTTTCCTTTGGAATCTGTCATTTCTACTGGCTAAGTATTCATAAAGAGGAATCTTCTAGAAGGCAGAATAAGTTGAACATATTGTGTTTTATCTTTATGATGAAATGCCGACTTCCCATTAAAAGGCAAATCCTTCTTTTGAAGAAGTTGAATAGAAAGGCACTTTAGAAGAGACTTACAGATAAAATTTGGAGGACTAAGAAAATCTATAAAATTTATTCAATCATAGATACATTTCTATTTATTTTAAATTAGTTCTGATTCATGTCTCTGTGTGTGTATATATATATATGTCTATATACACACACACACACATATATATATATGCATGTGTGTTAAGTTGCTTCAGTCGTATCTGACTCTGTGTGACTCTATGGACTCTTACTTGCCAGGATCCTCTGTATATGTTTTTCCAGGCAAGAACACTGAAGTGGGTTGCTATGACCTCCTCCAGGTGATCTTCCTGACCTAGCGTCTCTTATGTCTCCTGCATTGGCAGGTGGGTTCTTTACCACTAGCACCACCTGGGAAACCCACATATATATAGCTGTATGTATGAGACTTAGCAGTTAAACAACAGTAATATGTATGCATGTATACACACACATGGTATAGTGCAAAAGAGAACAGAATGGCAGACCACTTAGTGATTGTATAGAACTCAATACGCATTGTCTTATTTTACCTGAGAAAATTTTAATCAATAAGTAGCAAACTTTCAGTCACTTGTTTGTTCATTAATTTATTCAGTAGACATTTGAGGTCTACAAGGTGCTAGGGCTTTTGTTAATCTCTGATTTAAAAATTGGAACAAGAAAGTGCTCTCTCCTCAAAAGCTAGCCTTTCAGCTAGACAAACTCAATGCAACCCAATATGCTCAGCGTCACTACTGTCAGTGGAAGCTGTGTCATATGGAAGTATTTACTGTGGGATCTCCTAGGTGTAAACTTGGTGCTATTGCATGTTAGCCTTGTGACCACGGTCAGTCAGTGCACCCTGAAGACCTCAGATTCTTTATTTTAAAATTAGTACCACCTTGTAGAATTGTCATACAAAGGCCTGAGTAGAATGACAATAAACACTACATAAATATGCTGCAGGCCATGGGTCACAAAGGGTCGGACATGACTGAGTGACTGAACTGAGCTGATGATTAATTTTTAAAAACACAGTAGAACAAAGTACTTGGAGAACACAGAGGTGGAAACTATGGAAAATAACTAGAAAGAATCTGGAAAGATAATACAGAAAATATACTCTCTGGGCTGAGTGAGTTTGGGGTGAGAAGGATCTTAAAAGGAATAGATTGTGTGTAAATACAGAGGTGCTTTGAGGAGGAGGATTAAAGCTATGGAGAAAGGGGCTTTTCAGAATGGTTATGTTTTCTTTCATGTGTTCAATTTTGGTTTTTTATTGAAGTATAGTTCATTTACAATATTGTGTTAGTTTCAGGTGCACTTCATTAGTGATTCCATTATTTTTTCCAATTATATTCTATTACAGATTATTATAAGATGTCAAACATAATTTCCTGTGGTACACAGTAAATTCTTATTGACCTACGTTTATGTCTCCTGCATTGGCAGGTGGGTTCTACCACTAGCACCACCTGGGAAACCCACATATATATAGCTGTATGTATGAGACTTAGCAGTTAAACAACAGTAATATGTATGCATGTATACACACACATGGTATAGTGCAAAAGAGAACAGAATGGCAGACCACTTAGTGATTGTATAGAACTCAATACGCATTGTCTTATTTTACCTGAGAAAATTTTAATCAATAAGTAGCAAACTTTCAGTCACTTGTTTGTTCATTAATTTATTCAGTAGACATTTGAGGTCTACAAGGTGCTAGGGCTTTTGTTAATCTCTGATTTAAAAATTGGAACAAGAAAGTGCTCTCTCCTCAAAAGCTAGCCTTTCAGCTAGACAAACTCAATGCAACCCAATATGCTCAGCGTCACTACTGTCAGTGGAAGCTGTGTCATATGGAAGTATTTACTGTGGGATCTCCTAGGTGTAAACTTGGTGCTATTGCATGTTAGCCTTGTGACCACGGTCAGTCAGTGCACCCTGAAGACCTCAGATTCTTTATTTTAAAATTAGTACCACCTTGTAGAATTGTCATACAAAGGCCTGAGTAGAATGACAATAAACACTACATAAATATGCTGCAGGCCATGGGTCACAAAGGGTCGGACATGACTGAGTGACTGAACTGAGCTGATGATTAATTTTTAAAAACACAGTAGAACAAAGTACTTGGAGAACACAGAGGTGGAAACTATGGAAAATAACTAGAAAGAATCTGGAAAGATAATACAGAAAATATACTCTCTGGGCTGAGTGAGTTTGGGGTGAGAAGGATCTTAAAAGGAATAGATTGTGTGTAAATACAGAGGTGCTTTGAGGAGGAGGATTAAAGCTATGGAGAAAGGGGCTTTTCAGAATGGTTATGTTTTCTTTCATGTGTTCAATTTTGGTTTTTTATTGAAGTATAGTTCATTTACAATATTGTGTTAGTTTCAGGTGCACTTCATTAGTGATTCCATTATTTTTTCCAATTATATTCTATTACAGATTATTATAAGATGTCAAACATAATTTCCTGTGGTACACAGTAAATTCTTATTGATTGTCTATTTTATATATAGTAGTTTATATTTGTTAATTCCATACCTCTAACTTGTCCTTCCCCAACTCATGCTCCCTTTGGGTAGGCATAAGTTTGTTTTCTATATCTTTGAATATGGTTTTGTTTTGTATATAGATTCATTTGTATTATTTTTTAGATTCCACATATAAGGAGTATGATGTGTTAGTCTTTGTCTGACAGAGTATAGTATTTTCTAGGTTCATCCATGTTGCTGAAATGGCAATATTCATTTTTTTTTAATGATTGAGTAATATCCCAACTTAGTTTTTTATCTCTCTTAAAAGCTATAACTTGCCTTTTCAAGACTTTATCTTCTTGATATCAAAAAGTAATTTAGGTCAAATAAGAAATTTTCACTTTTGGCCCTCTTTATTCCTAGGTAGCTAGTTTCTCAATGTGGTTTTATTAAATCCATAATTTAACTAATAAATATTGATTTTCAAATAGAACTTTATCTAATTGACTTTTTCTGATGTTTTAAGGCTAAGAATTTTGATTTTTGGTCTTGCTGTATCTTATAGTAGGCATTTCTAAATTACAGTTCATGAGGTTCTCATGGCAAGTATACTGGTGTGGTTTGCCATTCCTTCCTCCAGTGGATCACGTTTGGTCAGAATTCTGTGTTATGACCTGTCTGTCTTGGATGGCCCTGCTGGCATGGCTCATGACTCCATTAAGTTTTTTTTTTTTTTTTTTTTAAACCTTTATTTTGCTTTTAACTTTTACAGAGTTTTGTTGTTTACAGATATGTATGTTCCAAGATTAGTCATATGTATATCCCCACCTTCCCACCCCTCCCAACCATCACACAGCACCCCTGAAGGATCCCCTTTTCTCACAGAGCAATGACTAGAGCTATTTTCTTCACTTATGGTAGTACAGGCCTTCATGCTACTTCCTTTATGCCTCCCACCTTCTGTTCCTTCCCCACAATGTCCATATGTCCACTGGCATGACTCCATTAAGTTATGCAAGCTCCTTTGCCATGACAAGGCAGTGATTCATGGAGGGGTCACAGGGGACTCATTAGAAAGGTCCCTGATGCAGGGAAAGATTGAGAGCAGAAGGAGAAGAGAGTGTCAGAGGATAGGATGATCGGATAGCATCACCGGTGCAATGAACATGAACTTGGGCAGACTTTGGGAGACGGTGAGGAACAAAAGGCCAGCTGTGCTGCGGTCCATGGGGTTGCAAAGAGTTGGACATGACTGAGCAACTGAACCACAGCAGTAACAACTTTTAAATACTCCTATTAACCACCTTTTATTGAGAATTCTTTGTTTTATACAATGTGTTGTTTCACTCATGATTTGGTACTAAATTCTATTTTTTGTTTGCTGTTTCAATTAATAGTGCCCGTCTTGTTCTTCCACTCTGCCCTAAACGATAGCTTGTGGAATTTACATATGAGTGTTTGTGCATGTATGTATGTTTATGTATCTTACCAATTTGTAGGTGTAAGTAACAACATTTTGTTAACTCCCTGAATTTTTTTTGTGAAATATTGAGAAAAGCACAGTAGTGAAATAGGAATGTAGCGATGACTGACTGGCAAGATGAGGAAGTGCTCTCTTTCTTCTGTTGTCAAAAATGCCCTATCAGGGCTTCCCTGGTGGTCCAGGGAGTAAAGAGTCCACCTTGCACTGTAGGGGGCACCAGTTCAATCCCAGGCCGGGGAAGATTCCAAGTGTGCATGGAGTGGCTGGACCGGTGTGTGCAATTACAAGCCAGTGCTCTGGAGCTCATGTGCCCAGAGCTGGTGCTCTGCAACGAGAGAGGCCACTGCGATGGGAGACCCACACAGGCCAAAGAATAAAGATGGATGAAAATGAACCAATAAAAAACAATAAAAAGCGGCCAAAATAATAATAATAATACAAGCCCAATCAGTTTTATGAAGAATAGTTGCCTGTGATCATCTTTTAAATTTAGTCGAAAACTCAAGGTCTTGAACCTGTGATACTTGAAATTTGAATCCATACAGATAATGTATCCAGTATGGTAATTAACTGTTGTTTAGTTGCATCTCACTCTTTTGCAACCCCATGGACTGTAGTCAGCCAGGCTGCTCTGTCCATGGGATTTCCCAGGCAAGAATGCTGCAGTGTGTTGCCGTTTCCTTTTCCAGGGGATCTTCCTGACCCAATGATTGAACTCACATCTTCTGCACTGGCAGGCAGATTCTTTACTACAGAGCCACCAGGGAGGCCCAAATGACAGTTAGCTTTTTACTCTGAGGGACATACATGTTTCGAACAGACATAGAATTTAAAATAAAATCCTTATCAGTTAATGTTTTCAAAATCAATGCATATTGTCAGTGCATGCAGATGCTTTTAGAGGATATAGTATCTTTCCTGCGACAAGGGTATTTAGACTGCTAGCCATGATTTTCTGATATATTAGACATCAGTGTACTTGAAATACTATTATTTAGCAATACCTATTCTGTTTAATAAAATTCGTATCTATGAAAACGTCTACAAAGAATTCAGTGCGATTAATTTAATTGAAACTATTTGATTATACTGAGATGAATGTTAAAATGACTAATTTTTTTGGAGACAAATTTAATTTGCCTTTAAGTACTATAGAAAATGACATTCTTCTAGATCTCTGAATGGTATTGATGTTTATGTGTTCAGGTGTTGTACAAATTAAGGAACTAAATCACTTTCATAGGTAGGAGTTAAATGCAATAGAGAAGCCATTAAAGTAATTTACAGCTGATGATATGTCAAAGCAGTTTCCTATGTAATCCTGCATAGATGGGATAGAGTTTGAATCATTGCGAATTAAAGTATTATTTACAGCTGATGATATGTCAAAGCAGTTTCCTATGTAATCCTGCATGGAGTGGCTGGACCGGTGTGTGCAATTACAAGCCAGTGCTCTGGAGCTCATGTGCCCAGAGCTGGTGCTCTAGAGAGGCCACTGCGACGGGAGACCCACACAGGCCAAAGAATAAAGATGGATGAAAATGAACCAATAAAAAACAATAAAAAGCGGCCAAAATAATAATAATAATACAAGCCCAATCAGTTTTATGAAGAATAGTTGCCTGTGATCATCTTTTAAATTTAGTCGAAAACTCAAGGTCTTGAACCTGTGATACTTGAAATTTGAATCCATACAGATAATGTATCCAGTATGGTAATTAACTGTTGTTTAGTTGCATCTCACTCTTTTGCAACCCCATGGACTGTAGTCAGCCAGGCTGCTCTGTCCATGGGATTTCCCAGGCAAGAATGCTGCAGTGTGTTGCCGTTTCCTTTTCCAGGGGATCTTCCTGACCCAATGATTGAACTCACATCTTCTGCACTGGCAGGCAGATTCTTTACTACAGAGCCACCAGGGAGGCCCAAATGACAGTTAGCTTTTTACTCTGAGGGACATACATGTTTCGAACAGACATAGAATTTAAAATAAAATCCTTATCAGTTAATGTTTTCAAAATCAATGCATATTGTCAGTGCATGCAGATGCTTTTAGAGGATATAGTATCTTTCCTGCGCACAAGGGTATTTAGACTGCTAGCCATGATTTTCTGATATATTAGACATCAGTGTACTTGAAATACTATTATTTAGCAATACCTATTCTGTTTAATAAAATTCGTATCTATGAAAACGTCTACAAAGAATTCAGTGCGATTAATTTAATTGAAACTATTTGATTATACTGAGATGAATGTTAAAATGACTAATTTTTTTGGAGACAAATTTAATTTGCCTTTAAGTACTATAGAAAATGACATTCTTCTAGATCTCTGAATGGTATTGATGTTTATGTGTTCAGGTGTTGTACAAATTAAGGAACTAAATCACTTTCATAGGTAGGAGTTAAATGCAATAGAGAAGCCATTAAAGTAATTTACAGCTGATGATATGTCAAAGCAGTTTCCTATGTAATCCTGCAGAGATGGGAGGGAGTTTGAATCATTGCGAATTAAAGATTTTTCATCTCTAATTACTTTAGCTCTCTTAGGAACCACACATAAATTTTTAATGTAAAAAATGAAGACAACAAACACTAGAGAAGGAATGCTATACTTAATGCAAGACCAGAATTCAGGGGTCTGGCTTAATCTGTATTTGATTTTGAATGCCTTTTCTCTTCATTGTCTCTAAATCAACATCAGCAACAAATTGTTCATGAGGCCTGTGAGATTTCATTTATTTGTCCTATTGTTAGACTAAAATGAGTGGAGAATGCTTAGAGAGCTTGCTGTCAGTCTGTTTTATTTTTAACGCAAGTTAAATCTTTAGACTCAAAAATAATTTTAGGTGCCCTTGTATTTGTATATGAAACCCAACTGTGTCAATTGCCATTATTTAACTTAATTAAGGTTGCAGTAGGCATCTGTTGTTTGTATCATGTAATAGCCACTCACTGTTTTCTGGATAAATCACCTCATTTTTCTTCTGGAAAATCCTCATCTATTCTGCATGGAGGCGCAGGGGTGCGTGTGACTGGTTTGTGCCTCATCTTCCAATCAGAACATTGTATTCCCGTAGCCACTGTGGTTGGCTCAAGGATGAATATATGAGCAGAGCTATTTTGTCATCCTGAGAATGAAGGACCTTGAGAATAAAGTTAACGTGGAAAAAAGTAGAATAAAATATCAGGGAGAGAGCCCAAGTACCAGTGACTTTTTGGATCCCTGGAAAAAAAAACCTAGATGTGTTAGTTATTTCATCCAAGAAGTTCTCCTTTTCATTTATGCTGGTTTAACTTGGTTTTCTGCCACTCACAACTGAAAGAATCCTAACCAAAATACACACAGAAGTTTTCAGCTGGAAATCAATGAGTTGTGAGGGTAGTAGGGGTTAAAATGTAGTTAGGCTTCATTCCTGTAGCCAATTTCAGAGGCAGGGATTTTTTTTCCTCTCTAAATACCATTTCTTTCCAAATAAGATTGCTAAAACTTATGCCTAGATGTAGGCATGTATAAAGAATCAATCTGGTAGTTTTGAAATAAAAATCCTGACAAAGTAATCCAAGTTATTTTATGTTTTCTGAGATAAATGACCTTTTCTACATTGTGCCTCTGAGATGAAGACAAATCTAGGTTTCAATTTTTCAGTAGTCCTCAGGGCGAATTAAAGATTTTTCATCTCTAATTACTTTAGCTCTCTTAGGAACCACATAAATTTTTAATGTAAAAATGAAGACACCCTTTATACTTAATGCAAGACCAGAATTCAGGGGTCTGGCTTAATCTGTATTTGATTTTGAATGCCTTTTCTCTTCATTGTCTCTAAATCAACATCAGCAACAAATTGTTCATGAGGCCTGTGAGATTTCATTTATTTGTCCTATTGTTAGACTAAAATGAGTGGAGAATGCTTAGAGAGCTTGCTGTCAGTCTGTTTTATTTTTAACGCAAGTTAAATCTTTAGACTCAAAAATAATTTTAGGTGCCCTTGTATTTGTATATGAAACCCAACTGTGTCAATTGCCATTATTTAACTTAATTAAGGTTGCAGTAGGCATCTGTTGTTTGTATCATGTAATAGCCACTCACTGTTTTCTGGATAAATCACCTCATTTTTCTTCTGGAAAATCCTCATCTATTCTGCATGGAGGCGCAGGGGTGCGTGTGACTGGTTTGTGCCTCATCTTCCAATCAGAACATTGTATTCCCGTAGCCACTGTGGTTGGCTCAAGGATGAATATATGAGCAGAGCTATTTTGTCATCCTGAGAATGAAGGACCTTGAGAATAAAGTTAACGTGGAAAAAAGTAGAATAAAATATCAGGGAGAGAGCCCAAGTACCAGTGACTTTTTGGATCCCTGGAAAAAAAAACCTAGATGTGTTAGTTATTTCATCCAAGAAGTTCTCCTTTTCATTTATGCTGGTTTAAATTGGTTTTTCTGCCACTCACAACTGAAAGAATCCTAACCAAAATACACACAGAAGTTTTCAGCTGGAAATCAATGAGTTGTGAGGGTAGTAGGGGTTAAAATGTAGTTAGGCTTCATTCCTGTAGCCAATTTCAGAGGCAGGGATTTTTTTTCCTCTCTAAATACCATTTCTTTCCAAATAAGATTGCTAAAACTTATGCCTAGATGTAGGCATGTATAAAGAATCAATCTGGTAGTTTTGAAATAAAAATCCTGACAAAGTAATCCAAGTTATTTTATGTTTTCTGAGATAAATGACCTTTTTCTACATTGTGCCTCTGAGATGAAGACAAATCTAGGTTTCAATTTTTCAGTAGTCCTCAGGGAAATGTGGCAGCATCCACGCCTGCTGTGCCCTATGCCTCAGGCAGCAGAGAATGGCCTGAAGACTGACCTTGACCATGAAGGCTTGGAGACACAGAGCTGGACAAGTTGTGCCTGTGTGCCTGCCTTGAACCCAGCATAGGGCCAGCCTGAACAGAGAAGATGCCTGGGTTTGTAGTGACATGGAAGTCTGCATGCAAGCCTTGGCCTTGAGAACCTCAGGATAGGCTGGCTGGAGATTTTTGTGTGAATACTCATTTAACCGACTTACTTAGCCTTCCCATTGCTTTGTACTTAGTTCCCCTACATTTTATGTCTTGTTTGGGTTAAGCATTTAAATGTTCGTTATATTTTTCACATCATTTACTTGTGATTTTGGTAAGATCAAGGTGTCTTTTAGTTGTCTACCATGTTAATGTAACCTAATGCCTGCAATAAGGTTTAAAGGATTAAATTCTGCTAGTAGTTATCACTATACTGAGGTTATTACAGTGTTGTTAGGTGATTTCAGATTGTATAGGAAATGATTTGCTCAGAGCCTGACCCAGAGAAAGAGCTAAATGCATGTTGGTGTGAGCAGTGGAAGAGATGGATGTGTGTGTCGCCCATCATGTGTCTGGCTGGCCAAAAGTAGCAAGGTGTTTTCAAAAGAAAAGGGCGTTTCTCTGCTTCCTATTGGAGGCAGCTCTGGTAGCTGCTATCCCTTGTCCCATCAGGTCCTCATCACTTGTAAACACTCTTAGAAAACTTTAAAGAGCTGAGGGAAAATGCCAGTTAACCAAGTTTCCTATCTAGCCAAACACTTTTTCAAGAGTCAGGGCAAAATGGGAAAAAAGCATCAAAGACAGAGAGCCTACTAATCCATGGTGCTTTATAAAGGAAATAGAAGTAGTTCAGCAAAAAGAAAAGGGAATCCAGATGGAAAGTATGAATTATAAAAAATGTAATAGAAACTTAAAGGTAATAAAATTTAACCAAAGATGGTGCCTCCCTCAGCACAAGTAAGATAAAACTAAAATTCAAAGAAATAATAAGATATGTTGCAAAGTTCAAGGGTGATTAAATTATATTATCAAGAGGAGGATATAAGGTTGAAGAACTTTGACTTTAGAAAAATACAGAGATAAGAGATACCTTAACACTTGTTTTGTTTGTTTGTTTTACCTTAACACTTTTAAGAAAGAGTTTAAAATGAAATTTTAATCTTTAGCTTTCAACAAAGATATAGCAATTTATCAGTCTAATCAAAGACAGAACAAAAACCAAAAAAACAAAGAAATGAATGGCAAGTAGAAACTACAAAATAAAATAGTAGAAATAATTGTAAATGCATAAATATTCAGAAAAACTGTTGTCAAGTAACATAATTATTATAAGTAAGAAGTAAATCTTACCAAGTTACTATATCATGCTTATTTCAGGTTACAGCAATATAATTTGTTGTTCAGTAGCTAAGTTGTGTCTGACTCTTCACCACCTCATGGACTGTAGCATGCCAAACTCCTCTGTCCTCCACTCGTGGAGTTTGCTCAAATTCATGTCAATGAGTCATGATGCTATCAAAGTATCTACTGTTTGGCCTTCCCCTTTCCCTTTGCCTTTAATCTTTCCCACCATCAGAATCTATTCCAATGAGTCATCATCTTGCATCATATGGTCAAAAGTATTGGAGCTTCAGCTTGAGTCCTTTCAATGAATATACAGGGTTCCTTTCCTTTAGGATTCACTGGTTTGATCTCCTTTGAGTCTCCAAGGGACTCTCAAGGGTCTTCTCCAGCTCCACAGTTTGAAAGCATCAATTCTTTGTCACCCAGCCTTCTTTATGGTCCAACTCTTATATACATACATGACTACTGGAAAAACCATAGTTTTGACTATATGGACCTTTGTCAACAAGATGATGTCTGCTTTTTAATACACTATCTAGGTTTGCCATAGCTTTTCTTCCAAGGATGATGTGTCTTCTATTTTCATGTTTGCAGTCACCATTCATAGTGATTTTGGACCCAAGAAAATAAAATCTGTCAGTTTCCACTTTTCCCCCATTTATTTGCTACGAAGTGATGGGACTGGACGCCAAGATCTTAGGTTTTTGAATGCTGAGTTCCAAGACAGCTTTTTCTACTCTCCTCTTTCACCCTCATCAAGAGGTGTTTTAGCTCTTATTCAGAGTTTTAAATTTCTGTCATTATAGTGGTATTGCTGCATATTTGAGGTTATTGATATTTCTTCTGAAAATTTTGATCCCAGTTTATGATTCACCCAGCCCAGCATTTCACATGATGTCTTTCGCATATGAATTAAATGAGCAAGGTGAATTATACAGTTTTGTCATACTCCTTTCTCAATTTTCATCCAATCAGTTGTTCCATGTTGGGTTCTATGGCTTCTTGACCTGCATACAGGTTTCTCAGGAGATAGGTATGGTGGTCTGGTGCTCCCATCTCTTTAAGAATTTTCCACATTTTCTTGCAATACAAACAGAGGCTTAAGTGTAGTCAGTGAAGTAGAAGTAGCTGTTTTTTTTTTGGAGTTCCCATGCTTTCTCCATAATCCAGTGAGTGTTGGCAATTTGATCTCTGAATCCCCTGCCTCTTTAAAACTCAGCTTGTACGTCTGGAAGTTCTCCATTCATGTACTACTCAAACCTAACTTGAAGAATTTTGAGAAAAATCTCATTAGCATGTGAAATCAGTGCAATTTTATGGTAGTTGTAACAGTCATTGGCATTGCTCTTCTTTGGGATTGGAATGAAAACTGACCTTTTACAGTCCTGTGACCACTGCTGGGTTTTATAAATTTCCCTATATATTGAGTGTAGCACTTTAACAGTATCATCCTTTAGGATTTTAAATACCTTTGCTGGAATTTCCTCACCTCTACTGGCTTTGTTCCTAGTAGTGCTTCATAAGGCCTACTTGACTTCACACTCCAGGATGTCTGGTCAGGTGAGTGACTCTTATATACATACATGACTACTGGAAAAACCATAGTTTTGACTATATGGACCTTTGTCAACAAGATGATGTCTGCTTTTTAATACACTATCTAGGTTTGCCATAGCTTTTCTTCCAAGGATGATGTGTCTTCTATTTTCATGTTTGCAGTCACCATTCATAGTGATTTTGGACCCAAGAAAATAAAATCTGTCAGTTTCCACTTTTCCCCCATTTATTTGCTACGAAGTGATGGGACTGGACGCCAAGATCTTAGGTTTTTGAATGCTGAGTTCCAAGACAGCTTTTTCTACTCTCCTCTTTCACCCTCATCAAGAGGTGTTTTAGCTCTTATTCAGAGTTTTAAATTTCTGTCATTATAGTGGTATTGCTGCATATTTGAGGTTATTGATATTTCTTCTGAAAATTTTGATCCCAGTTTATGATTCACCCAGCCCAGCATTTCACATGATGTCTTTCGCATATGAATTAAATGAGCAAGGTGAATTATACAGTTTTGTCATACTCCTTTCTCAATTTTCATCCAATCAGTTGTTCCATGTTGGGTTCTATGGCTTCTTGACCTGCATACAGGTTTCTCAGGAGATAGGTATGGTGGTCTGGTGCTCCCATCTCTTTAAGAATTTTCCACATTTTCTTGCAATACAAACAGAGGCTTAAGTGTAGTCAGTGAAGTAGAAGTAGCTGTTTTTTTTTTGGAGTTCCCATGCTTTCTCCATAATCCAGTGAGTGTTGGCAATTTGATCTCTGAATCCCCTGCCTCTTTAAAACTCAGCTTGTACGTCTGGAAGTTCTCCATTCATGTACTACTCAAACCTAACTTGAAGAATTTTGAGAAAAATCTCATTAGCATGTGAAATCAGTGCAATTTTATGGTAGTTGTAACAGTCATTGGCATTGCTCTTCTTTGGGATTGGAATGAAAACTGACCTTTTACAGTCCTGTGACCACTGCTGGGTTTTATAAATTTCCCTATATATTGAGTGTAGCACTTTAACAGTATCATCCTTTAGGATTTTAAATACCTTTGCTGGAATTTCCTCACCTCTACTGGCTTTGTTCCTAGTAGTGCTTCATAAGGCCTACTTGACTTCACACTCCAGGATGTCTGGTTCTAGGTGAGTGACCACACCATTGTATTTATCTGGGTATGTAAGACCTTTTTTGTATAGTTCTATGTATTCTTGCCACCTCTTCTAAATCTCTTCTGCTTCTCTTAGGTCCTTATTATTTCTTTCCTTTATCCTTCCCATCATTGCATGAAATATTCCCTGACATCTCCAATTTTTTTGAAGAGATCTTCAGTTTTTCCCATTATATTGTTTTCTTTTATTTTTTTGCATTGTTCACTTAAGAAGACCTTCTTATATCTCCTTAGTATTCTCTGGAACTCTGCATTCAGTTGGGTGCATCTTTTTCTTTTTTTCCTTTCTTTTCACTTCTCTTCTTTCTTCAGCTATTTGTAAAGCCTCCTTAGACAACCACTTTGCCTTCTTGCATTTCTTTTTCTTTGGGATGCTTTTGGTCACTGCCTCCTGTACAGTGTTATGAATTTATGTGCATAATTCTTTAAGCTTTCTGTCTATCAAATGTAATTCCTTGAATCTATTCATCAGCTCCATTGTATAATCAAAAAGGATTTGATTTAGGTCATACTGGAATGGCCTAGTGGTTTTACCTACTTTCTTTGATTTAAGTCTGAAATTTGCAGAAAGAAACTCATGTTCTGAGCCACAGTCAGCTCCAGGTCTTGTTTTTGCTGACTGTATAGGACTTCTCCATCTTTGGCTGCAAAGATTATAAGCAGTCTGATTTCAGTATTGACCATCTGGTGACGGCCCTGTGTAGAGCTGTCTCTTGTGTTGTTGAAAAAGTGTGTTTGCTATGACCAATGTATTCTCTTGGCATAACTCTGTTAGCCTTTGCCCTGCTTCATTTTGTACTCCAAGGCCAAACTTGCCTATTCCTCCAGGTATCTCTTGACTTTCAACTTTTGCATGGCAGTCCCTTACGATGAAAAGGACATCTCTTTTTTTGATGTTACTTCTAGAAGGTCTTCTTCATAGAACTGTTCGGCTTCTTTGGTATCAGTGGTTGGGGCATAGACTTGGATTACTGTGATGTTGAATGGTTTGTTTTTGAAATGAGCCAAGATCATTCTATTTTTTTTGAGATTGCATCCAAGTAGTGCATTTCAGACTCTTATTGACTATGAAGGCTACTCCATTTCTTCTAGAGGATTCTTGCCCACGGTAGTAGATGCAATGGTCATATGACTTAAATTCATCCATTCCTGTCCATTTTAGTTCACTGATTCCTAAGATGTTGATGTTCACTCTTGGCATCTCCTGCTTGACCATGTCCAATTTACCTTTAAGTTCCTATGCAATGCTCTTCTCAAAGCATCAGACTATTTTCACCACCAGACATCCACAACTGAGTGTTATTTCCATTTTGGCCCAGCCACTTCTTCTTTCTGGAGCTATTAGTAACTGCCCTATGCTCTTCCCCATAGCATGTTGGACATCTTCTAACCTGGAGAGTCTCTTTCTGGTGTCATACATTTTTTGACTTTTCATAATGTGAATAAGAATATTCCATGCTAAACTGCTTAGAGTGGTAAGAAAGAAAAACCTGAAACAGTATAAATATTCACTAGAGGAGAATTAACAAACAAATTGCAGCATATTCATATAGCATATTGCTATAAAAATACAAAATGATCATGTGCATCAAGTATCAGCATTAGATAAAATGTTGAGTAAAAAAGGGGAAAAAGACATTTGTGGAGTTAAATACTGATAGACTGCTAACATGTTTTTAAGTTTTAAATATGCAATCCAGTACTATACAAGAAAGAAGGTATGCGTGGATATCAAACTTATTTGGCATGATTTTATTTTAAATAACATGAAACAAATTTAGTGAAGAGAGAATGTTATTAAAGTTACATTGTAGGGCTTCCCTGCTGGTCCAGTGGGTAAAGAGTCCACCTTGCAGTGCAAGGGGCTCCAGTTTCATCCCTGGCCTGGGAAGATCCCATGTGCCGTGGAGTGGCTGGGCCAGTGTGTCCAATTATGAGCCAGCACTCTGGAACCCATGCACCCAGAGGCGGTGCTCTGCAATGAGAGGCCACTGCAATGGGAGGCCCACACATGCCAAAGAATAAAAAAGATGGATGAAAGTAAATAATTAAAAAAATAAAATAAGTGTTTTAAAAAACAACCAAAAAGTTACATTGTAGCTACATGATGCATATTTTGGTTTTATGTTTTAAGAATATTTTGCATTTATGAATAGTTTATAATAAAAATATTTTTTAAAATAGGAAAGCAAAGATTATATAATCAGAATAAAATAGAAAAAAATGGGCAAAAGTTATCAAAAAATAATTAAATAAAAACCTGACTGACCAATAAATATACTCAATTTCAACTGTAGCCAGGTAAATCAAATAAAATCAAAAACATAATTTCACTCTCCCCAAATAGGCAAAAAAATAAAAAAAATTGAAAATACTAAATTGGTGAAGGTATATGTTAAGATGACCTCGGATGGGAGTGTAAAATGCTATTATTCCTTTGTAAAGTAACTTATAACTTTGAAGATGAGCATATATGGACAAAGAATAATTTTGTTCTAGAAATGCCTTTATGCAGGTGAAACAAAAGTGTTCATCAGACTACATATAAGTGGAAAATGGAGGACTGACCTAAATAAGGACAAATAGAGGAGTGAAAATATTATGGTCTGTTCACATGATGAAATACTGCATAGATGAAAATGAAAAAACTAGGTCTGAAATAGCAACATTGATAAATATTAAAAATAAATGTTTAATAAAACCGTCAAATGTTACAGTTATGTACTAATGGACCATTATGTACTAATTATGCAGATTAAAAATATACAGACTTTTTACTTTTTGATCTGTTTGTCATCATGTCAAGAGCATACTACTCTAATTACTATTGTTTTAGAATAGATCTTGATATGTGTGGGCACATCTATCTACCTTGGTCATTTTTAGTAATATTTTCCCTATTCCTGGTCATTTATTCTTTCAATAAATTTCAAAAGTAGGTAGTCAAATTTAATTAAGATGTATTGATACCTTGTTTGAATGACATTAGTTCTATTACTCTGATAATTTAGTAGAAATTGATACCTTTGTGACATTAAGTTCTCCTATTCATAAAAATGATACTTCTGTTTTTAAGTTGTCTTCACGAGTGTTTGAATGTCCAAATTTCTCCCCAATATACTGTTTGTCTTTTGGCATTGTGGTGTTGTTTAGTTGCTAGTCCATGTCTGAAGCTTTTACAACCCTGTAGACTGTAGCCTGCCAGGCTTTTCTGTCCAGGGGTTTTTCCAGGGGTGTTCTAAGAATACTGAAGGAGGGTGCCACTTCCTTCTTCAGGGGATCTTCCTGACCCAGGGATCCAACCCAGGTTTCTTGCATTGACAGATGAATTCTTTACCACTGAGCCACCTTGGAAGCCCATCTTTAGGCATTCTGGATAATTTGCATAATTTTTGACTGCTTCTTATCTTTGTTTTCTCCCATATTTGCAACCTCCCCAGTTAAATATTGTGCTTTTCTTTTAAAATTGAAAAAACACTTATTTTTAGAAATGAAAGAAATTCTCTTAACCTCTCCCTATTATTAATGAAGCTGTGGGTATGTAGAGGACCATTAATAACGTGCCAGATTCTACTGTGAATGTTAGTCAGAAATGAAGAGAAAATTAATTGCAAAGAATACACCATTATGGCAAATGTGTCAGAAGTTATGATTTACTAGTTGTGTCTAGACTGTCTGGTCCAGACAATGGTTGGCAGGGCAGCCTGAGTTAAGACAGATGTGGCTGATTGATCATCATATAAGGGCAGCATTAATAGCGCACTTGAAGAGAATGTAAATGTAAAGTAGAAGGTTACTTTCAAGAAGGGGGTTGGAGGTATTGCCTTGATTTTCATCTTCTTCTTCCTAAATCTGCTTACATATAAGCCAATCTAATGTTATAATTCAGAATCAGCCAAGTTCAAGGATATTTTTGCATTATTAAACATCTCAAATGGTAGTGAAAACTTCTATTCATAAAATGTATCCTACAAAGTATGTGTTATAGCTACCTGTGTGGCCTTTTCTGTCATTTTTGAGTCTATCTATAAACTCAGAATCAAGCAGCTAAAAATACAGCAGCTAAAACGTAGTTTTAGCAAAGCTTTGATTCCCGACCCATTGCCTACTTCTCAGTGTGGTGAAAACCATTGGGTATCCAGATGTTTGCTTCTGCCCATTTGTACCACTAGGGCCTACAATTGGTTTCAGGACTGATGAAATAACACTCCATGTAGATATGTTTATTGATCCTAGCACATCTCTATACTTCATATCAAAAGGAGTATTGCTTATCATGTCTGATTTTCCCTGTAGCCTGCCAGGCTTTTCTGTCCAGGGTTTTCCAGGGGTGTTCTAAGAATACTGAAGGAGGGTGCCACTTCCTTCTTCAGGGGATCTTCCTGACCCAGGGATCCAACCCAGGTTTCTTGCATTGACAGATGAATTCTTTACCACTGAGCCACCTTGGAAGCCCATCTTTAGGCATTCTGGATAATTTGCATAATTTTTGACTGCTTCTTATCTTTGTTTTCTCCCATATTTGCAACCTCCCCAGTTAAATATTGTGCTTTTCTTTTAAAATTGAAAAAACACTTATTTTTAGAAATGAAAGAAATTCTCTTAACCTCTCCCTATTATTAATGAAGCTGTGGGTATGTAGAGGACCATTAATAACGTGCCAGATTCTACTGTGAATGTTAGTCAGAAATGAAGAGAAAATTAATTGCAAAGAATACACCATTATGGCAAATGTGTCAGAAGTTATGATTTACTAGTTGTGTCTAGACTGTCTGGTCCAGACAATGGTTGGCAGGGCAGCCTGAGTTAAGACAGATGTGGCTGATTGATCATCATATAAGGGCAGCATTAATAGCGCACTTGAAGAGAATGTAAATGTAAAGTAGAAGGTTACTTTCAAGAAGGGGGTTGGAGGTATTGCCTTGATTTTCATCTTCTTCTTCCTAAATCTGCTTACATATAAGCCAATCTAATGTTATAATTCAGAATCAGCCAAGTTCAAGGATATTTTTGCATTATTAAACATCTCAAATGGTAGTGAAAACTTCTATTCATAAAATGTATCCTACAAAGTATGTGTTATAGCTACCTGTGTGGCCTTTTCTGTCATTTTTGAGTCTATCTATAAACTCAGAATCAAGCAGCTAAAAATACAGCAGCTAAAACGTAGTTTTAGCAAAGCTTTGATTCCAGACCCATTGCCTACTTCTCAGTGTGGTGAAAACCATTGGGTATCCAGATGTTTGCTTCTGCCCATTTGTACCACTAGGGCCTACAATTGGTTTCAGGACTGATGAAATAACACTCCATGTAGATATGTTTATTGATCCTAGCACATCTCTATACTTCATATCAGAGAGTAATAAGTTGGAGATATTTGGACTTCTGATTATAAGTTCTGAAGAAAAGCTTAGTGCCTATCTATTTTAAATTATATTTTTGTTTGGCTTTCTCCTTGAAGAATTGTATTCATTAAAAGCCAACAAATCTTAAGAGCAAACTGTTCACTGACCTAGTATGAATATATTCAGCTCTGTGTTTACATATTGGCATATACATTCCGTTATGTTCCCTAAATGCATTTTTTTCAACTAAAGATAGATAACTTTTAATCCTAAATGCATTTTGTGGTTTGTGTGCCATGGGTTGTAATTGTCAAGAGGGATAGCATCCATTGTGGTTAGTTGTTGTGTGCCACATTATAAACAAGTAGTTGTATAAATAGGTGCTGCTTAAAGATTGTAGTGGTGATGGCTTTATATATACCAGTTTCCAGCATTAGTATAGTGTGCCTGATTTGGGGCTGGATGTGATTGGTTTGAATGTAAACCTAGAAGGGTCTTATTATCTTTCTGTAAAATCAAAGAATTGATTTCCATCTTGACTGCCAAATAGGAAATCATTCTTACCAGAGAGGGGCAGGATAAACCTGTGGCAGAGTTTTAGAGTGTGAGAGGATGCACAAAAAGAACCACAGCTTGAAAATGCAGGTTAATAAGAGGAATGGCTCTGCCACTCCAGATGGCATCACTAGCAATGCATGCACCCTGAAGAGCTTCCAGAAGAAATGTCACAGCTCCTGAGCTTGGACTCTGGTGAAGACTTTTACTTTAAAAAAAATTTCAAGCAAGAGCTGAAGACCAAGAACCTCAGTAAGAATGGTAGTACAGTGAAAACTTTGTCCTAACACATCAAAATAAAAGATGGAAGAAACCAAGGTTTCAGGAAAAGAGACAGATCAGATGTGTTTGGAAGATGGGGAAAGTTCATCATGAAAAATGAGTTAGTGCACAGGGAGGATCGGATGGTCTACTTCACACCTGGGACATAGGGACTGTGGAAACCTTGGGTGTGTAGGAGGCTGGGAGGTCAGAACGAAAAGGAATGTCTCTGTGAGAGTCAGGTGTCTGGCATGGAAATGGAAATGCTCTGCTTAAGACCTCCCTGAGGCGACTTTCACTGGCAGAGAGCGCCAGAGGCAAGAGCAGGTGTGTTTATTCCACCTGTCATACAGAGTCTTGTTTGTTCTCCTTGCTCAAGGCCCTGGTATGTGTGAAATTATCCTAGGTAGATGTGGTTGCTATGGAAGCAAGAGGGACATCTGTTGCTTTCAGCAGTGACAAAATTCTTTGGGCCTGTAAAGATGGTCAGTTGGTGATGACAGGGACAGGCATGCAAGAATTGGAAGAGCAGATATGCGATACCTCAGAAGTCTTTATCCCACCACTTGAGTCGGAGAAACAGGATCCCGAAGGGTCTGACTCATCAGATTCCTCAGTGTCAGCTGCCGGATGTCGGGGGGCTTCCCTAGAAACTGTAATCTGTAGCCCATATTCTCTTGGCCACATATCAGAGCACCACTTGGTTCCTCATTCAGCTTAACAACTTGGCTCCATACTTTTTTGTCCCTTTTAATTTGGTCCCCATTTCTGATTAGTATAGTGTGCCTGATTTGGGGCTGGATGTGATTGGTTTGAATGTAAACCTAGAAGGGTCTTATTATCTTTCTGTAAAATCAAAGAATTGATTTCCATCTTGACTGCCAAATAGGAAATCATTCTTACCAGAGAGGGGCAGGATAAACCTGTGGCAGAGTTTTAGAGTGTGAGAGGATGCACAAAAAGAACCACAGCTTGAAAATGCAGGTTAATAAGAGGAATGGCTCTGCCACTCCAGATGGCATCACTAGCAATGCATGCACCCTGAAGAGCTTCCAGAAGAAATGTCACAGCTCCTGAGCTTGGACTCTGGTGAAGACTTTTACTTTAAAAAAAATTTCAAGCAAGAGCTGAAGACCAAGAACCTCAGTAAGAATGGTAGTACAGTGAAAACTTTGTCCTAACACATCAAAATAAAAGATGGAAGAAACCAAGGTTTCAGGAAAAGAGACAGATCAGATGTGTTTGGAAGATGGGGAAAGTTCATCATGAAAAAATGAGTTAGTGCACAGGGAGGATCGGATGGTCTACTTCACACCTGGGACATAGGGACTGTGGAAACCTTGGGTGTGTAGGAGGCTGGGAGGTCAGAACGAAAAGGAATGTCTCTGTGAGAGTCAGGTGTCTGGCATGGAAATGGAAATGCTCTGCTTAAGACCTCCCTGAGGCGACTTTCACTGGCAGAGAGCGCCAGAGGCAAGAGCAGGTGTGTTTATTCCACCTGTCATACAGAGTCTTGTTTGTTCTCCTTGCTCAAGGCCCTGGTATGTGTGAAATTATCCTAGGTAGATGTGGTTGCTATGGAAGCAAGAGGGACATCTGTTGCTTTCAGCAGTGACAAAATTCTTTGGGCCTGTAAAGATGGTCAGTTGGTGATGACAGGGACAGGCATGCAAGAATTGGAAGAGCAGATATGCGATACCTCAGAAGTCTTTATCCCACCACTTGAGTCGGAGAAACAGGATCCCGAAGGGTCTGACTCATCAGATTCCTCAGTGTCAGCTGCCGGATGTCGGGGTGCTTCCCTAGAAACTGTAATCTGTAGCCCATATTCTCTTGGCCACATATCAGAGCACCACTTGGTTCCTCATTCAGCTTAACAACTTGGCTCCATACTTTTTTGTCCCTTTTAATTTGGTCCCCCATTTCTGAACATCCACGGGATCTTGGTTCCGTGTACAGACCAGTGTAATGAGGATCTTGAAAGTCTTGGGAGTGTTTAATGATTGCTGCCATTGATGTGTACAAATAGCATGAGGATTTTGGCTTTTGGACTAAGAGAAACTAAGTAAGTGTGATCTTGCAGGTTTCTGATATACAATTACAGTTGAGTTCAAGGTTTCAATCTCTCTATAAGGTTGTAAGAACACTGGTTGTTGCGAATATTGTGGTAAGTTGGGACAAATGCTATTGACAGCTTCTTTGTGCCAGATGCTGTGATGAGAACATTATGGTTCAGGTGGGGGTATTAGGCACACATATGACCACAAAGGGAGAGACCATTGATGGTAACAGTGGTAAAGAACACATCTGCTAATGCAGGAGTTGTAAGATATGCTGATTTGATCATTCATTGGGTGGATCTCCTAGAGGAGGGCATGGCAACCCACTCCAGCATTCTTGCCTGGAGAATCCCATGGGCAAAGGAGCCTGGCGGGTTGTAGTCCATAGGGTTGCAAAGAGTAGGATACGACTAAAGCAACTGAGCACAAAGGCGCAGCGACTGTCAAACAAATGCAGTGGAAGTTCAAGGCCAGAGGAAGTTGTAGGATGCTTTGGATTAGGAGTTAGAAGGATCTGGGCCTGGGAGCTAGTCCACACCTGCCTCTTGCACTGGAGTAAGTCACACAAACTTTCTGAAGCTTCTGAGTCCTTTTGGGTGAAAAATAAGAAGATTGGTCACAATGGTTTTCAGAATTATTTATTGTTTTACCTTTAATGGTTTCTGGGTCTCCTTAAAGAATGAAATCAAACCTAAGGAATTCAGTATTTTGTTATGCAAATGAAGACACAGGACACTTCAGGAGCAAAAATGAAGCAGAAGAGTGACAAAATTCTTTGGGCCTGTAAAGATGGTCAGTTGGTGATGACAGGGACAGGCATGCAAGAATTGGAAGAGCAGATATGCGATACCTCAGAAGTCTTTATCCCACCACTTGAGTCGGAGAAACAGGATCCCGAAGGGTCTGACTCATCAGATTCCTCAGTGTCAGCTGCCGGATGTCGGGTGCTTCCCTAGAAACTGTAATCTGTAGCCCATATTCTCTTGGCCACATATCAGAGCACCACTTGGTTCCTCATTCAGCTTAACAACTTGGCTCCATACTTTTTTGTCCCTTTTAATTTGGTCCCCCATTTCTGAACATCCACGGGATCTTGGTTCCGTGTACAGACCAGTGTAATGAGGATCTTGAAAGTCTTGGGAGTGTTTAATGATTGCTGCCATTGATGTGTACAAATAGCATGAGGATTTTGGCTTTTGGACTAAGAGAAACTAAGTAAGTGTGATCTTGCAGGTTTCTGATATACAATTACAGTTGAGTTCAAGGTTTCAATCTCTCTATAAGGTTGTAAGAACACTGGTTGTTGCGAATATTGTGGTAAGTTGGGACAAATGCTATTGACAGCTTCTTTGTGCCAGATGCTGTGATGAGAACATTATGGTTCAGGTGGGGGTATTAGGCACACATATGACCACAAAGGAGAGACCATTGATGGTAACAGTGGTAAAGAACACATCTGCTAATGCAGGAGTTGTAAGATATGCTGATTTGATCATTCATTGGGTGGATCTCCTAGAGGAGGGCATGGCAACCCACTCCAGCATTCTTGCCTGGAGAATCCCATGGGCAAAGGAGCCTGGCGGGTTGTAGTCCATAGGGTTGCAAAGAGTAGGATACGACTAAAGCAACTGAGCACAAAGGCGCAGCGACTGTCAAACAAATGCAGTGGAAGTTCAAGGCCAGAGGAAGTTGTAGGATGCTTTGGATTAGGAGTTAGAAGGATCTGGGCCTGGGAGCTAGTCCACACCTGCCTCTTGCACTGGAGTAAGTCACACAAACTTTCTGAAGCTTCTGAGTCCTTTTGGGTGAAAAATAAGAAGATTGGTCACAATGGTTTTCAGAATTATTTATTGTTTTACCTTTAATGGTTTCTGGGTCTCCTTAAAGAATGAAATCAAACCTAAGGAATTCAGTATTTTGTTATGCAAATGAAGACACAGGACACTTCAGGAGCTGGAAATCAGATGAGAGCAGAACAGGAGAATGTGAGGTTCCTGTTTGGGAATACATAGTGGCTTGTCCTAAGTGTTATAAATGTTAGAAGACAGATATTTGGAATTGTCAGTAATTGATACTACATAGTGAAGGAAGAGGACAGTATAATAGGATTTGAGCTTATGGAGAAAGGTGTTGAATTCAATTTATCCTTTCTTAACTGTGGTTCACTTGAAACTTTAAAGTTTCTTGTTGTGGCTTTTGGTCAATATCATGCTTCAGACTTTAACAAATAGCACACATTAAAGAATGATTCTACATTCCTATATCTTTAACATTAAAGAGAATGGGGCTACATCTTTCCTTTCTCATCCTAGAGATTTGTAGTCTGTTAATAAGGCTTTGCCACCCTCCTTGTCCAGCTCCATGAGAACCTGTGGTAATGGAGGATGTGGGTCCATAGTATGAATTTTTGGAGCATATATATTTAGAAGTAATATGTCTCTTACATAATATTTGATATGGCACCAACATGACAAATAGACAAAAACTTGTCAATTTTTCAGAGTCTGAGAGAAATACAGACTGACTCTCCAATGTTCTCTTACTTACACAGTTCTAGTTGAAACAAAATAGTAGCAGCACTCTTTAGGGGTTAACAGCTTTTGTAGAGGAGGGCATGGCAACCCACTCCAGCATTCTTGCCTGGAGAATCCCATGGGCAAAGGAGCCTGGCGGGTTGTAGTCCATAGGGTTGCAAAGAGTAGGATACGACTAAAGCAACTGAGCACAAAGGCGCAGCGACTGTCAAACAAATGCAGTGGAAGTTCAAGGCCAGAGGAAGTTGTAGGATGCTTTGGATTAGGAGTTAGAAGGATCTGGGCCTGGGAGCTAGTCCACACCTGCCTCTTGCACTGGAGTAAGTCACACAAACTTTCTGAAGCTTCTGAGTCCTTTTGGGTGAAAAATAAGAAGATTGGTCACAATGGTTTTCAGAATTATTTATTGTTTTACCTTTAATGGTTTCTGGGTCTCCTTAAAGAATGAAATCAAACCTAAGGAATTCAGTATTTTGTTATGCAAATGAAGACACAGGACACTTCAGGAGCTGGAAATCAGATGAGAGCAGAACAGGAGAATGTGAGGTTCCTGTTTGGGAATACATAGTGGCTTGTCCTAAGTGTTATAAATGTTAGAAGACAGATATTTGGAATTGTCAGTAATTGATACTACATAGTGAAGGAAGAGGACAGTATAATAGGATTTGAGCTTATGGAGAAAGGTGTTGAATTCAATTTATCCTTTCTTAACTGTGGTTCACTTGAAACTTTAAAGTTTCTTGTTGTGGCTTTTGGTCAATATCATGCTTCAGACTTTAACAAATAGCACACATTAAAGAATGATTCTACATTCCTATATCTTTAACATTAAAGAGAATGGGGCTACATCTTTCCTTTCTCATCCTAGAGATTTGTAGTCTGTTAATAAGGCTTTGCCACCCTCCTTGTCCAGCTCCATGAGAACCTGTGGTAATGGAGGATGTGGGTCCATAGTATGAATTTTTGGAGCATATATATTTAGAAGTAATATGTCTCTTACATAATATTTGATATGGCACCAACATGACAAATAGACAAAAACTTGTCAATTTTTCAGAGTCTGAGAGAAATACAGACTGACTCTCCAATGTTCTCTTACTTACACAGTTCTAGTTGAAACAAAATAGTAGCAGCACTCTTTTAGGGGTTAACAGCTTTTGTCCAGAAGCGATGCCAAGTTTTGGTTTGAATGCATCATCCTCACAAGAGTTGAATATTCTTCTTCTTTTTTTTTAAGATTTATTTATTTATTTTGGGCGGGGGTCAGGTTGGGAAGGGAGGGGAGCGGGCAGACCACTTCTATTGGTCTTTCATTTATCCATTTTAATCCATCTTTGTTCTTTGGCTCCTGTGGGCCTCCCATCGCGGTGGCGTTTGTTGTTGCAGAGCGTCGACTCTGGGCGCATGCGCTCCAGAGCTCCGGCTCGGTAATTGAACACATCGGTCCAGCCGCTCCGCGGCACGTGGGATCTTCCCAGATCAGGGATCGAACCGGCGCTCCTTGCACTGCAAGGCTGTGTCCTTACCCACTGGACCACCAGGGGAAGCCCGAGTTGAGTATTCTTATTAACTGCCTTTTCAAAAGCTGTAAGATAGTATTAAAGGGGCTATTTTGATTAAAATAGTAGATAGTTGCTTTCTCTGTATAGTTTTAATTGGGTTTCCAAATGATTCATGTTTGGTATTAAATTCAACAGAAGAATAAGTATCGAATATTTCCATCTTGAAGCTACCAGCACGACTTTTCTATGAGAGAGATGTTCCTCTCACAGAAATATCTCTAAGAATGATTGGAATTGTGTGTAAATAATCACAATGTAACTATTTAAGTGTCACTTTCTCTTTTCAAAGCAAACATCTTATCAATGAAAATGTGATTAGATCCTTAGCAGCAGTGCTTGGATTAACATCTCTAGTAAAGAGAATATTATTTCCATTATACTTCTCAGGAAAAGTAAGATAAATGAAGCAACAGGAGTTACTACCGTAATTTGTTACATCACTGTGGAGTAACAAACTAGTTTCATGTGTTTACTCGGCAATGGAGACAAGTTACTAAAGAATAATGCCTAAGACTTTATATGAACTCATTAAGCACTCTTATTTTTAATTAAATGATAGGCTAGGTACAAGGGGGAAAGCTTACATAATATTTGATATGGCACCAACATGACAAATAGACAAAAACTTGTCAATTTTTCAGAGTCTGAGAGAAATACAGACTGACTCTCCAATGTTCTCTTACTTACACAGTTCTAGTTGAAACAAAATAGTAGCAGCACTCTTTTAGGGGTTAACAGCTTTTGTCCAGAAGCGATGCCAAGTTTTGGTTTGAATGCATCATCCTCACAAGAGTTGAATATTCTTCTTCTTTTTTTTTAAGATTTATTTATTTATTTTGGGCGGGGGTCAGGTTGGGAAGGGAGGGGAGCGGGCAGACCACTTCTATTGGTCTTTCATTTATCCATTTTAATCCATCTTTGTTCTTTGGCTCCTGTGGGCCTCCCATCGCGGTGGCGTTTGTTGTTGCAGAGCGTCGACTCTGGGCGCATGCGCTCCAGAGCTCCGGCTCGGTAATTGAACACATCGGTCCAGCCGCTCCGCGGCACGTGGGATCTTCCCAGATCAGGGATCGAACCGGCGCTCCTTGCACTGCAAGGCTGTGTCCTTACCCACTGGACCACCAGGGGAAGCCCGAGTTGAGTATTCTTATTAACTGCCTTTTCAAAAGCTGTAAGATAGTATTAAAGGGGCTATTTTGATTAAAATAGTAGATAGTTGCTTTCTCTGTATAGTTTTAATTGGGTTTCCAAATGATTCATGTTTGGTATTAAATTCAACAGAAGAATAAGTATCGAATATTTCCATCTTGAAGCTACCAGCACGACTTTTCTATGAGAGAGATGTTCCTCTCACAGAAATATCTCTAAGAATGATTGGAATTGTGTGTAAATAATCACAATGTAACTATTTAAGTGTCACTTTCTCTTTTCAAAGCAAACATCTTATCAATGAAAATGTGATTAGATCCTTAGCAGCAGTGCTTGGATTAACATCTCTAGTAAAGAGAATATTATTTCCATTATACTTCTCAGGAAAAGTAAGATAAATGAAGCAACAGGAGTTACTACCGTAATTTGTTACATCACTGTGGAGTAACAAACTAGTTTCATGTGTTTACTCGGCAATGGAGACAAGTTACTAAAGAATAATGCCTAAGACTTTATATGAACTCATTAAGCACTCTTATTTTTAATTAAATGATAGACTAGGTACAAGAGGTTTTGGAGAAAAGTCCACACAGTTTAGGTAGACTACATGCAGTTTTTTTTTTTTTTTTTTTTAATAGTTTTCTTTCTTTGTTTTTTTCTTTTTTTTTTTGACTGTGCTGGGTGTTTCTTGCTCCTCAGGCTTTTTTTTTTTTTTTTTGGCCACCTCTATTGGTCTTTCATTTATTCATTTTCATCCATCTTTGTTCTTTGGTCTGTGCGGGCCTCCCATTGCAGTGGCCTCTCTCGCTGCAGAGCACCACCTCTGCACACATACACTCCAGAGCTCCAGCTCGGTAGTTGAACACACTGGTCCAGCTGCTCCATGGTACATGGGATCTTCCCAGGCCAGGGATTGAACTGACACCCCTTGCACTGCAAGGCGGTGTCCTACCCAATGGACCACCAGGGAAGCCCTTACATGCAGTTTTAACATATACTAGTTAAGAATTCTTTAAAGTCCTCATTAACATTAGCATTATGAATGCTCTCTATTCCTCTCAACCACCCACCTAGCAGTCTAGTAATCGGGAATATGCTTGGCTTGTCATACAAGACATGGTAATCAGAAGATGCATCTAGATGTTGCAGTTAATGGATATGCAAACTGTCTTGAAGTCATTATCAATGGGAACACAATAATACTCAAGTAGCTTCTGTATAACAGTCCCTGCTTCACTGCCTCTTATCCTTGGAGATATTAGTTTTCCATTATTGAGTTGTGTAGTTGGGAATGATTTCTGATCTTGTCCATGGATATGTGATCAAGTGAATATAATTGAAGCATAAATAGTTGCAGTGAATTCGATTTTGGATGTGCATCCAAACAGAGAAAGACTGACTATATGCATTGTGGAGAAAAAGAGGGACAATACATTATGGATGATACTTAGGAGAATTAGTTCTGGAAGCAAGTATGCTGAGGCTAACATGCTACAGAGGCAGCTGAAAGAAAGATAATGAATGGCCTTAATGAAGACATCACAATGAAAATGTGATTAGATTTCCTTAGCAGCAGTGCTTGGATTAACATCTCTAGTAAAGAGAATATTATTTCCATTATACTTCTCAGGAAAAGTAAGATAAATGAAGCAACAGGAGTTACTACCGTAATTTGTTACATCACTGTGGAGTAACAAACTAGTTTCATGTGTTTACTCGGCAATGGAGACAAGTTACTAAAGAATAATGCCTAAGACTTTATATGAACTCATTAAGCACTCTTATTTTTAATTAAATGATAGACTAGGTACAAGAGGTTTTGGAGAAAAGTCCACACAGTTTAGGTAGACTACATGCAGTTTTTTTTTTTTTTTTTTAATAGTTTTCTTTCTTTGTTTTTTTCTTTTCTTTTTTGACTGTGCTGGGTGTTTCTTGCTCCTCAGGCTTTTTTTTTTTTTTTTTTTTGCCACCTCTATTGGTCTTTCATTTATTCATTTTCATCCATCTTTGTTCTTTGGTCTGTGCGGGCCTCCCATTGCAGTGGCCTCTCTCGCTGCAGAGCACCACCTCTGCACACATACACTCCAGAGCTCCAGCTCGGTAGTTGAACACACTGGTCCAGCTGCTCCATGGTACATGGGATCTTCCCAGGCCAGGGATTGAACTGACACCCCTTGCACTGCAAGGCGGTGTCCTTACCCAATGGACCACCAGGGAAGCCCTTACATGCAGTTTTAACATATACTAGTTAAGAATTCTTTAAAGTCCTCATTAACATTAGCATTATGAATGCTCTCTATTCCTCTCAACCACCCACCTAGCAGTCTAGTAATCGGGAATATGCTTGGCTTGTCATACAAGACATGGTAATCAGAAGATGCATCTAGATGTTGCAGTTAATGGATATGCAAACTGTCTTGAAGTCATTATCAATGGGAACACAATAATACTCAAGTAGCTTCTGTATAACAGTCCCTGCTTCACTGCCTCTTATCCTTGGAGATATTAGTTTTCCATTATTGAGTTGTGTAGTTGGGAATGATTTCTGATCTTGTCCATGGATATGTGATCAAGTGAATATAATTGAAGCATAAATAGTTGCAGTGAATTCGATTTTGGATGTGCATCCAAACAGAGAAAGACTGACTATATGCATTGTGGAGAAAAAGAGGGACAATACATTATGGATGATACTTAGGAGAATTAGTTCTGGAAGCAAGTATGCTGAGGCTAACATGCTACAGAGGCAGCTGAAAGAAAGATAATGAATGGCCTTAATGAAGACATCTAGAGATACCATAGAAGCAGAGATACCAAAGGGAGCAGTCTTGCTCCATGGTGGCTAATGAGGAGACACTCATGAAGATGCCTTCAGCCTTGTGTGAAAGAGCACTTAGTTAATCAGTTTTTAATTGAGTGTCTTTTATGGTCTAGGCCAAGGTCAAGGCACTAGAAATATTTAGTAGAACATAAGAGTCTCTCACTGCAAAATTTACATTCTTGTGAGGATACACAGATGGCAAACAAATAAATATATAGTTTCTTTATCCATAGTATAATAACAAAAATGGAGAAAGATGCAGCAGGATAGACAAAATAGGGAGAAAAAGGTTTTATTGCTGTTTTATGAAGCTGGTGGGGGGTTGGGACACCAACCTCCTTTTTGAATGGGAGATACTACAGCATGTGGATTTTGATAGGAATGATCTAAAAGAGAGGGAATACAGGAAATCTCATGAGAAGATTACTGAGTAAGCATGAAATATGGGCTCCAGGCTGAGTGGAGTCTTGGATGTAGATTGAAGCCTGGATAAATGTGATGATTATGACTCAGGTTAGTGGAGAGAGAGTTAGTAGTGCCATGATTTGGCTGTGCCAATAGGTGCTAAGTTTTAGATCAAAGTCAAGGTCATCTGGGAGGAGAAATTCTAGGAACTAGTAACAAGGGTCTATAACTATCCAGTGGATATTGAAATCACCAAACATTATAACAAGAGGGATATTGAAGAGAGTTACAGTGAACCAAGGGCTAAATTCTTCAAGGAATAAGTGACATGCTCCAGGGATTTTTATATAACTGCAACAGTATTTAAATAAGTCAATACAAAACTTTTACCACTTGGAGAAAGATGCTTCTATTTGAGTCCTCTTCCCTGATTAGAAAACTGGGGAACAGTTCTTGTTTTCATTGGCCCAGTGAGGTTATCCTTTATATGAAACTTCAGAGACATTGAAAACCAGAGGGTATATGAAACTGATAGTTATATGGCATCAGTTGAATCAATCAGCTGAAGAAATGGGTATAATTGAGTTGTCAATATGAGGTAGTACTTGGGCAAGATAAGTGATCTGAGGACCAGGAAGAGGAGATCATAGGAGAGTATGGGTGGGTCATATAATTGGGAGTCTAGTTAGAGATGGGAAGGAAATAACAGTGGTACAGAAGGTGGTTGTTATATTTGAGGTTTTAGAGGACCTTAAAGTGAGGGTGACAGAATTTGTCCAGCTTTATTTACTTTAAAGGCCCAAGATCAGAATATAGCACACTCAAGTACCAAAGAATATTGTCTTTTTTGTTTAATGACTTTTTTTATGTAATTATGATCACCCTAAACCAGTCTAGAATGCTATCGATTCATTCTGACCATTGCTTATAAAAGTTGATGTTTTTATTATTTAATCAGCCTCTTTTATTTGGGCATATTCATACAGAAAAGTTGAAAAGCGTTTTTCTTGAATTAAGAATGTTAAATCAGTTTTACTGGTAGGACTGGGGGTTTTCATCTGAGATTACCCCACTGGAGGGCATCAGGAATAGCAAGGCAGCATTTGCTGATGACTTCAGGGTGGATCAACAGTAATTAATGTAAGTAGGGAAGGGTGGGGTATAGAAAGGTCCTGTTTACTACACTGATGCTCTTGGGGCCCTACTGGCTGCTGTTGTTTGCACTGACATTTAAAATTCTTTCTCCTTTTTCCATCATGTGGTCTGCTTCCCTCATTGGATCTCTTCATGTTCACAGCCTGTATAAGATTTTCTCCTATCTAAAAAAAAAGCTGCTCAAAATGCAGAGCCTTGCTTTCCATCTCCCCTTTTTACTTCCTGCTGCTGTTTTTGAAAATAATTGCTGCATATAGTCAATTCACAAAACTCAAGAATAGGTAGAACTTTTACAGATTATACATTGTAAATTTAAGATTGCAGTCTTTTCATTTTCACAAATGCCAAAGATGGGGGCGGGGGTCCTCTGCTTTCATTTTTTTCCTGTCAAAAGGACTAACTTCAGTTGGTTGATTTACTTTTTTTATCATCCAAACATTAATTTTGCAAAGCAAAGAAGCTTTTCCAGGTGGACTTTAAAAAGATAATATATCTGAACCCTAAAGCCCCAAATCAGAGATGATACATTAGGGACTTTTTTTTGGGAGTGAGGGTTTTTTTTTTTTTTCACATTCCCATTTATCATTTAGTAGATTTCCTCTCCACATGCAGAAGGAGTGAGATTATGCATTCATCTGTATTTTCTATTAAGTTAAATCAGGTGTATATCTTCAGCATTATACCCTATTGTACAAATTATAAATGAACCCTTAGAATTTTGACTTTCAGCCTTGACTTAAACATATTATTTACTTACTTTCCTTAACTTATGCTCCTTGGTTGTGAGATAAATAAGTTGATTAGAAATAAAGATTTGTGAAGGTTGAATGTGTTGGGGGAGTACTGTCATTTTGAGTTGGTGCATTGCAAAACTCTTGACATGGCCATAAAGTTGTTGTCATGCATCTCCTTAACTCCTAGGTAAATTTTCCAGTTACTGTTTCAGACTATTTTCGTATGTATCCAGCTTTCACCTTTCGATCATCCTTTAGGTAATCTTGCTTTACCTTACTTTGGAGATTTTGAAGCATCTTTGAATCTATTTGGTTGCTTCAGTTTCCTCCTACATCAAACCTGCTTTATCTTTCAAGGTAAGCCACAGTGTTATAACATAGCCATGACTCTTTTAATTGGCTCTTGTCCAAGCTATTTTCAACTTCAGTTGGTGCACTTTAGGGATCAATATAAGAAGAATCTATATAGTAAATTTGTTTAATCTAGGCTCTGATTATATTCAACCAATGCTTACTAGGAAGCATTTTAACACACTTTTTCCATTACTGAGTTTTTAAGTTTGACTCACTTTTTCTGATAGCCTATAAAGGACACATGGGGGTTGTATTTGCTGATTTCTAGTACACTCGAGAATGTGTGTTATGTTGCAGATTAGAGGATTTAAAATAGGGATTTTAAATGATTTTTAAAATAATCTGTATAGCTGATAAAACATTGAAGATGTATAAATGAGGTGAAATCTTAGTGGTATTAACTAGAAATTTAGTTCACAATTGTCCTGGGAGCAAAATACTGATTCATTCGTTCATTAATTCCACAATAATTGACCACCTGCTGCGTGGCAAGCATTATTATAGGCTTTAAAAGATAATATATCTGAACCCTAAAGCCCCAAATCAGAGATGATACATTAGGGACTTTTTTTTGGGAGTGAGGGTTTTTTTTTTTTTTCACATTCCCATTTATCATTTAGTAGATTTCCTCTCCACATGCAGAAGGAGTGAGATTATGCATTCATCTGTATTTTCTATTAAGTTAAATCAGGTGTATATCTTCAGCATTATACCCTATTGTACAAATTATAAATGAACCCTTAGAATTTTGACTTTCAGCCTTGACTTAAACATATTATTTACTTACTTTCCTTAACTTATGCTCCTTGGTTGTGAGATAAATAAGTTGATTAGAAATAAAGATTTGTGAAGGTTGAATGTGTTGGGGGAGTACTGTCATTTTGAGTTGGTGCATTGCAAAACTCTTGACATGGCCATAAAGTTGTTGTCATGCATCTCCTTAACTCCTAGGTAAATTTTCCAGTTACTGTTTCAGACTATTTTCGTATGTATCCAGCTTTCACCTTTCGATCATCCTTTAGGTAATCTTGCTTTACCTTACTTTGGAGATTTTGAAGCATCTTTGAATCTATTTGGTTGCTTCAGTTTCCTCCTACATCAAACCTGCTTTATCTTTCAAGGTAAGCCACAGTGTTATAACATAGCCATGACTCTTTTAATTGGCTCTTGTCCAAGCTATTTTCAACTTCAGTTGGTGCACTTTAGGGATCAATATAAGAAGAATCTATATAGTAAATTTGTTTAATCTAGGCTCTGATTATATTCAACCAATGCTTACTAGGAAGCATTTTAACACACTTTTTCCATTACTGAGTTTTTAAGTTTGACTCACTTTTTCTGATAGCCTATAAAGGACACATGGGGGTTGTATTTGCTGATTTCTAGTACACTCGAGAATGTGTGTTATGTTGCAGATTAGAGGATTTAAAATAGGGATTTTAAATGATTTTTAAAATAATCTGTATAGCTGATAAAACATTGAAGATGTATAAATGAGGTGAAATCTTAGTGGTATTAACTAGAAATTTAGTTCACAATTGTCCTGGGAGCAAAATACTGATTCATTCGTTCATTAATTCCACAAATATTTATTGACCACCTGCTGCGTGGCAAGCATTATTATAGGCACTGAGAATACAGCAGCGAAAAACGGCGATAAAAATTTTGCCCTCGATGAACTCATTCTCCTCTACAATAAGCCTTATTAATAAATAAGATACAGGGTGGTAAGTGCTAGGAGAAAGAAAGAAAAGTAAATACAGTTGTTGGTCTGGAGACTGAAACATTAGATTGGTGAGGGAAGTACTCTTTGAAGAGGTGATTCTTAAGTAAAGACCTGGTACAAGGAGAAGATAAATAACCGACTTTTTAATTTTGAGGGGGGCCTCTTTTATTGGTCCTTCATTTATTTATTTTCACCCATCTTAATTCTTTGGCCTGTGTGGGCCTCCCATCGCAGTGACCTCTCTCGCTGCAGGGCACTGCCTCTGGGCACATGCGCTCCGGAGCGCTGGCTGGTAATTGGACACACCTGTCCAGTCACTCCGCGGCATGTGGGATCTTTCCGTGCCAGAGACCGAACTGGTGCCCCTTGCACTGCAAGGCTGACTCTTCAACCATTGGACCACCAGGGAAGCCTCTAACCCACTTTTTAAACTGAAGGCAAGTAAAGGAGCAACACTCTCTTTGAGAGAGTAAACAAGACAGGTTTTTGTTTTTTGTTGAGTTACAGGTGGAGATCAAAGCAGGGTGAGATCTTGAGCCAGTTAAGCAAGCTATGTGCTCCAGGTTTGAGAACTGTATATAGGTTTTTTATTGGCTTAGATAGAACACCTTTTCCTGGTGACCTAGAGATAAATGTCGAAGTTGGAAACGACCTCTCCAGAAACAGTCTGGCTTAATTCTTTTGCTGCATGATGAGAAAATCAAATGCCCCCCTGAAGCTGAACTGACCAAACTGCTATCTGGGAGCTCTTCTACTTAATGCAAAATACTCCCTATGCTTTGTAATTACAAGTATGATTTTTTTAGTCTTTTGTACACCTAATTTTATGGTTCCTTAGATACTGGGGGTTGAAATTTGTAACATTTTGGGTTAGTGAGCTCGTTAATTGTGTATGAAGTAACCCTTGATTAATGTAAAAGCTCCTTACTCTCTCTTATATGCCCATTGCATTACATAGATGGCCTCTACAATATGTAATCATACAGGACATCTTCAGAAACTGGATTTTTTTTTTTTGGCCACACCCACTGAAAAATAAGGATATATGTGAGATCACAGTTGTGGAATTAGAAGATCTTCTATTAGCTAGACATCTTAAGTTACTAAAGGTATTTTTTACACGAGCAACCCTAGAGAAAGAATATTCTTTTTTATTTTTTTTGCCTCTAAGTGATAGTTTTAAAATTTTTCATCCATTTTTATTCTTTGGCATGTGTGGGCCTCCCATTTCAGTGGCCTCTCTCATTGCAGAGTACTGGCTCTTTGCGCATGTGCTCCAGACGCTGGCTCATAATTGGACACACTGGCCCAGCTATTCCTCATCATGTGGGATCTTCCCAGGCCGGGAATCAAACCAGTGTCCCTTGCACTGCAAGGCAGACTCTTTACTCACTGGACCACCAGGGAAGCCCGAGAAAGTATATTCTTGATTATGAATGCATTTAATACAATGAATGTATTTAATTATTTCAGATATGCAAATTGTGACTTACCTGAAATGAGATCAAATTAATATTTCTAGCAGTAGTATTCTGCAAAAGATTCAATTAGTGTGATGCTGCATACCTAGCATATGCCATATAAATAAGTATGGAGTAGTTGATCATAGATATTGTCAATTTCTTTTCATTCATTTAAAAAATTCAATTGTCCAAGTATGCATGCCTGCAGAGTGTAACAAATACTTATTGTGAGTCCATAATACCGTAGATTCTGTGTATACAATAGTGAACAAGAGAGCATTTTATCCTTCAAAGAATTTAGTTACAATGGATGATAAGGAAATTTCTAAGACCATCTTGTTGAATTATTTATGTTGTGTTAAGCATCCTAAATGCATAGCCTTTTCTTTTTTTTTAAACTTTTATTTTACTTTTAACTTTTACAGAGTCTTGTTGTTTACAGATATGTATGCATTGCCTTATGGATGGTGCTAGCAATTTTGAAGTACTCTTGCCCTCAGGGAACTTATGGACTAATTAGAAGACCTAATCTGTGACTGAATACGCCATGTAACTTTTTAACCTACCTTATTAATGAAAAGCCCTATTGCATTACATAGATGGCCTCTACAATATGTAATCATACAGGACATCTTCAGAAACTGGATTTTTTTTTTTTGGCCACACCCACTGAAAAATAAGGATATATGTGAGATCACAGTTGTGGAATTAGAAGATCTTCTATTAGCTAGACATCTTAAGTTACTAAAGGTATTTTTTACACGAGCAACCCTAGAGAAAGAATATTCTTTTTTATTTTTTTTGCCTCTAAGTGATAGTTTTAAAATTTTTCATCCATTTTTATTCTTTGGCATGTGTGGGCCTCCCATTTCAGTGGCCTCTCTCATTGCAGAGTACTGGCTCTTTGCGCATGTGCTCCAGAGCGCTGGCTCATAATTGGACACACTGGCCCAGCTATTCCTCATCATGTGGGATCTTCCCAGGCCGGGAATCAAACCAGTGTCCCTTGCACTGCAAGGCAGACTCTTTACTCACTGGACCACCAGGGAAGCCCGAGAAAGTATATTCTTGATTATGAATGCATTTAATACAATGAATGTATTTAATTATTTCAGATATGCAAATTGTGACTTACCTGAAATGAGATCAAATTAATATTTCTAGCAGTAGTATTCTGCAAAAGATTCAATTAGTGTGATGCTGCATACCTAGCATATGCCATATAAATAAGTATGGAGTAGTTGATCATAGATATTGTCAATTTCTTTTCATTCATTTAAAAAATTCAATTGTCCAAGTATGCATGCCTGCAGAGTGTAACAAATACTTATTGTGAGTCCATAATACCGTAGATTCTGTGTATACAATAGTGAACAAGAGAGCATTTTATCCTTCAAAGAATTTAGTTACAATGGATGATAAGGAAATTTCTAAGACCATCTTGTTGAATTATTTATGTTGTGTTAAGCATCCTAAATGCATAGCCTTTTCTTTTTTTTTAAACTTTTATTTTACTTTTAACTTTTACAGAGTCTTGTTGTTTACAGATATGTATGCATTGCCTTATGGATGGTGCTAGCAATACAAGAAGATTAATGAAGTACTCTTGCCCTCAGGGAACTTATGGACTAATTAGAGAGTAAGACCTAATCATGTGACTGAATAACCAGCCATGTAAGGCCTTGTAGGCTGACAGATGAGTGCTGATTGTGTGGTTCTTTCTTCTGTGTTCCAGACACATGAGTGTCTTCCTCCTGTACTCCATGGATGGAGTTTCCTGGTGCCTTCAGAGACTTTTATTTCTACACTTAGAATTCTTCCCGGCTTTTATTTGATCTTTGGTCTTTCATTTTTCAACTTCTTTCTCATATTCTCTCATATTTTCTAAGGGAAAAAAAAACTACTCATTTTATTCTCACAGAATCCTTTCTGCTTGGAAGCATAATCTTTCAGTGCAGGGGCTGTTTTTTTTTTTTTTTTTTTTTCAGGTGTAATTATCTCCATTGAACCATTTAAATCCCTTTTGCTCTCAATTTTTGATCATTTCAGATTGCATCGGCTGAAGACCCCATTATTGCCACAAATTCTTTAATCAACTCAGTGACCTTCATCACAATATAGGGAAAGACCCATAGAGGTAATTTTAGCAGAAGTGAATCCCACGTATTTGATTTGATGAAAGGATAAAATCACTCTATTCAACCTAAATGACCCTATTTGGACTTTTTATTTAACAAAATCCTGGATTAGCTTAGATTGTCAGTGACCATCCTTGCATGAGATAAAATATAATTACAAGACAATGTTAACCTCTTGAAATTGGTTTGAAAAAGGGAAAGAGATACAGTTTGGTAGAATAAGAGAGAGAGAAAAGGAGGGAGGGCTTTGGAGTAGGTTTCTTTTCAAGATTCATTATTGCAGATGCTAAATTCAGATTTCCAAATGTGGATACAGCATGTCAGACTGCTTTGTCATGATGCAGACTGCATCATTTTTTCCGTAGATGACTGAACAGAGGCACACTCAGGTTTTATGACTAAATCAGAATTACATTTCCTTTCTTGTAGATGCCTAAATAACACATACTCCTTAATACTTCTGACTAAATATTTCTTTTATGGAAAAGGGGTATAACTTTATAAAAAGATTGGTTGCTTTGGTCTGTGTTTATATACAGAGATATATTTTGTTCTTCCTTGTTTTGAATGTTGGAGTTGACTTTTCACTGATTTTACTGCCTCTAATTTCTCCCTATTTCAGTCAGTTTTGTATTCAGGTATTGAATTAATCTTTGGGAAACACATTACTCTTCTGCTTTGAACTTTGGCCTTATGCTTTTTCTCTAACAAAGGTCAAATGTTTTATCCTATTATTCTAAACACTCAGTTCATTTTTTAAAATGCTATTTATGAATGTTTAAATCAAATGAAATTACTGCTATTTGTCATATTCAGTACAAACTTTTCTAAGCCTTTTCCTTAAATATTCTCTCTGTTTTCTTAAAATATGTTTCTCTGATCTTACACCTAAAGCTTTTCTATATTTCAAGACTGAAAGGCCACCACTTTTACAAATTTTCTTAGGATCCCCATTATCATAATCATCTTTGTTTGGATTAAACTCCTAGTAAGTTTTGTGTATTTTGATGGTCTAACAGTACTTTTTTATGTTATGTATACATATATTGTATATTTTGTAAATACACACACAATTTACATCTTATTTACTTTGCTAGACTAACCTACTAAAGAAAATAATGATATAATCTTCATTGTGCAATTTCATTGTGTACTGTCTTCCATACAATAGGCATCTAATAACTATTCCTAATTTAGAATTTGATATGAGGCTTGTCTGTTTCAGTCTATAGCCAAAGATATAGAATCATGGAAACGCAGAAGTAAAAAGTATCATATCCTCAATATAAATAATTTTACTGTGGAGAACAGTGAAAGCGATTCTGTTTCATGATGAAATTACATAAGAGATTATGCAGTAGCCAGTCCATATCAGTCAGAATTTCTGGTAAGGCAATAGAAGGACCATGAAAACAGCTTGTGTAGTTAATTCATGTACTGTAAAACATTAAAATGTGATTAAATTGAAATATTATGGTTTATATTCAAAGAGGAAGAGTAACAGCATGTGTTAGACTGTAGTGTTTTGTCCCATACCAATAAAGAGGGACAAAAAGGTCAGAAATCAAAGGCTCCACACAGCTTAGCAGCTATAAATGGTTGATTCAGAGAGGTGGCTCTCATTTTTCATGGCATTCAGCTAAAGAGTTGAGTGGGTTAGGTTCAGTTTTCAAGATGCAAGGTACAAATTATTTACTGCCTCTGGAAAATAAAAGCAAAAGTGGAGCAGAATGAATATTGAAAAAATATTCAACAAAATATATATATATATATATAAATGAAGATCTGACCCTATGTATTATGAAGGCTATATATATATATATATATATATATATATATATATAGAAATGAACCCAGGATATTATCCTTGAAACATCAAGGAAAGAAGTATAAAGTGATTTGGAAAGGGAGCAGGTTGACTTCGACTTTTTTTTTTTTATGGAAACTTCATTTAGTGACAGTATTAGTGAGAGTGCCCCAGAGCTGCAAGTAAGCTTTAACTGTCCAGTATGTTCACAAGGGAGGAGAGTGATTTGTGGTCACTGAGGGCACTTCCGGTGGTCCCAGGTCCTAAAGGCATTGACTGGCATGTTTATATCCCCCCACCCCCCGCCCCGACATTTCTCTTTCTGACAAAGTATCGGTGGGGACTTTATGTATGCTGGAAGAGATTCCAGAATCTTCAGGGCAACACAAGTGATAGGTGATAGACGACGCTAGGTTACTGTGAACCGTGTCAGATTCTTAATCTCCAACGGAGAATTCACGTTGGGATCAAAAGCCTTGGCGATGGTCACTCAGAACTTCCCAATGTCTGTACTCACTGAGGTTCAGGTTCTTCATGCCTCTTTGTAGAGAAGAATTCAGCAAGAGACAAAGTGATAGGTAAGAAATGGATTTATTCAGAGTCAGAGAAAGCATACTCCACAGACAGACTGTGGGCCATGGCAGAGCAAATCCAGTGGCCAACATCGACTTTCTTAATAAATGTTCAAAACAATAAGTAAAGGATTTTTCGTGTATGAAAAACAAATACTAGTATTCAATTGAAGAAATTAAATGAAAGGCAGTGTTAAATTGTTTTGTCCCATACCAATAAAGAGGGACAAAAAGGTCAGAAATCAAAGGCTCCACACAGCTTAGCAGCTATAAATGGTTGATTCAGAGAGGTGGCTCTCATTTTTCATGGCATTCAGCTAAAGAGTTGAGTGGGTTAGGTTCAGTTTTCAAGATGCAAGGTACAAATTATTTACTGCCTCTGGAAAATAAAAGCAAAAGTGGAGCAGAATGAATATTGAAAAAATATTCAACAAAATATATATATATATATATAAATGAAGATCTGACCCTATGTATTATGAAGGCTATATATATATATATATATATATATATATATAGAAATGAACCCAGGATATTATCCTTGAAACATCAAGGAAAGAAGTATAAAGTGATTTGGAAAGGGAGCAGGTTGACTTCGACTTTTTTTTTTTTATGGAAACTTCATTTAGTGACAGTATTAGTGAGAGTGCCCCAGAGCTGCAAGTAAGCTTTAACTGTCCAGTATGTTCACAAGGGAGGAGAGTGATTTGTGGTCACTGAGGGCACTTCCGGTGGTCCCAGGTCCTAAAGGCATTGACTGGCATGTTTATATCCCCCCACCCCCCGCCCCGACATTTCTCTTTCTGACAAAGTATCGGTGGGGACTTTATGTATGCTGGAAGAGATTCCAGAATCTTCAGGGCAACACAAGTGATAGGTGATAGACGACGCTAGGTTACTGTGAACCGTGTCAGATTCTTAATCTCCAACGGAGAATTCACGTTGGGATCAAAAGCCTTGGCGATGGTCACTCAGAACTTCCCAATGTCTGTACTCACTGAGGTTCAGGTTCTTCATGCCTCTTTGTAGAGAAGAATTCAGCAAGAGACAAAGTGATAGGTAAGAAATGGATTTATTCAGAGTCAGAGAAAGCATACTCCACAGACAGACTGTGGGCCATGGCAGAGCAAATCCAGTGGCCAACATCGACTTTCTTAATAAATGTTCAAAACAATAAGTAAAGGATTTTTCGTGTATGAAAAACAAATACTAGTATTCAATTGAAGAAATTAAATGAAGAGCCTGCAGTGTTAAATTTGTTTTGGAAATATTCATTTTTTCCCATTTTTGTCCAGTGGAAGGCATGAGGGAAGTGGCACTCTACCAGAAGTTCTAATGCCCAAATTTTGTTTTCTAGATACTACTCACAGAAAGGAATCAGGTTCCTTGGAGAAAGGTTAACTGTAGACTTGGAGTAAGGAAAATTGATGGTGAATTTATGACACCTTATTGTGCTAGAAAACAAGGAAACCCTTACAGGTTGATGGGTTGTGTCAAAAGGTTGGGGAGAGAAGCATTAAGAGGTTCTCATTGGCCAAATTTCATGCATTTTATACATCTGAAAGCGTATGACTATAGTTGATTGAAACACATGAAGTACTTAATGTCCATTAATTCATAAAGATATAAAAGAAAAGGAAGTTTTTTCTTTTTAAAAATGAGTTATAAGCCATTATTGGAAGTTACTATTAAATTGAATCCTTCTGAAAATTAGTAATTAAAGACACACTATTATACGTTTATTCTAGTTCTTCATTGGGAGCTATATTTGCGGCAAGCTAAATATGCTAATTCATGAGCAAAAGCTTTCTCTGTGGAAGAATGTTATCCAATAAATATAGAACAAATGAAAGAATTACTAAAAAAAAAGAAAGAATTACTAAATGCACATAAATAATATTGATGTATTTTATATATTTCTATGTGTGTTTTATAAATGTACATCTGTAGATCCAGGAAGGCATTTTATTTTATAGAAAAGTTTCCTGTTAAGATTTTTTTTGGCCAAAAAGCATTCATTCATTCAGCAATCATTTTAGGACCTAGTATATTTGCCTGTGAAAGAAAACATGCCGACTAATATTTTTAAATTAGTTTTTCAAGCCAGTTCATTTAGAATAAGAGTTACAATTTGCATTTCTCTAATAAATAGTGATATTGAGCATCTTTTCATGTGCATATCAAAATTTTAATGAGATGTCACTTCACAATGGCCAGAGTGGTCATCATTGGAAAATCTACAAGCAGTAAATGCTGGAAAGGGTATGGAGAAAAGGGAATGCTCTTTGGACTGTTGGTTGGAATATAAATTGATACAGCCACTCTGGGGAACAGTATAGACATTTCTTGAAGAACTAAAAGTAGAACTGCCATATGAGCCAGCAGTTCTACTCCTGGGCATATACCCTGATAAAACCATAGTTCAAAAAGACACGTGCACCCAAGTGCTCACTGCACCTTTATTTGCAGTAACCAGCAACCTAAATGTCCATTGACAGATGAATGGATAAAGAAAATGTGGTACATATACACAATAGAATATTACTCAGCCATCAAAAGGAGCAAATTGGGTCATTTGTGATACAGGGATGGGCCTAAAGACTGTCAAACAGAGTGAAGTAAGTCAGCAAAACAAATATGTATTAATACATATATGTGAAATTTATAAAAATGGTACAGATGAACCTATTTGCAAAGCAGAGATTGACATGCAGACCTAGAGAACACATGTATGAACACCAAGGAGGGAAAAGGGCAGGGGATACATTGGAAGATTGGGATTGACTGTATACATCGCTGTATACACGACTGTATACACAGCTGTTCTGCATGGAACAGACTGCTAGTGAGAGCCTGCCGTGTGGCTCAGGGAACCCTGTGTGATGTTCTGCGATGACCTAGATGGGAGGGAAATCCAGAAGGAAGGGGATATGTGTATATACATGATTGATGCGCAGACTTGCTTACAGCAGAAACTAGTACAGTCTTGTGAAGCAACTATGCCCCAATACATAAAAATAATTAAAAAATAAGAGTTATGAATGCCATTAAACTACAGAATTTCAAAGCCAAAAGGACCAAAGAGGCCCTTTGGTCATTCCCTGCTCCACACTCCTTCTTGTTTTGTCAATCGGAATCACATTATCCACATTCACAACATGAATACTTTATGAATGCTATCAATAACTGAAGAATGAGAACAAAATTGACAGACTTCTAAGAACCTGAAAAATCATTGTACCATATTGAATGTTTGACTTATATTTTGAAAATGCTAAGCACTTCTTGCACTTATTTGTTTTAATCTTATGAAAATTAAAACAGAATCTATGTCATTATGAATTTTTCTTTGACCAAATTGAATCCTTGCAGTAAATGCTGGAAAGGGTATGGAGAAAAGGGAATGCTCTTTGGACTGTTGGTTGGAATATAAATTGATACAGCCACTCTGGGGAACAGTATAGACATTTCTTGAAGAACTAAAAGTAGAACTGCCATATGAGCCAGCAGTTCTACTCCTGGGCATATACCCTGATAAAACCATAGTTCAAAAAGACACGTGCACCCAAGTGCTCACTGCACCTTTATTTGCAGTAACCAGCAACCTAAATGTCCATTGACAGATGAATGGATAAAGAAAATGTGGTACATATACACAATAGAATATTACTCAGCCATCAAAAGGAGCAAATTGGGTCATTTGTGATACAGGGATGGGCCTAAAGACTGTCAAACAGAGTGAAGTAAGTCAGCAAAACAAATATGTATTAATACATATATGTGAAATTTATAAAAATGGTACAGATGAACCTATTTGCAAAGCAGAGATTGACATGCAGACCTAGAGAACACATGTATGAACACCAAGGAGGGAAAAGGGCAGGGGATACATTGGAAGATTGGGATTGACTGTATACATCGCTGTATACACGACTGTATACACAGCTGTTCTGCATGGAACAGACTGCTAGTGAGAGCCTGCCGTGTGGCTCAGGGAACCCTGTGTGATGTTCTGCGATGACCTAGATGGGAGGGAAATCCAGAAGGAAGGGGATATGTGTATATACATGATTGATGCGCAGACTTGCTTACAGCAGAAACTAGTACAGTCTTGTGAAGCAACTATGCCCCAATACATAAAAATAATTAAAAAATAAGAGTTATGAATGCCATTAAACTACAGAATTTCAAAGCCAAAAGGACCAAAGAGGCCCTTTGGTCATTCCCTGCTCCACACTCCTTCTTGTTTTGTCAATCGGAATCACATTATCCACATTCACAACATGAATACTTTATGAATGCTATCAATAACTGAAGAATGAGAACAAAATTGACAGACTTCTAAGAACCTGAAAAATCATTGTACCATATTGAATGTTTGACTTATATTTTGAAAATGCTAAGCACTTCTTGCACTTATTTGTTTTTAATCTTATGAAAATTAAAACAGAATCTATGTCATTATGAATTTTTTTTCTTTCTTTGACCAAATTGATATCTCCTCTAGACAGATATCAGGTTTGAGCTGCATGACTGAGGCTGTAGTTCAGGGACCAAGGTATGCAAGTGCACTCTCCACTCAATAACCAGCAAACTAATTTGATGTTCCTATTGACTTGAATCTGTCTGCTTTATATCTTGGGCCTATGAGTGTGTGACCTCTTCTGCAGAGATCTGCTGCTTCTGGGCATTTTGTAAAGTGCTGAAATTGTCTGGAAAACTACTCTCTGTGCTTTGCAAAATAATGGAAAGAGAGTATTTCCTATCGGCCTCCTGAGGAGATTTCCCGATAATAAAATTGAAGATGTATGTTTTAATTTTATTTCCATTTAGTTCTGAGGAGCAGCTTGAGGTATTTTGGTTCCTTACTATGACTCTTGTCATCTTTTCTGATTCATTGTGTCTCTCAGCTGTAATTCTTTTTTGATTCTTTATAAAAAACAGCTTCATATTTTCCTGAGTCATTTTCTTTTCTTTTTCTTTTTTTGAAACAAGGAAGAAATATAAAGAATAATATTTGGCCAGAATCTCAATCTTGAAACTCCATCTATGCCTTAATGTGTTTGGCAACCAGGCAATTAAGAAACTAACCTTCCCTTTCATCATCTCAGGAAGTTAGAGAGATTTTCTTCATGGTTAAACTGCATTTTTAAAAACAGTTGAGAGGGCTTTTTGTAATTTATGCTGAAATTTTGTTTTCTTTGAACTTTGTGTGTCTATTGGCCATTTAAGAAGTAAGGAACTTAAATTTTCTCTTTTTCTTATCTTGTAATTGTCCTTTTGAAATCTTACAGGGGTCAAAATGAGCTATGTCAATGTATAGGCAACTATGCTTTTGTTTTCGCCATTATAATAACAAAGCATGTTATTTTATGCAGGTTATGAAGCAATTTAGTAGTTTGTTTCTGTGCTCAAATGGCATCAGGCATTCCCTGGAGGCCTGGCACCACTTTCTGGATACATTTATTCCCCCAGGTCCTGGATCTTTATAGACAACAAGAAATCTGAAATGGCTTAGGAGGGAAATAACCTTTGTCCTGGGATTTGTACTCAAGTCAGTGTCCTCTTCTTGCCAGGACTGTTTCTGATTCCCTGACTGAACTCCAAGACCTTGGATCTGCCTGGATTGACTTGCTGTGTCAGATTTTTCCCTAATGAAACTCCCTGTCCAGCTCCTGCTCACCCTGGCCTCATGCTTCGGTAAGTTCTTCGCTAAGGCTTGACATCATTGCAAGCTGGCACCCTCTTCTTCATTCCTATATTCTCTAACCTAGCGTCTTGTTCAGAGTGGGAACGTGCTAACAGTGACTGAAAGGTGGTATTGATTGTGGCAGACAGAGACTTGGTCAGAGGTAAGTTGAGGTACTGGGCTGCAGAGAATTTGCCTGGAAGCTTCATGTGAGAAAGCCAAGTAAGCATGAGTATTTTGGTTCCTTACTATGACTCTTGTCATCTTTTCTGATTCATTGTGTCTCTCAGCTGTAATTCTTTTTTGATTCTTTATAAAAAACAGCTTCATATTTTCCTGAGTCATTTTCTTTTCTTTTTCTTTTTTTGAAACAAGGAAGAAATATAAAGAATAATATTTGGCCAGAATCTCAATCTTGAAACTCCATCTATGCCTTAATGTGTTTGGCAACCAGGCAATTAAGAAACTAACCTTCCCTTTCATCATCTCAGGAAGTTAGAGAGATTTTCTTCATGGTTAAACTGCATTTTTAAAAACAGTTGAGAGGGCTTTTTGTAATTTATGCTGAAATTTTGTTTTCTTTGAACTTTGTGTGTCTATTGGCCATTTAAGAAGTAAGGAACTTAAATTTTCTCTTTTTCTTATCTTGTAATTGTCCTTTTGAAATCTTACAGGGGTCAAAATGAGCTATGTCAATGTATAGGCAACTATGCTTTTGTTTTCGCCATTATAATAACAAAGCATGTTATTTTATGCAGGTTATGAAGCAATTTAGTAGTTTGTTTCTGTGCTCAAATGGCATCAGGCATTCCCTGGAGGCCTGGCACCACTTTCTGGATACATTTATTCCCCCAGGTCCTGGATCTTTATAGACAACAAGAAATCTGAAATGGCTTAGGAGGGAAATAACCTTTGTCCTGGGATTTGTACTCAAGTCAGTGTCCTCTTCTTGCCAGGACTGTTTCTGATTCCCTGACTGAACTCCAAGACCTTGGATCTGCCTGGATTGACTTGCTGTGTCAGATTTTTCCCTAATGAAACTCCCTGTCCAGCTCCTGCTCACCCTGGCCTCATGCTTCTGGTAAGTTCTTCGCTAAGGCTTGACATCATTGCAAGCTGGCACCCTCTCTTCTTCATTCCTATATTCTCTAACCTAGCGTCTTGTTCAGAGTGGGAACGTGCTAACAGTGACTGAAAGGTGGTATTGATTGTGGCAGACAGAGACTTGGTCAGAGGTAAGTTGAGGTACTGGGCTGCAGAGAATTTGCCTGGAAGCTTCATGTGAGAAAGCCAAGAAGAATGGAGTGAGTATTGAATTATTTTGTTGTACATGTCTCGTCTTCCTCTTCTGTATTTATTCACATTGAGCTGAAATAAGTGTTGATCAGTACGGGACTGGAAATAGACCATTTCTCTGAGTCATACTCTCATTGGCTACCTGACTTTTCCCCAGTTTCCATCCTTTATTCCTCTTAGCTTTACCTGAGTATTCCTGGAAGCCGGGTGAGGGGGGGGTGGTCATCACCTTCCTCATTTAAAATATACAGTTAAGTGTCTACATGACCCTGAGAGGGAGGGAGAAATTTGGATTGTGAGAGGTTCGAAGGTCAATGAAGGTGAAAAACAGAAACAGTCAAATCTGAACTTATTTGATAAGGTAACTTAAAATGTTTTAGCAGGATCAAGAGACAAGAAACATATAAGTTGTACCTTCAGTGAATAGTATGACCATGGGGGTCATCAGCGAAGGAAAGAGACAAAGGAAATGCTCTGAAGATGTGGAGGCCTCAGTATGTTGGGCTCCTGACCACTGGCAGCTGTTCAGCTGTAAGTGTGCCTCTGGGAAAGCCAAGACTTCCTTCAGGTCTGGAGTAAATGGTGCCTTGGTTAGGAGCTTTGGTGCCTGTCCTATTGGAACAGGGTTCCCTGGAAAGCACGTATGCACTTGACTGACTGCTCAGATGACCAACAGAGCTTGGCCTTCATTTACTTTGGTTATCTTCTGCCAGCCTCCTTCAGGAGGAAATAACCTTTGTCCTGGGATTTGTACTCAAGTCAGTGTCCTCTTCTTGCCAGGACTGTTTCTGATTCCCTGACTGAACTCCAAGACCTTGGATCTGCCTGGATTGACTTGCTGTGTCAGATTTTTCCCTAATGAAACTCCCTGTCCAGCTCCTGCTCACCCTGGCCTCATGCTTCCGGTAAGTTCTTCGCTAAGGCTTGACATCATTGCAAGCTGGCACCCTCTCTTCTTCATTCCTATATTCTCTAACCTAGCGTCTTGTTCAGAGTGGGAACGTGCTAACAGTGACTGAAAGGTGGTATTGATTGTGGCAGACAGAGACTTGGTCAGAGGTAAGTTGAGGTACTGGGCTGCAGAGAATTTGCCTGGAAGCTTCATGTGAGAAAGCCAAGAAGAATGGAGTGAGTATTGAATTATTTTGTTGTACATGTCTCGTCTTCCTCTTCTGTATTTATTCACATTGAGCTGAAATAAGTGTTGATCAGTACGGGACTGGAAATAGACCATTTCTCTGAGTCATACTCTCATTGGCTACCTGACTTTTCCCCAGTTTCCATCCTTTATTCCTCTTAGCTTTACCTGAGTATTCCTGGAAGCCGGGTGAGGGGGGGGTGGTCATCACCTTCCTCATTTAAAATATACAGTTAAGTGTCTACATGACCCTGAGAGGGAGGGAGAAATTTGGATTGTGAGAGGTTCGAAGGTCAATGAAGGTGAAAAACAGAAACAGTCAAATCTGAACTTATTTGATAAGGTAACTTAAAATGTTTTAGCAGGATCAAGAGACAAGAAACATATAAGTTGTACCTTCAGTGAATAGTATGACCATGGGGGTCATCAGCGAAGGAAAGAGACAAAGGAAATGCTCTGAAGATGTGGAGGCCTCAGTATGTTGGGCTCCTGACCACTGGCAGCTGTTCAGCTGTAAGTGTGCCTCTGGGAAAGCCAAGACTTCCTTCAGGTCTGGAGTAAATGGTGCCTTGGTTAGGAGCTTTGGTGCCTGTCCTATTGGAACAGGGTTCCCTGGAAAGCACGTATGCACTTGACTGACTGCTCAGATGACCAACAGAGCTTGGCCTTCATTTACTTTGGTTATCTTCTGCCAGCCTCCTTCAGGAGCCTGGAAATGTCTTTCTCTTTATGCTTTAAACTTAAATGCATCATGTGGATTCGTATGGCTGCTTTAAGATAGGGACTTGTTTTATTTTTTTCCTTTTCTTTTCTGCACTTTATCTTGTGTTAGCCTTAAGACTAGGAAAATGAAAACCCTAGGGGCACTTGGGAGCTTCAGCAGCTCAGACAGCAGAGGCTGAAGGGCTCTCTCCTTTCTGTGTTTTTATGTCCTTTCAAAATGTCAGTTAGTATTTTTAAAATAAAGTCTGCCATCAAAGACATGCTCTTCTCCTCCCTGTCTGGTGTGCCAAAGATAGACATTACTCTGTCTGCTTTAGTTCTCAGCTTCCTGTCATGTTTGGCAAAAATTTAATTGCCTCTCCTTTCAGAACAACTTTTATTTGTTTGCTTCGCTTCAACATTTCCTCTAAAGGAGAGTTTTTGCAGCAGGGGAATGTAGACAGCTTTTGTTTTCGCCGCTTCATGATTGGCTTCCCAGTGTCACTTAAAATGAAATTTTGTGCCCAGAAAACATGCCACGGGAACCAGGCAATGTTGGTTTATCGAAGGGTGACAGTTCACATAGGGAGCCAAGTATACTCAGGTTTAACTCCACTGTGGGACTCAGTGCAGGAAGCAGCATTTCTTACCTGCCTTGTAGTACCTTTCAGGTCCTGCCTTTGCAAAGTAAACGAGGTAATAATGATAATAACAATAATACTCCCTCTCTTAGCCCAAATTCACATTCTTTCTCTTTAGAGGGTCCTTGCTCTTTATCCTGGTGGTTTTAGACTGTTTCTTCAAAACCTGGCCTACATGTTGTATGGAATCAACACTGCTTTCTTCCTTGTTGCTGTGACACTTTTCACATGTATTGATTACACTGAGACCGCACTCCCTTCAGGGTTAAACAACTCATTGTACACAAACCTAACAGCTTAGCACTCCCATTCATTGCCACCACCCAAGACTGTGAGATGTTTAATGTTAAGGAATGTGTCTCTTACTCATTCTCAAATCTCCAACTTTTAGTCCAAGGTCTGATACATAATGGTCAGTTAAAACATATTTATTATTGAGTATTAAATGAGAGAATAAATGCAAATGGCACTTTTGCATATAGATCTCGCTGTGTTTGTCCCGTTGGATGCAAGTTGATGTTTCTGACAGGATCATGAATAGGGACTTGTTTTATTTTTTTCCTTTTCTTTTCTGCACTTTATCTTGTGTTAGCCTTAAGACTAGGAAAATGAAAACCCTAGGGGCACTTGGGAGCTTCAGCAGCTCAGACAGCAGAGGCTGAAGGGCTCTCTCCTTTCTGTGTTTTTATGTCCTTTCAAAATGTCAGTTAGTATTTTTAAAATAAAGTCTGCCATCAAAGACATGCTCTTCTCCTCCCTGTCTGGTGTGCCAAAGATAGACATTACTCTGTCTGCTTTAGTTCTCAGCTTCCTGTCATGTTTGGCAAAAATTTAATTGCCTCTCCTTTCAGAACAACTTTTATTTGTTTGCTTCGCTTCAACATTTCCTCTAAAGGAGAGTTTTTGCAGCAGGGGAATGTAGACAGCTTTTGTTTTCGCCGCTTCATGATTGGCTTCCCAGTGTCACTTAAAATGAAATTTTGTGCCCAGAAAACATGCCACGGGAACCAGGCAATGTTGGTTTATCGAAGGGTGACAGTTCACATAGGGAGCCAAGTATACTCAGGTTTAACTCCACTGTGGGACTCAGTGCAGGAAGCAGCATTTCTTACCTGCCTTGTAGTACCTTTCAGGTCCTGCCTTTGCAAAGTAAACGAGGTAATAATGATAATAACAATAATACTCCCTCTCTTAGCCCAAATTCACATTCTTTCTCTTTAGAGGGTCCTTGCTCTTTATCCTGGTGGTTTTAGACTGTTTCTTCAAAACCTGGCCTACATGTTGTATGGAATCAACACTGCTTTCTTCCTTGTTGCTGTGACACTTTTCACATGTATTGATTACACTGAGACCGCACTCCCTTCAGGGTTAAACAACTCATTGTACACAAACCTAACAGCTTAGCACTCCCATTCATTGCCACCACCCAAGACTGTGAGATGTTTAATGTTAAGGAATGTGTCTCTTACTCATTCTCAAATCTCCAACTTTTAGTCCAAGGTCTGATACATAATGGTCAGTTAAAACATATTTATTATTGAGTATTAAATGAGAGAATAAATGCAAATGGCACTTTTGCATATAGATCTCGCTGTGTTTGTCCCGTTGGATGCAAGTTGATGTTTCTGACAGGATCATGGATTGAAAGGGAACTGGCTTTGTAAGTATTTCAGTGGGACCCAAGGGTAAAGGAAAAAAGAAAAGTGTTGAGAATAAGTAAAGGAAGGTGACTAGCTGTCTGCTTTGGATTTTTGTAGTGAGATTGGTAAAGAAAGGGAATGATAATGGTGAAAGGTTTTGAAGCAGAGGTAAGAACAGTGCCATAGGTTTTGAACAGAAAGGAGGAGTGACCCCAGGTTTGAGTTCCACTTGGGGGACAAAGTATCTGGAGAGGATCTACCCAGAGGAGAACTGGGGAGTCTGGAGTCCCAGAGAGAAACTCTGCTGGAAATACATGAGGGACGAACTATACATGGACTGTGTTGTTAATACTTTCCTAGACAAGTCACCGAGGAGAGGATCCCCAGATTCATGACGCTGTCACATGTCTTTCACTGTTAGCCAATGAGGCAGTGGCTTATAGCAGGAGAAGCTCTTTCAGGGAAAAGCAGGCAGGCGGCATGAGTTGTCATATCTTTGCTCTCGCACATTAGCTGCCTGACCTGAAGGGCATCACTAACACTCACTGGGTCACAGCTGATTTATTTGTAACATAGTAATAACTGCATTTTATCTGTTTAGGGGGAAGGTATTACATGGAATGATTTAGCTCTTCAGCTATTATAAAAGCCATTGCATCTCCCTGAATATTCTGCATGGTATCAGTTAGCATGGCTGTTTTTTCTGGGCTGCTTCTATTGGTCTTCCTTGTTGCTGTGACACTTTTCACATGTATTGATTACACTGAGACCGCACTCCCTTCAGGGTTAAACAACTCATTGTACACAAACCTAACAGCTTAGCACTCCCATTCATTGCCACCACCCAAGACTGTGAGATGTTTAATGTTAAGGAATGTGTCTCTTACTCATTCTCAAATCTCCAACTTTTAGTCCAAGGTCTGATACATAATGGTCAGTTAAAACATATTTATTATTGAGTATTAAATGAGAGAATAAATGCAAATGGCACTTTTGCATATAGATCTCGCTGTGTTTGTCCCGTTGGATGCAAGTTGATGTTTCTGACAGGATCATGGATTGAAAGGGAACTGGCTTTGTAAGTATTTCAGTGGGACCCAAGGGTAAAGGAAAAAAGAAAAGTGTTGAGAATAAGTAAAGGAAGGTGACTAGCTGTCTGCTTTGGATTTTTGTAGTGAGATTGGTAAAGAAAGGGAATGATAATGGTGAAAGGTTTTGAAGCAGAGGTAAGAACAGTGCCATAGGTTTTGAACAGAAAGGAGGAGTGACCCCAGGTTTGAGTTCCACTTGGGGGACAAAGTATCTGGAGAGGATCTACCCAGAGGAGAACTGGGGAGTCTGGAGTCCCAGAGAGAAACTCTGCTGGAAATACATGAGGGACGAACTATACATGGACTGTGTTGTTAATACTTTCCTAGACAAGTCACCGAGGAGAGGATCCCCAGATTCATGACGCTGTCACATGTCTTTCACTGTTAGCCAATGAGGCAGTGGCTTATAGCAGGAGAAGCTCTTTCAGGGAAAAGCAGGCAGGCGGCATGAGTTGTCATATCTTTGCTCTCGCACATTAGCTGCCTGACCTGAAGGGCATCACTAACACTCACTGGGTCACAGCTGATTTATTTGTAACATAGTAATAACTGCATTTTATCTGTTTAGGGGGAAGGTATTACATGGAATGATTTAGCTCTTCAGCTATTATAAAAGCCATTGCATCTCCCTGAATATTCTGCATGGTATCAGTTAGCATGGCTGTTTTTTCTGGGCTGCTTCTATTGGTCTTCCATTTATTTGTCTTTGTTCTTTGGCCTGTGTGGGCCCCACATCGCAGTGGCCTCTCTTGTTGCAAAGCACCGGCTCTGGGCGCATGCACTCCAGAGCTCCGCCTTAGTTGTTGGACACATTGGTCCAGCCGTTCTGCGGCACATGGGATCCTCCCAGGCCAGAGATCGAACTGGCACCTCTTGCACTGTGAGGCGGTGTCCTTATCCACTGGACCACCAGGGAAGTCCCTAGTATAGTTATTTTTAAGTGTCTTTTGTGTAGATTAGTTGATTATGTTCACAACTGGTAGTTGTCACACACTGAACTTGGATCACATGACCCTAGGCAGAACCATCTTGTAAAGGACCTTGCAGTGTTGCAAATCTACATTTAAGACAGATGAACTTTATAAATATATATATATATACACACACACACACATATATATATATATATATATATATATATATATATATATATACACACACACATATATTTACTATCTTTGATTCCTTTTATTTATTTTTAAAATTTTTTTGGGGGGGGGAGAGCGGGGGGTGGGCGGGCCACTTCTATTGGTCTTTCATTTATCTATTTTCATCAATCTTTGTTCTTCGGCCTGTGTGGGCCTCCCTTCACAGTGGCCTCTGTTGTCGCAGAGCGCCAGCTCTGTGCGCATGCACTCCAGAGCTTTGGCTCGGTAACTGGACACATCGGTCCAGCCGCTCCACAGCACATGGGATCATCCCAGGTCAGGGATCGAACCGGCACCCCTTGCACTGCAAGGCGATGTCCTTACCCACTGGACCACCAGGGAAGCCCCTGAACTGTATATTTTAATGAGAAGATTAAATGGTAAAAGTTGATTTTTCTTTAAGACCTAAAATGTGTAGTGTTTAAGTTAAATGTGAATATTACATAGCAATAGAACTCTCAAAAAAACATAACTTTCTTTTAATTTGAATATATATTGGCACTTTGAATTCATCAAAGATATGTCTAGCTTTCTGAAGAATTAGAAGTTCCAAAAGGTTAAGACTATTTCTTAAAATGGTTTTTTATTTTTTAACAGAAGAAATAACATTTAATCAGGTAAATAACCCCTTTCATTTTCACTCAGCTTTTAAATACTATATAAACACAACCACATTTAAAAATGCATATTTTTCTGCCTCTAAGTCATCATTTATTTTCATCCATCTTTATTATTTGGCATGTGTGGGTCTCCCATTGCAGTGGCCTCTCTCGTTGCAGAGTACCGGCTCTGGGCGCATGTGCTCTGGAGAGCTGGCTCCTAACTGGACACACCAGTCCAGCTGCTTCCTGGCATGTGAGATCCTCTCAAGCCTGGGACTGAACCGGTGCCCCCTGAATTTCAAGGTGGACTCTCTACCCACTGGACCACCACAGAAGCCCCTAATAATACATTTTAATGACAAGCTAACATACACATTTATTGTAAGAATATGAAAAAGAGCCTAAAGAAGAAAATTAAAATTATCCTTAGAAATAACTATAGTGAACATTAGCATCTGTCTTTCAATGTATCTATATACATCTACTATCATGTGTGTGTATATGGTATCACACACATACACATATATAAACACACATATATACATATATAAACTTGGATTTCATTTCATTACTTGCTTTGTCATTGGATGATCATTTCAGAGTCATTAAAATTATTTTGAGTCTTAGTAAAATGCAGATAATAAAGTGATCATAGCATAATAAAAATTTAAAATTTTCTTTATCATTCCTTTCTCTTTCCAAGTTCCCCTTTCCATAGGTTACTGCTTTCAGCTACTTTGGTTTCATGTTTTCTAATTAATAAATGTAAGCATCTGTTTCTTAATTTTATTCCAATAGATACTACTGCTTTTGCTATAGTAGATGAGAAACCAGGACTAAACTCCTACCTTTCTTTTTCTTCCCTGTACTTCCTCATTTTAAAAGTTACATTATCACTGTGTTTGGCTATTTGATAAGTCCACTTATATCTACAATTTATATTCTGAAAAGAACATCCTAGAATGAATCGACTTTGGAAAATACAGCACAGCTCTTTTCTATGTAACAGGAAGAAAGAACATACCTCATTTTTCTTTCCATCTTACATCATCAAGGTGTATAACATAGATCGTTTGCCTGTAATTATAATTGTGTTTCCTGTTTCATCTTGATTATAAAAATTGAAAACCAATGAACTTAGGTAGTTGATAAAAGCACAGGCCGTAGAACTGTACCACATGGCTTCAAAGTCTAGTTCTGCTACTTTCTGTGTAGCCTTTCGCACTTGGGGTTACATTACTTAACTTCTCTGTGCCTTTGTTTCCTCTTTTTTATTTTTTGGCCACTTCTATTGGTCTTTCATTTATTTCCACCTTTGTTCTTTGGCCTTCCAAAGCTTTCCATCCCAGTGGCCTCTGTTGCTGCAGAGCAACGGTTCTAAGCGCACGTGCTCCAGAGCTCCAGCTCCGCAGTTGGACACATCGGTCTAGCCACCCTGCGGCACGTGGAATCCTCCCAGGCCAGGGATCGAACTGTTGCCCTTTGCACTGCCCTAAAATTATCCTTAGAAATAACTATAGTGAACATTAGCATCTGTCTTTCAATGTATCTATATACATCTACTATCATGTGTGTGTATATGGTATCACACACATACACATATATAAACACACATATATACATATATAAACTTGGATTTCATTTCATTACTTGCTTTGTCATTGGATGATCATTTCAGAGTCATTAAAATTATTTTGAGTCTTAGTAAAATGCAGATAATAAAGTGATCATAGCATAATAAAAATTTAAAATTTTCTTTATCATTCCTTTCTCTTTCCAAGTTCCCCTTTCCATAGGTTACTGCTTTCAGCTACTTTGGTTTCATGTTTTCTAATTAATAAATGTAAGCATCTGTTTCTTAATTTTATTCCAATAGATACTACTGCTTTTGCTATAGTAGATGAGAAACCAGGACTAAACTCCTACCTTTCTTTTTCTTCCCTGTACTTCCTCATTTTAAAAGTTACATTATCACTGTGTTTGGCTATTTGATAAGTCCACTTATATCTACAATTTATATTCTGAAAAGAACATCCTAGAATGAATCGACTTTGGAAAATACAGCACAGCTCTTTTCTATGTAACAGGAAGAAAGAACATACCTCATTTTTCTTTCCATCTTACATCATCAAGGTGTATAACATAGATCGTTTGCCTGTAATTATAATTGTGTTTCCTGTTTCATCTTGATTATAAAAATTGAAAACCAATGAACTTAGGTAGTTGATAAAAGCACAGGCCGTAGAACTGTACCACATGGCTTCAAAGTCTAGTTCTGCTACTTTCTGTGTAGCCTTTCGCACTTGGGGTTACATTACTTAACTTCTCTGTGCCTTTGTTTCCTCTTTTTTATTTTTTGGCCACTTCTATTGGTCTTTCATTTATTTCCACCTTTGTTCTTTGGCCTTCCAAAGCTTTCCATCCCAGTGGCCTCTGTTGCTGCAGAGCAACGGTTCTAAGCGCACGTGCTCCAGAGCTCCAGCTCCGCAGTTGGACACATCGGTCTAGCCACCCTGCGGCACGTGGAATCCTCCCAGGCCAGGGATCGAACTGTTGCCCTTTGCACTGCAAGGTGGTGTCCTTACCCACTGGACCACCAGGGAAACCCTTTATCTCCTCTTATATATGATGATTGTAAAATAGTACCTACCTGACAATATTGTTGGAGCATTATGTAAGAGAGTGCATATCAAGTTCCCAGAGTAATGTCTGGCATGTAGTAAGTGCTCAGTAATAGCATTTTGGGGTTTTATGAATGTGACCCAGTTATATGAATGACCCTGTGTCACTAAATCTGTGCTGCTCCAGGGAGAATGTTCTAGGAATCGAAGTGAAATGATTTTCTTCTATGCATCTTATCAGTTATTCAGAATCCTTTGATGTATTGGTTTACTTTACATTTGGACTATGACTTCCTTGTTCAGCTTTTTGTTTTGCCTAGAATTTCTAATTGGTTTTCATTTTTTTCTGCTAATGGAAGAGAGGAGTGCCCTTATCACATTATCACATAGCTAACCTCTTCAGTAGCCTATTTAGTACATTCATTTAAATAGAGATTCAAAATAAAGCAGCAACTTAGGCTTCATTTTTATAGACGACTGAATTTGATTTGATGTCTATCATGAGGTCTTTTAAGTACCAGATTAGATTCTCTGTCCGACCTCAAACAAATACCAGCTCAACATAGTAATTGAACGTAGAATTGTTTGACTTTTTTTTCCCCTGTGGTATTTCCTCCACTTATTCTGCTTTAACATGTCAGATTGGATAGCTGTATATAACCCTGACTCCTCTAGAGTTTAGTTCCTTGGGAAAAATTTCTTGGAGAAATGCATTTTTTTTGCCCCCCCCCTCCCCCCACCCCACCAAAGTCACCTTCTTTTCTCTGTTCACTCCCTCTCTAGTACTTTTTGAAGGCCAGGTCTCTTAGACTGAATTTTGCAATTGTCCAAATAGCCTTAATGACCCTGAAAAGAGCTGTGCAGGAAAGCCTTGTTCAGCGCCATCCATGTTTGGATAATTGTCTGTGTTAGGGGAACAGGAAACAGTTCAGCATGTCTGCAGTTAAGGGAGTATCTGAGGGAGTAATGAAACATGAGGCTATACAGGCAAACAGTGGTGGAGGTGGGAGAAATTATGAAGTATGCAGAATGATTTGTCAAGGAATTTTAAATTTACTGTGTGCTATAGGGAGGAAATGGTGGGAAATATTTTAGGAAAGAAGTGCAATGTTCAGATTTGTGTTTCAGAAAACACATCTTTGGTGGAAGTTTACAAGGAGAACTTGTAAAGCTGATTACAAGGATAGCTTGGAGAGAGACAGAGAACACACTGGAAGCTACTGCATTTAAAATTTTGACAATGGGATTTTAACATCAAAACATTTTTGGATAGAATTAATCATATGTACTATTTGGTTAGATATGACAGATCAAAAGTAGAGCTGAAGACTGTGTTATAATGTGAGCATAAGAGTAGGTTTTAGAGGAGAAAGTATCTATGCAGATAAAGATGTTTAGATGGCAGCTGAAAATGAACAGAGAGGATATATGGATACACAGATCTAAGAATTATCCATGTACAGGCTGTAGCCAGTGACTTGGTTATGCTCCTTTTTGGATTCTTAGCATTAAGAAGAAGGCTGAGGACAAGGAAAACTCCATGGACCACAAGTGTTTAAAGGGTGATTGGAGGAAGAGGAGTTGGTGTTAGGGCAAGCATCTTGTTCATCTCTGTGTACCCAGTGCCCAGCACGGTCTTTCACAGAAATACTTACTGGTGGACTGTAGGGAACTGAAAGGAGAATTGAGGATTAAGACATGAAATCAGCAGTAAAAATGACCTGAAAAACAATGGTAGAGAGAGACAGGTAAGCAAGAAGGAGACATTAAATAAGATGAGGAGTGTTCTTTGGATCTGACAATTAAGAGGTCATACTCTACCTTAGGTAGGTGGCTTAGTGGGATGGTGGGAACAGAGCCATAATGAAGTGAGTTAAGGGATGTGTGCTAGACAAGGAAGGGACAGAGGCTATATTAGTCTTTGAAGAAGTTGGACTGTGCAAGAAAAAGAAAGGTGGCACTTATAAAGGGTAAGAAAGAATGTTATTGACTAAAAAGTGTTCATATTTGATAATTTTGTGGAAGATGGAGGAACCTGAGAAAGAACAGACTATAAAATGGAAAACAGAGAAAAGACTTCTCACTTGATAATGGGCATTCATTCTCTAATGTTGGCTACGTTTGTGTGTGTGGTTTACCTCCAAGAAGACCGTCACTCCTTGAGACAGGCGTCTCAGTCTACATTTCTATTCTTCCTTGGACTGTTAATGTATGGTATGTGTCTGTTTATTATTGCTTGAGTTATAACCATTCCATATGACTGTATAAGGAAATATTTGAAGGCATTTCTCTGGATAATTCATTTCTTCTTTGTTTTTAGAAGTAGACTCAGCGTTGAAAGAGTGCCACAGCTCTCTCAGCAGTCAGCTTCAGGCTTCTCACTGTGTGGGTTGGTATGTAACTGTTCACTCGAATTGGTCCATTTAGTTTTGGCAGATTTGAACGTTGTCACCTCTCGCTAAATAGTAAACTTGGCTCACTTTTGGTTGGATCACAGAGTTGCTAACTCTACACTTGGGATCAAGAAAGCATTTCTCTCTGACAAAAAAAAAGAACAAAGAGAAAGACCACCAAATGTGATACTATCCCCATTTCTTTCCATTTCACCTGTTCTGAAGCTTTCTTTTGAAAGGCAAAGACATCCCCAAAGCTCTGGACAGCTTCAAAGTGCACTTCAATTGATGTCTTTAATTCTCTCTGCTATTTTAAGAATGAATGATTTACTAAGGGCAAGCATCTTGTTCATCTCTGTACCCAGTGCCCAGCACGGTCTTTCACAGAAATACTTACTGGTGGACTGTAGGGAACTGAAAGGAGAATTGAGGATTAAGACATGAAATCAGCAGTAAAAATGACCTGAAAAACAATGGTAGAGAGAGACAGGTAAGCAAGAAGGAGACATTAAATAAGATGAGGAGTGTTCTTTGGATCTGACAATTAAGAGGTCATACTCTACCTTAGGTAGGTGGCTTAGTGGGATGGTGGGAACAGAGCCATAATGAAGTGAGTTAAGGGATGTGTGCTAGACAAGGAAGGGACAGAGGCTATATTAGTCTTTGAAGAAGTTGGACTGTGCAAGAAAAAGAAAGGTGGCACTTATAAAGGGTAAGAAAGAATGTTATTGACTAAAAAGTGTTCATATTTGATAATTTTGTGGAAGATGGAGGAACCTGAGAAAGAACAGACTATAAAATGGAAAACAGAGAAAAGACTTCTCACTTGATAATGGGCATTCATTCTCTAATGTTGGCTACGTTTGTGTGTGTGGTTTACCTCCAAGAAGACCGTCACTCCTTGAGACAGGCGTCTCAGTCTACATTTCTATTCTTCCTTGGACTGTTAATGTATGGTATGTGTCTGTTTATTATTGCTTGAGTTATAACCATTCCATATGACTGTATAAGGAAATATTTGAAGGCATTTCTCTGGATAATTCATTTCTTCTTTGTTTTTAGAAGTAGACTCAGCGTTGAAAGAGTGCCACAGCTCTCTCAGCAGTCAGCTTCAGGCTTCTCACTGTGTGGGTTGGTATGTAACTGTTCACTCGAATTGGTCCATTTAGTTTTGGCAGATTTGAACGTTGTCACCTCTCGCTAAATAGTAAACTTGGCTCACTTTTGGTTGGATCACAGAGTTGCTAACTCTACACTTGGGATCAAGAAAGCATGTTCTCTCTGCAAAAAAAAAAAAAAAAGAAAAAAGAAAAAGAAAACCAAATGTGATAATATCCCCATTTCTTTCCATTTCACCTGTTCTGAAGCTTTCTTTTTGAAAGGCAAAGACATCCCCAAAGCTCTGGGCCCACAAGGACTTCTATGAATGATGACTAACTTTTCAATCTTCTGCATGTCTTTCCACATCTGCTTCTCTGCTGATATTTAAGGGGAAGATGAGACACGTTTCACAGTGATGCCTTGAACTTGATGGTACCAGTAGATGTCACTCTGGACAGCAGGATGGAGCTATCCCTGTTCTTAGCTGTGGTTCAGAATGAACTGTGGTATTCCTGCTCCTAACCACTTTGAACATCTCAGGAGTGACACGTCTGAATTATGACATTCTCTGCATTGTCAGTTTTACTTCTCTGTTGTGAAATAAGAGGGCTGGGAAAGCTGCCATTTCATCTCATTCTCATTCAGCTAGAATGCCAAATGCTTACATAGTTACACCAATCGTCTAGGCAAGAAGAAAATGGTTCAGGGAAAAATGGAGGAAATACATATTGTAAAGCAGCGTTATCTGAATGCAGTGTTCAGGCACATTAAATTCTGCTGAGACTTACCGCAAGGGACATGCAATAATCGCTTCCCTGAGTGAATATGGCTGGATCCAGAATAAACTGACCTCTCCCCACCTATATGGTATCACTTCCCACTCTTGCCCTAATCAGTGATTCTCAATAAAGCCCCTGAAATAGAGAAAGAGAGGAATCTTCCTAAAACTCTCAGAAAACGAAGTTCATAGATACTTTCCTTAAGTCTTCTTTTCTTCCATATTCCATCTCCATTCCACAGCTTCTGAACTCTGCTTTAGCACATGAGCAGTTACAAAGAGGAGTTACATCTCCACTTCCAGGAGATGTAATGGGGCACATTTGTTGAGGACGTAGATTTAACATTCAACTCCTTGAAGGTTGAGAAGTATGTGACTGGTTGGCAAAGACTGAGGAAGAAGATCCTATAGGAAGGGAAGACATAAAGAAAATCAGAGTTGGGCAAGGCTGAAGGGAGACAGTTGGCTGTGATTCCAAATTGTCTAGAACCCAGAACTGAGGACTACAGTTACAAGGGTGAACTTACACCTTAGAGTTATAAGAGATAACTTAATGGATAACTCTAGTTATTAGGGATCTCTAACTAGATAACTAGAGTTGTTAAGGATCAGGTTGGTAAGACCTCCTACCCTCATTCCTCCTCTCTTTTCTCAAACCTATGTGTCTCTCTTCCTTTTCTTTGTTGGCTGTGATAGCTCCATCAATCCTATCTTCCATTTTCTCTTTATAGTATCTTCTTGAATGGGAATTGATGTGAAGATGCATGTTTAATAATAGTAATAACAACAAAAAATAATATTTAGGTTTTCTCTGTATCTAGTCAAGATTTGAGAACTAGAACTCCTACTAATACCACTGGTGTGGTACTACCTCAAAATGCGTTATGGAAAACAGGTATATACAACTCAAAGGCAAAAGCTCTTAGATAAAGATGTAATCCTCTTATTGAGCAGGAGGAGAGACACAGATAATGCTGCTTTAATTATGGTCTTCTTAATATTGCTACTATAATTTCCTTCTTGCAAGATTACATAGCTCTTGAATTTATGACATTGTATTGAATAAGTGAATACCTTTCAAATCTGAAGACAATTTTCTCCCTAATAGCTATATCTTCAAAATGCTATTTTAATACTGTTATTTTTTTCAAAGGTTAAGGACACCTTTCTGTTTTCCCATGTTAAGATGACCCCACAATTTTACAAAATGAAAGTAGGTGTGGTGCCAGGGGGTTATTTTAAAAATGTATATTATTTTATTCTCAGAAATTAATATATTTACTTACTTGGAAAAGAGCCTACAGCACAATCTACAATTTAGATCTACAGGGAAAGCAAAGGATGACTTCCCATTATGTGAAATGTTTTATGATAAATCTTCTATATGCAGTTCTTTATGTTGACCACTCAGCTATATAATGCAGTGCTATTGGATTTTCCTATAAGCTATAAACATTTTTATTAATCAAAACATGTTTATGCAAAACAGAGGACAATTGTTTGCTCTGAAAATTAAGGAAAAGGTGTAAAGAAGAGAAAAAAAAATTAAATAGCATAATATTTCATTCTGTTTGGAATTAATGAGCATAGTGATCACCTTATTTGAATTCCTGACCTTTACCATATTATCAAAATTCATTATGTGGGTAAAAGCTATGGGGATTTCAGATCTATTTGTTGTGGACCTAGATGACTTGAGGAAATTACTGTGAACCTTTAGAAGCTTTGTAATAAGGATTCTGTGATGTCATTTAAATTAGGGCAAATGGTTAATATCTTTTACTATTGACTTATATTTACTTGGCTGTAATACAAAGCTGCAATGATTTAACTTTCAATGTTAGGAGAAATATGGTCACCCTTTACAGAGCTTTCCAACTTAGAGAAGAGCTTTCTTCTCTTAGTCTCATAGCACTTAAGACTTTTTCAGTGAGTGACACCTGCCATCCCATATGTGAGAACAAAGACCATGTTTTTTCCCCACCTAACTATCACTGACAGAATCAAAGTAAATTGAATTTAGGATGGGTAAATAAATATTTATGAGCAAATGTCACAGCCCACTCCACTGTCCAGTGTTTAAAACCAAAAGGGTATACATAAAATAGCATTTTGGTTAAAAGAAACCAGAATCATGTTGGTGTGGCATCCTTTGTATTGTAGTTTTAACACTTTGGGCTCCAACTTGTATCATGAAAGGCTGAAACAGACATTTGAAAGAATGTAGACAATTTTCATTTCTGTTGCTTTACATGTCAGTAAATCTCTTACTTCCTTTTCTGTACCCCTCCTGCAAATGTAGCACCTGAATACAAACTTACTATTAGGCTTCTGATTCAAATCTGAAATAATGTTCTAAGACACAAATGTATAAGAGAATTCCAGCCTTATAGGAAAGGAAAAAAGTCATCTATAAATTATCTCCACTTGATCTAGGTTATGTTCAGTACTATGAGGGATTTTCTTCATATTAAAGCTTCAGATTGGGAACTTCTTGTCCTGACTATCCAGGAGCAAAACTGTAGTTTTCCAAAGAATTAATTTCATAAGTAACTTTCTTAACAGGGCTCAACAATATAAACTAGAGATGCCTGGGAAGCACCAGCTCGAACCCGTTTATGCAAAACAGAGGACAATTGTTTGCTCTGAAAATTAAGGAAAAGGTGTAAAGAAGAGAAAAAAAAATTAAATAGCATAATATTTCATTCTGTTTGGAATTAATGAGCATAGTGATCACCTTATTTGAATTCCTGACCTTTACCATATTATCAAAATTCATTATGTGGGTAAAAGCTATGGGGATTTCAGATCTATTTGTTGTGGACCTAGATGACTTGAGGAAATTACTGTGAACCTTTAGAAGCTTTGTAATAAGGATTCTGTGATGTCATTTAAATTAGGGCAAATGGTTAATATCTTTTACTATTGACTTATATTTACTTGGCTGTAATACAAAGCTGCAATGATTTAACTTTCAATGTTAGGAGAAATATGGTCACCCTTTACAGAGCTTTCCAACTTAGAGAAGAGCTTTCTTCTCTTAGTCTCATAGCACTTAAGACTTTTTCAGTGAGTGACACCTGCCATCCCATATGTGAGAACAAAGACCATGTTTTTTCCCCACCTAACTATCACTGACAGAATCAAAGTAAATTGAATTTAGGATGGGTAAATAAATATTTATGAGCAAATGTCACAGCCCACTCCACTGTCCAGTGTTTAAAACCAAAAGGGTATACATAAAATAGCATTTTGGTTAAAAGAAACCAGAATCATGTTGGTGTGGCATCCTTTGTATTGTAGTTTTAACACTTTGGGCTCCAACTTGTATCATGAAAGGCTGAAACAGACATTTGAAAGAATGTAGACAATTTTCATTTCTGTTGCTTTACATGTCAGTAAATCTCTTACTTCCTTTTCTGTACCCCTCCTGCAAATGTAGCACCTGAATACAAACTTACTATTAGGCTTCTGATTCAAATCTGAAATAATGTTCTAAGACACAAATGTATAAGAGAATTCCAGCCTTATAGGAAAGGAAAAAAGTCATCTATAAATTATCTCCACTTGATCTAGGTTATGTTCAGTACTATGAGGGATTTTCTTCATATTAAAGCTTCAGATTGGGAACTTCTTGTCCTGACTATCCAGGAGCAAAACTGTAGTTTTTCCAAAGAATTAATTTCATAAGTAACTTTCTTAACAGGGCTCAACAATATAAACTAGAGATGCCTGGGAAGCACCAGCTCGAACCCTATTCACTCTCTTTAACGGGAGACACATCTATTAAGAATATTAATGTTTTCTCTCTGCTATCTTGGATGTATTTCTGAGGTCAATAATAATATCAATATTAATAATATTATTAAGATGATAATATTAATATTCATTGATACTTAAGTGCTATTTAGGTTCAAGGCATTGTTCTTCTATCTTAACAGATATTATATCATTACAGTGAACCAATGAGGTAACTAATTGTACTATCTCATTCTCTTGATGAGAAAACTAAAGCATATGTCATTAGGTTATTGCTTCAAGTCCTTTTTGAAAAGCATATGTAGCAACTAATTATCCCAGTTAAGGCTAAGGCTAACCCATGGTTCATAAGTCAGGGCCTAGACTCATATCTTAATATGGTAGACATATTTGAGCTTGAGAAAATGGGGCAATTTTAACTGTATTTTTCCCTGAAGGATGCTATCTAATGCTATGAGCTCTTAATAATTTCAAATTAATTTTTCTCTTTAATCCAAACTGTAAAATAGGCTTAGGATTGTTAAACACTCCAGTAAGCTAGCAGTGTTTAGCTGTAGGTTATAAACCAGAATGTTGTGTTCAGTACTTAGGTCTGCTGTTTTACATTAATTTTTAAGGAGAATGTGTTGCATGAATGTGGTTTTTGGGCATAGTTTTTAACAATGCTGAATCTGTCTGAATAATGTAAACATTGATTTTGTGAGAAAAATTAGCTTCAGTTTGAGCTTTTCACAAATGTACAGTAAATGCCAATCTGTAAGCTTCGTAGAAAATTTTCAGTTTTATCCCTTTGCCACTGGAGTATTGGTGTGGAAATCTGAAGCTACTTGTAGCAGGTACAACTCAGATGTTTCTCATTAGAAAATAAGACTCCATCTAAATAAAGGAAAACTGAAGTAGGAAACAGATCTGAGCTTGAGATTTCCTCTAAGATGAAGGTTTCAGATGCCTAGTTCTGGAATAGACAAAGAGACCTCCTGCGACTTTGTGAAAGGGCATTTCTGCCCTTAAAATTTTGGGAATCCAGAGTCCTAAGTTCTATTTTTGTCTGTAGATAAAACTTATACTATCTGTGTTTGTTTCCTCAGCCACAAAATGAAAGATAAGAAGGACTGAATAATTATACATATCTGTAACCAACAAAACTCTGTAAAAGTAAAAAGTAAAATAAAAATAATAATAAAAAAGGGATTGGGTAACATCATCTTTAAGACCCTTTTCAACACCAAGTGCATCATTTTATTCTGTTCTAAATTCAAAATGGCACAGATAAACTTTACCTCACTTTGATGCGGAGTCAACCAAACTAAAATTACAGTAATAAAAAATGGCTAATATTTCTTGAGCATTCACTGTGGACCAAGTAGTGTGCTCAGGGATTAACATATTTTTACTTATCGGTTCCTTTTATATCACTGGATTAATTGAAACTGTTTAATTAAAAAAAAAAGTACTATCTCATTCTCTTGATGAGAAAACTAAAGCATATGTCTTTTTCAAGTCCTTTTGAAAAGCATATGTAGCAACTAATTATCCCAGTTAAGGCTAAGGCTAACCCATGGTTCATAAGTCAGGGCCTAGACTCATATCTTAATATGGTAGACATATTTGAGCTTGAGAAAATGGGGCAATTTTAACTGTATTTTTCCCTGAAGGATGCTATCTAATGCTATGAGCTCTTAATAATTTCAAATTAATTTTTCTCTTTAATCCAAACTGTAAAATAGGCTTAGGATTGTTAAACACTCCAGTAAGCTAGCAGTGTTTAGCTGTAGGTTATAAACCAGAATGTTGTGTTCAGTACTTAGGTCTGCTGTTTTACATTAATTTTTAAGGAGAATGTGTTGCATGAATGTGGTTTTTGGGCATAGTTTTTAACAATGCTGAATCTGTCTGAATAATGTAAACATTGATTTTGTGAGAAAAATTAGCTTCAGTTTGAGCTTTTCACAAATGTACAGTAAATGCCAATCTGTAAGCTTCGTAGAAAATTTTCAGTTTTATCCCTTTGCCACTGGAGTATTGGTGTGGAAATCTGAAGCTACTTGTAGCAGGTACAACTCAGATGTTTCTCATTAGAAAATAAGACTCCATCTAAATAAAGGAAAACTGAAGTAGGAAACAGATCTGAGCTTGAGATTTCCTCTAAGATGAAGGTTTCAGATGCCTAGTTCTGGAATAGACAAAGAGACCTCCTGCGACTTTGTGAAAGGGCATTTCTGCCCTTAAAATTTTGGGAATCCAGAGTCCTAAGTTCTATTTTTGTCTGTAGATAAAACTTATACTATCTGTGTTTGTTTCCTCAGCCACAAAATGAAAGATAAGAAGGACTGAATAATTATACATATCTGTAACCAACAAAACTCTGTAAAAGTAAAAAGTAAAATAAAAATAATAATAAAAAAGGGATTGGGTAACATCATCTTTAAGACCCTTTTCAACACCAAGTGCATCATTTTATTCTGTTCTAAATTCAAAATGGCACAGATAAACTTTACCTCACTTTGATGCGGAGTCAACCAAACTAAAATTACAGTAATAAAAAATGGCTAATATTTCTTGAGCATTCACTGTGGACCAAGTAGTGTGCTCAGGGATTAACATATTTTTACTTATCGGTTCCTTTTATATCACTGGATTATTGAAACTGTTAATGACCAGAGTTCTAGGCCTCCTTAATCAATAGGAATTGATTAGAGATCAGACAAGAAATTCTGTCAAGGCTTTATTGGGATCCCAGATGCAGCAGGGAGGAGCAAGAAAAAGCATCAGGGTTCCTTGGTTGCTTGTTTACTGAGAGAGGAGTGAGCTTATTCCTTATATCGGGTGAAGGCAAGGATGTATTTTGGGATGTCTTAGGTGGTTTGTCCAACCCTGTGGTGGTGGTGTGTGCAGGGTGCACGTGCAGTACCCAGCTTTCACTCCCAACCTCCTGCTTTTGCTCCTGGCTCTTCAGAAGTGGCAGTTGGGCTTCTGGTCTCCTTGAATCTTGTCCATAATTTTCCCCAACTGTGCAGGCATGTAGTTATTTTTAGTGCCTTGTAGATTCTTTGTATTTTGATGCTGGGGGAGAGGTTTCTCCAGGTTGAAGCATTGCAGCAAAGGGTCCCAGTGTCAGGTTGGTCTCAAGACCCACCCCCCCACCCTACCCCCTACTTAAAAAGGAGAAGGCAGTGGCATAGAGACACAGGGAAGCTTGCAGAAGTTCTTGCAGCTAGTAAAATGTGGAGCAGAGATCCCAAACCAGTGTGCAGGACTCAAGGGCCCAGAGCCTGAGACAACAGTCTGCTGTCCTAGAGGGATTAGAATACTTCTGCACAGAATGGTTTCTTCTCTGTGTTCTCATTCCCAGTAGGGATCATGGAAAAGATGAAGAAATACTTAATAACTGGAAAATCAACTGTCTCTTTGGGTGCTACTTTATCACTTTGAATGATTTCCAGAACATTCTTCTTTCATGCTTAAGTAAGATGCTGATATAGTGTTATATTGGCAGAGGTTGTAATGTGTCTGTCAGGTTGGCATTATAGTGCTACCTTGGGCTTTTTCACTGTCCAACCGAAAGAAATATTTATATGAGAGATCACAGAAACTGAAATGCAAAGCCTTTCTCATTCAGCCCTTGCTGGTGGTATTCGAGTGTGTCAAATTTGATCAATCATGGGCCGTGGTGAATAGTTGGGGAAATGGAAGACATGCTGCGATATGTGCTCCTCTTTGGTAGAATTAAAAGTGAAAAACACAGTTCTTCAAAACTTTTTGTGGGAGGCATTTCTATGCCTTGTAAGTGATGTGTTAACTTTAGACTATTTGATATATAGTTTTCTTTTTTAAAAAATTATTTTTGGCTGCACTGGGTCCTTGTTGTTGTGTGTGAGGACTTCCTCTAGTTGCAATGCATGGACTTCTCATCGTGGTGGCTTCTCTTAAGCAAAGAGCATGAGCTTTGCAGCACATAGGCTCAGTAGTTATGGCTGATGGGCTCTAGAGAGCAGGCTGTGGTGCACAGACTTAGTTGCCCTGTGCTATGTGGAATCTTCCTGGACTAGGGATTGAACCTGCATCTGTGCATTGGTAGGTGAATTCTTACTACTGGACCACCAGGAAAATCTGAGTTTTTTTTAGTTATAGAGATTTCTTGGTTTTGTTCACCCTTGTTTACAGATATGAACTGTTTTAGGGTCACATGGATGAAAATGAGAAGAGAAATATATGGCCAATGTGCTAGTCAAAATCACTCAGAAATAAGAGTGAAGCATGGGCCCACCCAATTTTAATGTAATTTATCATGTCATTTAGAGGACCTTCTTTAATGTGTGAAGGAATATCTATCTCCTCTGCTCAGATAGGTCAGAGAATCTTTGGGCTTTTAAAAACGAGAGGTCAGCAAGGGGCACCAGAGCCTGAGACAACAGTCTGCTGTCCTAGAGGGATTAGAATACTTCTGCACAGAATGGTTTCTTCTCTGTGTTCTCATTCCCAGTAGGGATCATGGAAAAGATGAAGAAATACTTAATAACTGGAAAATCAACTGTCTCTTTGGGTGCTACTTTATCACTTTGAATGATTTCCAGAACATTCTTCTTTCATGCTTAAGTAAGATGCTGATATAGTGTTATATTGGCAGAGGTTGTAATGTGTCTGTCAGGTTGGCATTATAGTGCTACCTTGGGCTTTTTCACTGTCCAACCGAAAGAAATATTTATATGAGAGATCACAGAAACTGAAATGCAAAGCCTTTCTCATTCAGCCCTTGCTGGTGGTATTCGAGTGTGTCAAATTTGATCAATCATGGGCCGTGGTGAATAGTTGGGGAAATGGAAGACATGCTGCGCATATGTGCTCCTCTTTGGTAGAATTAAAAGTGAAAAACACAGTTCTTCAAAACTTTTTGTGGGAGGCATTTCTATGCCTTGTAAGTGATGTGTTAACTTTAGACTATTTGATATATAGTTTTCTTTTTTAAAAAATTATTTTTGGCTGCACTGGGTCCTTGTTGTTGTGTGTGAGGACTTCCTCTAGTTGCAATGCATGGACTTCTCATCGTGGTGGCTTCTCTTAAGCAAAGAGCATGAGCTTTGCAGCACATAGGCTCAGTAGTTATGGCTGATGGGCTCTAGAGAGCAGGCTGTGGTGCACAGACTTAGTTGCCCTGTGCTATGTGGAATCTTCCTGGACTAGGGATTGAACCTGCATCTGTGCATTGGTAGGTGAATTCTTACTACTGGACCACCAGGAAAATCTGAGTTTTTTTTAGTTATAGAGATTTCTTGGTTTTGTTCACCCTTGTTTACAGATATGAACTGTTTTTAGGGTCACATGGATGAAAAATGAGAAGAGAAATATATGGCCAATGTGCTAGTCAAAATCACTCAGAAATAAGAGTGAAGCATGGGCCCACCCAATTTTAATGTAATTTATCATGTCATTTAGAGGACCTTCTTTAATGTGTGAAGGAATATCTATCTCCTCTGCTCAGATAGGTCAGAGAATCTGATTGTAGGAGACATTTTCAAAAAATATCCAGTTAAGCCAGTGGTAAAAATTTGTTCTATTAAATTCGACCTTTCAAGTGCATATGGTGGGCAGATCCAGCATTTTCACTGTGTTTTAATCTCCTTTACTTCACCTCAAAAGTGAAAGAGGGATTCCCACCCTGTGGTTATAGAGATGACCAATCATTATAATATGCAACACTGGACAGATGAAACTGAGAACAGTTTGTGAATCCCGTTACTCATTGCCTAGGTTTTTAGAATCAAGAGGAAAGATTGGCCCTTGGATCCCGTGGGAGAATGTGATAGCTGGGTTGATAATTCCGTGAACTGGAAGGGAATTGAAACTCACTACTCAGGGATAACCAGAAACTGCGCCTGGTTGCTTTGATAAAGAAGGTTCTTTGGTTGTGGACCTGATCCGTGGGAGTGGAGTGGGGGGTAGGAACTTGCAGTTAGGTTATCTGAGGTATTTCTGGTTTGACCAGACATCAATGCCCATAATATTGGGTCTTAACTTTAGGCCTACACCAGACACTGCTACATTTAACCATTGCTCTTAGTGTCTAGATCTTTCCTCTGTGTTAGTCTTTTGGGGATACTATTAAAACAAAACACATACAGGGTGACTTAAAAAAAAAAACAGAAATTTATTTCCTCATAGTTCTGGAGTCTAGAAGTCCATGATTGAGATGACAGCAAATTCAGCGTCTGCTGAGGGCACTCTTCCTATCGTGTAGATGATTGCTGTTCTTACTGTTTCTTCAATGGTCTTTTCTTGGTGTGTGTACACAGAATGAGAGAGGAGAAAGAGGGAGGAAAAGAGAGAGCTTCTGTGGTATTTCTTTTTTTCACCCTTGTTAAGATATGAACTGGGGTCACATGGATGAAAAATGAGAAGAGAAATATATGGCCAATGTGCTAGTCAAAATCACTCAGAAATAAGAGTGAAGCATGGGCCCACCCAATTTTAATGTAATTTATCATGTCATTTAGAGGACCTTCTTTAATGTGTGAAGGAATATCTATCTCCTCTGCTCAGATAGGTCAGAGAATCTGATTGTAGGAGACATTTTCAAAAAATATCCAGTTAAGCCAGTGGTAAAAATTTGTTCTATTAAATTCGACCTTTCAAGTGCATATGGTGGGCAGATCCAGCATTTTCACTGTGTTTTAATCTCCTTTACTTCACCTCAAAAGTGAAAGAGGGATTCCCACCCTGTGGTTATAGAGATGACCAATCATTATAATATGCAACACTGGACAGATGAAACTGAGAACAGTTTGTGAATCCCGTTACTCATTGCCTAGGTTTTTAGAATCAAGAGGAAAGATTGGCCCTTGGATCCCGTGGGAGAATGTGATAGCTGGGTTGATAATTCCGTGAACGGGAAAGGGGAATTGAAACTCACTACTCAGGGATAACCAGAAACTGCGCCTGGTTGCTTTGATAAAGAAGGTTCTTTGGTTGTGGACCTGATCCGTGGGAGTGGAGTGGGGGGTAGGAACTTGCAGTTAGGTTATCTGAGGTATTTCTGGTTTGACCAGACATCAATGCCCATAATATTGGGTCTTAACTTTAGGCCTACACCAGACACTGCTACATTTAACCATTGCTCTTAGTGTCTAGATCTTTCCTCTGTGTTAGTCTTTTGGGGATACTATTAAAACAAAACACATACAGGGTGACTTAAAAAAAAAAACAGAAATTTATTTCCTCATAGTTCTGGAGTCTAGAAGTCCATGATTGAGATGACAGCAAATTCAGCGTCTGCTGAGGGCACTCTTCCTATCGTGTAGATGATTGCTGTTCTTACTGTTTCTTCAATGGTCTTTTCTTGGTGTGTGTACACAGAATGAGAGAGGGAGAAAGAGGGAGGGAAAAAGAAGAGAGAGCTTCTGTGGTATTTCTTCTTTTAAAGACACTGATCCTATCAGGTGAAGCTTCACGATCTCATTTTACCTTAATTACTTTCTTAGTGGTCCCATCTCTAAATACAGTCACACTAGGGTTATAGCTTCAACACAGGAGTTTGGGAGAATACATTCAGTTCATAACATTCCCCATATTTTTTCAATACTCCTCACACTTTTCATGATTAATTAATATCTGTTTTTTTTTCTGATAGATTGAATTTTGAAGTATTAGTACTTCCTACTCTGGTATCAAGCATGAAATAGATTTACTACAATTTAATAGAGAGGAGAAAGAATGGATTTTGTTTAAGATACTCAATGTATCCAACTTTCTTGCAAGTTTTTTTTTTGAAATTAGTTTCTGAATATCACTAATTAAACACATCTTTTTGTCTTCACTGTTGGAAGAAGCATTGAACATGGTTTTAGTTTTGATTTACTTTGGGTCTGCTGGTACCTAATATTTGTCACATTTTTGAAGTGATGCCTATCCCATCTCTTTACCTGTGAAGATAAAATGAGAGCATGAGTATGATGGTTCTGCATAAGTTACAAATCATCATACAAAGGCAAGATAGGAATCTAAGAACATATTGCACAAGTTACAGCAACATTACTTCTACCGGACTTTTAAAGAGACTGAGGTGCTGTTAAAAATGTAAGTTCCATTTTCCTATGCTGAATTTACTGAGTTATTGTGTCTGATGGGACCCAGGAATTTGAATTTTAGCAAAACTCCAGGTGATTCTAATGCACATTAAAATTTACAAGTCAATGTACTCTGTTACAGTTAGTTGAAATGAATTAAATAAAACATCCTCAAGTTCACAAGGAGAAGTTAGTTTTAAATCAAAAACAAGCAAGCAATGAAATTGAACAAAAAAAGGGTGACTTAAAAAACAGAAATTTATTTCCTCATAGTTCTGGAGTCTAGAAGTCCATGATTGAGATGACAGCAAATTCAGCGTCTGCTGAGGGCACTCTTCCTATCGTGTAGATGATTGCTGTTCTTACTGTTTCTTCAATGGTCTTTTCTTGGTGTGTGTACACAGAATGAGAGAGGGAGAAAGAGGGAGGGAAAAAGAAGAGGGGCTTCTGTGGTATTTCTTCTTTTAAAGACACTGATCCTATCAGGTGAAGCTTCACGATCTCATTTTACCTTAATTACTTTCTTAGTGGTCCCATCTCTAAATACAGTCACACTAGGGTTATAGCTTCAACACAGGAGTTTGGGAGAATACATTCAGTTCATAACATTCCCCATATTTTTTCAATACTCCTCACACTTTTCATGATTAATTAATATCTGTTTTTTTTTCTGATAGATTGAATTTTGAAGTATTAGTACTTCCTACTCTGGTATCAAGCATGAAATAGATTTACTACAATTTAATAGAGAGGAGAAAGAATGGATTTTGTTTAAGATACTCAATGTATCCAACTTTCTTGCAAGTTTTTTTTTTGAAATTAGTTTCTGAATATCACTAATTAAACACATCTTTTTGTCTTCACTGTTGGAAGAAGCATTGAACATGGTTTTAGTTTTGATTTACTTTGGGTCTGCTGGTACCTAATATTTGTCACATTTTTGAAGTGATGCCTATCCCATCTCTTTACCTGTGAAGATAAAATGAGAGCATGAGTATGATGGTTCTGCATAAGTTACAAATCATCATACAAAGGCAAGATAGGAATCTAAGAACATATTGCACAAGTTACAGCAACATTACTTCTACCGGACTTTTAAAGAGACTGAGGTGCTGTTAAAAATGTAAGTTCCATTTTCCTATGCTGAATTTACTGAGTTATTGTGTCTGATGGGACCCAGGAATTTGAATTTTAGCAAAACTCCAGGTGATTCTAATGCACATTAAAATTTACAAGTCAATGTACTCTGTTACAGTTAGTTGAAATGAATTAAATAAAAACATCCTCAAGTTCACAAGGAGAAGTTAGTTTTAAATCAAAAACAAGCAAGCAATGAAATTGAGAAACTTCTCACAAACAGCAGGAAGGCTATAGGTGTACCTGGTTTCTATTGTATATTCACTCCAGATTTAGAACCGTGAATCCCAAACCTGATTTATTTCAGAAACACATGGAAACTTTAAATATATCGATTCCTGGGCCCCATTTCTGGAGAATTTGATTCAGTAAGTCTATGGCAGGATGAGGAAATATGTTTTGGAAATGCTCATGTGATGGTTATAGAGATTGGAGGCCATTGAATTATGGTATAACTGATTATAAAGCCAATAAAATTAATAATTTCTTTACTTAAACTTCAGATGTACCAATATCAGTGTTCACTTATGTAATATGATATTCATTAGTCTTGATATAAAAACTGTAGTTTAAAAAAGGTGACAAAACTTAATGTAGGCCTTGCATTTTTTTGTTCGACTTTAAATTGTGTATCTACTTGGAATATAATAACTTTTTGTTTTTATTTACGATGTTCAATTGAAAGGTAAAAACTCTGACAGAACCTAGCTGTTCTGACTAAGTTTTAGCTTTCAAAGTCTAAAGATTTTTACTTAATGTCTCCTCGCAGGGCTTTCCCAGGTGGTGCTAATGGTAAAGAACCCACCTGCCAATGCAAGAGACATAAGAGAAGTAGATTTGATCCCTGGGTTGGGAAGATTCCCTGGAGGAGTCCACAGTAACCCACTCCAGTATTCTTGCCTAGAGAATCCCATGGAGGGAGGAGCCTGGTGGGCTACAGTCCATGAGATCACAAAGAGTCACACACAATGAAATCAACTTAATATGCATATCTTCTCTAGGATATCAAGGCTTGAGACGGAATCTGAACACAGAACCTATCACAAATCTATCTGAACACAAAACCTACTTTTGTATTTCCTATGCTGAATTTACTGAGTTATTGTGTCTGATGGGACCCAGGAATTTGAATTTTAGCAAAACTCCAGGTGATTCTAATGCACATTAAAATTTACAAGTCAAGGTAATATGTTAAAGCTAGTTGAAATGAATTAAATAAACACATCCTCAAGTTCACAAGGAGAAGTTAGTTTTAAATCAAAAACAAGCAAGCAATGAAATTGAGAAACTTCTCACAAACAGCAGGAAGGCTATAGGTGTACCTGGTTTCTATTGTATATTCACTCCAGATTTAGAACCGTGAATCCCAAACCTGATTTATTTCAGAAACACATGGAAACTTTAAATATATCGATTCCTGGGCCCCATTTCTGGAGAATTTGATTCAGTAAGTCTATGGCAGGATGAGGAAATATGTTTTGGAAATGCTCATGTGATGGTTATAGAGATTGGAGGCCATTGAATTATGGTATAACTGATTATAAAGCCAATAAAATTAATAATTTCTTTACTTAAACTTCAGATGTACCAATATCAGTGTTCACTTATGTAATATGATATTCATTAGTCTTGATATAAAAACTGTAGTTTAAAAAAGGTGACAAAACTTAATGTAGGCCTTGCATTTTTTTGTTCGACTTTAAATTGTGTATCTACTTGGAATATAATAACTTTTTGTTTTTATTTACGATGTTCAATTGAAAGGTAAAAACTCTGACAGAACCTAGCTGTTCTGACTAAGTTTTAGCTTTCAAAGTCTAAAGATTTTTACTTAATGTCTCCTCGCAGGGCTTTCCCAGGTGGTGCTAATGGTAAAGAACCCACCTGCCAATGCAAGAGACATAAGAGAAGTAGATTTGATCCCTGGGTTGGGAAGATTCCCTGGAGGAGTCCACAGTAACCCACTCCAGTATTCTTGCCTAGAGAATCCCATGGAGGGAGGAGCCTGGTGGGCTACAGTCCATGAGATCACAAAGAGTCACACACAATGAAATCAACTTAATATGCATATCTTCTCTAGGATATCAAGGCTTGAGACGGAATCTGAACACAGAACCTATCACAAATCTATCTGAACACAAAACCTACTTTTGTAAAATAGATTCTTAATAGTATTTATTCAATTTGAGAAAAATGAATCTAAACACTTTTTTAAACTTCACCTATCTAAATGCATGCATGCTAAGTTGCTTTAGTCATCTCCGACTCTTTGCAACCCCATAGACTGTAGCCCACCAGGGTCCTCTGTCCATGGGATTCTTGAGGCAAGAATACTGGAGGGTGTTGCCATTTTCTCCTCCAGGGAATTTTCCTAACTCAGGGACAGAATGTGTGTCTTTTAGATCTCCTGTATTGGCAGGCAGATTCTTTACCACTAGTGCTACCTAATATTAGGTTTATGCTCATGAATAATATTGAAGATACTAAATTATTTGTCCATGGTGTTCCAAGGGAATACAACGTTTAGCCTTGTGAATTAGGGATATGACTTACTTACCTTAGCAATAGTACTTGTGCATGGGAGAACATTTTGAAAGTGATTGAAGCAACCCAAATATTAGTTGAAAAATTAGCCTGGTGAAATAATCTTTTAAAATGCTGTTGCAAATTGGGTTGTATGGCTTATGATTGCATCTTCAGAGGCTTTCAGATATTCTCTTGATTCTTAAAAGCAACCTAAAGGCTGAATAAGGTCTGTGTTACTGCCCTCCTTTGAGAGAAGAAGAAAGAGAGGCAGAGTGGCTAACTTATCATGGGCTGAGGACTTAATTAGTTGTCAGTGTGTAAAAAATCCAGGTCTTCTGGGCATAGTTCACTTCGTACTGAATCACGTGGTAAAAATACAAACCATTCATATGTGAAGTGAATGCTATTGTTACATGGCATGAAAATGAGTTTAAATGTGGATCTTGTTGACCTCAGGCCTCAACTTTTCCACCTTTCCTCATTGTACCTCTGGTATTCAGATATTATTGGGGAAAATTATCGTCTGCATCATCGTGCCTTAAAATTGCAACCCATAAGTAACACTCCAGTATTCTTGCCTAGAGAATCCCATGGAGGGAGGAGCCTGGTGGGCTACAGTCCATGAGATCACAAAGAGTCACACACAATGAAATCAACTTAATATGCATATCTTCTCTAGGATATCAAGGCTTGAGACGGAATCTGAACACAGAACCTATCACAAATCTATCTGAACACAAAACCTACTTTTGTAAAATAGATTCTTAATAGTATTTATTCAATTTGAGAAAAATGAATCTAAACACTTTTTTAAACTTCACCTATCTAAATGCATGCATGCTAAGTTGCTTTAGTCATCTCCGACTCTTTGCAACCCCATAGACTGTAGCCCACCAGGGTCCTCTGTCCATGGGATTCTTGAGGCAAGAATACTGGAGGGTGTTGCCATTTTCTCCTCCAGGGAATTTTCCTAACTCAGGGACAGAATGTGTGTCTTTTAGATCTCCTGTATTGGCAGGCAGATTCTTTACCACTAGTGCTACCTAATATTAGGTTTATGCTCATGAATAATATTGAAGATACTAAATTATTTGTCCATGGTGTTCCAAGGGAATACAACGTTTAGCCTTGTGAATTAGGGATATGACTTACTTACCTTAGCAATAGTACTTGTGCATGGGAGAACATTTTGAAAGTGATTGAAGCAACCCAAATATTAGTTGAAAAATTAGCCTGGTGAAATAATCTTTTAAAATGCTGTTGCAAATTGGGTTGTATGGCTTATGATTGCATCTTCAGAGGCTTTCAGATATTCTCTTGATTCTTAAAAGCAACCTAAAGGCTGAATAAGGTCTGTGTTACTGCCCTCCTTTGAGAGAAGAAGAAAGAGAGGCAGAGTGGCTAACTTATCATGGGCTGAGGACTTAATTAGTTGTCAGTGTGTAAAAAATCCAGGTCTTCTGGGCATAGTTCACTTCGTACTGAATCACGTGGTAAAAATACAAACCATTCATATGTGAAGTGAATGCTATTGTTACATGGCATGAAAATGAGTTTAAATGTGGATCTTGTTGACCTCAGGCCTCAACTTTTCCACCTTTCCTCATTGTACCTCTGGTATTCAGATATTATTGGGGAAAAATTATGCTGTCCTGCATCAGGTCTGTGCCTCTTAAAATTGCAACCCATAGTTCCTCCTCTTGGTCAACTTGTGGGAACATGATTTATAGTTTTCTGAGAACAGAAATAATTCAAAGGCTCTAAATTTTATTAGAGATTAATTTTAGATAAGGGTCAGAAAGTGTTCAGACACATTAATGGGATTAACTTCATGGAATCAACTAGAAACATGCAACGCTTTCTTGTGTATTCATTAGAAAACAATGTAGAACACTGAAGCATAGATAATTATTGTTTTGAGAGCTCTGGATAATTTACTAGCAGTCTCAGGTTGTTAGCACACAAGTCTTTAAATTCATTTTATCTTTGTTACTGATTAGGCTATGATATAAAATTCTTCTTTTAAAGAAGAGTAAGTGCTATCTTGAGGGGTTTCCCAGGTGGCACTAGTGGTAAAGAACCTGCCTGCCAATGCAGGAGATGTAAGAAATGGGTTATATCCCTGGGTTGGGAAGATCCCCTGGAGGAGGGCATGGCAACCCACACAAGTATTCTTTCCTGGGGAGTCCCATGGGCAGAGGAGCCTGGTGGACTACAGTCCATGGAGTCTCAAAGAGTCAGACATGACTAAAGCAACTGGGCATGCAACCACACAGGGGCTATCTTAAGTCACAGATACTTCAAGAGACCCTTCAGGTGAGAGCTAATAAGAGAATTAGAGAAAGGAATTGACTCTAACAAAATCTTTGTAATTAGACAGAACCAGTACTCACTTTCTAAGTATTCCCTAGTCTGTAGTTACAGCAGCCCAAGCAAACACACACACACACACACACACACACACACCCACCCACCCCTCTTAATGTCTTCTCACCTTGTCAGGGTCTGGAATCTCTTGAAATTGTATGTAAAGATATTTTTAGGAGCAGAGCTGGCTACATAATTTCTGGGTTTCAGTACAAAATAAAAACATGGTATCTTTGTTGAAATAAAATAGCAATAATGTACCTTTCTTTTTTATAAACTGTAATACCTTTAAGGTACTAAAATACATTTTTTTCTTTTTTCAGTGATTTGTCTTTCAGCTTGCCATTATTTCCAATTTCCCAATAAGGAAAAAATAAAAATATTTAAAAGTATTAGTCTGCATTTTTATCATCCATATTTGTACTGTGTACTACAAGTATGGAAAGGAAATAATTTTGCTCAAAAGCATTTAACTTGCATACAGAATCACCATATTTGGACAGTTCTTAGTTTGTACATATATATTTTATTCTTACCAGAACAGTAGAAATACTGCACATAACTAATTCAACGGTTTTTACTTCATTTCTTAGTACATATACAGTCTATCAAAACTCAATACTAATGGCTTTCCCATATGTGAAAAGGACTTAAAGGAACTATGGGTTGCCCTGTGTTTTCCTTCTATGTCATCATTTTCAGCACAGGTGATTGGCTAATGCAAGTAAGGTACAGAAAGCATTCAATAGGGCTCCTTAGTCATTTGTTTTCTTTCTGTATTTGAAGCAAGTTCTGACTTGATTTGAAAACACAGCCTCTTGGGGCTATTAATGCCCTACTTAATCAGTAGTAGATATTCATGTTTGCGTTGAGCCTTGCCCACATATCAGGGGTCCACTGAATTCTGTGCTGGTGGACATTGCAAATTCTATATACAGATGATGTGGCAAGGACAGAGAACATGTGTTTTTCTCATTCTCCTCTGCTCATGTTCCATTCATCCCACTGAACTTCTCTTACAAAACATAAGTTCAAAGGTAACATCATTACGACTTCAAGATGGTGACCTGAGCGTATTAAAATAAGTACAAGGGCCTTCTGAGCAAGGGACCCTGTGTGACTGCACAAGTCACATGCCTATGAAGTCAGCAAGTGTAGAGGTGTGTGTGCACACACAAACATCCTATAGTGTTTTCCCAGCAAGAGGATGCAGACTCCTTTTCATATTTTCAAATGAATGTCTTACATCATGAAAGGAAGAGAAGATTCTATTTTAGAAATATTTTGGTTCAGAGTAGAACTTTGTCACTCTGCAAGGGAGGTGGTCATTCTTATTTCTCTCCTCTTTCAACAACCTAAGGGACTGATACTAAGCAAGTGGATTTGCTGGTGCCATTAGCAATGCATTCACTTAGCCATCAGATTTGGAACCATCCCTCTGAAGGTTTTACTGAAAAGAAAAATGGGTGTTCTAATCATAAAACATCTGAGCTAGAGTATCTATCTATCAACTTCATTTTTATATATAAGAGAGAGGGTCTCTAGAAAGGAGCTTTTCTGAGGAGCTTGTAACTGCTTAAAAGTATGTCCTGAGCATTGTCCTCTAGGACTGTATGTAAAGCTAGGAGAGAGAGGGGCTCTCGGATCGCCAAAGACAGGCTGAGACTTTCTTACATATTTGAAAATAATGCTTTTGGCAAAAGCAGTTGCTGTTCAGTAGTGAGTAACATCTTGGGTCACATGTGGCTGGCAAAATAAATTGCCTGCATCCTGCCTCATCACCTCTGTTAGGCATTGATATCACACAGTGTAAAAATGGGTGTTTTATGCAGGGAAAGGCACTAACATTTGTGTGCACCATTCCGGAGTCTTTGCTGCTGGTGGATGCTGTGATAATTATACACAAATATTCATTCAGTCTGCCAACCATTTCTTTGTAATTGACAGTTTCTGACTCCTGGGCTCACTGGAGAATTGTACACTTGGTGCAGTCCAATAAAAGCCAGGAACGGGTTTGTATACATTGCTCTGTCAGGCAGACAGAGTTCTGGGATGTTGGAGTCGTTCATTACAGCCTTTGCTGCATCATCCCACACAATGCCAGCCAGGATTTGATTGCGTGAAGGATTGTTTTCAAGCTTTTAAAGGAAGGTGGTTTGCACTTTGAGATAAAAGCTAAGAGTGTCATGAATTTATGGTTCTAGCAATACTTTTCTTAGCTATTTAGCAATGTGGAGTGGTGACTTTTTAAAAACATTTATTAATCAATATTTATAGGTTGAAACAAATTATTTTCCTCTTTTGTTTTGCCCAATAGAAATTGAAATAATTTGAAAAAGATAGCATAGAGACAGTATGTGGTAAAATGCAAATGGTTTCTTCCTTTAAACTGGAGAAGGAAAGATTGAGAATATTCAGTTTCTTTTTCCTCTCAAGTTTCAAACTCAATATAGTGTCTAAAACAGTCAACATAATGCATCATTGCTATTCAACAAATGAAGCAGTCCCTGTTTACAATAAAAACATATGATAATTTAGAAACAGCAAAATACATGCTATAAACATTCTGGAACTGAAATAGTTGTCTAAAGTCTTGCTTGATCAGTTGTATTTCATATGCTTTATCAAATGCCTATTTCCTTAAGTGTCAGAAAAGAAAGGTAAAGGAATGCCTGGCATGAGCATCAGGGAAAGAAAATGCTGACTGACACATGGAATCACGTGATTTCTACAGATGCCTTGCTTCTTGTCTCTTAAAAGATGTGGGTGAAAGAAAACTCTGAGACGCTCCTTACAAGAGTCTCATTTTCTGATAAGAGTTTTCTTGATTTTTTCTTTTATTACTTAGGATTTCAGTCTCATTTCCTCATTTGACTCTAGGTTGAACTCTCAAGATGCACACTTGTTGGGAACCCCCTTTCCAGGCAGGCATATGAGTTTGAATAAAAGGCCTAGGAACTATTGTTGGTGATAATGTTTGTCCTTATAGGGTATGCCACTTCTGCTCTGTTTCTGTCATAAACTGTCAAGTTCTCTTTGAACAAGGAGATATTTATTCTAGCAGAGTGGCTAGGAGTTCACCTAGTGGAAGGAGACCTGCACTGACTCCTGCCTCCTCTTCCCCTCCCTTAGCATCAGGGTCTCAGTAGTAAAAGGGTGTTCATATTCCACATTTCATACTTCATAGGATATGCCCTCAGCACGAGGTTTGCTTAACATTATTGTTTTATTATAGTATTAGAGAAAGCAAGTTTTAATTTAAATAAATGTATAGACTGTTTAAAACATTACCTACAGCCTTCAATGTGTCCTACTCTATGTATTGTTGCCTGAGTATAATCTCTCTAATGTGGAGGGGTGACTTTTTAAAAACATTTATTAATCAATATTTATAGGTTGAAACAAATTATTTTCCTCTTTTGTTTTGCCCAATAGAAATTGAAATAATTTGAAAAAGATAGCATAGAGACAGTATGTGGTAAAATGCAAATGGTTTCTTCCTTTAAACTGGAGAAGGAAAGATTGAGAATATTCAGTTTCTTTTTCCTCTCAAGTTTCAAACTCAATATAGTGTCTAAAACAGTCAACATAATGCATCATTGCTATTCAACAAATGAAGCAGTCCCTGTTTACAATAAAAACATATGATAATTTAGAAACAGCAAAATACATGCTATAAACATTCTGGAACTGAAATAGTTGTCTAAAGTCTTGCTTGATCAGTTGTATTTCATATGCTTTATCAAATGCCTATTTCCTTAAGTGTCAGAAAAGAAAGGTAAAGGAATGCCTGGCATGAGCATCAGGGAAAGAAAATGCTGACTGACACATGGAATCACGTGATTTCTACAGATGCCTTGCTTCTTGTCTCTTAAAAGATGTGGGTGAAAGAAAACTCTGAGACGCTCCTTACAAGAGTCTCATTTTCTGATAAGAGTTTTCTTGATTTTTTCTTTTATTACTTAGGATTTCAGTCTCATTTCCTCATTTGACTCTAGGTTGAACTCTCAAGATGCACACTTGTTGGGAACCCCCTTTCCAGGCAGGCATATGAGTTTGAATAAAAGGCCTAGGAACTATTGTTGGTGATAATGTTTGTCCTTATAGGGTATGCCACTTCTGCTCTGTTTCTGTCATAAACTGTCAAGTTCTCTTTGAACAAGGAGATATTTATTCTAGCAGAGTGGCTAGGAGTTCACCTAGTGGAAGGAGACCTGCACTGACTCCTGCCTCCTCTTCCCCTCCCTTAGCATCAGGGTCTCAGTAGTAAAAGGGTGTTCATATTCCACATTTCATACTTCATAGGATATGCCCTCAGCACGAGGTTTGCTTAACATTATTGTTTTATTATAGTATTAGAGAAAGCAAGTTTTAATTTAAATAAATGTATAGACTGTTTAAAACATTACCTACAGCCTTCAATGTGTCCTACTCTATGTATTGTTGCCTGACTATAATCTCAGTCTCTCTCTTGCTATTTCAAAAATTAGTCCTTGACTTTTTTTCTTTATCTGCCTGCCTCTTGTCCTTTTTCCTCTATATGGAAAGCTTTTTTTTCTTCTCCTAATGTGTTACATGGTTTTTTTTAAGGCAGTTCAAGATTGATGTCCTTCAGTGAGTTTGCACCGGTTGGACCATTTGGTGTCCTTAGCCCTTTCGTATGTGATCTGTTGTTTTTATGTGCTTATGTGTGTTATAGCTTTCCCTGATATGCTTATTTAGATAAATTGCAAAGCACCACTTTTTTCCTACACCACAATTATTAAAGCATTGCCTAATATTTTTCTTCTTCTCTCTCCATACACACATAGGGTACTTAATAAATGCTTGGTAAACAAATAAACTATCATCGGCATGCCTCGTCTAGGAGTTACAATGAAAGAACTTCAGTTTGAAAATCTGGCCTTTATTGTGCCTTTTTATCCTCACTCTCTGCCTCAGTGTTTCTACATATACCATTTAGAGTGTTTTCAACAGTGGCCGTATAAAAATGCATTTGACGGTTGCTCACATTACTTGGTTTAAATGTTTTAATACTAATTTATAAACATTAAATTGTTGGTAGTTCCTCTGGTATCAAACCTTGGATGCTTGCCATCTACACAGGGGCAGCAAGTATTTTCTGTTAAAAGTTAGGGTCAGATAGTAAGTATTTTAGACTTTAGCCACACACAACCTTTATTGTCACGTATTTTTTATTTTTTTAAATTTTATTTTTAACAGTCCTAACAACATGCAAACCATTTTTAGCTTATGCTACAAAAAGAAAAAAAAAAAAAAACAACCCTGCAGGCCATGGTATGTGACTGCTGATCTAGATCATTGAACTTTAGCTCTTGATGGTGCTAAGGCACAGAACCTCCAGTGCATTCCACCTGTTGTACTCTATGCAAGTTTTAGAGAGTGAATTTTCCTGGGGAGATTATTTAAGAAGAAAATGAAGAAAATGCAAAAATGAAGCAAGATCATTAAGGAACCTGAGGGTGTTCCTTCAATATCAAGTTCTCTTACCAACATTATTGGCTTCACAGCAATCCTGTTAATCCTAACAGTTTGTGACAGCTGCTAATTCATGGAAGTCTCACCAATTAACCTGTGTGATGTCTCCACAGGCCCAGGATAATTTTGTTTGGATTAAATATTCCAGGTGGTATCTTGACATGCCCTTAGGGACACTTCTAACTTCCTGGGGGAGATTCCAGGTGTGCCCTCTGCAGGCTTGACCCTAGAATTTTTCCTTGGAGAATAACTCATATGTCATATTTTTCACAAAGCTTTTCTTACTTCCCAAATCTCTTAGTTTTCTGAGCCCCATGACACCTGATTGTCACTCCCTTCCATGTCTTTTAATTCCTTTTCGGACTTTAATTGTAGCTATTCAAATCCTGTTTTTATTCTCTGCTCTGTGTTAAGGCTTATGCAGCAAGGATTGTGTGTGTGTGTGTGTCTCTCTGTGTGTTTTTCCTTATTAGTAAACAATGCCTCTCTTATGGTAGATGTGCGAAGACACTGAACTGAATTAAAAACCTACTGATACCCAATTAAGTGATATTTTCCCCAAGCCTTCAGTTGACTTTTAAAGAGGCAAAGAATAATCCTACTAAATGATTTACTAGGAGTCTTTTCCCATCAAACAGAGCCTAAGGAGAAATGGTTTCCCCACAGTATATTTTTCTAGGAGCCTATTCCCTTGGTGGTCTTGTCAAATTTGATACATGTAACTGTTTCTGAGTCAATGATGAATTCTTGAAGTCTAGCACTTAAGTTTTTAGTAGTCATTTTTAGTCAAACTTTGTCTAAAAAAAAAAAGAGAAAGACTTAGACTTTTTTTTCCTGTTGGGGTCAGTTTCTCACATCCTTTCTTTCTCCTTTTATTCTGAGAACATATTCCAAGAAAGTCAATTCTGTTACAACACTAGCGTACCTGCTAATGGCCACTTAACCAGCCCAGGGAAGCACAGATCTTCTTCCTGGACCTGTCTGTCATAGCAGTTTAAAGAAAAAAACTGGCTTAGTCAAAGGCTTTCTCACCAAACTGGAATATGATATGACTTCCTGGAGAAGCCACTGCACAAACAGGCAACAGCATTCCTACCTTTCAACCAAAAAGAAGGAGGAATAAATATCCCACTGAGGACTCATGCCTTGAAATGTCTTTGGAGATTGCAACCAAGTGCTCATATAAACGAAGTTCTTCTCTGGTGCATTTGCTACCAGTAGTTTGTGGAGTCATAGAGGGAAGGGTAAGATATGTCTGAATTAAGTGGCTGTCCAAGCAAATAAATGTGAGACCAAGTTCTTATTTAACCATCTGGACAATAAGTTATTTGTTGGCAGCCTTCCAGAGAAAATAAAAATTGTCCATTTGATGGGTGAAACATTTTTTTTTTTGCTTTTTGCTTTCCCTGTGATAAACCAGTGCATTTTCCCAAGCTGTTCAGCTGTACTATGGGGATTAAATATCGATTCTAACCTTGTAAATGGGGTAGAATGTGATGCTGGCTGATGGGTCCCTTAGGGAAGGACACTGTGTTTTAGGTCTTTCCTTCTACAGAAACTTAGAGATAAGTTGCTCCATTTCAAAGAATAAAGATAGACAAGACAGTCTTTTTCTTAATCAAATTAATATTAATAGCCTGCCTGTGGTAAGATGAGTACAAAGTCAAAAAAATGTGGCATATACCTGCTTTTTAGCTGTGAGTATCCAAAGTGCTGTTTGAGTAAGTGACAATGAGCATATTGTTATTTCAGGACTGTAATGTGCGGTGTGCCAGAGATTATGTGAGTGAATGCTTCCTGTCAGCTGGACCATTTTCTTATCTTGGGTTCATTTTTAAGTCAGTTCACTTTTGGTCCATTTCCTCTGTAATTTGGTTTCAAGTTGAGGGCATAGATAAAATCAGCTTAGAGAGGAAGTTGACAATCTGGTAAATAGCTGTGGCTTTTTTCTTTTAGGCAATAAGAGATATAACCCAGGATCAAAGCAGTGAATAATATTCCTTTAGAAAATAAGTTTTCTGCTGTTTGTCAGATGGTCTTGAATATTCAAAACTGCCAACCAGATAGGCTGACCTACATAGACACCTTGAGGCTCAGGAGGACTGACCTCTCTACCTGCTTAAGATTCCTGGCAGCAGAACACAGACTTCTCTGAGCTAGGTGGCAGCAAGGTTCACTGGGTAGAGTGTATGCTGCTCTTTGTCTTTCTTTTTGTAGAAAGCCCAGGGAGAGTCTATTCTCCTTTCATGGAAAATATGTCATATGAGAGGAGATGAACAGAATAGAAATGTCTTTGGAGATTGCAACCAAGTGCTCATATAAACGAAGTTCTTCTCTGGTGCATTTGCTACCAGTAGTTTGTGGAGTCATAGAGGGAAGGGTAAGATATGTCTGAATTAAGTGGCTGTCCAAGCAAATAAATGTGAGACCAAGTTCTTATTTAACCATCTGGACAATAAGTTATTTGTTGGCAGCCTTCCAGAGAAAATAAAAATTGTCCATTTGATGGGTGAAACATTTTTTTTTTTGCTTTTTGCTTTCCCTGTGATAAACCAGTGCATTTTCCCAAGCTGTTCAGCTGTACTATGGGGATTAAATATCGATTCTAACCTTGTAAATGGGGTAGAATGTGATGCTGGCTGATGGGTCCCTTAGGGAAGGACACTGTGTTTTAGGTCTTTCCTTCTACAGAAACTTAGAGATAAGTTGCTCCATTTCAAAGAATAAAGATAGACAAGACAGTCTTTTTCTTAATCAAATTAATATTAATAGCCTGCCTGTGGTAAGATGAGTACAAAGTCAAAAAAATGTGGCATATACCTGCTTTTTAGCTGTGAGTATCCAAAGTGCTGTTTGAGTAAGTGACAATGAGCATATTGTTATTTCAGGACTGTAATGTGCGGTGTGCCAGAGATTATGTGAGTGAATGCTTCCTGTCAGCTGGACCATTTTCTTATCTTGGGTTCATTTTTAAGTCAGTTCACTTTTGGTCCATTTCCTCTGTAATTTGGTTTCAAGTTGAGGGCATAGATAAAATCAGCTTAGAGAGGAAGTTGACAATCTGGTAAATAGCTGTGGCTTTTTTCTTTTAGGCAATAAGAGATATAACCCAGGATCAAAGCAGTGAATAATATTCCTTTAGAAAATAAGTTTTCTGCTGTTTGTCAGATGGTCTTGAATATTCAAAACTGCCAACCAGATAGGCTGACCTACATAGACACCTTGAGGCTCAGGGAGGACTGACCTCTCTACCTGCTTAAGATTCCTGGCAGCAGAACACAGACTTCTCTGAGCTAGGTGGCAGCAAGGTTCACTGGGTAGAGTGTATGCTGCTCTTTGTCTTTCTTTTTGTAGAAAGCCCAGGGAGAGTCTATTCTCCTTTCATGGAAAATATGTCATATGAGAGGAGATGAACAGAATAGAAATGATAAAACTTGACATGTTGATGAAGTGGTATATGGATAGAAAGGGCTGATTCTTGTGTATTGTTTCTTTAATCAAATAGCATGACATTCTCTAGACCTCCTCATTATTCCAGTAATTGGCCTATGTTATACATTTTTATTTTTATTTTTTGGCACAGAATAACTTACTATATAAGTTTAACTTTTTAAAGTCCTTCTCTTAAATAATGTCAGTCCTGACTAATTTGGTTCTATTAATGAATCAACTAATTAACTTGCTGATATTTTCAAAAAATATATTGAGAACACTATGCCAGTCATTGTGTTAGCTACTGTCAGAGAAGAACATAGCTTTTCTACACTAAATGCTTGTGCTTTTTAAGCTGTAATCATGCGATTGTAAGTTTTTATTTTGTTCACAATTGTACTGTAAATATTTGTCTTTCCATCTGAATTTTAATTTCTGAGCAGTAATTAATGTTTAATACTTTTATTAAATGTCCTATAATACCTAAAACAGGGTAAAGCATATAGTACTCAGTTAATTTCTTTTGACTTCCCTCTTTGGTCAAGTTCAAGAGTGTTCTTTATATTATTGAGAAACATTGACTATTTCTGTACCTTCAGGCTAGCTTTTTTTCTGTGCAGTCTCTTGCCTCTCAACCTGAACTTTTATTTTATTTTTTTAAATTTTGGCCACTTTTATTGGTCTTTCATTTATTTATTTTCATACATCTATGTTCTTTGGCCTGTGTGGGTCTCCCGTTGCAGTGGCCTCTCTCATCACAGAGCACCGGTTCTGAGTGCATGCGCTCCAGAGTGCCGGCTGGCAACTGGACACACCGGTCTAGCTGCTCCACCGCATGTGAGATCTTCCCAGGCCAGGGATCGAACCAGTGCCCCTTGCACTGCAAGGCGGACTCTTTACCCACTGGACCACCAGGGAAGCCATCAACGTGAACTTTGATCATATCTTTATATGGGAATGATACAAAATCAGACATGCCTGGAGAATTGTCTGGGCAATTTGAGAAAGTCCAGCAGATAAATATATAAGAAAAAAAGACCTGAGGCAGATTTGAGCTCACATCTTGAGAGATGGAGCACAAATGCAGTCGTACAGGTATGTGGACAGTATTCTCATTGGCTCCTTGTCCTTCTCTGTACTGTCTTAATAAGTGGTAATCCTGGAATCATTCTTTGGTTCTTCACATTCAGGCTCTCTCTATGGCCAACACATTATCAAGTCCTGTCCACACTACTTCCTATGTCACATTCCCCAACCCAACCAATGACTATGACCACTCTGGTTCAAACCACCACTAGACTTTTGCAATAGTTTCCCACATAACAGTCAGTTGACATTTAAAAATATAAACCATTTAATGTCACTTCTGTGTTCAAGCCTTTTTGAGGGGAGAAAATGACAGTAACAGTAAGATACCAGTCTAAGAGTGAAGGTTGGTCTACAAAGTGCTGCATGAACTGGTCCTTATCTATCAAAGCAATTGTCTTCTGACCTGCTTTCTACCTCTTTCATTCCAGCCACACTATTCCTGCTATTCCTTGAGATCACTGATCCTATTCACATGTATCACTTTGTGCTTGCTATTTCTTCTTTTCCAAATGTTAACCTTGACTCTTTAAATGGCTCATCCCTCCCTCCATTTAATTCTTTCCTTAAATTTTACCTTCTTTGATAGGCCTTGTTTATTCATGTATTTGAGCATAGGCCTAATCATTCTCTTCACTCTATTGCTTTTAACATTTATTTGTAATGCTTTTCATTCCCTGAGATCATATCCATTATTCGTTTACTTAGTGTTTGTTTTTCTGCCATAATATAAACTGAATGAAAGCAGAGAGTTTATTTTCCCATCCGATGAATAATGCTGGCACATGTAGATACAAAATAAGATTTACTGAGTAAATTGATAAATTATTTTATTTTATTTTATTTTTTATTTATTTATTTTGGGGGGTGGTGTAAGGAGGGAAGGGACAGGTGGGCCACTTCTATTGGTCTTTCATTTATCTATTTTCAGTCATCTTTGTTCTTTGGCCCATGTGGGCCTCCCATCGCGGTGGCCTCTGTTGTCTCAGAGCACTGGCTCTGGGTGCAAGCGCTCCAGAGCTCCGGCTCGGTAATTGGACACAACGGTCCAGCCGCTCTGCGGCACATGGAATCTTCCCAGGCTGGGGATCGAACCAGCACCCCTTGCACTGCAAAGCAGTGTCCTTACCCACTGGACCACCAGGGAAGTCCCAATAAATTTTTTTATTAGTAATGAATTCTACAACTATTTCTGAAGGCAGGTGTTCAGTACTGGTAAAATTCTCTTGATTTGCTTCGTGCCATTTCTGTTTGTTGAACCTGATCTGGTGTTAATAAGTTGTTCAATGGTCAGTCTCGTCTTTGGATCATCTGTGGATTAGGCATGGGGACCACAAGCTACTCAGAGCAGTGCAAAAATAAAGAGACAGCTAAGTTACAAGGTAGGATGTCATAGAATTACTGTCAGAACAGTGTTATTTGTAGTAGTTTGTAAGTGACAAAATGAGGGTCCACAAAAAATAATAGCAGGAAATATTTTCATTTACTTGGTTGTTTGTCCAGGATTTCTTTTCTCTTTTCCTCATCATGCCTCTTTTATTTTATATTTATTTTCTTTTTTTTTTTCTTTTTATTTATTTATTTATTTATTTATTTATTTATTTATTTTTGTACATGTATGTTCCCAAATCAATCAGATGCACATCCCTTGGCCCTCCCCCCACCCAGGTTCCCCCATCCCTCCAGACCATTGCTCCAAGTGGTTGTAGGTACTCCTATTCCTCTAGCACAATGACAATAGCTATCTTTTCTACACATGACAGTATAGGTTCCCATGTTACTCCCTCCCATTGTTCGGTCTCCACAATGTCTTTATGTCTATTCTCTGTTTTTTCATGAGTTCACTGTGTGTGTTATCATGACCATCTTACTAGATCCCATATATATGAGTTAGTATACTATACTTGTCTTTCTCTTTTTGACTTACTTCACTTTTTATGATAGGTTCTAAAGCCAGCCACCTCATTAGGACAGAGTCTTCTGCATTTCTTTTAACAGCTGAGTAGTATTCCATTGTATATATGTACCAGAGCTTCTGGATCCATTCATTTGAAATTTTTTTTTGTAACTTCTATTGGTCTTTCATTTATCTATTTTCAGTCATCTTTGTTCTTTGGCCCATGTGGGCCTCCCATCGCGGTGGCCTCTGTTGTCTCAGAGCACTGGCTCTGGGTGCAAGCGCTCCAGAGCTCCGGCTCGGTAATTGGACACAACGGTCCAGCCGCTCTGCGGCACATGGAATCTTCCCAGGCTGGGGATCGAACCAGCACCCCTTGCACTGCAAAGCAGTGTCCTTACCCACTGGACCACCAGGGAAGTCCCAATAAATTTTTTTATTAGTAATGAATTCTACAACTATTTCTGAAGGCAGGTGTTCAGTACTGGTAAAATTCTCTTGATTTGCTTCGTGCCATTTCTGTTTGTTGAACCTGATCTGGTCTTAATAAGTTGTTCAATGGTCAGTCTCGTCTTTGGATCATCTGTGGATTAGGCATGGGGACCACAAGCTACTCAGAGCAGTGCAAAAATAAAGAGACAGCTAAGTTACAAGGTAGGATGTCATAGAATTACTGTCAGAACAGTGTTATTTGTAGTAGTTTGTAAGTGACAAAATGAGGGTCCACAAAAAATAATAGCAGGAAATATTTTCATTTACTTGGTTGTTTGTCCAGGATTTCTTTTCTCTTTTCCTCATCATGCCTCTTTTATTTTATATTTATTTTCTTTTTTTTTTTCTTTTTATTTATTTATTTATTTATTTATTTATTTATTTATTTTTGTACATGTATGTTCCCAAATCAATCAGATGCACATCCCTTGGCCCTCCCCCCACCCAGGTTCCCCCCCCCCCATCCCTCCAGACCATTGCTCCAAGTGGTTGTAGGTACTCCTATTCCTCTAGCACAATGACAATAGCTATCTTTTCTACACATGACAGTATAGGTTCCCATGTTACTCCCTCCCATTGTTCGGTCTCCACAATGTCTTTATGTCTATTCTCTGTTTTTTCATGAGTTCACTGTGTGTGTTATCATGACCATCTTACTAGATCCCATATATATGAGTTAGTATACTATACTTGTCTTTCTCTTTTTGACTTACTTCACTTTTTATGATAGGTTCTAAAGCCAGCCACCTCATTAGGACAGAGTCTTCTGCATTTCTTTTAACAGCTGAGTAGTATTCCATTGTATATATGTACCAGAGCTTCTGGATCCATTCATTTGTCGATGGACATCTAGGTTGCTTCCATGCTCTGGCTATTGTATAGAGAGCTGCAATGAACATTGGGGTACAGGTGCCTCTTTCAGTTTTGATTTCATCAGGATATAGGCCTAATAGTGGGATTGCTGGGTCATAGGGTGCTTCTATTTTTAGTTTTTTAAGGAATCTCCATATTGTCTTCCATAGAGGTTGTATTAATTTACATTCCACCAGCAATGCAAGAGGGTTCCCTTTTCTCCACACCCTCTCCAGCATTTGTTGTCTGTCGATTTGTTGATGATGGCCATTCTGACAGGTGTGAGGTGGTATCTCATTGTGGTTTTAATTTGCATTTCTCTAATAATAAGCGAGGTTGAGCATCGTTTCATGTGCTTTTGGACCATTTGTATGTCCTCTTTGGAGAGGCGTCTCTTTAGATCTTTTTCCCATTTTTTGATTGGGCTGCTCATTTTCCCTGTGCTGAGTTGTCTGAGTTGCTTGTAGATTTTGGAGATTAATTCTTTGTCTGTTGTTTCACTTGCTATGATTTTCTCCCACTCTGTGGGGTGTCTGTTGAACTTTTTTGTAATTTCTTTTGCTGTACAAAAGCTTTTAAGTTTCATGAGGTCCCATATGTTCATTTTTCTTTTCAGTTCTGCTATTTTAGTTGGTGGGTCAGAGAAGATCTTGCTTTGATTGATGTCCTTGAGGGTTTTGCCTATATTCTCCTCTAAGAGTTTGATGGTTTCTGGTCTTACATGGAGGTCTTTAATCCATTTTGAGTTGATCTTAGTGTATGGCGTCAGGGAATGTTCCAATTTCATTTTTTTGCATGTAGCTGTCCAATTCTCCCAGCACCACTTGTTAAAGAGACTGTCTTTGTCCCATTTTATAGTTTCTCCTCCTTTATCAAAAATAAGGTACCCATAGGTGCGTGGGTTGATCTCTGGGTTCTCAATCTTGTTCCATTGATCTATAGTTCTGTTTTTGTGCCAGTACCATACTGTCTTGATAACTGTTGCTTTGTAGTAGAGTCTGAAGTTAGGAGGCTGATCCTCCAACTCCATTTTTCTTCCTCAGGATTGCTTTGGCTATTCGAGGTCTTCTGTGTTCCATATGAACTGTGTTATTATTTGGTCTAGTTCTGTGAAAAATGTCAGTGGTAGTTGAATAGGTATTGCATTGAATCTGTAGGTGATATTTGGAAGTATGGTCATTTTCACAATATTGATTCTTCCAATCCAGGAACATGGAATATCTCTCCATCTGTTTAAGTCTTCTTTAATGTTTCTCATGAGTGTCTTGTAATTTTCTGTGTACAATTCTTTTGTTTCTTTGGGTAGGTTTATTCCTAGATATTTGATTCTTTTGGTTGCAATGGTGAAGGGGATTGCCTCTTTGATTTCATTTTCTGATTTTTCATTGTTTGTGTATAGGAATGCCAGTGACTTCTGTGTGTTGACTTTATATCCTGCAACTTTGCTGAATTCATTGATTAGTTCTAGTAGCTTTGTAACCGTGTCTTTGGGATTTTCTATGTATAATATCATGTCGTCTGCAAAAAGAGAGAGCTTGACTTCTTCCTTTCCAGTCTGGATTCCTTTGACTTCTTTCTCTTCTCTTATTGCTGTCGCTAGGACTTCCAGGACTATGTTGAATAGCAGTGGTGAAAGTGGGCACCCCTGTCTTGTTCCTGATCTTAGAGGGAATGCTTTCAGTTTTTCACCATTAACAATAATGTTCGCTGTAGGTTTCTCATAGATGGCTTTCACTATGTTGAGATAGGTTCCTTCTATGCCCATTTTCTGAAGAGTTTTGATCATAAATGGATGTTGTACTTTGTCGAAGGCTTTTTCTGCATCTATTGAGATGATCATGTGATTTTTGTCTTTCAACTTGTTGATATGATGTATCACGTTGATTGATTTGCGGATGTTGAAGAAGCCTTGCATGCCTGGGATGAACCCAACTTGATCGTGATGTATGAGTTTTTTGACATGTCGTTGAATTCTGTTTGCTAGGATTTTGTTGAGGAACTTGGCATCTAAGTTCATCAGTGAAATTGGCCTATAGTTCTCCCAGCACCACTTGTTAAAGAGACTGTCTTTGTCCCATTTTATAGTTTCTCCTCCTTTATCAAAAATAAGGTATCCATAGGTGCGTGGGTTGATCTCTGGGTTCTCAATCTTGTTCCATTGATCTATAGTTCTGTTTTTGTGCCAGTACCATACTGTCTTGATAACTGTTGCTTTGTAGTAGAGTCTGAAGTTAGGGAGGCTGATCCCTCCAACTCCATTTTTCTTCCTCAGGATTGCTTTGGCTATTCGAGGTCTTCTGTGTTTCCATATGAACTGTGTTATTATTTGGTCTAGTTCTGTGAAAAATGTCAGTGGTAGTTGAATAGGTATTGCATTGAATCTGTAGGTGATATTTGGAAGTATGGTCATTTTCACAATATTGATTCTTCCAATCCAGGAACATGGAATATCTCTCCATCTGTTTAAGTCTTCTTTAATGTCTCTCATGAGTGTCTTGTAATTTTCTGTGTACAATTCTTTTGTTTCTTTGGGTAGGTTTATTCCTAGATATTTGATTCTTTTGGTTGCAATGGTGAAGGGGATTGCCTCTTTGATTTCATTTTCTGATTTTTCATTGTTTGTGTATAGGAATGCCAGTGACTTCTGTGTGTTGACTTTATATCCTGCAACTTTGCTGAATTCATTGATTAGTTCTAGTAGCTTTGTAACCGTGTCTTTGGGATTTTCTATGTATAATATCATGTCGTCTGCAAAAAGAGAGAGCTTGACTTCTTCCTTTCCAGTCTGGATTCCTTTGACTTCTTTCTCTTCTCTTATTGCTGTCGCTAGGACTTCCAGGACTATGTTGAATAGCAGTGGTGAAAGTGGGCACCCCTGTCTTGTTCCTGATCTTAGAGGGAATGCTTTCAGTTTTTCACCATTAACAATAATGTTCGCTGTAGGTTTCTCATAGATGGCTTTCACTATGTTGAGATAGGTTCCTTCTATGCCCATTTTCTGAAGAGTTTTGATCATAAATGGATGTTGTACTTTGTCGAAGGCTTTTTCTGCATCTATTGAGATGATCATGTGATTTTTGTCTTTCAACTTGTTGATATGATGTATCACGTTGATTGATTTGCGGATGTTGAAGAAGCCTTGCATGCCTGGGATGAACCCAACTTGATCGTGATGTATGAGTTTTTTGACATGTCGTTGAATTCTGTTTGCTAGGATTTTGTTGAGGAACTTGGCATCTAAGTTCATCAGTGAAATTGGCCTATAGTTTTCCTTTTTTGTGTTGTCTTTGCCTGGTTTGGGTATCAGGGTGATGGTGGCCTCGTAGAATGTGTTTGGGAGTTTTCCTTCCTGTGCAATTTTTTGAAAGAGTTTTAGAAGGACAGGCATTAGCTCTTCTTTAAATGTTTGGTAGAATTCGGCTGTGAAGCCATCTGGTCCTGGGCTTTTATTTTTGGGTAGATTTTTAATCACAAAGTTGATTTCTGAGCTTGTGATTGGGTTGTTCAAAGTTTCTGTTTCTTCCTGGCTCAGTCTTGGGAGATTAATCCTGTCCAAGAAACTGTCCATTTCTTCCAAGTTGTCCAGTTTGTTGCCATAGAGTTGCTCATAATAGTCTCTTAGAATCCTTTGGATTTCTGCATTATCTGTTGTAATCTCTCCTTTTTCGTTTTTGATTTTGTTGATCTGGTTCTTCTCTCTCTTTTTCTTAATGAGTCTGGCCAGTGGTGGTGTGTTTCTTCTGGGGTTTCTCCTGTATGGAACTCTTTGTGCTTCTTGGACTTGGTTGACTATTTCCTTTCCCATGCTGGGGAAGTTTTCAACTATAACCTCTTCAAGAATTTTTTCATAGTCTTTCTTCTCTTCTTCTTCTTCTGGAACTCTTAATTCATGTTGTGTTTATTTTCCTAGTTCTGATTTGGGAAATCGTTACGCATGGGAAAGTGTGGACCATGTTTCTTGTTCCTGATTCTTAAAGAGGGAATCCTTTCAGTTTTTCAACCATTAACGGATATGTTGGGTTGTCCTTTTTGGTTTTTCTCATAGATGGGCTTTTCTTGTTGGTAGGTTCATGATTTCTGAAGAGTTTTTATCATAAATGGATGTTGTACTTTGTCGAAGGCTTTTTCTGCATCTATTGAGATGATCATGTGATTTTTGTCTTTCGACTTGTTGATATGGTGTATCACATGGATTGATTTGCGGATGTTGAAGAAGCCTTGCATGCCTGGGATGAACCCAACTTGATCGTGATGTATGAGTTTTTTGACATGTCGTTGAATTCTGTTTGCTAGGATTTTGTTGAGGAACTTGGCATCTAAGTTCATCAGTGAAATTGGCCTATAGTTTTCCTTTTTTGTGTTGTCTTTGCCTGGTTTGGGTATCAGGGTGATGGTGGCCTCGTAGAATGTGTTTGGGAGTTTTCCTTCCTGTGCAATTTTTTGAAAGAGTTTTAGAAGGACAGGCATTAGCTCTTCTTTAAATGTTTGGTAGAATTCGGCTGTGAAGCCATCTGGTCCTGGGCTTTTATTTTTGGGTAGATTTTTAATCACAAAGTTGATTTCTGAGCTTGTGATTGGGTTGTTCAAAGTTTCTGTTTCTTCCTGGCTCAGTCTTGGGAGATTAATCCTGTCCAAGAAACTGTCCATTTCTTCCAAGTTGTCCAGTTTGTTGCCATAGAGTTGCTCATAATAGTCTCTTAGAATCCTTTGGATTTCTGCATTATCTGTTGTAATCTCTCCTTTTTCGTTTTTGATTTTGTTGATCTGGTTCTTCTCTCTCTTTTTCTTAATGAGTCTGGCCAGGCCTTGGTGTGTTTCTTCTGGGGTTTCTCCTGTATGGAACTCTTTGTGCTTCCTGGACTTGGCTGACTATCTCCTTTCCCATGCTGGGGAAGTTTTCAACTATAACCTCTTCAAGAATTTTTTCATAGTCTTTCTTCTCTTCTTCTTCTTCTGGAACTCCTATAATTCTAATGTTGGTGCGTTTAATATTGTCCCATAGGTCTCTGAGGCTATCCTCAGTTCTTTTAATTCTTTGGGCTTTGTTCTGTTCTTCAGCACTTATTTCCACCATTCTGTCTTCCAGCTCACTTATCCGTTCTTCAGCCTCTGATACTCTGCTGTTGAGACCTTCTATAGTATTTTTGAGTTCAGCAATTGAGTTGGTGGTCTCTATTTGCTTATTTTTCATTTCCTGCATGTCTTTTCTCAATGCACTAATTTCCTCTAATATTCTGTTTTCGGTGTTTTGCATCCTCATTAGTATAGTTTTTCTGAATTCTCTTTCAGATAGCTTGTCTATCTCCTCCTCTGTCATTTGAAGTGGTGTTTCTCTAGCTTGGTCCTTCATTTGTACAGTGTTTCTCTGACGTTTCATTATTAGGTTAATTTTTGTTTCTTTGTGTGTGTCTGTGTGTATGGAGTTCTTATTCCCACCAGGCTTCTTGGTTGAGTTCTCCCTTCCTTTGGGTTTTTGTCCTTGTAGAAGGGTTCAGTGGCTTGTGTCTTGGGTGGTGATAGACCTTGTTTACAGGTGAATAATCTGTAGTGTTGTATGTTCTTTGATAATCAGTGTGGGGTCTTGGAATCCGGGCTTCCGCTTCGAGGATCCTTGGTTTGATGATTGGTCAGGGGGTGTAGGCTCTATGTCTGGTTTGCTATGGTGTTCTGTGATACTAGTTCACACACTAGCATCTGAGGAACAAGAGGTGCATCCCTGATGGGTGACAGTCATAAAAGCATGCAGATGTTTTCTAACATAATCATAAGATACACATACATATACAGCAATCCCCACAACTGACCAGTTTTACAGAGATAAGGCGCAGGAAATCTTTCTAGCAACTCATGCAATCACAGATGATACTTGCCCGTTAGGCTTTGAATTAATTAAAATAGTGCCTGAATAATAGATCTAGCACAAGGTCCTGGCTTGGATAATTACAATGAAAGCAATTTTAAATTAGGACATGTGCTCGGGGTGACAAGGAGGAGAGTCTATAAGTAATAAAAAGGAAAAGATTTGTCTTGGAAGTATTTTATAGGATTAGGTAGCAAAGATTAGTGTGTGTACTGTTTAGTGCATTTGGAAGTGAATAGTGCAGACAGAAAGATAGGAAATAATTTGTCTAGAGGATATTGATAGCTAGGAAGATGTTTTACATTTAGAACATAGAGAAAGAAAGCAGTGGGAAAGAGGAAAGAGAAAAAAGAATTAGAGGTTTTCAAGAATTAAAATTAAAGTTAAAAAAAAAATAAAATCAAAGAAGGTTAAAAATTAAAAAAAAAGCAAAACGAAAACAAAGAATTTCTCCTTTGATTTCCTCAATGATCAGTTGGTTTTTTAGGTATGTATTGTTTAATCTCCATGTGTTTCTGTTTTTAGGGGTTTTTTTCTGGTAGTTGATCTCCAGTCTCATTGCATTGTGGTCCGAGAAGATGGTTGATATCATTTCGGTTTTCTTGAACTGACTGAGGTTAGATTTGTGGCCCAAGATGTGGTCTATCCTGGAGAATGTTCCGTGAGCGCTTGAGAAGAAAGTGTATTCTTCTGCTTTTGGATGGAACGTCCTAAAGATATCGATGAGGTCCATCTTTTCCAGTGTGGCATTTAAGGCTTGTGTTTCTTTATTAATTTTCTGTTTTGTTGATCTGTCCATTGGTGTGAGAGGAGTGTTAAAGTCTCCTACTATTATTGTGTTATTGTTGATTTCTTCTTTATGTCTGAAAGTACCTGTCTTATGTATTGAGGTGCCCCTGTGTTGGGTGCGTAGATATTCATGACTGTTATGTCTTCCTCTTGGATAGATCCCTTAATCATGATGTAGTGACCTGCCTTGTCTCTTAGAATCTTCTTTACTTTAAAGTCTATTTTGTCTGATATAAGGATTGCTACTCCAGCTTTCTTTTGATTTCCATTTGCATGAAATATCTTTTTCCAGCCTTTCACTTTCAGTCTATGAGTGTCTCTAGGTCTGAAGTGGGTCTCTTGTAAACAGTATATATATGGGTCTTGCTTCTGGATCCATTCAGCCAGCCTGTGTCGTTTGGTTGGAGCATTTAGTCCATTTACATTCAAAGTAATTATTGATACGAATGTTCCTATTGTCATCTTCTTAGAAATTTGGGGTTTGATTTGTAAGGCTTCTCCTACTCTTGTATTTATTGGCTATATCAGGTCCTTTAACACTTGTTGTAGGGCTGGTTTTGTGGTACAGAATTCTTTTAGTTTTTGCTTGTCTGTGAAGCTTTTGACTTCACCATCGATTTTGAATGAGATTCTTGCTGGGTAGAGAATTCGTGGTTGCAGGTTATTCTCTTTTAGCTGTTTAAATGTATCTTGCCATTCTCTTCTGGCCTGTAGGGTTTCTGTTGAGAGATCCGCAGTTAAACGTATGGGGTTTCCTTTATATGTTATTTGTTGTTTGCTCCTAGCTGCTTTTAGTAATCTGTCTTTATATTTAGTCTGCATTAGTTTGATTAGTATGTGCCTTGGTGTGTTTCTTCTGGGGTTTCTCCTGTATGGAACTCTTTGTGCTTCCTGGACTTGGCTGACTATCTCCTTTCCCATGCTGGGGAAGTTTTCCACTATAACCTCTTCAAGAATTTTTTCATAGTCTTTCTTCTCTTCTTCTTCTTCTGGAACTCCTATAATTCTAATGTTGGTGCGTTTAATATTGTCCCATAGGTCTCTGAGGCTATCCTCAGTTCTTTTAATTCTTTGGGCTTTGTTCTGTTCTTCAGCACTTATTTCCACCATTCTGTCTTCCAGCTCACTTATCCGTTCTTCAGCCTCTGATACTCTGCTGTTGAGACCTTCTATAGTATTTTTGAGTTCAGCAATTGAGTTGGTGGTCTCTATTTGCTTATTTTTCATTTCCTGCATGTCTTTTCTCAATGCACTAATTTCCTCTAATATTCTGTTTTCGGTGTTTTGCATCCTCATTAGTATAGTTTTTCTGAATTCTCTTTCAGATAGCTTGTCTATCTCCTCCTCTGTCATTTGAAGTGGTGTTTCTCTAGCTTGGTCCTTCATTTGTACAGTGTTTCTCTGACGTTTCATTATTAGGTTAATTTTTGTTTCTTTGTGTGTGTCTGTGTGTATGGAGTTCTTATTCCCACCAGGCTTCTTGGTTGAATTCTCCCTTCCTTTGGGTTTTTGTCCTTGTAGAAGGGTTCAGTGGCTTGTGTCTTGGGTGGTGATAGACCTTGTTTACAGGTGAATAATCTGTAGTGTTGTATGTTCTTTGATAATCAGTGTGGGGTCTTGGAATGGGCTTCCGCTTGAGGATCCTTGGTTTGATGATTGGTCAGGAGTGTAGGCTCTATGTCTGGTTTGCTATGGTGTTCTGTGATACTAGTTCACACACTAGCATCTGAGGAACATGAGGGTGATCATAAAAGCATGCAGATGTTTTCTAACATAATCATAAGTCCATACATATACAGCTGTTTAAATGTATCTTGCCATTCTCTTCTGGCCTGTAGGGTTTCTGTTGAGAGATCCGCAGTTAAACGTATGGGGTTTCCTTTATATGTTATTTGTTGTTTGCTCCTAGCTGCTTTTAGTAATCTGTCTTTATATTTAGTCTGCATTAGTTTGATTAGTATGTGCCTTGGTGTGTTTCTTCTGGGGTTTCTCCTGTATGGAACTCTTTGTGCTTCCTGGACTTGGCTGACTATCTCCTTTCCCATGCTGGGGAAGTTTTCCACTATAACCTCTTCAAGAATTTTTTTCATAGTCTTTCTTCTCTTCTTCTTCTTCTGGAACTCCTATAATTCTAATGTTGGTGCGTTTAATATTGTCCCATAGGTCTCTGAGGCTATCCTCAGTTCTTTTAATTCTTTGGGCTTTGTTCTGTTCTTCAGCACTTATTTCCACCATTCTGTCTTCCAGCTCACTTATCCGTTCTTCAGCCTCTGATACTCTGCTGTTGAGACCTTCTATAGTATTTTTGAGTTCAGCAATTGAGTTGGTGGTCTCTATTTGCTTATTTTTCATTTCCTGCATGTCTTTTCTCAATGCACTAATTTCCTCTAATATTCTGTTTTCGGTGTTTTGCATCCTCATTAGTATAGTTTTTCTGAATTCTCTTTCAGATAGCTTGTCTATCTCCTCCTCTGTCATTTGAAGTGGTGTTTCTCTAGCTTGGTCCTTCATTTGTACAGTGTTTCTCTGACGTTTCATTATTAGGTTAATTTTTGTTTCTTTGTGTGTGTCTGTGTGTATGGAGTTCTTATTCCCACCAGGCTTCTTGGTTGAATTCTCCCTTCCTTTGGGTTTTTGTCCTTGTAGAAGGGTTCAGTGGCTTGTGTCTTGGGTGGTGATAGACCTTGTTTACAGGTGAATAATCTGTAGTGTTGTATGTTCTTTGATAATCAGTGTGGGGTCTTGGAATCCGGGCTTCCGCTTGAGGATCCTTGGTTTGATGATTGGTCAGGAGTGTAGGCTCTATGTCTGGTTTGCTATGGTGTTCTGTGATACTAGTTCACACACTAGCATCTGAGGAACAAGAGGTGCATCCCTGATGGGTGACAGTCATAAAAGCATGCAGATGTTTTCTAACATAATCATAAGATACACATACATATACAGCAATCCCCACAACTGACCAGTTTTACAGAGATAAGGCGCAGGAAATCTTTCTAGCAACTCATGCAATCACAGATGATACTTGCCCGTTAGGCTTTGAATTAATTAAAATAGTGCCTGAATAATAGATCTAGCACAAGGTCCTAGCTTGGATAATTACAATGAAAGCAATTTTAAATTAGGACATGTGCTCGGGGTGACAAGGAGGAGAGTCTATAAGTAATAAAAAGGAAAAGATTTGTCTTGGAAGTATTTTATAGGATTAGGTAGCAAAGATTAGTGTGTGTACTGTTTAGTGCATTTGGAAGTGAATAGTGCAGACAGAAAGATAGGAAATAATTTGTCTAGAGGATATTGATAGCTAGGAAGATGTTTTACATTTAGAACATAGAGAAAGAAAGCAGTGGGAAAGAGGAAAGAGAAAGAAAATTAGAAGTTTCCAAGAATTAAAATTAAAGTTAAAAAATATAATAAAAGTCAAAAGAAGGTTAAAAATTAAAAAGAGCAAAAAAAAAAAAAATTAATGAGACTGAAAAACAAAGAAAAAACACATAGAATAAATCAAACAAATGAAAACTACAAAAAAAAAAAAAAAACATAAAAAAACCCCAATAAACAAAGAAACTAATAAACCCTAAACCAATCAATTGAATAAGCAAAATAGTCCACCACAAACCAGCAGAAAAAAATGAAAAAACAAAAAAAAAAGTTATATGGCGTGGTCTTTTTACGTGCCGGTTCTTGGTTTCTGTTTTTGTTCAGCAAAATGGGCTCTTTGATGGTGGGTGCTGGCCGGGAGGTGGGCTGATCCCAGTCAGTCGGGCTGTGGGCTTTGTGCGCAAGGCCTTTGCGGGCCACCGGCTGGCCGGAGCGCCCGCCTGTCCCTCCCAAACCCTGCGCTGCTCGGCTCGCAGTCCCTGTTGCAGCTCGGGGCGGCGGCTCCTCCGCCTGGCCATTCCCTGTCTATACCAAGGCGGACGCAAGCTTTACTGCAGCTCGTGCCAGCCCTGGTCAGCAACCCGTGGGCCCACTTCTCTCTAAGTCCAAAGCCCGCAAGTTTCCCGTGACTCGTGCCCAGTCCCTGGTCAGCAACCCGTGGGCTCCTCCTCCGTCGCAGGGCCTCCAGTTGGAGGGCTAACCCGCCGGCGGGTTCCGCGGCTCCGCGGGCGGGTTCCGCGGCTCCTCCGCGGGTCCGCGCGGCTCCTCCTTTGGTTTGCATTGATCGTTATTCTTTGGCTGTGCGGGCCGCCCTTTCCTGGCCCGGCGGGTTGCAGGCACTCCTTCTGGCACATGTGCTCCAGACACTTTGGGTGTTTTTTTGGACACTGGTCCAGCCACTCTGTGGCAGTGGGATCTTCCTGGCAAAGGGGGTAGAACCTGTTGGTGACCCAGAGCAAGGTGGGCTCTTGACACCCCTGGTCCACCACTGAGCACCGTCAGGATCTTTGGGTAATAAGTCATTTACCTTTACCCTAGATGTAGGTATTACTTTTTTTACCCTTGATGGACCAGGAAGCCCTTCCAGGACAGATACCTAATGTCTCTTTATCTATTGAAGATGAAGTTAAACCAGATCTCATAGTGGCCATTAAGGAAATTTTAAGTTTTTAGGCCCTGAGACAAAATGGTCTAAAGGAAAAGTTTGAATAAACCCCAAAATCTCATAGCATTAATGTAATATTTAATGTTTTATTCCCAGAAAAACTAAGAAATAGTTTTATAGAAAATCCATCAGCTTTAATTCTATTACAAATAGTTTGGGTCTGTCTAGCGCTTTTGGGTGTGAGGAGATGCAAGGATTGAGATGATAAAGTCTATTCCGGAAAAAGTCATTTACCTATCTAAAGACCTGCCCCACCAGATTCCCTGGAGCATGGAGTGCCTCTACCCCACCCTGATCTCCTTCAGTGGGTATTGAAGGTGGCAGTTCTCAACAGCATCGGGTCTGATCTCTGCAGAGGCGGAGGGCAAATGTCCTTGTTGTCCAGACATTGGCAATGTGTAAATGCCAGTTTGTACTTGACAAAACCTAGTGTACATATGTGTGGATATATAATATTTTACATTTATACAATGAGGCTTCCTGGTGACTTAATTGGTAAAGATCTGCCAGTAGTGCAGGACACCAGAGTTCCATCCCTGGGTTGGAACATCCCCTGGAGAAGGGAATGGGTACCCACTCCAATAGTTTTGCCTGGAGAATTACATGGACAGAGGAGCCTGGAGGGATACAGTCCATTGGGTCACTAAGAGCTGAACATGACTGAGCAACTAATGCTTTCACACTTTGTTTTCATACACACACGCACACACACACACACACACACACACACATAGTGGGTATTATACTATCCACTTTATATCATTGATTGAAGTGAGGAATTATAGCACAATACTATTAATAAGTAAAATATTAATTACTCTCACTCAACCCTTTGGTCCCATTTTATGGGTATTGCATTGTCACAGTTACCTTCTTCCTAGAAAAAACATTTTACAGTCATCTAGAAATCCAAGGGACTGTAGAGTCATCTTATCCATACTACTAGGTGGTATATAAGCATGATTTTTTAAAACTAAATTTCAAGTTTGTTTCTTACAAAGCATTGTGGGAGTTAATGGAAGATACATTTCACCAGTTTTGACATAAGCCATTCTCCAGCTGGAATCAAATGTCCAATGAATTAGTCAGCAAACTTTATTTTCAGTAGAACCACTGAAGAGAAAATGGAAACTTGTCATTTTCCCTTTAAAACCATGGATAGTGCTGTGTTTTCCATGATCTTGCTGTACACACATGACATTTTTCTTTTTTTGCCTCTAAGTCATCATTTTTATTTTTCATCCATCTTTTTATTCTTTGGCAAGTCATTTGATCTTTACCTCTATGATGTAGGTATTACTATGTTTCAGTGATGATTCTTTACATGGCAGAATCACTCAGCTATATTTGGGGTATGATTAGCTGTGTCTTTGGTAGCTGCTGTAACCATCGTGCCCTTGGGTACCATACCAATAAGTTGAAGTAGGACTTTTCAACCAGAGGAAAATGATACAGTCCTTGGATGCGTAGTCCTAGAATATTTGGTTGATCTGTGAACTTTAGAATGTTGAAAGTGAAAGTGTTATTTGCTCAGTTGAGTCTGATTCTTTGCCACCCCACGGACTATAGCCCATCAAGCTCTTCTGTCCATAGGATTTTCCAGGCAAGTATACTGGAGTGGGTTACCATTTCCTACTTCAGATGCAGGGATTGAACCCATGTTTCTTGCATCTCCTGCATTGGCAGATGGATTCTTTGCCACTGTGCCACCTTGGAAGCTGCTTATAAAGTTGAAGGTACCCTAAATAGACTAAAGTATTTATACAAAATAAAAATTCACATGAGATTTTTTACTAGCTTCCTTTAAATGATTGGAAACTACTATCAACAGGCCTAGTGATTATATCTGAAATCCTCAAAGTTAAAAGTATCAGCTTGGAAAGGGACCAATTCATCTGTTCCCATTTTCCAGAATCCCATGAGAACATGGCCCAAAGGATCCATACTACTAGGTCCCATTTTATGGGTATTGCATTGTCACAGTTACCTTCTTCCTAGAAAAAACATTTTACAGTCATCTAGAAATCCAAGGGACTGTAGAGTCATCTTATCCATACTACTAGGTGGTATATAAGCATGATTTTTTAAAACTAAATTTCAAGTTTGTTTCTTACAAAGCATTGTGGGAGTTAATGGAAGATACATTTCACCAGTTTTGACATAAGCCATTCTCCAGCTGGAATCAAATGTCCAATGAATTAGTCAGCAAACTTTATTTTCAGTAGAACCACTGAAGAGAAAATGGAAACTTGTCATTTTCCCTTTAAAACCATGGATAGTGCTGTGTTTTCCATGATCTTGCTGTACACACATGACATTTTTCTTTTTTTGCCTCTAAGTCATCATTTTTATTTTTCATCCATCTTTTTATTCTTTGGCAAGTCATTTGATCTTTACCTCTATGATGTAGGTATTACTATGTTTCAGTGATGATTCTTTACATGGCAGAATCACTCAGCTATATTTGGGGTATGATTAGCTGTGTCTTTGGTAGCTGCTGTAACCATCGTGCCCTTGGGTACCATACCAATAAGTTGAAGTAGGACTTTTCAACCAGAGGAAAATGATACAGTCCTTGGATGCGTAGTCCTAGAATATTTGGTTGATCTGTGAACTTTAGAATGTTGAAAGTGAAAGTGTTATTTGCTCAGTTGAGTCTGATTCTTTGCCACCCCACGGACTATAGCCCATCAAGCTCTTCTGTCCATAGGATTTTCCAGGCAAGTATACTGGAGTGGGTTACCATTTCCTACTTCAGATGCAGGGATTGAACCCATGTTTCTTGCATCTCCTGCATTGGCAGATGGATTCTTTGCCACTGTGCCACCTTGGAAGCTGCTTATAAAGTTGAAGGTACCCTAAATAGACTAAAGTATTTATACAAAATAAAAATTCACATGAGATTTTTTACTAGCTTCCTTTAAATGATTGGAAACTACTATCAACAGGCCTAGTGATTATATCTGAAATCCTCAAAGTTAAAAGTATCAGCTTGGAAAGGGACCAATTCATCTGTTCCCATTTTCCAGAATCCCATGAGAACATGGCCCAAAGGAGGGAAATTCACTTTAAAAAAAAAAATATGGAACACTTCATGAATTTGCGTGTCATCCTTGTGCAGGGGCCATGCTAATCTTCTCTGGAAATGCACTTTTAAACTGATGGGCAGTAAGAAGCATAGATCAAGTATAGGTGGGACATTCTAGAAACCTCAAAGGACAAGAATAATAAACAGATACTGTGATGTGATACAAATAAAAAATTTCAGTGAGTGGGAGAAAAAAATGCTTTATTTTTTTTAAAACTGGCATTTGTAGATTGGTCTTGCCCATAATTCCGAGGGGACTTGGCAGAAAAAAAAGGAAGAATAAAAAACTCTTCTATCTGTGATTCTTTTTAACTGGTGCTTTCTTTTAAGTAACTTAGATCACACTGGGAAAATAGAATCAATTCACTCTCTTTCAAAATGTAGAACTCTTCATTACTCATCTTTGCAGAGCTGGGGTGTAATTCTGATTCCCATGGAAATTTCTTGGCTTGGGAGAAGACATCTATGTCACTAAGGCAGAAAGATGTACCACCCAGTGAATTCAGGGCTTTCTTTCATCAATGTATAGCACTGAATGTAAATTATAACAGTCAAGATTTGACATTTAATGGAAGCAAATCTGCAAGCAGATCTGAAATGAAAACTCTTAGAATCTATTTTTTAAGACAGCTTAAATCTCCTAGGAACCTGTGCACTAGAAAAGCCCCAGGTAGAGCACTCAAATCTGTAAGTATTCCCTCTGTACATAACCATGCTGTTTACAAGTACTCTGCCATTAGGAATAGCAGGAAGGCATCAAGTTATACTGACATATACCATTGTCATTTCACTAGCCACTCTGCCGAGTTTATGTCACCAGTCATTTTCCTTTCCTGCTGATTTGCATGGTTGCTTCTTGATTGGGTGAATTTTTCTATGTATTAAGCTTTGAGTAATTCATTCTTACACCAGTCTCTGTCCCCTTCCTTGTTTACTTAGCACAGAGCTTGTAAAGCTCAGTGACATTTGACTCTGCTCTGTCGCTGACTGCATCATGGAATGCAGAAAGCATGTATGTATCATTGAGTGCATCTCTGAGTGATGGCCTCAGCATCATGTCAAATCATGGGGTCAGACTCTCTCATCAAGTCACATCACATCATGGTTGACGTAGACACATGGCTCAATTCTAAGTATCCAGAAATAATCAGGAAGTAAGCCTTCACAGCAGTCTGAGCAAGGCTTTCAGATACAGGAAATAGAGCAGATTGGCCTCTCTATTTTTACAACCACAGTTACAGTGAACCCTGTTAGAAGTTGTGCATATATCTGTATTCATATCTCATTGATAAGACAAAATTATCTGTACAAGATAGGCATTTTCTTTCCGAGTTTTTCTCATAATGGTGAGGCAGTGCCCCCCCTGAGTTTATTATTGTTGTTGATAAGATCTAATTCCTAGAACCAGATATTAATCTAAAGGATTCTATTGATTGAATGAGCTACATGATAGTTATTAGGGATTTGTAATGTGACAATCAAACTAAGACTATTCAAAAATAAGTTAGACTAGGCCACTGAGAAATTACCTCTGCAAAGTGTCTCCACTATAAAATCAATCCAACCTGATACATTAGGCTTCTGTTGCTTGATAAATCAGGAATGTAAATATATTGATCAGTAACACCAAATACTTCCAATTTCAAATTTTGCCTTGATTAGGAACTCTAAGGCATTGAGCATTAGTCCTTGAACCTCCTCTGCCTTTACTCCTTGATCCTTAAGTCTTTTCCATATTAGAGGTTAATAAAAACTAATCTGAATAAAACAAGATTCTTGACAATTGAAGTAATCAATGAATGATCAGTTGATGAGCATACATTGTTCATATTTGTTGTGCTCTAATAATACCCAAGAATCTACAATAGTGAGAGATGGGCATGTTTCTGAAGTTTTCACCAGTGGAGAAGTAGCTTGTCCTTTCACTAGCCACTCTGCCGAGTTTATGTCACCAGTCATTTTCCTTTCCTGCTGATTTGCATGGTTGCTTCTTGATTGGGTGAATTTTTCTATGTATTAAGCTTTGAGTAATTCATTCTTACACCAGTCTCTGTCCCCTTCCTTGTTTACTTAGCACAGAGCTTGTAAAGCTCAGTGACATTTGACTCTGCTCTGTCGCTGACTGCATCATGGAATGCAGAAAGCATGTATGTATCATTGAGTGCATCTCTGAGTGATGGCCTCAGCATCATGTCAAATCATGGGGTCAGACTCTCTCATCAAGTCACATCACATCATGGTTGACGTAGACACATGGCTCAATTCTAAGTATCCAGAAATAATCAGGAAGTAAGCCTTCACAGCAGTCTGAGCAAGGCTTTCAGATACAGGAAATAGAGCAGATTGGCCTCTCTATTTTTACAACCACAGTTACAGTGAACCCTGTTAGAAGTTGTGCATATATCTGTATTCATATCTCATTGATAAGACAAAATTATCTGTACAAGATAGGCATTTTCTTTCCGAGTTTTTCTCATAATGGTGAGGCAGTGCCCCTCCTGAGTTTATTATTGTTGTTGATAAGATCTAATTCCTAGAACCAGATATTAATCTAAAGGATTCTATTGATTGAATGAGCTACATGATAGTTATTAGGGATTTGTAATGTGACAATCAAACTAAGACTATTCAAAAATAAGTTAGACTAGGCCACTGAGAAATTACCTCTGCAAAGTGTCTCCACTATAAAATCAATCCAACCTGATACATTAGGCTTCTGTTGCTTGATAAATCAGGAATGTAAATATATTGATCAGTAACACCAAATACTTCCAATTTCAAATTTTGCCTTGATTAGGAACTCTAAGGCATTGAGCATTAGTCCTTGAACCTCCTCTGCCTTTACTCCTTGATCCTTAAGTCTTTTCCATATTAGAGGTTAATAAAAACTAATCTGAATAAAACAAGATTCTTGACAATTGAAGTAATCAATGAATGATCAGTTGATGAGCATACATTGTTCATATTTGTTGTGCTCTAATAATACCCAAGAATCTACAATAGTGAGAGATGGGCATGTTTCTGAAGTTTTCACCAGTGGAGAAGTAGCTTGTCCTTTCAAGAATGTGGAAGTCATCATTTGCTTCCCTGAGAATTCAAGGAGTATTAGATGGAGGTTTTACCCTGGTCATCATCAGTGTTAACTTTAATGAGCGCTGTGGGTCCACTGAAGCTTTCCTTAGTCCTCTCAGTCTCCTGTTGTGTAGATTTTCTCATTTACTCAAATAATTTAGTTTTCTCCTTTATGCTTCTCATTCATTTTCTGTTCAAGGTTCCCCACCCAGCCTGTCTGACAACTTAATGTGCTATTCTTCTCAAGCAATTTAATAGGAATCAAAATTTTATGTGCAGAAATGAAGTAATGATTATTGAATAGGTGAGAGGTATTTAGGAAAGAGTAGACTGAATTGGTTAACCCTGAAATGATAAACATGGTAAAAAATATGTTCCATTTTTATGTAAATTTATCTTTGGTCTATAACATACCTCTAAAATATTTACATTGTCATCAGTTAATATTATTTATCAGAGACTCACAGGTAGGATGTATTTTAATATGCTGTTGAGAAAAAGACTTCCTCATTTAACTTGATGGTGGATTCAGTATGCATGTATTACCATTGCTTAGAAAGCTAATGCAAACTTTGGTTACATTCATAATGTATTGTGTCTTGATCAAGGGCAGTAATATTCTCTTTGTTCTCTGTGCTGATCCTACTACATCTGGAATACTGAATTCACTTCCAGATGCCTTATGATTGTGCGTTAGACCATTCCAGGTGGATTACAGATAAAAGATCAAATGTACACATGTATTAATATAAAAAGATGTATTTCTTGCTTCAATCAGTTCAGCTGCTCAGTCATGTCTGACTCACAACCCCATGAACTGAAGCATTCCAGGCGTCCCTGTCCTTCACCATTTCCTGGAGCCTATTCAAACTCATGTCCATTAACACCATGATGCCATCCAACCATCTCAACCTCTATCATCCCCATCTCCTTTTGCCTTCTATTTTTCCCAATATCAGGATCTTTTCCATTGAGTTCTGTCTTTGCATCAGGTGGCCAGAGTATTGGAGCTTCAGCTTCAGCATCAGTCCTTCCAATGAATATTCAGGGTTGATTTGCTTTAGGATTGACTGGTATGATATCCTTTCGGTAAAAGGAACTCTCCAAGAGTCTTCTCCAACACCACAGTTCAAATAAATTCTTTGGCGCTATTACCTCAAATGAATTTAGGTTTTCTTTCCTTAGTCCTCTCAGTCTCCTGTTGTGTAGATTTTCTCATTTACTCAAATAATTTAGTTTTCTCCTTTATGCTTCTCATTCATTTTCTGTTCAAGGTTCCCCACCCAGCCTGTCTGACAACTTAATGTGCTATTCTTCTCAAGCAATTTAATAGGAATCAAAATTTTATGTGCAGAAATGAAGTAATGATTATTGAATAGGTGAGAGGTATTTAGGAAAGAGTAGACTGAATTGGTTAACCCTGAAATGATAAACATGGTAAAAAATATGTTCCATTTTTATGTAAATTTATCTTTGGTCTATAACATACCTCTAAAATATTTACATTGTCATCAGTTAATATTATTTATCAGAGACTCACAGGTAGGATGTATTTTAATATGCTGTTGAGAAAAAGACTTCCTCATTTAACTTGATGGTGGATTCAGTATGCATGTATTACCATTGCTTAGAAAGCTAATGCAAACTTTGGTTACATTCATAATGTATTGTGTCTTGATCAAGGGCAGTAATATTCTCTTTGTTCTCTGTGCTGATCCTACTACATCTGGAATACTGAATTCACTTCCAGATGCCTTATGATTGTGCGTTAGACCATTCCAGGTGGATTACAGATAAAAGATCAAATGTACACATGTATTAATATAAAAAGATGTATTTCTTGCTTCAATCAGTTCAGCTGCTCAGTCATGTCTGACTCACAACCCCATGAACTGAAGCATTCCAGGCGTCCCTGTCCTTCACCATTTCCTGGAGCCTATTCAAACTCATGTCCATTAACACCATGATGCCATCCAACCATCTCAACCTCTATCATCCCCATCTCCTTTTGCCTTCTATTTTTCCCAATATCAGGATCTTTTCCATTGAGTTCTGTCTTTGCATCAGGTGGCCAGAGTATTGGAGCTTCAGCTTCAGCATCAGTCCTTCCAATGAATATTCAGGGTTGATTTGCTTTAGGATTGACTGGTATGATATCCTTTCGGTAAAAGGAACTCTCCAAGAGTCTTCTCCAACACCACAGTTCAAATAAATTCTTTGGCGCTCAGCCTTCTTCATGGTCCAGCTCTCACATTCAAACATGATTATTGGGAAAACCATAGCTTTGACTATATGGACTTTCATTGGCAATGTGATGCCTTTGCTTTTGAATATGCTGTCTAGGTTTGTCATAGTTTTTCTTCCAAGGAGTAAACGTCTTTTAATTTCATGGCTGAAGTCATCATCTGCAGTGATTTTGGAGCCTAAGAAAATAAAGTCTGTCACTATTTTCATTGTTTTCCCATCTATCTGTCATGAATTGATGGGATTGGATTCCATAATCTCCATTATTAGAATGTTAAGTTTTACGACAGCTTTTTCACTCTCCTCTTTCACCTTCATTTGGAGGCTCTACAGTTCCTCTTTGCTTAGTGCCATAAGGGTGGTGTCATCTGTATACCTGAGGTTATTGATACTCTTTCCAGCAATCTTGATTCTAGCTTGTGCTTCATCTAGACTGGTATTTCACATGATGTACTCTGTATAGAAGTTAAATAAGAAGGGTTATAATATATAGTCTTGATGTACTCCTTTGTCAATTTGGAACCAGTCCACTCTTCCATGTCCAGTTCTAACTGTTGCTTCTTGTCCAGCGTACAGGTTTTGCAGGAGGCAGGTAAGGTGGTCTGGTATTGTCATCTCTTTCAGAATTTTCCACAGTTTGTTGTGATCCACCTAGTCAAAGGCTTTAGTGTAGTCAGTGAAGCAGAAGTAGATGTTTTTCTGGAATTCCCTTGGTCATTCAATGATCCAACAAATGTTGGTAATTTGATCACTGGTTCTTCTGTCTTTTCTAAATCCTGCTTGTACAACTGGAAGTTCTCAATTTGCCTAGTGTTGAAGCCTAGCTTGTAGGATTTTTAACATTACTTTGCTAGCATGTGAAATGATTGCAATGGTGAGGTAGTTTGAACATTCTTTGACCTTGTTCTTCTTCAGGATTGGGATGAAAGCAGACCTTTTCCAGTACGTGGCCACTGCTGGGTTTTCCAAATTTGCTTGCATATGCACTGTAGCACTTTAACAGCATCATTTTAAAATATTTGAAATAGCTCAGCTCAAATTCCATCACCTCCACTGGCTTTGTTCATAGTAAAGCTTCCTAGGGTCCACTTGACTTTGCAGTCTAAGATGTCTGGCTCTGGGTGAGTGATCCCACCTTCATGGTCATTTGGTTGATTAAGGTTTTTTTTTTTTTTTTTTTTTTAGTTCTTTGTATTCTTTCCACCTTTTCTTAATTTCTTCTGCCTCTGTTAGGTCCATACCATTTCTATCCCTGATTGTGCCTATCTTTGCATGAAATGCTCCCTTACTGTCTAGTTTTTTTGTAGGAATCTCTAGTATTTCTCATTCTGTTCTTTTCATCTCTTTGCATTGTTCATTTAAGAAGGCTTCTTTCCTCTCCTTGCTATTCTCTAGAACTTTGCAGTCAGATGGGTATATCTTCCCTTTCCTCCTTTGCCTTTTGCCTCTCTTCTTTTCTCAGCTATTTGTAAGGGCTTCTCAGATAAGTTTTTTGCATTTCTTTTTCTTTCTTTCTTTTTTTTAATTCTTTATTTTAAAGGTTTTACAGAGTTTTGTTGTTCACAGACATGTATGTTCCCAGATCAGTCATATGCATATCCCTGGTCCCCACCCCTCCCCCCAGTTTGCCCCATCCCACCCCTCCAGACCAACGCTCCAAGCCATTGTAAGCACTCCTATTCCCGTAGCACAATGACACTAGCTATCTTTTCCACACATAACAGTATAGGTTTCTATGTTACTCCCTCCATGCTTCCCCCTCCCTATTTCTTCCCCACAATGTCCCTATGTCTATGCTCTGTCTGTTTTTTTCTGCGTGTGTTATCAAGACTATCCTACTAGATTCTATATATGTGTGTTAGTTTACTGTATTTGTCTTTCTCTTTTTGACTTACTTCACTTTTTATGATAGGTTCTAGAGCCAGCCACTTCATTAGGACTGAGTCTTCTGCATTTCTTTTAACAGCTGAGTAGTATTCCATTGTATATATGTACCAGAGCTGCTGTATCCATTCATTCGTCGATGGACAACTAGGTTGCTTCCATGTTCTGGCTATCGTATAGAGAGCTGCAATGAACATTGGGATACAGGTGCTTCTTTCAGTTTTGATTTCATCAGGATATAAGCCTAATAGTGGCATTGCTGGGTCATAGGGTGCTTCTATTTTTAGTTTTTTAAGAAATCTCCATACTGTCTTCCATAGAGGTTGTATCAGTTGACATTCCCACCAGCAATGCAAGAGGGTTCCCTTTTCTCCGCACTCTCTCCAGCATTTATTACCTGCAGATTTGTTGATGATGGCCATTCTGACGGGTGTGAGGTAGTATCTCATTGTAGTTTTAATTTGAATTTCTCTAATGATAAGCAAGGTTGAGCATCATTTCATGTGTTTTGGGGCCATCTGTATGTCCTCTTTGGAGAAGTGTCTGTTTAGATCTTTTTCCCATTTTTTGATTGGGTTGTATATGGTTATGTGGCCAAGATTAGTGTGTTGTATTGTTTAGAGCAGCTTGAAGAGAATAGTAGAGGCAGGAAGGTAGGAAATATTTATCTAGAGGATAGTGGTAGATAGGAGAAAGTTTTAGATTTAGAACATAGAGGGAGGAAGCAGTGGGAAAGAGGAAAGAAAATTAGAAGTTTCCAAGAATTAAAATAAAAAAAATTAATAATTAAAAATCAAAAAAAGAAATTAAAAATTAAAAAGGGAAGAGAAACTTAATAAGAAGAGACAAAAGAAAAAGAGAGAGAGAAAAAAAAACCCAAACCTGACCAATCAAACGAATAAACAGAACTGTCTGCAACATATGAACAAAAAAGCTAAATATTGTCCCTGGTTTTTATCCTCTCATCTGTCTGGTGGAAGCCAATCTGCTCTTGATGGTGTTGTCTTGATGATGTAGCCTTTCCCTTATGGCACCGGTCTGCACGCTCAGGTGCTGGCCGGGATGGCGGGCTGATCCCAGTCTGTCGGGCGGGGGGCCTCGGGGCGCGCGCAATCCCATGTTGGGCGGAAGCGCCCTGGCTCTACAGTGCACCCGCTGTTAGCCTCCAATACCTGCCCTTCTCCTGGCTTCCTCCGCTGCGGGTGTAGCTATGGGGGTGCATGGGCTCCTCCGCCACTGGCGCATGCACACTGCCAGTTACACGTCCAAGTCCCAAAGGCAGGCACAAGCTTCCCCGTCTGGCTTGAGCCCGGTCCCTGGTCAGCAATCTGTGGGCGACTTCCCTTAAGCCAGTCCCCCACTAGCCTTGTTTAAACTCACCCGGTGCCAGGTGGAAAGTAAGAAATCTCCATACTGTCTTCCATAGAGGTTGTATCAGTTGACATTCCCACCAGCAATGCAAGAGGGTTCCCTTTTCTCCGCACTCTCTCCAGCATTTATTACCTGCAGATTTGTTGATGATGGCCATTCTGACGGGTGTGAGGTAGTATCTCATTGTAGTTTTAATTTGAATTTCTCTAATGATAAGCAAGGTTGAGCATCATTTCATGTGTTTTGGGGCCATCTGTATGTCCTCTTTGGAGAAGTGTCTGTTTAGATCTTTTTCCCATTTTTTGATTGGGTTGTATATGGTTATGTGGCCAAGATTAGTGTGTTGTATTGTTTAGAGCAGCTTGAAGAGAATAGTAGAGGCAGGAAGGTAGGAAATATTTATATAGAGGATAGTGGTAGATAGGAAAAAGTTTTAGATTTAGAACATAGAGGGAGGAAGCAGTGGGAAAGAGGAACGAAAATTAGACGTTTCCAAGAAATAAAATTTTAAAAAAATTAATAGTTTAAAATCAGAAAATAAATTAAAAATTTATAAAGGGAAGACAAACTTAATAAGAAGAGAGAAAAGAAAAAGAGAGAGAGAGAGAAAAAAAAAAAAGAAAACCCAAACCTGACTAATCAAATGAATAAACAGAACTGTCTGCAACATATGAACAAAAAAGCTAAATATTGTCCCTGGTTTTTATCCTCTCATCTGTCTGGTGGAAGCCAATCTGCTCTTGATGGTGTTGTCTTGATGATGTAGCCTTTCCCTTATGGCACCGGTCTGCACGCTCAGGTGCTGGCCGGGATGGCGGGCTGATCCCAGTCTGTCGGGCGGGGGGCCTCGGGGCGCGCGCAATCCCATGTTGGGCGGAAGCGCCCTGGCTCTACAGTGCACCCGCTGTTAGCCTCCAATACCTGCCCTTCTCCTGGCTTCCTCCGCTGCGGGTGTAGCTATGGGGGTGCATGGGCTCCTCCGCCACTGGCGCATGCACACTGCCAGTTACACGTCCAAGTCCCAAAGGCAGGCACAAGCTTCCCCGTCTGGCTTGAGCCCGGTCCCTGGTCAGCAATCTGTGGGCGACTTCCCCTTCAGCCAATCCCACACTAGGAGTGTTTAAACTCACCCGGTGCCAGGTGGAAAGTCGCGATTTTCGCCCGGCCGAGCAGCGCAATTTTCACACTGGGCGCTCCCTCCCGTCTCCCGGTCGCTAGGCAGCACTCCCCACGTTTCGTCTGGCCTCAGGTCGCTAGGCAGCAAGCGTGTTCTGCTCGGCCCTGCTCTGGTATCTTATCTTCACAGTGTCTTAATTTCTGCCGGCGATCCGGGCGGATTCTTGGAATTTTCACGCTAATCGTTGCCCTCTCTCCCTCCAGGCTCTGCTCAGGCCCCCTTTTAGGGCACTTGTTGGCGCGCTCTCCGTAGGTGCGGTCCGGCGTGGGGGTTAGGATAGAGGGTTCTCAGAACAGTAGCTCCGGGAAAGTTCTGGCTGTTCACTCTTACACTCTCGCAGACCTATGGAGTTCTTCTGTCGTCTAGCGGCTGGTTTGTTGGTGGTGGTTCATTTCTTGATTAGTTCTGGTGATTCTGTTGGGGAGCTGGTGAAATCTTCCCCTCATTCCTCCGCCATCTTGGCTCCCCTCGCATTTCTTTTTCTTATGGATGGTTTTGACAACTGCCTCTTGTACAGTGTTACGAGCCTCTGTCCTTAGTTCTTCAAGCACTCTGTCTATCAGGTCTAATTGCTTGAATCTATTTGTAATTTAGACTATATAATCATATGGAATTTGATTTAGGTCATATCTGAGTGATCTAATCGTTTTCCCTACTTTCTTCAATTTAAGTCTAAATTTTGCAATGAGGATCTCATGGTTTGACTTTACAGATTTGTAGGAAACCTTCAGTTTATTGAAAGGGATCAAATGGCTCCTGGAATATCCTTTCTGATACAAAGTAACAGTGAAGCTGGAATTAAATTGGATTAGGATCAGAATGAGGTGAAAATGAAATGGAGCGAGTACAATATATGTGTAGGGTGATAGTGGGCACAGGTTGAGCTTTGGGCAAATTTAGGGTATTTTGGGCAAGGGAGGAAACAATGAATGAGTCTAGAGAGGCCCAAGAAACACTCTGAAGCTTGCACAGCAGATTGAGATGTTCTAGTGGATTTAGAGCTCATGTCATGGTCATCAACACAATACCTCTGGACAAAGTCAGCCTAACAATGGGCAAAATCAACTTTATAAGATTGTTCCTGAACTTTTTCACCATACTTGTTATATTCAGACATCTGAGCATCTCTTATGCCTGCTGCTGTTGCTGCTGCTGCTGTTCACTTGATAAGTCATGTCTGACTCTTTGTGATCCCATGGACTAAAGTCCACCAAGCTCCTCTCTCCATGAGATTTCCCAGGCAAGAATACGAGAGTGGGTTGCCATTTCATTCTCCAGGGCATCTTCCTGACCCAGGGATTGAACCTGCGTCTCCTGCACTACAGGTGAATTCTTTTCTGCTGAGCCACCTGCTCTTATGCCTGAACCCTTACTAAATCCTCAACCATGGAAGCGGAATTGAAAACAATGTTAAACATTCAAGAGTTACCCCAGGCTTAATTGTATAGTTTGGAGGTTTGTCAGGAAAAGAAATTGGGAAGCCACAGTTCTTGCCATCTAATAATTGAAATGAGGAGCATAACATGAAAGAAACAGCCATTTTGTTCTTATCTTATCAGATAGCGAAGTTTGACTGGGTACCTGGAGGTTAGTGGAAGATGTTTGAAGAAAGCTTTCTAATAATAAGGGCTATGCAGTAATGGTATGAGCACCCTTATGGTCAGGAGTTTTCCCATTTCTACAAATATGCAAAAAGAGGCTGGTCAACTTTGCCTTGAATTGGAAATGCTATTAAGAGTATCTCAAAGGTCCTTTTTGAGACTGTGGCTATGAGAGGCTTTGAATTTTTCAACCATTTCAGTTTCAAGAGTTCCTTTTGAAGAGATCACTGAGTTTTATTCTTGAGGCAAAAGCAGAAGTAAATGAGGTAATGTCTCTAAAGCATCTAGCACATATCCCTTTTCCCTAATCACTGTCTTCCTCTGACTCTTAAAGAAAACGTATGGGAAGAACGTTGAGAAACTGAATAAGATGTGGTAAAACAGAAGCCTTTCTGTTGGATGAGAAATAGCCAACCAGACAATGGAAAGTCTATGATAGGACTTACAAACATATTTTTATTGAATATTTTCATCTTATGCTCCCGGGACTGTTGCTGACCGCCAATTCTTTGCACTTCTATTTTTGCTCATTTCAAAAAAAGCAGTTTGGGGCTCCAGCTGCTAAGCCAGGAAAGCTCTCTTTCACTGGCAGCCTTTCCCTCTTTTGGCAGAATCCACAAGCAATTGCTTTGATGCTTTTTGGAGTTACATTTGGTGTCTGTCATAGTTCATGCAAAGATAAGCTGATTGGGTTGTCTGGTTGGTCCCAGATGGTTTTGGCTTTAATGCTCCATCAATTCTCTTTGAAAATGAAGTCCTGGTCCAATCTCAGGTCCCAAGGGACACATACAGATGACTTGTTCATGATCAAAAGGCAACATAATTTCCTGATGTCCATATGCTTTCTCTGAAACTTCTTTTGGTGTCCTCAAAATTGATGTTTATTGTAAGTGGATGGCAGATCATCATTTTTAAAAAGGTCTACACTTTAAAAGCGTTTCCTGAAGTGTTCCTACAAGTGAGAGTGGAGAGGGCTGAACTGGTTATTCAGAACCCCAAAAAGTGAATTCTAGAATCCAGAGCCATAAAATCAATTCCCACAAAAATAAAGACACTGAGTTTATGGTTTACTTTTGCACCATGATCATACTAAGGGTAGAAATTATCCTCGTCTTACAGTTTTAAGTCTTAACGTGTAGTATCTGATTCATATATTTCCTCCTAGACAAAGTTATTTACAAATCATTTTGTTACAAAGAAATTCAAGGGGTTAGGTAAACCAGTGGTGTGATTATATAGAACACAGATTTGCTGGAGTTAAGGCTTTAGAAATGGATAAAAAACCATGCAGGTGTCATCTTTGAATTCCATCTGACACATGTTTTTCTCTTTTAATGGGCAAAAGATTTAAACAGATATTTCACCAAAGAATATATACTGTTGGTGAATAAGAACGTGAAGAAATACTGAACATTTTTAGTCAGTTAGGGTTATATAAAATCACAGTGGGACACAGATATGCTCAAAAATTGGTAAAAATTAAATTAAATGGCCAAAGTAAGTTTTGGCAAGGATGTAGAGGAGATAGAACTCTCATGCCTTGCTGGTGGGAATGAAAACTGTACAAACACTCTGGAAAACTGTTTGACAATTTCTTAAATATTTAAATATATACTTACTGTACAATCTAGTTATTCCATTCCAAGCTATTTACTCAAGAGAAAAAAGAAAAAAACAACCCAACACTGTCCATACATACACAAATGTTCACAGAATCTTAATATTTGTAATAGCCCCAAGCCAGAAACAGCTTAATGTCCTTCAATAAGTTAATAAATAAAACAAATTGTGATATATCCATCAGTGAATTACTACTCAACAATACACTTTTAAATGATTAAAATATGTGTATATGAGCATGTGTGGCACTCACTATGTTATACACACCTGCGTCTCTTTAGGAGCAATCGCGAAAGTCAGATAAAAGATCCTATTTTCTACATTTGCTTTCTAAGAATGACACATCCAACTAGAGGAGAGAATGCCAAGACTGAGCAGGAGGGTTGCTTTAAGAGCTAGAGTCGGTGTTTTTTGAGGTCTCAGAAGGACAGTATGGCACTTAAATAATGAGCTTATTCAAGTTGAACTTCTGAGTCTCACTTTTCCTTCCCCAACAAACAATCCCCTTTTGAAACTTTTTCTGGGGGAAAGCTATGTTTAGGCTAGCTCTGTATAGAGTTCTGATTGAAATGGTTCCCTGCTTGTATGTGACAGAGGAGGAATGATAAATTCCCTAATAATTAGAAAAGTATTTAAGAAAACCACACAAACCTTTGCAATAATGCTTTCATTTGTGTAAAGGATAAAAATGAAGCGGACAGTGCAAATTCCTAATGTTTTTGAGTGGTATCAAGGAGCAAATAATTTCTACTTTAAATAAAGCAATTGGAGTCTTAGGAATAGCTCAGAAGTGAAACACTGAGATCAAAGCCATCTGTCAACTACCTGTTCTTATCACTCATCTTAACCTTTGCCTTCCAGGCTTGTGAGTATTCCAGAAATTGTTTGAAAGATTTGTTTGTCTTGTAAATAGCTGTCATTAGGATGCAAACTACTGGACTGAAATAGTGAACTTGTCAACACTGATTAGATTGTATTTTTGGAAAGGGGAAGGCTCTATGCTGGTACTTTAGGCAACTGATCTAAAATGTTTATTTCAGCAAATCCAGGTTTGATATTACCACTCTTATTGTATAGACAAACTGATTGCCCAAACTCATACAGCAATCCCATGGACTGACAAACCTGGTGGGCTACAGTACATAGGGTCACAAAGAGTTGAACACTACTGAAGTGACTTATCAGGTACACACTCATACATCTGGTAAAGTGGAACTGGAATTTGACTGAATATCACCGCAAACTGACGCTAAAATTGGTTACCTGTGTCTACTTCCCAGAGATATATAATCACAGCAATAATTTGAAAGGTAGTGTCAACTAAAAAAAAAGATGAACAACTTGAGAGTCGAGGGTTAAGTTTTATTTGGGGGACAATTAGGACTGCAGCCTGGGAGACAACACCTCAGATAGCTCTGAGTGACCGCTCCAAAGAGGCAGTGGGGTAAAGGTCAGCATATATTGTTTTGATGAAGGGGAAGTTCAATATCAATAAACAGTCATTTTACAAAGGCTTTTTGGTTAGTCATGAGGATCTGATGTCACCATGAAGGGATTTAGTGCTTTTCTAGATATGAGGAGATGCAAGGATTGAGATCATAAAATTTGTTCCTAAACACATCCACCTATCTAAAGACCTGTCCCACCAGATTCCCTGGAGCACAGAGTGTTTCAGTCCCCCCTGAACTCCCTCTGGGAGTGTTGAAGGTCAGCAGCTCCCAATAGCACTGAATTCAATCTCTGCAGAGGCAGGGTAAATATCCTTGTTGTTCCGTCATTGGCAATGTAATTGGTAAATGCCAATTTGTAGTTAACAATAGGTATGGATATTCTAGGGGCACCTCAATTCAAGAAGGCAAAACCTGAAGATTTTCTGTCACACTGATATTTCTGTTTTATTTTTCTAAATTTCTATGAATGCCCTTAGACTCCACCCAAACTGCTAATCTCTGAACCCAGGTTTTATCCTAAATGTCCTTTCTTTAGCTTCCTGTTATGTTTCCTCTTTACATTCTTTCAAATAGTGTTTCATTTCAAGTCCTTTACCTTTTCTCATCTGGATTATTCAATATTGTATTGCTGGTCTTCCTGAGTGCAGCCTAGTACCACCTGTGTCCAAGTTTTCCACTATTACGCACTCTAAAATGTTTATTCAGCAATATTAAAGAACAAACTGATTGCCCAAACTCATACAGCAATCCCATGGACTGACAAACCTGGTGGGCTACAGTACATAGGGTCACAAAGAGTTGAACACTACTGAAGTGACTTATCAGGTACACACTCATACATCTGGTAAAGTGGAACTGGAATTTGACTGAATATCACCGCAAACTGACGCTAAAATTGGTTACCTGTGTCTACTTCCCAGAGATATATAATCACAGCAATAATTTGAAAGGTAGTGTCAACTAAAAAAAAAGATGAACAACTTGAGAGTCGAGGGTTAAGTTTTATTTGGGGGACAATTAGGACTGCAGCCTGGGAGACAACACCTCAGATAGCTCTGAGTGACCGCTCCAAAGAGGCAGTGGGGTAAAGGTCAGCATATATTGTTTTGATGAAGGGGAAGTTCAATATCAATAAACAGTCATTTTACAAAGGCTTTTTGGTTAGTCATGAGGATCTGATGTCACCATGAAGGGATTTAGTGCTTTTCTAGATATGAGGAGATGCAAGGATTGAGATCATAAAATTTGTTCCTAAACACATCCACCTATCTAAAGACCTGTCCCACCAGATTCCCTGGAGCACAGAGTGTTTCAGTCCCCCCTGAACTCCCTCTGGGAGTGTTGAAGGTCAGCAGCTCCCAATAGCACTGAATTCAATCTCTGCAGAGGCAGGGTAAATATCCTTGTTGTTCCGTCATTGGCAATGTAATTGGTAAATGCCAATTTGTAGTTAACAATAGGTATGGATATTCTAGGGGCACCTCGAATTCAAGAAGGCAAAACCTGAAGATTTTCTGTCACACTGATATTTCTGTTTTATTTTTCTAAATTTCTATGAATGCCCTTAGACTCCACCCAAACTGCTAATCTCTGAACCCAGGTTTTATCCTAAATGTCCTTTCTTTAGCTTCCTGTTATGTTTCCTCTTTACATTCTTTCAAATAGTGTTTCATTTCAAGTCCTTTACCTTTTCTCATCTGGATTATTCAATATTGTATTGCTGGTCTTCCTGAGTGCAGCCTAGTACCACCTGTGTCCAAGTTTTCCACTGCCACGAGAGAGAGAGCTTTTGAAAAATAAGTTGTGACATCATTCCCCTTCAAGACTCCAGACTTTTTAGGGTGTCATAGAAAGCCATCCATGGTTTTACCTTGTTTACTATTTCCAGATTTCTATTGTGTCATTTCCTTCTGGCATCTCATCCCAAAGGCAGACACATCTACTTGAAATTCTTCATTTGTTTTTTTGTCATTTAGCCCATTCTGGTGTATCCTTCCAATTCTCACCATAGGTTTACAGAGTAAGGGGTACCTATTAATCTTTTAAGACTCAGTTTAGAAATGAACTCCTCTCCAACATTATTCTAACATGTTCCTATAGATAGATAGATAGATAGATAGATAGATAGATAGATAGATAGATAATCTCAGCATTCTCTTCTCTGTTTCCTCTCTGTATTCCGATGTCTGTTTTAGCAAGCATAAGCAATTTCCTCTTGGCTTGTCTATCTTCCTTGACTATAAGTTCCTCTTGGTGGCACCAGGATCTAGGGCACAGGGCATGGCTCAGTCAGTTCTCAGAAACTTTTGGGAAATGAATAAATTGAGAATGAAACCAAAATCTCAAATTTAAAGATTCTAAAAGGCAACATTGTGGCAATTGTCTAAAGAAGTAGTGAATAATGAACTGAATAGCCTGGATTTTGCATATTTAACACTTATATTAGTTAAAAGCTTGTAAGAGAATCCATAGTTTAGTCTACAAAACATGCTCTGAAGTTCCCTTTATGAGAGTCTATACAGGCACTTACCAATAAATACTTGTGCCAAATTTGGTAAGCATTTGTTTAACATAGGTTTCTAGGGCACCTCAATTCAAGAAGGCAAAACCTGAAGATTTTCTGTCACACTGATATTTCTGTTTTATTTTTCTAAATTTCTATGAATGCCCTTAGACTCCACCCAAACTGCTAATCTCTGAACCCAGGTTTTATCCTAAATGTCCTTTCTTTAGCTTCCTGTTATGTTTCCTCTTTACATTCTTTCAAATAGTGTTTCATTTCAAGTCCTTTACCTTTTCTCATCTGGATTATTCAATATTGTATTGCTGGTCTTCCTGAGTGCAGCCTAGTACCACCTGTGTCCAAGTTTTCCACTGCCACGAGAGAGAGAGCTTTTGAAAAATAAGTTGTGACATCATTCCCCTTCAAGACTCCAGACTTTTTAGGGTGTCATAGAAAGCCATCCATGGTTTTACCTTGTTTACTATTTCCAGATTTCTATTGTGTCATTTCCTTCTGGCATCTCATCCCAAAGGCAGACACATCTACTTGAAATTCTTCATTTGTTTTTTTGTCATTTAGCCCATTCTGGTGTATCCTTCCAATTCTCACCATAGGTTTACAGAGTAAGGGGTACCTATTAATCTTTTAAGACTCAGTTTAGAAATGAACTCCTCTCCAACATTATTCTAACATGTTCCTATAGATAGATAGATAGATAGATAGATAGATAGATAGATAGATAGATAATCTCAGCATTCTCTTCTCTGTTTCCTCTCTGTATTCCGATGTCTGTTTTAGCAAGCATAAGCAATTTCCTCTTGGCTTGTCTATCTTCCTTGACTATAAGTTCCTCTTGGTGGCACCAGGATCTAGGGCACAGGGCATGGCTCAGTCAGTTCTCAGAAACTTTTGGGAAATGAATAAATTGAGAATGAAACCAAAATCTCAAATTTAAAGATTCTAAAAGGCAACATTGTGGCAATTGTCTAAAGAAGTAGTGAATAATGAACTGAATAGCCTGGATTTTGCATATTTAACACTTATATTAGTTAAAAGCTTGTAAGAGAATCCATAGTTTAGTCTACAAAACATGCTCTGAAGTTCCCTTTATGAGTGTCTATACAGGCATTCTCATTTTTCTATGAATGTACTTCAATATGGGTCTAGAAGAAAAAGGGCTATCCTCAAACAGTGTCAAAAGTAACAACTTCATCTCTAATAAAGTAGATGAGTTATATTACCTTAACAAGAGGTTAAGTCTAATTAATATTGATAAAATATAATATTTTCTCATGCCCATGATGAAATTCCATATGTGAGCCAATGGTAATGGCAAGCACTTCAGAAAATTAGAAATAATTCATTAAGTAAATGAGATGTAATTAAAGAAAATTTAGACAAATCAAATATTGAAAAACTGATAAGCTAAATTGTCTATATTTACATATGTTCATAATTTATTTTTCCCAACTCTCTGTATTTAGCTCATTTGAAAGCCATCTATGAGTTGCAGCTGTTGCTTACATCATAAGCGTTTCTATATTCTGAGATAATAAGAATCACTTTAGATTCCAGTGCCTCAAAACATAATCAACTTCCATATAAACTTCATCACTTTAGGGCAGTGTAGTAATTGAGATTGTATGGTCATAATAATTTGCATTCCTAAGAAATACAGATTATTCTTTTTTCCTTTGTTTCTGCTTAAACCACTCTTAGTGCACCTTCTACAGTCACTATTGGATGATCTATTTTTTTCCCTTCAATTAATGTTATTTGGGTAGAATAAAAAGCATGTGTTCATTGGTGATCAGTCGCTTCAGTCATTCCAACTCTTTGCAACCCTATGGACTGCACAGACCACGAGGCTCCTCTGTCCATAGAACTTTCTCAGCAAGAATACAGGAGTGGGTTACCGTGCCCTCCTCCACGGGATCTTCCCAACACAGGGATCAAACTCATGTCACCCACATCTCCTGCATTGCAGGCAGATTCTTTATCACTGAGCCACCAGAGAAGCCCCATAAAAATCGTTGTTGTTGTTCAGTTGACAAGTCATGTCCAACTCTTTGCAACCCCGTGCACTACATCATGCCAAGCTTCCCTGTCTCTCACCATCTCTCAGAGTTTGCCCCAAAACATGTAGGCTCACAAATGATAATTTTTAACAGGGAGAAAGTAGATTAAATAAAATGAGGGCAGACACCATTTTCTGGATACCTTTTCCTATCTAGCATCTTGGAATAGGATAGCAACTGTTCAAGTGCAGGAGCCTCCATGGTGAGGGTCCATGAATTCAGACACTTAGATGTGAAGCCACTTGATCTTATGTTCATGTGAATGTGGACAAATTGCTTTAATTTGATAAATAGTTCTTAGGCATTGTTAGATGCACATATATGTAGGTCAGTCGTTCAAATTATAATTGATCCAGTCTACATTAATATTGTTCTGGTGGTTTGTAGTCTGTACATTAATTGTTCCACATGTGTATGTATATACTCAGTGCAGTCAAAGTTATTGAGAAACTCTTCTTTCTTGCCTTTTTATTTTCCCATTCTCTATTTGTTTGTTTTTGTTTGTTTGTTTTGCCTCCTCTTTCACTCACTCATTCACTCAAGTCCCTTCTGAATATTAACCAGGTACTGAGCTCCTCAGTTCTGGTCTTGTTATCTATGCCTTTCTTTAAGGAAGGCAGCTATGCTTTTGTTAAATTCATTCTCCTCACACTTCCCCCTCTCTCCTTCATGCTGCCACTCCATCTTCTCCTCTTTGAAGTTGTGCACATTATCATTTATCGAGTAGAAATTATGTGCCAGGTCCTTTATGGTCCATCTACAACTATCTATGAAGGAAAACCAATTACCTCATATTTCATCCACTAGTAAAAGTTTAGAGTTAGTAAGTAGATAAGCCATGAACAGAATCCAACTGTGTCTGACTCTAAGTCCATTCTCTTCAATTGCCTTGTTTCTACTTGTTTAATAGATTTAACTTACAAGTTCTTAAAAGTTTTAGAAATCAAGACACTGAACTTATTAAAAGGTTTTTTATGGCTATGACATCTCTAATGTTGGCTTCACTTTCAGAGAGATTATTTTTCAAAATGAATTTGTACAAAAGTGGGGAGTATACATGGAAGACTGATTATTTTCTAAATCCAATGGAATGCTTATACTTTTATAGCTAAAACAATAATTGGAACATAAAATATTTTGATGGCACAGTTTTTATTTTTAGAGTAATAGGTCCTTTAATAAAAGATCTGTTTAGGGCTTCCCTGGTTGTCCAATGGGTAAGGACACCGCCTTGCAGTGCACGGGGCGCCTGTTCAATCTCTGGCCTGGGAATATCCCATGTGCTGCGGAGTGGCTGGACTGATGTGACCAACTACTGAGCCGGAGTTCTGGAGCACAAGCGCCCAGAGCTGGTGCTCTGCAACAAGAGACCACTGCGATGGGAGGCCTACACAGGCCAAAAGAACAAGGGTGGATGGAAATAAATACATGAAAGACTAATAGAAGTGGCCAAAAGTAAAAAAAAAAAAAAAAAAAAAAAAAAAGATCTGTTTAATAGAGATCTTTACAAATTGAACAAATGCAGAACTCTCTCTCCCAGTCTGACTAGAAGGTCAGCCATCTGCCCTCAGAGTTTGAATGATGGGGCTGTCATTTAGGTTGGTATTTGAAATCAAACTATTGCTATGAATTTCTATATTACAAGGAGAGGATGCTTGGTTTATCAGGAGGATATGGAAATTATCTTCAAATTTGTTCCCGTAAATGTTCCTGTTTAGAAATCATGAAGTATTTCCTTCTGGTTTGGGCAATACCAGGCAACCTCTCAATCAGACCAAAAAATACAGCAATTTCCTGTTTTAAATCAGTAAATATTTCCTCAGATTCCAGGGTGCATTTAACACAGTGCTTGATATTATGGATAATATAAATATACTTTGAGATATGGTACTTGAGCCCCAGAAATCTACATTCTAAATACTTAGGCTTGCAGTACAGTTGTTGAAATAAATATTTATCAGTTTCAAGAGATTTTGAAGATCAAGAAGAGGAATAAACTGTACAAGTGAGGTTCATCTTTATTCTGTGGTAAATTTTTGTTAGGGTATTTTCTTTTGATTAGAGCAAAGAGAAATTAAAAAAATAATTGACATAATGATAATAGTTTTAAGTTCCAGCATGTGATACCAACTTATCAAGTAGTGTAGAGACATTATTGCAGAGACATATGCATCTAGGAGAAAAGTAAAAACTTTTTGGTGTAGTAAACGTGGTTCTAAGTGGAGAGATACCTCAAATACCATGTTAGCATTCTTAGGACTATGGCAGAACGTACAAGTATTTTGGAGGGGCAGTATATGTGGAGCAGAAAACAAAGGAGATGGAGATGAGCTTATGGAAAAATGCATGCAGGAAGTCTCTCAACACTATGTCATTAAAGACAGTAAACAATGTCACCTTCTAATCTTTCATCTTAAAACTACATAGATTCATCATTAGACTTTCCATTTTTCACCTTTCCTCTAATTACTAGGTAAAACCACATTAGCTTCATGGTTGCCTTACCTGCTGATGTCATATAATTAGACAAAGTCTTAAGATATAGTTGTTACGGTATTAAGAAGGGAAAGGGAATTAGGGCATTGAAATCACAAAGCCATATAGTGAAAGCCTCCTACTATGGGACTGGTGTATCCTACTGCCTGATTCATCATGCTTGCATGCATCATGAGGTCAATAAATCTTGCATATAGTTTGTAAGCCAGACTGGTCCCTATCTTTAGTACTTGAAGGGAGAGGAACTAAGGGGCAATTTTTTCTTAAGTAAATGAAATGCGTTGGTAATTATGATTTTCCACTCAGTCAGGTTCATTTGGGCATTTGGATACAGCTTTGGGATAATTTTGTAAAAAATAAAAAGTTTTGGAGCAGATTTTATTTTTCTTCCCATCATCTCTCTTTTTATTTTTATATTATTTTCATCCATCTTTTATTCTTTGACATGTGTGGGCCTCCCATTGCAGTGGCCTCACACATTGCAGAGCACCAGCTCTGGGCATATGTGCTCCAGAGTACAAGCTTGTAATTGGACACACTGGCCCAGGTGCTGCATGGCACATGGGATCTTCCTCGGCCAGAGATTGAACCAGTGCCCCTTGCATTGCAAGTAGGACTCTCTACCCACTGGACCACCAGGGAAGCCCTGTATTTTACTTTATATTTGTTAACTCTGCTTGGAATTTGAAAGAACCTCTCTCTCTCTCTCTCTCTTTTTTTTTTTTCATAACTTTGGTAAAGAGGGACCATTATATGATATATGACATCTTGGTTTTTGGTGACTCTGTAAAACATTTTCTCTGAAATAAGATTAATACTTTTCTGATTTTCTGTGCTACATGCGTAGATCAGTTTACTAGGCAAATTGTGAATACCAGTCTGACTTTTGATTACAAATAAATTGAGTAAATGTATCAATGGACTAAGTAGTCTAATAAAAAATCCCCAGTGTTATTTGTTTGTTAGTTTAGGTAACCCAATTGCTATTATTTTTTCTAGTGTGCAAATGAAATGATTTTGGACTCCAATTCCAATATTATTACATCTAACTATAATTTCAAATGTCTATGCTTTTAGGATTTTATGTAGATGTATTGTATTAGAAAAATTTGAGTCAATCCATTTTCAAGATAGAAAATGATAAAATAATTATTATGATCATGGATATGGGTAAATAGAACTGGTTAAAATAATCCTTGTCCTTATCTCATTTTCCTATCTTTATTTTTAAGTCCTAAACAGCACTTTAATTTTTTCTGTCTCTTTTCTTCCCTCGTTCTTTATATCCCCACTATCCAAGTCAATCAGGAATTAATTCCTCTTATCTCCTTTGCAACATTCTGGAATTTTATCTTACTGTTTTCTTTCCTTTGCCACCAATTATATCTAGACCTTTACTTCCTCATATTTAGATTGCTTTGTTCTCAAAAACAGTTTCTCTCTCACTAATATAATTTCCCTAAAGGTCACATTTTTTATATAGTTGCTAAATTAATCTTGAAAATAAACAGTTTTCATTAAGTTTGGCTTTGCAAAAACAAATCCTTTTATATTCACATATAATAGCAATTTGTCCCTTTACAATGAAAGTCCATTTCCATTCCTAGTGTACATGATGTTTCATCATCCCGTCCACCCTGCATTCCCAACCCTATCCTCACTTTACCTCTCTTCTGGATTCTGTGCTACAGCTAGAATGGTTTCACAGCTGCAACACTTCATCTTCTAACATGTTCACTCACTTTTTCATCCCTTGCTTTCCAGTTTGTAGTCACTTCATTATTTCCATCAAACCTAGGATCCAAGACAAGTTTTACCTTCTTGATAAAAATAAAGTTTGAGACTATCCTACAATGCTTTTGTCTACCTCCAAACTTTCATAGCACTCATATCTATACGTCTTTATGGCTGTTTGGAGAATGCATGTGTCTGTATATGTGTATATATGTTTCTGTGTATTTATATATGTACATAGATATGCATTTATACATATACATCTCTTTCTCTCACATACATATACATAGATGCCTGAGTTTGGGGGGTCAGGCTTACTGAGTTTTCATTCTAGTTTTGTTGTTTACAGTCTATGATCTTGGATAAATTACCACATGTTCCTTAAATTATGTATTTTCACATATAAAGTAGAATAACAAAGAGTATTTTCCTTTATTAGTTTCCTAAAACTTCTATAACAAGGTACCACAAACTCGGTGGCTTTAAACAATGGAAATTTATTCTTTCAGGATTCTGGATACAAGAAGTCTAAATTCAAGGTATAGGTAGGGTCACGCCTCTCTCTGCAGGCTACAGGGGAGGATCTCTTTTCATCTTTGGAATTTTCTTACATTCTAGTGGTTGCTGGAAATCCTTGTCCATCCTTGGCTTTTGGACTTCTTCACTTGAGTCTTTGCCTCTGTTTTCACATGGCATCATCTGTGTGCATCTGTGTGTTTTCTTATTAGAGCATTAGTCATAGCATGAGAGAGCATCCTCATCCCATGTGACCTCATCTTCAGTAATTATACCTGTAAAGTCTATTTCAAAATAAGGTCATGTTCTGAAATTCAAGGTAGACATGAATTGGGGATGGGCACTATTTAATTCAGTGTACTACCCGAGTAGTGTTATAAGGATTTAATGAGATAATCCATGTAAAATATTTGGTGAAATGCATTGGTATATGGTGAGTGCCCACCAAGTTAAATATTGATGTTCTTATTACTACTAGTTCCCTGGTGGGTCAGATGGTAAAGAATCTGCCTACAATGCACTGAATCATCAGGGAAGCTCTGTAGAGATGTTAGAAAGCTTAGCTATTCAGATCCTGTTATTTGTTCTTCTTCATCAAGGAAAATAACTTAAAAACTGACAAGTAGAGGGTAAGTAAACATAATTGAGAAAAAAAATGGAAGCTCCAGCCAGATAATTGTGGATAACTCGCTCTTTTGAATCATGTTACTTATTCAGAAGTAAGTAAATACTTCTGAGATGTAGGTTGAACAAAAATGCAGAGGTGGGAAAACAGCCATTGTTATTAATTTTCAGAAATTGCAGAAAATAGGGGAGGTGCTAGAAAAAAAGGCATTGCAGAATTCCTGGCTTAGAGTATAGTATTTGTCATACTGTGTTTTAAGTGGGCTAATAAAAGTTGATCTCTCCCCTAAGCAAATTTTAGAAAACTAATCATTGAATTCACTAAGAGTAACTAGGTCAAACTTTTACTTTTGTAGTAAGTGATATATTGTAGAAATGAAACAGATTAGGTATTTGGATATCAGGAGAACATTTGACAAAGTTTTTTATGATCTTCTCAGTTACAGGTAAAGCAAATATAGGAAGGACAGGATCCTATTTTGGGAAATTTGTAGCTGGCAACACAGCTCTGTTCAAGGAATTTTACATGCATACAAGACTTAGAAAAATAGGTGGGAAGGTGGTCTTACCTTTCAAAATTATCACAATATGGATTTCTGGCCTGGATAGCACCATGAGTTAACATTGTCATGCACCTTCTTTGCTGCAAACACATAGATAAACTGTGACAAGGCAGAATAAAGATACATTACTATACTAATATATAAAATAAAAATTAAAAGGCAAGAATAAAAAAAATACAATTACTATACTATATAGTAATAAGGTCATGTTCTGAAATTCAAGGTAGACATGAATTGGGGATGGGCACTATTTAATTCAGTGTACTACCCGAGTAGTGTTATAAGGATTTAATGAGATAATCCATGTAAAATATTTGGTGAAATGCATTGGTATATGGTGAGTGCCCACCAAGTTAAATATTGATGTTCTTATTACTACTAGTTCCCTGGTGGGTCAGATGGTAAAGAATCTGCCTACAATGCACTGAATCATCAGGGAAGCTCTGTAGAGATGTTAGAAAGCTTAGCTATTCAGATCCTGTTATTTGTTCTTCTTCATCAAGGAAAATAACTTAAAAACTGACAAGTAGAGGGTAAGTAAACATAATTGAGAAAAAAAATGGAAGCTCCAGCCAGATAATTGTGGATAACTCGCTCTTTTGAATCATGTTACTTATTCAGAAGTAAGTAAATACTTCTGAGATGTAGGTTGAACAAAAATGCAGAGGTGGGAAAACAGCCATTGTTATTAATTTTCAGAAATTGCAGAAAATAGGGGAGGTGCTAGAAAAAAAGGCATTGCAGAATTCCTGGCTTAGAGTATAGTATTTGTCATACTGTGTTTTAAGTGGGCTAATAAAAGTTGATCTCTCCCCTAAGCAAATTTTAGAAAACTAATCATTGAATTCACTAAGAGTAACTAGGTCAAACTTTTACTTTTGTAGTAAGTGATATATTGTAGAAATGAAACAGATTAGGTATTTGGATATCAGGAGAACATTTGACAAAGTTTTTTATGATCTTCTCAGTTACAGGTAAAGCAAATATAGGAAGGACAGGATCCTATTTTGGGAAATTTGTAGCTGGCAACACAGCTCTGTTCAAGGAATTTTACATGCATACAAGACTTAGAAAAATAGGTGGGAAGGTGGTCTTACCTTTCAAAATTATCACAATATGGATTTCTGGCCTGGATAGCACCATGAGTTAACATTGTCATGCACCTTCTTTGCTGCAAACACATAGATAAACTGTGACAAGGCAGAATAAAGATACATTACTATACTAATATATAAAATAAAAAATTAAAAGGAAGCTATAGATCTGACTCAGATGAGAAACAAGAAATGATGACTATAGATGGACTACATAACTACTGGCCCTTGATCTCAGTGGAAAGCTGTGTTTCACTTGACCTTTAGGGGTAAAAGGAATATAAGTACTCCATGGAGATGGGACCCTGAAGAAGATTCCTTGACTTTATCCAGACTTATGAAAATAAGCTGAGAGAAAAATAAAACTTTGCCAATATATGGGATACTGTATGTAAGCAAGCAGCTAAACTAGAGATTTGAATGATCCTACATAACCTCACAACCAGGAGTGAACTAAGCTATGCCCTGGATCATTAATTGGATCTGCAATTTTATCAACAAGACAATGGGCACACGTCCCGAAATTCCCTTAGAGGACCTAAGGGTTCTGAGGATTTGGAAAGTGACAATTGCAAAACCTTTCAGTGTGGAAGGAAGACCACAGAGAAGGATGGAAAGAGAAAATACCAGAAACAAAAAGTAAGTATTCAGAACGCAAACCAAATTCCAAAACTTGTGAGTAAATGTAATGTTAAAAGACAGGCTATCAGCACTTAGAACATGGATTTATTCCCAAAGGAACTAATCATAAGAACAGTAGCACAAGGGATATAAGATAAGTCTAGAATACTTAAGAAAATGTTTATGAAACTGCATGATCTTATAAAATATATAAGTGAAAGTAAAACCAGAAGAGGTGCTTATGTAAAAAGGTGAATTGATAATGAAAATATAGCCATTAAAATATTCTTACATGGAACAAATTGAATGCTACTGTACAGGTAAAGCAAATATAGGAAGGACAGGATCCTATTTTGGGAAATTTGTAGCTGGCAACACAGCTCTGTTCAAGGAATTTTACATGCATACAAGACTTAGAAAAATAGGTGGGAAGGTGGTCTTACCTTTCAAAATTATCACAATATGGATTTCTGGCCTGGATAGCACCATGAGTTAACATTGTCATGCACCTTCTTTGCTGCAAACACATAGATAAACTGTGACAAGGCAGAATAAAGATACATTACTATACTAATATATAAAATAAAAAATTAAAAGGAAGCTATAGATCTGACTCAGATGAGAAACAAGAAATGATGACTATAGATGGACTACATAACTACTGGCCCTTGATCTCAGTGGAAAGCTGTGTTTCACTTGACCTTTAGGGGTAAAAGGAATATAAGTACTCCATGGAGATGGGACCCTGAAGAAGATTCCTTGACTTTATCCAGACTTATGAAAATAAGCTGAGAGAAAAATAAAACTTTGCCAATATATGGGATACTGTATGTAAGCAAGCAGCTAAACTAGAGATTTGAATGATCCTACATAACCTCACAACCAGGAGTGAACTAAGCTATGCCCTGGATCATTAATTGGATCTGCAATTTTATCAACAAGACAATGGGCACACGTCCCGAAATTCCCTTAGAGGACCTAAGGGTTCTGAGGATTTGGAAAGTGACAATTGCAAAACCTTTCAGTGTGGAAGGAAGACCACAGAGAAGGATGGAAAGAGAAAATACCAGAAACAAAAAGTAAGTATTCAGAACGCAAACCAAATTCCAAAACTTGTGAGTAAATGTAATGTTAAAAGACAGGCTATCAGCACTTAGAACATGGATTTATTCCCAAAGGAACTAATCATAAGAACAGTAGCACAAGGGATATAAGATAAGTCTAGAATACTTAAGAAAATGTTTATGAAACTGCATGATCTTATAAAATATATAAGTGAAAGTAAAACCAGAAGAGGTGCTTATGTAAAAAGGTGAATTGATAATGAAAAATATAGCCATTAAAATATTCTTACATGGAACAAATTAGATGAATGCTAGGCTGTACATGGTGAGCAAGTTTTTGAACCAAAGCTTGATAGTGAGAAATTCACTCAAACTACCACACAGAGACAAAGAACGTGAATGAGTAGTTAGTAGATATAGAAGGGAGACTTAAAAGTTCCAACATACACCTAAAGGAGCTTTAGAGGAGGATGGAAAGAATTATGGAAGATCGATATTTGAAGAAATAAAATCTATGCATTTCCAGAATTAAATCCCTGAATCTTGAGACTGAATGAATGAATAAAACAAATCTGCAACTTAGAAGTGAAAATATAGTACTTTATCAATTCCAATAGAGGAAATAAAAGGAAAAAGAGAAAGAAAAAGGTAGATTAATACATAGAAAATTAGGATGATAGAAGTTAGTGTGATAAACCTCAATAATTATCAGCTATGATATTCAAATATATTGCCTTATGATGATACTAACATGAAGAAGACCTAAGGTTTCCCTGGTAGCTCAGTGGTGAAGAGTTCACCTGCCAGTGCAGGGGATATGGGTTCAATCCCTGATCTGCAAAGATCCCACATGCTGTGGAGCAACTAAGCCTGTGAGCCACAACTATTGAACCTGTGCTCTAGAACCTCGGAGGCACAACTATTGAGCCCATGTGCCACAACTATTGAAGCCCGTGTGTCCTACAGCCCGAGTTCTACAGCAAGAGAAATCACCACAACAAGAAGCCAGCTTACCTCAACTAGAGAGTGGTCCACACTCCCTGCGACTAGAGAAGAGCCTGCTGCAGCCGCAGGGAAAAACCAGAATAGCCAAAAGTAAATAAATAAATAAAATTTAACAAAAAAAGGTGAAGACCAAGAGCAAAATCATGCAAAACAATTTGAACATAAAGGGATAAAAAAGAATTTATCAGGCAAGTGTAAAATAAAAGAAAGCTGCTGTATCAAAATTAATATTAGAAAATAAAATTTAAAGCAAAACTTGTGTATAAGAATGAATAGAGTTACTATATATTAATCAAAATTAGTCCACCAAAACTATAAAAAGTTATGTACTTAGCATCATTCTGGTTATTGAGTAGAAAAAATGAACAATGAGCCAAAAATTCCTGTCCTCATGTACAGAACACAGGCAAATTTTAAAAATACACAGTCATAGTGGGATATTTTATCACATCTCTTTAAAACTGAGAGAAAAAATTAGAAGGATATAGAATATTCAATTAAGAAAACTAGCGAGCCTGATCTAAAATATATTTAAAATGCTATGTCCCATTTTTTAAAATATATATTCTTTTCAAGTGCCCATTGAACAAAAACTAAGTAACCTGGAATAAATTTAGCAAAAGTACTTAAGGATCTTATTGAGAAAAGTATAAAATATTACTGAAGATTTTAAAAATCTGACAAAATGGAAAGATATAAAATTCTCATGTGTAAGTGATACTCAATGTGAAAAATATCACTTAATTAACCTATACATTTAATTCAGTTTTTACTTAAATCCTAATAGGAACTTTGCTGGAAAAACTGATACTAAGATGTACATTGAAGAGCATAAAGTGAAGTATAATTAAGGCACTTCTGAAGAAGACTGTGTTAGTTAGGATTCTCCAGAAAAATAGAACCAATAAGATGTGTTCATTGGATGAAATTTGTTACAAGGAATTGACTTAATTTAATTATAGAGGCTGAGAGATCCCATGATCTGCCATATGCAAACTGGAGACTCAGGAAAGCTGGTGGCTTAATTTCAGTACAAGTTCAAAGGCATGGGAATCAGGGGAGTTGATGGTATAAATTCCAGTCCAGGGGGGATGAGACTCATATTTTAGTTCAAGCAAGCAAACAGAAAGCAAAAGGGGCAAATTTCTTTTTTCCTCTACCTTTTTGCTCTATTCAGGCCCTCAAAAGATTGGATGATGCCTACTCACTCTGGGGAGGTGAACTACTTTAGTAAATCCATTGTTTCAAACCCTTATTTCATTGGGAAACACTCTCTCAGACACAGCAGAAATAATGTTTAATCTGGTCACCTCTTGGCCCAGTCAGGTTAACAAATAAAATTAACGATTGCAGAAAAGAACATGATAAAGGTTCTCCCACAAGACACCAACGCTAATTACAAATTATAGCTATTAAAATAGTGTGGGAAAAAGATGTGGCATTATTTCAGAGAGTAAATAACATAATGGAAAAGAATAAAGAATCCTGAAATGAACCATTAAAATATAAAATGTGACAAATGAAAGAGGTGACACTATAAATCAGGGTGGAAAGACTGGAGCAGTTAATAAATGGTACTGCGACAAAGCTTATCTCTGTGGATAAAACATAACATCAAATTTTATCCTATAGACACAAAAATATGACCCAGGAAGATGAACGATAGAAACATGAAAGCAAGAATTTTAAAACTTTTAAAAGAAAATGAGTATTTTTTTCTATGACTCTGTGGCAGGGGAAAAAAAAAAAGTTGTTCAGATTAGGCACAGTAAGCACAAACCATAAAGAATAATATTCACAAATATGATTGTATTAGTGCTAAAAATATCTGTACAGCTATGAATAAAAGTCACACATTAGAAAGACTTGAATGATGTATATCAGAATATATAAAGAAAAAAAGACCTGTAATTCACGAGGGAAAAAAGTACATAAATAGGCAATTCATGGACAAAGAAAGTTAGATGGTCAAGTACTATAAGCAAAGACAACTTAGCCCTGTTGGTAATTAGAGAAATGAAAATGAAATCAATGAAATCACAGTGAAATAGAATTCCCATCAAATTAGCATGAAGTATCAAGTCTTAAAATACCAACTATTGTTCAGATGGTGGAGCAATAGGGCTACTGATGTGTGCCTAAATTGGTTTAATCCCTTCATAGTGCTCCTCTTTACTACAGCTAAGTCATTTTATGTATAGGTATACACCCTAGAGAAACTCTTCCATATGTGCTCAAGCACACAGATTTTTGCAGCATCTAATTTTTTATTTTGGTTATTCAGTAGTTAATGTGGATTGACTGGAGCTATATGTATCAACTCAGACAAATCCCAGAAGTTAAATAGAATAAAGCAAGTTTTAGAATATGCCGTATGTTTAGTTGATTCTTGAACAATATAGGTTTAGGAGACCCAATCCTCTGGGCAGTGAAAAATCTACATTTAACTTATAGTGCATGTTGTCTCTTCAATTGTGTCCAACTCTTTGCGACCCTATGGACCATAGCCCATCAGGCTCCTCTGTTCATGGGATTCTCCAACTAAGAACACTGGAGTGGGTTGCCTACTTTCCTCCAGGGGATCTTCCCAACCAAGGGATTGAACTCATGTCTGTTGTCTAACTGCATTGGTAGGCAAGTTCTTTACCACTAGCACCACCTGGGAAGCCACATATAACTTAAGTAGGCCCTCTGCATCCAAGGTCTTCCATATCTGTAGTTTCACATCCCCTGATTTAACCAATCAAAGATTGTGTAGTACTACAGTGTTTACTATTAACAAAAATCCACATAAAAGTGAATCTGTGCAGCTCACACCAGAGTTGTTCCAGGGTCAATTGTGTGTGTGTATCTGTCTATCTGCCTACTTATCTACCTATCTGTTCATTGATTGAGTGATATCATTTATCCAGAATTTAAAATTTATTAAATATTTCTATATTATTTATATGTATATATGAGAAATGATTAAAACTATAAAATGCAAAGAAGTGATTCAAGGAAAATTCAGTATGGTTAGTTCTAGGGAAAAAGGAAAGGAGATAGATTTTGGGAGAATTACACAAGATTCAACCATATTGTGAAGCTGTTGGTTGTTGTTTAATATACTTTGTTCTGATTTGCTTTAATATTTAAAACAAAAATGGCAAAATATGGAAACTATTAAACTTAGTTGGTACATGAATATTTATTTTTATTGTTTTTATGTTTTCTATGTGCTTAAAATATTTCACCATAAAAGTATATTGTAGATTAATTTTTATATTGACCTAAAATTAAGTGGAGAACAAGGGAAACTTTCAAGCTAGATTCTAAAAGTAGATCCAAGAGACTGGCTGACTTAAGAGTTCAAGTGAAACTGTGTCATGGTACTTAGTTAGTTGTAAATCTTGAGAGATCAAAAGTAAAATAAATGTACTGAACTCATTGCAGGTAGATTTGGGGTGATAACGAATTTAGTTGTCCAGATCACATGGACTAGTGGCAAGGAGTGACTTCCTTGTTTTTGGAAAGTTTTCGAAGAGAACTAGTGACCACAGTCAGTTTGATAGGGATGGATGTGGTATTTTGGGTGTAAGAGTCAGTAAGATAAGCACTAAGGTCTCTTTGGACAACTGTTGCTAGTACGATCGTAGTTTCTTTGTCAGTTAAATGGGCAATTCTTCCTAAGGTCTCTTCTGTGTGATTTTTTAACTGCATTGGTAGGCAAGTTCTTTACCACTAGCACCACCTGGGAAGCCACATATAACTTAAGTAGGCCCTCTGCATCCAAGGTCTTCCATATCTGTAGTTTCACATCCCCTGATTTAACCAATCAAAGATTGTGTAGTACTACAGTGTTTACTATTAACAAAAATCCACATAAAAGTGAATCTGTGCAGCTCACACCAGAGTTGTTCCAGGGTCAATTGTGTGTGTGTATCTGTCTATCTGCCTACTTATCTACCTATCTGTTCATTGATTGAGTGATATCATTTATCCAGAATTTAAAATTTATTAAATATTTCTATATTATTTATATGTATATATGAGAAATGATTAAAACTATAAAATGCAAAGAAGTGATTCAAGGAAAATTCAGTATGGTTAGTTCTAGGGAAAAAGGAAAGGAGATAGATTTTGGGAGAATTACACAAGATTCAACCATATTGTGAAGCTGTTGGTTGTTGTTTAATATACTTTGTTCTGATTTGCTTTAATATTTAAAACAAAAATGGCAAAATATGGAAACTATTAAACTTAGTTGGTACATGAATATTTATTTTTATTGTTTTTATGTTTTCTATGTGCTTAAAATATTTCACCATAAAAGTATATTGTAGATTAATTTTTATATTGACCTAAAATTAAGTGGAGAACAAGGGAAACTTTCAAGCTAGATTCTAAAAGTAGATCCAAGAGACTGGCTGACTTAAGAGTTCAAGTGAAACTGTGTCATGGTACTTAGTTAGTTGTAAATCTTGAGAGATCAAAAGTAAAATAAATGTACTGAACTCATTGCAGGTAGATTTGGGGTGATAACGAATTTAGTTGTCCAGATCACATGGACTAGTGGCAAGGAGTGACTTCCTTGTTTTTGGAAAGTTTTCGAAGAGAACTAGTGACCACAGTCAGTTTGATAGGGATGGATGTGGTATTTTGGGTGTAAGAGTCAGTAAGATAAGCACTAAGGTCTCTTTGGACAACTGTTGCTAAGTACGATCGTAGTTTTTCTTTGTCAGTTAAATGGGCAATTCTTCCAGGGTTTTAAGGTCATCTCTTTTCATGTAAACAATTGGTATCCAATGATCATGCACCAATTTTTACATCCTTAAGTTTAGGTGGTCTCAAATTTGGATTGAGCTTTGTAGTATCTAGAACAATTCTTTTATGAGTCAATTTTTCATTAAATATGTCAAATAGGTTTTTCTGGTAGCGCAGTGGTAAAGAGTTCACCTGCCAATGCAGGAGACACGGGTTTGGTCCCTGATCAGCAAAGATCTCACATGCTGCAGAACAACTAAGCCTGTGAGCCACACCTATTGAGCCTGTCCTCTAGAGCCTCGGAGTCACAACTATTGAGCCCATGTGCTGCAACTATTGAAGCCCATGTGCCCTATAGCCCGAGTTCCACAACTAGGTAGTCATTACATTAAGAAACCTACTCACCTCAATTAGAGAGTAGCCCCCACTCCTTCCAACTAGAGAAGAGCCTGTGGCAACAGTGAAAACCCAGAATAGTAAAACATAAATATATAGGTAAAATTTTTTTTAAATGTCAGATAAAATCATCACTATTTATTCAGTAACATTTAATAATCACTGAGTGCCATACTTTCTTAGTGCTACTCTTGAAGCTTTGTCTATCATTTCCTTAGATTAGAAAGTGTTTAAAAAGTCTGACAATTTTTGTCCACTTGTACTATTCTCCAATTATTGAAATCAAGTTATTCAGTGATATTAAAAATCAACAGTATCAATATTATTGCATTGTTTTAGAGACAGAAGTACAACAGCTAAGATTGCTTGTAGTTTAACCTGAAATTATTTTCCTATTTGTATTAGAAATAGAGAAGTGACCTTAACCTCTACTCTGGAGATTACTTGAAAGAAACAAAGGCATGGTCAACTAAGATCACGTTAAAAACCCATTAAAATTGTATTAAGGACTTGAGTTAGTAGTAGACAAATGGAAAATATAAGTATCCTATAGAAAATAGCTGTTGTGGTACAGCAGGAAACATAGGTATATAGCCATGAAAAATCAATGTAACTAACTCAAAAAGGTAATGAATCTCCCTTAAGGAATATTGTCATGTTTTCTGAGCCTGAAACTATCACCTACATTAAACTTTTTATAGTTCCTTGCACTTTCTTATCTGGTAACAAATTAAGAGTGTTTTCTTCCATAATTGAGTGGTGAGATAGAGAAATTTTTTCTAGGAAAAAAAATCATCTATTAAAGCCCTGTGTAATTGTTCTGATAGGATCTTTGCTGCAGAAAAAACAGGAAGCTATATAATTGGTTTCTAGTTTTTATGAACAAGAATATAGTGGTGTGATCCAATTGGTCATTTCCCCTTTAAGTTTCAGGGTGCTGAAGGAATGTTTATTCTGCAGCCCTTGTCTCCAGATCACAGGTGCATAATTAGTCAAGTATTAGCTGCCTGTTTGAAACAAAAATACATAGAAAATGATGGTAAGGGAAGGTAGGGAGAATGTCCTGTATACAGAAAAGTGATCTCTAAATAATAAAGACAAGGGATTTTTTGGAATGTCTGAAAATTTTGTCCTTTTACTCAGAAGGTCCCCCAAACAGTCCAGTCATATTGCTTGAAGACGTTGATGGGTGTTTCTTATTCCGGCCAGAGACTGAGGACAGTTTCTACTCTAAACAATTTTAGAATTTATGCCTAAATGAGCATCTGAAGCCTTCAGAAACAGGTGGTCCCTCATGCTGCCTAGACTCTATGGTGTTTATGTCTGTCAGTTTTTGATACTGGCCTTTGCTGTGATGACCTACCTATTCACAGAGTTCCCATAGTAAAGACTTAGTGAGTTAACCACTTCTTTTATGAAGTGTAGTATCTTAAGAGAACTCTCTACTGTCAGGGAAACATACTTTGTGGCTAATGTTTCCTGTTGAATCTGAGGTGTTTCTAAATTGCTCTGGATTACATTACCTTGGTGGCTTTGAAAGTAATGGAGTAAAACCTTCCAAACAATTTGACAAAATGGGCAGTGTTTCCGAAAGAAGAAAATGTCCCTGTGGAAAATATATTGCTCAGACAGTTGTAATAGAGTGGAATATGACAGGACAATGCATATCATGATATACTCATGTATCGAGGCCATAGAAAGCATTTTTTTTGTATGAAAATGTGCATTTACATCTATTTGTTACAGGACGTAATTGATACATTACCTTTTGAAAAAAAAGTTCCTTGCACTTTCTTATCTGGTAACAAATTAAGAGTGTTTTCTTCCATAATTGAGTGGTGAGATAGAGAAATTTTTTCTAGGAAAAAAAATCATCTATTAAAGCCCTGTGTAATTGTTCTGATAGGATCTTTGCTGCAGAAAAAACAGGAAGCTATATAATTGGTTTCTAGTTTTTATGAACAAGAATATAGTGGTGTGATCCAATTGGTCATTTCCCCTTTAAGTTTCAGGGTGCTGAAGGAATGTTTATTCTGCAGCCCTTGTCTCCAGATCACAGGTGCATAATTAGTCAAGTATTAGCTGCCTGTTTGAAACAAAAATACATAGAAAATGATGGTAAGGGAAGGTAGGGAGAATGTCCTGTATACAGAAAAGTGATCTCTAAATAATAAAGACAAGGGATTTTTTGGAATGTCTGAAAATTTTGTCCTTTTACTCAGAAGGTCCCCCAAACAGTCCAGTCATATTGCTTGAAGACGTTGATGGGTGTTTCTTATTCCGGCCAGAGACTGAGGACAGTTTCTACTCTAAACAATTTTAGAATTTATGCCTAAATGAGCATCTGAAGCCTTCAGAAACAGGTGGTCCCTCATGCTGCCTAGACTCTATGGTGTTTATGTCTGTCAGTTTTTGATACTGGCCTTTGCTGTGATGACCTACCTATTCACAGAGTTCCCATAGTAAAGACTTAGTGAGTTAACCACTTCTTTTATGAAGTGTAGTATCTTAAGAGAACTCTCTACTGTCAGGGAAACATACTTTGTGGCTAATGTTTCCTGTTGAATCTGAGGTGTTTCTAAATTGCTCTGGATTACATTACCTTGGTGGCTTTGAAAGTAATGGAGTAAAACCTTCCAAACAATTTGACAAAATGGGCAGTGTTTCCGAAAGAAGAAAATGTCCCTGTGGAAAATATATTGCTCAGACAGTTGTAATAGAGTGGAATATGACAGGACAATGCATATCATGATATACTCATGTATCGAGGCCATAGAAAGCATGTGTTCTGTGGTCTTTTGTTATGAACCAAACTTGAACTGCATATTGACAGCTCTAATTTGCTTACAAGGACGTAATTGATACATTACCTTTTAGTATCCTAGTCTGAAAATAACCTAGATATTTTTCTTTCAGTCTTACTTGAATGAGGTTGCTTATGAATAAAAGATGTACTGGCTTTGTGTGTTATACATTGTTTTGGCAAACACAGTTATGGTCTTTAACTGAGATTTTGACACAGAGATATAATAACTATATCTCTGTTGTATGCAGAAGTTATTCTAGACAAGCAAATGTAATAAAAAGGTACTTTCTATGCTATCACTTTATGACAGAATATTTATCAAAGTTTTGTTATTTATTTATTGTGTTTTGGCATGTAATTTTTAAGAAATCTTTTTTTTTTCCAGTTGATCTTAATATCATTAAAGGTGAGATAGCTTGACCAGTTATCTTAGGATCAGTAATATATCCTTCATGACTTGCTTTTTGAATAGCAAAATTGCCAGTTCTCTTTTTTAACCTTGATATTTAAGGGGAAAACAAAACACCACCTTTATTTCAATTCTTTAATAGCCCAGGGAAGTAAAATAAATGATAGCATGATCTGGAATTGAATTTCTAGCACTGAAATGAAATTTTGTAGAAATTTAACATCTTCTGCTTCAGAGGCTAGAGAAATTCCATTCTAGAATATAAGGTGCTTCATTTGTGTCTATACTTTTTCTTTTTTGGCGGGAAGAGGAAAAACGTATGAAGGTGACAGTAGAGAACAGATGTGATTTGATTTTGTCTCCACATGGCCAAAGCAATTCTCTAGTTTAGGAAAACTTATTTTAGGGAAAACAGGAAAGGGGCTGATGGCCTCTGCATCTAAATAGAAGCAAGCATGAGACAGATGAATGGTTTTTGCCCTATTTGATCTTATTTTTTTTTAAGTATTTTTATTTTACTTTTACAAAGATTCTAACAGCTATATATAAACTCGAATCAGTCACAGGTGTACCCTTGACGCCGCCCTCCTCCTTCCCACCCTTCCCCTCCAGGTCGTTACACAGCCCCATGTAAGTTCCCTTAGTCTTACAGCATATTCACAGTGGTTGTCTCTTTTACATATGGTAGTGTAGGTTTCCATGTTACTTTTCCCAACCTTCTCATCCACTTCTCCCTCCCCACAATGACCCTAAGTCTTTTCTCTATTTCTGTTTCTCCATTGCTGCTCTGCATATGCGTTTATCAGTGCCATCCTTCTAGATTCCATATATATGTGTTAGTATGCTATATTTGTCCTTTTCTTTTTAACTTACTTCACTTTGTATAACAGATTCTAGATTCATTCACCTCATTAGGACTGATTCAAATGCATTTCTTTTTATGGCTAAAAAATACTCCATTATATATACATACCATAGCTTCTTTATCCATTCATTTGTTGATGGACATCTAGGTTGTTTCCATGTTCTAGCTATTGTAAAAAGTGTTGCTATAGGGTACAGGTGTCTCTTTTAATTTTGGTTTTCTCAGGATATATGCCTACCAGTGGAATTGTTGCGTCATATGGTGGGTCTTTTCCTAGTTTTTTGAGGAATCTCCACACTGTGTTCCATAGTGGCTGTATCAGTTTACATTCACACCAACAGTGCAAGAGGGTTCCCTTTTCTCCACACCCTCTCCACCTTTTATTATCTATAGATTTTTTGATGTTGGCTATCCTGACTGGCATGAGATAATATCTCATTGTAATTTTGACTTGCATTTCTCCGATAATGAGTGACGTTGAGCATCTTTTCATGTGTGTTTTGGCTGTGTGTAGGTCTTCTCTGGAGAGACTTCACTATTCCCTTTGGTGGACATAGAAAAAAGATGCACTCCATGAAAGCTTTTATTGGAACTTTCAAATTTCTTCTTTTTCTTTTAAAAAGAGAGTTACACATCACAAACCACCCCCTCCAAACCAACATATCCATACACAGTGAATGCTGTAAGAGTGCTTATTATAGATGTATAATCTCCTGCCTCCTAATCCCACATTTAATCTCAGAGCTTCAGAGCCAGTGATTTAGAGCAATTTCTAGTTTCCTTTGGTGGTTATTTTTACCTCATTAAAAAGTTTATATATGTATTTATGGATTTAGACCTTAAACTTCATACTATGCTAAAGATTTAGCTTAGCTATACTCTTGTCACGTTTCCCTTCCACTTTATAATGTACTTAAAACACTTCTCAGTTTCTGTTGGTTGTTTTTATATCTTCAAGCAGTAATAAATCTGTGTCTTGTTTCACTATCTACAGGAAGTATTGATCTTTTTATTCTTTAATTGTGGGATAATTTCTTTACAGAATTTTGTTTTCTGCCACACTTGAACATGAATCAGCCATATTTCTTTGAGGACCTTAAATTCAAATACAGTCATATTCTGAGGTTTTCAACAATGTATTTGGTGGTTGAGGGTGAGGCACAATGTAGCCCACAACAAGACTGGTAATCTCCAATGCTATTTGACACTAAAATTAAATGAATACTTCTAACCAAGAAGGAGGGACTTGTTCACATTTAGTATAATTTGATTTATAGATAGGGACAATATGATGGAGAGAATAGTCACTGGTCTTTTCACTCTCTTACTTGTATATAGATATTTCTGCCTCTAAGCTTTTCCCCCTGATTTAGATGCTCACTGGCAATCAAAAATTTTCATTCCTGGATTAGAACAAAAGGCTATATATCATGTTGGGTGGTAAAAAAAAAAGAATGCAAGCATGAACCAGGGACAGTTAAAACCAGCCCAGGTTTATCCAATAGGGGAGTAAGTCTTGAAGCAAACATCTGGAAGGGGCGGTGGATCGCAACTTCTTACTGTAAATATAGGCAAGTGATTAAAAGCCAATTTGGTACTCGTAACAAATAATCTGTCTGCCAATGCAGGAGACACTGGTTCACTCTCTGGGCTGGAAAGATTCCCTGGAGAAGGAAATGGCAACCCACTCCAGTATTCTTGCCTGGGAAATCCTATGGACAGAGGAGCCTGGTGGGTTAGGATCCATAGGGTTGCGAGAGTCAGACAAGACTTAACTTATTTACCAAATTTAATTCTGCAGGTGGAGAGTATGGTCCCCAATATTACTCTGCTCTAGCAGCAAGAAAGGTAAATGGCAACAGATTCTACTCAGAATTATAGAGCTCATTTTCTTTTGGGTACACCCTGACAAGAGACGATCTGTTGTCTGTTTAATACATTTTTGGAGATGGATCTTTTGCTGTAACTGCATACCCACTGTGAAGAGAGGGTGGGCATACACAGGATATCTTTTCCCAGTGTTTTCTTTCCAGTGCCTTTTATATTTATTTTGTAAAAACTTGTTTTTTAGTCTGATAATTTTAAGTGGGGTATTTAGGTCATTATCATTTGGTACAGTTATTAATATAATGTAGCTATGTTTAGATCTACTGTTTTCCTATTTATTTTCTGTTTATCCCAGTGGTTCTTGCTTTTTCTCTGTTCCCTTGTACTAGCCAAATAACCTTGAGTATTGAATTTAGTTTTATCTTTTGGCCTTTTAACTATACCCTTTCATAGTTTTTAAAGAAGTCACTTTAACAGTATCACAACTTATTTTGAATTAATATTATGCTACTTTCTGTGCAATGTAGCCACCTTAAATAGTATAATGCCATTCATTCCCTCCCAATCTTTGTGCTGTTAGATTTTTTTTTCACCTCTATACTTGTTTGTTTTGTAGGGTAATCGTCACAGGTCATAGAAATTAGGGCTCAGATTACCCTTAAGAGACCGCATTCAGTTCTGCTCTGCCTCTTCAGGTAAAACACTCTAGTTTCTTTGTCTATCACTCAGAGCAAAAGACAAAGTCCTAACAATGGACTGCAAGTTCTTATACAAGACTCCCTGTCTTTCTTCTTTGACCTCATATCTAACTAATTTTTTCTCTTTTTTACTCCAGGCACACTGTCATCCTTTAATTTTGAAACATAGCAGTCATGTACTCCTCAGGGCAATAAACTTAATGGAACATTTTTGCTCCAAATTCTAAGCTCTCACTCCCTCATTCCAGGGCTTTGATCTAACATTTCCTTCTCACTGAGGCTTTTCCTCACTTTCTGTTTAAAATAGCAACTCTCCCAAACATCCTTCCCTATTTCCCACGGTCAGTCATTGACTTTTAATAGTTTTCCTACAGCATATCACTTACATATGATATATATTCTGTTTATTATTTTGCTTATTGTCAGTCTCCAACCATTAAAATGAAAGTTCAATGAGGGTGGACGTTTTTGCTGACTTTGTTTACTATTTCAAGTATAACAATAGTACAGGCAACTCTACTCAATACTCTGTAATGACCTATATGTGAAAACAATTTTTTAGAAAGTAGATATATGTATATGTATAATTGATTCACTTTGCCATCCAGTAGAAACTAACACAATATGATAAAACTATACTCCAATAAAAATTAACCTAAAAAAACACAGTAAATACTCATGTTTCTTGATAAATGAATATATGTCTTAGAGCTTCCATTATCACTATTGAGAGATTTGTTAGATTTTTATTTTCTAGATAAAAATAGTTTCTTTGTGACTACTTTAATGATAATCTTATAGAGTTTCTGGTTTCACAGCACAGTAACTATGTATACATTTATTTTTATATATTCTGCTACTTTCTGTGCAATGTAGCCACCTTAAATAGTATAATGCCATTCATTCCCTCCCAATCTTTGTGCTGTTAGATTTTTTTTTCACCTCTATACTTGTTTGTTTTGTAGGGTAATCGTCACAGGTCATAGAAATTAGGGCTCAGATTACCCTTAAGAGACCGCATTCAGTTCTGCTCTGCCTCTTCAGGTAAAACACTCTAGTTTCTTTGTCTATCACTCAGAGCAAAAGACAAAGTCCTAACAATGGACTGCAAGTTCTTATACAAGACTCCCTGTCTTTCTTCTTTGACCTCATATCTAACTAATTTTTCTCTTTTTTACTCCAGGCACACTGTCATCCTTTAATTTTGAAACATAGCAGTCATGTACTCCTCAGGGCAATAAACTTAATGGAACATTTTTGCTCCAAATTCTAAGCTCTCACTCCCTCATTCCAGGGCTTTGATCTAACATTTCCTTCTCACTGAGGCTTTTCCTCACTTTCTGTTTAAAATAGCAACTCTCCCAAACATCCTTCCCTATTTCCCACGGTCAGTCATTGACTTTTAATAGTTTTCCTACAGCATATCACTTACATATGATATATATTCTGTTTATTATTTTGCTTATTGTCAGTCTCCAACCATTAAAATGAAAGTTCAATGAGGGTGGATGTTTTTGCTGACTTTGTTTACTATTTCAAGTATAACAATAGTACAGGCAACTCTACTCAATACTCTGTAATGACCTATATGTGAAAACAATTTTTTAGAAAGTAGATATATGTATATGTATAATTGATTCACTTTGCCATCCAGTAGAAACTAACACAATATGATAAAACTATACTCCAATAAAAATTAACCTAAAAAAACACAGTAAATACTCATGTTTCTTGATAAATGAATATATGTCTTAGAGCTTCCATTATCACTATTGAGAGATTTGTTAGATTTTTATTTTCTAGATAAAAATAGTTTCTTTGTGACTACTTTAATGATAATCTTATAGAGTTTCTGGTTTCACAGCACAGTAACTATGTATACATTTATTTTTATATATTCTGTTTAATGTAGGTTATATTTCCTTACCTTTGGATTCAGTTATTTTTTTTAGCTCTACAAAATTTGTAACAATGATGCTTTAAATGTTGCTTCTCTTCTATCTCTTCTCACCCATGGAATGCTGCTCTGTCCTCTTTTTTTTCAGTGTTTTTTCATAACACCCGCCATGCTATGGGCTACTATCTGCCTGCTACTGGCTTTGTATCTTTTTTCCCTCACCTTTTTCCCTCAGGGTATACAAAGAACCTAAGATACAACTGTTGCTTAATGAAAGCTTATTGAAAGTTCAGAGAATCCATGAATAAATAAATATTAGTTGTTTTCCTTCTATCCTCAATATTTCTTAATGTCTCTTTCAAACTTTCTATCTGCTTTTCTCTCTGTGCTACATTTGGAATAATTGCTTCAGTGATGTCTCTGAATTATCTTTTCAGTTTTGCCTATTCTGAAATTTAATCTATTAATATGTTATTTCAACCATATTTTTTTCATTTCTTTTTAAAAACAGACATATTAAACCTAGCTGGTGTACAATGGACTGCATGTGTTTAGGGAATACAACTTGAGTTTGTACGCCACAGAAGTCAAGGCAGTAGCCATCTCCATCACCTCCCAAAGTTTCCTTGTGTCTTGTCTTTATTTTTTTTTTAAGAACACACATGAGATCTACCCTCTAAAAATCTTCAGTAAATAGTATGGTACTGTTGATTATTAGCATTACGCTGGACAGTAGATCTCTAGAACTAATTCATTTTGCATAATCAAAACTTTATAACCAATTGAACAAGTCACCATTTCTCCTGCCTCTGGGCCCCTGATAACCACAGTCATAGTCTTCTATTTCTCTAAGACTGCCTGCTCTTGGAACCTACATAAGTGGAATTTATCCTTCTGCAACTGACTTATTTCACTTATCCTAATATCTTCCAGGTTTACCCATGTTGTTGCAAATGTCATGATTTCCTTTTTAAATTAGAAGTATTCTGTTGTATGTACCATATTTTCTTTATCCAGTCATATGTTGCTGTACCTCTGGGTTGTTTCCATAATATTTTTTCATTTCTAAAATTTCTATTTTTTTTTTCAGGTTTACCTGATCACTTTTGATAGGATCTTAGAGCCTGCTAATTTTAAACGTTTCTTTAAATATTTCTTTAACTATCATCCATAGCTATTTCATGATCTCTAGTTCATAATTATATTTCAAGTTCTTGTATATTTAAAACTACTGTCTATGCTTTCTTGATTTGTGTTCATGTTGGCTTGTGTACTTGCATGTTTGATTTTGATTATGTGTGTACAACAAACATATAAGTGAATATATACATAGTTTTTTTTATAGGACCATATGTAACGTAAAACCTGTAAATCTACCATTCAGCTTTTCTTAGAGACAATTTGCATTCATTTAACTTGGCAGCAGCAAATCTTTAGTCTTCTTCCAGAGTCCTGGCTTAATCCAAGAATCTTGAATTTAGCTCTACTTTTTTGCTCTACACCAAGACTAAGTGTCTTACTGCAGTTTTGTTACTAACATTTGTCTGCAGAGCAACATGACTTTTATATTTACTTACAGTTGAAACAATTCAGTGGAAGAATTGGGTCTGTACAAAGTTTAGATATTAGGATAATAAAATAACAGACACTTTGGTTAACCCATCTTTCCTCTGGAGGTGTCTGTGATCACAGCTGAGGGCTTGTCAACACAAAGGAAGGACAACACACTGTGACTTGTTCGCATTAGTATGTTTCTAAATCTTTGAGTTTTCCCAGTTTCTTAGTGGGACAATATTTTAATCTGTATTTAATTGAAAGAAAAAAATCTATATGTTTGCTTTTTCTTTTTTTGGTGATGCGCTTGATAGACATTTAACCTCTGAGTATTCTTTCTTTTAATATAAAACCTGAATTGCCTTTCCATGTGCTTTCAAAAAAGTTCCAAACTAAAATACATAATTTCTTGCCTCATTGGTTGGCAGTGTTAGTCCTTTATTTAGCAAGTCTGGGAGACTTTCACAAAAAGTTCAAAATGACTGAAATTAACTTTATCGATTGACACTTCCCCTTAGAAATATAATTTTACTAAGACAAAATGTCACATCTCATGCCAACAGTTAATTAGAGATGGAAAGAACCTACTATGTTATTACTCTCATTGGAGTAGCAAGAAAGGAATGTATCTGGCAGGACATTATTTTGGTATATAATTTATCTCCTAGCAAGACTTGGAAGAACTTCCAAAGCTTCCACAAAATTGCCATGTGTCAGGGTGATTTATTTTTAATTATTTTTATAGCATTTATCTCAAGTGAAGAGTGTGAATGTATCAATCAGGCAATCTGAGCTGACACATGCAGAGTGAAAGGAAGGAGCATTGGGGCAGAGACAATGGGCCCAAGAGCTTTTTAGAGCCTGCGGCCTATATTCAGTCCCACACCCTGTCACTACAGATCAAAGTACTGAGCTCATGACAGACACTAGATTAAAGCAACTCCTGATATTTACTTACCTAGTATTTCAGTGATTTTAATCAAAATCTACATTTTCTAATATAAATATATATACACACATTTGGGCTTCCTTATGGCTCAGACAGTGAAGAATCCATACCTGCAATGAGGGAGACCTGGGTTCAGTCCCTGGGTTGGGAAGATCCCTTGGAGGAGGGCATGCCAACCCACTCCAGTATTCTTGCCTGGAGAATCCCATGGACAGAGGAGCCTGGAGGACTACAGTCTGCTAGGGTCACAAAAAGTCAGATTCGATTCAAGCAATTTAGCCCAGAACAGGCATATTTACATTTGGTAAGGTATACAAGAGCATAGCAGGACAATCTATTAGAAGTGCTAAAAAAGTTTGCTTCTAAATAGTTTATAGAAGTATTAAGATATTATTGTTTCTGTGAACTTTAATAACATCTCCAAAGTGCTGGTTTCTAATTCTCTAGTAGTTTTTTTGCAGGGAGATTTTTTTCTTTGATCCTACACAATACCTCTAGTGCAGTACTGAAAAGACACCTTAAAGTTTTTTCTTTCTTTTTTTTTTTAAACACACAATTTCTGTCTCAATATTGAAAACACACAATGCTTAGAGTTGTTGAAGAAAAGCAAATTAATGTAAGAAAATGCTCTAATAGGCCTCCAGACATTTAAAATTCTCTATCAGTAGAAATGACTGAAATTAACTTTATCGATTGACACTTCCCCTTAGAAATATAATTTTACTAAGACAAAATGTCACATCTCATGCCAACAGTTAATTAGAGATGGAAAGAACCTACTATGTTATTACTCTCATTGGAGTAGCAAGAAAGGAATGTATCTGGCAGGACATTATTTTGGTATATAATTTATCTCCTAGCAAGACTTGGAAGAACTTCCAAAGCTTCCACAAAATTGCCATGTGTCAGGGTGATTTATTTTTAATTATTTTTATAGCATTTATCTCAAGTGAAGAGTGTGAATGTATCAATCAGGCAATCTGAGCTGACACATGCAGAGTGAAAGGAAGGAGCATTGGGGCAGAGACAATGGGCCCAAGAGCTTTTTAGAGCCTGCGGCCTATATTCAGTCCCACACCCTGTCACTACAGATCAAAGTACTGAGCTCATGACAGACACTAGATTAAAGCAACTCCTGATATTTACTTACCTAGTATTTCAGTGATTTTAATCAAAATCTACATTTTCTAATATAAATATATATACACACATTTGGGCTTCCTTATGGCTCAGACAGTGAAGAATCCATACCTGCAATGAGGGAGACCTGGGTTCAGTCCCTGGGTTGGGAAGATCCCTTGGAGGAGGGCATGCCAACCCACTCCAGTATTCTTGCCTGGAGAATCCCATGGACAGAGGAGCCTGGAGGACTACAGTCTGCTAGGGTCACAAAAAGTCAGATTCGATTCAAGCAATTTAGCCCAGAACAGGCATATTTACATTTGGTAAGGTATACAAGAGCATAGCAGGACAATCTATTAGAAGTGCTAAAAAAGTTTGCTTCTAAATAGTTTATAGAAGTATTAAGATATTATTGTTTCTGTGAACTTTAATAACATCTCCAAAGTGCTGGTTTCTAATTCTCTAGTAGTTTTTTTGCAGGGAGATTTTTTTCTTTGATCCTACACAATACCTCTAGTGCAGTACTGAAAAGACACCTTAAAGTTTTTTCTTTCTTTTTTTTTTTAAACACACAATTTCTGTCTCAATATTGAAAACACACAATGCTTAGAGTTGTTGAAGAAAAGCAAATTAATGTAAGAAAATGCTCTAATAGGCCTCCAGACATTTAAAAATTCTCTATCAGTAGATCTGAAAGTCAAAATGAAAGTGTTAGAGTGTCCGACTCTGTGATCCCAATAGATTGTAGACTGCCAGGCTCCTCTGTCCATGGAATGGTGTAGGCAAAAATACTGAAGTGGAAAAAAAAAAAAGGAATACTGAAGTGAGTTGCCATTCCCTTCTCCAGAGGATCTTCCTGATTCAGGGATCAAACTCCAGTCTCCAGCATTGCAGGCAGATTCTTTACCATAGCACTCTGTTTTCTGTCCTTGAACTATGAATCTACTCCCCACTCTTATCCCTGTGCCAAAAAGAATTTTGGGTGGCTTTCCAGTTGTCAGGCTTCCCAGGTGAATCAGTGGTAAGGAATTTGCCTGCCAATGCAGGAGACGTGGATTTGATCCCTGGTTGGGGAAGATCTCCTGGAGAAGGAAATGACAACCCACTCCAGTATTCTTGCCTGGGAAATCCCATGGACAGAGAGGCCTAGTAGGTTATAGTCCATGGGGTTGCCAAAGAGTCAGACATGACTTAGTGATTCAACAACAGCAAACAATGATAGTTGTCAGTTTCTCTTATAGCTTTGTTCTTAAGGCATCTACTTATTTGTAGCCAGAGTATCTACTGCAGCAGGATCCTGCTTCAGTTTCAGAGGAATTCTCTCACACTCTGAATGAGAATATGCATGCCATTTTTAAGGTCAGACCTCTCTGGGGGGGAAATCACTATGGTAAATGTGTCGCATCAACCTCGCATCTTCCATTAGCAACAATTCCTTCTGCCTCCATCTTGTGTTTTGGTCATTACCACCTGTCATTTTGTAGGGTCTTCTCATTTCCAGGTACTACGTTAAGTTCTTAAGGATGTAACAAATGAATAAAATATGCTGACTGCCTTTAAGTCACTAATAATCAATCTCTTTGAATCATTTCTTCTTATAAACTTCTGTATGCACAGAAAGAATGACATCTTTTTCTCCTGTTGGATTTCTGTCTTTCAGTATCTCACTCTACCAAGCCTTTTGATATGTCACTGATCTCAGGACAGTACATACCATATATGCACTGACTACTCCCTAATGTATTTTGCTGGCCACTTATTAACACTGAGCTCCATTTCCTGTATGCAGGTTCCTACTCCCTACTCATTGTCTCAAAGATAAATTATCCAGAAATAGACTCCTGATTCTGTCTCCTCCAAATTTGTTATTTCCACAGTTCTCTCCATCTCAGGAAATGGCTTTTTCTTTTCTGAGGTCTGAGCAAAAACCTTTGGAGTCTGTCTTAACTTTGGGTTTTGTGATAAATATTAAATCTTGTTGCCTCTAATACTTTCAGCTCTAATACAGCTGTATTACTTTAAACCACCACTAACACTCTAACCATGGCTGTACTAGTTTTCTGTTGCTACATAACAAATTCCTCTACATTCACAACTCGAAACAACTCATTAATACATTTATTGGCTTACAGTTTGTAGGTCAGAAGTCTAGGTGTCATTTTACTGTCTGTGTTCTCTGAGTTTTGCTTCCTCTGGGTCCAGTCCAGATGCTGGCGTAACCAGCCATCTCATCTGAAGTGTGAATGAGGAAAGGATAGCTTCCAAATGCCAACAAGTTATTGTCAAAGCGTATTTTCTTGTGGCTACATAACTGAAGCTTCAGTTTATTCTTGGAGGCTGACATTAGTGATTCAAAGCCTTCTGATTTTTGCCACAAGGGGTTTCCCCAACACACTTCATGGAACTAGGCTAGTGAGAGGAAATCTCTCCACTGACTTTGTAAGCAAGATGAAGACTTAAGGTAACCATGGTAATGACCTTCCATCATCTTGGGAACTTCCTACTGATTAGAAGAAAACAGGTTCCATACCCAAAGGAAGGGATTGTACAATGGTATAGACACCAGGAGGCAAGGATCATTGAGAGTCATATGAGGGGTTGTCTGCCACGACTGTCATCTCTTTCCTAGATTTTTGAAATCGCCTCTTAAATTTTTCCAGCCTCTTCTGTCTCCCAGCTTCATTAAATAATTAGGATGATCTTTAAAGAAAAGGTCACATCACATTTTTCCTGGGCTCAAAGCCTTAAATGGTTTTCATTTCATTCACAATAAAAACCCAAGTCTTTGGAAGACCATACAGGATCTGAACATTTAGCACTCTGATCTTACCTTCAGAGGAAACTGACTTTTCTTTTTTATTTTTATAATTTTTAAATTATTTATTTATGGCTGTGTTGGGTCTTCATGGCTGTGCAGGCTTTCTCTTGTTGTGGAAAGTGAGGGCTACTGTCTAGCTGTGGTGTTTGGGCTTATTGCGGTGGCTTCTTCTGTTGCAGAGCACAGGCTCTTGGCTCACAGGTTCAGTAATTGCAGCTCACAGGCTTAGCTGCTCCATGACATGTGGGATCTTCCCCAGCCAGGGACTAAACCTGGGTCCCCTGCATTGGCAGGTGGATTCTTCACCACTGGACCACCAGGGAAGTCCCTGACTACTTTTCTGGAGTGTTTTTTCCTGGATATCCATATGTATTATTCTCCTGCCTCTTCCAAGTCTCCGCTTTAAAATTATCTTTTAAGTGAGTCATTACTAGGATCCCTACCTACTATTTAAAATTGTGACATTCAACTATTCTTTGTTCTGTTTTCTTCCTTAGTATTTGTTGCCATCTGATACCATACATAACTTTATTTGTTAAATTTGTACTACCCACTGTTTCCTCTTGAATATAAAATTTGTAAAGCATGGCTCCATAAGGATATTCTAGTTCCTGCTGTATTTCTAGCATCTAACAAATGTGCACACAACAAATATATGTAGAATAAATTAACGATACATCTCAGTTAGGTTTCAGTTCCTTAATAGAGATTGCTTATTATCCAAATCCATGGAAATACTCACCTTGTAAAAATTCTGTAGAAACTATTTCTGTTCAAACTTTCCTTTCATCTTTACAAGTTATATATAAATAATATATGTAGTTTTACTATATATAAAAACTATAGTTATATATGTTTTTACATATGTATGTGTGTGTGCTAAGTCAGTTCAGTCATATCGGACTTTTTTTTTTTAGCGGGGAGGGAGGGGAGCAGGTGGGTCACTTCTATTGGAATTTCATTTATCTATTTTCATCCATCTTTGTTCTTTGGCCCATGTGGGCCTCCCATCGCAGTGGCCTCTGTTGTCACAGAGCACCGGCTCTGGGCGCACACGCTCCAGAGCTCCGGCTCGGTGATTGGACACATCGGTCCAGCCACTCCGCGGCATGCGGGATCTTCCCAGGCCAGGGATTGAACCAGCACCCCTTGCACTGCAAGGTGATGTCCTTACCCACTGGACCACCAGGGAAGCCCATGTCTGGTTCTTTGCAACCCTCTCGTCTGTACACACACCAAGCTCCTCTGTCCATGGGATTCTCCCAGCAAGAATGCTGGAGTGGGTTGCCATGACCTCCTCCAGGGAATCTTCCCCACCCAGGGATCAAACCTGCATCTTACATCTCCTTAATTGGCACCTGGGTTCTTTACCACTAGTGCCACTTGGAAAGTCCCTTATGTATGTACATACATAATATAAGTGTGTAGTTTTATTTCTCTCATCATTTTGGGAATTGTTGAAGATTAGAACAATGGTTCAAACTTCAGAATGAGTTGTGTTGGTTTTAAGGATCTGTTTATTTCTTAATTTTGAAGCTCACACATTAAGGACTACTAGAGAGTAATACTCAATACACAGCATAAAGTTTTTTGCAGAAGTTCTATTTGGTTATCACATAAAAATTAGATTACTTCAATCCAGGCTTTCAGAGGTTTACTTAGGACTCTCATGGGCTTCTTAGCTGATCAAGAGTATTTGCTACTATGTAGCAGTTAAGGAATGGACAAATAAGGGTCTGTCTTAAGGTTCTATTTTAAAAATTTCAGAGCAATAAACAATGCTTTGATGTATCTTTTTCAGGAAAATGCTCTTTTTTATTTTAGACTAGCTTTACTGAGGTATAATTGACATACAGTAAGCCTCAAATATAAACGGTGAATAGTTTTTTTCATTTTTGATCTCTATATGCGTCCATGAAATCTGTACCACAGTCGAGAGATTAAACATACCCATAACCCCTAAAGGTTTCCTTATGGTTCTTTGTATCAATAATTCTTCTGTCCTCTCTTAAATGTCCTGCTGCCCACTGGTTCCCCAGAAACCACTGATTATTCTTTCTCTTAGCATAGATTCATTTGCATTATTTGGGGTTTTATGTAAATGGAATCATACAATATGTATTTTTATGCCTGATTTCATTTACTCAGCCAAATTATTTTGTGATTTATCAAAAAAGAAGTGGTTCATCATCCCCTTTTATTGTTGAGTAGTATTCCATTGAATTAATATGCTATAATTTAATTTTCTATTCACTTTTTGATGGAAATTTGGGTTACTTCTAGACTTTTACTTTGGTAAATAAATATTCTATGTATACATCTGTTTAAGTATTTGTATAGGTATGTATCAAACTGTTATACAAAGTGCTTGGAAATTCCCAGCAGCAGCATATGAAAGTTTCAGTTGCTTCACATCATTTCCTTATTTTGATTTTAGACATTCTAAAAGGTGTTAAGTGGTATCTCTTTATGATCTTAATTTCATTTCCCTGATTACTAATGATGCTGACATCTTTTCAGGTGTGTGTTTGATATCTGTATATCTTCTCTGGTGAATATCTTTTGCTATTACAATAATAATAGATAGATAATATCTACTATTACTATTAATAGTAGTTAGATAATATCTACTTATTGGAGAATTTTTCACTTATTAAAGTTTGAGAGAGTTTATATATTCTGGATAAAGTTCTTTATAAGACAAATATTTCGTTAATATTTTCTTCTAGTTTATGAGTCATACTTTAATTTTCTTAACAGTGTCCTTTTGTTAATGGTAACTTTTGAAGAGAAGCAGTTTTAATTTTGGTATGGTACAACATATCAAAATACATTTTTCCTAGGTCAATTTTTTGATGTACCAGGATAATATGTAGAATCTTAAAATGGCAAATGTATTAAGAAGCACTGGCTTCTTTAAGATATACTTTAGAAAGAACATGCAAATCTAGAATTAAAGTATAACACAGTTTTTATATGCTTTGACCTATAAAGAAATTTCACTGAACTTAATATATTGTGTTTCTAACTTCAACTTTTTAACAGCCTATTGTTTATACACATGGGTATTTCCATAGGCCTGGGTTTCTTAACCTTGGTACTATTAATATTTAGGGACAGATCATTATTTGTGGTGGGGAATAATGTCTATTTTAGGAAGGTGGCAATATTCTTGGCCTCGATCCACTAGTTTCCATTGGAAACCTCCAGCTGTGATGATCAATAATGTCTGCAGATATTGCTAATTGTCCCCTGGTGGGCAGAATCACCTTTAGCTAAGGATTATTCTAGTCTATTGTACTGATGGGCCTAATTCTGGTTCTTCCTGTCCCGGGCTGCCTAATTTGATACTTTAAATCAGATGATGAATCAGAAAAATACTGTTCCTTTCTCCCTTTGGCTGCCAGTTATATAAAGACAGACGTCCCTAACTGAATCCATACCCATGTAAATAGGCCCTAACACTGTTCATGAAATTGTTCTTCTTTGGAATCCCATTCCATTTTTCTATTTTAATGTACATGGACACAGGAAAACCATTTAACTTCTTCTCTTGTGATAGACACAAAGAACTCTACGTCTCCTGTTATTTCTAATTCTGGAGGTGGTGACTTTCTACTTCATAAGAGTTGCTCATTTACCTGCTTTTCCACCAGCAGATACATTTGATATTAACTTGTATATGACTTTTTCTGATAGCTTACTTCAGATAGAGAATGTAATAGTTGTCAGTTAAACTGACTTCTAGTTGATAGCATTTATACAGTTTTAGCTCAAAATGTAGATACCTTTTTCTAAATTGTACAGAAATAATACAGAAAATATTGAGGGCAAGCAGGAGGAAAATACTTGTAAAATAATCACTGTCTTATATATCACTTAATGTTATTCTTTTCAGTTTAAGAATACCCATGGGATTATATATGTTTTTTTCAGAAATTATCTATTCCCTATTGTACCATTTATAAGTTTCAGAACATAATTTGGTATATTAAAGAATTTTAATTTCTCTTTAGGTGAAGTTTCCTTTGGAGAAGATTGGAAAAATCTTCTCCTTACATGAAAGAGATTATGTTTTTACCATTCTGTAGGTTTCAGGAAACAGTAGAGCTTCTAGTCCTACCTGAGACAAGTTTAAGGTTTGAATTTCTGTTATTTCATTGGAATGCAGATTTACAAATGACATAGGATGGCCTTGAAAAGAAGAAAAACGCCAATGACAGTAGGAAATTTCTTGGAATAGGAGTCTGTAGGAAATTAATATTTAGGGACAGATCATTATTTGTGGTGGGGAATAATGTCTATTTTAGGAAGGTGGCAATATTCTTGGCCTCGATCCACTAGTTTCCATTGGAAACCTCCAGCTGTGATGATCAATAATGTCTGCAGATATTGCTAATTGTCCCCTGGTGGGCAGAATCACCTTTAGCTAAGGATTATTCTAGTCTATTGTACTGATGGGCCTAATTCTGGTTCTTCCTGTCCCGGGCTGCCTAATTTGATACTTTAAATCAGATGATGAATCAGAAAAATACTGTTCCTTTCTCCCTTTGGCTGCCAGTTATATAAAGACAGACGTCCCTAACTGAATCCATACCCATGTAAATAGGCCTAACACTGTTCATGAAATTGTTCTTCTTTGGAATCCCATTCCATTTTTCTATTTTAATGTACATGGACACAGGAAAACCATTTAACTTCTTCTCTTGTGATAGACACAAAGAACTCTACGTCTCCTGTTATTTCTAATTCTGGAGGTGGTGACTTTCTACTTCATAAGAGTTGCTCATTTACCTGCTTTTCCACCAGCAGATACATTTGATATTAACTTGTATATGACTTTTTCTGATAGCTTACTTCAGATAGAGAATGTAATAGTTGTCAGTTAAACTGACTTCTAGTTGATAGCATTTATACAGTTTTAGCTCAAAATGTAGATACCTTTTTCTAAATTGTACAGAAATAATACAGAAAATATTGAGGGCAAGCAGGAGGAAAATACTTGTAAAATAATCACTGTCTTATATATCACTTAATGTTATTCTTTTCAGTTTAAGAATACCCATGGGATTATATATGTTTTTTTCAGAAATTATCTATTCCCTATTGTACCATTTATAAGTTTCAGAACATAATTTGGTATATTAAAGAATTTTAATTTCTCTTTAGGTGAAGTTTCCTTTGGAGAAGATTGGAAAAATCTTCTCCTTACATGAAAGAGATTATGTTTTTACCATTCTGTAGGTTTCAGGAAACAGTAGAGCTTCTAGTCCTACCTGAGACAAGTTTAAGGTTTGAATTTCTGTTATTTCATTGGAATGCAGATTTACAAATGACATAGGATGGCCTTGAAAAGAAGAAAAACGCCAATGACAGTAGGAAATTTCTTGGAATAGGAGTCTGTAGGAAATTGTTGGCTAACACTGAACATTCTTTTTTGGCTGATATGCCTCATGAAGGGAATGTTAGTGTAATTAAAGGAGCTCCAAAGGAAGATGATAAGAGATGCTGGATGAAATTCACTTTGTTTTGAAAGTTGACACAGTATTTTAATATCAGTATTACCAGAGTTACTCTGTGTTGTGTTGACTCAAATGGTGATAGTTAGACCCTTCTGAAACAGTACATTTGGTGATAAACCATTTATTTTCAGAACAGGGAAACAAGTGAATGATCCTTTAAAGCCTTTCTGTCACCAATAGGCATCACATTATTTTCCTAGGTGAGCCCATTGTCATTCACCCAAATTGTAAGGTCGATTGCTGGAAGACATCATTTTATTGTAACATCATACTGAATGTGGGATGGCATTTTTTCACTTCAGGCTGAGAAAGTTAGAGAAGAATGGTGATTAAATGCCGGGAGTCGTTGAGAGTGTGATCTGATTCCACAAATGCAGAATTCAGAATGGGAGTTCCTATTACCACCCCTTCTCTGTGTTTTTCTTCCCTCCTGGAGTGAAAGGATCTTTCTCCTCTCTCCCTCCCTTTTCCCTTCTCTTTCTTCCTTTCTTGCCTCTTTCCTTTTTCTACTGAAGATATCAAGGAAAGGAAATTTGGTTTTAAAATGTTATTTTCTCCCTTAAATTTAATCTTTTCTCTTCATTTTTGCCTTTTCATTACCCCTTTTCCAGTTTTTCTCTTAATCCCCTTGATCCTCCTTACACGTTCTCTTGTTCTGTCATAATTGTAGTTTGTGGTAAATAACTAATAAGGACCTACAACATAGCAGGAACTCCTCTCAAGACTGTACTTACCTACTTGAGAAAAGAATCTGATCATAAGAATTAATTTTAATTTTTTTTTTTTCTTTAGGTGAAGTTTCCTTTGGAGAAGATTGGAAAAATCTTCTCCTTACATGAAAGAGATTATGTTTTTACCATTCTGTAGGTTTCAGGAAACAGTAGAGCTTCTAGTCCTACCTGAGACAAGTTTAAGGTTTGAATTTCTGTTATTTCATTGGAATGCAGATTTACAAATGACATAGGATGGCCTTGAAAAGAAAAAAAACGCCAATGACAGTAGGAAATTTCTTGGAATAGGAGTCTGTAGGAAATTGTTGGCTAACACTGAACATTCTTTTTTGGCTGATATGCCTCATGAAGGGAATGTTAGTGTAATTAAAGGAGCTCCAAAGGAAGATGATAAGAGATGCTGGATGAAATTCACTTTGTTTTGAAAGTTGACACAGTATTTTAATATCAGTATTACCAGAGTTACTCTGTGTTGTGTTGACTCAAATGGTGATAGTTAGACCCTTCTGAAACAGTACATTTGGTGATAAACCATTTATTTTCAGAACAGGGAAACAAGTGAATGATCCTTTAAAGCCTTTCTGTCACCAATAGGCATCACATTATTTTCCTAGGTGAGCCCATTGTCATTCACCCAAATTGTAAGGTCGATTGCTGGAAGACATCATTTTATTGTAACATCATGCTGAATGTGGGATGGCATTTTTTCACTTCAGGCTGAGAAAGTTAGAGAAGAATGGTGATTAAATGCCGGGAGTCGTTGAGAGTGTGATCTGATTCCACAAATGCAGAATTCAGAATGGGAGTTCCTATTACCACCCCTTCTCTGTGTTTTTCTTCCCTCCTGGAGTGAAAGGATCTTTCTCCTCTCTCCCTCCCTTTTCCCTTCTCTTTCTTCCTTTCTTGCCTCTTTCCTTTTTTCTACTGAAGATATCAAGGAAAGGAAATTTGGTTTTAAAATGTTATTTTCTCCCTTAAATTTAATCTTTTCTCTTCATTTTTGCCTTTTCATTACCCCTTTTCCAGTTTTTCTCTTAATCCCCTTGATCCTCCTTACACGTTCTCTTGTTCTGTCATAATTGTAGTTTGTGGTAAATAACTAATAAGGACCTACAACATAGCAGGGAACTCCTCTCAAGACTGTACTTACCTACTTGAGAAAAGAATCTAAAAAGAAGCACACATAAATGTATAACTGATTCACTTTTCTATGTAACAGAAACTAACATACATTGTAAATCAACTATGCTCCAATAAAACATTTATTAAAAGGAAGATACTAGGAACATAAAGGAATTAGCCATTTATATCTAAGAAGCAACATCGATGGTTTCTCTCTCTGGTTAGCTGTTTTGCACTTTTGTTTCAAATTGGTTTCAAAACCAGTCCTGTTTATGCCCCTGGTGTTCATGCTCATAAAAGTCAAACCATTAATCACATATTACCACGTAAAGCCAGAAACAAATGTGTGTTACTTCTCAAATCTTATTTAGGAAATGGGAATCACGTTGTATTTTGGAAAAAGTAGGTCTTATGGCTCAGTATAGCATGTTTTATGCACCAAATTACTTAGTAAGCAAGGATGCTAATATATTTCGGTAAGCTTGTGTACAGTAAAAATAAAAAGGTACCTATTTGTGTTACTAAAAGGAGGCAGTGTAATAGGCTTCTCCTAGCTCTGTGACCCTGGGCACATGATTTAACTTCCTCAGGGCTCATTTTTCTTATAGAAGATAGAAATAATAGTTCCTTCCTTGCAACTTTACAAGATTAAATGAGGTGATGTATATAAGGCAGACTGTTCTTTAAGTGCCAGAATCAGAACTGTATTTATTTTTGGTTCCAGTGCAGAAAGTAGAGAAGAATGGTGATTAAATGCCGGGAGTGATTCCACAAATGCAGAATTCAGAATGGGAGTTCCTATTACCACCCCTTCTCTGTGTTTTTCTTCCCTCCTGGAGTGAAAGGATCTTTCTCCTCTCTCCCTCCCTTTTCCCTTCTCTTTCTTCCTTTCTTGCCTCTTTCCTTTTTCTACTGAAGATATCAAGGAAAGGAAATTTGGTTTTAAAATGTTATTTTCTCCCTTAAATTTAATCTTTTCTCTTCATTTTTGCCTTTTCATTACCCCTTTTCCAGTTTTTCTCTTAATCCCCTTGATCCTCCTTACACGTTCTCTTGTTCTGTCATAATTGTAGTTTGTGGTAAATAACTAATAAGGACCTACAACATAGCAGGGAACTCCTCTCAAGACTGTACTTACCTACTTGAGAAAAGAATCTAAAAAGAAGCACACATAAATGTATAACTGATTCACTTTTCTATGTAACAGAAACTAACATACATTGTAAATCAACTATGCTCCAATAAAACATTTATTAAAAGGAAGATACTAGGAACATAAAGGAATTAGCCATTTATATCTAAGAAGCAACATCGATGGTTTCTCTCTCTGGTTAGCTGTTTTGCACTTTTGTTTCAAATTGGTTTCAAAACCAGTCCTGTTTATGCCCCTGGTGTTCATGCTCATAAAAGTCAAACCATTAATCACATATTACCACGTAAAGCCAGAAACAAATGTGTGTTACTTCTCAAATCTTATTTAGGAAATGGGAATCACGTTGTATTTTGGAAAAAGTAGGTCTTATGGCTCAGTATAGCATGTTTTATGCACCAAATTACTTAGTAAGCAAGGATGCTAATATATTTCGGTAAGCTTGTGTACAGTAAAAATAAAAAGGTACCTATTTGTGTTACTAAAAGGAGGCAGTGTAATAGGCTTCTCCTAGCTCTGTGACCCTGGGCACATGATTTAACTTCCTCAGGGCTCATTTTTCTTATAGAAGATAGAAATAATAGTTCCTTCCTTGCAACTTTACAAGATTAAATGAGGTGATGTATATAAGGCAGACTGTTCTTTAAGTGCCAGAATCAGAACTGTATTTATTTTTGGTTCCATCATTTGTGATTGTGGTAATTTTTAACCTTTCTAAGTCTCTGATAATCATCTATTACATAGTGGCAGTTTCAAGAGTGAGATAATACATATTGGGCACTTAGAAAGGCTTCTGTAACATGTGTGATTCTAAATGTTACTATGTAACAATGTTATCCTTTTAAAAACCACTTGTACTATAAAGTATATCATATACATATACAGTTAGATATATAAACAGATCTTTCAAGAAGTTTATTTGCATATGTTTTTTTTTTGTTCAGTATTATGTTTGTGAGATTCATCCATATTTTTATACTTAAGTATTGTCCATACATTCTCATTGCCATTGCAATGTTCTCTTGAATGAATATAATATAATTAAATCATCCAATCAGTTGTACATAGACATTTAGGTTGAGTCCAGCTTTTGGCCATTACTAATGAGGCTGCTATGAATATTCTTTATCTCCTTATATGTGAATGAATTTTGGTTGAGTTGGTACATAGAAATGAAATTGCTGACTTGTAGAGTGAGTGACTTCAGCTTCTGTAGATAACACTTTGAGTGTACCTGCTTCTCCTAATTCTTGCAAGCACCTGAATTTTTGACATTAGATAGCCTTTTTAGTATTAGATATTCTGGTGAATGTATGTGATATATCATTATGGTTTTTAATTTGCCTTTCTCTGGTGATTAATGAAGACAACTGATTTTTTCATGGTGAACCATTTGAATATATCCTTCTGTTTGATGTCTATTTTCTTCATTTATACTTTGTTTATTGGTTCTATGGATGGCAAGCACCAACTCAGTTCTACGATTTGCTTTTCAGTTCTTGATACTTGCAGGAAAAAAGAATTTAATTTTAATTCAGTCAAAATATCATTCTATGCATGATGCTTTCGACAGTAAAATAAAAGGTACCTATTTGTGTTACTAAAAGGAGGCAGTGTAATAGGCTTCTCCTAGCTCTGTGACCCTGGGCACATGATTTAACTTCCTCAGGGCTCATTTTTCTTATAGAAGATAGAAATAATAGTTCCTTCCTTGCAACTTTACAAGATTAAATGAGGTGATGTATATAAGGCAGACTGTTCTTTAAGTGCCAGAATCAGAACTGTATTTATTTTTGGTTCCATCATTTGTGATTGTGGTAATTTTTAACCTTTCTAAGTCTCTGATAATCATCTATTACATAGTGGCAGTTTCAAGAGTGAGATAATACATATTGGGCACTTAGAAAGGCTTCTGTAACATGTGTGATTCTAAATGTTACTATGTAACAATGTTATCCTTTTTTAAAAACCACTTGTACTATAAAGTATATCATATACATATACAGTTAGATATATAAACAGATCTTTCAAGAAGTTTATTTGCATATGTTTTTTTTTTGTTCAGTATTATGTTTGTGAGATTCATCCATATTTTTATACTTAAGTATTGTCCATACATTCTCATTGCCATTGCAATGTTCTCTTGAATGAATATAATATAATTAAATCATCCAATCAGTTGTACATAGACATTTAGGTTGAGTCCAGCTTTTGGCCATTACTAATGAGGCTGCTATGAATATTCTTTATCTCCTTATATGTGAATGAATTTTGGTTGAGTTGGTACATAGAAATGAAATTGCTGACTTGTAGAGTGAGTGACTTCAGCTTCTGTAGATAACACTTTGAGTGTACCTGCTTCTCCTAATTCTTGCAAGCACCTGAATTTTTGACATTAGATAGCCTTTTTAGTATTAGATATTCTGGTGAATGTATGTGATATATCATTATGGTTTTTAATTTGCCTTTCTCTGGTGATTAATGAAGACAACTGATTTTTTCATGGTGAACCATTTGAATATATCCTTCTGTTTGATGTCTATTTTCTTCATTTATACTTTGTTTATTGGTTCTATGGATGGCAAGCACCAACTCAGTTCTACGATTTGCTTTTCAGTTCTTGATACTTGCAGGAAAAAAGAATTTAATTTTAATTCAGTCAAAATATCATTCTATGCATGATGCTTTCGATTTTTCTGTTTAAAACAAAGCTGAAAACATTTTCTTTCCCTCAGGATTGTATGATATTCCTCTAAAAGTTTCATCAATTGTGTTTTAAAATCCACTGGGTATTGATTTTTTTTTTTTTTTTAGTTTGGTGTGGTAGAAGTGAGGAGTAAAGTTTGTTTTCTTCTTACATGGATATCTGATTATCCCAGCATCATGTTTTGAAGACCATTCTTTCGCCATGACTTTATAGTTTACATTTGTCATGTGTCAATAGAGATTCCATATACCTATACGTCTGTTCTAGGACCTATATTTTGCACCATTGGTCTATTTTTTCTCTCTCTGCCAGCATCATACTGTTTTAATGATTGCTACTTTATAATAAGTAGAATGGGTTTTCACTCCTTAGTCATTTTATTTTAGAATTTTCTCGGCCAGTGCTTCCCAAAGTGTGTGTAAGTTCCTAAAATTCTCTCAGAGGGCATCTGATTCTATCACTTCTAGTTATGAGTGAGGTTGGATATTCTTTACATACTTCAACCAAACAGAATATGAAATAGATGCCAAACAGTGTTTGTCTCTTCATGTCTGACTTATTTCACCTTCAGATAATCTGTGTTGTTGCAAAAGGCACAATTTTATTCTTTTTTATGGGTAAGCAATATTCCATTGTATCTATATGCCAAATCTTCTCTATCTAGTTCAAATGGTGCTGCAGTAAACCTAAATATGCATGTATCTCTTCAACTTAGTGTTTTCTTTTCTTTTATTTTTATTTTTATTTTTATTATTATTATTTTTTTTGGTTGGGGGTCGGGTTGGGGAGGGCGGGGAGTGGGCGGGCCACTTCTATTGGTCTTTCATTTCTCTGTTTTCATCCGTCTTTGTTCTTTGGCTCCTGTGGGCCTCGCATCGTGGTGGCGTCTGTTGTTGCAGAGCACCGGCTCTGGGCGCATGCGCTCCAGAGCTCCGGCTCGGTGATTGGACTCATCAGTCCAGCCGCTCCTCAGCACGTGGGATCTTCCCAGGCCAGGGCTCGAACTGGCGCCCCTTGCACTGCAAGGCGGTGTCCTTATCCACTGGACCACCAGCGGAAGCCCAGTGTTTTATTTTCTTTGAGTAAACACTAAGACGTGGAGTTGTTGACTCATATATTAATTCTGTTTTTAATTTTTTGAAGTATCTCTTACAGTCTTTCACTGTAACTATATAGATTTACATTCCCATGAACAGGGCATTAGAATTCCTTTTTATCCACATCTGTGCCAACATTTGTTATTTTTGTCTTTTTGGTAGTAGACATTCTAGCAGGTGTGAGGTGATTTGTCATCATGGCTTTGGTTTCCATATCCCTGAAGATTAGTGATGTTGAGTATCTTTTCACGTACTGGCCACATGTAAATATTCTTTGGAAAAAAGGTCTCTTCTTGTTCTCTGCCTATTTTTCAGTTGGACTGTTTGTTTGCTATTGGGTTATATGAATTCTTTATATATTTTAAATGTTAACCCTTTATCAGGTATAGCATTTGCAAATATGTTCTCCCATTCAGTAGATGGTCTTATTTTGTTGATTGTTTTCTTTTGCTAGAAAAGGTTTTAGCTTGCTGTAGTCCTACTTATTTATTTTGGCTTTGGTTGTTTTTGTTTTTGGAGTCATATCCAAAAAAATACCGAAGACCTATGTCAGGGAGTGTACTGCGTGTGTTTTCATCTAGGAATTTTATGGTTTCCGGTCTTACATATTCAGGCCTTTAACCCATTTTGAGTTAATATTGTGTACATAATACACAGGTAAAATAGTAAAAGAATATAAAATAGTAGTTCAGTTTCATTCTTTTGCATGTGGCTGTCCAGTTTTCCCAGCATCATTTACTGAATAGGCTGTGCTTTCCTGATTGTATATTCTGGGTGACTTTGTCATAAATTGACCTCTGCTGTTGTTGTTCAGTCACTAAGTCATGTCCGACTCTTTGTGACCCCATGGACTAAGGCACTCCAGACTGTGAATTAACTTCTGGGCTCTCTATTCCGTTTCATAGATCAATGGTCTGCTTTTATGAGTTTTGGCTGTTCTCAGTCTTTGCATTTTCATATAAATTATAAAAATGTCTTGTCAAGTGTAAAAAGAAAATGAAAAACCTATTGCCATTTTCAGTGTGATTGCATTGAACCTATTCAATTTGAAGAGATAAGTTTTTAATGTTAAGCCTTTTGATCTTTAAAATCTTACATCCTAATTTGTAAATTTTCTTACATTTCTGTCAACAACGTTTTATAGAGTTTTGCATAGAGACCTGACATATTTTAGTTTGATATTTCCTGTGCTATTATAAATAGGATTTTTGTTGTTGTTGTTGTTGCTTGTATACAGAAATACTGTTGAATTGTATATATGGACTACTAATTAAGACTTTTATACCTTTTCTTTTGGATTTTCCACTTACATAATTAAGTCCTCTGACAATAAAGTCAGTTTAAATATTTATTCATTTCCGATTCTTGTACTTGCATTTTTTTGCTTGTTTTTCTTGCTGGATCTTGTTGTACAGGGTTGAATACAAATGGTCATAGCAGACATTGAACCAAATTCAATGAAAACGTTTTCAACTTTCAGTGTTAAATGAAAGCAGCTTTATATACTATAGGTTTCCTGTGATTATCCATTCTTATATTAGGAAGATTTCTATTTCTAGTTTGCTAAGTGTTATAACCATGAATGAATATTAAATTTTATTCATTTCTTTATCTGTATCTATTGAGATGATTATATAATTTTTTCTTTTGTTAATGTGGCATACTACATTTTTAAACATTCAGTCCAATATTTTATCCCCAAATAAATGTATCTTTGTTGTTTCTTTTATATAGTTCTGAGTTCATTTTCAAATATTTTGTGAGGAGTTTTGTGTCTATTTTTGTAAGTGAGATTGACTGCTAAGTTTTCTTCTCAAAATATCTTTATAATATCTTGACATTTCAGTCTGACCTTAAATGTTTGGTAGAATGCTTGAGGTTCCTGGGGCTGGTTTTGCTTGTAGAAATGTTTAAACTGTGTGTTCAATTTCTTTCAAAGTTATAAAATTCTTTATATCTTGGTAAATTTATATTTACTGGCATGATAATATTTTTAATGATATGCATTATATATGCATAATGATTTCTCACCGTTCATTCCGTTTCATAGATCAATGGTCTGCTTTTATGAGTTTTGGCTGTTCTCAGTCTTTGCATTTTCATATAAATTATAAAAATGTCTTGTCAAGTGTAAAAAGAAAATGAAAAACCTATTGCCATTTTCAGTGTGATTGCATTGAACCTATTCAATTTGAAGAGATAAGTTTTTAATGTTAAGCCTTTTGATCTTTAAAATCTTACATCCTAATTTGTAAATTTTCTTACATTTCTGTCAACAACGTTTTATAGAGTTTTGCATAGAGACCTGACATATTTTAGTTTGATATTTCCTGTGCTATTATAAATAGGATTTTTGTTGTTGTTGTTGTTGCTTGTATACAGAAATACTGTTGAATTGTATATATGGACTACTAATTAAGACTTTTATACCTTTTCTTTTGGATTTTCCACTTACATAATTAAGTCCTCTGACAATAAAGTCAGTTTAAATATTTATTCATTTCGATTCTTGTACTTGCATTTTTTTGCTTGTTTTTCTTGCTGGATCTTGTTGTACAGGGTTGAATACAAATGGTCATAGCAGACATTGAACCAAATTCAATGAAAACGTTTTCAACTTTCAGTGTTAAATGAAAGCAGCTTTATATACTATAGGTTTCCTGTGATTATCCATTCTTATATTAGGAAGATTTCTATTTCTAGTTTGCTAAGTGTTATAACCATGAATGAATATTAAATTTTATTCATTTCTTTATCTGTATCTATTGAGATGATTATATAATTTTTTCTTTTGTTAATGTGGCATACTACATTTTTTTAAACATCAGTCCAATATTTTATCCCCCAAATAAATGTATCTTTGTTGTTTCTTTTATATAGTTCTGAGTTCATTTTCAAATATTTTGTGAGGAGTTTTGTGTCTATTTTTGTAAGTGAGATTGACTGCTAAGTTTTCTTCTCAAAATATCTTTATAATATCTTGACATTTCAGTCTGACCTTAAATGTTTGGTAGAATGCTTGAGGTTCCTGGGGCTGGTTTTGCTTGTAGAAATGTTTAAACTGTGTGTTCAATTTCTTTCAAAGTTATAAAATTCTTTATATCTTGGTAAATTTATATTTACTGGCATGATAATATTTTTAATGATATGCATTATATATGCATAGAATGTCTAGAGGATCTTTGCTCGTGTTCCCTTTTCTCTTTCTGAAATTGATATCATTTTAAAAATCTGTCTATTTTTCAAAAATTCCTTAGGAATTTACTAATTTTTTAACTTTTTTCAATAAACCAAATTCTGGCTTGCCAGTTCTTTCTATTGTATGGCTATTTTTTATTTAAATAATTTGTGTTCTTCTTATTATTTCTTTTAAATCTGTTTTTAATGTATTTTTACATCCCTTCCTAACATCTTGATGGATTCATAATTTATTAATTTTTCAGTCCTGTCTCTTTTCTCAAGTATGAAATTAAAGCTACAATTTTCCTAGTAAGTACAGCTTTAACTATTTCTCATAAATATGATACATAGAATTTTAGCTAGCTTTTAATTTGAAATATTTTCTAATTTTCTTTTACTTTGTTTCTTTACCCGTGGGTTTTAGGACAGATGGTTAGTTTGTATTATTTAGTCCACCATTGCAGGAAATAGACCCAATTTTATCCTTTTTGATTATAGGAATGTCAGTTGCCTATGTCTACCTTCTATAATTACTCCAAACTTAGTTTTTTTGAGTTTTTTAAAATTTATTTTTATTTTACTTTTTCAGAGTTTCGTTGTTTAGTGCTTTACATAAACTTGAATCAATCATAGGGATAAATGTGACCCCTCCCACTTGAATTTTAATCACCCTCCAGGTTGCATAGACCCTGTGTAAGTTCCTTTTGTCTTATAGCACATTCACATTGGTTGCCTCATTGTATGATGATGGCATACTACATTTTTTTAAACATCAGTCCAATATTTTATCCCCCAAATAAATGTATCTTTGTTGTTTCTTTTATATAGTTCTGAGTTCATTTTCAAATATTTTGTGAGGAGTTTTGTGTCTATTTTTGTAAGTGAGATTGACTGCTAAGTTTTCTTCTCAAAATATCTTTATAATATCTTGACATTTCAGTCTGACCTTAAATGTTTGGTAGAATGCTTGAGGTTCCTGGGGCTGGTTTTGCTTGTAGAAATGTTTAAACTGTGTGTTCAATTTCTTTCAAAGTTATAAAATTCTTTATATCTTGGTAAATTTATATTTACTGGCATGATAATATTTTTAATGATATGCATTATATATGCATAGAATGTCTAGAGGATCTTTGCTCGTGTTCCCTTTTCTCTTTCTGAAATTGATATCATTTTAAAAATCTGTCTATTTTTCAAAAATTCCTTAGGAATTTACTAATTTTTTAACTTTTTTCAATAAACCAAATTCTGGCTTGCCAGTTCTTTCTATTGTATGGCTATTTTTTATTTAAATAATTTGTGTTCTTCTTATTATTTCTTTTAAATCTGTTTTTAATGTATTTTTACATCCCTTCCTAACATCTTGATGGATTCATAATTTATTAATTTTTCAGTCCTGTCTCTTTTCTCAAGTATGAAATTAAAGCTACAATTTTCCTAGTAAGTACAGCTTTAACTATTTCTCATAAATATGATACATAGAATTTTAGCTAGCTTTTAATTTGAAATATTTTCTAATTTTCTTTTACTTTGTTTCTTTACCCGTGGGTTTTAGGACAGATGGTTAGTTTGTATTATTTAGTCCACCATTGCAGGAAATAGACCCAATTTTATCCTTTTTGATTATAGGAATGTCAGTTGCCTATGTCTACCTTCTATAATTACTCCAAACTTAGTTTTTTTGAGTTTTTTAAAATTTATTTTTATTTTACTTTTTCAGAGTTTCGTTGTTTAGTGCTTTACATAAACTTGAATCAATCATAGGGATAAATGTGACCCCTCCCACTTGAACTTCCCTCCCATCTCCCTTCACATCCCACCCCTCCAGGTTGCATAGACCCTGTGTAAGTTCCTTTTGTCTTATAGCACATTCACATTGGTTGCCTCTTTTATATATGGTGATGTAGCACTTTTAAAAAACTCCAACAGTGGTCTAATGAAATTGTTGCAGGAAGGGAGACCCTTTCCAGGGCCTAAGATTGGGCTCTTTTCTAAAACTCAGAAATGAGTGTGTCCAAGGTGACACACATGCTGACAAAACAAGAGTCTTTATTGGGAAGGGGCAGCAAGGTGGAGTGGAGCAGGATAAGGGAACTTTATCATGGCAGAACTACTCTGCCATGAGGTCCATAGTCTTGGGCTTTATGATAATGAAATAAGTTTCTGGGCTGTCTCTGGCCAATCATTCTGAGTCTAGGTCCTTCATGGTGGTGCGTGTATTCCCCACCCAAGAAGGATTCCAGTAGGACATATGGACTGGCTCTCCTCTCCTTTTTACCATTCCCTATTCTTCTGGTTGGTGGTAGCTTGTTAATTCTGCATTCCTTACCAGGAGCTGTTGTAAGATGACTCACGCAAGTGGTTACTGTAAGACCTGGCCAGGGGAGGTGATTTCAGTCAGTGGTTCCCCTAACAAAATAATGCTGTGCTTTCCTATGTACAATATTTAGATGTTCTAGAGTATAATTTATTGGTCAAGAGGTAGTACCATTTTTTTTCTTCAACTTAATTTTATTTTATTTTATTTTTGTTTTTTTTAAAAACATTAATTTTATTTATTTATCTTTTTGGGGGTGGGGTGGGGTGGGGAGGGAGGGGAATGGGCGGGCCACTTCTATTGGTCTTTCATTTCTCTATTTTCATCCGTCTTTGTTCTTTGGCTCCCGTGGGCCTCCCATCGCAGTGGCCTCTGTCGTCGCAGAGCGCCGGCTCTGGGCGCATGCGCTCCAGAGCTCCGGCTCGGTAATTGGACACATCGGTCCAGCCGCTCCGCGGCACGTGGGATCGTCCCAGGCCAGGGATCGAACCGGCGTCCCTTGCACTGCAAGGCGGTGTCCTTACCCACTAGACCACCAGGGGAAGCCCCAACTTAATTTTAAATGTAAGAGCCAGAAAATATTTTCATTAGAATTTAGCTGATTCTTCTTCTTCTTCTTTTTTTTTTTTTTTTTACTTTTGCCAAAGGCTTTTAAAAAAATTGTTTATTTGTTTGTTTTTGGCCATTCTGGGTTTTCACTGCTGTTGCAGGCTTTTCTCTAGTTGTAGGAAGTAGAGGCTTCTTTCTAGTTGAGGTGAGTAGGCTTCTTACTGCAGTGACTTCTCTTGTGGAACTCAGGCTCTAAGGCATGCGGCCTTCAGTAGTGTGGCACATGGGCTCAATAGCTGCAGTTCTGGGGCTCTAGAGCACAGGCTCCATAGTTGTGGTTCACGGGTTTAGTTGCTTCACAGCATGTGGGATCTTCGCGGATCAGGGATCGGACCCGTGTCTCCTGCACTGGCAAGTGAACTCTTCACCACAGAGCTACCAGGGAAGCCCTGGTACTGAATTCTTTATGAGAGCAAATGGGAACTTTTTCTTTAAGCCATTTCTTGGTGGTGATGTTTAGGCCATATCATTAACAATAAAGAATATTATATGCTGATCTATCGGCTGCACACAATTCATATAATACTTAGATCAGGATTTCTAACTCTATACCCTCCACACGACGGAGGTTATATATTGCAGTGATAAGAATATGAATATTGGAGTATTAGGAGTGACTTTAAGTCATGACTTACAAGCTATATGACATTTGATGTATTACTTAACCTCTCTAAGCCTATCTTTAGGTTGTTAAATGGAGATGGACAGTCCCCATCTCATGAAATTGACATGAAAATTAAATGAGATTATGTGCATAAATTACTTAACACATTGCCTGGCACTCTCTGAATAACTTGATGGGTCTTACTGTTCATTTTACTTTGAGAATTGGGTATTGTCGTTGGCCTTCTGTATCCATGATTTCCACATCTGTGGATTTAACCAAAGTCAGGTGGAGAATCAGTGCCTATGGGTACAGAGGATCAATGCCACAGTGCCAGTTTATATGAGGGGCTTCAGGACCTGCAGATACTGGTATCTCTGGGGGCCATGGAGCCAGTCTCCCAAAGATACTGAGGAGTGACTATCTTGTATTTCATTTAATCTTGATTAAGGAAGACCTCATTCTCTCTGACTTTCTTTAGGTAATATTAGTCTAAAAGCATATAAGCAGATATATAACAACTTACATTTCAAATTGCTCTTGACTATACTTTTACAAAAATTACTTTCAAGGCATGCTTCTCTGACTACATATATCTGCATTTGTTTTGGAACCCACTACAGAGCATACATTTATGCATGTTCAATTTTATGTGTTTAGATTTTTTTTTAATGAACATTTGTTTAATTTTTTTTAAATTTTGGCCTCTTTTATTGCTTTTTTATTTATTTTCATCCATCTTTATTCTTTGGTCTGTGTGGGCGTTCCATTGCAGTGGCCTTTCTTGTTGGAGAGCACTGGCTCTGGGCACATGTGCTCTAGAGCGCTTGCTCGTGATTGGATACACTGGTCCAGCTGCTCCATTGCTCGTGGGATCCTCCCAGGCCAGGGATCGAACCCCTTGCACTGCAAGGCAGCCTCTTTACCCACTGGACCATCAGGGAAGCCCCTGTTTAGATGTTTTTGATACTATATCTAACTTTCATTGATTTATCTGTTATGATAGTTATCATGTTTGTCTGCAAATAACAGTGTTCATTCAGGCCATTGATGAAAATGTTAAACTCATTAGAACCAGGGTAATACTAAAGTAAATTATAAATAATATAAGATATCTTGACAGTCTTACCTCTTTCACAAAGAGAAGCAAATTTATCATGAACTCATACAGATTACTGTAGTCTTTTCTAAGAGTGAATATTCATGTTCACCAATATATCTAGATTTTTCATGAACATCAAGTCAATAAGTTAGCTTATAGTTTTCATAATTCAAAGTCTAGGACATAATTTTAAAAATTGGACACAAGAATTTTACTGGAATTTCCCAACAGATTATGGCCATGAGATCACTTTTTTACTTCCCATGATATGATTACTTATGGAAAAAAGACTGCACTTGTTTGAAGGAATCACTGGCTTTTTGGAACACTTTTCATGATTAATCCAAACCTTGATCTTCCTTCTTAAAAATATCCAGTACTTATACTATATCTTTTAATTGCTAAGAACTTTTAATAATTTGGGGGTCTATTTTTCTTGATGCTACTATGTATTTCATTATTGTCTGATTAAATTGATATCATCTCTCTCCCTCTCTTTGTGGCACATAACTTATTTTGATGGTGAGAAATAATAGGTCTGTGGTATGTGTATGTGTGGGTTTGCTTGTGTGTGATTCTTTCAGCAAGTTGTAATATCTTCCTCTTTAGTAGAAGAGTTAAGCTGTGAGGGTTTTTATGAAGGCAAAATAGAATTAAGTACATTAAGAACCATCCGGAAAAATTTAAGATTATAATATATACTGGACTTAAATATATAGTAAACTATTTAAATATGCACATATAAAATGCTAAGTCAAATAACTGAATAAGATGACTACTATTCAAAAATCATTATTTCATTAGTATATTATAGTTACTTAGGGAATAATATAATTTTATAAGTAAAGAACATTAGCAAGGACTGAATTAAGAGTTCTTATTTTTCAATGGAGAGAACAGAGGCCAAGAGAGGGGAAGTACCTTGCCCCTAATCACATGATTTTTGTTGTGAGAGAGACCATATCTGTGTCTATTGGTCTCTAGTATGTTTTGATGATTTGCTCTTATAATCCAACAATTTGCCACATGGTAGGAATGGATTTCCTTTCATAGGAAAAGATATAATGTGTACTGTTCATTCTTATTGTGGTAGGAAAAGCAACATAGTGGAGCTTATTTGAAATAATTGCTACAATAAGAAAAAGAATCCACCAGTTTCTCCTTTACTTTGATGTTTGAATTTGCAGAAGTGACCTTTGGGATCAAAGAAATAAAAGATATATTCCAGGATCATCTTGTGTGGAGGAGGCAGGATCAGCCTTGTAGCAATAATATGAAGTTCTAAGACCTTAAAGGCTTCTTCATTAATTATCTTTGAAAAGTTCTGTTGTTTGTTCTGAACAAAATGAAATCATGGGCTGCAGGAACAGAATAAAAATATGTAACTCCTGAGGACTACTCAAAATATTCCTCAGAACCTTTACACTGGGCACAGTAAAGTGTAACAGCTTTCCTGGGTAGATGTGTGACTTCTCTATTTAAACTGCCTTTGGAGTTTCTGTCTCTTTCTCTTAGCTGTGAGATAACCCTTCAAAGTCCATCTCTGACTTCTCATCCGCTTTACTGTGACTCCCTTGCTCATGCTTTGTCTGTTCTCTTGGCCAAAGGCATTGCTTCAAAGTTAATTTCCCCCAATTCTTCCTGAAAACTCTTCCTCTAGTGGTTTTATATTCAAGAGAAACAGGGAGAGGATTTCGGGGCATCTGAGATCCATGTCAGTGCTCTCAAGCATCTTTTCTCTCCTGGAATATTTGCTCTCTCAGTTTTTGAAGTGGCAAGTGAGAAAAATGCACGTTTAAGTCAACTAGAAGGTTCTGTGATGAATGTTACGTTGTTAAAAAAAAATTTCTGTTTCCTAAGGTTTTGTATAAAATGAGCAATCTTTATATCCTCATTAGCAAGTAAGCAGGAACATTTCAAGGTGATTGTATCTATATGCAAATATATCAAGAGTGTTTCTTTTGAAATCTATTTCAAAAGTAATTATATTTGAGATGCTGAGTTATATGACCCCTTTCCTTTTTTATGTATATGTTATCTTTAAATAGCATTGGCAATGGCACTGAGGTTATAGATAATAGGCCCAAGTGTCTTTTCTCCCTTTCTTTTTTGACATACAGTAACATTGAGCATGTTGAAAATGGCAGTATTTTAGTTTAATCATACATGTTTTTATCATATCTGTGTGGTCACATAATTATCTATGCCTCTGTGCTTTATATATTTTGCAGACATACGTCTTTCCACAAATGTAACTAGGACCTTCCTGAATAGAAGGTTTAATCTATGATTTTATCAGAAGTGACCTTTGGGATCAAAGAAATAAAAGATATATTCCAGGATCATCTTGTGTGGAGGAGGCAGGATCAGCCTTGTAGCAATAATATGAAGTTCTAAGACCTTAAAGGCTTCTTCATTAATTATCTTTGAAAAGTTCTGTTGTTTGTTCTGAACAAAATGAAATCATGGGCTGCAGGAACAGAATAAAAATATGTAACTCCTGAGGACTACTCAAAATATTCCTCAGAACCTTTACACTGGGCACAGTAAAGTGTAACAGCTTTCCTGGGTAGATGTGTGACTTCTCTATTTAAACTGCCTTTGGAGTTTCTGTCTCTTTCTCTTAGCTGTGAGATAACCCTTCAAAGTCCATCTCTGACTTCTCATCCGCTTTACTGTGACTCCCTTGCTCATGCTTTGTCTGTTCTCTTGGCCAAAGGCATTGCTTCAAAGTTAATTTCCCCCAATTCTTCCTGAAAAACTCTTTCTCTAGTGGTTTTATATTCAAGAGAAACAGGGAGAGGATTTCGGGGCATCTGAGATCCATGTCAGTGCTCTCAAGCATCTTTTCTCTCCTGGAATATTTGCTCTCTCAGTTTTTGAAGTGGCAAGTGAGAAAAATGCACGTTTAAGTCAACTAGAAGGTTCTGTGATGAATGTTACGTTGTTAAAAAAAAATTTCTGTTTCCTAAGGTTTTGTATAAAATGAGCAATCTTTATATCCTCATTAGCAAGTAAGCAGGAACATTTCAAGGTGATTGTATCTATATGCAAATATATCAAGAGTGTTTCTTTTGAAATCTATTTCAAAAGTAATTATATTTGAGATGCTGAGTTATATGACCCCTTTCCTTTTTTATGTATATGTTATCTTTAAATAGCATTGGCAATGGCACTGAGGTTATAGATAATAGGCCCAAGTGTCTTTTCTCCCTTTCTTTTTTGACATACAGTAACATTGAGCATGTTGAAAATGGCAGTATTTTAGTTTAATCATACATGTTTTTATCATATCTGTGTGGTCACATAATTATCTATGCCTCTGTGCTTTATATATTTTGCAGACATACGTCTTTCCACAAATGTAACTAGGACCTTCCTGAATAGAAGGACATTTTAAAAAAAAAGCACATAATCAGTAGATTTTATTGTTTGTATCTTCTCACCAGTTGCCTGTTTTTATATATAAAAATGAATCCCATTTTAGCTTCTATACATGTTCCTTTGCCCAGGTGGGAAATAAATTTACTATAAAATGATAATGATTAACATATCACTCCTCGATAATATTTTCCAAATTGATAAGAGCTTTAATATCTTGAGCCGATGGAACAATCCAAAATTTTTCTATTTGTGCGGTCAAAATGCTTTCTGTTAATTGTTTTACTAGAGTGTCTCTGCTCTATAGCAAATACAAAGTCTTCTGTGTTTTTCTGTAATAATGGCTAACTGACAGGCTCTTTTCAAGATATTTAAATCTAGCCATCATGTAATCATAGCCTATCTGGGCCCTTTCTGAACTTATGGAGAGAGGAAATTCACTGCACCTTGAGGAGACTATTTTTTTCTGAGTTTATTGAGACATAATTAACATGTTACATCATGGAATTTTAAGGTATACAATGCGATGATTTGATATATCTATACTGCAGAATGATTACCACCATAAGATAATTAATGCATCCAATACCTTACATAATTAACCTTTTTTAAGGTAAGAACATTTAAGACCTGCTCTCCTAACAACTTTCAAGTATCTAATAAAGTGTTAACAATAGTCACTACATAGTCCATTGGATCCCCAGAAATAAATCTCTCTTCAAACTGGAGGGTTTTACCTTTCAACTAATATCACATTTCTCCCACCCCTAGCCTCTGACCGTCACTAATCTACTCTTTGTTTCTATGAATTTGACTTCTTTTGGATTACACATTTAAATGAGCTTGTATGGTATTCGTCTTTCTCTATTTGGCTTATTTCACTTAGCATAATGCCCTCAAGGTCCATACATGTCGTCACACTTTGCAGAATTTCTTCATCATTTATCTCCTGGTGAACACTTAGGTTTTTTGCATCTCTTAGCTATTGTGAATAATGCTTGAATTCTGATAATTTTTCAAGACAATGATTTCATTTCTATCAGATCGATACCCAGAAGTGGGATTGCTAGATCATATGACAGCTCTGTTTTTAATTTTGAGCATCTCTATGCTGCTTTCCATAATGGGTGCTCCACTATACCTTCCCACCAACATTATACAGGGTTCCTCTTCTGAGGAGACCATTTTTAATTCTACACAGTTTTAGGTTAAAAATTACTGTTTTAATCCAAATAGCTTCATCTCTGTAATGTCTCCATTTATTCCTCTTGTTCTCTCTTGAGCTGCATAGCCCTGGCTCAAACTGTGTGATTTAGGCTTGAAAACAGCTTGCTTTGCTCCTCAGCATGCCTTCTCCTCCCGGAGTCCAGTACACTCCTTCTACCGTGGTAACATTCTAGCACCCCACTTCCAGCCTTACCAGATAGTCTTGGTTCTCCCCTTCATACACTCGAGAATGGTGAGGTTTCCTCTAAACTGTCAGAAAGAGAAATAGAGAAGGAGTCAGGGAAAGCAGGATATGCAAGCATGCTTATAGAGAAACAAAGGGACAGCAGAAGGCAGCTGTTCCAGAAAGGCAAATAATGACCAGGGGCTGGGTTGGTATAAGCATGCATTCTGATAGACTTCTGGGTCTTGATGTTGTACTTCGTTTAATGAAGCCCTCAGTCAGTGTATTAAACATTTTAGCAAACTCATAATATTGTTGATTTGCATAGAATTGTCAGTTGAAACAACACCCCCTCTTTTTTTTTAAACAAACACTGTAATACTTAGCATTCACTGTAACCTGACTCTATACCTGCACAAACTTTAGGATCATTTAGTCCTACAATATTCATAAAAGATCATATTACTTTTATTAAATCTGTTTTGCAGATGAAGAAATGAGCACAATGAGGTTAGGCAACTTGCTCCCGTGTATACAGTGAGCAAATGGCACAGTAAACACTGTGGCCTACGCCATGCTTGTGCTTGCACAGCTTTGATTAAATGTGCTTTTAATAAATTCCAAACTGGGCTTTGCTGGTGGCTCAGTGGTAAAGAACCCACCTACCAATGCAGGAGATATGTAAGTTTAATCTCTGCATCAGGATGATCCCCCGGGCAAGGAAATGGCAACCCACTCCAGTATTCTTGCCTGAAAAATCCCATGGACAGAGAAGTCTGTTGGGCTACAGTCCATGGTTGCAAAAGAGTTGGACATGACTTGATGGCTAAACAACAACTTTTAATAAAATCCAGACTACATTTTACTATATTCTTTTTTGATAAATTTTGCCTATTATTTCATCCTATCATTTTTAACCTTAACTTACTTTTTGTGTTGGCTTTTTCTGTTTTTCTTAATAAGCAAATAATAAGCATATTAACTTTTCCTCATCCATAGCATTCATGGATTTGATAAGCAGAATGGTCAGAGATGTAATACAATTGTATATGCTGTGAACCTTTTTTCCAAGCGATATTGATTCATGTGGTTATACCCTTTTAGATCAAGACTTTTACTTATTTTAATGTAATCTAGAATTAATTAGTACCCTGTTATTATTAGTATCCAGTTATTATTTTTCCATCTTATTATTCAGGATGTTATAATAGCCTATTTCTGATACTTGGCTATGCTCATTTTTACCAACTAGCTCTCTTTTAATGGTTTACCAGGAGCCCAGTAAAATTATGTACACTCAAATATTTCCCAAGTAGTTTCAGTGGGATAATTTTCCAAGGTAATTGACATTTCAATGATTTTGAATTATGTAAAATAGTTTTGTACAATTAGAGATTCTCCATTTTCTCCTTAAAATATAGATATAAGTATACAGTCAAAGATCAGTGTTTCTGTGTATGTGTACACACGTAGATATACTTATTTATAAAATTTGTAGATGTATACACTGAAGCCAACTTTATTTATAAAATCTTAATTTTAGAAAAAGAAATTTGACTGTCTATAGTGTTAATTATAGTTCTGATCCTAGAACATTTTCGGATCTCAAGTAGTGAAAGTAGCATAATTGCTGAAGAAAAGCATTTCTATCACTTTTCTATCTTCTAGAATCATCTGAGTTCTAATTTTGTATTATAATGAATACACAAACCTTTTCACTTTGAGAGAATCACAGGTAGCAAGGTAGTGAGTTGAATTTCCTGATGAAATAATAGCTTATTTTAATTTTCTACATTCACCTCTCAGTTTCTATCCAAATGGATCATTAGAAAACAGAATTAAAAATTATGCATATAGCAGCAATACTGAATCCCTGGCTTTCTGTAGGGGTATTTGGATAACACATTGTCAGTAAGGTATTAAGCTTTGCCTGCATGTTTTATTAAATGCTGAGCCACGACAAGTACTCAGTGAGAAATGCTTGAACATTTGGTGCCAGGTGGATGTCCACTGGCAATGGCATACATTGTCCAACTTCCTTATCTTTGTTTCTGCAGCGTCTTTCCCTTATCGAAGAGAGAGAGGGGCCGATCCATTTTACAAACAGAAGATGGTCAGAGAGTGAAACAAAATTAGCATGTACGTCAGTAATTGCTCAATCATCTCCCTCTGCGAAATCAGTGCAAATGACTCTTTTTCTTTGTAGGAATAATTGCGCACCTGCTTTTCAAAACACAAAAGCTGGTTTTGCCTTTGTGCATAAAATGTGATTTGGAGAATTTGGGGATCGTGCAACCACATATTTACATAATCAAATGGCAAACTGCAATTTATTTTAAGCTTATGGGTTCTTTGTTCTTCCTTACCCAACAATCATGTAAATAATGCCCAAAGCACTGGTGCCTGTCTGACACTTGGGGGGTTGGTTAGGTTTAGTTTTAAATAACGCTGTATCAAGGACAAATGGCAGAGTAATGAATACATATGATTCTAGGACGTTCTACTGAAAATACCTCCTGTGTTTCTGGTACTTGCCAAAGCCATTTTTAGAATCTTTTCCTATCTACTCACCTTGGTACTCAAAGATCAGTGTTTCTGTGTATGTGTACACACGTAGATATACTTATTTATAAAATTTGTAGATGTATACACTGAAGCCAACTTTGATTTCTATAGTGTTAATTATAGTTCTGATCCTAGAACATTTTCGGATCTCAAGTAGTGAAAGTAGCATAATTGCTGAAGAAAAGCATTTCTATCACTTTTCTATCTTCTAGAATCATCTGAGTTCTAATTTTGTATTATAATGAATACACAAACCTTTTCACTTTGAGAGAATCACAGGTAGCAAGGTAGTGAGTTGAATTTCCTGATGAAATAATAGCTTATTTTAATTTTCTACATTCACCTCTCAGTTTCTATCCAAATGGATCATTAGAAAACAGAATTAAAAATTATGCATATAGCAGCAATACTGAATCCCTGGCTTTCTGTAGGGGTATTTGGATAACACATTGTCAGTAAGGTATTAAGCTTTGCCTGCATGTTTTATTAAATGCTGAGCCACGACAAGTACTCAGTGAGAAATGCTTGAACATTTGGTGCCAGGTGGATGTCCACTGGCAATGGCATACATTGTCCAACTTCCTTATCTTTGTTTCTGCAGCGTCTTTCCCTTATCGAAGAGAGAGAGGGGCCGATCCATTTTACAAACAGAAGATGGTCAGAGAGTGAAACAAAATTAGCATGTACGTCAGTAATTGCTCAATCATCTCCCTCTGCGAAATCAGTGCAAATGACTCTTTTTCTTTGTAGGAATAATTGCGCACCTGCTTTTCAAAACACAAAAGCTGGTTTTGCCTTTGTGCATAAAATGTGATTTGGAGAATTTGGGGATCGTGCAACCACATATTTACATAATCAAATGGCAAACTGCAATTTATTTTAAGCTTATGGGTTCTTTGTTCTTCCTTACCCAACAATCATGTAAATAATGCCCAAAGCACTGGTGCCTGTCTGACACTTGGGGGGTTGGTTAGGTTTAGTTTTAAATAACGCTGTATCAAGGACAAATGGCAGAGTAATGAATACATATGATTCTAGGACGTTCTACTGAAAATACCTCCTGTGTTTCTGGTACTTGCCAAAGCCATTTTTAGAATCTTTTCCCTATCTACTCACCTTGTGCACATTACAGTTTGTGTTCCTTGGGGGGGAAAGAAGTATGAGGTTTCTTGTTGATGATCCAAGAAATGTGAATAAAGTTGTTGGCAGATGGTTCACACATTTCATTCTGAAATATCTTATAGTGACAAATAACAAAGTGTATATAATTAGCTCTATACAGATGGCATGCCAAGTGTTGATCTTCATCTCTGCAGACTTTTTAGAAAGACACAATTTTAAGAGTCAAGATTCAGGGACAGCCCATGAACCCTCTAAAGGAGAACCAGGCAGGGTTTTACAAAAAAGGATCATGGCTATCAAGTAAGACTTTTCTAGGCCAAGTTTCTAGTCCTATATCTATTTTGTACTCCAGGAGGCACATGCCAGTGAATTTAGGGGTCTGTGCTCATCGTATTAAACTATAGTACTCTTCTTTCTTTCCCTCAAAAACTTTTTCCCCAATGATCCAAACATCTCCTGTTCTTTCCTGTGACTAGTTCCTCTCATGTTATCCTGATTTATATTTCTTTTAGTTTTATTACTATTGTTTGAGATAAGTAATAAGTGAGGACCTTAACCATCAGGTTCACAGCCATATTCCCCCTCATTTACAGTGTATGACATGTAAAAGTTCTTAAATATTATTTATAAGAATGACTTTTGTAACTCACTCCTCACTGGTCAAAATAATCAAAATATTTAAACTAATATCTTTTTTCTATTTTTCCAGTATTAGTAGATACAGCCAAAGTTAACACATTAAGCAAATATTACCTCTGATATAAAGACTCTATTACTTTATTCCCAATGTTTGCTTTCACTTAGTTTGATAGCTGCATATGGTAGGCTGAGAATGTGGAAGCAGACCAGGACTGCATATAAATAGAAAGCAGGGTTTGACACACTTGTTTGTTTTCTTTTATAGTTTTGGCAATTTATTTTAAGCTTATGGGTTCTTTGTTCTTCCTTACCCAACAATCATGTAAATAATGCCCAAAGCACTGGTGCCTGTCTGACACTTGGGGGGTTGGTTAGGTTTAGTTTTAAATAACGCTGTATCAAGGACAAATGGCAGAGTAATGAATACATATGATTCTAGGACGTTCTACTGAAAATACCTCCTGTGTTTCTGGTACTTGCCAAAGCCATTTTTAGAATCTTTTCCCTATCTACTCACCTTGTGCACATTACAGTTTGTGTTCCTTGGGGGGGAAAGAAGTATGAGGTTTCTTGTTGATGATCCAAGAAATGTGAATAAAGTTGTTGGCAGATGGTTCACACATTTCATTCTGAAATATCTTATAGTGACAAATAACAAAGTGTATATAATTAGCTCTATACAGATGGCATGCCAAGTGTTGATCTTCATCTCTGCAGACTTTTTAGAAAGACACAATTTTAAGAGTCAAGATTCAGGGACAGCCCATGAACCCTCTAAAGGAGAACCAGGCAGGGTTTTACAAAAAAGGATCATGGCTATCAAGTAAGACTTTTCTAGGCCAAGTTTCTAGTCCTATATCTATTTTGTACTCCAGGAGGCACATGCCAGTGAATTTAGGGGTCTGTGCTCATCGTATTAAACTATAGTACTCTTCTTTCTTTCCCTCAAAAACTTTTTCCCCAATGATCCAAACATCTCCTGTTCTTTCCTGTGACTAGTTCCTCTCATGTTATCCTGATTTATATTTCTTTTAGTTTTATTACTATTGTTTGAGATAAGTAATAAGTGAGGACCTTAACCATCAGGTTCACAGCCATATTCCCCCTCATTTACAGTGTATGACATGTAAAAGTTCTTAAATATTATTTATAAGAATGACTTTTGTAACTCACTCCTCACTGGTCAAAATAATCAAAATATTTAAACTAATATCTTTTTTCTATTTTTCCAGTATTAGTAGATACAGCCAAAGTTAACACATTAAGCAAATATTACCTCTGATATAAAGACTCTATTACTTTATTCCCAATGTTTGCTTTCACTTAGTTTGATAGCTGCATATGGTAGGCTGAGAATGTGGAAGCAGACCAGGACTGCATATAAATAGAAAGCAGGGTTTGACACACTTGTTTGTTTTCTTTTATAGTTTTCCAGTAAATAAGTAATATGTCAATTTAACTTATTTATATATTATCTACCTCAAGGCCATATGCCTAACAGATACTATGTGGTATTAATGATGTACTGGATATACTGGAAAGGAAAAGTGTTATCTTACTGAAGAGATTGGATTTCATTTCCATTTTGCTTCCTTCATAAATTTGTTATTATGATTAAAAATATTCTGTGCCTGGGATCAGTCAGTAATCTACACACAAAGAAATACTTATAACGTAATATGCTTCTAGATTTGGTGGGGCTAATAAAAAGAACGCAGTCCAAAGAAATAGAAGTTGACATTATTTGGCTCTTATTTTGAATTCATCTTTTAAAGAATAGTGTCTCTGAATTTCTATTTTGGAGATACTGTCTTTCCATTTTAAAAGACATAAATTGTCATATGTTTCATGGAACTCACTGCATAATATGATTTTTTTTTCCATCTCAGTCCACTAAACTTTTGAGAACTCTGTTTCTTTAAGGTAATTTGAGTGTTTGTGATGATTCACAGTCTTGTTCCAGCTCTCATTATTTGCACCTCTGGCTTTAAGCAGGAACAGTTGAAAATTTTGAGAACTTACTCAGTGAAACATAAACAACAGGTTTAAAGTACCAAAATGGAACATTACCTTCTTCCCCAGTGTCTTTTTAATTGTTAAATTTAAATGCTCTAGACCGAGTATCCATAAAGTGCAATGATTGCCTCAGCTGGGATTCTGCTGTTTTCTAGTTTTTTTATTAATTTTTTGAGATAAGTAATAAGTGAGGACCTTAACCATCAGGTTCACAGCCATATTCCCCCTCATTTACAGTGTATGACATGTAAAAGTTCTTAAATATTATTTATAAGAATGACTTTTGTAACTCACTCCTCACTGGTCAAAATAATCAAAATATTTAAACTAATATCTTTTTTCTATTTTTCCAGTATTAGTAGATACAGCCAAAGTTAACACATTAAGCAAATATTACCTCTGATATAAAGACTCTATTACTTTATTCCCAATGTTTGCTTTCACTTAGTTTGATAGCTGCATATGGTAGGCTGAGAATGTGGAAGCAGACCAGGACTGCATATAAATAGAAAGCAGGGTTTGACACACTTGTTTGTTTTCTTTTATAGTTTTCCAGTAAATAAGTAATATGTCAATTTAACTTATTTATATATTATCTACCTCAAGGCCATATGCCTAACAGATACTATGTGGTATTAATGATGTACTGGATATACTGGAAAGGAAAAGTGTTATCTTACTGAAGAGATTGGATTTCATTTCCATTTTGCTTCCTTCATAAATTTGTTATTATGATTAAAAATATTCTGTGCCTGGGATCAGTCAGTAATCTACACACAAAGAAATACTTATAACGTAATATGCTTCTAGATTTGGTGGGGCTAATAAAAAGAACGCAGTCCAAAGAAATAGAAGTTGACATTATTTGGCTCTTATTTTGAATTCATCTTTTAAAGAATAGTGTCTCTGAATTTCTATTTTGGAGATACTGTCTTTCCATTTTAGAGAGACATAAATTGTCATATGTTTCATGGAACTCACTGCATAATATGATTTTTTTTTCCATCTCAGTCCACTAAACTTTTGAGAACTCTGTTTCTTTAAGGTAATTTGAGTGTTTGTGATGATTCACAGTCTTGTTCCAGCTCTCATTATTTGCACCTCTGGCTTTAAGCAGGAACAGTTGAAAATTTTGAGAACTTACTCAGTGAAACATAAACAACAGGTTTAAAGTACCAAAATGGAACATTACCTTCTTCCCCAGTGTCTTTTTAATTGTTAAATTTAAATGCTCTAGACCGAGTATCCATAAAGTGCAATGATTGCCTCAGCTGGGATTCTGCTGTTTTCTAGTTTATTCATATATTTTTGAAAAATGTAACTCCTTTGTTTGTACAGATGTAACATTTTCTATGTGTTTTCTCTATTCTCTAAGCTTTTAGTGCACAAGGGGATCCTTATAATAGCCTTGTTTTCCATTCTCATTGCAAAAAGTTGGGCACATTCAAGTCATCAAATCTCTAAACTCTTAATCTATATGGATTCCCGTGGGCCTTAAACTGCTATGAATGAAAAACTGTTGATCCTAATTGCTCCCTACTGGAAAGGCTTCCTGGAAAGCAGGTTCTACATGGTAACACTTCAGAAGCCATAGGGAGCAGAGCAAACGGAGGTGAAAACAATGCCATCACACCAGAAGTCTCATACACAAGTTGGTTTCCAGATCACAGGTCACTTTGGGTGCTGAATCATGATCAAGGCTGTGTATTAATACACACACACACACACACACACACACACACACTAGTTTGGTAAAAGACACACACACACAATAGACTAGAATTCAAAAATTAATATTTTACTTTAAGCAAGTGAAAGAAAACATGAGTAAATTAGCAATTTCTTCTCCTGCCTCATTTTCTCCTTATTTCTCTCATAAATCCAGGTTCAAATCAAGGGTCATTGTCTCCTTGCAATCTTCTAAGCCAATCATGACTAGCATAAAATGAATTTAAATAGTCTGTCTTTTTCCATTGATAAGCTTAGACATTAATTAGAGGTTTCAGAGGATCCATTTGAGTGACATGGGGGCTATCACTCACTTTTCACTGGGTAAATAAAGCTTCTGAAACATGTATTTCATATATTTTTTCTAATATGAAGTCTAATTATCTGTTTTTCTCCTATAGAATAGAAAGCTATGTGATGACAGGTACAGAAACACCTCCTCTTCTCAGATTAATTTATTTCAATTAGAAAATATTTAGATATAATGTTAGGGTATAAATGTTATGATATTGACCTTAAGTGCAATAGAACTATAGAGAAGGAAGAGACTAATGTGGTTTCAAATAGAACAAGGAGACACAGAGAAGTCAGTAGCCCTTGAGTAGAATATGTAGAAAACACAGATCATCATTTTGATTATGAGGAACCATCAGACAAGCCCAAATTGAAGGACATTCTTCAAATAATAACTTCCCTTTACTCTTTGTGCATGCATCTGTGTGCTAAGTTGCTTCAGTCTTGTATGACTCTTTGTACCTCTATGAACCCTATGGCTCCTCTGTCCATAGACTTCTCCAGGCAAGAATAACTGGAGTGTGTTGCCATGCCCTCCTCCAGGAGATCTTCCCAACCCAGGTATTGAACCCTAATTTCTTACATCTCCTGCATTGGCAGGTGAGTTCTTTACCACTATCCAATAATGTGAAAGATCAAGAAAGGGTGAGGGGGGCGTCTCTGGTAGTCCAGTGGGTAAGGACACTGCCTTGCAGTGCAAGGGGCGCCGGTTCGATCCCTAGCCTGGGAGGATCCCACGTGTTGTAGAGTGGCTGGACCAATGTGTCCAATTACTGAGCAGGAGCTCTGGAGCCCAGAGCCTGTGCTCTGCAACAACAGAGGCCACTGCGATGGGAGGCCCACAGGAGCCAAAGAACAAAGATGGATGAAAAATAGATAAATAAAAGACCAACAGAAGTGGCCCCCCCCCCTCCAACTCTCGCCCCCCCTGCCCCCCCAAAAGAAAGGGTGAGAAATTTTTGTAAATTAAAGAAGACTAAAATGATATAACTGAGTGGTTTAGGATTATCTTTTGCTTCTAAAGGATACTATTGGGGCAACTGGTGAACTTGGAATAATACGTACAGACTAGGTACTATATTGCATCAATGTGAATGTTCTGATTTGCGTCATTACATCATGACTGTGTAAGAAATGACCTGTTAGGAAATTTATGCTAAAGTGTTTAGAAGAAAATGATGGGTAAGATGTCTGCAACTTATTCTCAAATGGTTCAGAAAAAAATGTATATAGACAGGGAAAATAGAAGGGAGAGGATGAGAGAGAAAATAAGTTTTGAAAAAATGTTAAGAGTAATAGGCAAGGGTACAGTACAAGGATGCTATGTGAATTTTGAATTTTAGTTGAAATTTTAAAAAACCTTAAGTGCAATAGAACTAAAAAAACTGTGGTTTCAAATAGAACAAGGAGACACAGAGAAGTCAGTAGCCCTTGAGTAGAATATGTAGAAAACACAGATCATCATTTTGATTATGAGGAACCATCAGACAAGCCCAAATTGAAGGACATTCTTCAAATAATAACTTCCCTTTACTCTTTGTGCATGCATCTGTGTGCTAAGTTGCTTCAGTCTTGTATGACTCTTTGTACCTCTATGAACCCTATGGCTCCTCTGTCCATAGACTTCTCCAGGCAAGAATAACTGGAGTGTGTTGCCATGCCCTCCTCCAGGAGATCTTCCCAACCCAGGTATTGAACCCTAATTTCTTACATCTCCTGCATTGGCAGGTGAGTTCTTTACCACTATCCAATAATGTGAAAGATCAAGAAAGGGTGAGGGGGGCGTCTCTGGTAGTCCAGTGGGTAAGGACACTGCCTTGCAGTGCAAGGGGCGCCGGTTCGATCCCTAGCCTGGGAGGATCCCACGTGTTGTAGAGTGGCTGGACCAATGTGTCCAATTACTGAGCAGGAGCTCTGGAGCCCAGAGCCTGTGCTCTGCAACAACAGAGGCCACTGCGATGGGAGGCCCACAGGAGCCAAAGAACAAAGATGGATGAAAAATAGATAAATAAAAGACCAACAGAAGTGGCCCACCCACCTCCCTCTCTCACCCCCCCTGCCCCCCCAAAAGAAAGGGTGAGAAATTTTTGTAAATTAAAGAAGACTAAAATGATATAACTGAGTGGTTTAGGATTATCTTTTGCTTCTAAAGGATACTATTGGGGCAACTGGTGAACTTGGAATAATACGTACAGACTAGGTACTATATTGCATCAATGTGAATGTTCTGATTTGCGTCATTACATCATGACTGTGTAAGAAATGACCTGTTAGGAAATTTATGCTAAAGTGTTTAGAAGAAAATGATGGGTAAGATGTCTGCAACTTATTCTCAAATGGTTCAGAAAAAAATGTATATAGACAGGGAAAATAGAAGGGAGAGGATGAGAGAGAAAATAAGTTTTGAAAAAATGTTAAGAGTAATAGGCAAGGGTACAGTACAAGGATGCTATGTGAAATATTTAGTAACTTCTCTGTGAGTTTGAAAACTTTTCCAAAAACGAAAGTTAAAGACCTGGCCTTCTTTTCTGAATCTTTCTCTTAGAGCTGAACCACAAAGGAAAGGGCTGGCTTCTCTAGTGGATGTTACGTCTGACCCATATGATCTCTCTTTTTAACTGTGGCAGTTCTAAATTCTTCTTAAGCATTGAAAAAAGTGTACTTTCAATCTGCAATCTCTTAAATTAATAGTCTCTCTATTTACAACACCTGGCATTTCAGAGGCACTAGGATTTGTGTATACTTTTCAATATTTATATTTAAGAGCTTATGCTTTTTATTTAGAAATGCATTAGATTTTAATTATATCTAAATGCCCTTCCAATATTATCAGAATATTTATGGTGACTTGCTGTTAAGGGTAGACAAGAGAAGCTGTAGGAGGTAAACCATACCTATTTTGTTTCCCCTGTGTGTTATACACCATATTGAACACAATATTTGTAAATTTATTGCTCCTAACAATACTGTGAGATACTGAAAGTATTACTGATGATATAAGAGGCTCAGAGAGCCTACGAAATATTCCCAAGTTCACCTAGCTAGTGAATGGTAGAGTCAGAATTTGAGTCTATGATTCCAAGTTCTATCTCTTTTTACTGGCGTGTTGCTCTTCATCACATTTGTTGTTGTTCAATCTCTAAGTTGTGTCTGACTCTTTGCAGCCCTGTGGAATGCAGCACATCAGGCTTCCCTGTCCTTCACTATGTCTCTGAGTTTGCCCTTGTCAGGAACTGCCATGTCATTTTCCCCTCTTTAACTTTGGAATAATACGTACAGACTAGGTACTATATTGCATCAATGTGAATGTTCTGATTTGCGTCATTACATCATGACTGTGTAAGAAATGACCTGTTAGGAAATTTATGCTAAAGTGTTTAGAAGAAAATGATGGGTAAGATGTCTGCAACTTATTCTCAAATGGTTCAGAAAAAAATGTATATAGACAGGGAAAATAGAAGGGAGAGGATGAGAGAGAAAATAAGTTTTGAAAAAATGTTAAGAGTAATAGGCAAGGGTACAGTACAAGGATGCTATGTGAAATATTTAGTAACTTCTCTGTGAGTTTGAAAACTTTTCCAAAAACGAAAGTTAAAGACCTGGCCTTCTTTTCTGAATCTTTCTCTTAGAGCTGAACCACAAAGGAAAGGGCTGGCTTCTCTAGTGGATGTTACGTCTGACCCATATGATCTCTCTTTTTAACTGTGGCAGTTCTAAATTCTTCTTAAGCATTGAAAAAAGTGTACTTTCAATCTGCAATCTCTTAAATTAATAGTCTCTCTATTTACAACACCTGGCATTTCAGAGGCACTAGGATTTGTGTATACTTTTCAATATTTATATTTAAGAGCTTATGCTTTTTATTTAGAAATGCATTAGATTTTAATTATATCTAAATGCCCTTCCAATATTATCAGAATATTTATGGTGACTTGCTGTTAAGGGTAGACAAGAGAAGCTGTAGGAGGTAAACCATACCTATTTTGTTTCCCCTGTGTGTTATACACCATATTGAACACAATATTTGTAAATTTATTGCTCCTAACAATACTGTGAGATACTGAAAGTATTACTGATGATATAAGAGGCTCAGAGAGCCTACGAAATATTCCCAAGTTCACCTAGCTAGTGAATGGTAGAGTCAGAATTTGAGTCTATGATTCCAAGTTCTATCTCTTTTTACTGGCGTGTTGCTCTTCATCACATTTGTTGTTGTTCAATCTCTAAGTTGTGTCTGACTCTTTGCAGCCCTGTGGAATGCAGCACATCAGGCTTCCCTGTCCTTCACTATGTCTCTGAGTTTGCTCAAACTCATGTCTATTGAGTCAGTGATGCCATCTGACCATCTCATCCTCCGTTACCCCATTCTGTTCCCCCCAATCTTTGGCAGCATCAGAATCTTTCCAGTGAGTAAGCTCTTCACATTAGGTGGCCAAAGTACTGGAACTTTAGAATCAGTTCTTCCAATGAATATTCAGGGTTGATTTCATTTAGGATTGACTGGTTTGATCTCCAGATGCACTTATGGGGCACATACCAATCTCTTTCACACCTGGAAAACAATGATCTAGAGGTTGGTATGACTCTTAAAGGAAAAAATTTAAGCAATTTCTGTCAAGCCAAACCTAAATATCAGTTTTGAGAGGGCCAAGAAAGAACTGTAATAAAGACAGAAATGGGAATTCAGCCACAGTTTCTTTCTGTCTCCTCAATTCAGACATGTAAGCTATTTTCTTGACTCCCCTGTACCTGTCCCATTCACATGCATGATTTCATGAGTCAATTAATTATAAGTGTATTCACTCAATGCATGTTTACTGAGCAATTACCATCTTACAGGCATTATTGTAGGTACTGAGGTTCTGTAAATGAGGAAGACAGACATTTTTATGCCTGTGTTCTAAGAGGTGAGAAAGACAATAGAGGAACAAAATAAACTATTGGATAAGTCATGTCATATTTTGGCAAGTGCACTTCGAAGAATATATGCATGGCATATGATGGTAAACATTTTGAAAGGACAATAGGTGAAGAGGAAAGGCCTCTCTGAGTTAGGTGATACTTGTAAGACTTGACATACCGTGGGTTCTGTGTAAGGAGTGGAGGAACCAAGTTCAGTAGGTGGAAGGATAGGTACAAAAGCCATGAGAAAAATGCTTGATATTTTCCAGAAAAAGAAAGAAAGTTAATCATACAGGGTTGTAAGGAATGAAGGTAAAAATGGTAGAAAATTATATCAGCAAATTAGAAACAAAATAGTTTTCTGTAAGAAGCTTAGTGTGTTCTAAGCATGAGGGCAGTCATTGGAGGGCATTAAACTGTGCTATTACATGATCTGGTGTATATTTTTAAATGATATTTTTCTCTGATCTTTGGAAGTGGATTATAGAAAGGCAGGAGTAGAACAGCTGAGACGATGTGGTTGGTTATGACAATAATCTGACCAAGGGTTTGGAAATTAGCCATAGCAGTAGAAATGAGAGTGCAGATTGATATTTTGGGAGCAGAGCAGTCAGCTAGGACAGACTAACTGATGTTTTGGAAGTGAATGAGGAAATCACAGAGGACCATCTAAATTTTTGGCTTAAATAACTGGGTGGCTTAAATTTTTGGCCTGTGTCATTATGAAAGAAAGTAGTTTTATTTTAGAAATATAATTGCTTCCCATATTACTGACTACTTTATTAATATAGGTACTAAAAATGGCCTTATTAAGGTGGTTTTTTTTTTTTTTTTCTGCTTCATTGGGTCATTTTAATGGCAAACAAACATTTCCAAGAGTATCAAATGACTTTCTTCCTAGCGCATGTATTTCCTCAAAAAATCAGAATGTTAGGCTTTTCAATTATTATATGAATAAGAGAAGGCAACTTTGCAGCTTATTTTAGAGGCTTAATTGACAACAAACTAAGGATGATATGAATAGTTAATTTTAGAACTTTTGAAGTACATAGCTCAATCATAGACAAATGATAACCCATAGATGAACAAATATTGATGACTATCCAAGATCCAAAACTATGTCTGCTAGATAATTACCATTTAATGAAAGTTTTTGAATAAATGCATGAATTAATCTATTAAGTGTTTTCCAAGAAATGTGCTTTGAAATCTGGGCAGCCCCATGATGTGGTCTTGGAATAACTATAGCAAAATGTCCAGGAAGAAGAAAATCGATTTCCTAGAAATTCTAGGTTAAAGATCAGGGCTCTTAAAGTGAAATATTTCATTTTCCTGGGATAGGAACACATACAGGCAACGTCTCTTCCTTAAGTATTGACAGCCATAAACAGAGGCAGTAAGAGCTCAGTGAAAGTGGTCAGAACTACACCAGGATAAAAAAAGTTCTACTGAGATTGTTTTGAAGAATTTGTCAGGATTACAGAAGATGCTCGAAGCAGCAGGTGTTCTCATTGGGCCCTGTGACTCAAACTCTGTATTTTGGGTTGAGTCAGTCTCAATAGCAGCCTGAGTTCTGACCAGTTTCACTGAGCTCTTATTGCTGAATTAATTTTGTTATCTTTGAATTTGTAAATACAGGAGGCTTTGCATAAAGTCTTTAGACCATGGTCTTTGTATATTTAAGCCCAGTCCTTGTCTAAGTTTATTTAGACAAGTATGTTACTTTACATGGTTAATTTTTGTATAAGGTCATTGGACCTTTAGGGTTGAAAGTGTGCCATTTGGTATGTTTTGTTGTTATTTTTTTAACCATCAGCCTGTTTATTCTCCTGCTGCTTAATTTTCTTTTGCTATTGTATGTGTATATGTGTATTCTGGTTTTATATAGTTTTGATGTTTCCTGGGCTTTATAAAGTATAAGAGTATTTTTCATAGGAAGTAAGTGGAAAAACAAATCAAATAAGTCTCAATGCTAATGCAAGCCAGTTTTGAGGTGTAATGGTTTGTTAGGCTGGTGATCAATTCAGGAAAAATTAATTGGTCAAACTTTGCCTTGAGTGACTTAAAAGTCTTTCATGAGAGCCCTCCCAGTTTGGTCAGTTTGTCAAAGAAGTTTCCTTTGTTTGGTCTGCTTTCCCGCATTGACACCATCAAATTGTTGATCATGTAGCCCCTTCCTAGCCTTTTCTTGGGTCGGGATCCCAAGACATTATTTGTAAGCACATACTGCTCACCAATCTTAATGACCTTTATTTCCTGTCTGTCTTTGGTTTGTCTATATCAGTCATAACTTCCTATTGAAGAACTTTCTTTACCAAGTCACTAAATGAAATCAGCAGTCTGTTGTTCCTGATCAGCATAACTTTGTCTTATAAAAATTCATTAATTTGACTTTTTAATCTCAGATTTTGAGAGGTGTTCTTATAATCCTTTGACAATTCTGGGTTTGTCACTGTCTGGAATATAAAGACAAAGATAAATTTAAGGCTTACTATAGGAAGGCAGAATTGTGTTGGTCAAGCACATTTCACCCAAAGAAAGAAACCTGTTAATTTTTAAACAGGGTTTCTGTTTTTTTCCTTTAATTTTGGCCTCTTTTATTTGTTTTGCATTTATTTATTTTCATCCATCTTTGATCTTTGGTCTATGTTGGCTTCCCATTGCAGTGACTTCTCTCTTTGCAGAGCACTGACACTCCAGAGTGCTGGCTCACAATTGGACACATTGGTCCAACTATGCAGCACATGGGATCTTCCCGGGCCAGGGATCGAACTAGTGACCCTTGCACTGCAAGGCGGAGTCTTTACCCACTGAACCACCAGGGAAGCCCCTAAACAGGGTTTTAAGAAGCATGGTGTTTGAGAGTAGAGGTGCAAATTGTTTGCCCACATCTATGTGTGTGTGGTAACTGTTGATTGGTTGGCCTTGAGTAGTGTGTTTATTGGAACAAATTCATTCCTGATTGTCTTGACATCCAAAACCAAAAAGCTGTCACTGATTGGATTGTAAAAGTGTATTCAGAGAGACAGATTTTCAGTGATTGATAAATGAGTTTAAAACCATTCTGGTGGCTACTGGTTAACATAGCTGCAAGACAATCAGTCATTTCCTAGCAGTGTGGGGACTTCTTGTGAGAGCCAATTCAGGAAAAATTAATTGGTCAAACTTTGCCTTGAGTGACTTAAAAGTCTTTCATGAGAGCCCTCCCAGTTTGGTCAGTTTGTCAAAGAAGTTTCCTTTGTTTGGTCTGCTTTCCCGCATTGACACCATCAAATTGTTGATCATGTAGCCCCTTCCTAGCCTTTTCTTGGGTCGGGATCCCAAGACATTATTTTAAGCACATACTGCTCACCAATCTTAATGACCTTTATTTCCTGTCTGTCTTTGGTTTGTCTATATCAGTCATAACTTCCTATTGAAGAACTTTCTTTACCAAGTCACTAAATGAAATCAGCAGTCTGTTGTTCCTGATCAGCATAACTTTGTCTTATAAAAATTCATTAATTTGACTTTTTAATCTCAGATTTTGAGAGGTGTTCTTATAATCCTTTGACAATTCTGGGTTTGTCACTGTCTGGAATATAAAGACAAAGATAAATTTAAGGCTTACTATAGGAAGGCAGAATTGTGTTGGTCAAGCACATTTCACCCAAAGAAAGAAACCTGTTAATTTTTAAACAGGGTTTCTGTTTTTTTTTTTTCCTTTAATTTTGGCCTCTTTTATTTGTTTTGCATTTATTTATTTTCATCCATCTTTGATCTTTGGTCTATGTTGGCTTCCCATTGCAGTGACTTCTCTCTTTGCAGAGCACTGACACTCCAGAGTGCTGGCTCACAATTGGACACATTGGTCCAACTATGCAGCACATGGGATCTTCCCGGGCCAGGGATCGAACTAGTGACCCTTGCACTGCAAGGCGGAGTCTTTACCCACTGAACCACCAGGGAAGCCCCTAAACAGGGTTTTAAGAAGCATGGTGTTTGAGAGTAGAGGTGCAAATTGTTTGCCCACATCTATGTGTGTGTGGTAACTGTTGATTGGTTGGCCTTGAGTAGTGTGTTTATTGGAACAAATTCATTCCTGATTGTCTTGACATCCAAAACCAAAAAGCTGTCACTGATTGGATTGTAAAAGTGTATTCAGAGAGACAGATTTTCAGTGATTGATAAATGAGTTTAAAACCATTCTGGTGGCTACTGGTTAACATAGCTGCAAGACAATCAGTCATTTCCTAGCAGTGTGGGGACTTCTTTTGTATTCAGATCTCTGTTTTCTTTTTCATTCAGCCAAAGCTGTTTCTATCAGGAGAAGGGCTTCTCAACCTCAGGATTAGTGCTATTTTTGAATCAGATAATTCTTTGTTGGGTGTGTTTGTGCTGGGAAGACTGTTTTGTGCATTGTAGGATATTTAGCAGGGTTTCTGGCCTCTCCCTAATAAATAGATGCCAGTGGAGCCTTCATCCTCTCCAGTCATGTCAGCCAATAATGGGCTCTAGACTTTGCCCAGTGTCCCTTTTGGGGCTGGGGACTCCAGGCAAAATCACCCAGATGGAAAACCAGGGGTTTAGAGAGAGGAGTATCTCTAGTGAAATCTAGACTTAAGAATGAAGCCACAATAGGCTAAACTGGAAGGGTCAGATTTTTAAAAACGAGAGGAAAAGCATGAAGGCAAGAATAATAAGTCAGAGTGTGTCAAGGACTGTGTGATATAGGAGAATCTTGTTCTGATGGTTATGTGAGGAAGCTGTCTGCTTTGTGACATCATTTTGTTTCAAGGATCTTGAGTATATAGGAAATTTCCACAGAATGTCTGCTTCTGGAGGGTCACTGAAACCTCTATTTATCTAAAGGGAGTAACTTTCCACTTGTAACACAAGGTTGCTTCCATTTTTTCCTCAGAGGTCTGATAAGGACAATAATGTTTGAATAAGAGGCAAAGCATGCATAATTCAAATCTGTGGATAAATGAACCAGTTAAATATGTGTAGTGACCCTTGCACTGCAAGGCGGAGTCTTTACCCACTGAACCACCAGGGAAGCCCCTAAACAGGGTTTTAAGAAGCATGGTGTTTGAGAGTAGAGGTGCAAATTGTTTGCCCACATCTATGTGTGTGTGGTAACTGTTGATTGGTTGGCCTTGAGTAGTGTGTTTATTGGAACAAATTCATTCCTGATTGTCTTGACATCCAAAACCAAAAAGCTGTCACTGATTGGATTGTAAAAGTGTATTCAGAGAGACAGATTTTCAGTGATTGATAAATGAGTTTAAAACCATTCTGGTGGCTACTGGTTAACATAGCTGCAAGACAATCAGTCATTTCCTAGCAGTGTGGGGACTTCTTTTGTATTCAGATCTCTGTTTTCTTTTTCATTCAGCCAAAGCTGTTTCTATCAGGAGAAGGGCTTCTCAACCTCAGGATTAGTGCTATTTTTGAATCAGATAATTCTTTGTTGGGTGTGTTTGTGCTGGGAAGACTGTTTTGTGCATTGTAGGATATTTAGCAGGGTTTCTGGCCTCTCCCTAATAAATAGATGCCAGTGGAGCCTTCATCCTCTCCAGTCATGTCAGCCAATAATGGGCTCTAGACTTTGCCCAGTGTCCCTTTTGGGGCTGGGGACTCCAGGCAAAATCACCCAGATGGAAAACCAGGGGTTTAGAGAGAGGAGTATCTCTAGTGAAATCTAGACTTAAGAATGAAGCCACAATAGGCTAAACTGGAAGGGTCAGATTTTTAAAAACGAGAGGAAAAGCATGAAGGCAAGAATAATAAGTCAGAGTGTGTCAAGGACTGTGTGATATAGGAGAATCTTGTTCTGATGGTTATGTGAGGAAGCTGTCTGCTTTGTGACATCATTTTGTTTCAAGGATCTTGAGTATATAGGAAATTTCCACAGAATGTCTGCTTCTGGAGGGTCACTGAAACCTCTATTTATCTAAAGGGAGTAACTTTCCACTTGTAACACAAGGTTGCTTCCATTTTTTCCTCAGAGGTCTGATAAGGACAATAATGTTTGAATAAGAGGCAAAGCATGCATAATTCAAATCTGTGGATAAATGAACCAGTTAAATATGTGCTTATATCACTGGATAAATACATTGAAATGTTTTACATAGAGAACACAAATCTAATAGGCTTTTGTTTTTGCCACTATGAATGTTGTGAATTTTTATAGGGACATAATCAGTGTAGAAGCTCAATAATAGGTACATATTTATAAACACTAGATAGAAGCAATTAAATAAAATGTATTTAGATATTTTTAGAGGATCCTTTATAACATGGTTCTAATCCTTGTTGCACTTTTTTTTTTAAAATTACTGCTTTATTTATCTTAATTTGGGTGCACTGGGTCTTAGTTGTGGCATGTGGGATCTAGTTCCCTGCCCAGGGATCAAACCCGGGCCCCCTGCATTAGAAGCACAGAGTCTTAACCACTGGACTACCAGGGAAGTCCCACCTTGTTGCACTTTTATCAATATAAAAGGTATATAAAAATATATAAAATTTACAAAAGATTGCAGTTCTATGAGATCCGGCCAAATAAATGAATTGCTGACATTGGTAATAATTTTTTCCATCCTTGCTCTATGTTCACACACATACATACTTGTATTATATTATACATAGATAGAATCATTATGTCTTGGCCAATTTATCATGTCAATAAGTGTATTGTATCCATGTGTGTATGTATAATTGCTTTATGATAGCTAGGCATTTTTCCATTCTATATTTGTACCATAATTTGAATGGTTAGTTATTTGTTGATAGGCATGCAAGTTGCTTATAATTTTTACTGCAACAAATCATAATGCAATAAATATGCATTTATTTGTGTCTTTTTATAGATATTACTACAGGGCCAAAATTTCTATGCATTGCCATTTTGATTCACATTGCCAGTGTGGCCCACAAAATTCCATAACACTTGTTCTGAATTAGTACTCTAAAAAGATGCAAGTTGATAAGCTTGTGCCACAGGTGATTAAGGGCAGTTTGACTTACTCAGAAGCTTTCATATTTCCAAGGAAGACACCTGGAGAATGGACTGACTTAATTCAAAAGGAAAGAAATATTTAATATATGATTTGTAGGAAATCCTTTTGAAGTCCCATAACATAAACCACTATTTGTGTAAGTTAGGAAAGTGATGCATTTGTAAGGTCTGAGAAACACTGTATTAATGTAAAGTTGGAAAGATTAGGTAATCATTTTCTTTTTAACTTGTATGCCTTCCTCAAGGAATTGGTTAGGACCTTTGATTACTAGTTTCTATTTTAATTATAGGGATAATAATTGGGTATGAAGTGATTTAGGTATGCAGATTACATAGAATCCTTTTTGAAATAATAATTTACAGATTTAATCTTTTAATTTTACCTTTATACAATGCTTTTATAGCTAAACACCTCCTGATTATCCCCTGGAGGAAATCCAAAAAAGTCAAAAAAAAAAAAAGAAAAAAAGAAATCATACTAGTAGGTAAGTAGACAGAGAGTAAAGAGACAGCTAATTTCTGTGGGTGTGAGGTAAAATGTTAGAACAGATTTGGGTAAGGAGAAAGAAAACTTGATGGATTTTACCGGTAGGAAGTTACACATTAAATTCAGAAAAGAGAATGAAAAATTGGAATTTGATACTCTGATCACGAGAATTATCAGTAATGGTCAATTGTAATTATTATAATTTAGAAAAATGAAGGAATCTGGCTGGGAGTCAGGCATTTAATTACCATGTTATGGCCACACCATTTGGAAGGCTTTCATTTGCATTCATGGAGATGAATAATTACTTTTTGATTTAATGAGGAGAAAGCAAATTTCCTTTGCTTTACTTGTATCTTACAATCTGCTGGATAAACATCTCACTCAGACTCCCTTTATGCAAATGGTCTGCATTATGAACACTGAGGTACAGCAACTTTTTCTCTCCTTTGTTTGTAAGTTCTCCTCTGGAGAAAAACTGCTCTAAACCTCAGCACTAAAGTATGTTCTAGCTGCAAAGCAGTCCCTAAAGTGGAACAACTCATTGGTTAAAACCTTATAATATTTCTGTTTTGCATTTATAGATGACTTTATACTCTTAAATTTGACAAGAATATTCATGTCCTATGTGTCCTAGTTTTGCTGTGAGAGAGTTTAGATATCATTTGTCAGAGAAGAGAAATATTTAAAAAAAATTTTTGATTTGTAGGAAATCCTTTTAAAGTCCAGTAACATAAACCACTATTTGTGTAAGTTAGGAAAGTGATGCATTTGTAAGGTCTGAGAAACACTGTATTAATGTAAAGTTGGAAAGATTAGGTAATCATTTTCTTTTTAACTTGTATGCCTTCCTCAAGGAATTGGTTAGGACCTTTGATTACTAGTTTCTATTTTAATTATAGGGATAATAATTGGGTATGAAGTGATTTAGGTATGCAGATTACATAGAATCCTTTTTGAAATAATAATTTACAGATTTAATCTTTTAATTTTACCTTTATACAATGCTTTTATAGCTAAACACCTCCTGATTATCCCCTGGAGGAAATCCAAAAAAGTCAAAAAAAAAAAAAGAAAAAAAGAAATCATACTAGTAGGTAAGTAGACAGAGAGTAAAGAGACAGCTAATTTCTGTGGGTGTGAGGTAAAATGTTAGAACAGATTTGGGTAAGGAGAAAGAAAACTTGATGGATTTTACCGGTAGGAAGTTACACATTAAATTCAGAAAAGAGAATGAAAAATTGGAATTTGATACTCTGATCACGAGAATTATCAGTAATGGTCAATTGTAATTATTATAATTTAGAAAAATGAAGGAATCTGGCTGGGAGTCAGGCATTTAATTACCATGTTATGGCCACACCATTTGGAAGGCTTTCATTTGCATTCATGGAGATGAATAATTACTTTTTGATTTAATGAGGAGAAAGCAAATTTCCTTTGCTTTACTTGTATCTTACAATCTGCTGGATAAACATCTCACTCAGACTCCCTTTATGCAAATGGTCTGCATTATGAACACTGAGGTACAGCAACTTTTTCTCTCCTTTGTTTGTAAGTTCTCCTCTGGAGAAAAACTGCTCTAAACCTCAGCACTAAAGTATGTTCTAGCTGCAAAGCAGTCCCTAAAGTGGAACAACTCATTGGTTAAAACCTTATAATATTTCTGTTTTGCATTTATAGATGACTTTATACTCTTAAATTTGACAAGAATATTCATGTCCTATGTGTCCTAGTTTTGCTGTGAGAGAGTTTAGATATCATTTGTCAGAGAAGAGATCTGAGTTAGAGAATTGATTTTTTACTTATTTCTTTTCTCCTTTTTTCTTATTCTGATACTCATTTCTATGATGTGAGACAAAGGGTTTAAATTAATTTTATTAGAGGCTATTCATTATACCAGTGACATATGAAATCAGCCATCTTTCTACCTGGAATAGAAATATCACTTTTATCATACATTAATTTCTCCTATGCATTTATATCTATACAATTATGTACATATATACACATGCATGTATTCTTCATGGATTCTCTATTTGTACTCTTTTTTACAGCACTATACTCTTTATCACAACAAATATAGTCAGTTTAATGTCACATAAGGCAGATATTCTTCTAACATAAGAATATAAATAGGGATTCCCTGGTGGTCCAGTGGGTAAGGACATTGCCCTGCAGGGCAAGGGATGCCAGTTTGATCCCTGGCCTGGGAAGATCCCACGTGCCACGGAGCCACTGGACTGATGTGTCCAACTACCGAGCCGGAGCTCTGGAGTGCATGCGCCCAGAGCCGGTGCTCTGCAGCAAGAGAGGCCACTGCAATGAGAGGCCCACATGGGCCAAAGAACAAAGATGGATGAAAATAGATAAATGAAAGATCAGTAGAAGTGGCCCGCCTGCCCCCTCCCTCCCCAACCCCCACACCAAAAAAAAAGAATATAAATAAAACAGAAGAATCTCTAAAGAATAGTATAAAAAATTTTTAAATTCAATAGATAATAGATTAGGTATATAAACTGAATAAGTCACAGCCATAACCGCAGTAAAAGTGAAAAAAGTGAACCAACTGAATTAAAATTCATTGTGGTAGTCTCACAATGAATCATTAATGATTTTTACACATTAATGAAGGAATGGCAAGAAAAAAATTAGCATTAAGAAAAGAAAAAGAGCAGAATGGTGACGAAAGAATTTCTAGTGGCCATCTACTCTCTGTAAACATCAATTTGAACAACTTATTGGTTAAAACCTTATAATATTTCTGTTTTGCATTTATAGATGACTTTATACTCTTAAATTTGACAAGAATATTCATGTCCTATGTGTCCTAGTTTTGCTGTGAGAGAGTTTAGATATCATTTGTCAGAGAAGAGATCTGAGTTAGAGAATTGATTTTTTACTTATTTCTTTTCTCCTTTTTTCTTATTCTGATACTCATTTCTATGATGTGAGACAAAGGGTTTAAATTAATTTTATTAGAGGCTATTCATTATACCAGTGACATATGAAATCAGCCATCTTTCTACCTGGAATAGAAATATCACTTTTATCATACATTAATTTCTCCTATGCATTTATATCTATACAATTATGTACATATATACACATGCATGTATTCTTCATGGATTCTCTATTTGTACTCTTTTTTACAGCACTATACTCTTTATCACAACAAATATAGTCAGTTTAATGTCACATAAGGCAGATATTCTTCTAACATAAGAATATAAATAGGGATTCCCTGGTGGTCCAGTGGGTAAGGACATTGCCCTGCAGGGCAAGGGATGCCAGTTTGATCCCTGGCCTGGGAAGATCCCACGTGCCACGGAGCCACTGGACTGATGTGTCCAACTACCGAGCCGGAGCTCTGGAGTGCATGCGCCCAGAGCCGGTGCTCTGCAGCAAGAGAGGCCACTGCAATGAGAGGCCCACATGGGCCAAAGAACAAAGATGGATGAAAATAGATAAATGAAAGATCAGTAGAAGTGGCCCGCCTGCCCCCTCCAACCCCAACCCCCCCCCCCACACCAAAAAAAAAGAATATAAATAAAACAGAAGAATCTCTAAAGAATAGTATAAAAAATTTTTAAATTCAATAGATAATAGATTAGGTATATAAACTGAATAAGTCACAGCCATAACCGCAGTAAAAGTGAAAAAAGTGAACCAACTGAATTAAAATTCATTGTGGTAGTCTCACAATGAATCATTAATGATTTTTACACATTAATGAAGGAATGGCAAGAAAAAAATTAGCATTAAGAAAAGAAAAAGAGCAGAATGGTGACGAAAGAATTTCTAGTGGCCATCTACTCTCTGTAAACATCAATTTGAACAACTATCTATGTGAGAAAGTACCTTCAGAAGAGCCAAGGATTCCAGATGAGGGAATACAGAACCTGGGTGAAGCATAGCAAGAAGAAAAGATGTGTTGAGGAGGGTGAGAAAGGTAGTTTCTTGTTACCCACCCTCCACCCCTACCCAAGCCCAGGCAATTCGAGGACAGAGATACACCCCTCTATAGAAGAAGACTGGGGTCTCAGGTAAAGCTGACTGCTGACTTCCGAGCTGGCTCACCTAGCACCAGGCCTACCCCTGTGGTCCTAAGTGGCTCCCTGTAGACTCCTATAAGCCCAGATGCCTTGCTTACTTCAGCACTTGCTGATTCAGTTTTTGAAATCCTCCAAACAAAGAAAAGCCAAGGACCAGATGGTTTCACAGTGGATTCTACCAAATGTTTAAAAATAAAAAGAATTAACAGAAATACTTCTTAAAATCTTCCAAAGATTTGACGAGGAAAGAAATTTCCAAATTCACTTATGAGATGAGTATTAACCCAGTTTCAAAGCTGGAAAAGGACAGTACAGGGAAGGAAAACTATAGGGTCCAATATCCTTGGTGAATATAGATGCCAAAAAAAAATCAACAAATTATAAGCAAACCAAATTAAAAACACAATTAAAAGGATAATACACCTAAGTTGGATTTATCCCTAGGTGCAAGTTTGCTTCAACATAGGCAATTCAGTAATGTGACGCACCATATTTATAGACTGAAAGATAAAAATCATATGATCATTTCAACAGATGAAGGGAAAGCATTTGACAAAACCCAGCATCCTTTCATAAGAGAAACAAAAAATTGGATATGTAAGGAACATATATCAATGTAATCAAGTCCAAATATCAAAAACGCACAGCTAACTTACACTCAATGATCAAAGACTAAAAACTTTGTTGCTAAAATTGGGTATAAGACAGGCATGCCCACTCTAACCATGTTAAATCAACATAGTACTGAAAGCCCTAGCCAGAGCAATCAGGCAAAAAAAAGAAAAAAAAAATGCACCGGAATTGGACAAAAAAAAAGTTAAAATTGTCTCTGTTTACAGATGACATGGTTTTGTTCATGGAAAATCCTAAAGATTTCACCCCAAAATCGTTAGATATGATTAGACTTCTGTGATTCAGGGTACAAAACCAGCATATAAAAGTCAGCTGTGGGCTTCCCTGGTGGTTCAGTGGGTAAAGAGTCTGCCTTGCAGTGCAAGGGGCACAATTCAAACCCTGGCCTGGGAAGATCCCACAAGCAGAGGAGTGATTAGACCGGTGTGTCCAATTGCAAGCCAGCGCTCTGGAGCACATGCACCCAGAGCCAGTGCTCTGCAGTGAGGGAGGCCACTGCAATGGGAGGCCCACACAGGCTAAAGATTAAAAGATTGATGAAAAATGAATGGATAAAGGGCCAATAAAAGAGGCCAAAAAAAAAAAAGTCAGTTGTGTTGCTACAGACTAAAATGAAATATCTGAAAGAGATAAGGAAAACAGTTCAATTCAAGATAGCATAAAAAACAATGAAATACTTAGAAATAAACTTAACCAAAGAGGTGAAAGATTTGTGTACTGAAAACTGTAAACCTTCATGAAAGATATTGAGGAAGATACAAATATATAGAAATATATTCAAGATGAAAGAATTAAGAAAGTATTGTTAAAATGTTAAAACTACCCAAAGCCATCCATAGATTCAATGCAATCCCAATAAAATTCTAATGGTGTTTTTTTTTTCTTATATAAATAGAAAACATTCCTAAAGTTTGTCATGAAACAAAAACAAAAACCCTGACTAGCCACAGCAGTCTTGAGAAAGAAGAATAAAGCTGGAAGCATCACACTTCATGATTTTAGACTATACTTTGTAGCTAGAATGATCAAATCTTTATATTACTAATAAAGAAACAAACACAATGACCAACAGAATGTAATCTAGACCCCCCAGATAAACCCACATATATGTGCTCAACTAGTAGTTGATAAGGCAACAAAGATATTCAAGGGGGAAACCAGTCTATTCAATTAATGATACTAGGAAAAATAGACAACTACATGTAAAAGAATGAAATGGGATCTCTATCTTATACCACTGACAAATATTAAAATGGATTAGATATAAATATAGGAACCGCAAATATAAAACTAATAGAAGAAAACAGGTTAAAAGCTCCTTGATACTGGTCTTAGCAACAGTTTTTTTTTTTTTGACACCAGAAGCACAAGCAAGAATGCAGACATAAACAAGTGGGACTACATAAAAAATAATTAAGAAAAGATTCTACACAGCAAGAGAAACAATCATAAAATGCAAAGGTAACCTATAGAATGAGATAAAATATTTACAAAATATCTTTTAATAGGGGATTAAAATCCAAAGTACAGAAGGAAATCATACAACTCTATAATAAAGAGATAAACAATCCAATTTAAAAAATGGGAAAATGACTTGAGTAAAAACTTTTCCAAAGAAGACATATAGATGGCCAACTGATAAATGAAAAGATCTCAGCATCACTAATCATTAGGGAAATACAAGTCAAAATCCCAATGAGGTACACCTTACAACTCTCCAAATGATTGTTATCAAAAAGAGAAGAAATGATGAATGTTGGCAAGGCTATGGAGCAAAGAGAGGCGTTGTGCACTGCTGGTGGGATTGTAAATTGAAGCAGCTAGTACAGACAATAGTACAGAGGTACAGAGATTCCTCAAAAAATGAAAAGTGAAACCACTGTATGATTCCACACTTCAACTTCTGGGTATATGTCTGAAGGAAATGAAGCTATTATCTCAGAGAGTTATCTGAGTGCAATGAACTCAGAGAGCTGTCTGAGTGCAATGTGCAGTGAACAGCCCCATGTTCATGGCACCTTATTCACAATAGTCAAGAAATGGAAATAAACTCAGTTGTTTGTGATTGTTTAAGGATAAAGAAAGTTATGTATATATGGCTTCCCAGGTGTTGCTAGTTGTAAGGAATCCCCCTGCCAATGTGGGAGAAGCAAGAGATAGGTTTGATCCCCGGGTCAGTAAGATCCCCTTGGAGGAGGACATGGTGACCCACTCCAGTATTCTTTTCTGGAGGAGACCATGGACAGAGGAGCCTGGCAGGCTATAGTCCATAATGCAGCAAAAGTTGGACATGACTCAACAACTTTTCTGAGAATAGGAAAAATAGACAACTACATGTAAAAGAATGAAATGGGATCTCTATCTTATACCACTGACAAATATTAAAATGGATTAGATATAAATATAGGAACCGCAAATATAAAACTAATAGAAGAAAACAGGTTAAAAGCTCCTTGATACTGGTCTTAGCAACAGTTTTTTTTTTTTTGACACCAGAAGCACAAGCAAGAATGCAGACATAAACAAGTGGGACTACATAAAAAATAATTAAGAAAAGATTCTACACAGCAAGAGAAACAATCATAAAATGCAAAGGTAACCTATAGAATGAGATAAAATATTTACAAAATATCTTTTAATAGGGGATTAAAATCCAAAGTACAGAAGGAAATCATACAACTCTATAATAAAGAGATAAACAATCCAATTTAAAAAATGGGAAAATGACTTGAGTAAAAACTTTTCCAAAGAAGACATATAGATGGCCAACTGATAAATGAAAAGATCTCAGCATCACTAATCATTAGGGAAATACAAGTCAAAATCCCAATGAGGTACACCTTACAACTCTCCAAATGATTGTTATCAAAAAGAGAAGAAATGATGAATGTTGGCAAGGCTATGGAGCAAAGAGAGGCGTTGTGCACTGCTGGTGGGATTGTAAATTGAAGCAGCTAGTACAGACAATAGTACAGAGGTACAGAGATTCCTCAAAAAATGAAAAGTGAAACCACTGTATGATTCCACACTTCAACTTCTGGGTATATGTCTGAAGGAAATGAAGCTATTATCTCAGAGAGTTATCTGAGTGCAATGAACTCAGAGAGCTGTCTGAGTGCAATGTGCAGTGAACAGCCCCATGTTCATGGCACCTTATTCACAATAGTCAAGAAATGGAAATAAACTCAGTTGTTTGTGATTGTTTAAGGATAAAGAAAGTTATGTATATATGGCTTCCCAGGTGTTGCTAGTTGTAAGGAATCCCCCTGCCAATGTGGGAGAAGCAAGAGATAGGTTTGATCCCCGGGTCAGTAAGATCCCCTTGGAGGAGGACATGGTGACCCACTCCAGTATTCTTTTCTGGAGGAGACCATGGACAGAGGAGCCTGGCAGGCTATAGTCCATAATGCAGCAAAAAGTTGGACATGACTCAACAACTTAGAACACATACATGCATATATATGTAAAGGAATATAATTTGGCTATATAAAAGAAGGCAATCTTGCATTCTGTGATAACATGGCTGGACCTTGAGGGCATTATGTTAAGTGATATTTCCCAGGTGATAAATACTATGTATTTTTAATGTTGAATCTGAAAAAGCTGAACTCTAGAGATTAAGATTTGAATTCTTGGGCTTCCCTGGTGGTCCAGTGGGTAAGGACACCACCCTGCAGGGCAAGGGGTGCCGGTTTGATCCCTGGCCTGGGAAGATCCCACGTGCCTCGGAGCGGCTAGACTGATGTGTCCAACTTCCGAGCCGGAGCTCTGGAACGCATGTGCCCAGAGCTGGTGCTCTGTGACTAGAGGCCACTGCAATGGAAGGCCCGCACGGACCAGAGAACAAAGATGGATGAAAATGAATAAATGAAAGACCAATAGAAGTGGCCCGTCGGCTCCCCTCCCTCCTCACTACCCCCCCTCTCCAACATAAATAAATAAATGTTTTTTTAAAAAAAGATTTAAATTCTGGTTGTCATGGGCTCTGGGTCAAGGAAAGGTAGAGATACTGGTTAAAGAGTACAAACTTCCAGATATAAGCTGAATGATTTCTGGGGATCTAATGTACACTATGGTGACCATAGTAATTCTGTGTGATATACATGAAAGTTGTTAGGAGAGTAAATCTTAAAATAACTTACCACACATATAAAAATGGTAACTATATGCAGGAATGGATGTTTTAATCAACCTTTCTATGGTAAAGATTTCAGTGTATATGTGTTTAAAATAGCATATGTGTATCATGTTGCATACTTTAAAATTACATGCGTTATATGTCAGTATCATAATGAAATTGAAAAAAATAAATTCTTCATTAGACTGTGAAGTGGAAATAAAAGTGGAAGTGAGATTATCTTTTTAACACTCTTCTCCTAAAAATATACATGTATTATTTTTGCAGTTAAAAGATTGAGTATGAGGGACTTCCCTGGTGGTCCAGTGGGTAAGGACATCGCCTTGCAGTGCAAGGGGCGCTGGTTCGATCCCTGGGGGAAGATCCCATGTGCCATGGAGCCTCTGAACCGATGTGTCTAATTACCGAGCCGGAGCTCTGGAGCGCATGTGCCCAGAGCTGGTGCTCTGCGACAACAGAGGCCACTGTGATGGGAGGCCCGCACGGGCCAAAGAACAAAATATGAATGAAAATAGATAAATGAAAGACCAATAGAAGTGGCTCGCCCACCCGCCTCCCTCTCCAACCCGCAAAAAAAAAAAGGATTGAGTGTGATAATTTGAAGAAAAAGAAAAAGCAATTTGTGAATACCTAGAGAATCAGAAAATGTTAACATGATTTCAGAAGAGTATGAACTGTTCTCATTACATGTCTTAGTTGAATTTTCCAAAATCAGAGACTGAGATAAGGATTTATGCTCAAGTAGTTTACTGGGTAATGATACTAGAAAAATCTTAGCTGTGGGGAAGAACACAGGGAAGGGGTGGGAGTCAATATAGGGTGTGTTATCAAATATTTGGCCACTGTGAGTTATTCTGGCCAAGGGCCAAAAGAAATGAGGTATGTACATAAAAACTCTAGTTATATAGACATTAATACCTGAAGGAGACAGTTTCAGTCTTGAAAAATTTTCAAATTAGGATATCACATCTCTTTAAATAGAACCTTATTTGCAATTTGTGGACATTTAGTTGTGTGTATGTGTGCACACGCACACCTGTGCATGTTCTCCCTATTATCACAATGAATTTTTTTTAACCAATAATACATAGTTAAAAGAAGAACCTAAAGGCATATAGACTGTAATTTCTTTTATAAACTTTTATGTCATATGCATAATCTTATATTTTTATATCAGTTTCTATCTTTAAAAGAATCTTTTCCATAGGTATGGTCACTTATTATTAGGCACAATGTTTACATATTATAGAACTTCATATACACTTCAGCATTTTAGGAGTTGTTTTCTTTCAATTACTTTCAGAGTAGACCATGAACATTTGAAAGCTTGAGAAATCAGTCTCAAATATGTGAAGTTATCTTGTTACCCAGTCTTTGTAAATGAATTACAAATAGATTAATTTTCAGCCATACATCTACTAAATTAAATTCTCATTTAGATTTTGGTGATTTTGTTGTTGAATGAAAGGGGGGACTCTTCATACAGATCTGTTTTATCAAGTTTTCTGTGCACTTGACACCTTGTTTGCTGGGCATTGATTTGGTATCCAAATGACTTCAAAATGACTATGCAACAAGGCAGTTTCTCTCTTCTTTCTGTCTCTTTCATAGTCAACCTTGTTTAGAGTCTGTTTACTGATTTTTTTTCATTGTAATACAATATGAGGTTGTATTCCTAGTACTGTTCTCATTTAGTCAAAACCTTGTTAAGCAATTTGTGAATACCTAGAGAATCAGAAAATGTTAACATGATTTCAGAAGAGTATGAACTGTTCTCATTACATGTCTTAGTTGAATTTTCCAAAATCAGAGACTGAGATAAGGATTTATGCTCAAGTAGTTTACTGGGTAATGATACTAGAAAAATCTTAACTGTGGGGAAGAACACGGGGAAAGGGGGTGGGAGTCAATATAGGGTGTGTTATCAAATATTTGGCCACTGTGAGTTATTCTGGCCAAGGGCCAAAAGAAATGAGGTATGTACATAAAACTCTAGTTATATAGACATTAATACCTGAAGGAGACAGTTTCAGTCTTGAAAAATTTTCAAATTAGGATATCACATCTCTTTAAATAGAACCTTATTTGCAATTTGTGGACATTTAGTTGTGTGTATGTGTGCACACGCACACCTGTGCATGTTCTCCCTATTATCACAATGAATTTTTTTTAACCAATAATACATAGTTAAAAGAAGAACCTAAAGGCATATAGACTGTAATTTCTTTTATAAACTTTTATGTCATATGCATAATCTTATATTTTTATATCAGTTTCTATCTTTAAAAGAATCTTTTCCATAGGTATGGTCACTTATTATTAGGCACAATGTTTACATATTATAGAACTTCATATACACTTCAGCATTTTAGGAGTTGTTTTCTTTCAATTACTTTCAGAGTAGACCATGAACATTTGAAAGCTTGAGAAATCAGTCTCAAATATGTGAAGTTATCTTGTTACCCAGTCTTTGTAAATGAATTACAAATAGATTAATTTTCAGCCATACATCTACTAAATTAAATTCTCATTTAGATTTTGGTGATTTTGTTGTTGAATGAAAGGGGGGACTCTTCATACAGATCTGTTTTATCAAGTTTTCTGTGCACTTGACACCTTGTTTGCTGGGCATTGATTTGGTATCCAAATGACTTCAAAATGACTATGCAACAAGGCAGTTTCTCTCTTCTTTCTGTCTCTTTCATAGTCAACCTTGTTTAGAGTCTGTTTACTGATTTTTTTTCATTGTAATACAATATGAGGTTGTATTCCTAGTACTGTTCCAATGGGCTATTATTTCCTTAGATTTGTAGAGGGACTAATGATAAAGATTCCTGTAAGTAGCTATAATAGAATTTGTAAATATTGGAAAATAGAAGTACTTAATAGGAGGGTAGGATTCAGAGACAATTTTATCTCTCTCTCTCTCTTTTTTTTTTTTTAATTCTTTGGCGTGTGTGGGCCTTCCATTGCAGTGGTCTCTCTAACTGCAGAACATTGGCTCTGGGCACATGAGCTCCAGAGTGCTGGCTTGTGATTGGACACATTGTCTAGCAGGTCCTCGGCCTGTGGGATCTTCCCAGACCAGAGATCGTACCGGTGCCCCTTTTACTGCAAGGTGGATTCTTTACCCACTGGACCACCAGGGAAGCCTCAATTCTATCTTTTTAAAGCTTGAAGATGGTTGAGCAAAAGCTGTATTTACAAAAAGAACCACTGGTAGTCTCTTTAGGTCAGTCTCTTTAGGTCAAAAATAATTAAAGCCCTTTCCCTTCTGTCACTCTAGCTCAGTCAAAGTCCACAAATCTCTTAGGTATTCTGAATTGTAAATCTTATTTCTGAAAATGAGTATGGAGATGATACCATGATTTTTGTAATTTATATTTTCCAGAAAACTTGATTTTATTGAGGTATACACTTTACTTTTATAGGTTCTGTGTTTTTATATTTCTACTTATCTCTCAATATCAAACTTTCAGTCACCTTGTACCTCATAGACCTGTATGGACTGTATGAGTGAGATGCCTAACCCTTTGGTTTCTTTTTGGGTTCTGAACATTTGAAAGCTTGAGAAATCAGTCTCAAATATGTGAAGTTATCTTGTTACCCAGTCTTTGTAAATGAATTACAAATAGATTAATTTTCAGCCATACATCTACTAAATTAAATTCTCATTTAGATTTTGGTGATTTTGTTGTTGAATGAAAGGGGGAACTCTTCATACAGATCTGTTTTATCAAGTTTTCTGTGCACTTGACACCTTGTTTGCTGGGCATTGATTTGGTATCCAAATGACTTCAAAATGACTATGCAACAAGGCAGTTTCTCTCTTCTTTCTGTCTCTTTCATAGTCAACCTTGTTTAGAGTCTGTTTACTGATTTTTTTTCATTGTAATACAATATGAGGTTGTATTCCTAGTACTGTTCCAATGGGCTATTATTTCCTTAGATTTGTAGAGGGACTAATGATAAAGATTCCTGTAAGTAGCTATAATAGAATTTGTAAATATTGGAAAATAGAAGTACTTAATAGGAGGGTAGGATTCAGAGACAATTTTATCTCTCTCTCTCTCTTTTTTTTTTTTTAATTCTTTGGCGTGTGTGGGCCTTCCATTGCAGTGGTCTCTCTAACTGCAGAACATTGGCTCTGGGCACATGAGCTCCAGAGTGCTGGCTTGTGATTGGACACATTGTCTAGCAGGTCCTCGGCCTGTGGGATCTTCCCAGACCAGAGATTGACCGGTGCCCCTTTTACTGCAAGGTGGATTCTTTACCCACTGGACCACCAGGGAAGCCTCAATTCTATCTTTTTAAAGCTTGAAGATGGTTGAGCAAAAGCTGTATTTACAAAAAGAACCACTGGTAGTCTCTTTAGGTCAGTCTCTTTAGGTCAAAAATAATTAAAGCCCTTTCCCTTCTGTCACTCTAGCTCAGTCAAAGTCCACAAATCTCTTAGGTATTCTGAATTGTAAATCTTATTTCTGAAAATGAGTATGGAGATGATACCATGATTTTTGTAATTTATATTTTCCAGAAAACTTGATTTTATTGAGGTATACACTTTACTTTTATAGGTTCTGTGTTTTTATATTTCTACTTATCTCTCAATATCAAACTTTCAGTCACCTTGTACCTCATAGACCTGTATGGACTGTATGAGTGAGATGCCTAACCCTTTGGTTTCTTTTTGGGTTCAGTTAATGGGAAGCCTTCTCAGGATATGAGAGGGAAAGGAGAGCCCAGGTACACACTGACCTGGCTTTTCCATTGCAGCTCAATTCAGACTGTCGGGGTTGCTGATGGTTGTCTTGTACTTGGAATTCTTCTTCTGGGTACCACACCAGACTTTGTGGTTTCCCTCTACCTGTACATTTTCACTAAAATATCCTTCAGTTATCTGTGCCATATGCTTCCTCCTGATACAGAACTGAAGACAATGTTTCTTGATAGGTATATACTTTTTGTCTTAGCTCTTTGTGGTGTTTGTTTATTTAACATGCCAAGTTGACCTGACCATAGGGTGCCCAGACATTTGGTCAAACATTAGTCTGAGTGTGTCTGTGAGTATATTTCAGGATTAGGTTAACATTTGAACTGGAAGACTAAGGTAAAGCAGATTGCTCTCCTAAATGTGGATAGGCCTCATCCAATCAATGGAAGACCTGAATTGAAACAAAAAATTGAGCAAGAGAGAATTCCACCTGACTGACTTCTTGAGCTGAGACAGCAGTCTTTTCCTGCATTTAGACTTGAACTGAAAAATAAGTTCTTCTTGGATGTTGAGCCTGATGGCTTTCAGCCTGAAACTTACACCATTAATTCTCCTGGTTCTCAGGCCTTTTAATTTGAACTACAACCACACTGTTGTCTCTCTTAGATCTCCAACCTGACGGTTTTAGATCTTGGGAATTCTCACCTTCCATGGTCACATGAGCTGACTTCTTATCATCTATTCTTTCTATCTATCCTCATGTATGTGTGTATATACATATGTATATTATTGAGCCTTAAGATTCAGTTAAATTTCATTGGCTAGGTTTTGGATTTTCTTGAGGTCAAGCTCAGTCAAAGTCCACAAATCTCTTAGGTATTCTGAATTGTAAATCTTATTTCTGAAAATGAGTATGGAGATGATACCATGATTTTTGTAATTTATATTTTCCAGAAAACTTGATTTTATTGAGGTATACACTTTACTTTTATAGGTTCTGTGTTTTTATATTTCTACTTATCTCTCAATATCAAACTTTCAGTCACCTTGTACCTCATAGACCTGTATGGACTGTATGAGTGAGATGCCTAACCCTTTGGTTTCTTTTTGGGTTCAGTTAATGGGAAGCCTTCTCAGGATATGAGAGGGAAAGGAGAGCCCAGGTACACACTGACCTGGCTTTTCCATTGCAGCTCAATTCAGACTGTCGGGGTTGCTGATGGTTGTCTTGTACTTGGAATTCTTCTTCTGGGTACCACACCAGACTTTGTGGTTTCCCTCTACCTGTACATTTTCACTAAAATATCCTTCAGTTATCTGTGCCATATGCTTCCTCCTGATACAGAACTGAAGACAATGTTTCTTGATAGGTATATACTTTTTGTCTTAGCTCTTTGTGGTGTTTGTTTATTTAACATGCCAAGTTGACCTGACCATAGGGTGCCCAGACATTTGGTCAAACATTAGTCTGAGTGTGTCTGTGAGTATATTTCAGGATTAGGTTAACATTTGAACTGGAAGACTAAGGTAAAGCAGATTGCTCTCCTAAATGTGGATAGGCCTCATCCAATCAATGGAAGACCTGAATTGAAACAAAAAATTGAGCAAGAGAGAATTCCACCTGACTGACTTCTTGAGCTGAGACAGCAGTCTTTTCCTGCATTTAGACTTGAACTGAAAAATAAGTTCTTCTTGGATGTTGAGCCTGATGGCTTTCAGCCTGAAACTTACACCATTAATTCTCCTGGTTCTCAGGCCTTTTAATTTGAACTACAACCACACTGTTGTCTCTCTTAGATCTCCAACCTGACGGTTTTAGATCTTGGGAATTCTCACCTTCCATGGTCACATGAGCTGACTTCTTATCATCTATTCTTTCTATCTATCCTCATGTATGTGTGTATATACATATGTATATTATTGAGCCTTAAGATTCAGTTAAATTTCATTGGCTAGGTTTTGGATTTTCTTGAGGTCATTCACTATTTCCATCTGATTTCTCCCTTTTTGAATGGAAATGTCTATCCTATGACTGTCCCACCACTGTATTTTGGAGACACATAACTTGCCTCGTTGCACAGATTCACAGCTAGAGAGAAATCTTGCCTCAGGATGATTCATACCTTGAGTCTCACCCATATCTGATTTAGATGATATTTAGGTGAGACTGAACTTCAGACTTAAAGCTGATGTTGGAATGAAGTAAGACTTTTGAGGCTGTTAAAATGGGATGTATTTTGCATGAGAGAATAATATTCATTTTGGAGGGGCCAGGGATAGATTGCTAAAACTCCATTACGCTCATACCCAATTCATATGTTAAAGCCCTTATGTGACTATTTTGGAAATAGGCCCTTTAAGAGGTAACCAAAGTGGCTCAGACAATAAAGAATCTTCCTGCAACACAGGATACCTGGGTTTGATTGCTTGGTGAAGTTAATGGCTAACCATTTCAGTATTCTTGTCTGGAGAACTGCATGGACAGAGGAGCCTGGGGTGCTATGGTCCATGGCGTTGCAAAGAGTGGGAGATGACTGAGCAACTGGTACTACAGTCCATGGGGTTGTGAAGAGTGGGAGATGACTGAGCAACTAACATGTTCACTTTTTTTTTTTTTTTGGCCACTTCTATTGATCTTTCATTTATTTATCTTTGTTCTTTGGCCTGTGTGGGCCTCCCATTGCAGTGGCCTCTCTTGCTGCAGAGCACCGGCTCTGGGCGCATGGACTCCAGAGGTCCAGCTCAGTAGTTGGACACATCGGTCCAGTCACTTCACGGCATGTGGGATCTTCCCAGGCCAGGGATCGAACTGGTGCCCCTTTCACTGCAAGGTGGTGTCCTTACCCACTGACCACAAGGGGAAACCCCACATTTTCACTTTTTAAGTTTAAATGAAGTCATATAGGTGGAGCTATAATTGAATAGAATTGGTGACTTTATTTATAAAGCAAAAGAGAAAGACCTCTTTTTCTCCCCATGCACATGCACTGAGGAAAAGCTCTGTGAGCACACAGTGAGAAAGTGACCATCTCTAAGCCTGGAAGAGAGTTCTCACAAGGACTCCACCTGCTGACACCATGGTCTCAGATTTCCACCCTCCGGAATTATGAGAAATAAATTTCTGTTTAAGGCAACCTGAGTTAAGACACTATTATATCCCCTTTAAATGGAAATGTCTATCCTATGACTGTCCCACCACTGTATTTTGGAGACACATAACTTGCCTCGTTGCACAGATTCACAGCTAGAGAGAAATCTTGCCTCAGGATGATTCATACCTTGAGTCTCACCCATATCTGATTTAGATGATATTTAGGTGAGACTGAACTTCAGACTTAAAGCTGATGTTGGAATGAAGTAAGACTTTTGAGGCTGTTAAAATGGGATGTATTTTGCATGAGAGAATAATATTCATTTTGGAGGGGCCAGGGATAGATTGCTAAAACTCCATTACGCTCATACCCAATTCATATGTTAAAGCCCTTATGTGACTATTTTGGAAATAGGCCCTTTAAGAGGTAACCAAAGTGGCTCAGACAATAAAGAATCTTCCTGCAACACAGGATACCTGGGTTTGATTGCTTGGTGAAGTTAATGGCTAACCATTTCAGTATTCTTGTCTGGAGAACTGCATGGACAGAGGAGCCTGGGGTGCTATGGTCCATGGCGTTGCAAAGAGTGGGAGATGACTGAGCAACTGGTACTACAGTCCATGGGGTTGTGAAGAGTGGGAGATGACTGAGCAACTAACATGTTCACTTTTTTTTTTTTTTTGGCCACTTCTATTGATCTTTCATTTATTTATCTTTGTTCTTTGGCCTGTGTGGGCCTCCCATTGCAGTGGCCTCTCTTGCTGCAGAGCACCGGCTCTGGGCGCATGGACTCCAGAGGTCCAGCTCAGTAGTTGGACACATCGGTCCAGTCACTTCACGGCATGTGGGATCTTCCCAGGCCAGGGATCGAACTGGTGCCCCTTTCACTGCAAGGTGGTGTCCTTACCCACTGACCACCAGGGAAGCCCCACATTTTCACTTTTTAAGTTTAAATGAAGTCATATAGGTGGAGCTATAATTGAATAGAATTGGTGACTTTATTTATAAAGCAAAAGAGAAAGACCTCTTTTTCTCCCCATGCACATGCACTGAGGAAAAGCTCTGTGAGCACACAGTGAGAAAGTGACCATCTCTAAGCCTGGAAGAGAGTTCTCACAAGGACTCCACCTGCTGACACCATGGTCTCAGATTTCCACCCTCCGGAATTATGAGAAATAAATTTCTGTTTAAGGCAACCTGAGTTAAGACACTATTATATCCCCTTTAAATGTGTACAGTTTATAATCTACATACTCACTATTTTTATTAGATTTTTCATGGATATGTTGCATTTTTTTTTAAAGAGACACGTCTCAGGTTTATAGGCAATTGCACTTTCCATTGCAGTTCCTAAGTCACTTGCTTCCATCACTCAGTGTTTTGTTCCTTAATGTTGTTTCCTTTCTTTGACTCTCCTTTGTGCAGTCAAAATAATATTTTGAGCTGAATGTTTTCTTTATTTTCTGCCTTTTCCTGGTATTCACACGTGGAACGGACAAGACATTTAATCTGAATATAACTCATCCGCACACACCTTATGCTGCATCTTACAGATTTTGAAAGCCTGTAAGTTTATTTTAATGTGATCATAGAGGAGAGGAGAGGAGATCCTTCTGGAACAAAGCAGGCATATATATATATATGTATATATATATATATATACACACACACACACATATATATATATATACTGACTTTCCTAGTGAACCAGTTTGTCTATCTATGAATATATTGTTCATTTAGACATGGAATGATGTTTCTCAAGTATCTGTTTAATTGGATTTAAATCTTCACTAGTTTACTTTTGCACATTTTTGGAGAGAAGGTAGTCTGTGCAATTTGCTTTCCATCACTGTTGAATTTTTATTGGTTCTGTAAAAATATGGCAAATTTTGTGCTTCTTCCATGTAAAAAGGCAAGAAGACATGAACTTTAATTCCAGGATATAAAATACATTATATAATATGTTAATTGACATCTTTATTACATTATTCAGTTATCCATGATCCAATTACTTTTTCTATTTAATTTATCATTAATAATAGTATCTCAGTATAATATAAAAACTTTAAATCTTTAAATGAGTAAAAATCATTTGACTAATAAAGCTATAATGATGAGATCTAATGATAAGAACTTGGATATTTCTCTACTTCATTTTGTCTCTAAGCAGACCTCTTGTCTCTCTCACACACACACACACATACATATCTGTGTCTTACCAGTTGTACTAGTTTCCTATTGCTTCTGTAACAAATTAGCACAAATTTAGTGGCTTAAAACAACACACATTTGTCATCTTACAATTGTAGATGTCAGAAGTCTGAAATGGCTTTCAGTGGGCTTTTTTTTTTTTTATCAAGGTTTTGGTAAGGCTGCATTTTTCTAAGTCTCTAGAGAATACTGTTTCCCTTGGCTTTTCTTGCTCCTAAAGACTGTCTGCAGTCCTTGGCTCATGGCTCCACCCTCCATATTCCAAGTTAGCAGCAACCTAGCATCATCAGTCATTATTTCTCTTGTTTTCTTTGTCTAACCTCTGCTCTGTTGTTACACCTGCTTCTCTAACTCTGTTGCCTCCCTCCTTCACAGAGACAGACTTTTGTGATTCCATTGAGCCACCAACATATTCAAAATAAACTCTCAATTTTGAATTCTTAATTTGATCACAAAATGACTCTTAAATGTTATATATGTATATATTCATAGGTTCTGGGGATTAGGATATGTACATCTTTAAGAGGCCATTGTTCTGCCTATGACACCAGCCACTTCTTTTTTTTTTAATTTTTTTTATTTATTTTTTTGGGCGGGGGTAAGGTTGTCGAGGGATGGGAGTGGGTGGGCCACTTCTATTGGTCTTTCATTTCTCCATTTTCATCCGTCTCTGTTCTTTGGCTCCTGTGGGCCTCCCATCACGGTGGCGTCTGTCGTCGCAGAGCGCCGGCTCTGGGCGCAGGTAACTGGACACATCGGTCCAGCCGCTCCACGGCACGTGGGATCTTCCCAGGCCAGGGATGGAACCGGCACCCCTTGCACTGCAAGGCAGTGTCCTTACCCACTGGACCACCAGGGGAAGCCCGACACCAGCCACTTCTAAAATGTTAATTGCTCATTTGTATAATTACTTTTTCTATTTAATTTATCATTAATAATAGTATCTCAGTATAATATAAACTTTAAATCTTTAAATGAGTAAAAATCATTTGACTAATAAAGCTATAATGATGAGATCTAATGATAAGAACTTGGATATTTCTCTACTTCATTTTGTCTCTAAGCAGACCTCTTGTCTCTCTCACACACACACACACATACATATCTGTGTCTTACCAGTTGTACTAGTTTCCTATTGCTTCTGTAACAAATTAGCACAAATTTAGTGGCTTAAAACAACACACATTTGTCATCTTACAATTGTAGATGTCAGAAGTCTGAAATGGCTTTCAGTGGGCTTTTTTTTTATCAAGGTTTTGGTAAGGCTGCATTTTTCTAAGTCTCTAGAGAATACTGTTTCCCTTGGCTTTTCTTGCTCCTAAAGACTGTCTGCAGTCCTTGGCTCATGGCTCCACCCTCCATATTCCAAGTTAGCAGCAACCTAGCATCATCAGTCATTATTTCTCTTGTTTTCTTTGTCTAACCTCTGCTCTGTTGTTACACCTGCTTCTCTAACTCTGTTGCCTCCCTCCTTCACAGAGACAGACTTTTGTGATTCCATTGAGCCACCAACATATTCAAAATAAACTCTCAATTTTGAATTCTTAATTTGATCACAAAATGACTCTTAAATGTTATATATGTATATATTCATAGGTTCTGGGGATTAGGATATGTACATCTTTAAGAGGCCATTGTTCTGCCTATGACACCAGCCACTTCTTTTTTTTTTAATTTTTTTTATTTATTTTTTTGGGCGGGGGTAAGGTTGTCGAGGGATGGGAGTGGGTGGGCCACTTCTATTGGTCTTTCATTTCTCCATTTTCATCCGTCTCTGTTCTTTGGCTCCTGTGGGCCTCCCATCACGGTGGCGTCTGTCGTCGCAGAGCGCCGGCTCTGGGCGCAGGTAACTGGACACATCGGTCCAGCCGCTCCACGGCACGTGGGATCTTCCCAGGCCAGGGATGGAACCGGCACCCCTTGCACTGCAAGGCAGTGTCCTTACCCACTGGACCACCAGGGGAAGCCCGACACCAGCCACTTCTAAAATGTTTTTCCTATAGCCTTTCATGGTTGAAGACTTTGTGACTATTAATACATTGCTGTGTGCTAAGTCACTTCAGTTATGTCTGACTCTGTGTGATCCTGTGGACTGTAGCCATGCCCTCCTCCAGGAGATCTTCCTAACCCAGGAATCAAACCTGTATCTCTTAAGCCTCCAACATTGGCAGATGAGTTCTTTACCACTCGCACCAACTCACTGACATTTCCTCATAAGTAGAATGTAAATGTGCTTATTTTACGTTATCACCTGTTTTTGAAATCTAAGGAAAATTTTAATAAAGTGAATAATAATGAGTTGCTATATAACTTTATGAATTTAGTTGGCTTAATTATACTTCAGTAATGGGCTATTTTGATTTTTGTATGTTAGTCTTCAATTCATTTTATCGTGTTTCAAAATGTGCCCAAAATATTCTAATTAGAGTTATTACTAACCTGCTAATGGACAGTATGAAAAACATAAACTCATTGTAGGGTTTTAAAATACAGAAGGATTAATTACTCTATCCTGTCCTCAATCCCTGTAATTTAAATGAACCTGGTTTTTAGCTTCTTGGAGCTGGTAAGGAAAAAATATGACACATTATTTGTCAGATACACAATAAGCCATGTTTTTATGCATTGTGTTTCTAATTTGGACTCCACATGGAGTTAACAGATAATACAGTAGAGAATTGGCATATTTTATTGACATTTAAAAAAAATTCTTTATTTTAAAGGTTTTACAGAGTTTTGTTGTTCACAGACATGTATGTTCCCAGATTAGTCATACGCATATCCCTAGTCCCCACCCCCTCAGTTCCCCCCATCCCACCCCTCTGGACCATCGCCCCAAGTGGTTGTAGGTACTCCTATTCCCCTAGCACAATGACAATAGCTATCTTTTCCACACATAACAGTAAAGGTTTCCATGTTACTCCCTCCATGCCTCCCCCTCCCTATTTCTTCCCTACAATGTCCCTATGTCTATGCTCTGTCTGTTTTTCCATGAATTCACTGCGTGTGTTATCAAGACCATCCTACTAGATTTCATATATGCGTGTTAGTATACTATCTTTGTCTTTCTCGTTTTGACTTACTTCAATTTTTATGATAGGTTCTAGAGCCAGCCACTTCATTAGAACTGAGTCTTCTCCATTTCTTTTAATAGCTGTGTAGTATTCCATTGTATATATGTACCAGAGCTGCTTTATCCATTCATTCGTCGATGGACATCTAAGGAGATCTTCCTAACCCAGGAATCAAACCTGTATCTCTTAAGCCTCCAACATTGGCAGATGAGTTCTTTACCACTCACCAACTCACTGACATTTCCTCATAAGTAGAATGTAAATGTGCTTATTTTACGTTATCACCTGTTTTTGAAATCTAAGGAAAATTTTAATAAAGTGAATAATAATGAGTTGCTATATAACTTTATGAATTTAGTTGGCTTAATTATACTTCAGTAATGGGCTATTTTGATTTTTGTATGTTAGTCTTCAATTCATTTTATCGTGTTTCAAAATGTGCCCAAAATATTCTAATTAGAGTTATTACTAACCTGCTAATGGACAGTATGAAAAACATAAACTCATTGTAGGGTTTTAAAATACAGAAGGATTAATTACTCTATCCTGTCCTCAATCCCTGTAATTTAAATGAACCTGGTTTTTAGCTTCTTGGAGCTGGTAAGGAAAAAATATGACACATTATTTGTCAGATACACAATAAGCCATGTTTTTATGCATTGTTTTTCTAATTTTGACTCCACATAGAGTTAACATATAATATAGTATAGAATTGGCATCTTTTATTGACATTTAAAAAAAATTCTTTATTTTAAAGGTTTTACAGAGTTTTGTTGTTCACAGACATGTATGTTCCCAGATTAGTCATACGCATATCCCTAGTCCCCACCCCCTCAGTTCCCCCCATCCCACCCCTCTGGACCATCGCCCCAAGTGGTTGTAGGTACTCCTATTCCCCTAGCACAATGACAATAGCTATCTTTTCCACACATAACAGTAAAGGTTTCCATGTTACTCCCTCCATGCCTCCCCCTCCCTATTTCTTCCCTACAATGTCCCTATGTCTATGCTCTGTCTGTTTTTCCATGAATTCACTGCGTGTGTTATCAAGACCATCCTACTAGATTTCATATATGCGTGTTAGTATACTATCTTTGTCTTTCTCGTTTTGACTTACTTCAATTTTTATGATAGGTTCTAGAGCCAGCCACTTCATTAGAACTGAGTCTTCTCCATTTCTTTTAATAGCTGTGTAGTATTCCATTGTATATATGTACCAGAGCTGCTTTATCCATTCATTCGTCGATGGACATCTAAGTTGCTTCCATGTTCCGGCTATTGTATAGAGAGCTGCAATGAACATTGGGGTACAGGTGCCTCTTTCAGTTTTGATTTCATCAGGATATAAGCCTAATAGTGGGATTGCTGGGTCATAGGGTGCTTCCATCTTTAGTTTTTTAAGAAATCTCCATACTGTCTTCCATAAAGGCTGTATCAATTGACATTCCCACCAGCAATGCAAGAGGGTTCCCTTTTCTCCGCACCCTCTCCAGCATTTATTGTCTGCAGATTTTTTGAAGATGGCCATTCTGATGGGCGTGAGGTGGTATCTCATTGTAGTTTTAATTTGCATTTCTCTAATAATAAGCGAGGTTGAGCATCGTTTCATGTGCTTTTGGGCCATCTGTATGTCCTCTTTGGAGAGGCGTCTCTTTAGATCTTTTTCCCATTTTTTGATTGGGTTGTTCGTTTTTCCGGTGCTGAGTTGTCTGAGTTGCTTGTAGATTTTGGACATTAATTCTTTGTCTGTTGTTTCATTTGCTATGATTTTCTCCCACTCTGTGGGGTGTCTGTTCAGCTTTTTTGTAATTTCTTTTGCTGTACAGACGCTTTTAAGTTTCATGAGGTCCCACATGCTCATTTTTCTTTTGAGTTCCGCTGTTCTAGTAGGTGGTCAGAGAAGATCTTGCTTTGATTTATGTCCTTGAGGATTTTGCCTATATTCTCCTCTAAGAGTTTGATGGTTTCTGGTCTTCCATTTAGGTCTTTAATCCATTTTGAGTTGATCTTTGTGCATGGTGTCAGGGAATGTTCCAACTTCATTTTTTTTGCATGTAGCTGTCCAATTTTCCCAGCACCACTTGTTGAAGAGGCTGTCTTTGTCCCATTTTATAGTTTTGCCTCCTTTGTCAAAAATAAGGTGTCCATAGGTGCATGGGTTTATCTCTGGGTTCTCTATCTTGTTCCATTGGTCTATAGTTCTGTTTTTGTGCCAGTACCATACTGTCTTGATGACTGTTGCTTTGTAGTAGAGTCTGAAGTTAGGGAGGCTGATCCCTCCAGCTCCGTTTTTCTTTCTCAGGATTGCTTTGGCTATTCGAGGTCTTTTGTGTTTCCATGTGAACTGTGTTATTCTTTGGTCTAGTTCTGTGAAAAATGTCAATGGAAGTTGAATAGGTATTGCATTGAGTCTGTAGATGATATTTGGTAGTATGGTCATTTTCACAGTATTGATTCTTCCAACCCAGGAACATGGAATATCTCTCCATCTGTTAATTTAAGTCTTCTTTAGTTTCTTTCATGAGTGTCTTGTAATTTTCTGTGTACAGTTCTTTTGTTTCTTTGGGTAGGTTTATTCCTAGGTATTTGATTCTTTTGGTTGCAATGGTGAAGGGGACTGCCTCTTTGATTTCGTTTTCTGATTTTTCATTGTTTGTGTATAGGAATGCCAGTGATTTCTGTGTGTTGCTGAATTTGTTGATTAGCTCTAGTAGCTTTGTAACCGTGTCTTTGGGATTTTCTATGTATAATATCATGTCGTCTGCAAAAAGAGCTTGACTTCTTCCTTTCCAATCTGGATTCCTTTGATTTCTTTCTCTTCTCTTATTGCTGTTGCTAGAACGTCCAGGACTATGTTGAATAGTAGTGGTGAATGTGGACACCCCTGTCTTGTTCCTGATCTTAGAGGGAATGCTTTCAGTTTTTCACCGTTGAGGATAATGTTCGCTGTGGGCTTCTCATATATGGCTTTTATTATGTTGAGATAGGTTCCTTCTATGCCCATTTTCTGAAGAGTTTTTATCATAAATGGATCTTGTACTTTGTCAAAGGCTTTTTCTGCATCTATTGAGATGATCATGTGATTTTTGTCTCTCAGTTTGTTGATATGGTGTCAATTTCCAACTCATTTTGCATGTAGCTGTCCAATTTTCCCAGCACCACTTGTTGAAGAGGCTGTCTTTGTCCCATTTTATAGTTTTGCCTCCTTTGTCAAAAATAAGGTGTCCATAGGTGCATGGGTTTATCTCTGGGTTCTCTATCTTGTTCCATTGGTCTATAGTTCTGTTTTTGTGCCAGTACCATACTGTCTTGATGACTGTTGCTTTGTAGTAGAGTCTGAAGTTAGGGAGGCTGATCCCTCCAGCTCCGTTTTTCTTTCTCAGGATTGCTTTGGCTATTCGAGGTCTTTTGTGTTTCCATGTGAACTGTGTTATTCTTTGGTCTAGTTCTGTGAAAAATGTCAATGGAAGTTGAATAGGTATTGCATTGAGTCTGTAGATGATATTTGGTAGTATGGTCATTTTCACAGTATTGATTCTTCCAACCCAGGAACATGGAATATCTCTCCATCTGTTAATTTAAGTCTTCTTTAGTTTCTTTCATGAGTGTCTTGTAATTTTCTGTGTACAGTTCTTTTGTTTCTTTGGGTAGGTTTATTCCTAGGTATTTGATTCTTTTGGTTGCAATGGTGAAGGGGACTGCCTCTTTGATTTCGTTTTCTGATTTTTCATTGTTTGTGTATAGGAATGCCAGTGATTTCTGTGTGTTGCTGAATTTGTTGATTAGCTCTAGTAGCTTTGTAACCGTGTCTTTGGGATTTTCTATGTATAATATCATGTCGTCTGCAAAAAGAGCTTGACTTCTTCCTTTCCAATCTGGATTCCTTTGATTTCTTTCTCTTCTCTTATTGCTGTTGCTAGAACGTCCAGGACTATGTTGAATAGTAGTGGTGAATGTGGACACCCCTGTCTTGTTCCTGATCTTAGAGGGAATGCTTTCAGTTTTTCACCGTTGAGGATAATGTTCGCTGTGGGCTTCTCATATATGGCTTTTATTATGTTGAGATAGGTTCCTTCTATGCCCATTTTCTGAAGAGTTTTTATCATAAATGGATCTTGTACTTTGTCAAAGGCTTTTTCTGCATCTATTGAGATGATCATGTGATTTTTGTCTCTCAGTTTGTTGATATGGTGTATCACATTGATTGATTTGCAGATATTGAAGAATCCTTGCGTGCCAGGGATGAACCCGACTTGATCGTGATGTATGAGTTTTTTGATGTGTCGTTGAATCCTGTTTGCTAGGATTTTGTTGAGGATCTTGGCGTCTAAGTTCATCAGTGAAATAGGCCTATAATTTTCCTTTTTTGTGTTGTCGTTGCCTGACTTTGGTATCAGGGTGATGGTGGCCTCGTAGAATATGTTTGGAAGTTTTCGATCCTGTGCAATTTTTTGGAAGAGTTTTAGAAGGACAGGCATTAGTTCTTCTTTAAATGTTTGGTAGAAATCAGTTGTGAAGCCATCTGACCCTGGGCTTTTATTTTTGGGTAGATTTTTAATCACAGATTCGATTTCTGAGCTTGTGATTGGGTTGTTCAAAGTTTCTGTTTCTTCCTGGCTCAGTTTTGGGAGATTAATCTTGCCATATGATATAGTATAGAATTGGCATCTTTTATTTGCTTTTGAGGCTATGTGCTAGTGCCAAAGAAACATTTACTATTAGCTGAAAATGCTTAATTATTGATCATTATTTTCTCCATAATTCATCAAATGAAAAATATCTGGTCATTCTCATTTACAACATTTTTGTATTTGCTTATTGATAGATAAAATATTTATCCTAGTCTTGAACATTTTGTTAACTAAAAGCCTGGTGTCATTGAAGAAAAATATAAAGAATAAAAGAGTTCTGAAGCCTATGTGTTTATCAGCCAAAATGTAAAACATCTCAGAGTGATATGGTCAAGAGCAACTGCAGCACACATACCTATACATTTTCTAAAAACTAACTTAACCACTACAAGAATTATAAAGGTCAAATAAATAAGAAGATAGGAAGGAAAAAACAAAACAAAGCAAAACCTTAAGTCATATATTGATGTTCATGCTTTCCAATATAGTTATACAGTGATTATTAACATCCCCAAATATAACCTAAAATGAGGGTATTAAAAATTAAACATAACTTACTTGCAATAGAGTGTCTTTATAATATAGGTAGTAATGATAATGATATTACATAATTTATTCAAATGACAAAATTGCCTTTTACTTTTTGATAAATATTCAATACAATAGTAAGCACTGTGCTTAACCAGAAAATAAAGACCTCTGAGGCTGTAGCATTAGAATGCCTCTTATAGAATGTAAGTAGTGGATAAATTTTATGCGGGGCTTCCCTGGTGACTCAGTGGTAAACAATCCTCCTGCCAATACAGGAGACGCAGTTTTGATCTCAGGGTCAGGAAGATCCCCTAGAGAAGGAAATGGCTACCCACTCCAGTATTCTTGCCTGGAGAATTCCGTGGACAGAGAAGCCTGGTGGATTACAGTCCATGGAGTCACAAAGAGTCGGAACCAACTTAGCGACTAAACACCCGAACTTTATATTGTAAACTCTGAAGTATGGACCTTGGAATAATTTCCATTCAATGAAAAGAATAATGCAAAATATGTAGGAGGGAAGAGAAGATGTAAGAGAAGATGGCTTCTCAGAAACGAGTAGATGATCTTCAGCAATCTAGAAGCCCCCTAATCTGTGTATTTTCTTAAAAGCTTGTAGTCACTGATATTGATTTTTAGAACAGGTATTAGTGAGTGAGGATGAACATGCTTTTTTTTTTTTTTAAAGCCTTAAAGCATTTAAACACTATAAATTCGAAGGATGTTAAGTTTAAACATCTATTTTAAGTATATATACAAGATATTTATATCATGTATAGGTTAAAACAAAAATTTAACCAACATTAGCATATGAATGCTTAGTTTCAGAAATACAGCACTACCAGAAATCTTAAATCTCTAATTCCTCCCTCACCATTCTGACTTTCCCTTCTTCTCCTATCAATAGCTACATTCTCAGTTGTGTTTATACATTTTTTGATCTCCTTTATACTTTTACCACATCTTTAGCTTTGCATGCCTTTGAATGTCACATGGAATTGTATATCCTTCTAAAGACTGTTTTTTATTGATAATAAGTTTCTAAGGTTTACCCATGTGTGTTGCTATAGATTGTCCAAGATTAGGGTAGAATAATATAGTTAGTAAATATACAAATATTTATAACCCCCGCTTCTTCCATGGACATTTGAGTTGTTTCCACTTTTTTTCCTATCACAAAATAACATTTCTATGAACATTCTGGGATGTGCCCTCTGGTGCACAGCAGGAAGAGTTTTCTGTGCTATACGTGAATAGGAGTAAAATTACTGAGTTAACACTTTTAAGTTGAACTGTATAGGTTCTTGAAAAAATTTTTTTTTGTGCGGAGCCACTCAGTGGTAAACAATCCTCCTGCCAATACAGGAGACGCAGTTTTGATCTCAGGGTCAGGAAGATCCCCTAGAGAAGGAAATGGCTACCCACTCCAGTATTCTTGCCTGGAGAATTCCGTGGACAGAGAAGCCTGGTGGATTACAGTCCATGGAGTCACAAAGAGTCGGAACCAACTTAGCGACTAAACACCCGAACTTTATATTGTAAACTCTGAAGTATGGACCTTGGAATAATTTCCATTCGATGAAAAGAATAATGCAAAATATGTAGGAGGGAAGAGAAGATGTAAGAGAAGATGGCTTCTCAGAAACGAGTAGATGATCTTCAGCAATCTAGAAGCCCCCTAATCTGTGTATTTTCTTAAAAGCTTGTAGTCACTGATATTGATTTTTAGAACAGGTATTAGTGAGTGAGGATGAACATGCTTTTTTTTTTTTTTAAAGCCTTAAAGCATTTAAACACTATAAATTCGAAGGATGTTAAGTTTAAACATCTATTTTAAGTATATATACAAGATATTTATATCATGTATAGGTTAAAACAAAAATTTAACCAACATTAGCATATGAATGCTTAGTTTCAGAAATACAGCACTACCAGAAATCTTAAATCTCTAATTCCTCCCTCACCATTCTGACTTTCCCTTCTTCTCCTATCAATAGCTACATTCTCAGTTGTGTTTATACATTTTTTGATCTCCTTTATACTTTTACCACATCTTTAGCTTTGCATGCCTTTGAATGTCACATGGAATTGTATATCCTTCTAAAGACTGTTTTTTATTGATAATAAGTTTCTAAGGTTTACCCATGTGTGTTGCTATAGATTGTCCAAGATTAGGGTAGAATAATATAGTTAGTAAATATACAAATATTTATAACCCCCGCTTCTTCCATGGACATTTGAGTTGTTTCCACTTTTTTTCCTATCACAAAATAACATTTCTATGAACATTCTGGGATGTGCCCTCTGGTGCACAGCAGGAAGAGTTTTCTGTGCTATACGTGAATAGGAGTAAAATTACTGAGTTAACACTTTTAAGTTGACTGAAAAATGCCAAATTGTTTTCCCTAGTGGTTATACTCCTACCAGTCATCTATAGGTTCTTGATCTGTATCTTTGTAAACTTGGTATTATCAATTTGGTTTTTATCTAACCAACATATGTAAAATGTTGTCTATTTTAAGACTAAAATGTGTACTTCCTGAACTACTAATGAAGTTTAATAACTTTCTATATGTTTATGTCATTTGTTTCCTTTTATTTTCGATGTATTGGACCTGTTCATAACTTTCTATACATTTCATGTTGTGATGCTTGTCACTTTCTTACTGATATGCAGGAGTTCTTTTTATAATTGTGATACTAAATGGTTATTATATATATAAATATTGCTATATATTTTTACTTTGTATATTGATAAACAGAAATTCTTCATTTTGACTAGTGAAGTTTATTGATCTTTTATTACATTTCTTGCATTTTTTTTTATGTCTTGTTTTTGAATTCCACCTTTCTTCTCAAGCATTTCAAATATATTTGGTGATAGTTAAGTGTGTCTAGTTAAGTGTGTCAATTTGGCTAGGCTATAGGACTCAGTTATTTAAGGAAACACTAATCTAGTTCTTACTGTGAAGGTATTTTACAAATATGGTGGATATTTATAATTAGTTAAATTTAAGTGAAAGAGGCTATACTTGATAACATGAGTAGGCATCATGCAATCGACTAAGGATTGACTGGAGTTTCCTGGAAATGAGAGAATTCTGACTTGTGACTTCAGCATTATCTCCTGCCTGAATTTCTAGGCAGTCAGTCTGCCCTATGGATTTGGGGCTTAAAACTATAGCTTTATTGTCTGCAAGTTTCCAGACTGCTGACCTGCTTTATTGGTTTCAAAAAGCGCATTGAAGGGGTCAAAACAAAAGTCTTCAGAGATCTGATAAACAGATGGGAGCCACTTCTGGTCCCTTAACATGAAAGTGCTCTAAACAAATCTTCTGTATTTGCCTTAGTTTAAAAAAGTTTAAAAATCCAAAAGCAAAGATCACAGTAACATGTGACCTCAAACTGCCAGAGTGATAGTCTAACAAATTTATGAGGACAAGGATTGATGTGTGTGTCAGAGTCTCTTGACCCAACCCTTGGCTGGGGGCCCAATGCCACAAGCATTGTGTGAGCAAAATGAACAGGGAGTTGTAGAGAATCTTACCTGGACCTCCTAGTCATGTAAGCCCTAAATCTATTGGGAAAGTCCTAACAAGGGCTACGGTTACAATGAGATGATAGAGATGCAATGGTCGGTGTGATTAAGGTAAAATCTTGGGTGAAGAATAGAATGTTTGAAGACATTTTATGTGACATAGTCATGTCTGTCATGTCTTCTTTACCTAAGTCTATTATTTGAATGGATAGTATGTTTGACTGGAGAACACTTCTTCTACTTAATATTATAAAACATGGAGACATATAAGTTTGTCCTTCATGTAGTATTAATAGGACAGGCTAAATGAAAATTTATAGTATATCCCATAAAGGTTATTAATTTAAAACAGTATTAAATAACTGTTGAATAAAAAGAGATTATCACTTTAATTAATGACATGTTAGAGATTGGAGTACTGGTACTATTAAATTTGCTGTACATTTGCCCTCTGTGAGCCATCCAAAAAGAAGATGGCCGAATAGAGACAAGCAGTAGATCATCAAGGTTTGAATGAAGTCATACAGTCTCTAGTATCAGCAGTCTCTGGTATGGTTTTAAATGTATATATATATAAAAAATACATGGTAAAGGAAACTGGTACTTAATGACAGATCTTACAAATGATTTTTATTGCATCCTGATCTTACAGAAGAGCCAGTCAGTTTGCCTTTGCCTGGAATGACATTCAGTTTACCTTTATTGTGTTGCTAGAGGGTTATTTGGAGCTATAATTTACTGACATAATTTTGTTAGAAAGGATTTGGATTTGAGGCATGTCCAAAGTGTGGTAGTACACTATCTCAATGATAGGATTAATGTCATAATTAAATAATAAGCTAGAAACAAAGGAAAAAAATTTTAAAATCCAAAAGCAAAGATCACAGTAACATGTGACCTCAAACTGCCAGAGTGATAGTCTAACAAATTTATGAGGACAAGGATTGATGTGTGTCAGAGTCTCTTGACCCAACCCTTGGCTGGGGGCCCAATGCCACAAGCATTGTGTGAGCAAAATGAACAGGGAGTTGTAGAGAATCTTACCTGGACCTCCTAGTCATGTAAGCCCTAAATCTATTGGGAAAGTCCTAACAAGGGCTACGGTTACAATGAGATGATAGAGATGCAATGGTCGGTGTGATTAAGGTAAAATCTTGGGTGAAGAATAGAATGTTTGAAGACATTTTATGTGACATAGTCATGTCTGTCATGTCTTCTTTACCTAAGTCTATTATTTGAATGGATAGTATGTTTGACTGGAGAACACTTCTTCTACTTAATATTATAAAACATGGAGACATATAAGTTTGTCCTTCATGTAGTATTAATAGGACAGGCTAAATGAAAATTTATAGTATATCCCATAAAGGTTATTAATTTAAAACAGTATTAAATAACTGTTGAATAAAAAGAGATTATCACTTTAATTAATGACATGTTAGAGATTGGAGTACTGGTACTATTAAATTTGCTGTACATTTGCCCTCTGTGAGCCATCCAAAAAGAAGATGGCCGAATAGAGACAAGCAGTAGATCATCAAGGTTTGAATGAAGTCATACAGTCTCTAGTATCAGCAGTCTCTGGTATGGTTTTAAATGTATATATATATAAAAAATACATGGTAAAGGAAACTGGTACTTAATGACAGATCTTACAAATGATTTTTATTGCATCCTGATCTTACAGAAGAGCCAGTCAGTTTGCCTTTGCCTGGAATGACATTCAGTTTACCTTTATTGTGTTGCTAGAGGGTTATTTGGAGCTATAATTTACTGACATAATTTTGTTAGAAAGGATTTGGATTTGAGGCATGTCCAAAGTGTGGTAGTACACTATCTCAATGATAGGATTAATGTCATAATTAAATAATAAGCTAGAACAGACAAATTTTATGGTGATACACATGAATAGCAGAGGTTGCTTGATAAATCCAGGTGAGACTAAAGAATGCACTCAGAAGGTGAATTTATTAGGAATACCCTAGGCAGGAGATACCCATGAGATTCTGCAGGAAACTAGTAAATGATTCTGCAGTAAATCATTGCTGTACTTCCTACTTCTGGCACTAAGTAAGAAAAACAGTACATGGTCAGGTTCTTTGGATTTTGTAGGATGCATATTCTACAGCTAAGAAGATTGTTGTTGTTTAGTCACTAAGTCTGACTCTTTTGTGACCCCATGAACTGTAGCCCTCCATGTTTCTCTGTCCATGGGAATTCCCAGACAAGAATACTGGAGTGGGTTGCTATTTCCTTCTCTAGGGTATCTGCCTGACCCAAGAATCCAACCCACATCTCCTGGATTGGCAGGCAGATTATTTACCATCAAAGCCACCTTAGCTACTATCCATAAAACTGTTTGAAAGAAGGCATTTATTTGAATGGAATGTAAATAACACCAGGGTCTTATCAGAATTTCAAAAATTAGTGTCTCAGTCAATGCCTTTGGACTTTTATGATTAGCATTCAGATACAATTTTGGAAAAATCTGTAATTTACATAGACTAGTGTGCTAGTCACTTAGTTGTGTCTGACTCTTTGCGACCCCTTGGGTTGTAGTCTGCTAGGCTCATCCATCCATGGGATTTTCCATGCAAAAGTACTGGAGTGGGTTACCTTCTCCAAGGGACCCTGACACAGAAATTGAACCCATGTCCCCTGCATCTCCTGCATTGGCAGGCAGATTCTTTACCACTAGCACAACCTGACGATCTCATAGGAATGAAGGAATCCCTATAAATTGTCAGATTATTATAAACTTTATAATAAAACGAGAGAAAATGGAGAACTGTTAGCAATGCAGAGATGTAATATATATTGACATATTCCTATCACATTGTCTAAGACATTGAATTTCAGTAGGACCTGTCCTGTCTGCCACCAAGAAAGACAAACTGCAGATGGCCATGGGGGGAGACTTGCCAGAGGGAGGGCCTTACACAATGCTGGCAAGGAGATTATATCAGACAGCTACCATTAGCCCCAGGAGGCTACAAAGCGACTCTGACTTATTCTGGACTAGATTTTGCATACCCGATCGTTGATGCAAATGCTAAGAAGACTATAAAAAACCTGGAATGGAAGATAAAGTCCTAGTCTGGACTGCCAAGTTACATTTCTTCAGATGAAGTAATACATTTACAGGTCACAGTGTCCAACAAAGAGTTACCATGTCAAACAGACATATCATATTGCATGTCATTCCCAAATAAATGCCTTCATAGAGATTTGAAACAAACATTGGAAACAGTTGTCTGAGCTAGGGGGAAATAGTCACACTCAAGGTCAAGAGGCCTAGTAGAGGGGCCTCACTCAAAAGGAGAACTCCTGCTTCTTGGAGGGGCGGGGGTGTAATCTGGAAAAGAGGTGTGGAGGAAGATTCTGGTATAACTATACAATTCTTTCCAATGTCACCTTAGCTTTCTTCTTTTCCTACTTCATGCAGTAGTCTTGGGTCTAGGGCTACAATAATGGCATGAAGAAGTAGAATGATTGCTGTGAAGAAAATTTAACCATACCTTTCAACCTTTATGCCACCTTTTTAAAAGGTCTTCACTGTATCTGGAAAAACTGAGATCGACAGTGAGTGTAGCTGTGTTGTCTAGCAGTTGGTTAAGCCCATAATTTCTCAACTGGCATAACCCTAAACTAGTTGCATAAGAATAGAGTGACAGGGAGGTAGTTGACAGACTGTTATTGCTGTCAGCAGTTTGGGCAAGCACTTTGGTTGAACCTAATGTTCCTTCCAACAGGTGGAAAATTTGAGTCAAATCAGTGTGAAAAGAGTGAGATATAGTAGCTGGAATGTAAAGCTCATGCAGACAGGGAAAGCCATGATGTTGGTGCCTTGAAACAGGCTCAGTGAAAGAACAACAAGGTCTCTTTGCATAGTTATAACAGACACCTGAAAGGATGCAGCCTCAAGTGCAAGACTGCCACTTTTCTGGAACCTGACTAGGTCAAATGAAAGCCCAAAAGCCTGAGGGGAATCACTCTGGGAGGTCTTTGGGCCATATACTATGATCATGTACTGAACTAATTTTTGATGACTGAATAGAACTCCAATAATCTGCCAGTATTAATTGACTCATTTTTAAAAATTTTGGCCTCTCTTATTTGTTTTTTATTTGTTTATTTTCATCTATCTTTATTCTTTGGCCTCTGTCGGCCTCCCATTGCAGTGACCTCTCTCATTGCAGAGCACTGGCTCTGGGCACATGTGCTCCAGAGGGCTGGCTCCTAACTGCACACACCAGTCTGGCCTCTCTGCAGCACATGGGATCTTCCAGGGCCAGGGATTGAACCAGTGCCCCTTGCACTACAAGGCAGACTCTTTAGCCACTGGACCAGCAGGGAAACCCCTGACTCTTATTTTTTATTTAAATTTATTTATTTTTAATAGGAGGATAATTGCTTTATAATATTGTGTCAGTTCTGCCACATATCAACATGAATCAGGTATATGTGTGTCCCCTCTCACTTGAATCTCCCTCCCACCTCCTACCACATCCTATCCCTCTAGGTTTGACTGTTATTTTTAAGGTTACTCCTACTTCGAAGGACATAATTTAGAAAGAAATTTCCAGAAACTATCCTCTGGGTCATCAAACCCCATGCATGATACAATTCCTGGAAGACTACCACCCTTATTTATGAGGGTGGAAAGTTACTGAAAATGGTTTTTTTTTTTTGGTTCTGGAGCAGGTTTATTTTAAGTTCATCTTTACACTGTGGTGGTGGCTCTGGAGCTAGGATTTTGTAGGGGTTTATTATCAGGTTGTCAGCATTGGGGGGGTGTGGTGCTAGGTTTTCTCTTATCCCTGATTCTCTTTCAAAACATACCCAAGGATTCGGGAAATGCCACATGGTGAAATTAAGCCTCAGAGTTGACTTTACCTGTTAGATTTCAGCTTCATCCAGTTTTTGGCTCTGGACAAATGAGCTAATTTTTCCCCAATATTAGTTATTCATTTAGTTTTTCTTTAATTTTATAATTTATTTGTATTTATGGAAGTTTCTGTGTATTAATTCAAAAGGAACCATTGTTTTGCTGAGTAGTGTATGATTCTTTGCACCCTCATGAACTATATAAGTTGCCAGGCTCCTCTGTACATGGGACTCTCCAGGCAGGAACACAGAAATGAGTTGCCATTTCTTCTGCAGGGAATCTTCCCCATCTAGGAATTGAATACAGGTCTCCTGCACTGTAGGCAGACTCTTTACTGTCTGAGCTATGAAAGAAGCCTGATCACAGCTATACATACACACATATATCCCTATACACATGTATCCCCATATACATGTATGTATATATACATACATACACATATATCCCCTCCCTCTTGAGCATTCCTCCCACCCTCTTAAGCCACCCCTTTAGCTCATCATAAATCACTGACCTGAGTTCCCTGTGCTATATAGCAGCTTCCCACTAGCTGTTTTACACATGTTAGTGTTTACATGTCAGTACTACTCTCTGAATTCATCCTGCCCTCCCCTCCCCCACTCACTCATGTTTAAGTATAATATGGTTTGCTCATCTTATTTTATATTGCTTGCATTATTAAATAAAACACTATATAGATTTTATTTCTTCCTGAACTGGCAAAGTATCTTTTTTCTCTACTCATTTCTTCTTGGCCAGTTTTGCCAATTACATTAGATGGCTTGTGGATGGGAATGTCTAAAAGGATATTTATATCTGAGCACAGCTAATTCTAGTCACAGATTTAGTGTCAAAATAAAGTAATCAGCATATATCCTGTCCCCTGTCTTTCTTCACCAGTTTCAGATTCTTTTTCAGGAGGCAAAAATACGGCCCGTTTTTCTTCTGCAGTGACAATCCAAGTGAGGTAATGGAGTGTTCAATTAGCTGATCTAATGGAACAACTCCCTCAGTTAAACAGTGAGAATGGTTTTGAAGCCTTCATGCTTCCTGTTCAATTTCAGTCTCTCTGATAACATTTTTAGCTGCCCAGTGAATTCTTTTTATTTAAGGACATTCTTCCCATACCATGATATTCTAGTTACGTCCCAAAGGTGTCAACCTTGTTTGTCCATGGAGCAACATTTGAGTCTTAAATGCAATACATTTCTCCAGCCCATCTTATCTCTTCCATCTTTGAAATTATTCAAATTGAGGGAAGGCTTCCAGCTGTAAGAGAAATTGTTGCCGTAGTCTTTCTCATAGTTTGCTCCAGTCCTGCTGTCTTCCTGGATAGGAAGCTTTCAAATGTCTGAGAGAAGGAAGTCGAATTGTCACTTTACCTGAAATGTGCAGTGTTGACAGCAAGTATGGTAATTAGCAGAAAATAAGGGACACAGATACAGTGGTAGGACTAGTGGTTAGAAGCCATTCATTTAACTCTGTAAGTGCTGGGAGAAACTGTGATGAGCTGATGTGTCTGTGACAGATGGCAGAACACTGGATTTGCATTCAGAAAATTTGAGTCTGAGAACAGGCTCTAACACTGTGAAGGTTCACTATAAGTGAAATAACTAGATCAAAGAATGTGCATATATGAGATTTATATTAGAATAACAAATTTACAAATTCTAGAAATGTACATATTTATGTATCTTTCATATATGTAACAAACTGTCAAGTCCTATTTTTATAAAACAAAGCTCCATGGGGCATTTCTTTTCTCTTTTTTAAGCAACACAAGAATCATAGCACAAGAAAAAAATGAGTTTAACTCATTTTTATCACAGAGAAGTATAACTTCCTTTTAATAAATTTTCTAATGAATTCTAATGATGTAGTCTTGAAATGACAAAAAAGGCAGACTAATTGAGAATTTAAGTAATCATTATAATTAATAATGTGAATTAAGAAGTAACAAATATGAAAAATCAACGCAAAACAAAAACAATTAGTGGAATTAATGTGAATTAAATTTGAGTAAATTGCTAAAAGAATGAAGAAATTTATGCATTATGACAGAAGCTTTTGTATTGTTGATTATTGCCTGCAAACTACAATGTTCTGCAAAATTGTAGTTTTTTGATAATGTTTTCCTACCGATACTTTCTAACAATATATATAGATAGCAAATGTATAGGGCTATTTGTAGGACTAATGAAAATACACTGGAAAAGATAAAACACATACAAACATGATCTGCTACTAGTATAAATAAACTTGTGATACAAAGTGAATCAGCAGTATCATCAGCCAAGAACAGCATGATCAAGCCCTACTCTGGCATTGAGGGAAGGCTTCCAGCTGTAAGAGAAATTGTTGCCGTAGTCTTTCTCATAGTTTGCTCCAGTCCTGCTGTCTTCCTGGATAGGAAGCTTTCAAATGTCTGAGAGAAGGAAGTCGAATTGTCACTTTACCTGAAATGTGCAGTGTTGACAGCAAGTATGGTAATTAGCAGAAAATAAGGGACACAGATACAGTGGTAGGACTAGTGGTTAGAAGCCATTCATTTAACTCTGTAAGTGCTGGGAGAAACTGTGATGAGCTGATGTGTCTGTGACAGATGGCAGAACACTGGATTTGCATTCAGAAAATTTGAGTCTGAGAACAGGCTCTAACACTGTGAAGGTTCACTATAAGTGAAATAACTAGATCAAAGAATGTGCATATATGAGATTTATATTAGAATAACAAATTTACAAATTCTAGAAATGTACATATTTATGTATCTTTCATATATGTAACAAACTGTCAAGTCCTATTTTTATAAAACAAAGCTCCATGGGGCATTTCTTTTCTCTTTTTTAAGCAACACAAGAATCATAGCACAAGAAAAAAATGAGTTTAACTCATTTTTATCACAGAGAAGTATAACTTCCTTTTAATAAATTTTCTAATGAATTCTAATGATGTAGTCTTGAAATGACAAAAAAGGCAGACTAATTGAGAATTTAAGTAATCATTATAATTAATAATGTGAATTAAGAAGTAACAAATATGAAAAAAATCAAAGCAAAACAAAAACAATTAGTGGAATTAATGTGAATTAAATTTGAGTAAATTGCTAAAAGAATGAAGAAATTTATGCATTATGACAGAAGCTTTTGTATTGTTGATTATTGCCTGCAAACTACAATGTTCTGCAAAATTGTAGTTTTTTGATAATGTTTTCCTACCGATACTTTCTAACAATATATATAGATAGCAAATGTATAGGGCTATTTGTAGGACTAATGAAAATACACTGGAAAAGATAAAACACATACAAACATGATCTGCTACTAGTATAAATAAACTTGTGATACAAAGTGAATCAGCAGTATCATCAGCCAAGAACAGCATGATCAAGCCCTACTCTGGCATTACTGAATCAGATCTTGCATTTTAGCAAGATTAAGTGATTTCTAGTTAAAGTTTGAGAAGCACTGACTTAAAAGCAAACAGCAAAAATATTTTATCACTTTTAAGCAAGAGATGTTCACCAAAATCTTGTTAATCTATTATTCTTCCAAGTGTTAATGATATAATCAATATAAATAACAGATAAAATGTACAGCATAATTTCTTGGCACCCAATAAGCATTTGAAATTGATAATGGTAGTAAGTTAATTGAATTTTAATCTCATCATCTGTAAATTAAGGAATGATAATACATTTACATGTTTTTGGAAGAGATAGACACATGTAGATTGTACATTATAACATAACTAATATTCATGTATTATCTATAATGGATATTTCTGTAATGCTCCTTGGTTTGGCATGATGCGTTTATGGTCATCATCGTCATCATCACATCTAACATTTGTATGTATGTGAGTATTTTGCTTTAACCATTGCAGACATTACATTTGTGGTGATGAGTTGTTGTTCATTTGTTCAGTAGTGTCTGACTCTTTGCAGCTCCATGGACTGCAACATTCCAGGCTACCCTGTCCTTCACCATCTTCCAGAGCTTGCTCAGACTCATGTCCATTGACTCAGTGTTACCATCCAACCACTTCATTCTTGGTTGACCCCTTCTACTCCTAATCTTTCCCAGCATCAGGGTCTTTTCCAGTGAGTCAACTGACTCTTCCCATCAGGTGGCCGAAGTATTGGAGTTTCAGCTTCAGTATCAGTCCTTCAAACGATTATTCAGAGTTGATTTCTTTTAGGATTGACTGATTTGATCTTTTTTCTGCCCAAGGGATTTTCAAGTCTTCTCTAGCACCACAGTTTGGAAGCATCAATTTTTCAACTCTCAGCTTTTTTTATTGTCCACCTCTCACACCTGTACATAACTACTAGAAAAAGTCATCATTTTGATTATACAGACCTTAGGAGTTAAAGATATCTCTGCTTTTTAATATGCTGTCTAGGTTTGTCATAACTTTTCTTTCAAGGAGCAAGCATCTTTTAATTTCATGGCTGCAGTCAACATCCACAGTGGTTTTGGAGCACAAGTAAATAAAGTTGTCACTATTTCCTATTTTTCCCCATGATTTGCCATGAAGTGATGGGACTGGATGCCATGATCTTAGGTTTTTCTTTTTCTTTTTTAATTTCGGTCTCCTTTATTAGTCTTTTATTCATTTTCATCCTTCTTTAATCTTTGGCTTGTGTGGGCCTCCCATTGCAGTGGCCTCTCTCAGTGCAGAGCACTGGCTCTAGGTGCATGCACTCCAGAGCACTGGCTCATAATTGGACGCACCAGTCCATCTGCTTCGCAGCACGTGGGATCTTTCCAGGCCAGGGATCGAACCAGTGCCCTTGCACTGCAAAGCGGACTGTTTACCCATTGGACCACCAGGGAAGCCCTTAGTTTTTTGAATATTGAGTTTTAGGCCAACTTTTTCATTCTCCTCTTTCACCTTCATCAAGAGGCTTTTTAATTCCTCTTTGCTTTCTGCCATAAGGGTGGTGTCATCTGCATATATGAGGTGATTGATACTTCTCCTGGCAATCTTGATTCCAGCTTGTGCATTTCATCCAGTCTGGCATTTTGCGTGATACACTCTGCATAGAAGTTAAATAAGCAGGGTGACAATATACAGCCTTGTTGTAATCCTTTCTCGATTTTGAACCAATTTGTTGTTTCATGTTTGGTCCAAAAAGCAAAAACAGTTGCTTTTTGACCCATCTACAGGTTTCACAAGAGGCTGGTAAGGTGTCTGGTATTCTCATCTCTTTAAGAATTTTCCACAGCCTGTTGTGATTCACACAGTCAAAAGCTTTAGTGTAATCAATGAAGCAGAAGTAGATATTTTTCTGGAATTCTCTTCCTCTTTCTATGATCCAACGGATGTTGATTTCTTTTAGGATTGACTGATTTGATCTTTTTTCTGCCCAAGGGATTTTCAAGTCTTCTCTAGCACCACAGTTTGGAAGCATCAATTTTTCAACTCTCAGCTTTTTTTATTGTCCACCTCTCACACCTGTACATAACTACTAGAAAAAGTCATCATTTTGATTATACAGACCTTAGGAGTTAAAGATATCTCTGCTTTTTAATATGCTGTCTAGGTTTGTCATAACTTTTCTTTCAAGGAGCAAGCATCTTTTAATTTCATGGCTGCAGTCAACATCCACAGTGGTTTTGGAGCACAAGTAAATAAAGTTGTCACTATTTCCTATTTTTCCCCATGATTTGCCATGAAGTGATGGGACTGGATGCCATGATCTTAGGTTTTTCTTTTTTTTTTTTTAATTTCGGTCTCCTTTATTAGTCTTTTATTCATTTTCATCCTTCTTTAATCTTTGGCTTGTGTGGGCCTCCCATTGCAGTGGCCTCTCTCAGTGCAGAGCACTGGCTCTAGGTGCATGCACTCCAGAGCACTGGCTCATAATTGGACGCACCAGTCCATCTGCTTCGCAGCACGTGGGATCTTTCCAGGCCAGGGATCGAACCAGTGCCCCTTGCACTGCAAAGCGGACTGTTTACCCATTGGACCACCAGGGAAGCCCTTAGTTTTTTGAATATTGAGTTTTAGGCCAACTTTTTCATTCTCCTCTTTCACCTTCATCAAGAGGCTTTTTAATTCCTCTTTGCTTTCTGCCATAAGGGTGGTGTCATCTGCATATATGAGGTGATTGATACTTCTCCTGGCAATCTTGATTCCAGCTTGTGCATTTCATCCAGTCTGGCATTTTGCGTGATACACTCTGCATAGAAGTTAAATAAGCAGGGTGACAATATACAGCCTTGTTGTAATCCTTTCTCGATTTTGAACCAATTTGTTGTTTCATGTTTGGTCCAAAAAGCAAAAACAGTTGCTTTTTGACCCATCTACAGGTTTCACAAGAGGCTGGTAAGGTGTCTGGTATTCTCATCTCTTTAAGAATTTTCCACAGCCTGTTGTGATTCACACAGTCAAAAGCTTTAGTGTAATCAATGAAGCAGAAGTAGATATTTTTCTGGAATTCTCTTCCTCTTTCTATGATCCAACGGATGTTGGCAATTTGATATCTGGTTGCTTTGCCTTTTCTAAATCCAGTTTTTACTGAATTTAGAAAATCCAGAGATTGAGATTTAGAACTGGAAATTCTCATTTCACATATTGTTGAAGCTTGAAGGATTTTGAGCATTGCGTTGTTAGCATGTGAAATGTGTGCAATAATGTGGTAGGTTGAACATTTTTTGACATTGCCCTTCTTAAGATTGAAATGAAAACAGACTTTTTCCAGTATGTGTCCACTGCTGAGTTTTCCAGTTTGCTGGCATATTGAGTATATCACTTTAACAGCAACATTTTTTAAGATTAGAAGTAGCTCAGCTGGAATTCCATCACATCCACTAGCTTTGTAGTGATGCTTCCTAATGTTCACTTGACTTCACATGCCAAGATGTCTGGTTCTGTGTGAGTGATTACACCATCGTGGTTGTCTGGGTAATTAAGATATTTTTTGTATAGTTCTTCTGTGTATTCTTGCCACCTCTTCTTAATATCTTCTGCTTCTGTTAGATCCATACTGTTTCTGTATTTTATTGTCCCCATCTTTGGATGAAATATTCCCTTGTTTTTCCTTTTCTGTAGATAATAAAACTCATTATCAGAGGGTTTAAATGATTTGCCCAATATTTCTCAACTATTAGGTAGGTAGTCATGAATTTAAAACCATTAATGTCTGACTTCATAGCTCATGATTTTTGTTAGAATAATTTGATTCTGAATGAAAAGTACATAGCTGGTTTGATGGCCCTGTTCTTCAAGCAGGAAAAAAAATGCCTAAGTTTGTGAACAAGCAAAGAAACAACTTTTATGTCAAGGTCTCCGGTCTATAGATCATATTTCTTCTTCTTTTTTCTTTTTAATCTTTTCCTTTTATTTATTCATTTCAATTCTTTGAGTCTTTCTTGCAGCATGCTGGCTTAGTTGCCCTGAGGCATGTGGGATCTTAGTTCTCTGGACGAGGGATTGAACCTTCATCCTCCACATTGGAAGGCAGATTCCCAACCACTGGACCACCAGAGAAGTCCCTAGATCATATTTCTTAATTGCTTCCTAGAAAAAGAAGTGGCAACCCACTTCCGTATTCTTGCCTGGAAAATCCCATGAAGAGAGGAGCCTGGTGGGCTACATACAGTCCATGGCATCACAAAAAGCCAGGCACAACTGAGCATGCATGTATGCTGGTCTATCTTATGGGTCTGAACTCTTTAAAGCATTTGAACTTTTTCACTTAGTGTTCAAAATATAGAGCATAGGGTATCATAAAATAATGTCAGATGTTTGTAAGTAGAAAATGGAGTGGTTACCAAAGTTTAGTTTTCTGTGAGCTTTGTGTAAAAGAAAAGCAAACAAACCATTTTAACAGCACTATCTATACAAAAGGTTAACATAGGATGGTTAAATTTTGTCAAAATCCATGCTTCTAAGAATTGGAGCTGTTAAAATTTGTCGTCTTTATAAAATAAGGTATCATGTGAAGGGTAAAGTCTGTAAGTAAACATTTACTGTGGAACATCATGCCTCCCAGAGGAAGGCTTTTCTACATCTATCTCCTTTCTGATATGATGCTTTGTCAGGATTTTTTTTTCTAACTGACTGAAGAATAGGAATGATTACTGGGGACTTGAAACTTACTAGTTTCAAACTTTAAAACTTCAAAGAATTTCCTTCATGGTGATACTTAGCTTTTGAACTACAACTGTCCAAAATGAGCAATAGATGAGAATGAAGTTTAAATGATCACATGATTTGCACAGCCTGACCTTATCTGTTGGTGAAAATGTTGATGATAGATGTTCTCTAAGAAAGATCAATTCTTTTAAAAAAGTAGATATTTGGTTGCATATACATGTGTAAACTTAAATAATGAATACAATTCTTTCTGAAAATTGGAGATGGATCTGGAGAGGGAGACTGAGCTACATAGATTCAGTGGTCCCTTTCGCATCTATCTCATTTGCCTTTCCCACAGGTCCCAGCATTCTGTACTATTGAAACAATCAAAGAACATTCACAAGGTGAAATTTCATATGGTTCAATATCAAGTCTTTGGACCTGAGACATGAATCGGGCAAGTAAGGCAGGGCAGCGGAGATGACAGTGTTAGGAGCAGTTCAAGCACAGAAGGTAAAGGTCCTTTAATTGACTGAATGTAATGTGAACCAAAAAGTGTGGCATCTGTTAAAAAGTTAATGAGACTTTAGACTTTACATAGACGATGGTGTCCTCCTTCAGATCAGAAGCCACTTGGAGGCTGCATCCAATTCTAGGGCAGGGCACAGACAAGGCCAACGTTGGCAAGTGTGTGGAAAATCCCATGAAGAGAGGAGCCTGGTGGGCTACATACAGTCCATGGCATCACAAAAAGCCAGGCACAACTGAGCATGCATGTATGCTGGTCTATCTTATGGGTCTGAACTCTTTAAAGCATTTGAACTTTTCACTTAGTGTTCAAAATATAGAGCATAGGGTATCATAAAATAATGTCAGATGTTTGTAAGTAGAAAATGGAGTGGTTACCAAAGTTTAGTTTTCTGTGAGCTTTGTGTAAAAGAAAAGCAAACAAACCATTTTAACAGCACTATCTATACAAAAGGTTAACATAGGATGGTTAAATTTTGTCAAAATCCATGCTTCTAAGAATTGGAGCTGTTAAAATTTGTCGTCTTTATAAAATAAGGTATCATGTGAAGGGTAAAGTCTGTAAGTAAACATTTACTGTGGAACATCATGCCTCCCAGAGGAAGGCTTTTCTACATCTATCTCCTTTCTGATATGATGCTTTGTCAGGATTTTTTTTTCTAACTGACTGAAGAATAGGAATGATTACTGGGGACTTGAAACTTACTAGTTTCAAACTTTAAAACTTCAAAGAATTTCCTTCATGGTGATACTTAGCTTTTGAACTACAACTGTCCAAAATGAGCAATAGATGAGAATGAAGTTTAAATGATCACATGATTTGCACAGCCTGACCTTATCTGTTGGTGAAAATGTTGATGATAGATGTTCTCTAAGAAAGATCAATTCTTTTAAAAAAGTAGATATTTGGTTGCATATACATGTGTAAACTTAAATAATGAATACAATTCTTTCTGAAAATTGGAGATGGATCTGGAGAGGGAGACTGAGCTACATAGATTCAGTGGTCCCTTTCGCATCTATCTCATTTGCCTTTCCCACAGGTCCCAGCATTCTGTACTATTGAAACAATCAAAGAACATTCACAAGGTGAAATTTCATATGGTTCAATATCAAGTCTTTGGACCTGAGACATGAATCGGGCAAGTAAGGCAGGGCAGCGGAGATGACAGTGTTAGGAGCAGTTCAAGCACAGAAGGTAAAGGTCCTTTAATTGACTGAATGTAATGTGAACCAAAAAGTGTGGCATCTGTTAAAAAGTTAATGAGACTTTAGACTTTACATAGACGATGGTGTCCTCCTTCAGATCAGAAGCCACTTGGAGGCTGCATCCAATTCTAGGGCAGGGCACAGACAAGGCCAACGTTGGCAAGTGTGTGATAATTAGAGGAGTGGGAGGAGTGAAGCAGTAGAATGGTCAAGGTTCTGAGAATCATGTTGTGTGCAGGATGTTGGAGGAACCTGGAGCTTGTACACAAGAAAAGAACAAATTCAAAAGATATGAGAAGCAAAACCAGGGAGTTCTCCTCAAACATTTAAAACATTTCTCCATAGCAGAGGATTTAGATTTCTCAGGGTAGCCGCAGAATGCTGAACTGGGGCCAGTAGTGGAAATTCCAGGGAGAAAAATGTGAAATTAATCCGTGGTGTAATTATAAACAATTAAATCCTTTTAGAAGGATTTTGCGATAGAGTAATATGCTTTCACCAGAAATGCTTAAATAATGATTAAATCAGTATCTCTGCAACTTACTCCATGCCTAGAATAATGCAGGCTTCCTGATAAAAAATACAGACTTCTTGACTCTCTCCTGAAGTCCTGATTCAATAGGTCAGGGGAAAGGCATAGATATATATAATCTTTAGGCAGCATATCATGAAATTTTTATGAGGAAGAAAGTTTGGGTAAGCCTTTCACTGTTCACCTGCCAGGGATATAGTAGGAAAGTTCTTGATTTTGATGAGAGGATTCTTTCCCTGATGCTGAAGATTCATTTTAAATTTTTGGTAGATTCTCAAAAGACTTAGTTATTTACTTTCACTGTGATCATTGTAGTAGCAACATCGTAAGAAATGAATTAATTTAATACATAATATATTCACCAGTGTGGAGAACATGTTTTATCTTAAGGTGTGAAAATATTGTTAGAAAGCCTAGGAATAAGATAATATCAGTATTCACGTTTTTAAAAGATGTGCATATTTTCATACTTAGAAAGCCTAGGAATAAGGGCCCATCTATCTCATTTGCCTTTCCCACAGGTCCCAGCATTCTGTACTATTGAAACAATCAAAGAACATTCACAAGGTGAAATTTCATATGGTTCAATATCAAGTCTTTGGACCTGAGACATGAATCGGGCAAGTAAGGCAGGGCAGCGGAGATGACAGTGTTAGGAGCAGTTCAAGCACAGAAGGTAAAGGTCCTTTAATTGACTGAATGTAATGTGAACCAAAAAGTGTGGCATCTGTTAAAAAGTTAATGAGACTTTAGACTTTACATAGACGATGGTGTCCTCCTTCAGATCAGAAGCCACTTGGAGGCTGCATCCAATTCTAGGGCAGGGCACAGACAAGGCCAACGTTGGCAAGTGTGTGATAATTAGAGGAGTGGGAGGAGTGAAGCAGTAGAATGGTCAAGGTTCTGAGAATCATGTTGTGTGCAGGATGTTGGAGGAACCTGGAGCTTGTACACAAGAAAAGAACAAATTCAAAAGATATGAGAAGCAAAACCAGGGAGTTCTCCTCAAACATTTAAAACATTTCTCCATAGCAGAGGATTTAGATTTCTCAGGGTAGCCGCAGAATGCTGAACTGGGGCCAGTAGTGGAAATTCCAGGAGAAAAATGTGAAATTAATCCGTGGTGTAATTATAAACAATTAAATCCTTTTAGAAGGATTTTGCGATAGAGTAATATGCTTTCACCAGAAATGCTTAAATAATGATTAAATCAGTATCTCTGCAACTTACTCCATGCCTAGAATAATGCAGGCTTCCTGATAAAAAATACAGACTTCTTGACTCTCTCCTGAAGTCCTGATTCAATAGGTCAGGGGAAAGGCATAGATATATATAATCTTTAGGCAGCATATCATGAAATTTTTATGAGGAAGAAAGTTTGGGTAAGCCTTTCACTGTTCACCTGCCAGGGATATAGTAGGAAAGTTCTTGATTTTGATGAGAGGATTCTTTCCCTGATGCTGAAGATTCATTTTAAATTTTTGGTAGATTCTCAAAAGACTTAGTTATTTACTTTCACTGTGATCATTGTAGTAGCAACATCGTAAGAAATGAATTAATTTAATACATAATATATTCACCAGTGTGGAGAACATGTTTTATCTTAAGGTGTGAAAATATTGTTAGAAAGCCTAGGAATAAGATAATATCAGTATTCACGTTTTTAAAAGATGTGCATATTTTCATACTTCAATAGGAGATTTTCCTGTATGTCATTCCAGAAAAATGAAAGTGTATCTTTCTAGTTATTATGATGGATATCTTTTAAAATAACATCCTAAAGTTGAAAAAAAAATACTAATTTGCAGAATATAAACTATTAAAGTTTTAACAATTTATGACCCCACAATTCAAGACATATATTTTTGTATGATTTAGAAAAAATTAGCCTCTGACATTTCAGACTGGAAATGATGGCTGTTAGCAGAAACATCCACTCTTTAAATGATTATTTTACAAGCTAAGTTACAGTAACAAGCCAGGGCTCTTCGTACTTCTGATTCTATGTCAATTTTGTTTCTGATAATTGAGCTAACTCTGGGGTGATGTCTGAAATTTTATTTTGCAAAATGAAGAAAAATGTGTCCAACTAAGGAAACATTCAGAAATTCTTTCTAGTTATCAGAAGCAAACCCAATTTATCAACATACATGGTCACTGTCGTTTACTTCTAGAAGGGAGAAAATGGAAACTTAGATACAGTCAAACTTGCCAACATCTGTTCTGGAGGAAGGATAAGAATAAGGAGGATTTATATACTGGTCATTAGGTAGAACAATAAAGTTTATAAGGTAGAGAAGTTCTGAGTATCTTGGAAACATGGCTGTGTGAAAAGTAAAAAGAAAATCTGACCAAAGGGTTTTCAATTTCTAAGAGCGTGACCTTTGGGCAAACACAAAATGCTGTTTTGGTGATTTTACAATTTGTCCACAAATTTGATTCTCATCATCCAGGTGGTAGAGTCTAATTACCTTCCTCTGAGTGCTTCCCCTGAGTGCTGTCTTATTTCCTATCTCCTAACAGATAGAAAAATGAAGAAGTGACAGTTTCTAACATCAGAGACTAAAAGCCTCTCTGTAGTTTGTCATCATGATTGTCCTGACTTGCTCCCTCTGGAATCACTCAGGCTGTGAGGAAACTCAGGTAGCCTATGCAGGGTCTAGGTGATAAAGAACTGAAGTCTGACCTAGATGCCTGACCTAGATAAACCTCAGGATAATAAATGTTTGTTGTTTTAGATACTGACTTTTGAGGTAAAAGCTGTTACTCAGCAATAAGTAACTGATAGAGTTTTTGTTTTTTTCTTTTAACTTCCTTATTTTTTTCTATGTCTGAGTTAGGAGTCTTGGGGGCCCTATTCTTCTGCCTAACTTAATTACTGCATCTTTTAAAAATAAATGTTTGGATGACTGGTCTGGGAACATACATGTCTGTGAACAACAAAACTGTAAAAATTAAAAATAAAAGTTTGGGTTTCCTATATGGTTCAGTATTTAGAAGGACCTTGAAACACGTTTGTATCTCTTCTAGCTAAATCTCATCTCTGTTATAAAAATGAAGTGTGGTGTCATATAGGGAAGAATCAAATACTTGTGTTTTGTTTTCTGATATAATTAATTGTGTCAATGGGGTTAATGATGCATGTCCTTATTATTTAAGGCACTTTAACTGAAAGCACACCAGACACATTTGAACTGACCTCAATTTATCTTATCTTTACATAATCTCAGATACTTTCATATTATCCATATAGAAATTGTTAGAAAGAAATCACGAGAAATCCTTGTGAAAATGGCCTTTCTTCCCTTAGTCTTGGGAGAATCCTTTTTGCTGTGATTAAATGTGTTGTTATTCTGGCAAGAATACCACAGAAATGATGTGTGCCCTTCTCAGTGTACTATGTCAAGGGTCACATGATATCCATATGTCTCACTGCTGGTGACGCTAACTTTGAACACTTAGTTGAGGTGGTATGTTCCAGGCTTTGTCAAAGTTATTATTTTTCACCTTGTCATTATTAAGTGTTTTGAGACTATACACATAAACTATTTCAGATCATGTTTGCCCATTAATTTTATCTTAGGACAATTATTACTATGCTGTTTGACAAATGATGATTTTCTATCTATATCATTGCTTCTACATTTAATAATTGAACTTTTGCTATAAGGAAGAGCATTTCCTTCTTCCCTTTAGCTTATTTATTCAACTATTTCTTTAGAATTATTTGGTATTTTTTGTAAATTTCTTGCAAATATAAAACTATTTCAAAATAAAAAGTAAATTTTAAAAATCTTAATTATCTCTAAATGTTCAATTGTGGAAGGCATAGAGGGGTCTGATAACTATAGTGTAGGGTTATTTGTAAATTTAGGTGTTTTCAAATAATATGCACATCACTCAAATAGCATTGACAGAGAATGGTCAAAAATCAGCACTGACTTTGCCAACTATAATATAATACTTACTGGAGGATAATCATTGTAAATTTATTGGAACTCATCCTAGTAAACTTCCTTTCAATGTGTACATCCCCAAATTCTAAATAATGAACAAATTTATTTTTAAAGAGAGAACCATATGTTGAGTATTTAGAAGGACCTTGAAACACGTTTGTATCTCTTCTAGCTAAATCTCATCTCTGTTATAAAAATGAAGTGTGGTGTCATATAGGGAAGAATCAAATACTTGTGTTTTGTTTTCTGATATAATTAATTGTGTCAATGGGGTTAATGATGCATGTCCTTATTATTTAAGGCACTTTAACTGAAAGCACACCAGACACATTTGAACTGACCTCAATTTATCTTATCTTTACATAATCTCAGATACTTTCATATTATCCATATAGAAATTGTTAGAAAGAAATCACGAGAAATCCTTGTGAAAATGGCCTTTCTTCCCTTAGTCTTGGGAGAATCCTTTTTGCTGTGATTAAATGTGTTGTTATTCTGGCAAGAATACCACAGAAATGATGTGTGCCCTTCTCAGTGTACTATGTCAAGGGTCACATGATATCCATATGTCTCACTGCTGGTGACGCTAACTTTGAACACTTAGTTGAGGTGGTATGTTCCAGGCTTTGTCAAAGTTATTATTTTTCACCTTGTCATTATTAAGTGTTTTGAGACTATACACATAAACTATTTCAGATCATGTTTGCCCATTAATTTTATCTTAGGACAATTATTACTATGCTGTTTGACAAATGATGATTTTCTATCTATATCATTGCTTCTACATTTAATAATTGAACTTTTGCTATAAGGAAGAGCATTTCCTTCTTCCCTTTAGCTTATTTATTCAACTATTTCTTTAGAATTATTTGGTATTTTTTGTAAATTTCTTGCAAATATAAAACTATTTCAAAATAAAAAGTAAATTTTAAAAATCTTAATTATCTCTAAATGTTCAATTGTGGAAGGCATAGAGGGGTCTGATAACTATAGTGTAGGGTTATTTGTAAATTTAGGTGTTTTCAAATAATATGCACATCACTCAAATAGCATTGACAGAGAATGGTCAAAAATCAGCACTGACTTTGCCAACTATAATATAATACTTACTGGAGGATAATCATTGTAAATTTATTGGAACTCATCCTAGTAAACTTCCTTTCAATGTGTACATCCCCAAATTCTAAATAATGAACAAATTTATTTTTAAAGAGAGGACCATATGTTGAGGAGTCTTAAGTTTAAACCAGTTTTTCCAGTGTTAGTACAAGCACAAGGAATAGAGACATAGCCCAAATAAAAAAGATTTTATTCATATTTTAAAGTCATTCATTTCATATTTTAGATTCACATACTGTCAAGGAAACTAAACTTCACTGAACTTGTCAGTGAAGCTGAGTCTATTTTGGGTTTTCATACATGTATTAGATAGTACTTATTCACACCAATAGTATTTTCATCTACATCGTTATTTTTGTTTAGTTGCTAAGTCATGTCTGACTCTTGTGCAGTTCTATGGACTGTAGCCTGCCAGGCTCCTCTATCTATGGGGTTTCCTAGACAAGAATACTGGAATGGGTTGCCATTTTCTTATCCAGGAGAACTTCCTGTCCCAGGGATCGAACCCTGACATTGGCAGGTGGATTGCTTACCACTCAGCCAACTGGAGAAGCCCCTTTCATCTATATTAGAATAATGGATTCTAAAAACAACTTTTGCAGCAGGTATTATTTGCATCTTATAGATAAGAACATGGAATCAGAGAAGCTAGTTCTCCTTTCTATATCTCCCAGTGAAAAGTATAAGGATTCTGATTGGAAACCCCTTGATTTTTCCTTTGTATCATAATTGTGTCTATATTCTACAAAGAATCATATTTAACCAAATTACTCCGTATATATTGAGATAGTAATAATCTTTGTATTTTCTTTTCTTTGTTTTTTAACACATTTTCTTTTACTAAATTCTTTGGTGCTTTTTTTTTTTTTAATTTATTTTATTATTGAAACAAATAATGGCTCAGAGGAGAAGTTGTAACAAATCCATTTTCTTGAAAAGCAGTTTTGATAGGGCTGTGTCCCAGGGATAGAAATATAAAGGACATTAAGGTCTCCATTATTGTCTTCATGGTTTTTTTGACAGTATAAGAAGCTATGATTGGCTGTTACTTAGTCACTTGGTCATGCCTGACTCTTTGTGACCCCATGGACTGCAGCACGCCAGGCTTCCCTTGTCCTTCACAGTCTCCTGGCATGTCTATTTATTTGGTGATGCTATCCAATGACCACATTCTCTGTTCCCCACTTCTCCTCCTGCTTTCAATCTTTCCCACCATCAGGGTCTTTGACAGTGAGTAGACTGTTCACATCAGGTGGCCAAATATTGGAGTTTCAGCTTCAGCATCAGTCCTTCCAATGAATATTCAGGGTTGATTTCCTTTAGGATTGACTGGCTAGATCTCCTTGCAGTTCAAGGAATTCTCAAGAGTCTTCTCCAGCACTACAGTTCAAAAGCATCATTTCAGGACTCAGCCTTCTTTGTGGTCCAACTTTCACATCCATACATAACTACTAGAAAAACCATAGCTTGACTAGACAGACTTATCTGCAAAGCGATGTCTCTGCTTTGTAATATGCTATCTAGATTTGTCATGGCTTTTCTTCCAAGGAGCAAGTGTCTTAATTTCATGCTTGCAGTCACTGTTCACAGTGATTTTGGAGCCCAAGAAAATAAAGTCAGTCACTGTTTCTATTTTCCCCATCTATTTGCCATAAAGTGATGGGACTGTATTCCATGATCTTAGTTTTTTAATATTGAGTTTTAGGCCAGCTTTTCACTCTCCTCTTTCACCTTCATCAAGAGGCTCTTTAGTTCCTCTTTGCTTTCTGCCATTAGGGTGGTGTTATCTGCATATCTAAGGTTATTGACATTTCTCTCAACAGTCTTGATTCCAGCTTGAGGTTCATACAGCCCAGCATTTTGCATGATGTACTCTGCATATAAGTTAAATAAACAGGGTAACAATAAACAGCCTTGACCTACTCCATTCTCAATTTCAAACCTGTCTATTGTTCCATGTCTGGGTTCTAACTGTTGCTTCTTGGCCTACATGCAGGTTTCTTAGGAGGCAGGTAAGGTGATCTGGTATTCCCATCTCTTAAGGCTCTTTCATAGTCAGTGAAGCAGAAGTAGATTTTTTTTTTTTAAACATTTATTTATTTATTTATTTTGTGGGGTCAGGTTGGGGAGGGAGGGGGGCGGGCAGGCCACTTCTATTGGTCTTTTATTTCTCTATTTTCATCCGTCTTTGTTCTTTGGCCCATGTGGGTCTCCCATTGCGGTGGCCTCTGTTGTCACAGAGCACCGGCTCTGGGTGCATGAGCTCTAGAGCTCCGGCTTGGTAATTGGACACATGAGTCCAGCCGCTCCGCGGCACGTGGGATCTTCCCAGGCCAGGGATCGAATTGGCGCCCCTTGCACTTCAAGGCGGTGTCCTTACCCACTGGACCACCAGGGAAGCCCAGAAGTAGATATTTTAGTATAGTATTGCTTCTAGTCTTCTTTATAATATAATGTTTAAAGTGCTTCCTTTTTTTTTCTTGGCCAAGAAACATGTAGGAGAAAGATATAATGAAATAGATTTCTTTTAGATGCATTGTTAGTAGTTCTCTCTATTTTCAATCATTCAGGGTTCGTTGACAAAGCTGTGTCCAGGTAATTGCTCTTGGATCTGAATATGTCTTTGAAGATTTTTCATGGCTTTTCTTCCAAGGAGCAAGTGTCTTTTCATTTCATGGTTGCAGTCACTGTTCACAGTGATTTTGGAGCCCAAGGAAATTAAGTCTGTCACTGTTTCTATTTTCCCCATCTATTTGCCATAAAGTGATGGGACTGTATTCCATGATCTTAGTTTTTTAATATTGAGTTTTAGGCCAGCTTTTCACTCTCCTCTTTCACCTTCATCAAGAGGCTCTTTAGTTCCTCTTTGCTTTCTGCCATTAGGGTGGTGTTATCTGCATATCTAAGGTTATTGACATTTCTCTCAACAGTCTTGATTCCAGCTTGAGGTTCATACAGCCCAGCATTTTGCATGATGTACTCTGCATATAAGTTAAATAAACAGGGTAAAATAAACAGCCTTGACCTACTCCATTCTCAATTTCAAACCTGTCTATTGTTCCATGTCTGGGTTCTAACTGTTGCTTCTTGGCCTACATGCAGGTTTCTTAGGAGGCAGGTAAGGTGATCTGGTATTCCCATCTCTTAAGGCTCTTTCATAGTCAGTGAAGCAGAAGTAGATTTTTTTTTTTTAAACATTTATTTATTTATTTATTTTGTGGGGTCAGGTTGGGGAGGGAGGGGGGCGGGCAGGCCACTTCTATTGGTCTTTTATTTCTCTATTTTCATCCGTCTTTGTTCTTTGGCCCATGTGGGTCTCCCATTGCGGTGGCCTCTGTTGTCACAGAGCACCGGCTCTGGGTGCATGAGCTCTAGAGCTCCGGCTTGGTAATTGGACACATGAGTCCAGCCGCTCCGCGGCACGTGGGATCTTCCCAGGCCAGGGATCGAATTGGCGCCCCTTGCACTTCAAGGCGGTGTCCTTACCCACTGGACCACCAGGGAAGCCCAGAAGTAGATATTTTTAGTATAGTATTGCTTCTAGTCTTCTTTATAATATAATGTTTAAAGTGCTTCCTTTTTTTTTCTTGGCCAAGAAACATGTAGGAGAAAGATATAATGAAATAGATTTCTTTTAGATGCATTGTTAGTAGTTCTCTCTATTTTCAATCATTCAGGGTTCGTTGACAAAGCTGTGTCCAGGTAATTGCTCTTGGCTTTATCTTGAATATGTCTTTAGAAGATTTTTCCAGTAAGTTTCAATGATGTGAATAGTGAAGAAGAGTAAATAAATAGCAAAGCTGGCTGGTTAAAAAATAAAAACAGGAATATAAAAGGGAATTCACAGCATACACTACACTTTTAAAACAATGTTCCTTATTAGAAGATGAAAGGTACAATTCCAACTCAAAATAAATTTTGTGTAGCTAGAAATAGAGTATCATATTAAATATAATGCTTCTTTTTTCAAAGGTTGTATGATTGTCCATAGTCATAAAATCTATGGTTTATAAGTTGAAAATGTTGTATTGGTTAATTTTATGTGTCATCTTGATTAACCATGGGATTGTTGGATAAAACACTATTTCTGGGTGTGTTTGTAAGGGTATTTATAACTGCAACTAGCATTTGAACCTGTAGACTCAGTAGATTGTTCTCCTCAATGTGAGCAGGCATCATCCAATCTGTTGAGAACCTGAACAGATCAGAATGCAGAGGGAAAGAGGAATTCTGTCTTTATTTCTGCTTCAACGATTAAGCTGGGACATCTCATCTCATCTCCAGTCTTCACATGAGGATTTACACAATCAGCTCTCCTGGTTTATAAAATTTCAGACCTACACTGAATTATACCATTGGCTTTCCTCAGTTTCCAGTCTGCAGATGGGAGATCATGGAATATATCCTCCAAACTGCATGAGCCAATTCCTCACAATAAATCTCTATACAATAAATATATTTCTCTGCATAGATCCATATAGTTATATATATAGGATTATATATTGTTATAATATGTTTCTATAAAAGTTATAAATCTAACATCTATATAATATTTATTTATATAGATAGCTAGATATCCTATTGGTTTTATGTTTTCTTGAGAATCTTGACTAATTCAGGCAGGAACAAAATATTTTAAAACAAATGATTTATAGCACTTTGTACACAATAGGTCCAATAAGTATTTATTGACACTGATTAAAGCCTTTGCCTGGAGTTTAATGAAGTCATAGTGTCCAAGATATGAAGAGCTATTCATAGCATCCTGGCAAATGGCCTGGTACCTCACTCTGCTCAGTTTCAATCTGCATCACCTTGTAGTATCTTTTTCTTTAAACTATAGGACTCTGATAACACTGTTCCATTCCTATGTATAGCCCAGCAAACCTTTTAGAGCTAAATGAGCAAAGACGTGAATCAGATTATTAAGCAGATGCTGGGCTCTGGATCTGAAAGAAGTGGACATCCTAGGTTATAAATATTAATTGGACAAAATAACAGTCAAGCAACACTCCTAATTTTGAAAAATGTGCAAGGATAGTGTTATAAGTACATGATAAATAAGCCACTCTAAAGATATCCTCTGAGAAAATACCACTTGAAAATTCATAGAGTTGTAATTTTATGTGTCATCTTGATTAACCATGGGATTGTTGGATAAAACACTATTTCTGGGTGTGTTTGTAAGGGTATTTATAACTGCAACTAGCATTTGAACCTGTAGACTCAGTAGATTGTTCTCCTCAATGTGAGCAGGCATCATCCAATCTGTTGAGAACCTGAACAGATCAGAATGCAGAGGGAAAGAGGAATTCTGTCTTTATTTCTGCTTCAACGATTAAGCTGGGACATCTCATCTCATCTCCAGTCTTCACATGAGGATTTACACAATCAGCTCTCCTGGTTTATAAAATTTCAGACCTACACTGAATTATACCATTGGCTTTCCTCAGTTTCCAGTCTGCAGATGGGAGATCATGGAATATATCCTCCAAACTGCATGAGCCAATTCCTCACAATAAATCTCTATACAATAAATATATTTCTCTGCATAGATCCATATAGTTATATATATAGGATTATATATTGTTATAATATGTTTCTATAAAAGTTATAAATCTAACATCTATATAATATTTATTTATATAGATAGCTAGATATCCTATTGGTTTTATGTTTTCTTGAGAATCTTGACTAATTCAGGCAGGAACAAAATATTTTAAAACAAATGATTTATAGCACTTTGTACACAATAGGTCCAATAAGTATTTATTGACACTGATTAAAGCCTTTGCCTGGATTCAATGAAGTCATAGTGTCCAAGATATGAAGAGCTATTCATAGCATCCTGGCAAATGGCCTGGTACCTCACTCTGCTCAGTTTCAATCTGCATCACCTTGTAGTATCTTTTTCTTTAAACTATAGGACTCTGATAACACTGTTCCATTCCTATGTATAGCCCAGCAAACCTTTTAGAGCTAAATGAGCAAAGACGTGAATCAGATTATTAAGCAGATGCTGGGCTCTGGATCTGAAAGAAGTGGACATCCTAGGTTATAAATATTAATTGGACAAAATAACAGTCAAGCAACACTCCTAATTTTGAAAAATGTGCAAGGATAGTGTTATAAGTACATGATAAATAAGCCACTCTAAAGATATCCTCTGAGAAAAATACCACTTGAAAATTCATAGAGTTGTAACTTGTTATGGTAATTAGAAATACTCTTGTATGAAAACAGCTAAATGTCTATCAGCATATGAAAAGGTAAAGAAAATGTAATATATACATACAATGGAATATTAGTCAGTCTTAAAATACCAGGAAATTGAGGCATTTTTGAGACATGATCAGAGAGTTGGAACATATATTAATTTTCTAGGGATACCATAAACGGAAAACTTAGAATAGTAGAAATGTATTATTTCACAGTTCTAAGGCTATAAGACCGACATAAAGGTGTCAGTAAGGCTCTTTATTTCTCTGAAAACTCAAGGGAAAAATCTGTCCTTGCCTCTTTCTTACTTCTGATTGTTGCTGTTGTTGAAATTTCTTGGCTTGAGATGCATCACTACAATCTCTGTCTCCATAGTCACATGGAGTTCTCCCTGTATTTGTGTCTGCATCCGCAGTTTCCCTCTTTGTACAAGAACACCACTGATTGAATTAAGGCCTGTAATTATCTAGTATGGTCTCATCTCAACTTGATTACTTGTGCAAATGTCCCATCTCTGAATAGCATCACATTCACCAGAATTTGGGTTTAAAACTTGAACATATCTTGTTGAAGGATATAATTCAACTCACAACCAAACCAGACCATAGACGACTTTGAATCACATGTCAAAATACTGTCTTGTATAATAAAGACAGTGGAGAAGCATGAAAGCTTTTACACAAGAGAACAAAAATTTTGCTTCAGAAAAAGGATGATAGTATAGTGGAGGTGGTCTCTAAAGGAGAAAGAGAAGAGATTTGAGAACTAGAAAACTCTAACAACTTTATTTTCATTCTTAAGCTTTCAGAAAATTTTTTCTTATTTTATGACTAAAGGCCTATAACTATTAAGTATCTAAAATCTGTGGCACTATCAAGTAAGAAAATATTGTTGTAGTAATAGGAGATAGTTATCTTAATGTCATAATTTGATTCATTCCTTTTCTTGATCTTCTATTAGAAAAAGAACATAAAAAGTAAATGCAACTGGCTAATGAGTTTTGGAAGTAATATCATAGTAATAGAATGTCATTTTATCACATCATATGAAGAATGCATGCTATCAACATGACCTGTCACTATTGTTAACCTGACCAACTTGCTCAGGTCATGTTCATCATGTTAATTCATAGTTGCTCTTCTCCTCACCATGTTCATGCTATGCTCTTTGGAGGAAATTCATTACTTCAGCCCACACTGAAGGAATGAGGAGCTATGTTCACAGTGGGGAAGAGTTGGAACATATATTAATTTTCTAGGGATACCATAAACGGAAAACTTAGAATAGTAGAAATGTATTATTTCACAGTTCTAAGGCTATAAGACCGACATAAAGGTGTCAGTAAGGCTCTTTATTTCTCTGAAAACTCAAGGGAAAAATCTGTCCTTGCCTCTTTCTTACTTCTGATTGTTGCTGTTGTTGAAATTTCTTGGCTTGAGATGCATCACTACAATCTCTGTCTCCATAGTCACATGGAGTTCTCCCTGTATTTGTGTCTGCATCCGCAGTTTCCCTCTTTGTACAAGAACACCACTGATTGAATTAAGGCCTGTAATTATCTAGTATGGTCTCATCTCAACTTGATTACTTGTGCAAATGTCCCATCTCTGAATAGCATCACATTCACCAGAATTTGGGTTTAAAACTTGAACATATCTTGTTGAAGGATATAATTCAACTCACAACCAAACCAGACCATAGACGACTTTGAATCACATGTCAAAATACTGTCTTGTATAATAAAGACAGTGGAGAAGCATGAAAGCTTTTACACAAGAGAACAAAAATTTTGCTTCAGAAAAAGGATGATAGTATAGTGGAGGTGGTCTCTAAAGGAGAAAGAGAAGAGATTTGAGAACTAGAAAACTCTAACAACTTTATTTTCATTCTTAAGCTTTCAGAAAATTTTTTCTTATTTTATGACTAAAGGCCTATAACTATTAAGTATCTAAAATCTGTGGCACTATCAAGTAAGAAAATATTGTTGTAGTAATAGGAGATAGTTATCTTAATGTCATAATTTGATTCATTCCTTTTCTTGATCTTCTATTAGAAAAAGAACATAAAAAGTAAATGCAACTGGCTAATGAGTTTTTGGAAGTAATATCATAGTAATAGAATGTCATTTTATCACATCATATGAAGAATGCATGCTATCAACATGACCTGTCACTATTGTTAACCTGACCAACTTGCTCAGGTCATGTTCATCATGTTAATTCATAGTTGCTCTTCTCCTCACCATGTTCATGCTATGCTCTTTGGAGGAAATTCATTACTTCAGCCCACACTGAAGGAATGAGGAGCTATGTTCTACCTCTTGGCGGATGGATGAAGTTTCTACATAAATTAGTTGGAATTTTCTTGCATGGGAAACTTGTTTATTTCCCCATGTAAGTATCCAGTCATTTATTTACCTAAAAAAATCCCCGGTGCTTCATCTTTTCAAATCTCTCCTTCCCAAATTCCTTCTTATTACTGATCTGTTCACATCCCTATGGTTTCTCCTTTTCCAGAATGTCATCTAAGTGGAATCAGACACTGTATCACCTTTTCAAAAATTAAGAGAAAGTGGTTCTTTTTCACTTAACAGTATGCATTTAAGATTCATTCATTTTTTGCCTGGCTTGATTACTCATTCTTGATTATTACTGAAAAGCACCCTGTTATACAAATTTGCCACATCCTTTCATCACTTGAAGGACATCTTAGCTGAATAAGTCAAGTGCAGGAAGTCCTCTACATAGGAATGAGTTCTCTTCTCTGATTGTGCATTCATAAGTCCAATTTGTTTGTAAGTCCAATAAAGTTAACCTAGGTACTCAACTGATGCAATTGGCCATATAGTACTGTACTGTAATAGGTTTATAACACTCTTCACACAGATAACATGTAAAACACATACACACACATTTTTAATCTTACCTTGAAAAATTACAGTAGTACAGTACAACAGCTGGCATACAGGGGCAGGTTCACATCTATGAAAGTTTGCAACTTGAAGGTTTATATAGGAGTCTTAACTGTATTTAATCCAGGAGAAAGAGAAGAGATTTAAACTAGAAAACTCTAACTTATTTTGGCTAATAAAAGTTTTTGAAAGGCACTATCAAGTAAGAATATATTGTTGTAGTAATAGGAGATAGTTATCTTAATGTCATAATTTGATTCATTCCTTTTCTTGATCTTCTATTAGAAAAAGAACATAAAAAGTAAATGCAACTGGCTAATGAGTTTTGGAAGTAATATCATAGTAATAGAATGTCATTTTATCACATCATATGAAGAATGCATGCTATCAACATGACCTGTCACTATTGTTAACCTGACCAACTTGCTCAGGTCATGTTCATCATGTTAATTCATAGTTGCTCTTCTCCTCACCATGTTCATGCTATGCTCTTTGGAGGAAATTCATTACTTCAGCCCACACTGAAGGAATGAGGAGCTATGTTCTACCTCTTGGCGGATGGATGAAGTTTCTACATAAATTAGTTGGAATTTTCTTGCATGGGAAACTTGTTTATTTCCCCATGTAAGTATCCAGTCATTTATTTACCTAAAAAAATCCCCGGTGCTTCATCTTTTCAAATCTCTCCTTCCCAAATTCCTTCTTATTACTGATCTGTTCACATCCCTATGGTTTCTCCTTTTCCAGAATGTCATCTAAGTGGAATCAGACACTGTATCACCTTTTCAAAAAAATTAAGAGAAAGTGGTTCTTTTTTCACTTAACAGTATGCATTTAAGATTCATTCATTTTTTGCCTGGCTTGATTACTCATTCTTGATTATTACTGAAAAGCACCCTGTTATACAAATTTGCCACATCCTTTCATCACTTGAAGGACATCTTAGCTGAATAAGTCAAGTGCAGGAAGTCCTCTACATAGGAATGAGTTCTCTTCTCTGATTGTGCATTCATAAGTCCAATTTGTTTGTAAGTCCAATAAAGTTAACCTAGGTACTCAATTGATGCAATTGGCCATATAGTACTGTACTGTAATAGGTTTATAACACTCTTCACACAGATAACATGTAAAACACATACACACACATTTTTAATCTTACCTTGAAAAATTACAGTAGTACAGTACAACAGCTGGCATACAGGGGCAGGTTCACATCTATGAAAGTTTGCAACTTGAAGGTTTATATAGGAGTCTTAACTGTATTTAATCCAGCTGCAAACATTATTTTCACTCACAATCGGTCTAAATTTACTTAAATGCTTCAACCACTAATTAATTCTATTTTTAAAATCAGTTCTGCCATCCTACCTCCAGCTGGCAACAGATGCCCACGGGCATAATTTCCATTAAGACGTAGGTTTCCCTGTGGTCTTTCTTAAGAGTCATCCTGTAGTAGAGAGGCTGAGCAGCACACTGAATATTTGAAAACACAGAAATAAATGGCAAAATAAATCTCTGTGTCATTTGGGACGCTAAGAGAATTGAATCAGGGAGACTTCTTTAATCAGGTAAATCTTGAGTCAGCTCTTCATAGCTTGTAGTAATTATAGAGAAGAGATCAGAGGAAGATTTGGATTCCACAATCATTAAGCACATGGAGATCTAACTGCGAGATCTAACCACGTACTTATCTCACTCTTAATTTTCACCAAAAGAAAATAAGGAGACAGAAAGAAAAATGCACTTATTTGTGCATTTAGCATCTTTTACGAGTTCTCCAATTTGACAGTTCATGATAATACAAATTTAACTTTGGCTCTTCTCAAACTTAAAGTGGCATTTGATCCTAACTGGTAAAACACTTATTCTCAAGAAATTAGAAAATTCTAGTATGAGGAGTTTAAGTTAAAAAAATGGAATTATTGTCATGTGAATCAAGAGTGACTTCTATAGAGTGGAAATCAAATTTTTTGACTTTAGGAAATAGCTCCAGCTTCCTAGAATACAATATTTTAAATGCAGAAGTGCCTGACACTTACATATTCACTCTGAGTAGAAATACTAACCATTTATTACTCATGTTATGAGAGGAGTGATGATATTGAAGGTTTAAAGGTTCAATATTTTAAAATACTACTTAATTTTAGATTTCCTGAAGGCTTTTAGTTGATGAGGAAGATAATAATAGTATTATTATTGATATATTTATGAACCATAATTGACAATGCCCAAAGTTCATTTATTTGATGATATTCATTTTATATTTAAAAAACCACTACAGAAAAGCTGGCATACAGGCAGGTTCACATCTTGAAAGTTTGCAACTTGAAGGTTTATATAGGAGTCTTAACTGTATTTAATCCAGCTGCAAACATTATTTTCACTCACAATCGGTCTAAATTTACTTAAATGCTTCAACCACTAATTAATTCTATTTTTAAAATCAGTTCTGCCATCCTACCTCCAGCTGGCAACAGATGCCCACGGGCATAATTTCCATTAAGACGTAGGTTTCCCTGTGGTCTTTCTTAAGAGTCACCCTGTAGTAGAGGGCTGAGCAGCACACTGAATATTTGAAAACACAGAAATAAATGGCAAAATAAATCTCTGTGTCATTTGGGACGCTAAGAGAATTGAATCAGGGAGACTTCTTTAATCAGGTAAATCTTGAGTCAGCTCTTCATAGCTTGTAGTAATTATAGAGAAGAGATCAGAGGAAGATTTGGATTCCACAATCATTAAGCACATGGAGATCTAACTGCGAGATCTAACCACGTACTTATCTCACTCTTAATTTTCACCAAAAGAAAATAAGGAGACAGAAAGAAAAATGCACTTATTTGTGCATTTAGCATCTTTTACGAGTTCTCCAATTTGACAGTTCATGATAATACAAATTTAACTTTGGCTCTTCTCAAACTTAAAGTGGCATTTGATCCTAACTGGTAAAACACTTATTCTCAAGAAATTAGAAAATTCTAGTATGAGGAGTTTAAGTTAAAAAAATGGAATTATTGTCATGTGAATCAAGAGTGACTTCTATAGAGTGGAAATCAAATTTTTTGACTTTAGGAAATAGCTCCAGCTTCCTAGAATACAATATTTTAAATGCAGAAGTGCCTGACACTTACATATTCACTCTGAGTAGAAATACTAACCATTTATTACTCATGTTATGAGAGGAGTGATGATATTGAAGGTTTAAAGGTTCAATATTTTAAAATACTACTTAATTTTAGATTTCCTGAAGGCTTTTAGTTGATGAGGAAGATAATAATAGTATTGTTATTGATATATTTATGAACCATAATTGACAATGCCAAGTTCATTTATGATGATATCATTCTATATTTACCACAGATGTATGTGATGTCTACTATTGTCTATATTTAAAGACATTAATATGTTCAAGGCCATAGAACGTTTAAGGATGGCACTCTAACTCAAATCTGATCCAATTTAACTGTGAAGTACTTTTTCTTAAATGCCTATGGTACACTGATAAGCAATAATACTCATGCTAATCCCATTTAAAAATCAATTTATTGAGGTATAATTTATGTAAAGTACAATGCACCCATTTAAAGTGTACATTTAGTTTAACATTGGACAAATTTGCATAGCAAGGAAATCATCAGCACAATAAAAGAACAGAATGTATCCATCATGCCAAAGAGTTACTTTGTTTCCCTTCTGATTTGGTCTCTGTTGTTCAGTTGCTGACTCATTTCCTACTCTTTGTGACCCCATGGACTGCAGCATGCTAGGCCGCCCTGTCCTGCACTATCTCCCTGAGTTTGCTTAAACCCATGTCTATTGAGTGGGTGATACCGTCCAACCATCTCTTCCTCCATCACCCCCTTCTCCTGCTCTCAGTCTTTCCCAGCAGCATCAGGGTCTTTTCCAATGAGTCAGCTCTGTGCATCAATCCTTCTATGCCTACCTTTTATTCTTTTAGTCATACTTGTTTTCTCTAGAGATTCATCTAAGGAATTGTATGCTATTGTATTGTCTTTGGTATCTGGCTTCTTTCACTTGTGAAAGTGTGAAAGTATTAGTTACTCAGTCGTGTCTGGACCCATTGCTACCCCATGGACCGTAGCCCTCCAGGCTGCTCTGTTCACGGAATTCTCTGAGTAAGAATACTGGAATGGGTAGCCATTCTCTTCTCCAGGGGATCTTACCACCCAGGGGATTGAACCCGTGTCTTCCTGCATTGCAGACAGATTCTTTACCATCTGAGCTACCACTTAGCAGAATATTTTAGGTTTATTTGTGCTGTGTTTGTGTTCCATAGGTGCTTCAAATTTCTTTTGTATGAGTATGAAAAATTAAACCTATTCACCTATTGATGAACTTTTAGGATGTTTCCTATTTAGGGCTGCTATGAAAATTTAAGAACAAGGCTTATTTGAACATAGGTTTCATTTATTTGTTTAGGAATGGATTGCTAAATTTTATATGGTGACTATGCTTTAGTTATTTATGTAAGTAACTGCCAAAGTTGTGGCACCACTTTGCATTCCCATTACTAGTGTATGCAGCATCGATCCTTAGTATTTTTGTTGTTGTTGTCTACTACCAAACGTGAACATGAATCAGCCATAGGTATACATATGTTCCCTCCCTCTTGAACTTCCCTCCTGTCTCCCTCCCCTCCCCACCTGACCGCTCTAGGTTGTTACAGAGCCTCTGTTTGAGTTCCCTTAGTATTACAGCAAATTCCCATTGGATATCTATTTTACACATGGTAATGTAAGTTTTCATGTTACTCTTTCTGTACATCTCACCACTTCTCCCTCCCTTCAATGTCCATAACTCTGTTCTCTACATCTGTTTCTCCACAATCCTTAGCATTGTCAAACAGTTTAGTCACTCTAATGTGTGTTTAGTGTCTCATTGTAGTGTTAATTTGCATTTAGCAGATGACTAATGATGTTGATCGTTTCCTGTGTTTTCTTTGATAAGTGCTTATCCAAATTTTGCCTATTTTTAATGGGCTGGTTGTATTCTTATTAAATAGTAAGAGGTCTTTTTATAATCTGGAAACAAGTATCTGTCATTTATATGTAATGTGCTTGTTTTACTTTGTATCTTTTCATTTTTTAATGCTTTTATTCTTCTTTTTGAATGAGGTCTAATTTATCATTTCTTTTCTTTTATGACCTGTCCTTATCCAGGACTATGTAGAAAATCCTAGCCTATCTCAGCATCATGAAAATTTTCTCTATATTTTCTTCTAGACAATTTACAGTTTTATCCCATAGGCTTAGGACTATAATCAACATTGAGTTAATTTTTGGATATGGATGAAGATCAAAAGTTCATTCCTTTCCAAATGCATATACAACTCCTTCATTGATAAATGTCGAGAATACTGTTCTTTATTGAATAATTTTCTATCTTTGTTGAAAATCAATTATCATGTACTGTGAGTTTATTTCTAAGCACTTTATTCTATTCCATTGCTCTCTCTATATATCCTTATGCCAGTAACACACTGTCTTGATCATTATAGCTTCATAGCATGTCTTAAAATCCAGTAATATAAGTCTTCTCATTTTCTTCTTTTTTCTTTTTTAAATTTTGGCCTCTTTTATTGGTTTTTTAATGTATTTTCATCCATCTTTACTCTTTGGCCTGTGTGGGCATCCCATTGCAGTGGCCTCTCTGGGCACACACGCTCCAGAGCACCGGCTCGGTATTTGGACACACCAGTCCAGCACATGGGATATTCTATGGCCAGGAATCAAACCAGTACCCCTTGCACTGCAAGGAGGACTTTCTACCCACTGAACAACCAGAGAAGCCCTGTTCTTTATGATTATTTTAGTATTCCTCATTCTTCTCATTTCCATACAAATATTAAAATCAGTTTATAAATTTTATTAAAGTGTTTGCAGAAATTTGAGGGGGACGTTGGTGGAATTACATTAACTCTGTATATCAACTTGGTGAAAACTTAAATTTTAACAAGATTGAGTCTCCCAATAGTTAATCATGGTATGTGTCTCTTTACTTAGGAGTTCATTAATATGTTTTAGTCAAGCTTCACCATTTTCAGTGCATCCATACTGTTTTTAATCTGTCAGATACACAATAAGTCTTTAAGATAAACCCATAAACTATTAATATTATTTCTATGGAAGATAAAAAATGAAATAATTATATATATTGTCTTTTAACTGGCAAAATCACTATGAACTCCTTAGCCTGAGGGACTGAATATACTAAACATATTTCTAGATACTGGTAGTGATGAATTTCCAACTAAAGGAACAGTTTTTATTTAATGCACATTTACTGAGTGCTTAATGTATCTTAGGCATGTTTTCAATCCTAGGGAAATAGCTGTGAACTAAGGCAAAATTCTTGTACTTCTGGAGCTTTAGTTCTGAACTTTTATAATGACAGAGCGTCACTGATAGGTCATGTTGATTACAGGCAGTAACAATTGATTATAGTCAGATAGCAATACTTTGGAGTAATGAGATGAGCAAGATTAAATTAGTAATATGTAGAACAAAAGGTACTTCCAAGTTGATATTAATGAAGAAAAGACTTAAAAATTATAGTCATTGAAAAATTATCAGCTTTGTATAGCACTTCATAAAGTGCTATGTTTTAACATCTTTCAAAATTTGAAATGGAGACTGGATGGCTGTAAAACCTCATTTATTTCTCAGTGATAACACTGAGAGAACACATGGAAAGAAAACTAGCTTAAAACTTATCCCACAGTATATGTCATTAATATGACCTCAATTATACAGCACTGAAGTTTGTAAATATGGAATAAAATATCCTGGAAACTATAAAGTGATTCACTTTAAGTCTAGTTTTAAATGCTAAAAGGATGTCATAGTAATTCAACTAAAAGTATTTTGTTAAATCTGTGTCTAATTTATGCTAAACCTCTAAAGAGTGAAAGGTTTATTGTAAGTTTCTAGCTATGGTGGCTTGCAATAAAATTTGCTGAAAGATGTAAAAGTGAATAGCATATTTGACATTAGAGGTAGTGAAAGGCAAAATAATACTTAAATGGAAGTCACACTGTCCTTAATGTGGTAGATTTTTAAAAAGTGAAACTCTAATGTTGCTAAAATAATCACCGTAAAAATTATCCCTTCATTACTAATTTTCAATGTACATTAAAGAATATTTTGGAAGTCATGCTTTGAAGTTCATTTAGGAATAAAACTGTTTATAATTACTATCTATTAGTATATATAACATTGCATTGCATAAATCATTTCATTTAATTCTTTGATTAATCTTAGAAGGTAGGTTCTACCATTTTCCCATTTCACAGGCAAAAACTAAAGTTTAAAGCTGATTTATAATTATGGTTTAAAATAGTTAGTAAGAGAGAGAGCTGACACTTGGATTCTGCCACATCTAGCTTCAAGCTCATGTTCTTCAACACTGTAAGATTCTGGTCAATAATTAATGCATGGTGAATGAAAAATAGAACTTAAAGGATCTTGTTCCTCTGAAATTACCATTTCAGCAGTAAGCCTTAAAAGATATATCAGGGGGCTTTCCTGGTGGTCCAGTGGGTAAGGACACCTCCTTGGAGTGCAAGGGGTGCCCATTCGATCCCTGGCCTGGGAAGATCCCACGTGCCGTGGAGCGGCTGGACTGATGTGTCCAATGACCGAGCCAGAGCTCTGGAGCTCATGCGCCCAGAGCCAGTGCTCTGCGACAACAGAGGCCACTGCGATGGGAGGCCCACACGGGCCAAAAGAACACAGATGAATGAAAATAGATAAATGAAAGACCAATAGAAGTGGCCCACCCACCCCCTCCCTCCCCAACCCGCACCCCCAAAAAAACCCCAAAAATAAAAAATAAATAAAAACAAAAACAAAAAAAGAGATATGTCAATATCAGTGGCTTTACTTAAGTAGTTGAAGGAAATATTAAAGGATACCATATAATGTAGTTGCTTGGTTACCTTTGTTTCTCCCCGTTAGCAACTAGAAATTACTTAAATGCAATTATCCATTTAAAAGAAGTACTTCTGAGTGTCTTATGCCAATATGATTTAAATATTTTGGTCAATTTATTAAATACAAAATTTTAAGTTCAAGCTAATCGTAAAAGCTTAAGGATACATAAAAAAGTCAAGCTAATGAGAAAGCTCTATCATTCTTATTATTATATTTACACAAAAATAATACTATCAGCTTCAAAAAGAGAAAAGCAAAATTAAGAATATATTCTGACATACGGCTTTGAGAAAACAGGATGATGAACACAGCGTTAAAACATAATAAGACATGCAATAGAAAATTTGAAATTCCCAAAATAGAAATTTATTAAGATTTTATTTAACCTTAAACTATAACTTGAAAGAGTTTATTAAGGTAAAAAACAAAAATATTGAAACATCATATCTGAGAATAATGAATGTTCATGTTCATGTTGCCATTTTGTGAAGGCAGTTAAATTGAAATGTTTTTAAACTTGAAGAAATGGATTGAAAACGAAGCAATGAGTTCAATTTTAGATTAAATGTAATACATTCAGTAAACAATCTTATGAATACTTTTATTGTTCCAAGTAAGATTTATATGAGGCCGGGAATGGACTAGTGCAGACCCATCAATAGCACATTATCAGTAGAGGATACTTGTGAACGTGGCATGGAAGACTAGGAAAGGACATACAGAAACAAAAAGAAGAAGATATTCAGAAGAACAGGGGAGCAGATTTCTACGGTAACTCCTATCCAGTAATGACTCTGAACTGCCTTTAAAGAGAGAGAGAAAGCAGCTGCTTCTCGTGTACATTTAAAGTAACAGATTCAACAGCCCAGGAGGAGCAAATAGCAGCGGAGAGGGCAGCGTCTGTACAGTGCATAGAGGACAAGAGCCAGGGAGGGCTGGCCAGACTGGCAAGCAATCCAGGGCCGGTGTTCCCTGCCTGAGCTAGACTTGTGGGATGAGTGCAAACGGAGTTTTCCAGTCAGTTCAAGGTAAATGTTCTCTTCCTTGGTTTGTGGGGCTTCCCAGGAAGCTCAGTGGTAAAGAATCCGCCTGTCAAGCAGGAGATACTGGTTGGATCCCTGGGTCAGGCAGATCCCTTGGACGATGATATGGCATCCCTCTCCAGTATTCTTGCTTGGGAAATCCCATGGACAAAGGCGCCTGGTGGGCTCCAGTCCACAGGGTCGCAGAAGGGACATGACTTAGGGTCTAAACAGCAGAAGCAGCAACCTCTGGGTCATGGCAGACCAACAGAGTGTATCAGTTTCTTGGAGCCGATGGAACACGTTACTTAGTATCTCTGTGTCTTTCTAGTTGTGGTGGGTCCAATATTGTGTTTGGAAACCCACTGAAGCTATGTTTACTTACTTCTGATCATGAGCTCTCTCTCATTCTGTCCAAACGGCATGACCTGTTTGGAAGGTAGCTTTGTGGGCTGGCAGAGGCTGAGTTCTCAGTAGCAATAACTGGGGCCATTTGTAGGCCACAGAATATAGTGATTTTATGATGATACAGTCTAAATAGAAAAGTTAAAAAAACATTTTAGTACTGAAGTGTAGCAGGTAAGGATTTATGTTTGCAGACTAAAGGATTGAGTTCAATTTTAGATTAAATGTAATACATTCAGTAAACAATCTTATGAATACTTTTATTGTTCCAAGTAAGATTTATATGAGGCCGGGAATGGACTAGTGCAGACCCATCAATAGCACATTATCAGTAGAGGATACTTGTGAACGTGGCATGGAAGACTAGGAAAGGACATACAGAAACAAAAAGAAGAAGATATTCAGAAGAACAGGGGAGCAGATTTCTACGGTAACTCCTATCCAGTAATGACTCTGAACTGCCTTTAAAGAGAGAGAGAAAGCAGCTGCTTCTCGTGTACATTTAAAGTAACAGATTCAACAGCCCAGGAGGAGCAAATAGCAGCGGAGAGGGCAGCGTCTGTACAGTGCATAGAGGACAAGAGCCAGGGAGGGCTGGCCAGACTGGCAAGCAATCCAGGGCCGGTGTTCCCTGCCTGAGCTAGACTTGTGGGATGAGTGCAAACGGAGTTTTCCAGTCAGTTCAAGGTAAATGTTCTCTTCCTTGGTTTGTGGGGCTTCCCAGGAAGCTCAGTGGTAAAGAATCCGCCTGTCAAGCAGGAGATACTGGTTGGATCCCTGGGTCAGGCAGATCCCTTGGACGATGATATGGCATCCCTCTCCAGTATTCTTGCTTGGGAAATCCCATGGACAAAGGCGCCTGGTGGGCTCCAGTCCACAGGGTCGCAGAAGGGACATGACTTAGGGTCTAAACAGCAGAAGCAGCAACCTCTGGGTCATGGCAGACCAACAGAGTGTATCAGTTTCTTGGAGCCGATGGAACACGTTACTTAGTATCTCTGTGTCTTTCTAGTTGTGGTGGGTCCAATATTGTGTTTGGAAACCCACTGAAGCTATGTTTACTTACTTCTGATCATGAGCTCTCTCTCATTCTGTCCAAACGGCATGACCTGTTTGGAAGGTAGCTTTGTGGGCTGGCAGAGGCTGAGTTCTCAGTAGCAATAACTGGGGCCATTTGTAGGCCACAGAATATAGTGATTTTATGATGATACAGTCTAAATAGAAAAGTTAAAAAAACATTTTAGTACTGAAGTGTAGCAGGTAAGGATTTATGTTTGCAGACTCAAGAGACAGAAGTTAAATTTTTAAAATTACAGTAAGAACACGATATTTAACTCTTAACTAGTTTAAGTGTACAATATAGTATAGTTGACTCTAGACACAATGTTGCACAACAGATCTCTAGAATGTGTTCATCTTATTTAACTGAAACTCTATGCCTGTTGATTAGAAACATCTCATTTGCACCTTCCCCCAGACCCTGCACCCACTGTTCGACTCTTGGATTCTAGGCATTTGATTATTTTAGATACTTTATTTAAGTGGAATAATGCAGCATCTGTTTTTCTGTGACTGACTGACTTAAGCATAATGTCCACAAAGTTCATCTATGCTGTCATGTGTTAAAGAATTTCCTCCTTCTTTAAAATTTATTTTTCATCTATCTCTTATTCTTTAGTATGTGTGGGCCTCCCATTGCAGTGGTATCTCACATTGCAGAGCACTGGCTCTGTCTGCATGGGGTGCAGCTTCTCTGTGGCATGTGGGATCTTCCCAGGCCAGGGATCGAACTGGTGCCTCTTGCACTGCAAGGCGGACTTTTTAACCACTGGACCACCAGGGAAGCCCGAATTTCCTCCTTTGTAAAGGCTGAATAATATTCTATTTTACATGTACACCGTGTTTTCTTTATCCACTTACCTGTTGAAGAACAACAAAGTTGTTTCTATGTTTTGAATATTGTGACTAATACTATAATGAGAACAGAAGTGAAACATCTTTTTGAGATCCTGATTCCAATTATCTCAGGTAAATACCAGAACTGAGATTTCTGAAAGCTTCTTTTCTATTATTGAAATGATTAATGATTATCTATTTGAGTACCTTTCCCAGAGTCCTTTGCCATCTACTGTGCCGTGCACAATTCCATGCAAACCATGTGCATGGATCATGTTGTATAATGGGTGTCCCAAAATTGTGCAGTGCCCTTGTCAGGATGAAAATACAATCCTGTCAGTGTGGAACTTCTAACCCTACATCCCCTTGATGCTGAGATTTTCTCTAAATAACAGGGCTTGGTGGGGATCATTCATCTGATTTTTAAATGCCATTTACCCTGTTCACCCTACCTTTTTTGCAGACTCAAGAAAAACAGAAGGTTAAATTTTTAAAATTACAGTAAGAACACGATATTTAACTCTTAACTAGTTTAAGTGTACAATATAGTATAGTTGACTCTAGACACAATGTTGCACAACAGATCTCTAGAATGTGTTCATCTTATTTAACTGAAACTCTATGCCTGTTGATTAGAAACATCTCATTTGCACCTTCCCCCAGACCCTGCACCCACTGTTCGACTCTTGGATTCTAGGCATTTGATTATTTTAGATACTTTATTTAAGTGGAATAATGCAGCATCTGTTTTTCTGTGACTGACTGACTTAAGCATAATGTCCACAAAGTTCATCTATGCTGTCATGTGTTAAAGAATTTCCTCCTTCTTTAAAATTTATTTTTCATCTATCTCTTATTCTTTAGTATGTGTGGGCCTCCCATTGCAGTGGTATCTCACATTGCAGAGCACTGGCTCTGTCTGCATGGGGTGCAGCTTCTCTGTGGCATGTGGGATCTTCCCAGGCCAGGGATCGAACTGGTGCCTCTTGCACTGCAAGGCGGACTTTTTAACCACTGGACCACCAGGGAAGCCCGAATTTCCTCCTTTGTAAAGGCTGAATAATATTCTATTTTACATGTACACCGTGTTTTCTTTATCCACTTACCTGTTGAAGAACAACAAAGTTGTTTCTATGTTTTGAATATTGTGACTAATACTATAATGAGAACAGAAGTGAAACATCTTTTTGAGATCCTGATTCCAATTATCTCAGGTAAATACCAGAACTGAGATTTCTGAAAGCTTCTTTTCTATTATTGAAATGATTAATGATTATCTATTTGAGTACCTTTCCCAGAGTCCTTTGCCATCTACTGTGCCGTGCACAATTCCATGCAAACCATGTGCATGGATCATGTTGTATAATGGGTGTCCCAAAATTGTGCAGTGCCCTTGTCAGGATGAAAAATACAATCCTGTCAGTGTGGAACTTCTAACCCTACATCCCCTTGATGCTGAGATTTTCTCTAAATAACAGGGCTTGGTGGGGATCATTCATCTGATTTTTAAATGCCATTTACCCTGTTCACATCTCTGAAATACTGTCTGGTGGTTCTTTGTTCAGTGATCCTTCAAGTTGCTAAAATGTGGAAAATTCTCTGAGGAAGGGCATGTCAGGACCCCTGCTGGAGGTGAAGTTGTGATTTACAGCTCATAAATGATTGATAAGTTTTTTTTATATTAGGACTCTCAAGGTTTCTATTCAGAGATCTTAATGTTAAATGAGACCGTAATTGTTTTTTATTGGGGTGAAAGTCACATAATATAAAACACACTCTTCTAACCACATTTAACCACACAGTTCAGTGGCACTAAGCACTTTCACATGGTCGTATAACTCCTGCCATCATCCATCTCCATCCATCTCATCATCCATCTCCTGAATTCTTCACTTTCCTAAACTTAACTTCTATCCTCATTAAACACTAAATCCCTATTCTCTCTTCCAACCCCTTTCTACCCTTGGCACCTGGTATCTACCAATGTACTTTCTGACTCTCTGAATTTGACTGTTTTAAGTATCTTATATAAGTGTAATCTAAGACTGTTTGTCTGCACTTATCATATTGTTTGTGTGTGTTCAGTCATGTCTGACTCTTTGAAAGATTATGGACTTTTGCTTGCCAGGCTCCTATGTCCGTGGGATTCTCCCAGCAACAATACTGGAGTGGGTTTCCAGTTCCTACTCCAGGAGAAATGTGACCATACTAGGTATTTTGTATAAGTGGAATCAAATACTGTTTGTCTGAACTTAATGTATATTGGAATGTATTTTCAAGGTTATGTCCTGTGAACAGATTGTATCTTCTTTTTTTTTTTTGCTCTGCTATATAAAGTAGGTTCTCATTAGCTAGATATTTTATACATAAAAGTGTATATACATATATATATATAATCAATTCCCATTTATCTTGTACCCCCTTCCCCTGCTTGGTGTCCATGTATTTGTTCACTAGGACTGTGTCTGTATTTCTGCTCTGTGGGTAGGTTCATCTGTACTATTTTTCTAGATTCCACATATATGCTTTTATACTATGTGTTTTCTCTTTCTGACTTACTTGATGGGCTCTGATCATTCATCTGATTTTTAAATGCCATTTACCCTGTTCACATCTCTGAAATACTGTCTGGTGGTTCTTTGTTCAGTGATCCTTCAAGTTGCTAAAATGTGGAAAATTCTCTGAGGAAGGGCATGTCAGGACCCCTGCTGGAGGTGAAGTTGTGATTTACAGCTCATAAATGATTGATAAGTTTTTTTTATATTAGGACTCTCAAGGTTTCTATTCAGAGATCTTAATGTTAAATGAGACCGTAATTGTTTTTTATTGGGGTGAAAGTCACATAATATAAAACACACTCTTCTAACCACATTTAACCACACAGTTCAGTGGCACTAAGCACTTTCACATGGTCGTATAACTCCTGCCATCATCCATCTCCATCCATCTCATCATCCATCTCCTGAATTCTTCACTTTCCTAAACTTAACTTCTATCCTCATTAAACACTAAATCCCTATTCTCTCTTCCAACCCCTTTCTACCCTTGGCACCTGGTATCTACCAATGTACTTTCTGACTCTCTGAATTTGACTGTTTTAAGTATCTTATATAAGTGTAATCTAAGACTGTTTGTCTGCACTTATCATATTGTTTGTGTGTGTTCAGTCATGTCTGACTCTTTGAAAGATTATGGACTTTTGCTTGCCAGGCTCCTATGTCCGTGGGATTCTCCCAGCAACAATACTGGAGTGGGTTTCCAGTTCCTACTCCAGGAGAAATGTGACCATACTAGGTATTTTGTATAAGTGGAATCAAATACTGTTTGTCTGAACTTAATGTATATTGGAATGTATTTTCAAGGTTATGTCCTGTGAACAGATTGTATCTTCTTTTTTTTTTTTGCTCTGCTATATAAAGTAGGTTCTCATTAGCTAGATATTTTATACATAAAAGTGTATATACATATATATATATAATCAATTCCCATTTATCTTGTACCCCCTTCCCCTGCTTGGTGTCCATGTATTTGTTCACTAGGACTGTGTCTGTATTTCTGCTCTGTGGGTAGGTTCATCTGTACTATTTTTCTAGATTCCACATATATGCTTTAATATACACTATGTGTTTTTCTCTTTCTGACTTACTTCACTCTGTAAGACAGTCTATAGGTCCCTCCAAATCTCTGTAAATGGCACAATTTAGGTCCTTTCTTTGGCCAAGTGACATTCCATTGTATACATGAACCATGTCTTCTTTCTCCATTCCTCTTTTGATAGATAGGTAGGTTGCTTCCATGTCCTGGCTATTGTAAACTGTGCTGCAATGAACATAAGGGTGCCTGTATGTTCTTAGTTACAGTTTTCTCCAGGTGTGTGGCCAAGAGTGGGGTTGCTGATGAAATGATTAGTCTTATTTCTTTGGACTCTGCCAGTAGTATTTGCCAGTAACTGCTGGTGGATTCAGTAGAAATTGATGATTTGACTTGTGAAGTACTAAATGAATCTGTGACTTATTTATTCTATAGCTGGAAGTTTGTACCTTGTAATCCCCTTTACCTATTTTGTTCATTCTTCCAGTCCCTTTCCCCTTGGTAACCATCATTTTGTTTTCTGATCTATGAGTCTGCTTTGGTTTTTATTCTCCTTTTTAAAAAAATTCCACATGTAAGTGATATCATATGGTATATATTTTTCTCTTACCTAGGATACTGTGATGTCTTCCAAGGTCATCCAAATGGAAAGATTTCATTATTTTTTTATGGATGAATATTCTCTATTGCTGGGCTTCCCTGGTGGCTCAGATGGTCAAGAATTCACCTGCAATGCAGGAGACCTGAATTCAATCCCTGGGTCAGGAAGATCTCTTGGAGAAGGGAAAGGAAACCCACACCAGTATTCTTGCCTGGAGAATTCCATGCACAGAGGAGCCTGAGGGGGGCTACAGTCCATGGGATTGCAAGGAGTCAGACACAACTGAGTGACTAACACTTTCACTATTCTATTTATTTTCTTTATCTGTAGATCTATAATGAACAGAAGTTGTTTCTATATCTTGACTATTATAAATAACACAGGAATGAGCATGGGGTACATATATCATTTTGAATTAGTGTTTTTATTTTTTGATAAATATAAGAAGTGGAATTGGTATATCATGTTAGTTCTATTTTTTAAGGAATCCGAATATTGTTTCTCATATTGTCTATAGCAATTTACATTCCTGCCAGTAGTGCACAAAGATTCCCTTTTCTCTATATCCTTGATAACACTTCGTTTTGTTACCTTTTTTTGACAACAGCCTGTGACAGGTGTTAGGGTGTCTCTCATTGTGATTTTGATTTGTATTTCTCTGATGATTAGTGATGTTCAATAGCTTTTCATACATGTGTTGCTGTTTGTCTTATTTGGGAAAATGTCTATTCAGGTCCTCTACCCATTTTAAAATTGGGTTGTTTGTGTCTTCTGATATTTAGTTATGTGAGTTCTCTATATGCTTTGAATATAAACTCCTTATTGGATATATCATTTGTAAATATCTTCTCCCATTTAATAGATGGCCTTTTATTTTATTGATCCTTTTCTTTAATGCATAAAAGATTTTTAGTTTGATATAGTCTTATTTATTGTTGCATCTGTTGCTTTACCTGAGGGGACGTATCTTTAAAAAAATGTGCTAAGACTGATGTCAAAGAGGTTACTGCCTATGTTTCATGGTTTCAGGACTTAAGTTCAAGTCTTTAATTCATTTTGAGTCTATTTTTATATATGGTGTATGAAAGTGGTCCAATTTCTTTCTTTTGCATGTAGTTGTCCAGTTTCCTAATACCATTTATTGAAGACTGAGTCTTTTCCCCATTATATATTCTTGCCTCCTCTGTCTGTTACAATTAGGGGCTTCCTTGGTGACCCAGCGGTTAAAGAGTCCACCTTGCAGTGCATGCGGCACTGGTTCGATCCCTGGCCTGGGAAGATCCCACGTGCCAAGGAGTGGCTGGACTGGTGCGTCCATTTATGAGCCAGCACTCTGAAGCACATGTGCCCAGAGTGGGTGCTCTGCAACAAGAGAGGCCACTGCAATGGGAGGCCCACACATGCCAAAGAATAAAGATCGATGATAATAAATTTTAAAAATTGGCTATAAAAAATTATATTAGCATGTTTTTATTTCTGGACTCTCTATTTGCTTTCATTATTCTGTGTGTCTTTCTTTGTGCCAGTTCAACATGGTTTTGGTTACACTAGCTAGCAGTAGCTCTGTGGTATAATTTTAAGCCTGGAAGAGTGATACTTCCAGCCTTGTTCTTTTTCAAGAGTGCTTTGGCTATTTGCAGTACTATTGTGGTTCCATACAAATTTTAGAGTTATTTATTTTTTGAGTTATTTATTATAGTCCAATTAAAAACACCATTGACATTTTGAGAGACTGTATTGACTCTGTAGGTTGCTTTGGGTAGTAATGAGCACTTTTAACATTAATTCTTCCATTCCTTGAGTGTGGTATATCTTTCAATTTATATGTGTCGTTTTCAGTTTCCTTTCATAAGGTCTTAGAATTTTCAGAGTATAGGTTTAGGAACTGTATTCTTTGTTTAAATATATTCCTAGGTATTTTGATGCAACAATAAATTAGATAATTTCCTTCATTTCTCTTCTACATAGTTTGTACTCATTTATAGAAATGTCAGACATTTCTGTATATCAGTTTTGAATTTTGCAACTTTACTGAGTTTATTGTTCTAACAGTTTAATAGTAGAGTCTTGGGATTCTCTATATAGTATCATGTCATCAGAAAATAGTGACAGTTTTATATTTTTCTTTGCAGTTTGGATTCCTTTAATTTCTTTTTGTTTGTTTGCTATGGTTAGAATATCCAACACTATGTTGAATAAAAGTGGAAAAGGTGGGCAAGCTTGTCTTGTTCCTAATACCATTTATTGAAGACTGAGTCTTTTCCCATTATATATTCTTGCCTCCTCTGTCTGTTACAATTAGGGGCTTCCTTGGTGACCCAGCGGTTAAAGAGTCCACCTTGCAGTGCATGCGGCACTGGTTCGATCCCTGGCCTGGGAAGATCCCACGTGCCAAGGAGTGGCTGGACTGGTGCGTCCATTTATGAGCCAGCACTCTGAAGCACATGTGCCCAGAGTGGGTGCTCTGCAACAAGAGAGGCCACTGCAATGGGAGGCCCACACATGCCAAAGAATAAAGATCGATGATAATAAATTTTAAAAATTGGCTATAAAAAATTATATTAGCATGTTTTTATTTCTGGACTCTCTATTTGCTTTCATTATTCTGTGTGTCTTTCTTTGTGCCAGTTCAACATGGTTTTGGTTACACTAGCTAGCAGTAGCTCTGTGGTATAATTTTAAGCCTGGAAGAGTGATACTTCCAGCCTTGTTCTTTTTCAAGAGTGCTTTGGCTATTTGCAGTACTATTGTGGTTCCATACAAATTTTAGAGTTATTTATTTTTAGAGTTATTTATTATAGTCCAATTAAAAACACCATTGACATTTTGAGAGACTGTATTGACTCTGTAGGTTGCTTTGGGTAGTAATGAGCACTTTTAACATTAATTCTTCCATTCCTTGAGTGTGGTATATCTTTCAATTTATATGTGTCGTTTTCAGTTTCCTTTCATAAGGTCTTAGAATTTTCAGAGTATAGGTTTAGGAACTGTATTCTTTGTTTAAATATATTCCTAGGTATTTTGATGCAACAATAAATTAGATAATTTCCTTCATTTCTCTTCTACATAGTTTGTACTCATTTATAGAAATGTCAGACATTTCTGTATATCAGTTTTGAATTTTGCAACTTTACTGAGTTTATTGTTCTAACAGTTTAATAGTAGAGTCTTGGGATTCTCTATATAGTATCATGTCATCAGAAAATAGTGACAGTTTTATATTTTTCTTTGCAGTTTGGATTCCTTTAATTTCTTTTTTTGTTTGTTTGCTATGGTTAGAATATCCAACACTATGTTGAATAAAAGTGGAAAAGGTGGGCAAGCTTGTCTTGTTCCTAATCTTAGTGGAAAAGCTTTCAACTTTTCACCATTGAGAATGGTGTGAGTTGGGTTTATATGGTCTTTATTAATTTGAAATAGTTCCTCTATACTCACTTTGCTGAGAATTTTTTTATCTAAATGGATGTTGAATTTTGTCAAATGCTCTTTTTGTATCTATTGACAGGATCATTTGATTTTTATCCTTTGTTTATCCTTTCAATGTGATATATCACATTGGTAGATGTTAAACCATGCTTGCATCCCTAGAATGAATCCCATTTGATCAGAGAATGTGATACTTTTAATGTAGTCACTTTGCTAATGTTTTGTTGAGGATTTTGCATCTATGTTCATTAGTGAGTTTTGGCTTGTAATTTTCTTATTTTGTAGTATCTTTGTCTGGTTTTGGTATCAGAGTTAGGTTGACCTTGTGAAATGAATTTAGAAACATTCCTTCCTCTTTAATTTTTGGAACAATTTGAGAATAATGGCTATTAATTCTTTAAATGTAAGGTAGAATTAACTTGTATAACTGTCTGGTTCTGAACTTCTTCATGTGGGGGAGAGGCAGTTTTTGATTACTGATTCAATATTGTTACTAGTAACCAGTCTATTGAGATTTTCTCTTTCATCATGATTTGGTCTTAGAGGATGTGTTTCAAGGAATTTATCCATTTTTTCTGTGTTGTCCATTTTATTAGTGTATAATTGGTCATAGTAATCTTTTTTTTTTTAATTTTTTTTTTTTTGGCCACTTCTATTGGTCTTTCATTTATTTATTTTCGTCTATCTTTGTTCTTCAGTCCATGTGGGCCTTTCATCTCAGTGGCCCTTCTCCTCACAGAGCACCAGCTCTGGGTGCATGTGCTCCAGAGCTCCAGCTCAGTAGTTGGACACATTGGTCCAGGGCACATGGAATCTTCCCAGGCCAGGGATCAAACCGGCACCCCTTGTACTGTAAGACAGTGTCCTTACCCACTGGACTACGAGGGAAGCCTGGTCATAGTAATCTCTTATCCTTTGTATTTCTGTGGTATCAATTGTAACTTCTCCTTTTTTCTGATTTATTATTTGGGCTCTTTGTTCTTGATGAGTCTGGCTAATGGGTTTGTTGATTTTGTCTGTTCAAATAACCAAGCTGTTAGTTTCATTAGTCTTTTATACTGTTTATTTTTCAGCCTTTATTTAGTTCTGCTCTGCTCTTTCCTATTTCATTCCTTCTAATAACTTTGGATTTTGTTCTTCTTTACTGTAAATGACAGGTAGCCAGCTTCTTTGAGATTTTTGTTTCTTGAGGTAGGCTTGTTTCTCTATGAACTTCCCTCTTAGGACTGCTTTCACTTTGTCCCATAGATTTTGGACATATGTGTTTTTATTTTCATTTGTCTCGATAGTTTTTGATTTCCTCTTTAATTTGCTCAATAACCCATTGGTTATAATAAATGAGCAAGTTGTTTAGTTTCCACATTTGTGTTTTTTCCAGTTTTTTGACTTATTTCTAGTTTCATACTGTTATAGTTAAAAAAGATGCTTGATATCATTTTAATCATATATTTATTGAGATTTATCTTAATGGCATAATACTCTATCTTGGAGAATGTTCAACATACACTTGAAAATTACATGTATTCTACTTTTGGATGATGTATTCTAAAAACTTTAAATCCGTTTGCTTTAATGTGTTTAATTCTAGTGTTTGATACTAGTATTTTGTCTGGATAATCTATTCATTGATATAAGTGGGGTATTAAAGTCTCCTACTATGATTATATTGTAATCTATGACTCACTCTGTTGGTTAATATTTACTTTATGTATTTAGGGTTTCCTATGTTGGGTGCATAAATGTATATAAATATTCTATTATTGGATTGATCCCTTTGTCATTATATAATGCTCTTGTTTTTTGTTATAGTCTTTGTTTTAAAATCTATTTCACCTGATGAATGTTGCTACCCAAGCTTTCTTTTATGTTCTATTTTCATGGAGTATCTATTTTTCCATCCTTTACTTTCAGCCTATTTTTGTCTTTAAGTCTGAGGTGAGTCTTTTACTCACCTCAGTGAGTAGCATATAGCTACTATAGGTGAGGTAGCATATAGACTTTTCCTTTACCCAATTAGCTATCTTAAGTTTCTGATTGGAGCATTTAGTTCACTTACATTTAGAATAAGTGATAGGTATGTGCTTATTGTCATTTGGTTATTTGTTTTCTGGCTGCTTTTGTAGTTCTCTATTTTTTTCTTCCTTTAGTCTCTTCACTTGCAGTCTGTCATCATTCCTTTAGTATTGTGTTTGGGTTTCTTTCTGTTTACTTTTTGTGTATCCATTATAGATTTTTTTGGTTTCCAGTTATCATGAGGCTTATATATATTGACCTGTATATATAGCCATCTATTTTAAGCTGATAATCACTGAAGTTTGAAGACATTCTAAAAACACTGCATTTTTATGCCATCCCACACTTTGTTTTAAGGTCATATTTAACATTTTTGTTTTGTGTATCCCTTACCGACGGACTGTAGTTCTAGTTGATTGCATAACTTGTCTTTTAACCTGCATACTCATTTTCTAAATAACTGATTCACTGTTTTTACTATACATTTGCCTTTACCAGTGGGATTTTTTTTTCATATATTTTCTTATTTCTAGTTGTGGCTTTTTCTTTTCCACTTACAGAAGACTCTTTAACATTTCTTGTTAGGCTCTTTGAATACTAATGGACTCCTTTAATTTTTGATTGGGAAACTCCTCATCTTTCCTTCAATTCTGAATGATAACCTCATCAGATACAGGACACTATTTTGTATTTTTTTTCTTCTTAGCACTTTATTTCCTGCTACTCCCTTGTTATTGTTCAGTTGCTCAGTCATATCTGACTTTTTGTGACCCCAGAGACTGCAACATACCAGGCTGCCTGTCCTTCACTATCTCTTAGACTGGATGCAAACTCATGTTTATTGAGTTGGTGATGCCATCCAGCCATCTTATCTTCTGTCGCCCACGTCTCCTCTTGCCCTCGGTCTTTGGCAGCACCATGGTCTTTTCCAATTAGTCAACTCTTCTCATTAGATGGCCAAAGTATTGGAGCTTCAGTTTCAGCATCATTCCTTCCAATGAATATTCAGCATTGATTTCCTTTAGGATTGACTGGTTTGAGCTCCTTTATGTCCAAGGTACTATCAAGAGTCTTCTCCAGCTGTTCCCTTAAGGCCTATACACTTGATGCTAAAAATATCATTTGATAGCCTTATGGGGTTTCCCTTATATGTGATTAGTTGTCTTCTGTTGCTGCCTTTAAGATTATCTTTAACTTTTGCTATTTTAATTATAATGTCTAGAGTGACTGTCTTTAGGATTCATCTTGTTTGGGATTTTTTCATGTGTTTTCTGTATCTGCATGCCTATTTTCTTTCCCATTATAGATTTTTTTGGTTTCCAGTTATCATGAGGCTTATATATATTGACCTGTATATATAGCCATCTATTTTAAGCTGATAATCACTGAAGTTTGAAGACATTCTAAAAACACTGCATTTTTATGCCATCCCACACTTTGTTTTAAGGTCATATTTAACATTTTTGTTTTGTGTATCCCTTACCGACGGACTGTAGTTCTAGTTGATTGCATAACTTGTCTTTTAACCTGCATACTCATTTTCTAAATAACTGATTCACTGTTTTTACTATACATTTGCCTTTAGCAGTGTGATTTTTTTTTCATATATTTTCTTATTTCTAGTTGTGGCTTTTTCTTTTCCACTTACAGAAGACTCTTTAACATTTCTTGTTAGGCTCTTTGAATACTAATGGACTCCTTTAATTTTTGATTGGGAAACTCCTCATCTTTCCTTCAATTCTGAATGATAACCTCATCAGATACAGGACACTATTTTGTATTTTTTTTCTTCTTAGCACTTTATTTCCTGCTACTCCCTTGTTATTGTTCAGTTGCTCAGTCATATCTGACTTTTTGTGACCCCAGAGACTGCAACATACCAGGCTGCCTGTCCTTCACTATCTCTTAGACTGGATGCAAACTCATGTTTATTGAGTTGGTGATGCCATCCAGCCATCTTATCTTCTGTCGCCCACGTCTCCTCTTGCCCTCGGTCTTTGGCAGCACCATGGTCTTTTCCAATTAGTCAACTCTTCTCATTAGATGGCCAAAGTATTGGAGCTTCAGTTTCAGCATCATTCCTTCCAATGAATATTCAGCATTGATTTCCTTTAGGATTGACTGGTTTGAGCTCCTTTATGTCCAAGGTACTATCAAGAGTCTTCTCCAGCTGTTCCCTTAAGGCCTATACACTTGATGCTAAAAATATCATTTGATAGCCTTATGGGGTTTCCCTTATATGTGATTAGTTGTCTTCTGTTGCTGCCTTTAAGATTATCTTTAACTTTTGCTATTTTAATTATAATGTCTAGAGTGACTGTCTTTAGGATTCATCTTGTTTGGGATTTTTTCATGTGTTTTCTGTATCTGCATGCCTATTTTCTTTCCCAGGTTAGGAAAAATTTCAGCCATAATTTGTTCAAATATTCTTTTCTGTCTCTTTCTCTCTTCTCTTTTTTGTACACTTAAATTGTAGTTGTTACTGACAGTATGCTTGAGGTTATCCCAGAGGCCCCTTAAATGCTCCGTATTTTTAAAAAATCATTTTTCTGCTGAGTTATTTCCTCTTCTCTATCTTCTGCATACACATTTTTCTGATCTTGATTCACTCTGGTATATTTTAATATTTGAGTTATTGCATTGTTCAGTTTTGATTGGTTCTTTTTTATTTCAAGTCTTTGTTGAAGTTTTTACTGAGCTTCTAAATTCTTCACAGTTAGGCAATCATCCTACAATATTTTGTCTGAATTATTTATCTGGTAAATTACCCATCTCCATATTATTAGGTTTTTCTTCCAGGGTTTTATTTGTTCTTCTGTTTAGAACATACTTCTCTTTCTTCTCATTTGGTTTGAGTCTGGGGTTTTGTTTGTATGAATTAGACACTTGAAAGAGTGGCCTTGTGTGGGAACATGCCCTGTGTAGACTCTTGGTGGCTTAGCCACCTGAAGCTGGAAGGGGTGTGAGCTGGGGATAGTCTGTTATGGACACCTGGAAACATGTTCATTTCTCACAAAAATTAAGATATGCAGGCTAAACAGACAATTGTCTCCTCACACTAAGGATAAGCATTGCCTGCAAGCCTCGCCTCTCTTAGACCAATACAGAGCACAATTCTTCCTCTTACCACTTTTTTTTTTTTTAAAATTTATTTATCTTTGGGGGGTGGGGAGGGAGGGAGGGGGATGGGCAGGCCATTTCTATTGGTCTTTCATTTATCTGTTTTCATCCGTCCTTGTCCTTTGGCTCCTGTGGGCCTCCCATCGCGGTGGCCTCTGTTGTCACAGAGCACCGGCTCTGGGCGCATGCGCACCAGAGCTCCAGCTCGGTCATTGGACACATTGGTCCAGTGGCTCCGCGGCACGTGGGATCTTCCCAGGCCAGGGATCAAACTGGCGTCCCTTGCACTGCAAGGTGGTGTCCTTACCCACTGGACCACCAGGGGAAGCCCCTCTTACCACTTTTTAATGCTAATGAAACATTTTAGAAACTCAGAGCACCCTTTGTAACTTAAGAATTGTAATAATGTTTCTCCTCAAGAGCAAAGGTGTTGGTGGAGGAGCAAAGGGCTCAGGTGATGACCTCTTTTACATCTCTAGAGAGACATAAAGCTTCTTCATGATTATTAATTAGCTTGAGATTTC